>OZ037750.1:11251521-12559021 GCA_964035475.1 Salix caprea | reverse complement strand
TGGCTATGTTTCCTCTTTCCGCGAGTTGTAATAATAATTGTGAGCTTGGAATTTTGGCTATCTACCATGAAGGAAAACTGGGTTACTGGAAAAATGGAGATAAGGAATGGACTTTGTTGGATGATAGGAACTTTGAATATGACGATATTACTGTGTATAGGGGGCAGTTCTATGTTGTGGACCGACGGGGGACAGTTTCTTGGATTGATCCATCATTGAAGGTGATCCAATACTCACCTCCGCTTCACGGCTGCGGTGGGCAAAAGAATCTGGTGGAATCATGTGGAGATCTTTACGTTGTCGACAGGTATCTCGATGGAGAAAGGAGGTCATGGAGAGATTACGAGGATGCTATGGGTGGAAATGACAGTTCTCTTCGTCTTTCGAAATTGATGAGGAAACGGGGACCTGTGGCGGTCGATTTTAGAGTTTACAAGCTGGATGAGGAATGGGGTACTTGGGTTGACATAAAATCTTTAGATGATAGAATCTTTATTTTGGGTATTGATTGTTCCTTCTCGGCTTCATGTAGAGATCTTAATGGAGGCAAAGGGAATTGCATTTACTTCCTGTATGATAGTCTGCGTTTCGGTAATGGAATGGGTGGTGGTGCCATTCATGTGTTTCGATTTGAGGATCGTAGCATTGATAACCTTACCGAGATTCCCGGGTTCTCTGAGATATTCTGGCCAGCCAACGTTGGTTCCTCAACATAAACCTATCTTGGTCTGATTGTTCAATGCAAGTATGAAAAGCTGAAGACTTTCCATCTTATTTACGTTAATTGGATGGATGCTTCAGTGTTGTTGTCTGTAGTTCTGGATTATGGATTATGGATTATGGATTATGGATTTCGAGATCCATTTTGCCTTACTTCCTGTTAATTTCTCTCTCTCTTATAACATAATATCTCATATGATTATGGTCGAATAAACTTATCTCTCTTAAAGTTGATAGATTTTATTGTTTTTAAATGAGCAAGTGATGATGAAAAGTGTTTAATGAGGTTGACTTGGTGGGGCTTGACGAGATCGATTCATTAATAAAGTTTTATCTTTCTGTCAAGGCTGGTAGAGCAGTAACTCAAGAAGTCATCAAAATTTCCAGTCTTCTGCAAATGTCGTGTTCATCGCATACTCTTCCATGGCTGGAACTACCAGAACCATCGAGTAATGTATTGAAGATAAGAGAAATACAAGGACATGGATGCTTACTTTCACGGAACCTGACATCAATGGCTTATTCAAAGAGGAACAGTAGGATAATGCTGAACTTATGTTTGATGCTATTCCTGAAACATATTCTTGCCTCATCTGACATGTTGATTGCAACAATGTTACTCTATTTTGTCTTCAAACTTTTTATTATTATTTTTCCTTTACATAACAAATTGATATCCAATTCAAGTCAAATTGTTCAAAGACAAGAGATTATTTGAATCTGGTAATTATAATAAATTAGTGAAATTATTTGAAAATTCTTTAAAAAAAATAATTACCTCAACCTCCTCCTGCTCTCAATCCACCTATTCATAGGCTTAATTGCTAGTGGCTCCACTCCCCCTTTCTTTTCTTGCCACCGAAAGGTGCCTCCATTTTTCTTTTTTTTCTGTTGATCCTCTTTTTTTGTATTAAAACATAGGAAAAGCAGGGGAACCCTTTCCAGATAGTTTAAGGATTGCCTCTGTCTTGAATCCAAATCAACTTCCTTCTGGCTTCTATCTTTATGATAGAGAATAATATAAATTATATTCCATGACCTCATCTAATAGCTTAACCTTTTAGATGAGATGGTTTCTTAACATGGTATCAGAATCTTGTTGACTCAGCAATCACGAGTTCGAATTTCACCACCCCCTATTCTATTTGATAAAAATCAAGAACAAGACAGTGTGGACCTGTGCAAGTTTCAAGCCCAAAAAACTTTTACTTGAGGGGTGTATTAAAGAATAATATAAATCATATTCTGGATCTCACCTAATAACTTAAGCTTTTAGGTGAGATGATTAACAGTTTGATAATGCTTTTCTTAGAATTGTTTGAGGGCTATTTCAGAATCACGTTTCAAGTTTTGTCATTGCCACTCAGGGAACCAGAATTGAGCAGCTGCTGCTGCTGCTCATGAAGTATCGGTTAGATGAATAATCCCTCCCTCGAGCCACAGATACTCTGACCACATTACTGAGATTACATTGGCATCCTCAGTTTTGATTACATCTCAAATATCTGACTGCCTGTTAAAGAGACAAAAATTTACAAGAGGGCAACCATATCTTGCAAGCATATGAACAGCAAATACGCCATACATTATTAGAGGTTCATCTACAATGACAAAGCAAGTTTTCTCTACAAGCACACAAAGCCCTATCAAGACAAGTTCCACGTAAATTCACTCTTGGTAACAACACAATTTCCCGGAGGGTGAGACTGCGAGAGGAGGGGCGGTGATGAGAGCTTGGATCAGTTTTAAATGGATGCGGGGGAGGGAACCTCCGATCTTCATAGCTGCATAAAACTGTAAAAGCTCTTTAACAACTCGCCTATTAAACTTCCATTGTGAACCAACTGCTCGGAAGAAAACAAAAAAGACATATGCATCAGTGGTGTAATATCCATAGTATTATCAAGTTTGCTAATCATACACATGCCTATCCCTCTATCAGAATCTCTTCATCGCCAACATTTCAGCATATATTTGTGCATTTATCCAACACTAGGATTTTCGTCTTCGCTAAAATCTCGATCCCTCTAGAATATATGGTTAGTTTTGATGAATTCGGTAAGATTAAGGACAATAATGTTGTGATGTGGTTGTAAGGATAAAAAAGCAATATAGCATTCTTCTGTTCTTAAAGTAACAGAGACAAGAATTGGAGCCAGTCACTATCCTATCTCTTGCCTTTCAGAAACAAATATGGATGACTTCCCTTAGAGATCTTTTATCAGAGCATTACAACTAGCAGCAATGATCCAAAACGAAAGACTAGAGAAACTATGTAATCTTTCTGAATAGAGGGTTTCAAAAAAATTAGTAACAGCATTCATCCACTTGAGTCAATCAGATAAAAGATTTTGTGACTTCTCATACTTACATTAGAAATCCAGACCAAGATTGTTCTGTATTGAGGAATTAAAAAGTGTTGGGCGGCCAGAAAATGTCAGAGAACTCCGGAATCACATCAAGTTTCTCACTGCTACGATCCTCCAATTGAAATACATGAATGCTACAAGCACTTAATCCTCTACGCGCGTAATCATCACCATCCATGAAGTAGATGCAATTCCCTTTACCTCCATTAAAATCTCTGCACGAAATAGACAAAGAACAATCCGTACCCAGGACAAAGATTTGATCATCTAAAGATTTCACATCAACCCAGGTACCCAGCTCCTCGTCCAGCTTATAAACTCTCATTTCAGCAGCTGTAGATCTGCTTTGCTTCCTGAGGTTGCTAACACGACCAGAATTGTAAATGTAGTCCATAACATCCTCGTAATCTTCGCATGTACTCCTTTCTCCATCAAGATACCTATCAACAACGTAAAGATCTCCACATGACTCCACCAAATTCTTCTGCTTTCCACAACCATAAAGTGGAGGGGAGTATTGAATCACTTTCAAAGATGGATGAATCCAATAAACCGTGCCCCATGTATCAATAACATAAAACTGGTCCTTCCACACAATAATATCATCATATTGAAAATTCATGTCGCCTAACAAAGTCCAGCCCACATCTCCGGATCTCCAATAACCCAATTTCCCTTCATGACAAATTGCCAATATTCCAAATTCATCCATATCACTATAACTTGCAGACATAGGAAATGGAACAAACTTAATTATTCCGGAAACAAGAGACCTTCTTGACCGTTTAAGTGAGAAAGCTTTATTCAACTGTACAAACTTAAAATCAATCAAATTCAATGATGTTGGTGAGTACTTGATTCTATGATTTGTAAGTGGATTCAAAAGCTGCAGTTGACCATATTTTGACTGCCCAACTTTAACCAACCAAGATTTCGAAAAAGAAAAAAAGGAGCTGCGATGTTTACTTGTAAGTTCCATGCGGCAAACGGCGGTCTGCATGAGAATCGCATCTGCATGGAATGGTGGAGGAAGCTTGAGAACTAATCTAGGGATTTCTTGATCAAACGAAGGTAAAGAGGCAGAGTATCTCCATGAAGTGCAGACAGCACGGAAGCAAAGTAAGTCAACTCGGGAATCTAAGCATTTGCTGATCATGTCAAGAACTTCTGTGGGAAGATCTGCCCATAGGGACATGGTGTCGCTATTACTTCTCTCCGTCACTTACAAGTTTGGAGGCAATCAAAGACGACTTGCAGATTTTGTAATGCAACTATTGATGGAAGTGGAGACGCTTTATGTTTCTTTTATTTATTCTTTTTCATTGACTAGGAGAAGACTTGAAAGTTATTGTTCCTTCGGCTCTTGGTTTGGTGGTTCCAGTTTTTTCTCAAAAAAATACAAAAACATAGAATAATGGACTGTCATTGGAAAGATTAGGTTCTTGGGCCAAACTTTCATTTAATTATTTTTTTTTGTAAAGTTTTGTTTTTTTTAAATTAATTATTTTTACTTGAATTTTTAAATTATTTAAATGTGTTAATGTGAAAAATTTATAAATTTTAAGAAAATATATTATTTTAAACCGGTGGACATCAGGGGCTATGCCGCTGACTTCTTCCGCAAACGGCGAAACGCATCGATTGGGTGAGTTTCGCGTCATTCCGACTTCAACGACCCGGTTGCTGAAATTCAGTTGCCTTTGAATTTCAGGTGTCCCCTCTTGAGCATGTATGCTTCCGCTACCTGTTCTATATCAGGAGGGTGCCTCCATCTTCATAAATACCTAAAATCTCTTTTAGAACTCACCTAGTGAGATAGCTCGGTGAGCCAATTATCAGGAAGAAAAATGGCATGGAAACAATTATTAAAGCATTATCAGATAGATTAACCACACAGATGCCTATACTTCTGGAGCAGGAGGGTTTGTGGATTTATCAGCTTATGTTTCGTGCTTACCATCTCCACGAAATCCTAATCCTTTTAGCATAATGGATTGAAAACACATCGTGAATGTGAAAGCATTCGTTACAATATTTTTTCTGTTATTAAGGTAGCAGGGAAGGTTTCGAAGATTAAAACTATTCCGAAATAGACTAGCATTCATCCTATTAGTTATCGAAAACTTTACTTCTCATACATAAACATCCAGATTGGTTGACGTCGAGGAACCAGCGTTGGGTGGCCAGAATATTTCAGAGAACTCGGGAATCACGGCAAGTTTCTCAATGCTACGATCCTCTAGCTGAAACACATGACCGGCCGGCAGTCGAGCCCCAGACTGCAAAATCATCGCCGTCCACGAAGTAAATGCAATTCCCGATGCCTCCACTAAACTCCCTGCATGATATCGAGAAAGAACAATCCATGCCCAAAACAAAGACTCGATCATCTAAAGATTTCACATCAACCCAATTTCCCCGCTCTTCATCCAGCTTATAAACTCTGAAATAGACCGCCTTAGGCCCGATTTGCATCCTTGATCCACTAGAATGGAAATAATTGTCATTATAATCCTCGTAATAACATAAAACTGGTCCTTCCTCACGATAATGTCATCATATTGAAAATTCTTGTCATCTAACAAAGTCCAGTGCACATCTCCGGGTCTCCAATAACCCAGTTTCTCTCATGATAAATTGCCAACATTCCAAATTCATCTCTATTACTACAACTTGCAGGCATAGGAAACAGAACAACCTTATTTATTCCAAAAACAAGAAACCTTCTTGACCATTTAAGAAAAACAGCTTTGCTCAACCGTACAAACTTAAAATCAAGAAAATCCAATGATGTTGCTGCGTCAGCTTTTTGATTGGTAAGTGGGTTTAAGAGATGTAGTTTACCGTATTTCGACTCTCCGACTTTCACCAACCAAGATTTTGATAGAGAAGAAGAGTTTGGGTCCTTACGTACAAGTTCCATGCGCCATACAGTAGTTCTCAGGAGGACTGCGTCTGCAGAGTTTGACTGAGGAAGCATGAGAAGCAGAGGAGGGATCTCTTGATCAAATGAAGGCAAAGAGGCAGAGCATCTCCATGAGGTACAGACAGCACGAAATCGAAGGGCATCCACTCCAGAATCCAAACGTTTGCTGATCATTTCTAACAGTTCTTTTGGAAGATCTGCCCATCGAGACATCATGTTTTATTCACCTCACTGTCTTTTACGAGTTCAGTAATGAAACAAGACTAGCTGATTTTCTAAGCCAACTGTGCTTTGATGGAAGTGCCGATGCTTCAAGAGTTATTGTTTATCCACTTTGTTTTGTTAAGCCATCCAATCCAACCAGGAAAATTGCTATCATTAAAGAATCTTGGACTCGGACGGGGTGGTTGGATTACTGGGCCAATATTTCTCTTACAAGTGTCTTGGAGTAAGTTCTGTGAGTTCGATAAGGTAACGAAAACAAAAGGGGGAGACCAGTTTCTTATAATTTAGAGAATTGTATATAGCATAATTGTTGCCATCCCATCATACATGGGTCAACCTTAATTCCATCATGACAGTAATTTATTTCCTAGAATAGCATCTTGTCGTAGCTATATATATATATATATATATATTGAAGATCAATTAATTAATTATCCAATTTTACACGGTATCAGAACATCCCTCCTAATATTAGAGTTTATTTTAATGAGAAATTGGACACTTCATTTTGTACTAGTCCTATATTTTTTTATTATTTTTATTTATATACTCATTACTACATTTAACTACTGCAATTTAGCTATTTTTCCTGCACGTGCTTTCAGTTTCAACTCGTGTTCAAACCTTAGACTTGTAGCTTCTTAATCTATGGATGTTCAATATGATTTCTTTTGTTTGGATTTTTGGATTACTTTTATTATTGTATTTATTTATCTTTTTCATATGTATTTTTCTCAGTTTTATCTTTAGTCTTTTATCTTATTTAAATCTATTACTTTCTCAATTTTATGCCATATGAAGGAGGCCCGATTTTTCTGCGGAGAATTCACGACTGTAACCACAGAAGTTCTGCTTTACTTGCTGATCTCAAACATTTTCTGCAGCTTAAGTTACTCTTCTGCACGTTCACCAGACATTGCACTGAAATCAAAAGACTTGAACTACTCGGTGCTGGAATTCGAGTTTAAAAAGGAACAGGATTATGAACCAGACAGATGTTTCATAACAGCATTGCTAGACTGATGAGCGAAAAACTTTTGCCTGAGTTGAACATATGGGTACCCGATAAATGACAGAAAGTGGGCAGGCTTTGAGAAGGAAAGCACCTCGTACCACACTTGGTTCTTCTCGTCGATTTCAATTGAAAAACGCTCTTCCCCAGCCTGTGTCCGCAGTAAAATGTTAGCAATGGCATGTGTTTATATAAGCCAAAGTGGCTTAGCAGGCTAAAACTTCAACTTCAATGTGGAAATGACTAGACAGTATGAAACAAAACATGCAAATGCTTTTCTAATATTACTTCATCCATTAGAAAGAAGAGTCACCAAGGAAATAAGCTGTAGAAACGTTCAGCTATGATCTGTTTGCAGTCCATCTTGTTAACATCAGTAGATCATGATAGCTACCTCATTGTAAGCATGATGTTTCAATTGAATTAAATGATGTAAGCCAAGTTCTTGATTCTTATATATTGACGTGGTGGTTAATTGTTAGAGAATAATATAAATTACATTTTGGGATCTCATCTAATAGCTTAAACTTTTAGGTGAGTTGGTTCTTTAATATGGTATCGAAGCCTTGTTAACCTAGCGGTTACGAGTTCAAATCTCATTACCTTTATTCTATTTGATAAAAATCAAGCACAAGATAGCGTGAACTTGTATGCAAGTTTCAAGCCCAAAAGACTTTCACTTGAAAGGGTATGTTAGAAAATAATATAAATCATATTCTAGAATCTCATCTAATAGTTTAAAATTTTAGGTGAGATGGTTCCTTACACTATCAAGATTCGACTCATCAAATCTGAACGTCAGCAAAGAATCACAACATGACTATATCTCCAAAAAATCAAACTTGTAACAAAGAATCACTAACCAGCAAGTGACCTTGAAGGGTACCGCCACCGAAACAAAACGAAGCCATGTCCTTCTTAGAACTCCTGCTTTCATTTACATAAACAATCTGAAGAGGCATCATAACCCAAGGCAAAAACTCCTTTACACATACACAGAACTTCACCCCACTTCGAATTGGAGTCTTGGAATCAACAAATCCCCAATCAAACCCAAAATGCCTGCAATCAAATTAAACAGAACAAAAATAAATAAATAAATTCACACCCCGCCATTAACATTTCTCGCTTTGCAACAAAAAAAAATCACAGACCTCCAATTTTCAAGAGCCAACTTGCCCTTTTCATAAGTCTCAGCACCAGAACCAACTAAAACACGAGCATGGTTAATCAAGAAACCATCTTTTGAAAGCTCATTGAGAGAAGACACATGTTTGGAAGAAGCTCCCCTGTACTTAGAGTCATAATTAAATCCATCTGCCCTGTTAATAAGCAAGTAAGCATCAACTATACATAAGAAAAGACAAAACTGTAGAAGAAAAAATTCAATATTAAAGGGTCAGTTTCTTTATACTTGTCTCGACAATCCTTCTGTTCTTGAAGTGATGGCTTAGCCCAGCACAAGAAAACCATTGCTACTCAAAAAAATGAAGTTCCTTCAAAAGAATAAATGTCAATTGATGAGAATATGATTGGAAAGTAATGGTCTTTTTACCTTTTATAGTGAAGAAAAATCTGGATTTGTGCCTACAGTTCTCAGCTTCGCGTGATGAAGAGTCTGGAGTTTATGATTCAAAGGAATCAGGAGAGGGTGGAATGGAAGAAGGGGGAGAGATGTCAGCTGCAAAGGTCAGTGAAGCCCAAAACAAACTTATCTCTTGGAGCTTATTCGTACTAAACGACTTGCCGCCTGCATTAACTGGTAGACGTAAACGACAATGGTGAAATTGGATTCTGATTACAATTTTCAAATAGGTGGAACCAAGCTAGTGGCCCGTGCTACGACCTGCACAATTATTTTAATATAAAGATATATTTATATTTGATACCTAATAAAGATTTTTTATTATTTTTTTATATAAAACATTACAAACCAAATAAAAGGCGTTGCCTGTTGCACTGCGTATTGTCTCATAAAACACTGTGGATTGCGACAGTGTGCGCCCGGTTCTGCCCTTGGTGTTGTCGGCTGTGTGGGGGGCTTGCATGGGGGCTTTTTCGATTTTTCACGCCAGGTTTTTTTTTTTTTCTCAAACCCGGTCATGAACAGTGTTATCACGCTTTTGTCCCTCTAATACGACAAAATCACGGTTCCGAGCTCAGGGCTACTGATGTCATTGCACGTGGACGGACCGGTCCGGTCCGACCCAGTCCGCCGCAACTCTTTGAATTTTTTAATAATTTATGCAATGGCTAAATACGGGTTTAGCCCCTAATAAGACAAATTCACTAGTTGAGGAACAGGGGTGGAACAGTAATTGGCCATGTATTTTTTACTTTTTTTCTTTTTACTGTCGGCACGTGCGTCACACGCGGCCGACAGTATTCCGCCCCACGCCCTATTCAAGTGGCGCGTGTGTGGTGCTGGAGTCGCCGGAGATGAGCTACCGGCGTCTCACTCGATGCGTCGCCGCTTGGTCTTCCTCCCGGTATGGTGCGTTTGTCACTCTGATGTCCGTGGAAGCGGCGGCGGTCGGTTAAAGCCGCTGCAGCCGTTTCTCTCTCTCCTGCACGTCAAAGTGCAGGAGAGTCTCCCGGGTTTTATTCTTTTTCATTCCGGTCCCTGGACTTTTAATTTCGTTTCTGGTCCTTATTTTGATTATATAAGTTTTGATTTAGTTCGATTGGGTCCTTCGATTGAAATTAAGTTAATGTTTAAATTTCAATTCGATCCTCCTTCTTTTAATTTCTGGATTGGGTTGAAATAACTCAATAAATTCGGTACAGGAGTTTCAATTTTTACAAGTTCATCCTTTGATTGAAATTGATAATAAATTTGATTTTCATTTCGGTCCTTATACTTTTAATTTTAGATTTTAATCCCTTAATTTTTTATTTTCCTTTTGGACCCTATACTTTTAATGTGTTTTTTTTAATCCCTTGATTATTTTTTATGATTTAAATTTTCTTAAAGTTTTTATGGTTTTTTTTGTCTTTCATTTATTTTATTTTTTTCATTATTAACACAACAACAACAACAACAATAATAATAATAATAATAATAATAATATAATTATTTTTCTTGCTTACTCTTTTGTAAATGTTTTTGAGGGTTTTTTTTTTCTCAGAACAATTTGATTGTTTTTATTGTGTTGACAGTGATAACAATGATAATTTTCAGTTTTTATTATTTTTTTTATCTTTTTTTTTTCAATTTCTTTTTTCTTTCATTCATTTATTTCATGATAATAATAATAATAATAATAATAATAATAATAATAATAATAATAATAATAATAATAATAATAATAATAATAATAATAATAATAATAATTTTTTAATTGTGTTTCTTGCTTGCTATTTTGTTGGTGCTTTGTATTTTTTTTTCTCGATATAATTTGATAATTTTTATTGTTTTCATACTAACGGCAATAATAATTTTTTATGTTAAGACTCCGATGTTGCTATTGTTATAATATTTTAAATTAATATTGCTTCTTTTTCCCCTTTATTTTTTTTATTATTTTTATTTGCTCTTGGTATTAAATGATTTTTATAATTTTGCTATCTGCACAATAATGATTTTAGTAATTATATTTTTTTTTTCATCATAATATTTTTCTTTTTTTTTTAATGTTAGTTCGTGCTCTTTTGTGATCTTTTATGACGCAATACTTATATTCTAAAAGATGTAATCTATGCTTGCGTAACAAACTGAACTCAAAATTTTATACATTTTATCTCCTAATCTATAACTTTTATTTACTTATATCATATAAATTTATCGTTGTGGATTTAATTATGTTAAATTATATACATAAAAATACCCGCGGCAACGCGCGGGGGCAATTAGCTAGTAAACATATAATACGAGATTAGAATAACATCATAGAAAGAAAAATAACAAAAAATCATAAAACTAAAGAACCACTAACTGAGGTAGTTTTGATATATGTAATTGCTTCTTTAAAGTGTTGTTCTTTTAAAAACACGCTAAAATAATATTTTTTATTTTTTCACATTACCACATCAAAACGATCAAAAATCAAAAAAAAAAAATTGAAGGAAAAAAGGTCATTTAAAAAAAAAATGCAACCAAATTTTAACAACAAATAATACCTTAATGTCAAAGGATAAAATTAAAAAAAAAATCAATTCTAAAAAAAACACTTGAGAAAAAACTCGGTTTAACTTGAGTTCACTTAGCTAACCTACGGTTCATTTCATGAGATCAAAATAAAATTTTAAAATAAAAACTAGAAAAAGGACTGGAGTCATTTAAATTTAAAAAATTCATAAAAAAATATCGAGTAAATTCGGGTTAGCCTAAAGAACCTATGGCCCGTGAATAACCACACATGAAAGAAATAAAAAAATCATAAAGTTCAAGATCTAATACCCTAATATCAAAGAATGAAATTAAAAAATAATAATGAAAAAAGATCCAATCAACTCAGGTTAGCTTGACTAACTTGTGACTCTCGACAGGAGATAGGGATAAAAAATATTTATATAGAATTAAATAGACCTATAAAAAAATAAAATTTAAATCAATAAAAACAATCATAAAAAATCATAGTTAACTTAGGTTAACTTCACTAACCCACGACCCGGAGTAACCCCACAAAAAAGTGAGCAAATAAAACAATAAAGTTTAAAATCCAATAATCTTGTATCAAATTAAAAAAAATACTAATTTTATGAAAAGACACAACGAAAAACAAAAAAAAACAAAAGCAAACTCAAATAAAGTCATGTTAATTCCATAACCCCTACAACCAAGAATATAAGATTGAGATAAGATTTAGCAAATAATGAGGCTTAATATTCAATGATAAAATTGCAAAATAAAATTACCCCAAAAAATACTTATGTTAAATCATGATAACCTTTGAAATTAGTGACCGGAGTCATAAAACCAATCATGGTATAAAAACTAAATCAAAGAAAATAATCAGGAATCAAATTAGTAAATAAATCTTTTTTAAAAAATAGCAATAAAAAGAACGAGGATCAAAATTGAAAAAAAAATCAATTGAAATAAAATGTTCAGGGACAAATTAATACAAAAAACAAATTAAGAGAAGAATCGGTCAAAAAAAATGATAACCAAATTGGATAAAGAAAATAAATAAAGTATATAAGACAAAATAAAAAATAAAAAACTTCAGAAATCATTCAAAACAAATCAAATCAAATCACACCTTTATGGTGGAAAAAACATTAACGTGTGGAAAGAAAAAGGAGAGAGTGAAAGAAAAAATATTCACTAGAGATTATTGTTCTTCACTGCCCAGAAATTAATAAATGAAGAACATAATGAAATAACCTACTTGCTTGATTTATTGAAGTCATGAGATTGATGCTTTATATTAGCCTTTACAAACGAAAATGCAGAGATTTAAGGAATCACACATCATGTGACTTGCTAATAAAAAGAAAATCAAATCTAAATTGAAGTCCTAAGAATCAGGACATTATTGACCAATTAAAAAATAACTGAAACTAAATCAATAACAGAGATTTACTGGGTGTGTTATGCGCATGTTAGCTACCTTTAAATTGTTTATTACTTTCATACATGTTTCGGATTGCAAATGTTTCGAACGATGGGATAAACTACCTTAACAACAATGCTTTGTCTTTCTAAGAACAATTGCCTTAAGCTCTCCAACGGATAGAACTTGAAACCAATTAAGGAAACAACACCAATCTCCACAATCGTCTATAGGTTTTTAAACAATCAACTATATATTTATTTGGAATGATAATAATATACCCAAAACCAAGATTTTCTCTCGATTCCAGGCAAGAGACAAATACCTCCTAAATCTTGTTAATGTTAGATAAAGTTCAAAGTTCAAATTTAATAAATATTTTTTTTAAGTATAGGCGTTTGACACACAATTTTTCAACAAGTTTCTACAAATATCTAGACATTAGACGTATACCAATTTTCCAGGGAATTCCCTAAACATTTTCTAAGAATAGACATTGGACCCATATAAAATCTAAGGGGGTGTTTGGAAGAGCTTTTCAAAAGTGTTTTTGAATTTTTTTTATTTTGTATTTTTTATTTTAAATTAATTTTTTTAGTGTTTCTAGATAATTTTGATGTGCTGATATCAAAAATAATTTAAAAAAAATAAAAAAAATATCATTTTGATGTATTTCTAAACGAAAAGCACTTTCAAAAACAACCGCAACCATACTCCAAAACAAACACTTAAACCTTATTTATTATGGGCATTCGATCCATGCACAAAACTCAGCATATAAAATGAAAGAATGAAATATTGTAAAATAAAAAATACATGGATAAACCATACAGAATTAGGGCTATTATATGAGTAGGGAAATAAAAAAAAAAAAAAAAAAAGGGCTCAGATATCTTGTTCGTCTGATAGGGAACACATCTACACAATTATTTATTAAAATTGGGAAAAAATCAACATTTAAATCCACTTATATTCCCCGGATTGATTAAGGAAATACAACAAGTTAAGCTACTAACTTTTAAAGACAGCTGAGTGGGCTTCAATGGTAAAATACCCAAACATTATAGAGTTTTAGCTAGTAAACAAGCCAGCTTTGCCTCTTAAAAACAGTTTAATGGAAGCATCGCCAAGGAAGAGACAACATGATGTTAGGTCTATCAAAGACAAAAACGGTGCAGTTTTGGAGTCTCAATTTCTCATCATGTTGCTCTCTTTTTTTCCTGTCGTTTTCCCACTTTTCATTTCTTTCTCAATGTCCTGTCAGCATCTTCAGAGAAAAAGAGAGAGAGAGAGAGAGAGAGGCAGGGCAGGGCAGGGGAATCCAATAATAACATTTCTTTTCTAAGAAAAGTGGACATTAATTCAAAAACAATAAATAGAGTCTTACTACTATTATTAATTATAACAGTAAATATCATCCTTGTGACAAATTTAATGTCTTATTACAATAAAAACAAATCATCTCTTTCATGTTATAGTATATACTTAAATCAGCTGTTAAGTATATAAATAGAGTTTTTTTTTTTGCTCTTAGATCATATTTAAATTAATGCATCTAGACAGAACTGGGTTATAGAGGATTTATGATCTGCACAACAGGTTTTGAGTTTGAATCAGTATGTTCATCCATTGTAAGAGGCTAAAACAATCGAGGTTTTACTTGCTCACCTAGCTCACAAAGTACGCTTTGTAGAGATAGGGTTTCCTCGCATAAAAAATTGTTTATAAAAGTAATTTTAATTTAAAAATATATTAATTTTTTTTTTATTTTAAAAAAATAATGTTTAACATTAATATATTAAAATAATATCAAAACATAAAAAAATAATTTAAAATAAAAATAATTTTTTAAATACAATGACAAATGTAATCATGAAAAAAAACTACTACCCGTTGAAGCTATCCAAAACATAGAGAGTGCAGTGCACTCGAAAATGGCATAGCACCTCGCACGTAGATGATAGCAAATATGAAGATGATGGTAATGAGTAGCGCCAGGCAGTCCAGGTTGAGCATGTTTAAAAAAACGTGTTATCCTTGTAGCTTTCTGGTGCTGTCATACTTGGAAGCATGTTCTGTTTTGTTTTGGCCGTAAAATGGTGTTGTTTTTATCTCGGTTTTAATTCCGGTCTGTTCTGGAAATTCCGGCCGAAACATCTCGGTACCGTTCCGGGTGTGCTGTTCCGACCTTAAAATCCTCTTTATTTTGATTAACATATGATTTTTTTTTCTAATTTTGAGATTATGTTTGTTTGACTTTGTGTTTATATTGTATAATTTAAAGTTAATTTATCTTGAATTTTAATTATGCTTGTTAAATTAATATTTTAATTATATATATATATAATTAATTATATATGAACAGTACAACCTCAAAATGGCACATCGAAACACTCCGAAACAGGAACGTTTCATTTCAATAAAAAAACCAAAACGACGACCGAAACGGTATTAACAACTTTGACTAACTTTGCTTTGAAGTTCATCGTCGTTTTCTTTCCTGTTTTTTTTTTTTACCATAATGCTCTCGGATCCCAAGATTTTTTATTCTAAAATCCAGCCGATTGGATCCATCCAAGTCCTTTTTTTTTCTCATTTGAAACTTCATGTACATAGAGTTGTTTCTTTGACACTTTATTTAAAATTAAAAAATTAAGTTTATATTTTTTATTTTATTTTTTTATTTTAAATTAAATGTTTTTAGTATTTTCTTTGACAATGTAAACAATGTTTTCAATTTTAACATTGAAATGTCAACAGCATATAAATTTCTCACATTCCGACACCCAAATTCATCCTAAATGGAATTGCATTTTATATACACCAATGACCAAACCTCATAAATTATTTTATTTGCTTACACGCCACAGCACACAACCCATGTTGGTAGAGCCCCTCCTCTTCACTCGTACATGGGCAGCTGGCTGGTTACCCCGAGGTCCCCTCCCCTCTTTCCTATCTTGTCATTATTACCATCCAACCACTACTTCTACTTGCTCACAATCAAGAATGACAGGAACCCACATCAATTAATAATTCAAGATGCAAATCATATCTCGATTTAAAAACCATCTCTCTAATCACCTTAGTCGGCAACACTCAAGCTATTTGCCTTAAAAATAAGTCCTAAAATCAGCTGCTTAGAAATCTTAGTAGTATGATCCATGTCCCTGATTAGTAAATGAGTTCAAGTAGTCAGAAGGAGTTGATGTAGCTTAAAAAATAAAAAGTGGATCTTGAAACTAACATGAAAGCAGTATAAAAACCATCATCATGGCTTTTCCGTTTTCTCAGATGAGTCCAAACGCCAGAGATGAAAGTAGTATAAAAAAACGGTAGGGAACATCATAACACAGCGAGAACACACTACCGTCACGAGGTCTAAACTCTCTGTGACAAGCAAACGCAGACCACCTCGACAACGCGATTCCTTTGTTGCGTTCTCCCTCGAAAATTCCATCCTTTTTCCTCTCGTTCTCTTGGTTTAAAAACCACAATACCCCTCCATGTTCAATTAAGATCCTTTCTTCACAATCTCTGAAAATCCCGCCCAATAAAATGGATGAAAACTCCGGTCACAACCAGCTCATCTACCTTCACGGTGACCTGGACTTGTTCATAGTTGAAGCCAGATCTCTACCCAACATGGATGTTATCTCCAAAAACTTCCGCCAGTTGTTCAATGTTTGCATCCCTTCTTGCGCCACCCCCACCAAATCCATCGACCACCAAGACCGCGACCACCATGACCGCCGCCAGCACCGTGATGCCGACGATAATATCCACCAGCACCGTCACCTTATCACTAGTGATGCATACGTGACAGTGACAGTCCCTCAGGTGACACTCGCCCGCACCCGCGTGTTGAAAAATGCCACAAGCCCCATTTGGAAGCAGAGGTTCAATATCCCCTTAGCACATCCTGTTAAAGAGATTGAATTTCACGTCAAAGATAATGATATGTTCGGTGCAGAGTTGATAGGGACTGCGAAGATTCCTGCATCAACAGTGTTGTCAGGGGAGTTTATTCAGGATTGGTTTCCAATACTTGCTGCATCAGGGAAACCACCAAAGCCCGACACAGCTCTTTATTTGGAATTGAAATTCACACCTTTTGAGAAAAACCCTTTATACCGGAATGGATTTGGAGGTGAAACTGAAGTAAATGGGGTGAAAGGTACCTATTTCCCGGTCCGAAAAGGCGGTCATGTGACACTTTATCATGATGCTCATGTGAAGGATCATTACTTGCCTGACATAGAGATTGATGGAGGGAAGGTTTATAAGCAAGAGAAGTGCTGGGAGGATATTTGTTATGCCATATCTGAAGCTCATCATATGATTTATATTGTTGGTTGGTCAGTCTTTTATAAGATTAACTTGGTTAGAGAACCAACTAGGCCATTGCCAAGAGGTGGAGATTTGACACTCGGGGAGCTGTTGAAGTATAAGAGCGAGGAAGGTGTGAGAGTTTTGTTGTTGGTTTGGGATGATAGGACTTCTCATGATAAATTTGGGATTAAAACAGTAAGTGAGGATTTTGATCAGTACTTTTTGATATTTATTATTATGTGGGTTTATTTAGTCGGTTGTAGCTATTTTGTGTGATGTTTGTTTTGTTTGGTTTTTGAGCGATGAATGGTTAAATAATTCAGTTATGATTGTTTACTTGGGTGATTGTTGCCATTTTCTTTTAGTGGAAAGTTAAGGGGAGATTTTGTCGAAAGGTTTTAAAATTTAATACCAATTTGTAATGTGATGGTAGGGGGCACATGCGACTTTTTTCTATTTGTAACTGTATTTTTTCCCCTCATGATTTTAGAAGTAGTGATATTTAATAATGAAAGATGTCTGCAATAGTTTTATAATGTGAAATGCTATTTTGGGATACAGCCAGGAGTTATGGGAACACATGACGAAGAAACCAGAAGATTCTTCAAGCATTCATCTGTTACTTGTGTGTTGGCACCTCGATTTGCCAGCAGTAAGCTCAGTTTTCTCAAGCAACAGGCAAGCCTGATTTTAATTTTGCGTTGATTGTTGTCTCATAAGAAGCACATGCAGCTAGGTGTGTTGGTTGTTTTAACAATGCACATTCTTTTGGTTAACGGGTTTTTGTTTTACATCTCTTTAGCGTATGCAAAAATATTATTAGGCAAGTTTTGGTTTGTGGAACAAACTTGGTTGTTCTTTCGATTTCATTTGAGAGGTCACTATTGCTTCTCTTTGAACAATTTATTGATGTGCAGTGGTTTTTCCCAGATTGTTGGAAACATGTTTACACACCATCAGAAATGTGTTCTGGTGGACACCCAAGCAAACGGTAATAACAGGAAGATCACTGCATTTATAGGAGGCATTGATCTCTGTGATGGACGGTATGATACTCCTGAACATCGACTGTTCCATGATCTCGACACTGTCTTTAAGGATGATTTCCACAATCCAACATTTTCTGTGAGTGATAGACAAATCTAATGATCAACTTTTAGTTTCAGTAGTCTTCTCACTTTTGGTTTCTGCTATTTATATTCAGATCAACAGTGTACAAATGGTGCTGTTATAGTTTCCTTTTCACTTTTTCAAGCGCATAATGTACCTATACTTTCAATGTGACTTGATGTTTAAGTTGCCATGAAATTTATCACTTTTAAGTGTCATTTTCTTTATCATCCTCAATGATAACAAGGCTTACAAAATATTCTGAATTCCTGTTTATTAACTTCTGATGTTGTTCCGCCAGATCCTTCGGTGCTGTGTACTTTTCTCTTTTCGCACTTTTTTTGCCTTAACTCTCTTTTTTATGTATGAAAGGCTGGAACCAAAGCACCAAGGCAGCCCTGGCATGACCTGCATTGTAAAATTGATGGGCCTGCTGCATATGATGCTCTTATAAATTTTGAGCAGCGTTGGAGGAAAGCAACAAAGTGGACAGAGTTGGGACTGCGTTTCAAACAAAAATCTCACTGGAGTGATGATTCATTGATAAAGATAGAACGGATTTCGTGGATACTAAGTCCTCGCCTTTCTGAAACAAAGGATGGAGCCACAATAGTTCCTTCTGATGATCCCACAGTATATGTTTCTAGTGAAGAAGACCCTGACCATTGGCATGTCCAGGTTGTACATCACGCTTCTTTAATTTTGTTGTTTAGATTACAACCTTTATTGCTATCATCATCATCATCATCATCATCCTATTGACCCCTGTTTTCACTTATTTTGTTTTTGCAGATTTTTAGGTCCATTGACTCCGGATCACTGAAAGGATTTCCCAAAACTATTAATGAGTGCCACGATAAGGTTTACAGCTAGTTGAACATTGTATTTTCCTTTTTCCTTTTAATACAAGCCAAAAATAACATAGCCTTAATGATGTTAATTTTTTTGTTGCAGAACCTAGTTGTAACAAAAAATCTGGTTGTAGATAAAAGCATTCAAACAGCATACATACAAGCCATCAGATCTGCTCAGCATTTCATATATATTGAAAATCAGTATTTTCTTGGATCCTCGTATGCATGGCCATCATATAAGGATGCAGGTCAGAACTGCTAATTTTCATTATACTGGTTCTCTTGTATTAGGATTCTGTTGTTAGGAGACCCATGCTGATACAGTGCCTCTATTTACAAAATTTTGCATGGGTATTTGGAGATTAGGAATATATCTTGGTAGATGTTCTTTTGCTTGCTTGATAGGATTTGGATTTTGGACCTTCTCAAATTCATATCTTTTACCGCAACCTCTATGGCTTTTTCATCTATTTGTTTTCCTTTTTAAGCAACTCGATTATTTTTATTTTGTTAGCGTCTCACTAGTTTAACCACCATCATCATGAATTCTGTTTTGCTCATCTTTGCTTCTTATGTTTTATCAAGCTGTTTTGAATGAAACTTTTTGCTATTTCTATGGACAATGATCATGGCTGTAACTAAATGCCTTCATTTTACACACACAACCACACAAATAAAATACACACATACACATACTAATGCCATACTAAGCTATGAACAAGAATGGTGACTTGTAAACAACTTATAAAGGGAAAATTGATGACAGAAAGAAGAAAAATATGGAAGTTATTTTCTTATTGCAGTCAACAAGGATTACAAAGAATAAGAAACAAGTAGCCTTACACCACTTAAAGGAATCACTCTCATATTAGAATCACACCAATTACAAAGAAATTTTCATTACAGCATAACCTACATGTCCAATTATTACAACATAACCAATATATAGTTTTATAGTTGATAGTTACTAAATGACTAGACTTCTAGCTATTTTAACGAATAGATAAGGACAACATCAGTTATTATTGCCACTTGGATGATGATCCAATAAGATTGCATCAATTATTGGACACCAACTGCTCTCCCTTTTCAACATAATTGGCTGGAACTTGAGCCTTCACTGTGCACCTCTTTCCACTGAATTTTGACTTGGCAAAATCCTTACCTTTATCACCCCTGTTCATGTTGTCAGAATCAATCAATTCCTCATTTTTATTTTTGATTCGGGTGCTGATGTTTTGATCACCGGAATTTGCAACTTCCCCACTCCATAAGCAACTTGCATCAAGCAAGTAATGTTGAACATAATCTTGAAGCAATTCAGGATTAAGACAATGGACCTCACCTTCATGTAACCATGCTGCTCCTGAATGGGGTTTGGATGCCAAGTGTACCAAGAGTTTATTATAGCCCCTCCTAGTAGATACATACCGATGAGCCAACATGGAATCCACAACTTCAGGAGTGGATGAAATTTGAGGAATAGTTGAAGGAGTTTCCTCTAATCCAGTAACAGAAGTAGAGCCATGATAAGTTGTGAGATCTTCCACATTGAAGACTGAACTAAACTGAAACTCTGCTGGCAAATCAATCAAATAAGCATTAGTTCTCAATTTCTTGAGAATCTTAAATGGACCACCTCTTCTATCATGTAATTTGCTGCTGCCTCACTAATCTTCAGGGTTAGAGATAAAGAAATAGTATCTTAAGAAGTAATATGTGTAGGTATTTAAGATGCAAGCCATACACCAATTCAAATGGTGTACATCCTGTTGTCCTGTTGATAGTGGTGTTGAGTGCAAATTCAGCTTGGGGCATAATAAAATCCCAACTTTCATCATGATTATTAGTTAAACACCTGAGCAAATTACCAAGGCTCCTATTAATGACTAAGGTTTGACGGTCAGTCTGTGGGTGAAAGGCACTAGAGAAAAGAAGTTTAGTGCCTAATTTTGCCCATAATGTCTTCCAAAAGTATCTGACAACTTGATGTCTCTGTTAGAAACAATTGAAAGTGGAAGGCCATGTAGTTGGACAACTTCTTTAGAAATATAGAAGCAATATGGGAAGCATCAAAGGTCTTTTTGCTGGGAATGAAATAATCCATTTTGGAAAATCGTTCCACCGCCACCATGATACTCATTGCCCTTACCTGTCCTTGGAAGCCCTAATACAAAATCCATGCTCAACTTAAGCCACGGTCTCTGTGAAATAGGTAATGGAGTATAAAGACCAATATTGTGTTTGTTCCCCTTGTTATGTTTACAAATTCTACACCTGCTCACAATGGTGTTGATATCTTTTTCTCATATTTGGCTAATTGAAACAATATGCAACCAAATAAAATGTCTTATCATCTTATCTTGTCCAAAGTGACCTGTTATTCCTCCCTCACGTAATTCTTGAATTATTACTCTCGTAATGAACCCCTAGAAATACAGATACACCCTCCCTTAGTTTAATAACCATCGATAAAAGCATAGTCTGCTATTGGAATGGGATGATCGTTATGCAAGGAATCCCGTGTATTTTGAAAATCTAGATTTGTACTATGACAGCTCTTTATTGAAGGAAAACCTAACTGGTTTGTTGATAGAATGGCCAATGGATGAGGTCCATGACTGAATGCATCTGCTAATTTATTCTCATGGCTAGTCTTGTGCTTGATGACAAAACTGAATTGTTGTAGATAATTATTCCATTGAGCATGCTTGTAACTTAGCTTGGTATGCGAATTCAAATATTTTAAAGTCATGATCTGTAAACAGTATGAATTCTCGATGGATAAGGTAAGGTCTCTAATGTTTCAATGTTTGAACAAGGGCATAGAAATCTAAATCATATATTGAATATTTCTTCCTGACATCATTCTAACTTTTCACTGTAATAAGCAATGAGGTGTCTTGCTTTGCTCAATACACCTCCAATACCTACATGGGATGCATCACAACAAATTTTAAAAATCTGAGGTAAGTCTGGAAGTTTAAGAATAGGAGTTTCTGCCATCTTCTGTTTAATGATCTGAAAATCCTTTGCTGCTGTGGGAGACCACTTAAAAACCTTTGCCTTAAGACACTCTGTGATTGGAGCCATGATGGTGCTAAACGCTTGAATGAATCGATTATAAAAAATGGCTAAACCATGAAAGCTTCTGACTTCAAAAAACGACTGCAGTTATGGCCACTCCAAGATTGAACCTTCTCTGGGTTAGCTTCAACACCTTGTTAAGATATAATAAATCCCAAAAAGATTACCTTGGATTGGAAGAAAGAGCACTTGCTAAGCTTTGCATAGATTTTTTCTTGCCTTGGGAATTGCAGAATTTGCCTTAAATGCTCCAGGTGTTCTTCCACATCCTGACTGAAAACAAATACGTCAGCACACTTGCCTAGAAAAGGTTTCAAGGTCTGAATCATCTCTTATAAGTGCTTAGTGCATTTGTTAGGCCAAAAGGTATCACCAACCACTCTGATAATGTGGCAAGTTTGGCAAGGAGGAACCTAATACCAAATCATTTGCATGTTAAACATCATGTAGATGAGGTAATTGTGAAGGGAGCTCTTCTAGAAAAACTTTTTCAAATGACTAGACTTCTAACTATTATAACTAATAGATAAGGACAGCATCAGTTATTATTGCCACTTGGATGATAATCCAATAAGATTGCATCATTTTTGGACACCAACTGCTCTCCCTTTTCAACATAAATGGTTAGAACTTGAGCCTGCAATGTGCACCTCTTTTCACTGGAATTTGACCAAGTAAAATCCTTAGCTTTATCACCCCTGGCCATGTTGTTAGACTCAATCAATCCCTTCTGTTTATTTCTGCTTCAGGTGTTGCTGGTTTGATCACCAGAATTTGTGTCACATACACACACTTGTTCTCAAGTTGTTTCCATTATTATGATGTGCAGGAGCTGATAATCTAATCCCCATGGAGTTGGCATTAAAGATTGCTAGTAAAATTAGAGCCAAAGAGAGATTTGCGGTATATATTGTTATTCCAATGTGGCCAGAGGGTGATCCAAAGACTAACACGGTGCAAGAAATTCTCTTTTGGCAGGTAGTGTATAATCAACTATGTTGACTTGAAAGATCAATATATTTGTTCACATAAAAAATGAACCATCTTGTATACTTGGAAGCTGGTCAACTTTTTATTATTCACGAGCGTTTCTGGTCAGTGTACTTATATGCATTGCCCCTAGTGACATGGGATAGGTTCACCTTAAACGGTCTTGGATCAATTTAAGTTTGCACTTTCTGTCTTTAAACAATAAGAAACATCAGATTTTCAATTCCATTGGTTTGGGATGCTTGATTTCTATACCTTCAATTGGTAATTTTTCATGGTAAGATGTTTAGTGACCTGAAGCTAGAACGGCTGTATTGCTGCTCTTACAGTTATTATCTGCAAGACCATGGTTTTAGATACATAACAGAGAATAATAACCATTACTCTAATTTTGCTGCTAAAGCAGCTTTATTAAGAAGTGTCTTGATATTGGTGCACACTGATTGGGTGACTGTTGCTTTGAATTGAGAGTTGATTTCTTTTAGTGATTATGTTAGCAGGTTTGATTTGATTGTTGTGAGATGCCAAGGGTTTCTGTTGAAATAGTGCACCAACTCAATGTATTTTGTCGCTAACTTTAGAAAGTTTATACTTTGCAGAGCCAGACAATGCAAGCAATGTATGAAAAAATTGCACAGGAACTTAAATCAATGGATCTTGTAGATTCACGTCCTCAAGACTACCTCAATTTCTATTGCATTGGTAATCGAGAAGAACCTCCCCAAGAATTGTCAAGTGCTGATTGCGGAACGGTATGTGTTTCAGATTATATCCTTAGTGGTTTTGATCCTTACCATTGCAT
The DNA here is from genome assembly GCA_964035475.1 of Salix caprea. NCBI lineage: Eukaryota > Viridiplantae > Streptophyta > Magnoliopsida > Malpighiales > Salicaceae > Salix > Salix caprea. The sequence goes on along the minus strand of OZ037750.1, from coordinate 12,535,096 downwards.
GACCTGTTTTCTTTCTGTATATAAAATATTTTTGTTGGCTGCTATGTAACACATATTATGGATATAGCTGCGTCTGCACTTGCTATCATTTTTCAACCTTGATAGTGGTGTGCACGGTATCTCATTGGCTATAATCCACAGGTTGCTTATAGGAACTGAAATGTGTCCTTTGAAACTTTGAACTTTTGTGTAAACAAGGGCCAGTTCAAGTTCCCAATTTTAACTGTCAGCCATGCGACAATTGTCATTATAAAATGTCAACACAATGAAGATAAATAAATAATTTTTCTTCTGAAACTTCATCTTCGCTCACGTATTTCCACTGGCTTGGAATTGCATATGGAATGGTTTCTACGCTCCTGTTTGTCTCATACTATGGCAATTCTGGATTATCCCGGTTACATGGAGTGCTGTCATTTTTTCAAGTTTCTGACGTAGATTTACAATGCTATTTTTTCTTTCATATCTATCTCAGTTCTTAATTGTGTCCAGTGAACTAAATGATGGGAAAACTATCATGACTTTCTGCTTCTGAAAATGTTGAGGCGGAAATCTTCTGTGACCTGCTTCTCTAAGGCACGGTTGTTGTTAGTTCACTAAAACAATTGTCAGCTGCTCTTGTAGCCTTAAAAATTGACCTCGTGATATTCATATTTGTTCTTTACTATTTAGATGCTTTATGGTAGATAGTTGAGTGTTGTTATCTTTGAAGTGTGACTTCTATTTTTTATCTGCATTGAAGGCCTAATAATGTTCACAATTACATTATTTCAATCAGGTCTCCGAATCATTTAAATCTAAGCGATTCATGATTTATGTCCATGCAAAGGGAATGATAGTGGACGATGAGTATGTGATACTGGGATCTGCAAATATTAACCAGAGATCCATGGCTGGGTCAAAAGACACTGAGATAGCTATGGGTTCATATCAACCCCGGCACACATGGGCTACAAGGAAGAAACATCCACGTGGACAGGTATGTTTGGCATCATTCTTCATGCCATAGCAAAAAAATTGTTTCAGGCGTAGTTTTTCTGGTGCTCATGAGGTGGTCAACATGACAAAATCATTTTTTTCGGCAGATTTATGGATATAGAATGTCACTATGGGCGGAACATCTTGGTGGGATAGATGAACTGTTCGTGGATCCCGAGAATTTGCGTTGTGTGAAGAAAGTAAATGAAATTGCCGAGGACAACTGGAAGAAATTCACAGATCCGAATTTCAAACTGTTGCAGGGCCATCTTCTCAAGTATCCTTTGCTGGTAGATGCTGATGGGAAGGTGTGTCCACTTCCAGGATATGAGGATTTCCCAGATGTTGGTGGCAAGGTACTCGGAGCTCATTCCGTCAGTCTTCCTGATCAACTAACAACATAATCCTCTTCCCATCTCGTGTTCATGCAATTCTGATGAGGAAAATGTTCAGCATGTTTCAGGGTTTCTCAATGTGGTGAATTGGAGCTTTATCTTTTGTGTGTTTTCTTTGTAATTCATGTCTTCGGGAAGCTCTAAATTTGTGATGTAATGTCATTGTGCAAAGTGAGACAAGGATCAGATGTTGTCAATATTGGTTGATATGAATGGTTTCTAGGCTGTACGCTATTGGAGAAGGTTAACAAAACACAACTGCATTGCTAGTTCCTCCATGGCTGATTTTTTTCTCTCCTTTGCAATCTTTTAAATTCGATACTTTCTTAGGATTTAATGTGAATCGGCGACTGTTTTAGCCATTAATTGAGTTATAACAACTATAAATAACTAGTCTTTGCAAGAAATATATAGATAGCTCGTCTCATTTTCACTATCTTAAAACACTTTCACATTTTGTAAGTGTTATCTTGTGAGATAATTGTATTATCTACTATATTGAGAAGATTAATTGTTATAACAAAGTTATTTTTGTAAACCTTTTGAGTGTTAGATAAAAAAATTTGGTGTATTTTTGCCAAGAAAAAATCTTGTAGTATCTTCAAGTAGTGTGAAAATCTTGATGGGTTTCATCAAGTGATTATTCTACTTTACAAGTTGGACAAGTAAAAAAATACAATACACAAGTACATTTTAATGCTCAAGATGTGGATGTAGACTTGTTGAACAATGTTAAAAATCAAGTTTGCAAAATATTTTCTTATCTATTTATTTTAAACATTTTCAATTGTATTGATGATTATTTTGTTTATTGTAAGAATTTTCGGGGTTAATTAGTTTTTTTAATATATATTTTTATTGCATAATATAATTACTAAATTAACCTTGAAAGTAAAAGTTATTGAAAGTCAATTGGTTTTTTTATTTCATTTTGTTTGCGTAAACTTATAAATTATCATGTTTGCATTTAATTTTATTTTTAAGAATTCACTTATGTGCTTGCTCATTAAAACACATGTCAATTTATTTTTATTTTAAAAAAAACAACCAGCTCGCCGCGTGGCAAAGAGCATCTAACAATTGCCACCTCTAATTTTCAAAAGAAGCTATTTCAAGGGTGGGATCTACACAAGTGCCACGTGTATGTATGTATTGGGTGAAGTCCTTTCTGGTCACTCAATCCTTCAATACTTAAACTTCAGCTCCTATTTTTTTAAGACCTATGCAATGTCAACCATGAAATGCCCATCCCATCCCATCCCATCCCATTCTTTTTTTTTTTTTAAATTCCTTCTCACCCAAGCAATAAAATTAAAGGATTTTATACCTTCTATGAATCTTTGACAGTCATACACTTTTTTTCATGGTTTTCTAGTAAAACCACACGATGTTTATCTTTATTGTGGAACCATATAAAATAATCATTTCGTTGTCTAACTCTTCATTTTTATTTTTATAAATTTATTTATTATTTTTTAAAAGTATAAATGAATTATTTTTCCTTAAAATCCACCCATCCATTTCAATAATGCTTATTTTTTTCAATTTTTTCTGTTAAAGTATATACAAAATTATAAAGTTAAAAATAACATTAAAATTATTTAATTTTTGAGTCATTTAATTCTAATTGTTTAAAAATGCACTCAAACATAAACTATAATTACAGTATAAATATATATTAAAATATTTTATATCATATAGATCCACAAAATCTCAAAATAAAATTGGAAGTGGATCATTGATTAATTATTTTTAGCAATTTAACATATACCCATACTTTTTTTGCAAATAAAAACTTTGTTCCCTTTATATTATATTTTAGCCTAAACAAACGTTTCTCCAACACTGAAAAAAATGCCTCGCTGGTTCGTTTATTTATTTATATATTTCCAAGAGATATAACATTTTTTTTTTTTTTTTGCATTAGATATGTTATTTATAAGTTGGGACTACACATTATAATACTAAATCTCCACATATGCCATAATAAAATTATTTAAAATAAATTAAAAATTAAGAATAATCAATAAAATGATCCTCTATGTTGATATGATTAACAATTTGGAAGCAAAAGTGGACATTGGAACATCATATTGGAATACAAAAAAATAGAATAAATTTGGGAATCTTTAAGATATAAGGACCAAATTGAAATATATGACACATTATAGAAACCAAAGTGTAGTTTAGTATCATCTGACTTCTTATTAATTACGAGACTTTGGAGTCGAACCCTTCATTCAAAACCAAAGAAAACCCTATTAGGTCTCGGGCTTCTTCATCGTTTCCAATGGTGAGATTTCCCCCTCGCTATCTCTTTATCTGTGCTGAAAATAAATAAAAAATCTAATTAACACTTCACTTTTCTTGCAGGCTGATTCTCCTGTCAAAAGGTAACATCTTGAGCTAGTTTTAATGTAGATTAAGGGTTTATATATATATATATATATTATGTTTTTTTTCCTCTCTATTTTCATTAACTTTCGGTGTTTTAATATATGGGTTTTGTTTTTTGAGGTGTTATAAGGATGATTAATGTAACGAATCTTAGGTTTGTTTGATAATCTTGATATTGGGGCTAGCTGATATACTCTTGTTCACTGAACTGGATTTTAAAAATATTGAAGGTTTTGATGGAAGGGATGGAAACTACAAATAATTACTTCAGGATCTTATGTAATAGAATGTGTTAAGACTAGCTATGGCTTTGTTTTGGTTTCAAATTCTTGCAAATCTAAGGAACTTGAAAAAATATTGGAGGGTTTAATGTATGGCATTGCCATTACAAACAATGGCTTTATGTTGTTAAAGCTTGGATTTTTTGAGTTTATTAAGATGGGTTACCTCCCGAGCTTGTGTTTCCTTAGATATATATGGTTATTTGGCTTTGCACATTTTGTTTTGATGTTAATTGAATTGGGCATACCAGGGATTCACGCTCTCCTTCGCCTTGGAGAGAGCAATCGAGGTCTAGGTCAAGATCATGGTCGAGGCCCAGGTCGACATCTAGATCGAGATCAAGATCATTGCCAAGGCCAAGGCATAGATCACGGTCACGAAGTCGTGGAAGGTACTGTAACCCTGGGTTTTTGTGTATTTTGTGTTGGTTTGTAATTGTGGCACAAATGTGCTTCTTCTTCATCCAACACTAATTTTATGGCCTTATTACATGGATGGGTGGTGGTTTCTGCACAGATCAAGATCTAGAGATCATGAGAGGTTAGTTGGAGCCTTAAAATTGCAATTTCTTAGAATGACAGATGTATTATGGTGTTTCTTCCATTGTGTCTTGTGATCTGTATTGGCTTCATCATTGTTGTTTAGATGGTTTATATGTTAATCTTTACTTGGTTGCATTATATGGCAGGTCTGAAGTTGTAAATCCTGGAAATACACTTTATGTGACTGGGCTGTCTACAAGGGTCACAGAAAGGGAACTTGAAGAACATTTCTCAAAGGAGGGAAAGGTTAGTCCCTTTTACTGTACATAATGGGAAGGCAGTTATGCAATGCAGTATTAATATTTCTTAGTAAATGTGGTTGTCATCCATTTTTATATCAATTAATAATTATTGGAGAATTTATATTTTTTAGGTTGCTTCCTGTTTTCTTGTTGTGGAGCCCCGAACACGCATTTCGCGTGGGTTTGCTTTTGTTACAATGGACAATGTTGATGGTGCCAATCGATGTGTCAAATATCTCAACCAGTCAGTTCTGGAGGGGCGATATATCACTGTGGAAAAGGTAATGTGATTATCTCGTTGGTGATTCTCACCAACCCATTTTGATTGGATCTTTATTCTTAACTTGGAAGTTTTCTGGTTATATTCAGAACACATTGCGTCAGCTATGTTGGCAGCAATCAGAGATGATCAGTTCATCCATGCCAACTTAAGTGTAACAGCTTGATCAATGGCCAGCTTAAACAGCTTTTCAAAAGCTAGTGATCAACTAAACATAGCAACTATATTGTTCAACAACTATACAACATCAGCATTCAATTTCAACCCTCAACTAATCAACGGACATTATCAAGCATTCAATTTCAACTCAACTAATCAACGGACATTATCAACTTCTTTCTAATCAGGCTTTATGGTATTCCATGCCCAACAGTTAATAGACAGTAGTCGTATATGCCTGATTGTTATCCTTGTTGTACTTGGTAGATAGCCTGCTCCTTGCTGTCTTCCTAGGTGTAGTTTTTTCTCCTTACAATATGTTTATGCTTGTGTGTTTATATTATTTAGTTTTACAGGTAAGCATATGTTTTTAAAGTTTCAGCTCTGTACTTTAGCTAGCTTGTTTTGTTCAAGTTGAACATTTTTCATAGTCTGCTGTATTGAGGTGATTCATGTATCTTTCAGTCACGGAGGAAACGGCCAAGAACTCCAACTCCAGGACACTATCTTGGGCTGAAGAATACCAGGGACTATGGTAAGTTTATATTGCATACATGTAATTTAATCTTAGAAAGAGAGAGCTCTATCTACACTTTCAATGCATGTCCTGGCTTCAATTTTACTAACTCGCTTTTTGGAAAGGCTCTCGTGGTGAACGTGGTGGTGATCGTGGTGAACGTGGTGGTGATCGTGGTAGGTATCGTGGTGGCTATGGTCGTGATGACCATCGCAGGTCTCCAAGGCACTCTCCTTATCGTGGTGGTCGTGATTATTCTCCCAGGCGCTCTCCCTATGGTGGACGATCACGGAGGGACAGGTCCAGGTCCCCTTATTCTCCTAGAGGCTCTAGATGAGAGAGGACTTGAGTTATTATGTGAAGTGGTAATCATGGTGATGTAACAATATTAGCTTAAATTTTAAGCAAATTATGTGCTTATTGTGAGATCTGAGTTTACTTGTTTACATCCTTCAAGAAACATGTAGTTGTGTGTTGTCACTGAACTTTCTTTCCTTTGAACATCTGGGTAATATGTTGCTACCTAACTCTACTATGAAACGGTTGGCTATGAAATAGGAAGATTGCTATGCGCCGGATTTGTGTAATGTTTGAGCTTCTTCTTCATGATTGTTATGGTGGCAAGCCTTTATGTAACAGCAAGCCATTAACGCATATTTCATTTTCAATGCTTGAGAGTTGAGACCTTCAACAGTAGCTTATGACCTCGAAAGTGAGCACGGTTTTTATGGCTTTGCTTCGCAATAACATGGAAATGAAGATTGGTCAGAGTATGGGCTGTCCTTCGATTGGGTTGCCCAGAAGTAGAGGAAAGGTAATTTGTCCAATAATTTAAAAAGTTCCCATGTCTACATTTTTTTTTCCGAAACAGAAAAATCCCTTGTGAGATGATTAACATGTGGAAATAATGGTGCAAATGCAAGGAAGAGAAAGGATGGCACCTGAGATTGTTTGCTGTGTGAAATGAACATTATCAGCCATTTGGTTAACCCATCTTTCAAAATTTGGAGCCTAAATAGGTATTGATCTGAATTAGTTTTTCGAAAAATATAAATTAAGAGATTAATTTGGAATGAAGATTTTAGAATGAAAAGCGTTCTTGTTCTCTAATCTCTACCCCAAAAAACAAAGGGAACTAGCAAAAAGACAAAACTTGTCAAGCCAGTCTCAAGTGCTTAATTTGTGCTATTACTCAACCGTATGTTTATAAATTTTAAGTGCTTACAAAATTTAAGATTTCTTATTTTTTTATAGTATTTTAAAATTATTTTAATATGATGTTAAAATAAATTAAATTTTATATATTTTTAAATAAAAATACTTTAAAAAATAACCATTATTACCGTACAAACATGTTAAAAAAAAAGTGTGTATAAAAGGACACCAAAATCGGCTACATTTCATATTCGAAAGTTACAGAAACAATGTCATTCCCAGCTCTGCTAAACCCACCACAAACCCCAAAATTATACGCCCCTCTATCTCTCCCTCCACCTCTCAAGTTTTCATCTTTCAAAATTCTGAAATTCCCCAAAAAAATCCACTCTTTCTCACCTCTACAATCCCAATTCCCAATACAAAATGATAATTTTGAGGATCTAGACCATGTCATTGGTGACTGTCTAGTCTTTGAAGAAGGCATTTTTGAAGACCCGTATTTAGAAACCAATTCAAATGCCATTGAGGATCCAAAGTTGAAAACTTTTCAGAAAAAGAAAAAAAGGGTTGTTCCTACAATTGAAGTAGATAATTTGGTGCCAGAGAATTGGAGAGATGCGCAAGCAGAGATTAATATTGGCAAAAAGGAAAGGAGAAAGATTGCTCAAGAAATGGAATTTAATAAAAAATTTGAAAGGAAAAAGGAAGGGTTGGTTCCTATTAGGAGTGTGAATTTAGAGGATTATCAGGCTTTTAGAGAAGCCAAATTGGCACAGTTGAAGCCACTTGTGCTTGGAAATCCAGAGAGTTTGAAAGAAGAGGAGAAAATGAAAGAAGAGGGGAAAATGAAAGAGGAGGAGGTGGAAGTGAAGGAGATTGTTAGCGAGAGAGTGAAAGGGAAGCATCCTAGATGGGCAGTTTATGGGAGAGGTTTAGATGATGTTAGAGAGTTTCTTAACAGTGAGGATTATGAGCCTGGAGAACTGAAACCCGAGGGTAATTGCTTTTCTATTTTCAGTTTTGAACTTGGTTTTGTATCGGTTGTTGTTTTCTTGTTGATATTATAGTTTCTTTGTTTACTGATAAGAGTGATTGAATTTGTATTTATTGGCTTAATTGATGCAAAACTAGTTAATTTTAGTGGGGGTTTGGTGTAAGCTGCGAAGAATAGGGCTTTTAATTCTCTTAATTTCTCTTAGGGTTACTCAATGCTATTTCACCTTGTGTTGCTTGGTTCTTAAAGTAAAGGGGATGCATTCTGTTGCTTGTGAGCTTCAAGATCTTGCTATTCATATCGTCTTTTCTGCTTTGTATTTTTGAATAAATAGGTAAACGCAAGTTGTTTACGAAAGAGGAAAAGGTTTTGTTGAATAAGCGGGTACCTGATCTAGCAGTTGCTACCTCTGTGAGTTCACTATCTGCTGAACCACTCTAGTCACTGTATTTGATTTTGATATATATTTATTGTTGTTTAATAATTAGTTGCTGCTTCCTCAATTAGTAGTTATCGAACTGCTAGCTGATGTTTCAATCCGATTTTGGAATCAAATGAGAAGTTTCTTACAGTTTTCAATAATTATATTCCCCCCTGAATTTTTTGGTCATGCATGTCTTTCTTGTTTGAAGAAGTTATGACAGGCTGTGTATGGTGCAATTGTTTTTCTGGATAATTTACATTACGCAATTCTGCAATTCATTTGTAGTTTTTTTTGTTGTTGAATTCTCTGCAGAGCAAATGGCTACCTCTTCACACCCTTGCTGCATCAGGAGAATTCCACCTTATGGATGCATTGTTGAAGCATAATGTGGACATCAATGCTGTGGATGTGGTAGGTGGAATTGCCATGTGCTGATTTGTTGGATTTTGTCAATTTCATCAAGGGCCAATTCACTTCTCTCCTTTATTTCATATTGGATGCAAAAATGCTTGGAATTCCTAGTATTTCATGTTTGCTCAGTTTTGAACTTTGGATCATTATATTTTCTTCAGAATGGTTGGACTGCACTTCACAGAGCAATATTATGCAAAAAGCAAGCTATAACCAGCTATCTGCTGAGAGAATCAGCAGATCCTTTTGTTCGTGATGCAGTGAGTATTGACACAATGACTTTCTTTATCTTAACTTTATTTTTCTGCCAGTGCAATCATTATATTTATTTATCTTATTTTACCATGTTCAACTTGTTCTCTTATGACTAATCATCATCTTTTATGCAGCTATTTTTTAACGGGATTGTATTTGATGACAGGAGGGTGCCACCTTGATGCATTATGCAGTTCAAACTGCGTCTGCTCCAGCTATCAAACTTCTTCTGTTATATAACGTTGATATAAACCTTCAGGACAATGTGAGGATGATATAACCCTTTTTTTTTAATTATCATTTCTGTTTCCGTTTTGGTGATTCGTTGGTGAACACTCATTTATTACCCTTTCAGGATGGATGGACACCGTTACATCTCGCTGTTCAAACCCAGAGAACAGACATAGTGAAACTTTTATTAATAAAAAGAGCGGATAGGATGTTAAAAAACAAGGTAATTACATTATGATTCTAGGAATCTCTTATACCATCACATCGTATGAATATTCGTTGAAGTTATAAGACCACTGCTTGTATGTTTTTCTGGCTTTTGTACCGTGGTTTTTTACCCCCATTGAGATGATAGTAAAGCTTAGGTTGCATGCTGTGTCACCACTGCTAACATACAAGGCATACTGACAAAATTGCTCGCTATTTGAAACTTGGTGCAATAGGTCTATAAGAATCGGCTGACTACTTCATGTGGAGGATCCATGATCAATAAATGAAACGGGGATTCAAAAAAAGTAAAAAGCTTAATAGTTGGGGAATGGAAAAAAAGAGAGGAAAAGTTTAGTAGCTGGGCATCTTTTGAAAGTCCTATCACCAGTAATTTCAGCAACCTTTTGTGTTACATTATCATAACGAATCACTTTTTTTTTTTATCTCCGTCTCAGGATGGCTTAACACCACTCGATCTCTGCCTCTGTTCTGGTAGAGACACAAGGACTTACGAGCTTATCAAGCTGTTGAAGCAGTTCGCGAAGAAACCAACTTCGGCACCAAATCCTTATAATGCCTCAGCTTCGCAACTGCATTAACGGAACCACTCCGTATCTTCCCGTTATCATCCAAGACTCGCAGGAAATTGTTGCTCTGACAGTGAGTGTATCACTTGAATCTCCCTCGTGTACAAGATTATACATTGTAGAATGGAGGAATTGGACGGATGCAGATGAAGGTTGCCGATCAACAGCCGCGAAATGAGAAAAGAAAATGGCTTCTCCACTTGCATGATATTGTAAAACTGGCAGATTGCTTGACTTTGTAATTTATGATGTGAAAATTTGGCATTGTACTCCAAATTAATTGATCATTTAATTCAAGGCTGTGTCTGTATTGTTATTGCTAGTGAGCAATCTGCCTGTTTTAGAACTTTTATTTTCCTTCTGGTGGATGAGTCTAAACTTGTGATAGAACATGGAGTCCTATCTTCCAGTCTGCCCAGAAGCGTGAAAGCATCATATTTAGCACCCATTTTTATTAAATTTCTACTTAAGAATTTCACCGAATAACTTTTTTATTTGATAAATATTAGTAGATAATAAATATTTATTAGATATACAAAACCCATTAAATAATCTATAAGTACTTAATTTTTTTATTTGATAAATAATAAATAAAATATTTGACAAAAATATCTTTTTTTTATAAGTGTAATTGTATAATTTAAACAAAAAAAGCTAAAAAATCTGGAAAACAGGCATGTAAACACAACAACATAACCGATTTTTAAAAGAACTTATAAAATATGCATCTGATAGTACTCAATGGAATATATTTTCCCATTTGTTTTGTTAATAAAGGAATGAAATGACTAGACCCATACAATCAAGTTGCCCTAACAGATTAAAATAATAATATCCTTAAACTAATCAGATTCCTAAAGCACAGATTCCTTCTCCTTGCTTCTTATCTATTTTGTCTACTGAGTCATTGTTTCGATATATATATATATATTAAAAAACAAAATGACATAAACCATGAAATTTATTTTTTAAATTAAAAATAAAATCAATTTAAAAATAAAATAAAATCTAAGCTAACCCGAAAAATCCATACTCTATCATAAAACCAAAATAAAAAAACAAATTTAATATTTAATAAGCTCAATACTTAAAAAACAAAAAAAAAAAGCCAAAGCAATTACCTAATAAACAATGCTTTATAAGAAGATCAACATTGAAACGCAACCCATTTCACTCACTTTCCTAATTAATCCATCCTTCAATAAAAAATATAAAACCTGACAATTTAGAAAATAAACAGTTTGGTTATTCTTAAATCTTTTTTTTTTTTTACATATTAAGGTTGATTTGTTTATTTTTAATGTCTGAATTAATAAATTAACAAAAACTTTCTCTTACATATTCTGCAACATTAAGAGTATATTAAAATAAATTAATTTCCTAAGTTTTGAAATGAGATGATGATAAAGCCCCATAAATAAGCACAAGACATGTTTTATTTTATCTCGCGATCTCCAAATCCAACTACCTCCGTGTCCCCCTCTCTCCTTCCCCGCCTGTTCGTCTGTTAAGTGTTAACATCTCTCCCTAACAAACACAGGCACATCAACATAGACAAGAAAAAAAAAAAAAAAAATGTTAGGAGCTCAATTCCAAGTTCGTACATTCAGTGGCTTCAAGACGCTGAAGACAGCAGATCAAGGAGATTACCCGACCTGTCGTTTAATCTCGACACAAAAAAACCCTCCTCCTAGTCCATCCTGTTCCTTTCAGTTCTCGATTAAGAGGATATGGTGTCGCTTTCAATGTCCCAGATCAATAACAATTTCTTGTAAGGCTTCTAGTGATAGCAGTGGATCCACTAATGCTCATAATAATAATGGTCTTGAATATCTCCCAGCTTCCCTTCTTATTTCAGGTCCATCTCCCTCCCTTTCTCTTTATGTTTAATAATTATGTTCTTTGTAGATAGATACTTGTGTGTAGATTTTGTTGCTGGATTTGTTTCAAAAAATGAAAAAAAGAACCCTGCTTTACGAGTTTTTGATGAATTTTAAAAGATGGGTTGTGTTTATTTTTATTAGATAAGGTTTTGAAAGCTGTGTATTTTGTTATTGGATTAGCTTCTAAAAATGCAAAAGAACACAGTTTTGTGAGGTTATGGTGCATTTTAAGAAATGGGTATTTTTTTTTTTTTTTGATTGGACAAGGTCTTCAAAGAGAAAAAGTGGTTTACTTCGTGAGTTTGTTTGCAATGTGGAAGTTAAGTAACCTTAATTCAATTTAAAACTTTATGAGATTTTGGTGGTCTTTAATAAATGGGTTTCGGTTATATGGATCGGATAGGGTCTAGAAGGTAAAAAGATAAATGAAGCTAATGAGTAATTATGAGACAATCTCTTAATTGCTTTAATGGGCTGCAGAGACAATTTCTCATTATCGAATGCGGAAGGAAGGATTTCAAGAAGAGATTAGATGGCATTCATCTGGTCAATTAGTATATCCTTTTGGTCTGCAAGAAAGAAAGGAAGCGAGGGCTAATACTGGATTATTAGGACATGGTTTTCTTCGTCGATTTCATAGTCCCACAATTTTCCTTAAAGTTTCTTGTGACGGTGACTTTGTGCTGCCGATCATCGTTGGTATATTAGAAAGCTATCGTTTCGTTGATTTGCTCTTGTCTTTTTTTATTACTATAATATACGAGTCCGGACAAATTTGCTAGTTGTTAAGTTTTGTTGTTTTCTGACACAGGGGAGTTTGCTATTGAGAAACTGATAGAGGGCATGCAAGGAGATGATAATGCAGTAATTTTTCCCCATCTCCTTGTATTTATTGTTGATGTATAAACTTTAGTTTTTAACTGTCCTTGTGTATGCATGGTTTTTTCGCAGGTTTGCGCTGATCAGTTCCAACTTGTGGGAAATGTAGCTGAAGAGCTTGGATATGATGTATGGAACTATATGTGTTGGGCACTTAGGCTATCAGATGTAGTACATTGAAAAGTTTAGAAAGACTCATCCTTAGCATTCCGTGTCTTCTTTCTCTTCATTTCAGGTAAAAATGGTACGGATTACAGAGAGAGTGGCAAATACATACTTTGCAAGATTATGTTTTAGCAAGGTAATAAAGAAAGCTGTGAATTAAATGTCTTTGTTGTCCTAAAAAACATTATTAGTAGTACTTGTTATTTTTGTTAAATGGAACTTCAAATATATGCAGCCTGGGGAAAATGATATTCTTAGCGTGGATGCACGACCATCAGATGCCATAAATGTGGCAAACAGATGTAAGGTATTTATCTCCAAATCTTAGCTATTCAAATGCTGTTACTATCTTCAATGTTGAATGATCGCTGTTTCTTTTTCTTTTAGTTTAACTGTTTTGACAACCTTTTTCTGATTGTATTAAAAGATTTACATGCTGTTGATTATTGTTGGACTTTGCTCTATGCAGGCCCCAATTTATATAAGTAAACAAATTGTTTTAACTGATGCTATTCGAATTGGTTATGGGGTGGGAAGAGCACGTAATTCAAAGCCTATTTATGATGTGTTCCTTGACAGGTATTTGACCATGCTTGCTTATCTATGCCCCATCATCAATGTCATCTCTCTGATTCTAAGATTGATTTGAATCTTTTTGTTCAGTGCTGCTGATGGTCCAGATTCACTAGGGGAGGAACTTGATCTTGTAAGGAATATGAATTTAGCTGTTAAAGAGGAAAGGTACACTGATGCAGGTACTTAAAAAATAAAAATTATTCTGTTTTGACAATGCAAATTTCTTTTTAATTATCAATTATACTCTCTTGCTTCTTAAAACCATTTGATTTTGATCACTTGCTCTTGCAGCCATGTGGAGAGACAAACTGACGGAGCTTCGCAAGTCAAGGCAGGAACATTAGCCAACTTAAGGTATATCAAGTCTTAAGAGAGTTGCTTTTAGCTTGCACGTGTAACTTCATGCGCACGTAATGGTTGCCTTACTGTCCACATAACTTTGTTTCAGGATGTTTTTTATTATCAAGGCTCCTGCTGTTGGCTGGTCTGTTTGAGCTTGTTCAAATGTAGAGTTTCAGATGAATTAGTTGTGTGAATACTGGTTAGAATACAAATAATCATGGGGATTCTTTTGCATAGCACTTCGATAGGCACATTCATGTCAGCTATCAGCCCTAGGGACTCATATAGTCGTCAGAAGTGCAAAATATTGGTATGTACAGCTTAAACTTGCTTCCCAGAAATGACATGCTTGATATGTAAGTTTGATCGAGTCTTCCCCTTAATTGCTGAAAGCTTTAAGATGATCAATTCTCTCTTCCATACTGAGTGAAAGATACATTACAGCAGTGACAAATTCAATCCTTTGTGTGTATGTAAAAGACAGAAATGATGTTTGTCAAAGAAAAAGATCAATGTGTTCTATCACCATGTAATTCTAATCAGCTCTCTCTCTTGTATCTTTTATGCTCTTTTTTTTCTTCCCTTGGTTGGAGAAAACATGACAAGCAACCCTGATTTTTGTGCTTGATTTTTATTAAAGGGAGAAAGAATCTGCTATAATTGAAAAGATTCTCAGACAGTGACATGGAAGGGTTCATGACAATGTGCTTGAATATGAAACCCGATCTTTAATTGGCCGTTTTGCGCCACCCTATGATGTAAAGCTTTCCAGATATATTTAATATGTAGTGTTCTTTGCGATGAATACTTGTGAACAGTTGGGAGTTGTGTCAGTGAAACTAATAATCAAAACTCCTCTTTTTTCAGAGCCACCAATAATCAATTTCTCATCTCTGCCAGTTCTCCTTCGCTATTTGCATTAATATAAACGTTCTTCAGTTTTATTTCTTACATTTGAGTTTCTTTATTTTGTTTTTCCGGAGACAGAATTGTATATCTCTGATGTCTCTGAAAAGCCAGCATACCTTCACGAGCATATAGCTTTTGCGTTTTGTGGTTCGTACGAATTGCCAATTTGCAAGATACATAATGTTAAGATCATGAATGTTAAAATCGCGTTTTAACTCGTAAAATCATATGAATAATATATAAACCCGGTAAAATCAGGTCAAAGAATTAAAACCTATTAAAATCGGACAAAACTCGGTTAAACCTCAACTTAAATGCTTCTCTCTGACAATAATCACAACTATTTTCTTTTCCAACTTGAAAATTTACAAGATGCAAGCAGCAGTAATCCATCGGAAAGTGGCCAAGTGCCGCAGCAATGAGCCAATAAGCAACAATACTTATTCCATGGTGATGAATGGCAACTTATTACATATCCAGTTCTGATGGAAATATCAGAAGCGGTGTCGGCAGAAGGAAGGAAGGAAGTCTGGGATGCATGTGCAGACGAAGAGGTCTCGGCATCCTCTCCCCATCACCCCACAGTACGTCGGCTTCTTCACCGTGCACGGCGTCATCACCTATTTCTTGGTCATCTTCCTTCATCCTAAGATCGACAGTGCGGCTTATCAGAATACAAATCAAACTTGTAGCGCCTGCATTCCAAGCAGAAATAAAAGCTGCTCCCAAAAGTTGGATGCCCAGATTGTTGAGGCACCAACAGTGTAGCTGAAACGAAGCCATAAGGGACATCCATGGGCTGAAAACATGCAATGAAATCATAAAGTTTTTGAAACGGCCTTTGATTTTTTTTTTTGAAAATTCTCTTTGAAGTTGTCGAGAAAATTAAGAATTTTTATTATTGGGTGTGTAACTTAAAATGTAAGTACATAGGCAAAAGTATTAGCAAATCATCAATTTTCGAAATATCCATTTGATTTTTTTTTGGAATTGTTTTGTTTTTTTATATATATTTTTTTAAAAAAACATTATTATTATTTTAATATATTATTATAATATTAATTATGGGCTGAACTTGACCTAACAGATATGGCCGACTAAGCAAGTTGAGTCTAGACCGGCGTGGCCCAGAAAGGTGTTGGGCCATTAACTACCCAACCTAAAAAAAGAAAAGAAAAAAAAATATTATTCACGTGCATACATGTCTCTCCACTGTGCAGCAGCGCGAGGAAAAAGGAGGAGAAGAAAGTTATCGGACGTGGAGGGTACTAGAGTGGAGAGGACACTTTGCCGGTGGCTATGGTAGTGTTGATGGCCAGACACTAGAAGAAAAATGTAACAATGGCGGCGAGGAGGGGAAAAGGAGGAGGGTTGAAGGCTGTGAGTGGAGGTTGTGATGGTTACTGGGAGGCGTTGGTGGTGGAAACAACGGCCGAAATTGGAGGAAAATGCAAGAGAAGTTATTATTACCTGGGTTGGAAATGTGTCAATTCAAAGTTGTTTTGGCTAGTCACGCACGGAAGCAGTAGTCTACGTAGTCCAATTTGCGATCAATAATTTCCTTTGTGTTTGGTATATTCGAACACGATTTTCTTACGGTTGATCATCACATTTAATTCTACGGTGGCGATATTTCAAATCAAATCACACGTTTTCAATATTTAAAGACGTATTCCCATGCAACATCTTACAGGTTTATAATTGTTTTTTAAATGATATCTAAGTTGCCACAAGCATATTTTCTTTTTATGTAAAAAAAATTGATTATAATTTAGTTTTAATAACTTGGTTTTATTTTGATTAAATATTAAAAAAATAGAGTGAATAGATGAAAGGTTTTTTAAATAATCACAATAACTAAAAACAAATCTTTAAAAATACAAAATTGGATAAATGAGAAACAAAAAAAATGGTCCTATTAAATCTGAGTTGATGCGATAGATATATAACCCTGATAATAATAAGAGACATTTCAACTCGGACCGAAGGATGTAATTGAAAATTAATAATTTTTTATAAAAAAAACCAAGGAAAAAATTGAAATAAAAAATAAGAACTAAGTTAACAAGTAATAATATATAACAAATTATAATTGAAAGAAAAAAAATTATATTTTGAAGGAATCAATGACATGCCAGCACTAAGCTCTCCTGTGTTGTGTCGTGGTAGACTTTGAAAAGTTGAGGAGACCAAAAGCGGGTGTTTAGGAGAGTTTTTGAAAAAAAATGAATATTTTTTATTTTTTATTTTAAATTAATTATTTTTGGTGTTTTTAGATAATTTTGATGTGCTGATGTCAAAAACGATTTTTAAAAAATAAAAAAATATCATTTTGATGCATTTCTAAATGGATAGTACTTTCAAAAATAATCACAACCACACTCCTAAATAGACACTAAATGTCTTAAATGGATATTAATAAATAATAAAATTGTTTTTCATGAAAAAGAAAAATTAGCTGCTCTTTCCACTAGCGATCCAAGCCCATTCATGAGCTGGGGCAATGTTGTTGTAGGCTCGTCCACAAGCATTTTAGGCCCGTCCATGTGCTTGTTGATTTTGATGCTAACTTGTCCATGTGCTTGTTGATTTTGATGCTAACTTGTCCACGTGTGCTTTAGGCTCATTTACAAGAAAATCTTAAATGTATTTAAATGGTACACTTAAATATTATAAGATTTCATTTTATTTAATTATAAATTTAGTATAAATTAAAAATTGTGTGATGATTGTGTTAAATTATGAATCTGGAAACTGTGAATTGTTGTGGTGTTTATTTTTACAAAAAAGTTGAGAGTTTGGGAAATTAGTGTCTCTCGACTATTTTTTTGTTGGAGTCACATCACACACGTGTCTTGCGTGTATATCACATGCAACTTGTGTTTCGTATTTTTAAGCAAGTTCAAGGTTGTCTTTTTTTCAAAACTCACTATTTTGCTCGTAAAAGGCGTGTTCCATGTTTTCCCTGTAAAACAGTAACATATAATTACCATTCCTAACACGTTGAGAAGTCACCGACGAATTTTTGAATATAGTTGAATTTATTTTTTAAAGTGTTTTTCATTTAAAAGTATATCAAAATAATATTTTTTTAAAAAAAAAAATTATTTTGATATCAGTAAAAAAACATTATTTTTTTTTAATTTAAAATAAAAAATAAAAAATTTTAATATTTTTTAAAAATATTTTTAAAACGCAGAAGAAGATGGGATCAATAATTGACAAGGACACTGTCTAACCTGGCTGCACGCATCGTATCTGTGAACTTCTGTCAATTTTCCAGGTCACCTCACAGAGCGGTACAATATTGCAATATATATGAGGTATAACGATCAGTGTTTTTAAAATGTAGGTGGCTGGCTAGCTTCTCGGCATTTGTCTAACCATGGGAAGTGTTTCTCTAATCTCTGCAGCCCTAAGAAGGTGATTCTAATTTGCTTTCTTTTGGTAGCTAATACTACTGATAAACAATATCTTAGATATGGTTTTCAGTTGCATAATCATCCTTAATTTTATGTGATCTAACCGGTGAATGTTTTCTGCATGCTGCGGTGGTGTAGGGTTGAAGGCAAGGTGGCGCTGATCACCGGAGGATCAAGCGGCATAGGAGAGTTCACTGCAAGACTCTTCGTAAAACATGGAGCTAAGGTTGTGATCGCAGACATTCAAGATGAATTGGGCCACTCCGTTTGCAAGGAATTAGCGCCTAAATCTGCTTCGTTCATCCACTGCGATGTGACTCAAGAAAAAGATGTTGAAAACGCAGTTAACACAGCTGTTTCTAAGTATGGAAAGCTTGACATAATGTTCAACAACGCAGGTACAGGAGGAACGCCGAAACCAAACATACTTGAAAATGACAAGGCCGAGTTCGAGGAGATCATTCGTGTCAATCTGGTAGGTGCGTTCTTAGGCACGAAGCATGCGGCGCGTGTAATGATCCCTGCTCGGCGCGGTAGCATAATTACTACTGCAAGTGTTTGTTCAATACTCGGAGGCGGCTCGTCACACGCGTACACGAGTTCGAAGCATGGTGTGGTGGGATTAATGAGGAACGCGGCCGTGGAATTAGGACAGCATGGGATCCGTGTAAACTGTGTGTCGCCGTACGCTGTTCCGACGCCATTGTTTAAGAATTTCTATAAGATGAACGACGATGAAATTAGTGGCATTTACTCTAACCTTAAGGAAGCTGAGCTTAAACCAGAAGACATTGCTGAGGCTGCTCTGTATTTGGGGAGTGATGAATCAAGGTACGTTAGTGGACACAATCTGGTGGTAGATGGTGGCTTCACTGTAGTAAATCCAGGTTTCTGTATGTTTCCACAATCTAGTTGATCTGTCTGTGAATTTGTTGCTTTTCTATCTATCTATGAATTTGATCCGTGAATTTGTTGTTTTTCTATCTATCTATGTGTTTATGTAATTCTTAAAAATATTTGAGATCTTGGTGTTCCATCTCTACCTTTTGAGTTGCCTCTATATTTAAAATATCACTAAATTGGTGCCTCGTGTTAAGAAACCATCTCACCTAAAAGCTTAAGCTTATAAGTGAGACCCTATAATATGATCTATATTATTATCTAATACACCCCCTTAAGTGAAAGCCCTTTTGTGCTTGAAACTTGCACAGGTTCACATCACCTTGTGCTTGGTTTTTATCAAATAGAATGGGGGTGGTGAGATTCGAACTCGTGACCGCTAGGTCAACAAGGCTCTGATACCATGTTAAGGAACCATCTCAGCTAAAAGCTTAAGCTTATAAGTGAGGCCCTATAATATAATTTATATTATTCTCTAACACCTCACACAACATTGTTTGCTGGGCCAAATATTTTTTTGGACTGAAAAAAAATATATCTAGTAGATGGTTGTAGCTTTAAAAAATAATAGAAATATAAAAGTTGAGCTACATTTTGATTAATTTGATTATATGATAAACAAATAGAAAAAATTGGCCTGGGCAAAGTTAAGTTAATAAGTGAAACTCGTGACTTGACACATGAGACCAGGATAACTCTACAGAAAAATAAAATAAGTAAAAATCAATTGAGAGGAACGACTTGAAAAAAATATATCTAAGCCAACCCGGTGCAATATTTAAACTCGTGACTCGAAAAGTTAACATAATAATGATCAATAAAATGGTGAGGGAAGAAATAAAGAAACACCAATAAAATTGAATTAAAAACAAAACAAATAAAAATTTAAAAAATAGGAACCAGATCTGACATAAATAAAATGAACTAAAATATTGAGAGATGAGATTGAAAAGATTATTAATTTAAGAGAATGATTTTAAAAAATAGCATTCAAAAGAAAAGAAACCAAATCTTTTTTAAAAAAAAATAATCAAAGGAGGGTTAAGTCGAATGAAAACTCCAATTGTATGGATTATTTAAAATAAAAAAAATAACAATAAAAAAATAAAGACCAAATCTAAATACAAAAACAAAAAAACAAGTATTCATTGTGTTTTTTGATAAAGGTCATAAAAGATGGGAAACTATTGACAATTTCTCATTGAAATTCTTTTCCCCATCATCATCATCATCATCATGTCTTGGAACTAAGTTGATTTTTGTTATAAAATAAAGCTCAAAATAAGATAAGATAAATATTGAAATCTCTTTAACAATATAAGCCTTATATATCGAATCCTCAACATGCATTTTGTTTTTAACTTTTTTTTTATGATTAAACAAGTATATGCATGGAATCAAATAGTGGTTGAATAAATAAATACTATGGATTTGTTTTTTTTAAAAAAAAAAAATAGACATTTGCTTATGATGCATATGTAATCTTTAACTTCACTAATGGATACATCCATCTATACTAGACAAGATCTCTAACTTTTACCTCATAAATTTATAGATAGATTTTTCATTGAGTCGAATAATGATAAAGGGAATATCATCTCAAGTTTGTAAATTGTTTTGACTATATTCTTTTCAAGCTTCTCCATTTATTGAGTATGCAACTTGTTATATCATATATCTATATATAAAAAATAACTAATATTTGTGAGTTCATATCATATTCTTTTCTGTACCAAATCCATGTAAACAAATGGAATATGTGTTTGCACAAACATATGACAATCATGTCTCTTAATTCATACAATTTATCATCCTTAAAATTCACTAATCTATATATGTTATATGCATATACATTAGAAAAACACATACTCATAAGTCATTAGTAGACAAATAATTATATAATTTTGTCTAAGACAAAACTATTTTTAACTTTTACGACCCATGACTCATCATAAACAAATTTCATATTGTTATGGTAACAAAACAAAGGTATATCCATTATAGCCTTCATGTTGTCATTTGTCTTTTCTTTCATATCCATCATCATGTTAATTTTTTTTTAAACATGTTCTCATCAATGCACATGACATCCAAATAATAGCGGAGGATATTAGTCTCCATTAAGAAAGCTCTGAAAATATATATTTGTTCTATCCAATTGTGGATCACGTGAAAATCAAGAAACTTCTACTTATGGGATTGAAAATTAAACATAATGCTCTCATATCGCAATACCACGTCATACATATCTTCACCCGATGATACCGATGGTGCAACATCTCTTTCCACTCTACCTATAAGATATTCTTTTTTGTTCTCTATGTACTTCTTTTTGCTTGGCATGAACCTATAGTAACAATTAAAAAAAGGATATTTTACCACCATTTGTTAAGGTAAAGACCTTATTATTTTCCAAACAGTACGGATAGACTAATTTATAATGCTTGCTTCAACCAAAAACCATCACATACATAGAGAAATTATTGATAGTCAACATCAAAGTTATTTTCATCTAAATCTTATGTTTCCTTGAGACATTGTACATCAAGATATTGAATGATATATCACAACTAATTCAACTCATCACTCAACAGTCGAAGAAAAACATATGTCTTTCTACTCAGACTATTAGGATCGGGTGTGACTGTAAATAAAAATATGAACACAACTCTTATACATATCTCCGATGACAAGTTGTAAAGTACAAATATCATAACAAGAATAAGCAATAAATGACCCAAATAGATCTAGTACATTTGTACATAACCCAGGTTGTAAATATTTATGGTTCCATTGAAGACTAGGAATGTACTCTATTCAACTGCTTTCAAGCTTCACCATCAGAAACGTGTACCATGATTCCATCCATTGTATAATGTGAATAATATCATGTTATATCCTCACTAGTTTATAGAGACATGCATAACCTTTGAAGTCTAGAAATGATTATAAAATATCTTAGTTTTTTAGGTGCAATAAGAATCCTTCCATTGCTAGTTTTGGATTTATACCAAGCATGCCTATACATTTTATACTCGATAAAATTCTCATTTTCATGATAGCACAACATGCAATAGTTTGGACAAATGTTATTTTTTTTGGTATCTTAGACCAAAGAGTTTCATAATAGATTTAGCAACATATAATTTATATTTCAACCTATTTCTTTCAAGTAAAATATTTATCTCATATTTGATGATATTATCATAATTGATCTCACTCGACCCATGATTTGACTTGATGGTTATCTTATGTCTCCAGCTCAAATACAACAGTTGAGGATATGCTAACAGCCTATAATGTATTGATTTTTGGCTCCTCATAATTAGGTTTGAGCTCCTAAACACCATCTAGGTAAATGTATAAGAACAAGTTAAAGGTAAGATGACTTGGCTTAGTGCCAAGATGACCCAATTAAAGTATGAGATATATGGTCCAAGGGATAAAATGATTGTCCATGAGTAGTTGTTGTCAGCCCTCATTGGTACATGTGGTTTAACTTATTGCCCACCTCATCCTTGCAAAGATTTATTTATACCCCTCCTCTTCCTCTTCCTTTAACTTTTGTTCATTAGATGAATTATATTTAATAATATTTTTTAAAACAATAATAAAAATATGGTTCTTTATTTTTATTTAATGATTTTTAATTTCTTATTGTTTTGTTTTTTTAATGATTTTAAAAAGATATTAAATATAATACTAATGGAATTAGTGATAAATTATAAAATACAAACAAAATTATCAACAAACTAAGTCCCTTAAAAAATTCCATAGAGTTGGAAAACAATTACAGACAAAATTACCAACATACCAAGTCCTTTAAAAAGTTCCAAAAAGTTTTTTAAAAAACTATAGAACTTGTCACTATTAGATGTAAATCTCTGACGGCTAAACTTTATTAGTAATGAGTATTCTATCACCAATGAAATTATCAATAATTTATTCTGTCAATAATATGTCATGATTCCTGATGGAATTATCAATGGAATGATACATATAATTTTTTTTTTCTATTAGGAGCTTTTTTCTATTTGTAAATTCGTTGGTGATTATGTTTCCGATAAAATGAATGACAAAATAGAAATCATTGAGAATATTTTTTTTGATGACCCATTGATAAATTGTTTTCCAATATAATTAGTATTTTAATATGAAAAAATATTCATTCGGTATTAAATAATATTATGGTTGTGTTTGTGTTTGTGATGTTATGTCATAAAACAAAGTTCTAAAAGCTAGAAATAAGGACTCTAACACTCTATATCATTCAAAATTAGTTCGATTATTGATTAATTAATTAATTAATAAAGTACAAAAAATAAGTTTGACAACAACAAAAATAAACCTATTTTAATATTAAGTGATGAAAAAAAAGTTCAAAAAAAATATATATAGCTACAATGACAACGAAAACTTTTATGGTGATTAAGGATTTATCATTTATTTTATAAATCGCTCGCTTAAAATAAAAATAATAATAATAACAACAACAATAATAATAAAATTAATAACTTAGCAAAAATATACGAGAAATGTTTCGGTCAGTCATGTCTTGTTATCTAAAAAATTGACAATTTTCCCTTTTTTCTTGATCCAAGCATGAAAAACATGTCATGTGGCTGGCTATTCGTTATATATAGTCTTTGGTTTTAATTACGCCATGTTTTTATTATGTTCTAAAAATACTTTAAAAAAAATATATTTTATTTTATTTTTATTTAAATCAATTTTTTGATATTTTTAGATTATTTTCATCTGCTAATATCAAAAATTATTTTTAAAAAATAAAAAAAAATATAATTTTGATACATTTTTAAACAAAAATTATTTTAAAAAATAATTTCAATCATGACTACGAAATAGTCACTAAATCTTAGGCAAGAAGGTGAAAGTAATTTTAAAAACTTTGCAAAGACAGGAGTGATGATATTAGAATTTTGAAAGACCCCATAATAAATGAACCCACCTAAAACCTATCAGTGATTTTATTGTGATTTAATAGGTCAATCTATATTTCGTTTATAGGATCAATGCCCTCGTACTCTTATTTTCTTTTCGATTTTACCCTTGTACGAATATTTTTAACATCTTACCCTTGTTTGTTTTTTTCATTTCGCTCGATTTCATTAAATCATACCGTATATGTCGGAAATATGTGTGTTTATTGATAAGATCATTATTTAATAATAAATAAATGGATAGATACAAATTAATTAATTAAGACAAATAGATATTTTTCATAAGTTTAAAACCAAAAACTGAGAAAAAAATATTTAAAAAAATAATATATACATGAAAAAATGTACAAAAAAAGATAAATTATAATAACAAAAGAAGAAGAAGATGAAGAAATAACGACACTAACAAAACCTATATATATTTTATAGAAAATAAACTCATATTTATTGTTATTTTCTAGTAAAGTTAAATTACCGCAAACGCACAATCAAGCATAAGAGAAAGAATTTCTCTTTCATAATTTTATAAATTCTTCATTAGATGCCACCTTTTTTGCAGTGGTATTTTCTAAATTAATATTAAATATCCGATAAAGAAAAATATTCATAACCAAAACCTTCACTTTTTATTTTTTATTTTATGATACATTTCCATTGTTTAGGTTTTTTTAATTCAAAAAATCTATATATATATATATATTATCAGGTAATAAATGTATTTTTGATGTGTTATATCACTTAACGAAATTGAAAGAAAAAAGAGAGGTTGAAACTTGAACAGAACATTGTAGTATAAAGGGAGATACATAAATAAAAACAACATATAATGACAAAACATGAGATTGATTCTTCTTTTATATTTATAATATTCCTGAGAAAGTAATGTGGCCCCTGCAAAATGATTCAAGACGACACGAGTTTGCTTGCAAAAAGAAGTGTTTGTTTGAAAGTGTAATTGTATTCGAGTTTGTTTTTTATAATATTTTTTATTTTTAAAATTTTATTTTTAATATTAATATATTAAAATCATCTAAAAATATTTTTTTTTTAATTTAAAATAAAAAATAATATATTTTTTTTAAAAACACTTTTAAAATGCATTACCCAAGGTAGTCAAAATCGAGATTTTGACACGAATCGGAAAGGGCTCCGAAAAATCAGATCGTAAGATCGGATCGTAAAATCGTAAGATCGTACCCGAATTTGTCCGTACAAAAATCGTAAAATCACAGCTAAAATCTTGTGAGAAGAAAAATCGTAAAATCGTATGTAAAATATTTCTGAATACAAAATAGCATAATTATGGACATAAAACTTAATTAGTTTAGGTTCATACATGATGTAAAATAACTTCAAAACACATTACAAAACAATTATGTCCATAGAATTTCATTAGGTAAAAACAAACATATTTAAAATAAATATTTTAATGATATGCTATATAAATTAAAATCAGTCTCATGTCCGTCATTTTCCTCGTTATTTTTAATACATTTATCAAAAGTATTATTATTGAAAGGATTATCAGTGCTAAATTACTAATACTGGTATCAACAGTCAACATCAATATTAGTATATTACTAGTACTAGCTCCAACTCCAACAAATTATTTTGACATCAGGATATGAAAATGATGTAAAACATTAAATTTTTTTAATTTAAAGTAAAAAATAAAAAAAATTTAAGTATAAATTTTAAAATTAATATTACTGATTTTCAAGAGTGATTCCATGATATATATATATATATATATATATAATTTTTATTTTTTATAAAATCATATATATATATATATATATATATAATTTTTATTTTTTATAAAATCAACACAACAATTTTATTTTTTTATAATATATATTTTTTATAATTTTTTTAATATATATATTAAAAACATTATATATATATATATATATATATATATATATATAATTTGTCCAGCAAAATGCTGGACAAATAATCCTCTCCTTATTTGTATTTGTCGGATTGAGTGGTTTTAGGAAAGCAATTGAGTCGTTTTTCTCATTATATACTCTCCTTATAATGGTCGAAATCGGATTGAGTGGGAATTGAGTCGCAATTCCTCTCCATTGCGAAAATATTGTATTTGTCCGATGTGGGACAAATGATGTGACAAATACAATGTTTTCGCAATTCCTCTCCTTTTAAATACCCCCGTCTCCAGACTCTCCCCTATCCAGTCGAGAGTCTCCACTCTCCTTTTAAATGTTTCCTTCTTTAATTGTTCCACATCGGATGAGAAATAAGAAGGTGAATTTTTTTGTGTATAAATATAAGAGGTGATTAAATAAATCAGTGCAAGATTTGGTGTTAAAATAATAAATAAAAAGTGCAAGATTTGGTGTTAAAATAATAAAAAACCTGGATCGTAAAATCGGACCGATCTGGTCCGATTTTACGAGTAAACCCGATTTTGACCGGGTTTGACCGAGTTTGACCGGTTTCGATTTTTCTACCGGTTCAACCAGGTTTGTTGAGCCAACTCGCAAACTCGTACGAGTTTGCGAGTTTGACTACCATGGCATTACCAAACACCTCCGAAGTACTCTCCAAGCATCCATGCAGGCTAGCTAGCATGCATTTGGGTGGGCAGTATTTGAGTTAGGTCTTGTAGAAAATGGCAAGTCTATCTCTATCAATGGATTAAATCCTTCAAAGCGAAGAAGAGATCAGCAATGGCTAAATGAAGAAAGTCAATCATGGAGTTGACCTGCATGAAGAAGCAAGCAAAGGGTGGATTGATGCTTGCCAATGAAATTGTTTTGGAAATAATTCAGGGATTCCCTCTCTTCTCCGTTGCACCATTATGGCATATTGAGTTAGGTGTTGGATCAGACTTTTCAAACTTATTTTTTTTATTTTTTTGCACTATAAACTATAGTTGTTAATTTCGTTCTATTTTGGCCGAAATTTTCGTATCGGTTAAAAAACAAGATAAAACGGAGTCGTTTTTACCCCGGTTTAAATTTCGTTCCCTTCTGAATTTTTCGGCCAAATACCGGCCGAAACTTACCGGTTTTGTTCCGCCCGTTCTGTTTCAGCCAAATAGTATTTTTTTTAAATAATGAATAATTTTACAATATCAATCATATCTCTTAATCTGACTGTTAGATTAAGATGAAATTTTACGAGGAGTCTCGATATATTTATATATATTATGTTAAAATTTCAGAGCAATCAGAGAATATAATGACCTTGCAAGATTGATGATGACATTCTCGTAACATTATACATATTCATAATTTTGTTAAAAAAAATTATTTTATTGTGTCTTTTTTTAGATTAAATTGCATAATTCTAAATAATTTTATTTTTGGATTTGAACTATTTTTTTTTAAATTAATATATTTAATTATACACACACACACACACACACACATAAACAGTATACCCTCAAAATAGCACACTGAAACGCTCCGAAACCGAAATATTCATTCAAATTAAAAAAAACAAAGCAACAACCGAAATGATATTGATAACTTTGCTATAAATAGGCCCTTTTAAGTAGTCGGATTTTGTAGAGCAAACAATTTTCGGGCAGAGCTTAACTGTAATTTACAAATATAACTCCAATTTTTCTTATTTTATGGCTAACATTATCTTCGATTATTTTTTTTATTATTTTGTCAACCAATTAATATCCTCAACTCCATTCTTGAGAGCTTACGTGCCTGTTTTAGGAGTTGAAGTTATTTTTAAAATAATCTAAAATAATCTAAAATATCAAATTTTTTTAATTTAAAATAAAAATAAAAATAAAAATATTTTTGAAATACAGTGTCAAACACCCCGTAGATAGTAAATTTTTCTCTACCCGATTCAGTGAAAGACAACTAGCTAATTGCAACCCTAACCAAATTAAATTAAAGGAATAAACAAATCAATAAAGTTACAACTCTCTAGGAAGAAAAATAGAAAACTAGAGATAATTAATTGCATTAACTCCTCTCTCAAGTCTTTTCATAAAGGCAATGAATTAGAACTTGAAAAGTTCTAAAAATGGTCTCACGGGAAGCTTGCCCTATTAATGCTGCCGCCTGTTCGTTCTGAGAGGCCGAGAGATTCCCTCATTAATGCCGGTGGTCTTTCTGGTTCGTAAGACACTGAATATCGCCATCCATTCGTTGCCTCCCTTAATTATCTTCCTTTTTTCAAAAAACAATATAGAAATTACCCCCCTCCATACCTTTCAGCCATCATAACCCATATTACAATCTTGCCCGTCCAAACATTATTTAGGCAACAGTTTCAGGATTTATTGAGGAATGCCATCGACAAGAAAAGGAAGATCACAGTTTAATTCCTGTGAGGGTAATTTAGGTTTCCTACAAGTAAAAAGTGGGTGCTCATAGTTTTTGTTTTTATTTTCGGATGCCTCCCAAGGTTTTTACTTTTCAGGTTTGGATTTACTGTAGACGAGAAAGGGATGGAGGGAGAATACTGGATTTAAATGCAGTGGCCCAGCTTTCTGCTTTGGTAGTCGCGGTTTTAAATGCTCATGCAGGCTCTCTCGCCCTCTTAAATCCGACCCCAGACATTCTCATCTCTCCCTCACACCTTCGCTAGCCCTCTTCCATGGATTCAAGAAACCTCCCTCCCTCTCTCTCTGGTCATTTTGATCTCTTGTTTGTACTCTCCCATTTCTCATAACAAGTTGAAGAACTTAAAGGATTGTTTACGGTGCTGAAATCCTGTGGAAGAGTGACTATGATATTGGCCTGGTTCACTCAGATCGATCACGACTTCAAAACAGTGTTTTTTGCTCTTCTTCTTCTTCTTCTTCTTCTTCTTCTTCTTCTTCTTCTTCTTCTTCTTCTTCTTCCGTGTTAGTTTGATTTGATTGAGCCGTGCCAATATCTCAGTACTCTTTCATGTATCTCCAGGGCTCCGAAAACACTGTTCCACTCGAACGATTGACGGCTTGTATAATTAATGCTTGACTTGCGGTACATGTTAGAACCAGATTTCTGTTTGATAACTCTGTGTGTGTTTTAAAATCTTTTGTCTTGGGTTACTTTAACATTGTAATAGCAGAATTCGTAATCAAGACTTGTCTGTACTCTTTCATTTGTCGAAGGAAAAACAGTTGTCTCTTGACTAAATACCTAATAATCTGTCGTTTCTTATTTTATTGCTGTGGATGTTTGTATTTTTCTCATGCAGGAAAAGATTCTATTTATCTTTTCATTAATGACATGAACCTGAAGCGGATCCCTACAAGTATAGCAGGGAACTCCGGTGGGAGCTGAGCATTGTTCCGTAGCTTGTTATCCATAAATAATTATTTAACATGCTACTCTTATCCAAAGTTTTTTTCCAGAATCACTTTCTGAAAAACAATTTACGAACTCATATGATAAAATTAGTGTTGCTATATGCATAGGTGCTGATATTAATCACATCTTATATGATATGCATGACTCTTTTGAAAGAGTGCTAACTGATCCTGCTTCTCTCTTTTTTCCTTTTTCATTTCAGTTTTCATTGATCTAATGATGCCCCACTTAACGATTTGATTTAGAATTTGACAGGTTTAGTCCCAGTCCAACTTCAAGGCAAGTGAGTAGTGGGGAGATGATCACTTTTTAGTTAGATCTCAGAGAGGATCTCTAGCTAAAAACGTCTGAAAAAGTCAAATGGCCATTAATAGGATCCTTTAATGGAAGACGAAGAAAAGGAAGGATGCCCCATATTGAATCTCAACTTGAGGTTGTACGAAATAATCGTTTTTCACTTGTAAGATAAAGCTAGCTCTTGCCATGACGTGAACGGAGAGCCCTTCCCGTCCACAAGCTAATTAATGCCGTGGAGATGGGGCAAAAAGCTTGATGGGCATGTTAGGGGAGAGATCCCATCTCCCAAATATGTATTTATTTACATGTCATTAACAATCAAACAAGATTCAACTTTACCTTTCCTGCATTGTAGTACTCATCTTGTTAATTATATATATATATATATATATATATATATATATATATATATATATATATATATATATATATATATATAATTAATGCAGTGGGCTGGGTTTGTTTGCTTTTTTTTGTCGTGTTTATATGTTAAAATAAAAATATATGATGAATGGTTAGTTTTTGAGAAAACATCCATGGTATCACAAAAAGAATTACATCCTTTCATCTTTCTAAACGAACATTTTTCTTATTTTGAATTGGGTGAGAGAAGTGAGATTATAAGAGCTTAATCAATTAATTTATACTTTAATTAATTATTAAGTCATAGCCATTCAATATTTAAAATCCCATGAATATGACAATTATATTTATACTCTATATTTCATTCTTCTAATATACAGATGAGCGGGTACCTAATCGGTCCTAACTGGGTTCTGCTATATTCAAGAAGCAATTATACGAATAAATTTATGGGGTTAGTTTGAGAATATACAGCTTAATCAATTTTAGACGACATTAACAAAATGCGTCTTTCTAATATAGTAATTACACACACGATATCTTATATCATAATTTTGACATTCATGACAAATTTATTTCCCATTACAAGCTCTGTTTACTAAAATGTTAAGCATCACTGGCTATCAATATTGTCAAAATCACGAGTTGGCTCGTAAAATCGTATGATTTTATGAGTCAACATGTATATAACTTGCAAAATAAGATTGTAAAACTTCAAAACCAATAAAATATGATAGACTCGGTCGAACTCGTAAAATCAGTAAACTCGAACTAATTTTACAAGCTTACCAAAAGTGCAGAATTAATTAACTTTTGTCTAACATTTTGTCCCGTGAATTTGTCATTCCCCTTTTCCTTTCTAAAATCTTAACCCTAGTAGCAACTCAAAATCCATACTTGTCATCTGCCATTTTGCCTCTAATTATCTCTTTTTGTTGTGTAGTTGTGCTTTCTATTTTGACAAGGTTAGTTTTCTACCTCTTCTTAATTCTTAAACTTCTCCAGTTCTAATTCTCCTTCTCTGTTTTGATAAGCTAAGCTTGTTAATGTTTTATAAGAGTTGATTGTTTGACCTCTAATAATAATTCATATGAATCATCATATTGGAAATATCCTATGCGTTTTAAGAAGGGATAAATTGTTATGCATGAAGTGCTAGCTCTTTTCTTTTCTTACCTATCAATTTGTTTGTGTGTGCTCGGGTGTTTATGATATGCAGTAGAGTTGACAAAACTATGAGGTATGACATTCTATTTATATAGACAACCTAATAACTGTATCAATGATAAAATAACATTTTACCCCTTAAAAATTATAACATATATAATTTAAGAATAATTACTGCAAATTTATGCTATCACATACCTACTTGATTGTTTTCATTCTAAAACTATAATCTCTTGTATTAACTACTCTAATTTTAAAATTTAAAACTTATTTATAATTAAACTTAATTTGTACATATGAGCATGAAGTGTGCTTTCTCTATCTAAAATATTTATTCTTAGCATCATAATCACTAATTATTTGAATAAGATTTAAAATCCTTTTTCAAATCTCATTTAAATCTTATTACATCCACAAAGGTTTCATAATCAATACTTTAATATAACATTTAAAACATTTTACTTAATTCAGATAACTTCTTCATGAATCATCTCTTCATCATATAAATACATTTATATAGTTTATATTATATCTAATATTTGCCTATTTGTCACATTCGATTTAAGGTAACATGTAATTAAGATAAAAAAAATATAATATTTCCTATAAAAGATAACTTGGTGATCTTGTGTCTAAATATCAACTATATAATTTTTAACATGAGTCTTTCTATACACACATGTAATAATTTCTTATGCAATCCTTATGCATATCAGTTTACTATTTTTTCTTTAAACAATTATCTATATATTAGTTTCAAAGTTCTTACAAACTGCAACCTAGTTATGAAAATATTTTTTCATTTCATGAAAGAAAGAACACAATACATATAAGCATGTTTGAAAATATGGTTGAGGTTACTTTTTTCAAAGTGTTTTTCATTCAGAAATACATCAAATTAATATGTTTTTATATTTGAAAAATCATTTTTGACATCATAGTATCAAAATGATCTAAAAACACTAAAAATAATCTAATTTAAAATAAAAAAAAGTTTTCAAATTTTTTTAAAAATGTTTTTGAAACAGTGTCAAATAGTCACATATTCTTAGTAGCAATAATTATTGTTTAATCTTAATAGAGCATTGATTAGGTATATTTAGGAAGAATACGAGTGTCATGTGTAATCATTATATTGACTAATATGTTCATGTCGATATTACCAAAGTTCATTAACATTTTGTTTTTTATACAATGATTTTTTTTTTATTTACAACTTAAGATGACTAATTAATATTTTGATTTATATTCAGTACATACCTAGATATTTTAAAGTATCATAATAATATGTATTATTCCATTAATATTTTAATTTTCTTTATACAATGGTATAAGATATAATTAGTTGATATCTAATGAATAACTTTGATCTTCAGATTGGTAGAAGATTGAAAGGAAAAAAAATTATTGCTATGTAATTGTATTTATATGTATTCCTTTCATTCTTTACTTTTTTTTTTATTCACCTCTAAATTTTACAATTAGCAATCAACATTATTAGTTAACAAGGTCGTATTGTCTTGGAACTAAAAAAAACATAAAAAATTGTCTACATTATAGGATATTATTATTAAACTTGATCTAGTGAGCCAGTCTTAAAATTGTCTACACGATATGACTTTTTATCTAGCATGTATTTAAAATTAGATTATGTAATAGATGACTTGAAATAGGTTTTTTTGGATAATTGGATCAAACTGAGCTTTGATGCTTCACCTGTCAAATCCACGATCTAGTTATGGAATATATTGGATTTAAAAACTTTATTTTTAAAATTATTTTGAACTTAATTATATCATAATTATATGATAACTAAAGGCGTGTGGTTATGCCAATTTCATAAAAAAACAGATTGAAAAAAATAATAATATTCAATCCCCAACACTCTAAATATAGAATGATATAATTTAAAATAAACTCAGTCTATAAAAAAAATATAAAAAGGTAAAACTCTGGTTAACCTGAATAAGATCACAAAAACTTATAAGTCAAATTATATGAACATAATAATCTAAGATAATCTAATAGAAGGTATAACATGAAATTTTTTAAATATGTAGGTTACACAACTAAACCTATTGTCAAAAATAATGATTAAAAAGCACTTCTGAGCAAGTTTGATAATATTTGCTTTTATAGGTGTTAAAGTTATTTTTCTGTACTAAAAAAAATCCCAGCTTTAATGGAAAATAAAATTATTTAATTATGCAAAAAGTATGAGAAGATTGTTTTATCTTTAATTTAATATAAAATTTAAAAAACTATAAACGTATGTATACATGAGTACATAGCAGCGACAAGTCATGGCCAAAAACCAAAATAAATAAACACAACACATGTCTCCTCCACCAATCAAAGTCATCAAGTACATGAGAAGAAATCCCCAAGTTGGCCAATACGACCACATCCATTTTTATTTTATTTTATTTAATTCTCAACAGTTTTCTACTTTTCTATAATGTGGATAAGGTCACACTACCTGGCCTTCCACTATTAATTAAACAAGGGACATAACTATTATATAAATTTGCACCGACTAATAATAAATTAATAACACCTCTCTCTCATTTTACAGGCATCAAATGTCATGTTTTTTTTAATTTATTTATTTATTAGGAATACCAAGCACACTTGACTGCTTTCCACGTGGTATTTAACTCACCATTTTGGATTCGAGTCAATGGAAATTGGAAATTGAAGACATCATCCTCCACCGGAAAGATTCCAACCACCCCCAGATGCTTTGGTCCACCAGCAAGTGAGCAGGAGGAGCAGATAGATACTCCTCATGTTATATTTTTTTATTGTCGGGAGTGGTTGGACCAGTTTATACGTAATTTGATTAATTCTATGAATCCTGAAATTAATTAAATCTCTAATGATTATTATATTAATAATAATGAACTCGAATCTGAGATAACAGAAAGAACAAACATCTTAATTTGTGGTTACTCGTGCCATTTTGCACTATCCATCTTGAGATAAAATATTTATTTATTAAATATAGTACAACATTTTATCCAGTATGTTTTCGTGGTCATCATTCTCTAATCACAACTTAATTGTATAATTATATTCATTAATCATCTTTCCCTGTAACAAATGCTGGATAAAGGGTTCTTCTTATCCTTTATGGGTTCATCTTCTCCTTTATATGTTTTGTTTTTAGTAGTTATTGTGACAAAGACTTGAATTCATGATCCAACACAAATAAGAATGTTATGATTATTTATTATATTGGTGATTTAATAAACTAACTTACTTGCATCACTCAACGCTTGAATATATATCATCACGATTAAGACACTATATTTTAAAAGTATTTTTTAAAAAAGTTAAATTTTTTAGTTTTTGATATATTTCGAAATGAAAAATATTTTGAAAAGCAACCTCAATCAGACTCATAAATATATACTACAGGTCTATTTGAAAAACAATTTAAAAAATATATATTTTTTAAATTTATTTTGATATTTTCAGATCATTTTAATATTAAAATAATTTTTTAAAAATAAAAAAATATTATCTTGATAAACAAAACATTTTAAGAAAATAATATTAACCTAACACGTCCTAAATAAATTACTTTGAAGAGGCGTAAGTTTGCCAATCAAATATAACAACTTGAAATAAATAAATAGCTTGTTTAAGAATTTATAACTCTTACGAGATTAAAATCTACATCTTTTAGAAACATGAAATCTCACTCGAAAATATTGGAGGGTTAAGAAAAAGTAATACATCATTGTAAAAAAAAACAAAAAAAACAATTGAGCAATGAATAGGACACATCAAATACCAAAAGATTTTTTTTTTTTTTAAGAAGACTTTGGCTTCATTTTATCCAATCAAAATCATTTTCTATGATACTTTAGCTGGTGGCTGCACACACTGACACCCTCCAACCTGCCTGTCCCTTTTGCTTACGTGCTCATCCCCATTCGAATCCATACACCTCATCCCTCTAGAGAGAGAAGAAAGTCACTGTAAGCTATATTATACTCCCTGTATATTCAGAAATATTCTTTTTTTGCCCTTATAGTTTTTATCTTTATAATTTATTTATTAAGAAAATCAATTTAGAAAGCTTATATTTTAAGAGGTATGTTACTTTAAATCTGCTATTAGAATTTCAAATCAATTTAGAAAGCTTATTTTATTAAATAAAATTTACACATTATTTAAGTCCAAGGGTGATATTTTAATATTTTTAAAATGAATATACTTCGCTGCGAAACAATTTGTTAAATAATTAATATCAATCATTGAAGAGATGGAATAAAAGTGATACATCGATTTGTTAAATAACATTGCTCTTTGAAATTTCTTGCTGCATTGGATTAAAATCCTGGGGACTAAAGTGTAATATCGTTAAAATACAAGGGATAAAACATGGTTTATCCAGAAAATATTTTTTCAGAGTGAGAGGAAAGAGAAAACCTGAAAAGGAAAAGAAACCAAAACGCCAAAAAACAAATAAAAATAATAGCAACCTGAAATAAATAAAAGAAAGAAAGAATATCTGTGGCTTGGTTCATTGAAGCTTTCACCACCAGCAGCAAAACTGCCGTGTGCGATCAGGAGTCGAGTTGGTTATTCAATTAATGGCGATTGAAGACGACGACGACGTAGAGAGCTGTGGAAGCAGAGCAGTGGAGTCGTACTCTGCTACAGCGAATCCATCAGCACGGAACCATCACCAAAGGCAGAAGCTTGAAGTGTATAATGAAGTTTTGAAGCGAATTCAAGACTCGAACTTCGAAGAAGCGAATGTTCCTGGCTTTGATGATCACCTTTGGCTTCATTTCAATCGCTTACCTGCTCGGTAATTTACTTAATTACAATTGTCATTTCTTGATTGGTTTCATTTTAATTGAAACAGTGACCATGTTAAGCTCTGGATTGTTCGTTCCAAAATGTGAATTCAACTAAAGTTGGGCTGCTCTTTATCTACCCTGGTTAGGTTCAGATGTAATTGGTTGACTTTTGATACCGTATGCTGAGAAAGAGGAAGGAAATGTTAGGATTTTTTTTTGAGAATTTATTTCTTTATCTTCATGTGTAGTTTAATTAGTAAATAAAAGAACGATCTTCAATTCTAGTAAAATTAACCTTCCCAAGTCCTTTGTGGCTTTTCTTGTTGTTTTTCCTTTGTCTGATTTTTATGAAATATATTTGATTTTTTTCAATTCTAATTAAAATAATGTAGATACGTGATGGATGTGAATGTGGAGAGAGCAGAAGATGTGCTTATGCACAAGAGATTACTTCAGCTGGCTGAAGATCCTGCAAATCGACCGGCTTTTGAAGTTCATCTCGTTCAGGTCAATAATAGTAGTAACTGATATTTGGTTTCCTAGCGGATTACCTTTAGATTATACCCTCAATCTACTACCATTTGATTGTATTCATTAACATCAAGAAATGTTATTTGTGTTATATAGAGTGTTCTTAATGTTGCTTAGGGTTTAGCTGATCTTTTGCTAAACGTTGTGAGTCTGATTGGTGGCCTGTTAGTGTTACAGGTGTATCCTTCCTGGAATGGAAATTCTAGTCACCCTGGTCATTCAGATCCGGCAATGAAAGAAGATGCTCAAAGTTCTTATTTTACAAACAAGCAGGGGTATGCTGCTGTATTTTTGTCAATATCCATCCAAGTGATGTCCTATTTTTGTGTTGATTCTTGTTGTTCTGTGTCTGCAGAATGCTCCCACCACCCACATTTGGCTCAACACCTCATCTTGAAGCATTTCAAGCCTTTAGATATAATGTAGAAGATGGAGATGGTGCTATAAATTCTACACCGTGTCGTTCTCGGTAAGACTTTGTATGGAATTTGAATGATTGCCCCCTTCCCCAGACATTGCTGGGTGTAAATGAGTTAGGTGTAAAATTTTCTGACATTAGCCTTATTATGATGTTAACTTAAATCCATGTATTATACACTTGAACTATCTTGTAGGCCTATGCACGAGATCACCTTTTCAACAGTCGATAGGCCAAAACTCCTTAGTCAGGTTGGTGTCTAGTACTATTATCATCTGTATATAATATTTCATATGTACTGGGAACAATTATGGATTAATAATGTCATGCTATATATGTTTTTCAGGAAAAATATGGTGAAATATTTTCAGATTGTCTCAGGCTTTCAGCTATTATAGCTGCAGATATAATATATTCTCTAAATAGATATGGAAACACACTCACATGTGGAAGCATACATACATTGTCAAGTGCCTAAGATTGCATTGCCTGTATTAGAAGAAAAAAATGGAATGGAATGATTATCCTATTGGTAGAGCACAATTGTGTCTGCATTGATTGCAACATTAAACTTTAACATATACTCTCGCTGTCTCATGTGCTTGTTTACATTGCACTAGATAATAGATATTGATAAATAATTTCCAGTTGACATCCCTGCTCGCGGAGATTGGGTTGAACATTCAAGAAGCTCATGCTTTTTCCACAGTTGATGGGTTTTCTCTGGACGTTTTTGTTGTTGATGGATGGCTTTGTGAGGTATTGTCCTACTGTTTTCACCAGTTGAAAAATCAAGTGACTTTTATTTTGTGGTATCAGCTTGTTATTGTCAAAATTATATTCTTTTCAATACTGATATAATTGCCACTGACATTGTTTGCTATAATGCTTGATCATGCATGTGGGAAACTATAGGAGACTGAAGAGCTAAAAAATGCCTTAGAAAGGGAAATCTTGAAGGCCAAGGTAATTTTTCTTCATTCTACTATGTTGATCATAATTACAGTTCTGCATATCTCTAAAATAAATCTTTCTTTTTAATGCTTGCTGCTAGAACACCCTTTACTTAAATTAAAATGTGTATCAGCCATCTCTAGGATGTAGGATGTATGGATTATGTTTGTAAAGCGAGTACTTAACTGTTGTTTCACCACACATTCTCAAAAATCTTTTGTTAAATGAAGCTCATGGTGGTTATAGTTTTCTCCTTGTTTCTATGCCAGTGTATGGGAAGTTTTTAAACTTTTTGCTGGTGCAATAATATTTTTTTTGGGGAAAGAGTTGACTAGATGTTAATGTCAATGGAATTAATTATGTACTAATTAGGAAACTAATTATAAGTTATAGATAGTAGTGTTTTAGTAGAACACTTATGCTTTCATACTTAGCCCTAATTTGTAGCTAGATTTATTGTCTATTTAAGAGACAAGACTCTCAAGAAGAAAGGGATTGAGTTCCTATTCAATACAATTTTGACATGGTATTAGAGCCAAAATCCTAAACACAAAGGAAACCCTAATTTTTTTTTTTTTTGTTTAAGGGGCTGCAGCAGCCAGCCCCCTTGGCAGCTGCAGCCCCCTCCCCGTGCTGTCCATGGCTCTCGGTATCTTTGACTGTATTTTTCCTAAATACATCCGTTTCAACGCTTATGGTGTATTCTTTGGTTGTGGCTTGGTCGGAGAACAGCCCCTCGGCATCGTCTTGGTTTCTGGGCTGTATTTTTTAGAAACAAGGCTCTCGTGTGATTGTAGCGTCGGTTCTCTTTTGTTCTGGCATGATTCTTGGTTGTGGCTTGGTCGGAGAACAGCCCCTCGGCATCGTCTTAGTTTCTGGGCTGTATTTTTTAGAAACAAGGCTCTCGTGTGATTGTAGCGTCAGTTCTCTTCTGTTCTGGCGTGATTCTTGGTTATGGCTTGGTTGTGGCTGGGTCTGTTGACACACGAAGATTTTTTTTAATCCTTGTGTGGCAGGACAATTTTTTTTGGTGTATTGGCACTGTCGGTGGTCATCGACTTCGTGGGTTTTCTGTTTCGGTGGTTGTCGTGGTGGCTGAGTGGTGTTTATTGCTCTGTTTCTGGTTTGCAGTGGCACCTTCGGCTCTCTCTGTTTTTTTTGGGCTTGCTTCCTTTGGGCTACCTTAGCCGGACTGATATTACTATTTAGTTGACAAATTGATGCTTCTTGATCGACTAGCATCAATTTGAGGGGGGATGTCAAGGGAATTAATTATGTACTAATTAGGAAACTAATTATAAGTTATAGATAGTAGTGTTTTAGTAGAACACTTATGCTTTCATACTTAGCCCTAATTTGTAGCTAGGTTTATTGTCTATTTAAGAGACAAGACTCTCAAGAAGAAAGGGATTGAGTTCCTATTCTATTCAATACAATTTTGACAGTTAACAGGGAACTAAGATGTATATATCTAGACTTACAGTCTTGTTTGTA
Organism: Salix caprea; assembly: GCA_964035475.1. Classification (NCBI taxonomy): domain Eukaryota; kingdom Viridiplantae; phylum Streptophyta; class Magnoliopsida; order Malpighiales; family Salicaceae; genus Salix; species Salix caprea. The sequence goes on along the minus strand of OZ037750.1, from coordinate 12,495,662 downwards.
GTGGCATGGTAGTTATTGGCTAATTTATCGGTGATGTACTCTTTATGCTTGATATGTTGCATGATGAAAGCAATCATAAAGAAAGTTCTTAATATATTACTTTGCAGAACCGAATACTGCTTATGTTCCTCAACTTAAAACAGATTTTATTTTTGTAGTGTTTGCTCATTGCCATTCAGGCAGAGTATAGGTCAACTAAAATGCTCAAATAGACTTGATATTAGTTGCATGTTCTCAGGATAGTTAACCATTATAGTTAGAGTTCCAATTCCTCGGAAAAATAACCATCCCAGAAATGGTAAAATCCCCTAAAGAAGGTTTAATTTTGAGTCTTCTCTATGTTCTGTTCTCTTAAGAAAAAAGTACCCCTTCAAATTCACTAGATTCAGACACACTGGTATTTATTAGGAGGTTGTAGATTGTGGAACTTGTAACTGGGTGGCTCATCTTCATTATATGAATTAATTTCATTGGGGCATGAAAACATATGACAGTGATCAATATTAAGTACCAACTGTTGACTTATGCATGTTGGAATAGTTGAAAACAATGATCTTGCTGTATCAGCCACTCATACATTGATTTTAAAATGTCGTGTGATTGATCAACCTGGAGCAATAGTAGCTGGCCTATGTTTGATAGTTTGTAATGCTCAACAGGATCAATGCTTTCCAAATCAGCCGTCTATTTCTCTCATTGGTGAGCAGAATAAAACAGGGGTCAAATCTCTTCTTGATTGTGTTCAAATACCTAGTGATGGAACTGATGTCTGGGAAATTGACACCAGTCAGCTGAAAGTTGAAAACAAAGTTGCATCTGGATCAAATGGTGATTTGTAAGTTCTGTGAGTTGCCATTTGAAATATGTGTTACTCCGCGGATTGCAAGTTCTCAGTTGAATGTATCATTTAACCTCTTCAGGTACAGAGGCACATATTGTAGTCAGGAAGTAGCCATCAAAGTGCTCAAGCCTGAGCGAGTCAGTGCAGAAATGCTTAGGGAGTTCTCCCAGGAAGTTTATATAATGAGGTCTGTTAAAATATATGCTTGAAAGATCTCCTGCCACCATTTCTAGAACTTTTTGTTTATATACTCCTTATTTAGATCGTTCATTTTTTAATCATTTTGAAAAAAGCAAGTGAAAAAATGCCTCTGATTTTGAAAGGAGTAATTGCAATACCCTTTCCGTTAAAATGCTTTCTATGCACATTGAAGTTGCTTCTGTTGAGAATAGCATTAATGCTTAATTTGTAATTTTCATGAATGGATTTAGTTATATATCAAGACCACCTTCTCTTATCCTTGTAAACCTTAATACCTTTTTACATGCAATGGTCAACTTTTATCCAAAGCTCACTCTTGTAAACTCAATATCTTGTAAATGTGATGATCCACCTTCTTCACTAAGCTGTGGTGGGGGTAACCCTCGGTTTCTGTTTGTTTTGCTGAAAAATTTTGTTTGTTTGCAGGAAAGTCCGGCATAAGAATGTTGTGCAATTCATAGGTGCATGCACTCGATCTCCAAACTTGTGCATTGTAACTGGTACGTCCTAGTAAATCTTTCACATCTTTGCTCAATGGAATGCTTACATTAAAAGTTTATGTTTCTTAATTTCTATATCGATGTTAGTACGGAGTTGTTTCATCCCCCTCCCCTTCCACCCTCTGTTTATTAGATATGAACTATTTTTCTAATAGATGGAATGGGACTGCAGCATAGTTGTATGTTTAGTGGAAAAATGTGAGTTTGACACAAAGCTTAGAAAGCATGCATTTAATTCAGATAGGCCTTTTCTGGCTACATCAATATTCACTTTTTGCTGTTATATTCCTGCTTTGTCAGAGTTCATGGCTAAAGGAAGTTTATACAACTTTCTGCATAAGCTGAAGGGTGTATTTAAGCTTCCATCCTTAATCAAAGTGGCGATTGATGTGTCAAAGGGAATGAATTATCTGCACCAAAATAATATAATTCACAGGGACCTGAAAACTGCCAATCTTCTGATGGATGAAAATGAAGTAAGAGCATTTCCTGAACTCACATATATCTGTGTATGTTTTCCATGTTTACATGAGTTTTGAATTCAAGAGCTGTTCACTTTTTCATTAGCCTTTTAACTTTTTTAGAAACTTTCTTGTCATACATGTTGAACTTATAATCAACAGTTTGGGTTTGTTGTTCATCCTTGTTGTATCTGATGCATTCTCTGATGTATTAACATGCATTCTCAGAATAATTTTCATATTATTTGCATGCTCTAAATCGATAACCTTTGTTGATAGGTTGTAAAGGTTGCTGATTTTGGAGTTTCTAGAGTACAGACTCAAACTGAGGTAATGACAGCTGAAACAGGAACATACCGCTGGATGGCTCCTGAGGTACATTTTACTTGCTTGTGAACTTAAAGTTTACTGTTAATGCTATGGTCATACCTTGCGACATAAATGGGATATCTGATCTTCCATACCATGGCTTGACAGTTTAATTGGGTCTTTCTTTGTTTCGGTAGCCGTTAACTCTTACTGTACATAGGGCATGGAATGGTTTCTCCTTTCTTATAGGAATGGAGCTCACCTTTCACATTTACTCACTGTTGTTTTAACTGCATGAAGGTGATTGAACACAAACCATATGATTACAAGGCAGATGTATTCAGTTTTGGAATCGTTATGTGGGAGCTTCTAACCGGAGAAGTAAGTCTTGCAGTCTTTCAGAGGAAAAAAAGAGCTCTATTTTAATTTCTTTTATTGACTTACTCGTTAGTTATAATTGTATGAACTTCATCTCTTTTATTAATCGTTATATTTTATGTTTTAAATTGCAGCTTCCTTACTCGTACTTAACCCCATTGCAAGCAGCAGTTGGCGTAGTGCAAAAGGTATATCCATTTATTTTATTTTTTTCCATGTTTATGTAAATTTTTCTCATTTTACAATGACAATTTTATTTTTAACCGACATTCCTGAAGGGTCTACGGCCTACAATCCCCAAGCACACTTACCCAAAACTTGCAGAACTTCTTGAGAGATGCTGGCAGCAAGACCCAGCTCAAAGGCCCAATTTTTCTCAGATAATAGATATCCTTCTGCAGATAGCGAAGGAGGTGAGGAATTTCCTATCAACACACTTCAGTTCCTTTGAACAATTCTGACTTTCTTCATTGGAACAGGTTGGAGATGAGAGGGAAGATCGGCGTAAGGATAAATCATGCGACAGCTTTTTCTCAGCACTGAACAAGGGTCACCATTAACTATCAAGGAGCATATGGTGCTTATAATTCGTGCAAAGCTAGCCAGTTCCCATCGTACATTCTTCTTTCCTTTCTTTTCATCTAACATCTTTTTTATTCCCTTTTTTCGTACGTAGTTGCTGTTAATTGTACAGTGCTTGCTTTGCCCTAGTTCAATTATACTTTTTTCGCCCCTTTTCCCTTAATCGAAAATTCCAATTTTCCGCACGTTTCCTTTTGTTTTTCCTATGCAACACTTGGATTATGTACTATCAACGATGACCTATGTTTGGAAACAACCGCAACTTCTTTCTTGCATAATGTTGTGTTAATGGGTGATTAGGAGGCTAAATATAAGGTACAGGCAACAATAAAACTATTTGCAGTGGCTACACAAATCCATGGTCTGCCAAGAAATTTATCAAGATGGGTAGATTAAGTAAATAAAAGGGAAGGTGGCCTTCAAATTACAGTGCTGTTAATGTTACACGGGATATGAAATGTTAGAATGCTCTCCGTGAAGTGTTTCAGTGAGATATAATTTGACTCTAGATATTATATGATGCATCAGTTATCACTGCACTTGGCTGAGAAGCTGCCTTGCACGAACACTGACCTGCAACCGGACGAGCGCGTGCATGCATTGCAGGGCTATGCGTGATTGCTTCCTTACATGCACCCCTCGAACTAACGCTTGCAATTTCACCAGGCTCCTGAGTGCTCGGAATGCCCGTCTCGCCTGTCAGATTTAATACATCATAGAACTCAGGAAAATACTATCACAGAACTGAACAGAAAAAAAGCTATGGATTGTAGCACATACAAGGTGTCCCCTGAAATTTGCTTGAATTGTGATTGCTGCTATATCTTCCATGGCGAGCTCTCTCTTTGAAGGCGGTGAAGCTACGCTATCAAGGACATCGTAATCGCCTTCTTCTGTGATATCGCTATCATTTTCGTCGCCAGGACTTGAGCAAGGATTGGAACTGAGAATGATGTTTCTATGATGAGATGACCGGAGAACTTTCCTCCGAATTTTGTTAAACCAGTTCCGAGACACCTTCTTTCTTGCCATCTCTCGGCTATCTCTCTTTTCTTGTCAGGGTTTATAGCACCAAATCTAATATCTTCTTCTCTCGATGCCTTTTAAACAAGAGGTGGCTTAAAGGCAGGAGATGTGCGCACCATGTTTGCTTGATTTTGGAGGATTGTTTGCTTTGCAAAGTGTATGTCAGAAACCAAGAACGTGGGTAGATGAATAGCTCTGCTGACAGCTCCGAGCAAGTCAGAAGCATTCAAACCCTGAGCTGGGAAAAACAAATGAAAATTAAATAATGGTGACAAATCTTCGTTGATATAGTTTTAGTGGAGGTGCGGCCGGGGGATCTTACTCCACAGTGGACCTGCCTAACGAAAAAATAATAATTAAAGTAATATCCGATTAGTACTTTCAACTATAACCCAAAACTTCAAAGAGTCCAATAAAATTGATTCAATCAGGTTTTCAAAGTTCTCAATTTAAGTTTCTCCCCCAAAATCATCACATTTTTTTTAATGAATAATGTCGTGCTTCTTACAACATGGCTCCATGCATGGACATGCAATTTACACGGAATCTATTAAACAGGTTTGGATTGGGAATTCATTGAGAAAAAAATTTCTGAATCTCTATTAGCTTAATAGAGAGTCGTTTTGGTAATCAATTGAGAAAAAGATTCTTACAAAAATAATGCACAAACGTCAAGCGTAAGGGATGGTAGACCCGGGGACGGAACGGGGGCTAGTAGGGGCCCGACCACTGTCAAGTTTTTTTTTTTCTTCCAGTCCCCCTTCCACAATCAATGATTCTAGCTGTAAGATTAGAATGTTTAAAATCTTGGCCCCTTTAATAATTCCCCCCTAATTTGGTCCCCTTAACTAAAATTCCTAACTCCGTTCTGGGTATACTCATAGAGAAATAGATTAAGAGAGCTCTTTTTTTCTTATTAAGTTGGGTGTCCGGGCAGTTTTCACGCGCTTCGACTAATTCTACGGGTCTTAAAATTAATAATCATGTAAGTCTCCAGTGACCATCATATTAGAAATCACAGGAGGAGCAAACCCTTTAGTCCCAAACTCTTACCACTAAACCACCTACTATATATGGTTTGAAGAGAGCTCTTTTGGAGTATGTGTTAACGTGTGAGCTATATATTACACTTAGAGATTACAATCGATTAGTTCATATATCATGCAATTGCTTGTAATAAAAGTAAACAATAATCTTAAAGAATGCATGTTATGCATATAATAAGTATTTAAAACAAGGGTTTAACTATGGAATTTGTTAAAGAAATTTAGAGCTAGGGTAAGGTAGCTATATGTTATTCCGTTATTGTTAAAGAATAATTTTTTTTTATTTTTAAAATTTTATTGCTTATCACTTGATATAAATAAAAATAGCAATTAACTCCAAGATTTTTACACCACTTAAGAACTAGAAGATTTTCCTTTAAATAAAAAACAGTTGCATATCATGGAAATTCCGCAGGGTATGATCATATCATGGAAATTCGCCACCAAGTTGCGAGGCAAGCCAGTTTGACCTGACCTTAGATCAAAAGAAACAAAAAAAAGTTGCATAACCAAACTGATCCACAAGAAGATAGCTTTCTGTACAATGTTAAGATTTTTTATTTTACACAGATGTTCCACCATTTCATACATACAGTTCTTTTCACGACAAATTTTCACAGCATTTTCACAGCAGGATTTGCGATGCTGTATCCTGTTACTAGAACATTGACGAGTGAAGTTCTGCGCATCACCAATCCCTTATCTAAAGTTCATTGCGGCAATGGACGTAATTATTCCCGTAAACACAAGTTAATTATCTGTTGGAAGTCCATTCTGTGTCCAGGCAGCAAATCCACCAGCAATGTCGGTCACTGCAACAAAACCCTGCAGAAAGGATTCGGTTTTAGCAAGCTCCATGGTCAGAAGACTTGGAACCGTTGAAATAAATTCAGTGCATTTACAGCTGTTCTTTGAATATCTCAATACTACTACAAGATTTATGATGTGGTTGGTTTGAAAATGACAAGCTGATTTCCTTTCTTAAATTATACTGGTAGTAGGTGGAAGTAAATAGGGCAAATCATGCTGTGGCTTCAAGAAAACTCGACTTATGATACTTTACCGAATTTCAAAAATCAACCAAATCTAAGATTTACAGGATGATGTGCTTACAGCAGCTAAAAGATCAGCTGCAGCCATCATAGACCTTTTCCCAAGCTGGCAACCCTGCGAGACCAGAAGTTATACACAGGAAAGAAAAAAATAACAAGTGATTGGAAGCAGATCAGGAACTCACGACAATAATTTCATCATGTTTTCTGAAATGTAACGATACTTGCTCCACAAATCTGGGGTTCTTGGTCATTCCTGCTTTGAGACAAACATTGATTGAAACATAATAAGGTCTAAAGGACAGTAGGTGAAACACGAGATCAAGGAAATGAAAGTGCAAAATCCTCTAAAACAAATCTTGTTTGGGACCATTAAGCAAATTCATTCTTATTTTAACTTCGTGATCTGAGTTTATTCCTATTCACATGTGGGATTTGCACTGAAAGCCAAAATGCTTCTTTATCTTGGCCACCACCACTCTTGAAAACTTCAACAAACACAATTTCATTCTTTCGAAGTGGTCAAAACTTAAAGACTAAAGTTAAACTCACTTCTCAAAATGACCAATCCATGAATTCAATTTCAAGTGTGGTCAGAGTAGAAAGCAAAATAAAGTGGACAAGTGAAGGTTATCTTGAATTGCAAGACTAGTCACTTCCAGTGCCGACTTAAGAAGATGAGAAGACATTCAATATATGCTTTCCTCTAATCAGATCCTAGTTGGGTTTATAAATGTCCAGATTCGAATCCTTTTCGTGAATATATATGATTAAAATGCAATGAAATTAAGGGAAAATGATTGCCTGATCCAACTCTGTACATATAAGGAATGTTAATTGCTCCTGCTGCATGTCCAGCACTAAACTCATCAGGAGTCCTGCAAAATTATCAAAATCAAAACGATAAAAGTTAGATATATAAAGACAATTTAATTTAAGAAGAAAAAGGAAAAAAACTTTCCCAAACTGCTTTCAAGAATCAATACCTGACGTCCAAATATCTGTGTCCAGCTTGATGAAGTTCATGTGCCACTCTTACTGGAACTGAGGTTGGAATTCCAGTAGCCTCCAAACTTTCTCTCGAAGACGCCTTTGGGCTTCAAAAACAAAACGCAGTAGTATAAACAACCCCCCAAATTATCTCTATCCTTCAGTAATTGACTATACACTTAAACGTACCGAAAGCTCAAACTTTTGTGATTGATATTGATGCTATATCTCCGAGAATTCACTGCAAAAAAAACCCTACACGCAGCAAAACAACAATGAACAGAAGCAAAAAACAGAGCTCGATCGGGTCACAAGATGGCAAAAACAGAAGAAAAGAAAGACCTCTTGTTAAGCTGTTGAGGACAAAGAACTGGACAAAGTGTGGTGCTAGAAGTTGAGCTACCATAGCAAAGAACAGCCTTTGCTGCCATTTTTTCCCCGCTCTGTATATACTGTTTCTTGCACTTGATAGTCTTTTTAAGAGTCTGCTTTGTATGGCTGCTGGCAATGGAGGTTATTTATATGGTTACGGATCACTGCAAAATTCAATAATATTTGTGGATTTGAGTGATGAGGAAGAGAAGCATGGATGCCACGTATTGTGGGGCCCCAACATTCATCCAATGGGATCAACAGAGGGTAAAGGTGACATCTTGGCACACATACACTTGCATGGATAAGTTTGAAACCTGAGTCGTCTGTCCATATATCTTAACATTTCCCCATGAGTGGTCGTTGCCCACTACACGTGGCAAAATGTGTTGACTCGCAAAGGATAAAGATAGCATTCTTACATTTTTCACTACTTTTCAATAGCATTTAAAAAATTTACAATCCTTTTTAAGCATCCTAAGAAAAAAACAAGAGCTCAAGGGATTTGTTTGCAAACGAAAATAAAACTACAGTACCATCTCCACATTACATGAACCTTTTATCCTTTTTCATAAGTTTTCAAAGAATAAGAAGAAAAGGCATCATCAGCATAATTAGCCTTGATTTTTGCCAAAACGACCCACTTCAACTCCACCACTTGTCAATCCAGCCGTCCAAACTGAAGAGAAACGTGTCTGGAAGCTTGTCCAAATCTCAATCTCATCCAACTGTGAACGAACTAGAAATCATAGAATGGATGCAGACTGCGCAAGCTGTCCTCTTTTGGTTTCTTACTCCCGTGCTCTCTTTTTCTCAGTGGTGGATCGATTTTCTAAGATGACTCACTTTGTTCCCATCATAACACCTTTGATGCTTCCCATATTGCTTTACTATTATTGTGCGATTCCATGGTATTTCAGTCTCCATTGTATCTGACAGAGATGTCAAATTCATTTTTGGAAGATTCTTTGGGCTAAATTAGGAACAACACTCCTGTTCTCTAGTGCCTTCCATCAGACGGATGGTCAAACCGAGGTTAGCAACAGAAGCCTTGGTAATCTGCTCGGATGTTTAATTACTGAGCAAGCTGTGATTTGGGAATGAATTTCACCATAGGCTGAATTTGCATACAATAATTCTACCAATCAAACAATAGGAACCATAAGATTCCTACTGATGTTACTCTCCTGCCTCTACCTCAGAAGGTTAGTGAAGCAAAATTAGATTTTGCAGCCTTTATGTCAAGCCTACATGAAGATGTGAAATGCATGGTGGAAGATCAGCTCGTTAAATATTCTGCATCGGCTGGCAAACACAGGAGGGAGCTGCATTTCGAGGAAGGGGACTTGGTTTTAATTAGAGCACGACCTGAAACATCCCCCCCGGAATGCATAACAAGCTGCGTGCCAAGAAGATTGTTCCATCGAGATCCTTAAAAAGATGGGGACTGATGATGCTTATTTAGTTGACTTACCAACTAATTTCCAGTTTTCAATGCGGAAGATCTTACAGCTTATCAAGTTTCTGTGTCTGTTCAAGAATTAAAGGATCCTCCTTCAATCGTTCTGCAAGTTCAGCCTCCACTAGAAATTGTTGATTCAATATTAGCACATAGTTCGTTTATAGACCTAACTATAAATTTTTGGAAAGGTAGGCATCTATACTGAAATAAGAGGCAATGAAGTCCATCGTCTTGGTCCTCAGCGTTATGAAGAATATGTTGAACATTACTTGCCTGAGGCAGGTTGCTAGGGAAGAAAGGGAGGAAATTGATGCAATGAAAGGGACCAAAACTTAGACAACAGGAATGAAATGAAGGGGAAGAACAGAATGAATCTGACAATGATCAATATGCTGCAGCAGCTACGGATTATGTGCAAGCCAGGATTCCGGCAATGCATGTTGACGGGAATATTCCGGCAAAGCATGCTGACAGGGAGGGCAATGAATTATTAACAGATGATGATAATCATTAAGTGGTGGTTATAGTTCATAATATCTTTTTATCTCTTAATTTTCCTGACTAATCACTATATAGTATATACCGCTTAGTAACGCACTTTTTGAGCACTCAAAAAAGGGACTCTGTATTTAACTAGGACTGGACAGAGCCAATCTCATACACAGAAGAATTGGCCAACTTGCTTAGATTTAATTAAAATTTGATTTTTAGACAAGTTAAATACTTAGATTTTAAGGATTATAGACGCTATTAGTTATACTTATCAATAAATATTGCCATGCCTCAGCTGAAAGAAGGCAGGCCCCAAATTATATGGGTCGTTCCATGAGTGAATCGCCTTGGGCTTGAGCCACAAACCGACTTGATCTTTAGACCCAAGACACATTTTCAATGTCACAATTTCATCAACTTAAAAACGACCCTGCCCATGATTCTTGTCCACTGAAGAACACAGCGGGAGAATCATACAGCAATGGCAAGTTTCCTCAACATCACTTCTCCTCCGTTCTTCTCTTCAAGAACAACACTTTCTACCTCTCCAACACCTAATATCACTGCCCAACTATCCCAATTCAAGGTTTTGCTGCTTTCTCTCTATATTCATTCCAGTTTCACTTAATAATCTCTTGTTTCAATTCGCTGACTTCTTCTTTGTTTAACTTTTGAAGAAGGGTTGGTGTTGGAAACTAAAATGCATGCCTTCTTCAGGGCCAAGTCAAGAGACTGAATCAGAACCACCTGAAACGGCCCCGTCTCCTTCAAATTCAGCTTCTTTAATGTCTTCGTCAAGTGTTTCTACTTATAATTGGTGTGCAGGTCTTGGTGGTGTTGGGTTTCTTGAAACTGCATACTTAACATTCCTCAAGCTCACAAATTCTGATGCTTTTTGCCCAATTGGTGGTGGCAACTGTGGTGATGTTCTTAGCAGTGATTATGCAGTGGTTTTTGGTATGTTCTTTAGTAATTTTCAAAGCATTTTTTATGCCTCTCTCTCTCTCACTCTCTAGTTTGTTAATTATTGATAACAAGGAAGTTAATATTATGAGGAATGCTAGTAGCAGTCAAATTATCAGGGGATGTTCGAAAACAAATAAGAAGTTTTTTTAACATTTGTTGTGTTGGTTGTGATTTCAAATTTAGGAATGTTTATATGTTGCGGTCAACAAGCAGAATATTCATTAGTTCAATGTAATTAAGAAAAACATGGTGATTTAATTGTAGATGTTGAGTACAAACCAGGAAGAAAGGGACGAAGGTTGAACATGGCATAGGAAAGATTGGTGGAGTAGAAGACTTCCTTGGGGTCTATTGTAAGTCTTGAAAGTATAGTGCTCAATCGACATCTTGGCAATGGTAGTGGAAATGGGTAGGAATTCTTTTAAGCAATTATGAGAAAGAAAAACTGTTGAACATTATTGTATAGGAGTCTAATTTCAAGTTTAATATAAATGACCGGTCAAATGGTCATTCCTATTGAACTTAGATACAGTGCCAAATTTGAATCTTTAGTTAAACATTTATTTGTAATATGAACATGGTGGGAAATGTGATCACATGCAGAATTCTGATTTGAGAATGGAGACATGTGATCACAGTGCATTGCATGGGTGTGACAGTTATTGATCCTCATGGCTGTCATTAGATTTTCTCGAGTTGTTTTTTACTGTATAGTCTATCTTTAGAGTTTTTCTACGTAAATTTTCCAGCAATGTGATATATCCCTTTTACATTTTCATTCCAGGTGTTCCTCTTCCATTGATTGGAATGATATCATATGGTCTAGTAGCAGCACTTGGCTTACAGTTGTCTGGCAAGAAGTTGCCCTTTGGTATCGATGAGTCTAATGGTCGCTTGCTTTTACTTGGGTGCACTACCTCAATGGCAGCTGCTAGTGGATATTTCTTGTACATGTTGAGCACAAAGTTTTCAGGGACGTCTTGCTCTTACTGTTTATTGTCAGCTTTCTTGTCATTCAGCTTGTTTTTCATCACTTTAAAGGTGTGGTTTCTTGTGCTTGTTTTTCTCTTTTTTAATGTATTGGACATGCCTCTTATCTGGTTCATAAAATGAGTTGATTCAATTTCTGCTTCCCTCTTTTTGGCTGTACAAAATAGGATTTTGGTTTGGAAGAGATACAAAAGTTTTTGGGTTTACAGCTATGTATAGCAAGCTTGGTGATTTTTTCATTGAACACATCATATGCTACACTCCGACCTGCCAGCTCAAGGTGAATAAAATCTTTTCAAGGATCATGGCATTTCTGTTTCACTTTCATTACTCTACAAGCAAACTCTTTTTTTTTTTTCATTTATGAAAGTCTGGCTCTATATAATTATCAACATTGGAACTCATACACTTCATCAATTCAATTCACTAATCAACGCTACTAACCTGGTAGATGCAGAATTCAATTGAGTTCATAAGTTAGTATTTGTCCTGGCGAGTATGTCAGTGTGCACTGCTTGCAGTTGTTAAGATGTTTATATGCTGCTTAGACATTGTCATGCTTCTACACTGTTTTTTGTTGTTTTTGTTATCAGTTTTAAGATACCCTGATATGCATGCTCCGCATTCTTTTTCCAAGGGAATCTGTGTCCTGACATTTTTCCATCTTTGTCTCTATGATAGCAGCCTGGCTAATATTGACCTGGAATATTTTACCACTGAGATAACCACACCCTCTAGTCCGTTTGCTATTTCTCTTGCAAGACATCTACAATCTATAGGAGCTAAAATGTATGGAGCTTTCTGGTGTTCACATTGCCAAGAACAAAAACAGGTACTTCATTCTTCTTCATTAGTCGTAGTATACAAGTGTTTGACAGTCTTGTGTTCACTTGATAATCCATGCAAAAAACATGGAAATTGAAATGAAATTGACACCAGAAACTAGCATTATTTATTGTTTGAGTTCAATATGAATTCCCTTGGTGATCTTTACTAGTATGCTAACAGCAGATGGATAATTGAAATGTAAAATCAAATGTTATCTGAATTAGCACATTCTAATATTGTGAGACATGATTGCATGAAGTGAAATAAAGTTTGCTTTCCATTTATTCCGACATATGAGTACAGTTATCTGAATAGAGCACATGTAAAGTTTGCTGAGACAAACAAATCACTATTACATTTGATTTCCTGTCTTACCAAATAAAATAAATTTTGAATTATCCCAAGTCTAATATTTGTTAAGAACCCTTTTTTTCTAAACAGTGATATGTGGCTAGTGATAATATTATTTTTTCCATGATATTGATGCATAGATATTTGGGAAGGAAGCAGCAGAACTGTTGAACTATGTGGAATGCTTCCCTGATGGATTTAGGAAAGGATCTAAAATGATAAAGGCCTGTGCAGATGCTAAACTTGAAGGATTTCCAACATGGGTGATCAATGGTCAGGTATGGATATTAAAATGTATCCAGCTTTCGCTATTCCTTGACCATAAAGATGGCATCATCTATTTCTTCTGAACTCACATTACTTGTAGTAGCATAGATTAAAATGTTTGGCTCAATTCCCATTCCTATAAGATTCTAGGAAACATGTTTTGTTTTGCTCTGCAATAAGATTTTAAGCTGTTTGATTAGATTAGTACCTCTAATTGATTAATAACTTGTTCCAATCAGCATTGAAAGCTGTACTAGACAGCCATTGAATCATACTAGAAGTTCTCTATCTATCTTTTGCCCTATATAAAATGATATTCCCATTCACGTAAGGTGTTTCTTGCAGGTTTTGAGTGGAGATCAAGAATTGTCTGAGCTTGCGAACGTATCCGAGTTCAAGATTGAGGAATCCAATCAACCAAGTTAGGCTATAACTTTTTTTCTGTAACACAGAGCTTCTGTACAGTTTATATAAAAGATTATCTCTGGAAAATAAGGATCCGTCTGTGCAAATTCTATACTACCAACAATTACTATTAATTATTAAAAGAAACTAAAAACGTCTTGGGTCAGTTTTTAATTGCCGGAGATTTTACCGCCCATTTTCCGCCTAACTTGTCGGCATAATTTTTCATCGCTTATTCTGTCAGAAATACTTAAAAGATTCAATATATTTTGTCAAAGTTACGAAATGGATGTGGATATTCTGGTTAAATTATTGGTGGATGTTATGAAAAAACTGTCTTTCGGTCAATGAACTCGTCAATATTTTCGTAATTGTTTTCGGTTAGCTTTTGTAATCCTCAAGTCTACCATTCTCATATGAGAACATCAACAACTAATACAATCAATAAATAAATAAGCATCATGGAATTAGTTGTGATGCATGTAAGCTGATGCAGATACTCCGGTTATATAAACAAAAAATTACAATAAACCACAACATAATTGTATATCGAAAATAAAATGTACTTGTACAGATCTCATATTACATTAAAACTTCGAGGATCTTAAATTGTAAGGTCCAGAGGGGGAGGAAAAGGTCTTGAACTAGAAGATCCAAAAGCGAGAGGAAAATCTACACCTAGATATGCACTTATCTGAGTCAAACATCCTAATTTTTTGTTGGAGTGATGCTTTTATTTTTGTCATATTTTGCATCTCAATGTTTTGCTTGATCTGGAATGTGCCTACAGTTTAAACAATTTGGCTCGTCCTTATTTCTTAGGTTGATGTCATAGGGCATATAATAAACCTGATTTTTATTAGTTTCATCACTTAAAACCTTCAACTATATTTGAGGATGAGTGAAAGTATCTTTGCCAAATTTCACAACCAAGTAGTGTTATTTATCTCGTATAAAACAAAAAACAAAGTCAAATTTATAAATTCAATTACATTTTATATTATTGATGCAAATAAACATTATCAAGTCGATGATAACTATTCAAAAAACTTATAACAACAATCTTCTTATATCGACAAAATTCGTTCCACCTTCCTCATCATTTTATGGTTTGGAGTCGCGTCAAGGCTATTTTTCCTTTACATTAAATAGTTTTTTAAAAGCCTCCCACTTGATTAAAACTTAAAAGAAAAAAAAAATATATAACATCAAGGTCTTAATAGGCAGTTTATAAAAAAAAGACTAGTTGTTAAATAGTAATGATAAACTAAATAAACATGCTTGAAAATTTATATGATTACTATTCATAAATTTGCAAGCATATAAAAACTAGTATGCTTATTAAACATGTATATAAACTATCATGAAAGATTAAAAAGTAAATTTAAAATGCATACTGAACCAGTGTAAACTAAAGTACAATATTTAGAACTAGGAGTTGCAGGGCTTTACCCCGAAGGGAGCCCTTCCAGAAATTCTCAATGGCCTAGGCAAAACCTAGGCCAAAGAGGGGGTTTGGAAATAGTTTTCAACCAGCAATTGACGCGCCTCGGTTAGAACCTCACTAGCTGCGTCATTGCCCCAAGCGCAAAGATAATCTTAACGTAGCGAAAACTTGTCTTTTTATACTAGTTTGGGACTGGCTCCTGGTACATTTCTCGATGTGGGATTCAGATCGAAGTGGTTTATGCGATGCGGCACGTGACCGCCTGTATCTGATTACCTTGTTTTTGTAGGCAATTCCACTTCCATTGACTGGAAATGCTGGCATGTAAAACGACTAGTCATTTCCCCATATATATATATATATATATATATATATATATATATATATATATATATTTTATTTTTTTTATTTTTTTTTTAAATGAGGGTAAAAAACACAAAACTCCAGAAAAAATAAATCATCATGAGCCTTAATAGATTATCTCACTGCTAAATAGACCCATGTATGATAAAATCACTAGTTAACTCATATAATTTTACGAGAACGTAATAGGTTAAACTCGTAAAATCAGTAAACTCGTACTAATTTTAGAAGCTTGCCAAGAGTGACTAGTTAACTTTTGAGTCTCTGACTTTTGTCTAACATTTTGTCCCGTGATTAATTGTATTTGTCATCCCACTCATCCCCCTTTTCCTTTCTCAAATCTTAATTCTTGACCCTAGCAGCTACATGTAGCACAGCAACTCAAAAAATTTACTCGTCATCAGCCATTGTTGCAGAGTAGGGTGCCATTGCTGTGCAGTTCTAAACAACAGAACACTCAATAATAAAGGTCAGAAACGAAAGAGAGAAAAGCAAAGAATTTGAATAAACAAATATAAATGAGAAAGCAACTCACAAAACTACTTGGTTTTTCAGGGGCACACTCAGTTTTTTCTGGGCAATCAAACCAGGTTTTTCCTTTCCAACATACTGCCAAAACCAACTTGGTTTTTCAGCACACTCGGTTGTATATACCACTTCGTTTCTTTTCCCATCAAGAACTTTTCTATATCATTCTAATCTACTACACTTAGGCCCCGTTTGTTTGCTGGAAAGTGGTTTCCTTTTGGAAAGTGAATTCCGGGGAAAGTGAATTCCTGGAAAGTGAATTCCGATGTTTGGCAGTGTTATGGAAAATGAATTGGAAAACACTTTCCAGTGTTTGTTTGTGTTATGGAAAATGAACTGAAAAATAATTTATTAATAAATTAATTTTTTTTTCAAGTTTATCTAATATATATAAAATATTTAATATAAAATATTTAATCACTTAAAATAAAAAAATGAAATCTAAAAAGTATAATGATGAATTTTTTTATTATATCCTATATTCATACATAGTTTATTTGAGAAATGATTTTCTCAACTTTCAACTCGGCAACAATGGCGTCCCTCCTGAAATGCTAGGTCAAATCTGTACGGTACATACTTCACCCAAGTTTCCATTACTTGAACGAGGAATCATCTCTTTTCATTTGAAAAGTAGAGGTAAAAATCACCATGAAAGGGCACATACACAAGCCCACCATGATCGCCTTCAATAATAGGATAAGTCACTCCTTTTCATTTGCTGCATATCAACTGGCACTTTCTCTGATCATTTTTCCAGTTTTTCAAGGGATTTATCATTAACAAAAACACAAGCTCTATTATTCCTTTGCCTGCCGATCAGTTTTTCAAAATATATTTGAATAAACACATCAAGAATCAAGCAAACCACTACAAAGAATCTAATCACCTATGCTCGAAAGTCACGCCAACCTAAAGTTAAAATCACATAAATATGAATTTGCCAATACATGAATTCCTACACTTTATGAGTTACAGTATTATTACTAAGATTGTTTAACCTTTCATTTCAATATTCGAAAGGGCAGCGCACAGGTAGGCATCACCCCCTCGCACAGGTAGTTTCTTAACATAACTAAAAGCTTTGTTTGTTGAAGATGCCATTAGAAGCTGCAATGACGGAGACACAATCTGCCCTGCTTCTTGCAGAATTTTAATAAGTTCCCTCGCAAATTTTGCATTTGACTCTGTGAAAAAGGTGAAGGCAGTTCCCCTAGCTCCTGCTCAACCAGTTCGGCCTATCCTGTGAACATAATCCTCAAGGCTGGAAGGAAAATCATAGTTGACCACACATTTTATGTCCTTCACATCTACAAGCAATTAAAGTAGAAGTTAAGTGAAAAGAATTGATGTATAAAGTTCACTGCATGCACAGGCCCCAAGACAAAGTCAGCTATGAAAGATGGCTCATTCTACTTGGGATCATTAACAAAATGAGAAAAAATTGTTTGATACTTGATCAAGAGATTACTCGGCTTTCATGATTTTCATTCTCAGAGAAGTAAGGCTATCAAGCTTGACAAAGAAAGCTAAATAAGCTTTTTCCACCCCTTAATTCATAAGAAGCTTTTCTGACAAAACAATTACAAACCAATCAATACCCCCTTTTATTTCTAAATGGTACCTAATTGATCTCAAACATCTGATGCAAATTTATTTAAAGTTCTTTTCGTAGTAACATACCATTAATAAATCACCCGAATCCACAAACAGATCAAAAGATCATACAAACAATGGTACTTTTTACATACCAAGGAATTTGCTTCAATGATTTGGCTACATTCCAGCCTAAACATAGAATTTAATTGGCAACCTGGGCTTTGGCTACATTCCAGCCTAAACAGCTACTGTAATTGGCATCCCAGCACATGTATTTGTCTATCTAAGGCTCAAAATTATATCACAATTTTCAGTCTCAATCCTATAATTCATCAATCCTATACAAGTACTCAGTCAAATATCAAAACCCAAATTTCAGTCTCAATAACATACTTCAACCTTATAATTACCAAACCCGACTTCTATCAAGAACAACACAAACCTTACAGTGTACATGTATCAGTGACTAGTTAAAAGGCAGCTGGATTCAAACGGGAAGAACAGTCAAGCCAAGTGGAGGGTGTTCCTTGATCACTAAAGGCACATTATCTTCCAACAGGATCTATAAAGGCACATTCAGAATCTTGACAGAAAATCACAATCATATTAACAGAGCTATGTTGATTAGGTTTTTCACATCATCAAAACCCACAATCCATTTTCAATAACAATGTAATACAAACATCACGAACACAACCTTCTATCAACCACAAAATCACCGCAGGCATAGAATACAAAAAAATCATTAACATCCCATTTTTCTCCCAAACCAAATGCAGGCATAAAGCTCAAAAATTAATTTTAATTAATTACAATTAATAAAGCTGAAATTACTTACCTTTTCCGAGAGGGAAGACGCGACCTTTGCTGGGTGAAAGGGACTGAGGGAGGCGAGAGACGAGAGGACACATAGGGAGAGATGCGAGAGACGAGCTGGGTTTCAAGGACAACGGTGAGAGATGAGATGGGTTTCAGGACTGAGAGAGGCGAGAGTTTACAGGCGAGGACGAAACAGAGGGACAGAGGCGAGAAACAAGATGGGTTGCAGGGATAGAGGCGAGAGCTGAGATGGGTTACAGGCGAGAGATGAGATGGGTACCGAGAGAGGCGAGAGACGACACAGAGGGACAGAGGAGGCGAGGGACGACGTGAGGTTACAGGCGAGAGGTGAGGTTAGGCGACAGAGAGGGAAAGAGACGAGACGGTCTGGTGGTGAAGATAAATGACGGGGAAGGAGAAGTGAAAGGGAAAGGAAAGTGTTTTCCTTTACTTATGTAAAGGAAAACACTTTCCTCAGATAAGGCCATTTTAATGCATTGACCGGAAAGGTGGGGAAAACTAATTCCTTTGACTTAACTTTTCAAAGTATTTCCAAACACTGGAAAGTGAGGAAACTGAATTCCTAGAATTCAGTTTCCTTGAAACAAACGGCCCCTTAGTTACTGAAGCATGGAAAACAACAAATTGGAACTAGAATTGGTGGTGGGGTGCGCCAGGCCAATGCTGTAGTGCAACGCAGAGGCGACGGCTGAGAGCCCCAGCAGCAAGCTACTGTGATGGACACTCCCCCTGAAAAAATAAATTTAATATCGTGTGAGCCGTTGGCCCACGTATCAGATATTAAACTGATAAGAACAGATACTACACTTGATCTTAGCCAAAAGGCCGAGAAAGGTATGCTTGATTCGGTGCTGGTAAGCTTTCTTTTATAGTTTGCTTCTGCGTGTGCCCTTTGTTATGTTAGCGATATGGGACGACTGGACACAGACTGGGGCTTGTTACTTCTTAATATATTCTATTACTTCACAGAGGGGCATAAAACACAAAGGTGGTCTATGATAATATGTTGGTGAAGATCTGGGTTATAATTAATTACAATGCGAGGAATCAGGAATAAGCTGTAGCTCAGCTTAAGGATCAAAATTTTAGGATAAAGATATTTAGGAATAAGGAAATGGTCAAAATAAATAATGGAAAAGGAATTTAAATATAAGAAATTTAGATTTCTAGTGTAATATCATTTATTAGACATTTTTACACTATGGAGAATAATTTTTAATTAAACAGTCGGATTGATGTAAAATCATACGAGAGTCTTAGAAAATATTGTTTTACAGCTTCGTAAACTCTTAAGGTGATTGGAGTTTGGGATATATATATATAATGACTGTCATAAAAGACTCATTAAAAGTAAAATGGTCATTTGGCTAGAAAGAAAGAAACAACTTCTCTTTCTATTTAAATATGTCGAATGAGCTAAGGAAGGTGAAAATTAATTAAAAACTATAGAGAGAAGACATAAATTAGACTAAAACCTAGAGTTAAGAAGTGTGAGACGTTAAAACAATCAAGCAAGCAGAGAATTGAGTGAAATAGAGAGGGGGGGGAATTGCCAGCAGCTCAAGACAAAGGAAGGAGGAGTTGGGGGAGTGGAGAAATCTTAAATATTTGATATTCAAATTTTGTTTTAGTACCGACTACCGAGTAAGTCAATTTAAACAAGTTTGAATGGAAGAAATTGGAAATTATGCATACTTATTGAGTTTTTTTAATTTAGGATTCTCGGAAGAATTCCGGGTAAATATGGAATGAATTGTGAATGATGCAAAATAATAACAAAAGGGAAAGGGTTTAATTATTTTAAGTTTTTTTTTTATTTTGATGAATTTTGCGGATTACAAAATTAATGATCATGTAAACTTTTAGTGGTCATCATATTAGTAATCGTAGGGTTCGAACTTGAGACCATAGAAAAAACAAATCTCTTAGTTTTAAGCTTTTATCATTGGATTACCTACTAAATGGTTAATGATGGAATGAATTGTGAATGATGCAACATAATAACAAATGAGAAAAGGTTTAATTATTTTAAGTTTTGTATAAGTGCTGGTTAGATGTGAAGTATGTGTTGGTAAAATTGGATTTTTCAAGGGTGTGCATAAAATATCATTAATTTTATTTTGTAGTTATTTGATTTTATTATGTATATGAGAAAAGGATTGGAAAGGTAGGATTTTTCTCATTTGTTGAACAAAAATCATGTAAAAAGTATGCAAAGGAAAAAAAATGATAGTATAATGTATAGTGATTCGTTAAATTTAAGAGTTTAATTGAATGTTAATAAAAATGTGAAATTAAAGGGTGTTGATAATATTGTGGAAAAAAAAATTAAGAGGACGAAATAGATTGGTACGGATATAAATTATATATAAATGGACATGATGTATTTGGTGAGTTTAAATATTCAATGGTTAATTAATGAGATTTTTTTTATTAAAGTAGGTGTATGAGCTTGTTTGTGTACATTTTAATTAATTCCATGAATTCTAAAGTTAATAATTATATAAGATTTTAATAATTATTATGAACCTAATAT
The DNA here is from genome assembly GCA_964035475.1 of Salix caprea. Lineage (NCBI taxonomy): Eukaryota > Viridiplantae > Streptophyta > Magnoliopsida > Malpighiales > Salicaceae > Salix > Salix caprea. The sequence continues at coordinate 12,474,830 of OZ037750.1, read as the reverse complement.
AATAAAGACTCGAACCTAATATAATAAAAAAAAATAAACTTTTTATTCCAAGCTACTATGACTCGACCATCGTTAATTAATGAGAAGTTGATAAATAAGGATGTTTCATGTGAATAAAAGGCACATCGAGGTGAATAAAGATGCAGTGATCTTGAAATGGACGGTCAAGATCATGCTAAATCAACTCAAGTAATTTCCAAACGAACTGAAACAAAACAAAACAGAACCAAACACAATGATCTGGTCCAAAATGGAAGATGCCTTGGAATATCCTTCTCTGTGCTCATTCATTGCTTCTCTGACCTTCCTGCTTTTGATGCCACTCTATCCTCTATCTCTTTGAAACTTCATAACCCCATAATCACTCTTTTCCTTATTTCTCCCTTCTCCATTTCACACATCAAGTTCGGTGAGCTGAAGAGAACCACAGCAAGGAAAATATGTGCCACCACATCTCTTTGTCTGATCAAGAACAGCTTGTTGAGAGATTGGAGATTTTCAAATTTCAAGGCAGGGATAAAAATGGCCACAAAGTCCTTCGGATTATCGGCAAATTCTTATCTGGTTAGTACCTTCTCTGCATTAACATCTGCCGTGCCGGATGTGCTTAAATATTTGCTGTTTTTTGCTATTTTATGATTTCGATTTTTGACTTTTGTAGCTCGTTTCTTGAGCGTGGATGCACTCAAGAATTATTTGGAGGAGAACATCTTTCCTAGGCTAAAGAAGAAACCATTCTCAGTCTTATACCTTCACACGCAAGTACAGAAGAATGAGAATTTTCCAGGAATCTCAGCCCTGCGGTCAATCTATGATGTTATACCAATCGACGCTAGGGATAATCTCCAGGCAATTTACTTTCTCCACCCCAGCCTACAAGCCAAGCTTTTCCTTGCCACGTTCGGCCGTCTTCACTTCGGCAGCAGGTAAAAACAATGAAATATTCTCCACAATGACTCGTGCCTTTTCTCTCTCAAAGGGCATCGGTATTTGGTTGCATTTTTAGCTTTTTGCTTGCGTGAGTAAACCAACTCGAGCAATATTGTGGCAGGTTGTATGGGAAGCTAAGGTATATCAAAAGGATTGATTATTTATGGGACCATATAAGGAGAAATGAAGTAAAAATACCCGAGTTCGTTTGTGATCATGATGAAGATTTGGAGGGCCATCAGATTTTGGACTGTGGGTTGGAGAGTGATCATCCTAGAGTCTGTGGTGCTCCCTTCATGGATTCTCCTGTGACCATGTACTCAACGAGGTGTATTTAGTAAATGGAGAAGAAGTAACGAGTAATTACTATGAAGAAATTTTTGCTCTAGAGCCGGGAAAAGAAATGTATCCAGTAGTTCTTGGCTCTTCTTGATTCCCAATGTGTCTCGTCTAGTTATGCACCATTTGTTGCTGGGTGAACTTGTTAATCCGTCTCCTGTCAGATTCGGTATTATTGACCATAGTTATTTTCATATTTTTTTTCCAATCAATTATTCTCAATTTTCAACTCTATTTGATTTTGCAAAATCTATTTGATGATTTGATAGAATTTAATGAGAAATTATTTCTCCAGCCATCGAAGTTATTTTGATGGGCGGCCACGAAGGTGACCCCTCTCTTGTTCAAGAGCAACCATCAATGTGGGTCATATTGGGGAGCCATCTGAATTACATTTTAGAAAGGTCCTGCAAATTGTATATTACAAAAAAGAAGAAAAATCAAACAGAGTGGGGATTGTTTTCCTTTTTGGCTCCCCTGAAATAAGAAATTAGAAAAATTACCCGTAATTTATCTCTTATGCAGGTTTTCAGCTACATTTTACCTATAAGAACGGTCCCACGATAGAGAAATAATTATGTTTCTCGCACAGTAATAAAATGAAAAAGGATGTTTATAATTACCATCACGTATTTAGTTAAAAAAATGTGTTTTATCCTCAATCAGAATTTATAACAAGATTACGCGAGACCGACTACTAGTGTGTACATACCTAAGAAGAGTAAAACAAAGCTCCAAAATTTGAGTTAATGCAACCTCAGCCTCTTCTCTCCGGTCTTCTCCTGTCTCATATGTGATTGGTTTTGTGATGTATTGGCATGGTTGCCTTTTTCCTTTTTTCTGTTCACAAACTCGGAAAAGGATGGAATGGATGGCAGCTTTGTACTCAGACTGGAACTTTCTGATGGTGAAACATTCGTGGAAGTTTCTGATTCAAATGTGTGGTGGACGAGTCTTGGGGTAGTAGTTTCTGGTGACTTCTGCTCAAGCAAGGGTGATTGAAAGGTACTTTGGCGTTTTAGGCTAGTAGTTTCTGGTGGACTCTGCTCAAGCAAGGGTGATTGAAAGGAACTGTGGCGTTTTAGGTTAGTAGTTTCCGGTGGACTCTGCTCAAGCAAGGGTGATTGAAAGGTACTGTGGCGTTTTAGGTTAGTAGTTTCCGGTGGCCTCTGCTCAAGCAAGGGTGATGGTGGTGTCTCAGGAGGAGGTTCTTTAGATACAGGGGCAGAGAGGGTGCCAGGGCTGAGCCGATTTGTTAACTCTACCAAAGTTGTCGATGATAGCCACCGTACTGTACTCGCCACCTGAGAATAGTAGAATGTTTTCCCACTCTTCCCGTACTTCTTGTAGCACTCATTTTCAAGGAAGGAGGCTGATGTATCAAGTTCAATGCTGCAAAGGGGAGAATAAACAAATTAAAATCTATCATGCTTATCTTTCTCCCAATGAAAAGTATAAAAAAGTTCTCTTGTATGCTAATCAAATAACAGATCTAATGCCATGGGCGAAGGAAAAGTTCTGCTTACTTTAAGATTCCAAGCCGCTGGTGAGCTAGCTTCAAAGCATTTAATAATCTTTGTTTGCTTGCTTCTCTCAGTGTTTCAGATATGGCATTCTTGTCAACTTTATTTTTCTGCTAACAAATAAAAAAAATAATCAATTTTCATGGAAAAAAAAGTTGCTAGATGGTTGACTGTAGAACAATGGTCATGAAACAGATTGAATTGCTTGTGAACAAGATAACAAAGAAATGCAACTATTGTCTTAATTGAACTCAGATACAATGACACCATGTTCAACTATATATATATATATATAAACTCCACTCACCATTGCCCAGAAAGCAAATAGAGCATAAATTTTAGAAATCTAAGATACTTCAACCATCAATCTAGATAGCCAACAATCCTATCAGAAAAATGAAACTACCATACATTTGAATCAATAATCATCAATTGCATTCACTCCTTGCTGCTTACGATCAGTAAGAAAAAAAGAAAATGCTGTTCATTTTCCAAGGACGTAAAATATTAAGGACAGACCAGTTTATCAAAGTTTTTATTCTGATAATATTTTTCTTCCGCGCACTGCAGCAACTCAATCTTCTCATCTACTCCTGATTTTCTTGACAATCTTGATCTACGTAGGCTCTTGACAACTTCAGTTTCATCTGCCAACAAAGAAACTTGACAAATGAGTTCGTAAACAAAGTTCAGAATTTCAATAATGCCCCAAATCACCCCCAGCATAATTGGAATTTCACAAAAATTATTCACCATCAAAATCCGATATATCTTCCTCGGAACTTTTTCCTTCATCGTCACGATTCCAGAATTCAGAGAATTGTTCATCAATCCTGAATTCTTCATCTATCATTTCTGTGGAGCTGAATAAATGAGAAGAATGAATCGAGTTCATAAGACATTCCAACACTTGAAGATTAAACAAATAAAGAAGAGCAACACATTAATAAAATTTGAAATGGAAATGATAAAATGCTGCAGGGGAGCAATGGAAATGAGAACATTTGAAAGCCAGCAATTGGTTAGGCTCATCCCAAATGGAAACAATGCAAACCTGGTAGCTTGGAACAAAAGCAAGGGTATGGACATGTGGGAAAATGGTTGCATTCCAAGTAAATCTAATTCAGGTTTAAGATAACAACACAACCATTTTTGATTCCTAACAAGTCTCTTTTCTAAGGAGAACAGATTGCTTAGTTACTCTGTAATTTCAATTTCGAGTTTTTATGTTTCCACTGAAGTTTATAATAACTGATACACCAAATTACTATATGATCTTGACAATAGAAAAGCACCTGCTCATAAAAACTCGAGGAAAACCATTTCTCTGACGAGCAACGCTAGTTGTAAGTTCCTCCAAATGCTTGGCAACTAGATTTGGATGTTTGCAGGCATCACATGATTTTTTACACAGTGTGGCAGAAACCTGCTGTGATGAATGATAATAAGTACCCTAACTTGTATTGATAGAGAAAGGCATCATGAGGTCCATGCAGGGAGAAAAAAAATTCCATGCTCACATTACCTGTTCCCCAAAACTCTCCAGAATCTTTTTCCGACGGCATCCAGAACTCTCACAGTACTCAATCATCTGAATGTGGTAGCATCTTTGCAATGAGTATCTAATAGCAGAATATATACAGAACAAAATGACTTGACGCTCACCTGGTTGAAGTCTGTGAGGGACTTTTTTGACAACTCGCCCTCTGAACTTGAGGACTGCAGCTTCTTGTTCTCAGCATTTCTTAAAATGAACTCCTGTCATAAAGCTCCCAGTGATTTAGCAAAATATCTCCTTTACAAGCGCATGCATGATGCAAGTGTTGATAATAAATAAGCAGATCAATAACTACAAGGGAAGTGGTGAAACCATAGAATACCATCTTTTTGCGATCATCAACTCCATAGTACAAGAGACTTCTGGATGGAAGCTGGTCACGTCCTGCTCTACCTGATTCTTGATAGAAGGACTCCATTGACTTTGGAATGTTGAAGTGGCAAACCATTCTAACATCTTTTCTATCTATACCCTGGAAAATATTGACCATAATGTCATTAGAGGCACATGATAGCTGCATAACCATATATCAGAAAAATACAAAATAAAATTTCCAGATTTCAAGGCTCAAAGAATTCATGAGTATTTGATTGCATACCATCCTGGAGGAACACCAATGTCTCAATTATCAGGCATTCACCAGAACAGCTCCAAACAGAAGAGTGGAAGGGAAGCAAACAAAACCATCACAATCAAGAATAAAACACTTCAAAAAGAAAAAAAAAAATGATGCTGGATAAAATACAAGAATGAGAATATACAGGCTTCCATTTCCAGATTACATTTACCATTCCTGTTGAAAGTTTTTATCGCAAGAAAAAAATTTGAGGGATCTACATAACTCTCAGCTGATGAGGTTGCGCACAAAAACAGAATGCTAATACCTGCTAGCTTAGCTTAAAATTATAGAGTAGATCATACCCAAAGGCCACTGTGGCCACAACAACTTGTATTTTAGAAGAAATCCAATCGTCTAAAACTGAGCTCCGCAGTTTATTATTCAAGCCAGCGTGGTAAGCTGAAAAAAACAGTGTGAAAAGGGAGTACACCATCACTAACACCTGTCATAAGAAAATAAAAAAAAAATCCCAGGGCAAAAAAGGGCAAGAGAATATTAACTACCAGCAGAGGAAATGCCATTTTTGGAAAGATGAGCAGACAAGCCATCACAGGTTGTTCGTTCAAGGCAGTAAACAATGGCACAGACGTCCCCACAAGATTTGAGTACAGAGGATATATCAGTGTAGACATCATCCAGAAGATCTTTGTATCGCACTGCACAATTGAGAAATCCACTTAGATGCACATTCAGTTGTACATAGCTTGGAAATGAGATTTAGTTTGGAATATTCTATCTGATAAACTTGAGCTTATGAAATTCATTTCCATTCCTGGAACAAGGTAGCAGAACCCACCTTCATAATAAATATTTCGGCGATTAAAAGAAGATTTGAGAACCAAAGGGTCTTGCAGACATAATGACTCTATCACATCCTTCTGAACTCTGCAGATAAAAATAACAGCTATAGAATTATTAAAGCTCTCTGCTCCATTCTTCATAAAATGAAACTGTTCTCTTCTTATGATTTAGAGTGATGTAAGACTGTTGTGAATAAATCCAGTTCTTCTAAAAACCTACTTAGGAGCAGCTGTAGCGGTCAAAGCCAGGACTGGTACATCTGGAAGGCTCTTCCTCAAAGATGAAAGCTTACGGTAGCTAGGCCTATTCAAAGCCAATGGTTAGAAAATAGGCAAAAATAAAACATAGTTAAAAAAATTCCAAGATGCATAAATTCAGTAAAGTGTAACAAAAAATTCCAACCTTTTTACTTCATTCAAGAATAACTACCACACCACACTCAAGACAGGGAGACAAACTTCATATTACATTTATATACATGCTTGATTGCGTATTTGCATTGAAACAAATTGTGCTGTACACACAAACCAGCCCTGCTAATAGCTATATTGACAAAAATCAATCAAAACCTTGCACAAACATTTAATGGAACAATATTGTCCTTCTGGTAGTAAAAATCAACTCCTTCATTACTCAAACTACTTGCGCACCTGAAATCATGACCCCATGATGAAATGCAATGTGCCTGATAATTATCAAAAGAGAAGAAGTGGAATGATAGACAAGTCCCAAAATTAAACCTTTATTAATATAAAGAACATATAAGTTTCCATCATTTAAAAAAAAAAAAAAAAAAAAAAATCTAAGCTCGCACCTCATCTATGGCAATGAGACTCAACAACCCTCTGTTGTGAATCTTTGTAAGCTTTAACATAAATCCTGGTGTTGCAATTAACTCTGGTGTTACATACAGCAGCCTCACGGATGGTTTTCCAGAGTCTAGATCTTCATGAATCTAACCGTGCCAAAAAAGTCAGTCATTAATTTATAAATATAATATCTTTTCAGCTGTTAATGTCCTATAGACATTATAAAGTTACAAGAAAAAAGGAGGAAGCAAAACAAGCAATGGCATTATTATAATAGGCAATCCATGAAATAAAATCCCGTTTCCTGGTTACCAATCAAAATCATGCTAAGTGCTCGTTGATATATACAAAAGATGAAACATTCCCCATATCTAAAACATTCTAGTTACAAAAACACAAAGGTTTAAGAAAACCGAAACTCACAAACAATCACAAAGCATGTCAACCCATCATCAACGTCCATGCTTTCATAATAAACATCGTAAAATAACAGTTCCGAAAACCAATAAGGACTAAGAACACGCACCAAAACTCAATCAACTCACTTTATTTCTAACATTTGATGTTTGAGTCGACGAAAGAAATTCAGCTGCGATTCCTTTCTCCTTCAATGCCATCACTTGGTTCTCCTAAAATAAATTATAATCAAAATCCCATGAAAACTCTTCCCAGTAAACCAAATACAAGAGATTAAAATTCCAGTATGCTCAACTTACCATCAAGGCTGCAAGCAAGAAAAAAAATGAAAGAAAAGGAAAAGACAAATTAGGATTGAATCTAAAAAAAAAAAAAAAAAAAAAACTAAGAAAAATATAAAGAATTTACTCACCAATCAAAGGAGACACGACAAGAACAATCCCATGTTTAGCAAGAGCAGGAATTTGATAGCACATTGACTTCCCTCCACCAGTTGGCATCAAACAAAAACAATCCCTCCCTGCGAAATTTTATTTTTTTAAAAAAAAGGGGGGGGAGCAACATGGGGTTCTATTTTCGAAATAGTTAAAGCAGTAGTGTGTGTTTATGACCTGATAAAACAGCTTCAATGGCTTCTAACTGTTTGCCTCTGAATTCTTGATACCCAAAATGCCATCTTAACAGTTTCACTAGTGTTTCTTTTTTTGTTCTCTTTTCATCCTTGCTGCTTGTGTTTTGCACCATTGGCAACGGTGACTTCTTCATTTCTAACTAAAAACAATATATCTGCAAACGAGAAATTAAGAATCAAGACAGAGCCATTCCTTCTTATTATTTATTACCTTTCTTCTTCTTCCTTTTCTTATTTCTAGACAGATTTTATTTCATTTCTGGGTCTCTGTTTTCTCCCTTTTTATATTCTAGAAGAGAGAATTTTGGTTCTTGTGCCCATTAGGCTGACAGGTCGTTCGTTGGTCTATGGTGTGTTGTGAGATTTTTTTTCATTTGAGATGTATTATTCTAGGGGATGGTTTTCTAAAATCTAATTTTTTTTATATTTATTTCTTGTAAAATATCTTACAGAAAAATTGATCAATGTAAAATATTTTATAATCAATTTTTAAAATCTGTTTATTCACTGAAAAATATTTTAAACTCATAAAATTGATTAAAATATTTTATGAATAATAATTTATTTACAACTATTTTAATCACTAATATGAACACCTTCTCCACAACATGTATTACCCAAACTTATCAATACCGTTTCGATTGGTGTTTTGGTAATGGGAACGGAATATTTTGGTTTTGGCATGTCATTTCAAGGTTGTACTGTATATGTGTGTGTAATTAAATATATTAATTCAAAAAAAAAATAAACCGAGGTAAAAACAACATTGTTTTGTCTCTTTTTTTTAACTGGTACGAAATATTTTAATCGTTTCGAATCTTTCGATCAAAACGAAACGGACAACCATAAACTGTTACCACCCCTTCGCTATTACTATTCACTATTACTATTATGTCACCACAATCTTATCTTTCACCTCTACCATCATTTCTATTATTTTCGTTATTTTACTATTTTTTCATCTTTATTATTGTTTTTTATTTATTAATATGGATGTCTGCGCCACTTGTGCGCATCTCAACTAATCTCACAGACTCTAAAGTTAATGACTATATAACCTTCTAATAATCATCATATTAAGAATCATAGTGCTCGAACATCAGAGACTATATAAATCAAATTCCTTATTCCCCTTATTTCTTTTATTACCACTCTCTTTCTTTACCACCACCATTACTATCATCTCAACACATCATCTCACCATCTCTTACACTACCACTTTCATGACTAAAATATTTTTCAAGCCATGAAATGCTATAAGTGAAGTTTATTTTTATCATACGTCTTTTTGTGAATGATGTACATACAATCACTTCTTAGGTATTCATCCCTGTACTATTTTCTTTTTATTTTTGATGGGACCGTGGATCTTTCTTAACAGTAGTAGACAACTAATACAGAAACAACTAAAACTAACTAGGCATGCTTATTTGGGAGGGAGGGGAAAAAATCAAGAGTGTCTTGAGGTTCGGGCTGGCTGTTGAAATAAAACTTGGTATTAACAAGGTGATAATTTCTCCAGTCGAAGAGGTCCGGGATGAGACATGCTTCTTCTCTTCCACAAATTTACTTGTTTCTTTGGCTCTGTAGGAATGTCTTCATCCACTTCCACTACAATAAACACCTCCTCTTTATCCCCGTTCTTGTCATCGTATGAGCTATAATCTGGCATCCCTGAAACATCATGATGAGCCCTCCAATCAAAATCTTTCAGCTCGCTACAGCTGCTCGGGAACCGCTTCATATGAACTAGCGAAGGTCCTTTATCTGCATCAGGCGGACTCCGACGAGAGGTATCAGGTAGCAGGCCTTGTTTCTTTCCTTTGAGAACCGCCGGTTTAGGGCTAGACTCTGGCCTGGTTGCTTGTGGTTTTATCTTGTTTTTGTTATTGACTTTGCCCGTGCACGAAACTTTTGGAGAGGAGGGCTCTTCTCGTTCATCACAGCTTTCACTCCTACCCTTTCTTCTAGCCTCCTGTGGAACAAGCGATACGAACCGACCCGACAAACCTCTGTGAGGACTGCGAGGGCTGGGTGGTGGACTCTGGAACGTGACAGGAGATGCTGCTTTTGGAAGACAGTCAAAGAGACTGAATTTTGATTTCCCTTTTTTCCCCATCAAGAAAGAAATTGCTCCTTGGTTACCCTTTCTTCTAGCCTCATGTGGAACAGGCGATACGAGCCGACCCGAAAAACCTCTGTAAGGACTGCGAGGGCTGGGTGGTGGACTCTGGAACGTGGCAGGAGACGCTGCTTTCGGAAGACAGTCAAAGATACCGGATTTTGATTTCCCTTTTTTCCCCATCAAGAAAGAAATTGTTCCTTGGTATCTCTTGCTCTGCTGCTAACTATGTAGTATCATGGTGGATGGGAAAACCCACAAGTATATTTGAATCTTTCGAAATTCCTGACTTCGTCAAGATTCGATTGCGTCGCATGATGCAGAAAACTACACCTTTGCCGGCCGAAGCTAATAGAACTACTCCATGAGATCAGTGGCTGGGCGCGGTTGACTTTGTGATAGCAACCTTCATCCCATAAATAAATTAATAAGCAGCCAGCGGAGAGCATGACACTTTTGTATTTCACAACAACTAAAATCACAGGGTGGCTTCGTCCACAGACCAAAGGTCATTCTTGTACCGTCCAATACATTCCTGCTCCTAACAAAGTTAAAACATTGTGCCATCCACGCTGGCTAACACCAAGTAAGGCTGTTAACGTCAACACATTTGCTTATAACTGGGGGGGGGGGGGGGGGGGCAATAAAATTACACCTCATCTAAAAAATTTATCAGCACCATGAAAAATGGCTTTCCAGTAACATAATTCCACCAAATTAGTGTGGAAACTTATGGAGCGTGTTACTTTCTATAACCAATACAAGGAGATGCGCCCAATGTAGAAGAGACCATATTTTCCAAGAGAAAACTCGAGCCCGACTCATCTCTGAAAATTCAGCTCCACTAAAAACAGAGTTACACTATCATATAGGAATATTGAACATCACGGAAACTATGGAATAAATATCTATGGAAGAGGATGGATAAAGCCTGCAGCTTCTGACATTTCCAGATCAAGGCCAGCTTGGAACCTGCAAATCAAACAAAATTGAAGCACAAATCAGGTTGTGCTATCCTATAAGTGTATACCATTCCCTAATTCTAAGATTTTCATCCGAGTAATCAAATGTTCTCACTCAAAACGATGGGATTCCACGAATGGAAACATCTAACCAAGAATGGTCTGCATTAATGAAGGACAATCTAAAAAGTTGGAAAAATACTTGTTACAGTGACAAATATTACACAAGCTGATAGAACAGACCACAAACTGGGAGTAAATGTGGGATCGGAAACCATGATTCATAAAGCCATCAGTACTTGAACCAGAAACTACTTCTCGACTCTGGAAAACAGACTGTTTTAGGCTCTGGGAATAAAATAGCTCGTTCATTATCTTATTTCAGGGCCACCACGAACAACTTCAACGTTTTTCAAAATCCATGTAGTCTAATGCACCTCTCTACATTATAGCTCAGAGAACTTCACCAAAGTTGACAAAAGTTTTATATCCAGTACCCAGGCCAAGAGTTTGAACAACAACCTGATTTCACTGCTTTCTGAGCCCCTTCTTATATTATTAAATGTTATGCCTCATCGAGTGCTCTTGCCATCCTTCTTGTCCCTGTCACCCTTGGTACTTGTTTGAGGAGTGTATTGGCTGGTAGATGATGGCGAATACCCAGGGGCACTTGGAGAGTACCCTGCACTTGGACTGCATAAAACACAAAACAAAGTAGAACGATTTTCATCAGGTTGCTATATTTAGATTAAATGCCGGCTCAATACATTGAATGAAAAATTGGATTGTGGACTAGGGCCACCTGTATTGTGGAGAACTTGGGCTGTAGTCTGGGCTGACACCAGAATTATATGGACTGGGGAAAACAATTAGAGGCATTTGAGTGCAACGTGATTAAAGTTATGGAAAGAATAATCCAATCAACATCACTAGCAGCACACAAAGTGGAGGCAAACTAGGACTTACCTGCTAGGACTGTAGGTCGGACTTGAAGGGGAATATGATGGAGATGTTGGCGAATAAGAGGGTGATGTCGGGCTGCAACAAAAAGATAAATAAAAACACCAAAGATTTAGCAGCAGCATGATACTAATAATTCACCAAACTCAAATGCAATAACAAGTTGGAGAACATGCTACTGATAAATTGTCATGTGCCTACCTATAATTTGGAGATGTTGGACTGTAAGGACTGGCTGGTGACAATCTTGGACTGCTAGGTGAGTATGCCAGTGATGGGCTGTATTTTGCTGATTGGGGATTGTAACTTGGTGAGGTTGGGCTGTAACCAGGGGAGGTTGGGCTATAGGCTGGGGAGGTTGGGCTGTAGGACGGGGAGGTTGGGCTGTAGGACGGGGATGTGGGGCTGTATGACGGGGATGTGGGGCTATAGGAAGGGGATGTGGGACTGTATGCAGGTGAAGTGGGGCTGTATGCAGGTGAGGTGGGGCTGTAAGCAGGTGAGGTGGGGCTGTAACTGGGGGAGGTGGGGCTGTAGCTTGGGGATGTGGGGCTGTAGCTTGGGGAAGTGGGGCTGTAGCTTGGGGATGTGGGGCTGTAGCTTGGGGAAGTGGGGCTGTAGCTTGGGGAAGTGGGGGAGTATGATGGACTAGTAGGAGAATAGGCAGGACTAGTTGGGCTATAACTAGGAGAACTGGGACTATAAGTGGGTGAAGTTGGGCTATAATTTGGCGAAGCAGGGCTATAACTTGGCGAAGCGGGGCTGTATGAAGGTGAAGTGGGACTGTATCCAGGACTGTAGACTGGAGATGATGGGCTGTAGCCAATAGATGTTGATACAGGAGATGTACTGGGAGAAAAGGCCATTCCACCAACATAAGGCGAAAAAGCCACTCCATCTACAGTAGGTGACATGCGAAGATTTGGACTCATCAGCATGGGAGACATCATCCCATCATGATAAGGAGTCCCTGAAACCGGAGAGCGAGCAGGTGTCATGCCAAAATCAAGGCCCTCCATATAACTAGGGAGCTGGAGCTCAATAGCATTCTTCAACATCTCATCATTTAGATAAAGAGCACAATCTCCGGTGCCAATTGGTGCAAGCTGACCCAGCATTATATTTTCAGTGACACCCCTCAAGTAATCTGTTTCAGCATATACTGCAGCATCAAGGAGAATATCAACAGTCTCTTCAAATGAGCATCTCATCATTGGCCCAGTATCATTCCTATTAATACCATGACGAGTGATTGCCATCAAGTGACCACGGTAGGTCATCGTATCACACAGTATAGCCAGATGCCGGTAATTCACATAAGACCCATCAAATGATATAACAACTCGCAATTCATCCAGTAGGGATCGACGAACAGCCTCAATTCCAAGCACTTCTATAACTTCAATTAAGTGATTGCTTGTTGTCTTTCGGGCATCAACATTTTCATTGCACATAACAGCCAGGAGATTGACACCCTCTGTATCCAGCATCCACTCCTCTGTAGTCTTAAACCCTTCTTTCTCATCAAAACTGCTAACCTTGGCATTTTTTATGAACACTTTGTTGATATCTGGGATACCACGAAGAGCCATTTCAGTCAGCATGTTACTCTCAATCTTTTTCAAGAAAACATCATCTTCAGCTGATTCATCATTCAACTCCCCCTTTGGAGCTTCATCGTTCATGATACGGATACGAAGAATCAGTTTCTCAGCATTGTCATCATTAAAGATACAAGTCAAATCATCATCAAACTCGCGATTGATCTTCTCAGCAATGTCAGCCATGTTTAGCTTCTTATCAATCATCATTTCACGGTTCAACTCTATGCGAAGCAACCAGGGAGATATTTTCTCCGGTGCAACCTCTTCATCTGGCATTTCATAGTATGACTTCACAAAGTCAGCATCCTCTTCAATTAGAGTACTCATGGGATCTGGATCATACCAAACTTCCGTTGCTTGTGTAACACTTCGGAGAGTGGTGTATTCCAAAGCACACTGAACATTTTTAGCCTTCTCCTTTGTCTTGTTAAATTCAGGCTTCAGGTACACAGAAAGAGAAGGTGTTTTTATTTTTTTAGCTACGTTAATAATTTCCCTCAACCTAGGAACACCCAGAGTGACATTCTTTGCACTAACACCAGCATAGTGGAAAGTATTAAGGGTCATTTGAGTAGCAGGCTCTCCAATTGATTGCGCAGCAACACAACCAATCATCTCGCCTGGTGCAACTAATGACTGTAAAAATCGTGATTCTATCTCACCAATAACCCAATCAAATGCTTCACGACTGAGCCTATATTCCTGCAACACCCTTTTACTGGCCAAAGTGCTGCGAAGCAAGATTCCAAAGAAGAGAGTGGCATTTTTTTGGGCTTCCACACTCAACGGATCCTCACCAGGAACAACCTTAAGTCTCTCCTGAAGCTTATCAACAGCTTCTACAGCCTCCATTGGGTGAATATCTGAAACCCTTCCTATTCTTGTGTCAATCTTGAAAGTCTTCTGTGCATTCCAGATAAGCCTCTTGAGGTTAACAGGCATCGGCCATGTATTATCACCTGTGGTGGCAATTTCTGTCCCAAGTTGGTACCTATCTGCTTCAAGTTTTTGAACTTCAGCATCAAACACGTCACGCAATTCTCGGATATTTCTCAAATCCTCAACATGATCAGGCATCATGTAAGTAGGATTCCAGTCTTCATCGTCAAATTCATATCTAAATACCCTGTCAAATTCTGCTTTCTTCATTTTGAGAGAATCCAATTTTTGTGATTCTATCCACACAGAATCCATACCATCTTCCCCATATAGAAACTGAATGACATCCCCCAATGAGTTCCTTACTGTACCATCATATTTGACCATAATATCCTCCATGGCCTTCACAAGTCGCCTCTGGATGTAACCAGTTTCAGAAGTCTTCACTGCAGTATCAATGAGACCTTCCCTACCACCCATGGCATGAAAAAAGAACTCTTGTGGAGTTAACCCACGCAAGTATGAGTTCTCCACAAACCCACGACTTTCTGGACCATAATCATCCTTGGTGAAGTGCGGCAATGTCCGGTCAATGAAACCATATGGTATACGCTTACCCTCAACATTTTGCTGCCCCACACAAGCAGTCATCTGTGATATATTAATGAAACTCCCCTTTGATCCAGCAGTGACCATTGCCTTGAGATTGTTACTCTCAGATAAACTTTTTTGGGCACTGCTTCCTGCATCATCACGAGCTTTATTCAACACCTGCAAGATGGCAATTGTTATATTAAAAGTACACCAAATGCACAGCATAAGAGAATGAATACAGAATCAATTACTCGGATACCTGGTTCACCCTGTTTTCAAATGATTCCATCATAGTCCTTCCAGGTTCAGCTTCCAACTCCTTATTCTGTGCTTTCCTAATAAGATCTTTCACCTCATTTTTTGCATTTGAAATTGTCTCATTAATTTTCTCCATTGTTGATGCATCAGCAATGGTATCTCCAATTCCAATACTGAAAGCTTGTTGCAAAAGCCAATAATTCACTAGCCACTGTGTATGCCCCAAAAATTTGCGAGCTGCATCTGGGCCAACCTCTTCCCTGTATACATGGACAGAAGCCACGAAGCAACACAATTTTCTTAATTCATCTTTAAACAGGTGTTCAAATCAACATCAATTAGAAGATTAAATGCATATAATCTACCAAGCACATTACTTACCCAAAAGTAAAACCTCGCTTTTCTTATTCCCAAATGACTTGCATTTTTACAAGAAAAGGAGTTCATGGAGCAATTAAGTAATGGCATAGACTATCCGCTCAAAAAAATTAAATTTATATGAAAGGACCGGAATAAATCTTTGGCAAGATCTCTAATAAGCCAAAAGATGAAGGCCAATTTTTTTTGGATATCAACCAGATACTGTGAAGAGCTAATGCATACCAAATGACATGTATAAGACTTCCAGAGGAAGTCCCAAGCGTTTTTTTGCAGAGAGTTCCAGAAAGCAGCTCCCCTTTTTCTATGCGGACTAATGTATCCCCTGGAGTGATCATTCCTCGCTCTGAATCTGTGTGCCAGGCAGAAGTTCTGATCAAATTAATCTGCTTGGGTATGATAAGGTTAAAAACCTGTTTCCCAGTCCAAAGTGGTCGTGGTTTCACAATTGTTGGAGCAGGAACTTTCCCATCGAAATCCTCCCACCACATCAAGATGTTCATGAAAACATCCTACAAAACATATTGGAAATTAAGTTCTGTTGTTCAAGAGAAAACTACATCACTAACATAACCAGGCAGCTGAAATATTAAATCTTGACTATCACCTTCTCTATGAAGGTATCCCTCTTGGTGATTTTACGGCATCCTAAAAGTGTATCCTGTACAATCCCCATTACAGGTCGGTTTGCTTGAGGTGACACAATGCACTTTGGCACCATCATTAGCTCTAATACTTCCGCTCTAGTTTCAAATGATTGTGGGACATGCATATTCATTTCATCACCATCAAAATCAGCATTGTATGGTGAAGTAACTGACAGGTTCAGGCGGAAAGTAGAATATGGCATAATCTTGATTCTGTGCCCCATTATTGACATTTTATGGAGACTGGGTTGACGATTAAAGAGGACAAAGTCACCATCATTTAAATGACGCTCCACCTGCAAACATGATGTGAGAGTCTAATAGAGATGATTAGAAACAAACAAACTAATTAAAAAACAGTCATATATGAGGCATTGCCTTGTAACCAAGCTCCAGATGATGATCACTACTTTTCTTCAAGTAGCGAAGATCAAGTCTTTGTCCATCATCCCTTATGATGTATTTAGCACCAGTTTTACCAGGTGGAGGATGTGGCCCATACTCAACAAGCTCCTTTAACCTGTTTTACAAAATCATCCTTAACCAAAAATTAAAGAAAATTAAACGGGGGGGAATAAAGTTTGAGAAGATACGAGCCTTTCAATGTTATAAGGGGTCACAGTTTCTGGATATGTGAGATTCAGAGCAATACTCCACGGTACTCCTAATTCATCAATGTTAATGGTGGGATCTGGTGTGATAACTGTTCGTGCAGAGAAGTCCACACGTTTCCCCATCAAATTACCCCTAATCCGGCCTTCCTTAGCCTTAAGCCTGCTACATATAGATTTAATTGGTCTCCCTGATCTCTGTGTGGCCTGCAAAGTAAAGAATATGCCAGATGGTAAATAAAATTTTGTGGATTCACTTCAGACCTGTACATATACATGTTCATGCCCATACCCGAGGCTGTCCAGGCAAATCATTGTCAAAATATGTAGCTACATGGAACTGCAACAACTGTGCAAACTCGGATATGATATGAGCAGGTGCCCCACTCCTCTCCTGTCTTCTCAGATTCTCATTGTGTCGAATTATCATTGCTAACTGATGAGTCAAATCATCCTGGATTCAGAAAAATTAATATGTGAGAATCAACATAAAACTTACAAGTTAAAATTTCATGAAGGATGCTAATTTACAGAATAGGAAGAAAGAAAAACTAAAAAAATAACCCAAAAGCAAAGAAGATGGCCTAATATCAGCCATTATTTGAAAGGATCCAGCAATAAAAAAAAAAATATGGAAGAGGCTTGCCTCACTCCTGGAGGATGTATCCATCATCACAGAGGGCCTCACAGGAGGTGGTGGAATTGGAAGGACTTGGAGAATCATCCAATCAGGACGTGCATACTTAGGGTCCAAGCCCAGCAACTGACAATCCTCATCACTTATCCTCTTCAAAACACTTAAGACCTGCAGTATCAAATAAGAGATATTAGCATCATGACCCAAAGTCGATGAGTCATAAGATCTCTGAATGCAGAAAAATTACCCTTTCAGCTGTAAGGGTCTGCTTTCTCTCCACAGGTTCTGGCAGCTGTTCCTGATCATCACTTTTCTTCCTTTGAGCCTTGTACTCCGCAATCATCTTCATGCCTTCAATGGTGATCTTTGGCTGCTGAGCACCACAGCCACCACGGCTCTTTTTAACTGGCTCTTCATTATCTTGACCTTGAACATCAATTTCATCCCCACCTTCACATTTAGTTTTATTCTTGCAAGCATCCAAAATCTTTTTAAGCCTGCTTTTGGGATTCTTTATTTTCAAGGCTTGCTTAAACTTATGATCCTCCTGCAAGTAAAATTCAACAATATATATATAACAGTTACTTATACATGAGCATCCTGGAAAAAATCTTACACGGGAACAATTTTTTCAAAACTTAGACAACTCAATTTAAAAACATATCCAATCCCATAACCAAAACCAAAACCACTATCTGGGAGAAAGAAAATGCTAACATCCAGCTACAAGCAAAACTCGCATTATGGAAAACCCATTCTCATATAACTGGACTTCATCTCTACCAAGAATACCCTAATTACTTAGCATCCCTAATACTGAAAATTACAGCTAATCAATTCAGACAGGTACCCCTCAGACAATAATAACTGTAACCTACTAAGACCCCATCCTAACTACATTAAAAACCAGAAATCAATTAACAACTTTGACAACCAAATAAAATGTAAATGCAAAGACATAATTGCATAATTGAGGCTATAACTGAGGCTTTACGTACCTCATCAGCCAGTATCTTCGAGCAATTGAAGCAAACGCATCTCATGATACTAAGCACAGTCTTCAGAAACCCAATATGAAACATGGGTTTGGCAAGCTCCAAGTGCCCAAAATGCCCTGGACACTCTGCCATATTTGCTGTACAAGTCTCACACTTCATCTTTCTATCAATAGTACCCAGCCGCGGATCACTTAATCCTCCTAGCTTTGGTTTTCCTCTTTCTGTTGTCTCACTGTGCTCAATTTGTATCACAGACATTTGCCTCTGCACACGAAAACAAAAAAGGAGTTCTCATAAGCAAGCAAAATTACATAACCCTTGAAAATAGTTAACTAGTACTGCTAATTTAACACATCAAATACTTTTCTCAGCAATCATTTTTTTACTCTTAGTAAATAAAGAGCCAACTAGGCATTGATTCATTTCCATCTGACAAATCCATAACTGTGTAACCAGTACCATCAGCAAAATATCTCTAAAACAAACAGTCCAAAACCCTATGATTCAATTTCTCCATAAAGTACGATTCACAACAGCAAGTATCTCTACCTACAAACATTTCCATTGGTCTTCTCCTTCTCAACAATCAAACATGCAAAAAACAAAAATCCACACACAGCAACACAGAATCAAAGCCCTAGGATTCACTTTGTTTTCCTAGCTGAAAAGTTACAGAACACGGTGCAATGTCACAAAACCTAGAGCAAAGTGGTTTCTTCCCAGCTGAAAAATCATCAAACCAGTGAACCGGTACTGCTAATTAAAAATCTCCAATGATATTCTCAGCAACCAAACAGCACACAGCTCAGAAAACCTAGAATTCATTGTTATTTCCTCATTGAGTGAAACCGCAATTCCTAATGACTTTATCTGAAAATACTTGTGCACACGCAGGGAAGCATGTTCATGAAACCCTAGCATTCATTCGTGTCCAATTAAAGCAGTGACAGTTTGAGCTGATACTTGTAATTAAACAGTTCTAGTTTCATTTGTTTTCCTCTTCTTTTCTCAGCAACCAAACAGAACGCAAAGAGAGCAAGTAAAAAAAGCAGAAGTTGGAAGATTTACGATCTCGTCGGGGCTGAGAATGCCAAATTGAACCATACGGACTTTAGCAACCTCCGCTGGTGAGTAAGGAAATCGCGTATCCATGATTGCGATCCAAACAAGACTTAGGGTTTCAAAAAAAATTCAAATGAAGTTCAAATAATAAAGTTCGTCTTTTTTGATTTATCCTGTAGACTGTTTTTTAGTAACTTTTTTAGGATTTTATAACTGCGAGAGGGGCGAAGAGAAGGGGCAGAGAAGGAGATCGGCTCCTTTGTCTATAGAGTAGGAAGAGGCGAGAGCTCTCGAAAAAAATGGGTAATCTTCGTCGAGGGGTCGTATTTATAGAGAAATCAAGGCTGATCTGGGGAGGTGTTTTGTGCTAACGAGCGCCGGAGCGCATTGTTTTGCTAGAGGCTGTGGTGGTGTACGTGTATAGGCCCACTTTCCGGTCCGAATGGTTATCCAATTCTAAATTGGACTCTGAGTTTAGGGCCCAGCAAAGTCTCGTGGAAATTGACCCTATTAATCCACGATATTAAAACATAATTTTATATTTAAAATAATTTAATGTTTTTTAAAAACAAAGAATAATGTTGTTTTAACTTATGTCCCAACTCATCACAAGTTTTATAACTTTTGTTTAAATTTAATAAAGTAATATTAAATATCTTATAAGAAATTGATTTTAAAAAATCACGTTCATGATCTTGTGAGACCATGATGAGACCATGTACATTTTACAACCATGCTAACTTGATAATTTATGTGTATCCTATGTTTTTTTTTGCATTTTTATATGGTGTTTAACATCATCCACCTCAATAAAATACAATAAACTTAATTAAACAAACATTATTTTCTGGCCAAAATTAATATTAAAATTTAATAATCCTTGGTAAAATTCAAAGGAGTTTGGAACTGTATAAAATTGTTAACTGTCATTTAGATTTTGATTGAGTATGTAGCCCTAGATCGATAAGATGAAGATTGATGTTCAAAAATTTCTTCTTAAAACATATTGATTTAACCTCATAAAAAGGACCGTCGCCTCATCAATGAGCTTATCATAAGGTTAATAAGAGGGTTCATTGTTGTAACCTGATTTATATCATTTTGATAGTATTTTTATATTTTATTTTATGTCAATTGAGACGTTTCAATAAAAGAAAAACATAGATCATGTCACTAAAAATATAAGTTTTAGAAAATAAAAATAATTTCCATTCCCCATATCAAATATATGAGATTATTTATTTCTCTTAATTTAGAAGATATTCAAGCTCGTAATACACCATTTTAATGCCAAAAATTAACAAATTCAATAATTTTATCAACCATTCTTATGAATAAAAGTCATGTATTAGTTTTAGTTTATACTTTTACAATTCATTTTAGTTTTTTTTTCTCATATTATTTATTTTATAAAAAAGAATCTAATGATAGTAAAAATAATTAAAAATGATTAACCAAAAAAAATAGAGTAACATTAAGTAATTTAACTTTCATAAAAAAAAAATCAAATGTTCATGATTCTTATAATAATAATAGATCTAAAAATGAAGTAACTAATATATGCCAAAAATAACTTTTTATAATGCTTTATGCTTGAATTTCATTATATATTCCTGTGCCAACAAATATAAAATATATTTAATTACTTTGAAAAACAAAATATGAATTCTTGATCCACATAGTGTGTGTTTGGTATTAAAATGCATAATATATGTTAATAATATTTTTTATTTAAAAATATATTATTATTTTTTTAATATCATATCAAAATCATTTAAAAACACTATAAAAAATATTAAATTAATTTTTTTTATAAGATAAATGTATTTTTGAAACACATCCAAACACAATTTAAACACACAAAAAAACAGCCTCAATTATTGACTAATTTCAGAATTAAATATGATGATTTTATAGGACTCGGTGAAAATATTATAAGAAAAAACCTCTGGAAGCAAATTACATTTTAAGAATTTTTCACATCAAAATTAAAAAAAAAAGAAAAAAGAAAGAAAGATACCATCATGCCAATCTATAAGGAAGTTTCCACATCAAACCCATGGTCAAAAGGAAGTTTCCAAACGACGCGCTTTTGAAATTTCCTTTCCCTTTCCTTGCATCGTCATTCAACGTTCTGCCAAGCCAAAACCAACAAACATAAATCTCTCCTCTTCCAGGCGATATTTTCTTGCAAAAATGGCGTCCATCTACACTTGCATAGAATGTGGAACAAACCTGAATTTAAACACAACCCATCTCTACCCACAAGACTTCTACTTTGAAGCAGGAAACAAAGGCACTCTCTCATTTTCTTCACTAGACTCGACAAAATTCAGGTTTGAAAAGGAAGACAAGGTCAGGCCATTTTTTGAGACAGTGAACTACTGGGGTATTCAAAGAAAGAGAACCAAGATTAAGTGTAATAGTTGTGGCTGTCTCGTTGGTTATATTTATGATGATGGACAGCCTTTAACTATTAGTCCTGGTCAGTTTGGTCTTGGTCCTAGTCAGGCTATTCCAAGGGCTCCTAGGTATAGGTTCAAGACTAAGGCTCTTCGGATTGCTTCTGAAACTTGAAGGGTTCGTGATTGATCGAGGCTTATTGGGTTTTGGAGTTGTTGAAATTTGTGTAGGATTTGTACGGTTTGGAGGGGTTTTAGATGGATTGGTGGTTTGAGTTCATGGGTCCTTGATTATTGTTGTTCTTTCTGTATTAGTGGCAAATTCGATGTGGGCTTTATATATATAGAGTGTTAAAATCCTGTTTAGATAATCTGTGATTCTTGTTTTTTTTTTGTTTATCTGTCGATAAATAATAAAGCTTTTGTTTCTGGGAATCTAGTGTACTATTCATGACTGCTGTGATTCTTATTGGTGCTACTGATGTAAATCAATTGCTTCTTATCTCAACAATTGAATATAATAATTTTGAGGAAATCAGGGCTCTGAAAGAGCAGGATATATAGGAAGAGTAAAACAATAGAATTATGACAAATTGTTGTTGTTTATCGGTTATAAGATTACGGTGAACACACCAGTCGCTTTCATATGGAGGAAGGCTTTATACTGGTTGAATTTTAGGGATATCAAGGATGAGGGAAACCAATGTCGTTAATATTTATTGTTCCGTCAGGTTAAGGCTAGATTTTAGAAGCAGCATGTTCTTCCATATGTTTATCAGGTTTAGACATGTGGGTTTTGGCAGATGCCTCTACATCATGGAAGGGATATGGTTTCTTTCATGAAAGTAAACTTGGGAAACGAAATGCTGGTTTGAATTAGTCTGGAAAACGTCATTTTATACATCGCTTGTCAATTTGGGAATCTTAGGTTGTACCTACCAGTCAATTTCTCTTGTCTTAAGCTCTTAAAGTGGAGGGCCCTATTTGTTCTCAGCTAACCTGGCCTTTCTACCGGTCAGTTGAAATTAGGTTGGAGTAGTAGCTCATGGGGGTTGGTCTTGGAACTGGCTCATCATGACTTTGGTTTTTATATACTGACACTCTTCTCCTTTTGTGGTCTCATTGTTAGCAGTGGAAAATTGACAATTGATCTGCCTAAAGATGAAGCAAACGAAAGTGGAAACTGGAGATGTCCATGGAAAGATAACACAGTCAATACCCCCACCCCCACCCCTTCCAAGCCTCTGGGTTCGGAAGAAGGTTGCCGAGAGTGTCACAAAGCAAGAGATTGCAAAGTTTTGGAGGAAAAAGCTTGTTGAGGAAGAGGATCACTTCCTTGCTGCTATCAAGGCTGCTGCACGTATAAGAGCTAGAAATCTCTCTGTAAGATCTTATAATTGACATTTGAAACTTTTCATTCGTTAGTTCCTGGGTATCTAAAATATACGATGAGGAAAAGATATCAATGATTATTCCAATTGTGAGAGTATTTTGGTTCACTTGAACAAAATAAATCAATCTTAAGACATGTTTCAACTCCTAGCTAAGAAGCTAAGAGTAAATTCCTGTTCTCAAGCTACCTGCCTCTGCTCACCGGCTGATTGTCAACTTAGATGGACAAGAAATCTAAGAGAGGGAGTAAACGTTTCAGATTTTTAAGGCTAATTCAAATAGTTATTGCTCTTAAGATGTTATGACGGGTCCAGGGATGAACTCATAGAGATTGCAAAACCTCAGTTTAGAGCTGATGCCCATTCATAAAGATCAAGTGTAGCAGCTGGTGTAGCCATGAATTTATCGACATGGGCGTCTTGCTATTTTTGTTACCAACTTGTGAAAAAACAAAAAAGCCACAAATACATTTCACTTGGTTAAAACTTGGAAACGGTGATATATAAACTAATTTGATTACCACTCTTTGCTGATGCTACTACAATTTTATGACTTTAAGTTATGGACAACAGTTTTAGCTTGTCGATTGAAATGTTTTTTTCTTCGAATTCGTAGACGTCAATTATTGGCATTTGAATTTTCTTATGCTTGATTAACACGTTTGAGAGTTTGTTCCATCTGATATAGGAGGTTGACTATAAGCAATTTGAAGAGTCGTTGAAGGATGATTATGATGCTAAAGAGAACGACTCTACAAGCCTCAACAGCAACAAAGATACCAGGAACAATGAAGTGCGTGTGGGAATAAAGGACTGGTAAGTTAAACTTCTTGAAGTGCCTGTGGTTTTGTATGAGTTTGTTGACGATAAGACTAGAACTAACCTTCCTAAGACTAGAATTTCCTCGAACTAGCATAGACTAACAGGTATTATTGCTGTAGATTTTGTTCCCTTTCTCTTTATTCTGATGGTGAGAAACAGGGGTTTAAAATAAGATGTTTTAATTAACATGTGCAGGTGGACAAAGAGCAAATATGCATACTTGAACCAACCTGCCATCAAGTCCAAGGATCCTCCTCAAAGACGATCTTCCAGTTACACTCCCAGTTATTTTTCTTTTAAGCCCACAGCCCCCCTGTATCCTACCTCCTTAGGTGTTTTTTAGTCCCACTGGTTCTCCTCTCTCAATCACATCGCTTGATTTTGCTGAAGCTGGTTGGAATGGATGGTTTGTATTTTTTCAGATTCTCCCTTTAAGCTATTCCCTTGCAGCTTCAGATGTTTTCCATGAATGGGACAGTGAAGAAAGTACATGTGATAATTCAGACAAATCCATATTGATATCTGAATCTTTTGTGCTAATTTGATTGAGCGACACCATTGAATTTGTTACCAAGCCCTCGCTTCTAGCTTATTTCTGTAAGGGGAAGATTTCAGCTGGTTTCCCCCAACTATGCTTACAAATCCTTGGCAGCATCCTTGGCAGCCAGTATACATGTTATCTTCGAGGAGTTTCCTCTTTCTCAGGTGGGTAAGTACGGCCTTACCTCCCCACCTTAGCTTACAATTCGAATGATCGATTATCTGAGGTCTAAAAAGGTGTAATTCATACGTTGGAGATGCTATTGAGATTGTTTTTAAAGTATTTTATATTTAGAAATGCATCAAAATAATAATTTTTTATTTTTTAAAAATCATTTTTGACATTAATATATCAAAATAATATAAAAAACCAAAAAATATATATATTTTTAAAACACACTACAATAATCACTTAATAAAAATGAAAGTTAGAGCTGTGCACATATCATGAACTAGCTGACCGTATTCATATCAAATTTAAGCATTGGAGGTAGTAGTTTGTTGTCGTTTATGAGTGCATTCATAGCAAGAAAACTGTTTCTTTGAGTAAAATAAATGAATTGTATATTGTATTTTAAAAATATTATTATTTTTTATTTTAAATTTCAAACTAACCGAAGCACTGATAGTATGTTACATAGTGCTGGTTCAAGTATCTTAAATTCTTGATGAGCATAAGCAATCTAGCTATAGCTCATTAATAAATTTTTTAAAAATGATTTTAAATTAAAAGGTTTAAAATAAAGAAGAAGAAATAATAATATATTTTTGTCTTTTTCACATGAATATTTTTAGTAACCAAGTTAATTGATAGACATTTTAATAATTGAATAAATATAAATATTGTTTTAAAAATGATGGTGACATGTGCATTGCACGAGTGAACGCATTAATTGGGGCCACGCTACTTAGGATGACTTGTGAGCAGGTGATACAATGACCATACAGTTACTTAGAGCGACACGTGATCAATAGAGTTTCAATTTGATGTTTATATTCTTTGCTCGACCCTCCAAATTTTCAAAGTAATCATTTGATTTGTTTTTCCTTTATATCTGTTTTTTTTTCGTTTTATTATTGCTTGTTTTATTTGAAATACTTTATCAAAATTGATTTTTTAATTCCATTCTTCTCCAAATTTTTTATATGTTGGATTTAATCCTTGTTATTTTGATTGTTATTTTTTTTTATTGAAATCATTTTTATTTTTTTTATGATTTCATCCTCCTTTAATTTTTTTTTTCCCTATAAGATTTGATCCTCATAATTTTGATTGATATTTATCACTTTGTAATTTTTTTTCAGTTTCATCTTCAAGTATTAAATTGATCGAGAATTGAACTTTTTGATTAAGTTTAGATCTTGACTTCATGAGTTGCGAGTTTATGAGATTAACTAAAATTTAAGTGTGTTTTTTTAATTTTAGCATTCAATATCTTTGGATATTGAACTCTATCACTATTTTTTATTTGATTTCTAAATAATGTTTTATTGATTTTAAAAATAATTCAGATTATCTCGCATTTTAATATTAAGTTGTTTTATAATTATATTTAATTTGCTAATATGTGCTTGGGTAGTCACTTTAACACATAACTTGTTAAATTAGAATATAGGATTAGATGTTAATGGTGCTGTTTGATATTAGTAAATAGAATTGTGAGAATGTAAGTTTTGTTCATATTTTGCAAGTGTTTTATCGAAATAAATAAATGAGAATAAAGAGTGAGAAAGATAACTATAATTAAATAAAGTCTTATTGCAATGAAGAGTGGTATGAATAAAAACAAGAAATGAGAATTTTACTAAAATGCAATATTATTATTGGTGGTGGTGATAATATTTTTTATATATTATTAGTGTTTTTTGGCATTGTGTTTCAAAAATATTTTTGAAAAAATAATAAAAAATTATTTTTATTTTAGATTATTTTGATGTATTGATATCAAAAATAATTTTTAAAAAATAAAAAAATATCATTTTAATATTTTTTTAACAAAAAACACTTTAAATCCAGGATGAGGGTTACATGTTCTCCAGGGTGGCATGTAAATCCAAATTTGTCAATAAGTTTTTGTATAAGAATATTTTAATCAATACGGATGTATGCTCAGTCATAGGCTCATCACCCCCACGTGGATGGATGCTTAGGTGTGATGCCTATGTTTCAAAAATATATTTGAAATTTTATATATATTTTTATTTTAAATTAATTTTTTTGATGTTTATAGATTATTTTGATGTGTTTATATCAAAAATATTTTTTAAAAACTAAAAGCATCAATTTGATATATTTCTGAATAAAAATAACTTCTAAAAGTAATCTCAAATACACTCATAAACAAACAATCACTTAAGATGCTTGTTCTCAGGGTTGATTTTCTTTTTAACTTTTTAAAATGTTTTTAAAATATTTTAATATGATAATATTTAAAATAAATAATTTTTTTAGTATCCCCGGTACATCAAATTGATATGAGAACTAATAAAATATTTTTAAAAATATTTTTATAAAATATTAAAAAAATATTTTTATTGTTACTTTAAATTATTATTTTAATATTAATAATAATTTTTAAAAAATAAAAATAATTTGAATATATTTTTAGACATTTTTTTAAAAAAAAAACAATCTTTATTACAATCTAACCCGAAGCTAAAAAAATAGGCTCCGCCAAATTTGCTACCAAGCAGTTGACTTTTTGTTGTCTCTTTCTAGATTGGAATGGCGTGCCGTACAACTTTGCATTTCATTATTTTGTGTACTATACCACTACCCATCCATTACGAGAGAAGCTGATCTGGACGAGATAGCTCATATATATGAAAAAATCAATTGGTTTTTAGGTAGCCGAGGAAAACGAAAGCTATGGTGATATAGCACTTTCATTTGATAGGCTATATGCATTGCATGGTACTGACTTTTTAAGTATTAATTATGCATTACAAAGAGTTTATGATTTACATAATAAATTTCGAGTTTAATTTAATATGTATATTATTTGTAAAAGTTTAAAACAATTGAAATTTTACTCGATTATCTAAGTTCATAAAATATACTTTTCAGAAATGAAATTTTCTCATATATATAGAAAAATAAATATTTTTATGACAATTAATTTTTGGTATATCAAAGTAGAAAATATTATAATTACAAGAATATCTAAATTACATTTTTAAGGCAATTGGACTTCAATTTTGGTAATTTTTAAAATCCTAGCTGCCTAACATTGTCTGAAAAACATGGAAAAAACAAAAGGATAAGAAATCACTAATATTTTAGCTTATCCTTTTAAACGTCTCAAAAATCATTAAACTACTTTTAAAATAAATATTTTTTTGAATTTGATAGTATTTTCCTTCTTTACCCACTAGAAATGGGATTTAAATGCGAGTTTTCATTAATCTTTTAACGTCCAATATAAATAGTTGCATTTTCAATGAATCGAAAAATATAAAAAATAATAATTTAACCACATTATATAAAACATATTTACAATCTTAGTATACTAATCGACTTTTTTTCTGAAAAAAAAAATATTTATAATTTGGGACGTATATTATGGATTTTATTAATACAAGGAGTGACAAAAGTATAAAGTCTAACAGAAGACAGTCATCTTCCTCGAAATTACTGTCTCAAGACTGCGTCTCATCTCTTAAATTTAAAACCACAGAAAAATCTCTCCCTCTATTAAATTAAATCAAACAACTGCCCGTTTCTCTCCCCGATCTACGATCCTGAATCTCACGACAATGGCGAAAGCGAAATACTCGCGAATTCCAGCACGAAAATCACCGTCATCGACACTGATACTTACTCTGCTATTAATGTTCACATTCGTGATTTTAATTCTTCTCGGTCTCGGAATTCTCCTGACTCCGAGTACTTTTTCTTCCGATTCGTCGCGTCAAGCTAACGATCTCAGCTCCATTGCTCATCATAGCAGAATTGACGGGTGAGATTGATTTCGTGTCGTTTTTTACTTGTTTTTGGTGTGAAATTAGATGGCTTGATCGTAATTGACTTGATTGGTTTGGCTGTTTTTATAGGAATGGAGATGGTGAAGGAAAAACAGAGCAATGGGCAGAGGTTATCTCATGGAATCCTCGAGCTTTTGTTTATCATAATTTTTTGGTCAGTGTTTTTTATTTCATATTTTTTTTTATATTGGATTTAATTCGATACTTTTTGGCCTTTTTTTTAATATCGATTTTATATTTGATTTATGTGAATTTTGTTATTCGTGTTTAAAACAAAGATTTAATTAATTAATGCACTGTGATCTTTGTGAAATTTAGATATGGCGCTACCTTTCATCTCCTTTTTGTTTTTGTCTCTGATTTGATGATTTACTTTTCAGAATTTTTATTTAATGGTCTGTTACTTGGGAACGTTACTGACTAGTAGCATTTTTCTGAGTATGAAACTTTACTTTGATTAACTTTTAATCAATTAGTTTGTTGGTTGTTTTGGACAGACTAAAGCAGAATGTGAGTACTTAATCAGTCTTGCAAAGCCGCATATGCAAAAGTCGACAGTTGTTGATAGTGCAACGGGGAAGAGTAAAGATAGCAGGTGAGTTTTTCTTTCTTAGATTATATACTCTTTGTTATTGAATTTTGTGGATGGATGTTCATGTCGCTCTTCTTCTCATTAGCTTGCTTGTATACTTTGCGGATAATCATTGGAACTAATAATGCATTTTGATATGTAGAGTGCGTACGAGTTCCGGGACATTTCTTCCGAGAGGT
Organism: Salix caprea; assembly: GCA_964035475.1. Lineage (NCBI taxonomy): Eukaryota > Viridiplantae > Streptophyta > Magnoliopsida > Malpighiales > Salicaceae > Salix > Salix caprea. Next base: position 12,445,581 of record OZ037750.1, on the reverse strand, counting down.
CGCGACAAAATTGTTAGAGATATTGAGAAAAGGATTGCTGATTTTAGCTTCATCCCCGTCGGTATGTTGTTTGAGCTTCATTTACTTGGAGGATACACTGAAAGGGTGGAAAAAAGAATACCAGTTTCCAGAACCAGCGATTTTTTTTTCTGTTTTCTGTTATTTTTTATAATATCAAATAGATGAACGGAATTTTAGTTTACTTTGAAGGCTAGGTTGCTGCCTTATGCACATGTTTCCCTAAATTGGAACTTCATATCCTAATGCACCCCTGTAACTACTTTTTGCACCACTCCATCACCTTCACATCTTTGTTACTCATTCATGATCAGCTTATCGACTGTTGCTGATGATTTTATAGTCTAAGCTATCTCAATTCTCTTATACATCTGCCACTATAAATCCACTCGACTACCTAACTTGCAATTAACCAAAGCACCACCAGTTCCCCTGAGTATCTCCACCAGTAAAGTCACTGTATAGCGAAAAATTGTACTCCACCAAATTGAGCATCTAAAGTTAACTAGTTTTGATCCAGATTCTTGGATCCATCACAGTGTAACTTCACCCTAATGTATCTTTAAGGAAAAAGGAGATTATACAACTTCAGAAAGCTGAGATCTGTTAGGTGTTCAAGGGAAACATCTTCTAGTAATTTGCCTTTCAGTTTGATTCATCACCTGTTACTAAGCTGACATGATGTACAGAGCATGGCGAAGGGCTTCAAATTCTCCACTATGAAGTTGGGCAAAGGTATCAGCCTCACTTTGACTACTTTATGGATGAATATAACACCAAGAATGGGGGTCAACGCATAGCTACTGTTCTCATGTACCTGTAAGTGAGATCCTGTCTGCTATGGAATTTTATGAATTTTCAAATGTGTTCTGCCTTTGTTCTTTTTGTAATATTATCTCCTTCACTATTGTTTACAGCTCAGATGTTGAAGAAGGGGGTGAGACTGTGTTTCCCTCTGCCGAGGGTAACATTAGTGCAGTGCCTTGGTGGTCCGAGTTGTCTGAGTGTGGAAAGGAGGGCCTCTCTGTTAAACCAAAGATGGGTGATGCCTTGCTTTTCTGGAGTATGAAACCTGATGGCTCTCTAGACCCATCAAGTTTACATGGTTAGTTACTCCCAACCAGCTAATCACTAGTAGCCTGTGTAGTTCAGGTTTTACAACAACCATGCTGACAGTACCTTATCATTTCAAGAGATATCTCTGCATGGTTATCACCTCAGCATTTTGCATGTTTTAGCGGTTCAATCTTTAATTAATGGATGAGTTGGATTATTCTCCAATGCAGGTGGTTGTCCTGTGATTCGAGGTAATAAGTGGTCATCAACCAAATGGATGCGTGTGAATGAGTACAAGGTCTAAAATAACATCCTGAAGGTAATTATCTGAACCCAAAAAAGACAATTAAACATGTCATTTATGCAGATACTCTTTGATTACTTGTATTGGTTACAGTAGTCTAGTTTCGGTTGGTAGCAATGCTCTCCCGTGGCAATGTCATTTCTTGACAAGCTATTAGTCAAATGCCGAAAACAGTTTGTTGATCGGCATAGTGAAGCTTCTGTGCGTTTCTTTTTCTTTTTGGGCGGGAGCAGGGGGCATTTAATCTGCACACAAATTGCTCATGTGAAGCTGGTTCAGTATGATGTCTCGTGAAATAAACTGTGACTAACAAAACAAAGGACCTTTGCTGATTTAGGATGATAGAGTTCGCTGCTTAATTATTGACCCATTCTGTCTTCCCCTTATATCTTGTTGGTTTTATTGTGAAAGCATCCTGGTTGAAATTGTCTAGAGAGTACGGAGATGTATTTTCCCTCGTAGAATCACCACCTTCTCTTTTGTGCAGGTAATGATACGACTTCACATCTTATTCTTGTAATTTGCACATCTCAATATAGAGCTCAGGTGCTGACTGATTTCACTTAAATCTGTAATCCTTGTATACAACCATACATTTTCTCGCCGTAAATTTTGATAATTTCCATTGTTGGGGCATGGGATCTCTTCTCGCAGGAGTGATTAAATAGTCTGAAATCCTTACTTTTATAGCAGAATGAGGTTCGGAATTTTCAGTTGCTGTTAAAGATACTGGTGCCCTAATATAGAACTGAGAAATAAAAGAAGCCTTTCTTATTATAACTATACTTTACGGGAGTATAGCATGGGCTTAGCAAGAATTCATTATCTTAACACGCCATTGCAATTGGGGAAGATGGCATACCTTAAGATTGGTTTTTAGAAGATTAATCTGTGTGTAGCACTCAATCGTTTGGTAAACAAATCTACAAATTGATATTTACTTTAAACAGACTCAACTTGAAAATAGTTATTCATCACTCAATATCGATATATTTTCTGCATGCATGAAACATTGGATTATAATATAATTAGGTTTATACCTTCGTTGTCCGAAGGTCAGTCATATATATCTCTGCAACATTCGCTAGTGAGCTGTACTTAGTCTCTGTATTGCTTCTGGTAACTATTTGTTGTTGTTTTCAACTTCTGGAGATTGAATTTTGGCCGAAAAATATACAATATAATATAGATCTTCTGTCATCACGATCTCTCTCACCAATCAGTATCCAAAAAAACCATGAAATGAAAATTTTGAGCAAGGCTTGACTTTATCAACACAACCTTTTTTGAGATGATGAACAGTATGTAAACACTGAGTTAGTAATAAATTCAACACCAAAAGAAAAACTTGGAGGCACAAGATCTTTGACTACAAAATATGAATTTAATGTGTTTATTAATTGATCAGCAGTAGCTGAGCTTGTTCGTATAATGATGATGCCATCAGCATATATGAGGATATATAGAATGTTAAAAGAGATGTGATAAATATAGAGAGATGTAAAAATAGAGACCAGTCACCACTTTAGAGATACAAAATTATGGAATAAAATTCATCACTCACAAAAAAATACATGACTTGATAGGTTTTGCTAAAAAGCCATATCAAAGACTTCAATTCAGATTTTACCAAAAATATCTCATTATATACTTAGACATAGCCTTTCGAAAAAGAAAAAAAAAACAGACATATTTACTATCATAATTTTATGCAAGCATGGTTGGATAATTTATAAAGATCATATTCTAAACTTGAAATCCACAAATGATAAAGCTTATTTTCCCATAATACAAGCAAATTCAAGCTCAAAGTTAACCCTTGGGCTCATAGTAAACACCATATAGGACTTCACATCATAAAGGATTTCATTATTTACTTGTACTTTTCGTGGCTTACATAGAGAAAGCATGGCTGTATTTTCTCAAGGGATGACCAGATGTTTAAAGTTCCAATCATCCAACAGCTTCTGTGCCTTTGGATTTCTTTGGTGCAAACAAATTTATCAAATCCAGGCTTGCCGAGATTGTGGTGAATGGAGCAGAGGCCATTCAACTTTATTTACCCTGCGGGTAGAGCAGGGCTCGAGCTGAGGTTGGTTTATCTTTAGGGTCAAGGAAACTGAAATATGACAGCAGCATCGTGCTTCCAAAGGCAAGATAAATGCATCCTTGAGTGCAGCTAAAGGGCCATAAGGAATTCTACAATCTACAGACGCATATTTGAAACTGAAAGCTGAAGAAACCCATCTTTTGAGATTGACATTGAAAGGTGCAGGACGACGATATCTCAGAAAGAAGGATTGGACATGAGCAAGGGAAATAACTGGCTGGCAATAAAATACTGTTTCATGATACAAGACTTTCAACTCCCAGATTATCAGAAATACACATTTCGAACCAGCAACTAAATCAAAATTGAACATCAAATATCAATATAAACAAACCTGATTGAAATATCAAATTTGTGTAAAACACGTCTCGATAAAGTGATATTATTGAACCAGTTCGACTTATTAATGATATAACCAGGCTCCGCACCAAAACTGAGATTATATCCTGTGTTGCCGAAATCTTTAATTACTGGTTTGCTTGGTAACAGATATGGAGCTGCAAACCCACCGTGCTGTTAATCAACCTGCAGCTGATTCAGTGATTGGCGTGAATCAGGTTTCTGATGACATATTGTAGAATGCCTCCATGATCAAAATATGCCAGTTCCACCTACACAAAAGTAAATGAACTCAGGCGCAAGCATATGAAAGAATTGAAACATTTATGAAATAAAGGATATTATTTTGAGGTGAAAAGCAAGGTTGAGTTTTCATCATTACCTCGGTATCAAAGCGTAAGGTACATGTAAATGACTTGCCATTGTCTGTTGCCACTGTAACATCCTGACCTGGTCTAATCTCACTTACATTGCTAGGCAGATCAATGCTGTAGCGCTCATGCCCAGTCAAGCCAAGGGTCTCAGCATCCTCCCCGGGCTTAAAACAAAGTGGAATGATACCCATTCCCACCAGATTACTGCGGTGAATTCGCTCAAAGCTCTTGGCTATCACTGCTTTCACACCCTGGTCCAGGAACAGTTTAAATAATTACGATAAAAGCTTAGAAGTCCAACGAAACTAGATGGGTTTCAGATGCTGGAAGAGACTGTACCAGTAGCTTTGGACCCTTGGCAGCCCAATCACGAGAACTTCCACTCCCATACTCAGCACCAGCCAAAATAATTGTATCATGCCCCTCACTCTTGTACCTCTGTTAACCAAAGTAACAAAACAATATTATGGCCCCAACAATAGAAATGTGATGCTTGTTTATGAATTCTTTATGATTTTGTTTTCAATATTTATGAACACTAACCTAAGCAATACATCTACGATATATGAAACAAGCAATTGATACACTGTATGTATCCTCAGTAGGGAGTACACTTAACCCAAGACAGCACTAATTTGGACTATGGCTATCTAAGGTAGTTTAACTTAATTGTTTTGCTAATTACAACATTTTAGTATTATGGCCCTGACCATTAATAGCCCTGCGTTAAAGCATAACCCAGGATATTTTTGCTCCCAACTTTTCTCAGTCAAAACATAAAGCATAACTGGACTTGATAGTATATGATCTCAAAAGAAATTACCATGGCAACATCAAACACAGATAGTTTCTCTCCAGTTGAAATATGAATTGTTTTAGGCCCAACTTCTCCTCCCAACAATTTGTTGACAATGCGAATGTTAGCAAATGTGCCTCTTGCCATCACTTCATCATTACCACGGCGACTGCCATAAGAATTGAAGTCTCTTCTATCAACCCCACGTTCCATGAGGTATCTAGCAGCAGGACTGTCCTTGTGTATGCTGCCAGCTGGTGAAATGTGATCAGTTGTAATACTGTCCCCGAAGTTGAGCAAGCAGTAAGCATCCTTCACACCATGTGGTCCTGGCGGTGACATAGTCATGCTTTTGAAATATGGTGGATCATGTATGTATGTTGATTTGGAATCCCAAGCATACAGATTGCCTGAAGGAACAGATAATTGATTCCACATGGGATTTCCCTTGGTGATTGCCTGATATGTAGCCTTAAACATATCAGGCAGAACACTTGAATGAACAACCTGCAGACCACCAAGAATTAGAAAGAATGAGAGATTTAATCCTTAGCCTAATCATATAATTCAAAATCAAACTATAGTAGGCGAAGTAGCTTACTTGAGCAACTTCGTCATTGGATGGCCAAATATCCCTGAAAAATATCTGCTTTCCATCTTTTCCCACACCAATTGGCTCTGTTTCAAAATCAATACCCACCTGCAGGATTGTTCCATCATGAGACGCATAATGTCTAGTGTATGTAAATCAACTGGAAAAGGAAAGTGGTGACCACACAGCAACAGGAAGAGGTACCATTCAAAGTGAAGTAAAAAGTCCAATTTTTATTTTAAAAAAAATACATAGAATACAAGTTGAATACCGTTCCAGCAAGTGCATAAGCTACCACAAGTGGTGGAGAAGCAAGATAATTAGCCCTTGTTAGAGGATGGACACGGCCCTCAAAATTTCTATTCCCAGACAACACAGCAGCAGCCACTAGATCTGCAAATGAGTACAAAATCAACAGTATCATCAGTTCAAATGATTCCTATAGAAATATCTGGACAGGAATTGCGAGTAAAAAAGACTACCATTTTCAGTGATAGCTGATGCCACTGCTTCATCTATATCTCCAGAATTTCCGATGCAAGTGGTGCATCCATAACCAACAATATTAAACCCTAGTTGATTCAGATACTTCTGCAAGCCACTGCAGATGTAGCACAGAAATCAGAAATGTTTGCTATAGCCACATAAAGTTTTCAAGACATGAGATCAGGACTGTAAATGATACCTCTTTTCTAAATATTTGGTTACAACCCCAGAACCTGGAGCAAGACTTGTCTTAATCCATGGTTTCACCTGATCAAAGAATGAAAAACTTACGAATCCAATCACATTCTCTTACAAACTCTATAATTGATGTGATATAATCTCCTAACAAGACCATAAACTTGGAAAAACAGCCAGGCAATTTTTTAATTCAAGTTTCACATGCAACAATATAGAATATGTAATAAAGATAATGGATAAAATTAAGCCTCTAGTTTTAATGGTATACAGCTGGAGGAAAACTGTGCAGGATACTAACATAATTCACAAACTCTTTTTTAACTAACAATGGTTTAATCCGGCATTAAGAAAATGGAGTCTCATATTATGAAGCTTTTGGAATGATGTGAATAGATGTTCAGAATTTATTAGATTCACAACACGGACTCTTGAAAACATAAAAAAGAAACAAACAAGGGAAGTTACACCAATATTATTAGCCAAATCACACAGTAGTACAGATCAAACACAACATATCATTCCAGATGTGCCAGAGATGATAATTCCTCCAGAATTAGCTATGGAGCAGGCAATATATAATTCCCTTCATCTGTTTTAGGCTGGTCAACATTGCACTGTTCCCTTTTATCTTACCAGTAGTATCCTTTATTCTGTTAAATATTGTTAAAATCAGGGTAGCATTAGCTGTAAGAAAAAGTTTAAAAGAAAAAACATCCAACCTCCAATCCTAGTTCACAAGCTTTCTTTGCAACTAAAGCAGCTCCAAGCATGACACTAGGGTTTGAGGTATTTGTGCAACTAGTAATAGCAGCGATAACAACATCACCATGTCTGAGTTGGGCTGGAGTCCCACGAAAACTGAACTCTGCAACCTTGCCTTGAGATTCTTTTGGTATAGCGAATCCCTGTGATGCCATGAAAAAAAGTTAAGAGACAGACAGGGGGAGGTTTTGTTAGGGCAGGAAAATATTAAGCTACGACAGATATCAAATTATTTTATTACCAGAACAAAATATGCTTTGGATAGTAGCAAATGCACTGGGTTGGTTTGTTTATTTTGGAAAATCTTACCATTTTTTTCTTCAATGTACTTTTGGGACATTTGTTAGCTGATGCAATTAATAAAAATGCAAAAGAACAACCCCTCCTCTGCCTTCTTATGTTATATAAATAAACTACAGAAAATCTACTATTCTTCTTTGAATAGAACCATATTGCAGAACTTCCTCAATTAAATTTTCTGCCCCCCCCCCCCCCCATTATACAGACTCTCTATAACAGCATCCAAATAGCCTCCATAAAAATGATGTCTTTTATGTGGCCTTGTAAGTTGATAAAATTCTCACCTTAAATCCAACCCTGTTGTCTAAGCATGCATGCCAATCAGCTTTCATTTCTCTCAAAGTAACTCGATCATGTGGCCTGCAATAATCTGATTAAGACATTGACCAAGAAATATTGGAATATAACAATCAGGCAACAAAGCAAGAAATTTAAAAATGTTTATTAGCATCACCTTTTAGGTCCTGATATACAAGGTTCCACATCCTCAAGATTCAATGCTAGACAAGAAGAGTACACTCTCTCAATCTGGGGCTGAGGTTCGACCAAATAATTCTCAATGAATAATTATATTTAGATAAAGAGAATGTTTTTCACAGTAACATACTAAATACATCAAATGAGCATGTGCTAAAGAAAGCAATAAAGTTATATATACTGTTTACCTCACTGTAGTCCACAAACATCCTGTTCGCTCTTAAATAGGATTCTATCAAAGAGACCTGCATTATTTAGGGTTCTGAGTCAGCATATACAATGGACACATTAAATGAAGTGCAGCATCATTTTAGGACTTACAGTTTCATCACTTCTGCCTGTCAGTTTCAGATATTGCAGTGTGACATGATCCACAGGAAAGAAACCCATGGTAGCACCATACTCAGGAGACATGTTGGCAATAGTAGCACGATCTGCTAGTGACAATTCACTCATGCCCTCACCTGCAGACATTAGCATAAGCCAAAAATCTAATGTGAGATAAAGAAAAAGATTACATAGTGATCAAAATAAAAATGATGCACAAGGAGATCAAAGGGTGTACCATAGAACTCCACAAACTTGCCAACAACCCCATGCTTTCTCAGCATTTGAGTTACTGTCAAAACCAAGTCAGTGGCTGTTACACCATCTCTAAGTTTTCCTGATAACTTAAAGCCAACCACGCCAGGCAGGACCATGCTCATGGGCTGCTTGCAAAGTAAGAGATACATTGGATGAATTATTGATGAGAAAAATTACAGGTGTGAGACAAAGGCTATAGAAAGCACTAGCAATTAGACAATTTCTCAACAGTTCATTGAATGCAGATAGAAGAGGAATCAAGGAATCAATCAGGATTGCAAATACATTTATGTCACTTAGAGATGTCCCAAACTGTAGACATAGAATGTAAATATAATAAGAAATCTTTTACCTGGCCAAGCATTGCAGCTTCGGCTTCTATCCCACCAACTCCCCAACCAGCGACACCTAATCCATCTATCATAGTAGTGTGTGAGTCTGTACCAACAACACTATCAGGATAAAGCAAACCATCTGTGTTGAACACCACCCTCCCAAGGTACTCCAAGTTGACCTGGTAATCAAATTGTTAAACTTCAAACATCTGCATATGAGTACATACCTACGCATTGCATTTTTTTAACTGACAGAGCTCGTTCCCCTTGACTGCAGCCAAGCATTTAGTAATTTTCACAAGAAACATGAAATGTCAACTGTGTTACCACTCTGGTGAAAAAGCTGCCTCACCTGGTGGACTATACCAGACCCGGGAGGAACAACAAGCATGTTTTGGAAAGCATTTGAGCCCCATTTAAGGAATGCAAATCTTTCTTTGTTTCTTTGGAACTCAAGCTCCATATTAGCCTGCACTGCATTTTCTGATCTTGCCACATCAACCTGAACTGAGTGATCAATAACAAGATCAACTGGAACCTGCACACACAAATTCCACTGGTTAATTCCTTAACCAATAACATAACATGGCTTCACCTAAGCACATTCATAGCAGATCCAAATATCAAACAACTTTGAAGCAGCAAAATTCGTAAATTGAAATAGCAGTTATGCAGATGATGCAAAGAGAAAATAGCTCACCAATAACATAACATGGCTTCACCTAAGCACATTCATAGCAGATCCAAATATCAAACAACTTTGAAGCAGCAAAATTCGTAAATTGAAATAGCAGTTATGCAGATGATGCAAAGAGAAAATAGCTCACCAATGGGTTGATCTTATTAGAATCACCTCCCAGATTATTCATCGCATCTCGCATGCAGGCAAGGTCAACAACAGCAGGAACACCAGTAAAATCCTGAGAGCAGAATCATAACAACATCAATAATAATTATAGCAATTATCAAATAACAATGGCAAGTATTTTCTCTAACAAGAAGTACACAGGGAGAATGACCAACGTCATTTACCTGAAGAAGGACTCTAGCAGGCTTGAATGGAATTTCAACTAATTTAGGAGCAGAATTCTCCCAATCAATAATCTTCTCAACATCATTACTCTTAACCTGAAACTCATCGCAGTTTCTAATTGCCGATTCCAAAAGAATCTTAATTGAATATGGCAATCTATCTGCAATAACTCAAAAAAAAAAACAGCAAAACTCAATATCCAAAATCCCACATCAAAAATAAATAAATCAACTTTTCAGTAAAAAGATTCAAACTATAGCCAAAGAATAAAAATAAAAGTCTGAACCTTAATAAAAAGATTCTCATTCTTTGACAGAGTCAACGGCAAACATAAATCACATAATGTCAAGCTTTATCTATGTTAATCCTCTATCATTACCAAACTCAAACAAAACAAAATAAAAGTAAAGAAATACTAACCAATTCTGGGGTCATTGAGAGCAGGCAAGCTATAGTACTTGCCATATTCGCCACCAGGCTTCTCAAGTGTCTTCAATATAGACTTGAAAGGATTTTCATTCACTGTCAAAAAAAGCAAAAACCCGCATCAAAGAGATCAAAATCAGATTTATTTGCATTAAAACGATCACTTTAGTTACAAAATTTAGGTACAGATTTTAGTTTAAAGTTTGGATTTTTACCCATTTTGATAATCTGAGATTTTCTCAATCTAAAAGGAAATTAAGATTTAGGGCACTAAAATATGAGATCTGTGGAGAACGGAAGAGAGACAAAGCGAGGGTGGGTGGGGTAGGTGTGTATTGGGAGGAGGAAAAAAGCGGAGTGGGCAGGTTGTGGAGTGTGGTCGGTACATCCTCTTCTCATTGGCCTCTTTTGATTACTTATTTGCTACTGTGATGAAAGTTTTAAGAAATAAAACAATTATTTAAATAATTATTATTAATTTTTAAGATTTATTTTTAATTTAAAATAACTTTAAAACATTAAAATAATTAAATTAAAGATAATAATTTATTTTTTAAATATAGTTGATCACAATGACAGACAAGATCTTGGAGATTGAAATTGTCTTTCATAGATTTAAAAAGAGTTTTTGATTTTCAAATACATTACATTAGTATTTCTCTAATAGTTTTGTGTTGACGTGGGAAAAATATTGATATGTTTTCAGGAAAAAAAATTATAAAGTATTTTGTACTAAATATTAAACACACATTTAATTCTTTTTTCAATGGAAGAAAAAACTTAAATATTAAAAATAAACCCAAGATGTGGATTAAAAAAACTAGTATGATGACTTATTGAATTAGTTTGAGTAAATTTTAATTAGCTTTTCAAACTTATGACTTGAGTTTTGAAACTATGGTAATCCTTCAAAATTTAAATTGAAATCAATTAATCTTATATAAATCAAAACATATAATAAATACTAATTCAAAATATTTAAAAATATATATTTATATGATAACATATTGGGTTGATCTTTATTTTGTAACTTAATTGACCAAACTTGTGACCTATCGTAGACATCATTGAGCTAAATAAATTTATTTTTTTACCTAAATATATGAAAACCAAAATAGAGAAAAATAAAAATTAAAAGATGAAAATGTAAAAAAAAAAAAAACTAACATATCGAATTGATCTAGTTTTCATGGCTAAATTCATCAAACTTATAACCATAGTCATGTACTTTGAGTTTAATAATTTAATTTTTTAATTTAATTTTTATCTAAAATATATTATAAAGGAAAAAAAATATGAGATAAATTTGAAAATTGTAATTAGAAGGGAAAGGATTGAAGAACAAAAAAAACTAAAACAATAAAAAGAGGACCGAAGAAAAACAATATTTGGATTAAAGTTGAATTTTTTGAAACTATAGAAACTATAAAGTTCAAAAAACATAAGTATGAGGATAAAAATGAATTTTTGAATCAAAATTTAGATTAGTAATGAAATATCTCTTGATTTTATATTTTGATTTTTTTTTTTTTAATTGTCTCCAAACTTGACAAAATTTAGCAAATTATACCTTATTTTGAGTGTAGAGTGATGCGATAAGAAAAATCTAAGGATGAAAAAAGCAAGTGTTATAATAAATGTCTTACGCATTTTAGTATTTGTTATAATAAGCATCAATGTATCTAGATATTCATCTTATATTGTTATTTTGTTTTAATTGTTTGTTATTTCTTTCTTTTTTTATTTGTTTTTTGTTTTCATCAACTAGGCTAGTTTTTCATTAAAAAAACTAAATTATTTTCACTTTGAGTTTTACAAAACCATTTACATGCTAGTCAATGCATTTGCAAGAAAGGTTTACGCGTTGTATCTTACTTCAAGTAAGTTTTTAAAAAATACTTTTATTTTTTTTTAATAATAGATATAGAAAAATATATATTTGGTTAAAATTGTTGTAAGATGGATTTTCTCATGCAAAACAAATGAAAAACATATCATTTAGCTTTTACAATTTCACAATATGCATGACGATAAACGACAATTTTCCTTTATATTGAAAGGGTTTCTAGACGTGTTGGGATAAATTATAATATTATAATTTGAAAGGTTCAGGGGTCGTAGTTGTCTAGTATTGTAGTCATTATAAAGTCTAATGGTCTGTAAAAGTTTAGGTAGAAAGACTAACACAAGAAAAAAACACATTACCCCAATGCACTCTATGTTTGATAAGCTACATTATTTATTGTTTTTTTAAGTCATGTTTCTATTCGTTAGTCTATCTAAGGTTGAAAAAAGATCATTCTCAAAAAGAAAGTCTCTATTTATCATGTTTAAAACTAAACATTCTAAAAATCCATATTTTAATGATATTTAATTCTATTTGTGTATCTTTGATACCTAATAATATACTTTACATTATAATTTTATACCATTAAATATTAAAGTCCATATTTGATTCCTTACATTTTGTTTTTGTCAAATCATTTAACTTAATACTGGGAATATGCAATACATTATAAAATTCATACCCCAAATATTAATCAAACAAATTGTTTTTATGAGGTTTTGAAATTTTGATCAAATCCTAATGGATAATGATAAACTAGTCATGATACCCATTGATTTTTTTTGTGTGTTTTTCAAAGTATGATAAAAATGCATTTTTTTTTAAATATGCATGAATGGTTTTTAGAATTTTATAGTGTGCACATAAATAAAAATGTATTTTTGTATTTAAAATAATAAATTAATATTTTGCCATTAAAAATACAAACATGTTTTTTTTAGAAACTTGGCCAGACTAGAAAAAAAATTGTTATTTTTTGTTATAACAACTCACCAATCATCGTCAAAAAGTCTTCAAGACCATACATAATTAATAATCTATCCTAAAAACTAATAATTTATCAAAGAATTGGTTTGATATTAAGAATCAATCTTTTAAGGTTTTTATGGTTGTTTAAGGACCATTGAAAACCTTTTAAGGTTGTTCGGTAATCCTATAAGCGTGTGGAAATACGTGACACAATCGTTGGTGGCATGTGGAATCATATATCACTACTCAATAAAAAATACCTGGTAAATTTGAAACTCTTTTATCTCCTCTTTAATTCATCATGATAGTGCAATAAACACACATTTGTTTAGGGAGCTTTAATCTATTGAAGTTTTAGTCTTCTGTTTTTTAATCTAAGTCAATCTTTTTATTTTGTTGTTGTGTATTATTGTTGTTGCTTTTTGGACAAAAATCCTACCAAGTATAAAACTAGATTGTTCTCTAATTGATTTCCCACTTAAAAAACAACAAACAAATATCAATAGAGAAAGCTCTCTTCATTGAATTTTCAGTATTCTTCTTGTTTTTCAATCAAGGTTTGTCATTTTTCCCTGTTGTTGTATTTTAATATTGTTACTGATAAAAGAAGAGTTTACAAGGTTTGAAACTACTACATCTCCTATTGAATTCCCCACAAGTAAAGCCACAAATAGAACTTTATAGAGGAAGCTTTGCTACATCGAAGTTTGATGTTTACTCTTATTTTTTCTTCATAATTGGTTGTTACTATCACTAATTACAAAGGTTGTTTAGAGATGATTTCAGGGTTGTCTTGGGATGTCTTGGAAATTGGCTTTTCTAGTATGGAAAATGGTTGTCTGGATGGTGTTTTAATGGTTAAAACTTTGTATGATTTACGGTTTATCCTAAGTTTTTTTATGAAGTTTTCATGGCTATTTAAAGGTGGTTTTATGGGTTGTTTTTGGGCTAATTCTAAGGTTGTATAGCAGTTGTCATTAGTGAAAGGGTTGTCATATAATGGTTATCATTGGTGGAAGGTTTGAAGGTTAATTTTTGCAATGAAATTATTGTATAATGATTGTCATTTTACAAATAAATCTCTAGTCTTAAATTTCTTCAATTTGAATTTAAATGAACCCCTAAACTTTAATTTTCTTATATTTTTTTCCTTAATTTTCTCCGATTGAGTTTGGAAAAAACCAATATGGCCTTTTTAAATTTTAATCTTCTCAATTAAACCCAAACTTGGCTTAAAACCTACTAACCCAACAAAATTAGAATGGGTTATCCCTTTTCCTAACAAAGTAGAGTTGAATTACGCATAGGCTCAACCCGTGATTTTAGGTTTAGGCTGAGGCTCAACAAGCCCGTATTAGGGGTTCAGGCTAAACTCAACCTAGATTTAAACATGCGTTTGACATACCCTTTTTTATAAAGAATTTAATGTCTTGTTTTGAGACTTTAAGGTTTGTTTGACAAACACGTCCCAATAGCTCTCCCTTAAGCTTTAAGATGTTCTTAATTTTATGTTCAGTTAAACAAACTCTAAAAGGTTTCAAAAACTTCCTAAAAATTTGAGGATCATTTTGAAAATATTAATGGGTCCTTCGTATGATTTTCCTACCTTGATAAAATTTTCATTACAATATAAAACATGACTCAATTAACTCTCTCTCTCTCTCTCTCTCTCTCTCTCTCTCTCTACCATTATTGATTGGGCCTATAAGAAGAAGAACATGAATATACTAACTTCTATAATTCCTTGCTTGATAACCTTTTCTCTTTATTCTTGCATTTAACATGTTTACAATAATTGCTCATATTATTCAAATTAGTTTTCTTTCTTTTACATCGTTAAACCATTGAAATCTTTTATTTTTTAATTTTCAAAAACACATCTTCATGCAAACATGTCATGTGTATATTACTATCAATTTCTTGTATTTTTTTTAATAATTTTATTCAATTTAAAATAAATTCTCAAGTCATTTAAAAAATGTCAACATTATCTAAAAATAATATTAATCATTATTCTCATCATAAACAATACAATTATAAGAGTTATAAAGAATAAACCACTATATATTCTCTCCATTGTAGGCCACCTAATACTCCTATCCCCCCCCACCCCACACACACAATTTCTTCATTATTTCATTCATTCCACCACTAACAATGATTCTAAGGGCCTAATTTCAAAGCAATTTACCTTTCCTTGAATTCTTCCTAAGAGCATTAATTCAATTTGTTAAGTTATTCTATGGAAATATTGAAATCATATAACTTTCAATCAAATCTATATAAACAAGTTTTAAACATCTTATCAAGTCAAAATATTTTTGTTTTTTTATCATAATAATACACTCTAATAATTTAATTTCAATTTTTATTAGGGCTTTTGACATGAGGAATTAGAATAAATTCAAACATCCTCTCCCTTTTTTCTCTTGGTTGCACCACCGTTATCATTGGTAACAAAGAGGTGGATAGTTTGTTTGTTTAAGACTTTGTCATATAATTTATCCTAATTCTTATTTTGTTTATTTCTTTAACATTTTACTGATAATTACTATCATTATTTAAACTAACTTAGTCCAAAACATTTTAAAAAAAAAAAGTTTCAAAAAAATCCCTATTATTATTATTTTTATATTATTACTATTTATTTTAAAAAAACAAATCCCAGGGATGGTCCTATTATTAGGTATACTATGCTAATTTTTTTTTTCAATTTCTTCTAATTTTTATTGGTAGTCTATTCTTTTAGATTATTTAGATCATCGTTTAGATTAAAATATTTCAACACTATACTATGCAAGATTTCAATAAAAAAAAGTAATAAATAGCCTTAATTAAATATAGCCAAAGAATCAAAGAAAATTGTATATCAAATTAGAGCTTGGATTGTTAGTTGAATTCCTTAATTGAAACCACTAAACAAACTTTATTCATCAACCTCCAAGTATAGGCATCAAAAACATAATTCAAAGAAAGATATAAGTTAATCTCTATTTAAGACTATATTTATTTATTTATATATATTCACACAACATATAATTAAGAATATTAAAATTAGACAAGAATTTAACAAAGCAATACCTAAGAGTCCTTTACAGAAAAATAACTTATGTAGAATTTAATAAATTTATTAAATTCTACATAAATTATTTTTCTATAGAGGACTCTTAGTTATTGCTTTGCATTATCATTGATTTTCTTATGTATTTTTTGCAAACTCTACCTACTAAAAGAACATTTAAAACAAAAGATAGTATAATTTTATTTATTCATGTCTATATCTTTAGTAGATAAAATAATGAGTTATTAACAAATAATTCTATAAAATAAAAAGATTGGGAAAAGTAAAACTACATGCATCTTTAAACCTATAGAAACTTATGATATCATAATAATTATATTGATATTATCATTTTGTAGTCAATCCTTCTATCATTACATGCACCCTCCATAGAAAATTTGATAGTCCAATCCTCCATAGACGGGATGATTGAGATTGTTTTTAATTTAGTCTAGTGATTGTGAATCACATTGGGCTCAGATTTTATGGTGACAAGGCATTTACAAATTAATGTCTGGCAATATAGAGACTTACATGATCCTTTTAGAAAACTTCATAGGTCATAACTTTCATGAAGATAAAAGATTAATTTAAAAAGGCTATAGACCTCCTGCTTTTTAGTGAGATATTCCTCTAATTAGGGGGCTCTTATGTCTCTTAGCATCTTAAAAAGGTCATATATCTTTGACACTTTAGTAACATCATTTTTAAAGGATAAGTTTTGTCTTTCTAGTGTAATAACACTACCATTTATAAGTTTGTACCCTTTATCTCTTATAAATTTCCTAAGGTATAAGCTTTTTTTTCATGGGTTTTCCTTTTGCCCCTTCAATATTTTTTTAATTACGAGTATTTACATAGGTATATCCTTTTAGCCACTTAGAAAATTTTCTATAGAATGAGTTCTTCCTTTAGTTTTTGTTTAATGGAATGAGTTAAATTTCTCTCATTGGTTCCCCTCAACCACTTAAAATTATTATAATTACAAACTCCTATTCTTTGAGTTTTTCCATCAATTAAAAGGATAAAAAAAAGGTATTGATTTCACTTTACATCCTAAAAAACTTTCTAAGTATGGATTCCTCTATAATACCACTCTACTTACTTAGAAATTATTTTTTTCAATAATAGTGCATATCTTTACACAGGGACTCTATGGTATATTACTCGGTATTTCCATCTCTCTTTTTTATACAAAGAAAATAATTTTTAAATACTTATTTAAAAAATTCAATTACTTGCATTAAAAATGAGAAAAAACAACAATCGAAAAATGAAGCGTCTTTAATTATAAGCTTCAATCAGCACCATGAAAAATTCTTATCGTAATAACAATTGCAATAAAACTATGAGACATTGAAAAAACAAATTATCCATGCATTGTTTGTTGTCTAAAAAATCAATGTGTATTGCAACACATATTTTTTCCTTGATGAGATTTCTTTTCATTTACTTTTTTAATATACTATTTATGTTGATGATTTCCTATCTTCACATGTTTTTAATAATTCGCGGTGTTTGATTGGATTAAATACCAATTTAATAAAATAGAATTGAAATTGATAAAACAAGTTAGAACTCGATTTTTCAACCACCGTATATGGTTGAAATCTATACAAGTAGATGACACATTGTTTGTTAAAAAATAATAGGGTGAACGACATGTCACCCATCCTATTAAACTAAAAAAAAGACAAGGCATGTATGCCTAATCTTGAAAGCCCACGTGTGCCTTTTCTTCTTTTTATTAAGGCAAGGGGGTCGGTTCATCCAAGTCCAAGTACGGGCTCCTTTTTTATTATTTTGTTCCATAAATTTTAATTAAAATATTTTTTTAAAAAAATAATTAAATTATATATAAAATGTTATCTTATTAAACTACATTTGATCTCGCCTTTATTTTTAAACAAGGTTAGAACATTTTCTTATAATATCAAAAAAATAATAGTTTATTTAATGTAGTATTTTATTTTAGAAAATTTAAATCATAATCTTCAAAAAAAAATTATTGTTCAAATTTTTTATCCACTGGAATATATTGTTAAGAAAAAAAAATTGTTGAAAAAATAGTTAAATTAGAAAATATATTTTTGATGAAAAATTAAAATTCCTTTCATAATTTGATTTATGATATATCTATTTTTATTATTATATAATTAAATAAAAATATATATTCTAATTTGTTTTGCCACAATAGGCAAACAACTAAGAGCAAAAAAATAGATCTCATTTGATATTCTGATAACAATGATTTTTAAAAGTATTTTTTATTTGAAGATGTATTATAATAATATTTTTTTATTTCTTTATAATTTATTGTAATATCAACATATCAAAATGTTTTAAAAATATTTTTCTTAAAAAAATACTTACAAAAATATGTTATCTAACAACAAAACCAAACTGGGCTTAATTAGGCTTGATACCGGCCCTTCATTATGGCACTTGATTGCAATGATAATTAGGCTTTGATTAAGCCATTAACTTGTTCGTTGACCCTTATCATTGGATTTATTCACCATGGACTGAAGTTTCAGTTTGGTCGGTTTGGCTAACCAGGCATTTGTCTCATTAACAGACAAGGATGTCTCATCAAACCCATTTAAAAATGTCTTATCAATTCTATTTAAAGAGGTTTTTATTTATTTGTTTATTTACTTAATAAATTAGATATCTATAAGAAAGAATATTAACTGCTTTCTATACAGAGAAGAGAGGAATATTTCCTTACGGGCATAGTAATTATTAATTGCTTTCTAGACAAAGAAGAGAGGAATATTACTTTACGAGCATAGTAATATATGGCAGCCATGAATTTCATTATTTTTACGCATATTTTTGAAATGTGGAATTAAAACCGAACTCTCCTGATACCATGGTTCGACTCTTGCCAAGTACGCTTGTCACCCCGCGGTTCTTTACATGCTTACTGGGCTCGTAGAATGTTCAGTGAATCCGGGGAATAGTCGAAGTGCATGCAAGCTGGCCCAGACACTCCGGTTATAAAAAAAAAATACAAGGCACTGCGCTTTGTCACGGCTAGGCTTAATTTTTTTTAAATTAGAAGAGATGCAAATACTTCTAAACAATTAGATAATATCAATGGGTTCTATGAAAAGTCGATAATACCCTTAAAGTAAGGAGTTGAATTTTAACATATTGAAAGGCAAGACGATAATTACATTATTATATCCATGTTAATTTGTGTCTATTGTTATAATATTTATCTCACGCGCTATAACTATTAAGTTAATATCCATTTAATTGCTAAGCTAACCTTTGAAGATGATATGTCGAGATAGAAATTGATGCAAGTTGAAAAGTTAACATCATAGATGATATGAAATTAATCTTTCCCCCTCCTGAATCGGATTTGATTATTATACTCGGGCCCTTTAGAAATGCTGATATTAGTTCAAATTGCATTAAAAAAACTGGATAATGCCGGCTGTATACGACAAGAAATCGATTGGTTCTTATTTAGCTAATAACTTGTTTGATATAGTGTATCAAAAAAATATTTTTTATGTGAAATTATTTTTTTGGGTGTTTTTATATCTTTTTTATGTATTGATATCAAAAATTAAAAACAAAACATCAATATAATATATTTTTAAATAAAAAATACTTTAAAAAACAACTTCAAACATAATAACAAAAGGAAAACCACCTCGGCAAAATCGTGTTCTCTGTATTTGATTTGATGCTGCTGCGATCCCACCCTGGGTGCAAGTGACTAAAAATATTGAAGGAACAGGTAACTAGGTCATTGTTCGGTTTACCCACCGATTACAAAACCAAGAAAAAAAACAAAGGTACGAGGCTCAAAACAGGAGTAAAACTTGCATGTCAAAAGAAACCTAGATCATGGGATCGCAGAATCTTTGGTTGTTAAGACGTGGGTTCTTCCTTTTCTTCTACCATAAAGAATAATTAGCTCAGCAAATCTTCGATTATAATATTTCAACCAATATATTTAATCCTAATCCATCGTGTAAAGATTTGAGCCGTACGTTTATTGGTCAACTATTCAAAGCTTAAAGACAGAGGGGAATAATCACATGACGTGGAAATTTAAACTTAATTAACAGAGAACATTATCGGCCAAAGAGAGATGCATTCATTGGTGAGCACTTACTGGTAATATTAAATTATTAATAGTTTAAATATCTAGATTCGAATTCTGTCTCCATTTAAAAAAAAAAACACGACCTTAATGCCATTGGCAGTGAGAGATATTAAAATATCTTCAAAATGTTGCTTTTAGATTTTATTTTTTTAACCCGATAAATTTATTAAATTATTTTAAGCTTGCTTTGGGGGCATTTTTGTAGTTTGATATAATGTTTTTTGCTATAGTCAAATTGATAAAATAAGTAAATTGTTGGGGTCACGGATAAGCTCGGGTTCACGTTGTTTATTTCTTTGAATTTATTTTATTTTTTGATCTCATTACTCGACACTCATTTTTTTTTTTAAAAAAAAATATGATTCATGTTTTTTTATAGTTATCTTGATCTCATTATCAACATTATGAGTTCGATTGTTTAACCTGAGTGGGCTCATATTCTTTTTACTTTTAATCACTATTATTTTTATCCTTTTATGTGATTGTTTTTTTTTTAAAAAAAAAATTTATCCTTCAATGTATTTTTTTACTCATGAATACTCAATACAAATACAATATTGTTTTTTAATTATTATTATAAATATTTATAATATTTTTATACATTTATTATATTTGTATTTTTTATTAATGCAAATGAAAAATATGAATTCAAAAAAAGAAGAAGAAGAAAAGAAACACATGAATAAAAGGGGAGTTTTAATTAAAGAGATGCATTTTTTTATTCCTCAATTCAAATAATATTTCTTTTAGTTGTATTAAACAATATATAACTTTTATCTTTTATTTTATAAAATATTTTTTTCAATTACATTGTGTGTTTTTATTTTTGGGACGTGTAGTCTATGTGCCGAAAGATACGTGGTCTACTTTTCAGCTTCTCTTCATAGTTCATAAGAGAACGGAAATGCAGAATGAATCCAAGGTAGTCACGTTCACATGAATGGGAGGCGATTGGTCTTCAAATTTGAAAGGTCCGGATCTGATATTAATTTTACGCGTAACAAGGTTTGAAATATTCAATATAACTAGAAGGGTGTTTGGAACCAAGAAAATCATTTTTAAATTATTATTATTTTTTGATATTTTTAGATTATTTTATTTTAAAATATATAAAAATATTATTATAATATATTTTAAAACAAAAAATACTTTAAAATACAATCTTAACAATCATTCTAAATGGCACAAAGCAACCTATAGCGAGACTGTTTGAGAGTGTAACTGAGATTATTTTTGAAAATATTTTTTATTTAGAAAATATTAAAATAATATATATTTTTAAATTTATTATTGATATCATCATATAAAAATAATCTAAAAATACTAGAAAAATTAATTTAAGTAAAAAATAAAAATTTTAAATTTTAAATTATAAATTATTTGGTTTTTAAAATGAAATGTCAAACACTTCTTCTAAGAGCTCTCGTTTACTTTTCTGGCTATCTGACTTCAATTAATTGGAAAAAAAGGTCAGGAATTTTGATCATTTAATGCATGGAAAGAAAAAAAAAACACTGCACTAAGGCTTTTCCTTCGCCACCTAACAATTGTCTTTGCTCGAGCGTGTGGCATTTAATGGAGGTTACTGTTTATTTTATTGCATCCATGAATAAATTAAATGTATTCATTGGTTTTATCCATTAATTTTAAAAACCCCTCTCTCATCTAATAAATCTGAACATAAACATATTTACTTTGTCTTAAGAATCCAAGTAGCTTAAAAACATATTTTTAAATTAAATAATCGGTTACTTAATTGGTTCTAATAATTTTATTTATTTATTTATTTTTAACCAAATTGGTTAATAATTTATATTTAGTGTTCTGTAAAACATGATGATTTTTAAGTCTAGCACAAATTTATTGATCCTAAAATTTATTCCTTTTATTTTGTTGTCGAAGACATAAGATGTCAACTTCACTCTTCTGGAGAGATGTAATTACTTCAAGCAAAAGAAACAACACCCTGATTTTACGGCCCACCCATTTGACAGTAAACTGTATGAAAATTTGGTGTTGTGTTTAAAAAAAAATTAAAATTAAAAGGTTTTTTTACTTTTTATTAAAAATATTTAGTATTTTTAGATATTTTTATGTGTTGATATCAAAAATAATTTTTTAAAATAAAATTATTATTTTAATATAATTTTTAAATAAAAAATACTTTAAAAAACAACTTAAATCACTGCTAAAAAGGCAAATTCATCAGCCGCAGCAACAACAACACAGTACACACCGTTTGATGAAAGATAAGGAAGGCCTGTAAAAATAGCATCTGAAATGGGACCAGTCACGTGAAGAGGGAAAGCAAGATATATCTAATAACTATGTAGATGTTTTGGTTGAATTTATTTCAAAGTATTGCCAAATAATTCTCTAGTCTACTTGTTTTTAGACAATTTATATATTTATATGGATGCAAAATAATATATCTTATTAAAAAATTATGTAATTACACTTTTATTTATATATTTTGAATTAAATTTAAGAGACTTTTGACAATATTTATTATTTATCAGGTAAAATAATTATTTAAAAAAACACGAATTCATGTTGATTAAATTCAATGAGAGTTAAATTTTATAATCTTGGACTATTTTAGTTTTAAACTTTTTTGCCGGCTGAATTGAATTAAAATTTTTATATCTCTCCTTCTTGAAGAAATTCTGAAATAAATGCAAGTTCATGGGATTCAATTCAATTTTTTCTTCTTTCTAATAGATGAGATAGGGTCCACAATTGGGCTAAAAAACAATTCAATTCAATTTTATTTTAGATTATTTTTATATATTATTATAAAAATTAAAAATAAATTCAACCATATTTACTATTGCAACTAGAATTTATATGCCTGTGGTATGGCAGTAGGCAATAGTAGGCAATTGCAATCGGCCGAACACCATAACCCCCGCACCTAATTGGTGAAGATATTTTTCATCAGCTGAAAAGGAGTTAAAGGCGTGATAAAAAGGAGAAGTTCTTGTAAAATTAAATTAAAAAAACTTATTTAGTCGTACAACTAGTACCATAATTAAATGTATGATTGATAATGTAGTTTCAGCTGTTTTAAAAAGTATTTTTAATATTATTATATAAAAATAATTTAAAAATACTAAAAAAATATTTTTTTTTTTTTTTTTTTCAAAAACAGGAAGTTGCAGAACAACTCCGGCTATCATTGTTGCCATTTACTTCCCATTTCTCCTTTTGAGGAAAATGAGTGATGGATATTTAGAACGTCTCTCTCATTTTGTAATTAATATCGCGGACAAATTCAACTTTCACCTGAAACAACACGTCTTTTTGTTGAAGAAGGTGATATCTTTTTCGAGCCATTTCTAGTAATGTGATAGTTTTTTTTTATATTATTATTAATTTAAAACACGATTTTATTTTATTTTATTTTAAAATACTTTTAAAGCACAAAAACAACCCGGTATTTTTTTATATAAAAAATCTTAATATATAGTTTTTTCTACAACAATTCAATAAATGCATTAAAAATATACAAGCAAGTTATTTCATAAATAAATTGAGTCTACCATGGTAGATGTGATGTGTTTTAATTGTATTTAATTTTTTTGTGAGTTTTTTCCTCTAAAATAGATTTTGTGTTGTTGCAAACAAGATATTTTCAACGATGCTAGAGGTTAATTTTCACGTGTAGATCTTGTTTGTCACTGCGTTTTAAAAGTATTTTTGAAAAAAATGATTTTATTTTATTTTAAATTAAATATTTTTGATATTTTTAGATCATTTTCACGCGTTGATATCAAAAATAATTTTTTAAAAAATAAAAAATATCATTTTAATATATTTCTGAACAAAAAACACTTTTAAAAATAATCTCAATCACACTGCAAAACAAGCACAAAATGATTAGAAAAGGATAAGTAGGGGATAAATCTATTTGTATTTTCATTTTTTTTTGTCTTAAATATATTCTTAGGTATCTTCAAATGACATCGAAGACTTTATAAATTTTTATTTATATAAAGTTTTGATTGGCTTAAATTAATCATGATATAATAATTTATTTCATATAAATAAACATCCTATGCCACCGTGAGTATAAAAACAAATATACAAATAAAAAACCAATAACAGCAACAACAACAACAACAAAATCCCCGTATCATGATATGAGTATTGCTACCAAATGAAGGAATGATTTTTTTTCCCTCTCCCATTTCTCTCTTAACCTAACATCTCCATTCCATGAAGCAAGTAATATGAAATCTCTTGTGAACAAAGATGAATATAAATAACTCCACTCTTTCTTTTTTTAATCATTCATATTCCATTCATGCATAATAATTCATGAAATATCAATTTGGTCTACAGATGAATTTATTACACTATCATAACTCATAAGTTGTAATTGACTGTTTGAAAGTATGATTGAAATTATTTTTTAAAATATTATTTATTTAGAAATATATTAAAATAATATATATTTTTTAAAAAATATTTTTGATATAATATATAAAAATGATTTAAAAACATTTTTTTTTAAATTTCAAATAAAAAATAAAAATAAAATTTTTTAATTACAAACAATCACTTACAAGAAAAAAAGTATTCATAAAAATAATTCCCTTGGAGCATAATGGCTAATTCCCAGAACCACCCATTGAAATTGAGCTGTTAACATCTATATTTCTTTTCTTTTCTTTCTTTTTTTTATATAAAAAAAATGATGGAAGATCTTTGTTTCAAAGAAAACAGGCGGATAGAGAAAATTATGACCAAAGAAAAATATGAAGTCATAAGAAGCTTTAAATGGTAGTTGGTTGAAGAGGGTTTCAATTCTTTCCGTCTTTCTTCTTAAGGACTAAGCATACACTCGAAAACCAACCCACCACCACCGGCACCACCTTCACCTCTTCCTCTACCTCTACCTCTACCTCTGTGTATATAAAAAGTCTTTTTTAAAACCCAAATCTGAACAGATCAGAACAAAAGCTATAGACACCCTCTAAAACTGGGTCTTCTCTCTTTTTTTTTACCTGTTAATTTGTGTCATTTAGAATCATTGAAAATGGAGGTTTATCCTTGCCCATCTCGTTTTTCTATGTCTTCATTGTGTTCTTTTGGGAATCTTGTTGAGAAGGTTAAAGAAGTTTTTAACTTCGTTGTTTCTGCTATTATTGGCAACGTATTCTCTGCGATCCTCACCTTTTTCTTTGCACTAGGTTTGTTTATCTCCTCTTTCTCATTTGGTTTCTTGTTTTTTCCATGTAAATGATTTTTTTTCATTTCTTGATTCAATGGAATGTGTTCTCTTTATCTGTTATGTTCTCTGATCTGGGTTTGTTGGGTTTCTGTCCAATCACTGATCCTCTGTTCCATTATAAGTTTTAATTCAAGGAGATGAGTTTAGACAAGATGATTCTGAAAGGGATCGGAGCTTTTATGTCAAAAATGATCCTGATATCATTGTTTTATTGGATTTCTCCAGTGGGAAAAAGGTTTTGGCATATAGACAAAAGGGCCTTTTTGGTCCATGCTCTTTGTAATCATGTTTATGCTGTAGATGATGTCTGATTTCTTAGAATTATTAAGGATACAGTAAAAGACTTCATTTTTAAGAACTGTTTGGTAGTTTGGAAGTTTTTGTTGAAGGAATTGGCGTTGTTTTTTGCAGTGGGCACTTTGTTAGGAGCCATGACCGGGGCATTGATAGGCCAAGAAACTGAAAGTGGGTTTGTTCGAGGGGCTGCAGTTGGAGCCATATCAGGAGCTGTTTTCTCAATTGAAGTATTCGAGTCATCTCTTGTTCTTTGGCAATCAGATGAATCTGGGATAGGCTGTGTCCTTTACTTGGTGAGCAGTTTTAGCTTATCTCTACAAGCTCTTGAGGTGTAGGCAATGTTTATGAGTTGTTGAAAGTGAATATTGACTCCCGTTTGTTTTCTATATTGACGCTTTTAATGAATTTTATGTCTCTGTTTAGCTGAGTGATCTGATTTCTTATTTTGAACCCAATTAATGTGAACTTTTAACGGGGTCAGGTTGATGTTACTTGGTGAGCAGTTTTAGCTTATCTCTACAAGCTCTTGAAGTGTAGGCAATGTTTATGAGTTGTTGAAAGTGAATGTTGACTCCCGTTTGTTTTCTTTTAATGAATTTGATGTCTTTGTTTAGCTGAGTGATCCGATTTCTGATTTTGAACCCGATTAATGTGAACTTTTAATGGGGCCAGGTTGATGTTATCGCAAGCCTTCTTAGTGGACGACTTGTTCGCGAGCGCATTGGTCCTGCAATGTTAAGTGCTGTACAAAGTCAGGTAATTTGGGATTCAAGGCATAGTTGTTGATGAATTAGACAGCACTTTCCATGCCCATTATGCTTTGCTTTCATCTTTCTTATTTGCTAGTTGTTACTAGTTAGTTATTCTCTACTCGCAAGCTGATTTCATTCCATGATACAACCAGATGGGTGCTGTGGAAACAAATTTTGAGGAGATCCCAAACATCTTTGACACTGGTAGTTCCAAGGGATTACCTGGAGATTCTCTTGAGAAGATCCCAAAGATCAAAATCACAAACAATAACAATGTAGATGCATCAGGAGAGAAAGTATCTTGTTCAGTTTGTCTTCAGGTTTGGTCATTTATTCCATTTAACTATCTCCGCCATTTCCCCCCCTTTCCCTTCTAGCTAGTAACTAGACATGTGATGGATTGACGTTCTGACTGTTTCATGCATCCAGGACTTTCAGCTGGGAGAGACGGTTAGAAGCTTGCCTCATTGTCATCACATGTTTCACCTACCTTGCATAGATAAGTGGCTACTTAGGCATGCATCCTGCCCCATGTGTAGAAGGGATCTGTGATGTTTTTGTAAATTACGGGATGAGAATGTTACTTTTGATGTGTATACAGGCATTACCATTCTTGGCTTCTGTCTTTTGTTTATTATCAGATGTTTAGTTACACTCTATTGCTCTTCATTTGATTATGCCACGCCATTGGTCCAATCCTTGTACTAGATCTAGTTATTTGTATAAAAGTTTTGATTCTTCTATCCTCTTCTAGTTTCCTTGATACGCATTAACTGTAAAATTTGGCTGTTAAAGGATGATAGCAAAGCCATAGCGATAGACCAGCATAAGATCCCAAGATTGATCATTGGGGTTATGCAGATTTAAGGAGCCAATCAAAACAGTGTACAAAGTCATTGAAAGGCTAAATCTTGATTACTGTGATGTTATTTTCTGGTATTACAATTCTCCATAAAAAGGCTTGTAATCAGCCCAGGATGAACGAGATCTGTTTGATCCACAGAGATCCCAGTACTGAACCACTGCTTCCCAGGGAATGGGATCACATGGTAGTTGATTCTGTCAGTATCCAATAATGCAAAGCATCGTATAGTCAATATGACTCCGAACAAAACCTGAAGGATGAAAGATGGACCTAATCCTTGCCCCACTCTGCTCAGAAGCCAGCATGCCAATAAATTCGTTGGCTCGCGTCTTTAAAACTGCATTAAAACAGCATAGCTACCTGTTCATTATGAAGCCCCAAAGACAAACTTGCAATAAGTCTTGCACAGGATATCATTATAAGGAAACTGACAAGGGCTGGTTAGATATTTGAGCCTTCAATTTCCTAGAAAAAGATTAGATAAAATGGGAGGCCATCAACTTCTGTGGAGGCTAGTGTTTGAATTGTTTACATACAGTGGCTAGAAATTAATTATCAACGAGCCATTCTAGCAAGTTGGTTTTCTCCTGTTACAGAAACGAAGACAAGTTTCTAACTAAACCGAATAGTCGGTGAAAATTTTGGAAAATGTCAATGCAGCAGAGCTATTCTGTCTCTACAACTGGCCCAACTCTGCAGCGGAATTAATTCCCTTCACAGAAAGCATGAAGTTGAGTGATCAAGTATAAAGTTTCAGAGTTGGTTTTGGTTATTCTGTAGACTGTAGCTGCACTTTGAATAGCAGATTCGTGATCACTGTTCTAGAGTAAATGCCAGGTATCTACTCCATTTGTATAGTGATTTTAGACTAGATCCCAGAAACTTATAAGAAACAGAGTAGATTCTTGAAAAAGTGTTTCTATTGATTGATAAAAAAAAGATTGCCTTAAATTTCGCTTAAACATCGAAAATTCCTATATGTCCTCAAATACCTCTTTGGTACCTTGTTTCTCACTACTAGAAGCCTAAAATTACTTTAAAACATGTTAATAAAATATAACGATAAAACCCCAAAAATGATATAATCATTTATATGAATAAAATAAATTACAAAGATGCTTGTATGCAACTCAATGGTTCTTGAGTAAATTTGGTCCCCAAGGAGGCAAAGGTTTTCCGATCTGCACAACAAGTCTCGAGTTCGAGTCAAGACGTGCATCTCTTATAAGAGCGTGGACAACTAGAGTTTTACTCACTTAACTGGATCCACAAAGTGCGTTTTTCAGGATATAGGTTTCCTCGCCTTCAAAATAAAAAAGTTATGCATTGTTTGGTTCAAATTAAAAAAACTAAATCGAACTGCTACAACTAGGTTCATTCTATCTCTGTTCAGTTTGAGAATCCAGTTTCTGTTAAAAACCCAAGAAAACCTCTGCAAGAATATTTGAGTTTATATATTCCACTTGATCATAAATTTGATGGGGTTAGATTATGAAAACAGAATGAACCCATGTGCACACCCCCAGCTGATTCCACTCCAAGTGACCTAAAATTTAATGCCTTATGGTCCAAAAAGACAGGATTCAATTCAATGTCTTGTGAAATGAACTGGGTTTTGATGAAAAACTCACCAGCTACCTCATTAATAAATCATCATGTTCTGCTACTCATTTAGTGTGATTTTAACATGCTACGTACAGGTTTATTTGAGTCAAACCCACCGGTTGAGCTACTTGGAAACATCAAATGCATAACTATCAGTTGAATTATATGCTTGAAGGGTCTGTTTCTCTACTTGCAGATCAAACATGGAGTTTTACTCTTAATCTGCAGTTCAAAACATATATATATATACTTGTTGGACAAAATTCAACTATATAGTTATTAACCAAAGACAATAAACTCTTAATTTCTTTCCGTAATGATCACTAAGCTTTAACTCAACCTTCCTTTACAACTAATTAAACCAACTAAATCCAACAAAACCCTACACCTACCAGTTGAAATTCTACACTGCAACTTAACCACGAGGGCATCTTTACAAGTCAAAAAGACTTGGATTATAAAATGAAAGTTTACTTCAACTTTGAAAACACCACCCCTCCTAAGATCTAAACCTACCTCCAACTAGAACTTTCAAATTTTATTAGCTAATTGATGCTTTTTCGGAAGCAGAACACATGATGCACGCTGCTCAGAGTCGTATGGCCAAACCGGAGTTGGAATGTGATTGAGTTAAGCTTCCTTGGATTCTACACTTGCAGTGATGCCATTGAATATTGAACGAGCCTTGGAGCACAACCTAAAGGTTACTTACCACTACTCATCCGGATTTTTTAGGTGAGAATTAGCGTGAGACTCCAGCTGGTCATCTTTTTGCTCCATACTAGAAAAGCATTGGAGGAGGGACCAGTTAGGCTTATTGTAGTTGTGGATGAACAGTTTTAATTATATATATATATATATATATATATATATATATATATATATATAGAAAGGCAGACCCCATGATGTACAACCTGAATTTATGCATGATAGATATTGGCCAGCAATGGAGCACATTAGCTTCGAACATTGTTCAGGGGCAAAGCAAGAATTTATCAGACTCAACTCAAAAATAAACTTTTTGTTTGATAAGGTATCTAATTATCCAAACCCTGTTCAAGTTGTTGGGTTTTTTTTAAGCACATACACGCAACGAAATGATAAATTTAAAGTTTTTAAGGAGTCTCAAGAATCCTGAAAACAGATTTAAACCATTTAAAGTTTATATAAAAAATACTTAAGATCAGATACTCTTTTTAAATTTAAATAATTGCTTTAACCCTGAATTATCTCAATTACAAGTTTTCAAATTACCTGATCTTTAATGGTAATTTAAACAAACAAACAACTTCTCACATGCTCGTCTATGAAGATATAGGAGTTGCTTGTTAAGGAACTATCTCACCTAAAAGCTCAAGCTGATATGTAAGGTCCCAGAATATGATTTATATTATTCTCTAACACCCCCCCTCAAGTGAAAGCCTTTTGGACTTGAAACTTGCACACAGGCCTACTCTACCTTGTGCTTGATTTTTATCAAATAGAATGAAGGTGATGAGATTCGAACTCGTGACCGTTGGGTCAACAAGGCTCTGATACCAAGTTAAGGAATCATCTCACCTAAAAACTTAAGTTTGTAAGTGAGGTCTCATAATATTATTTATATTATTCTCTAACATTGTTAAGGTGCATGCTACACTGAAGATCCAAATTCTATAACAATTTTAAGTTAATTAAAACTCCAATCGAGTTCTTGGGCAGATCCTAATACAAAACAAGGCTGGAATGCAACTCGAGACGTGCGTCTCATCCACTTATCTCGAGCAATCCCTTGACTATCTACAATAAAAATTGAGCTTAACTGGATATGTTTATATATCATATCAGACAAGGAATTCGATATTCCTTTCTCAATTTCTTAAATGCTTAATCAAATGAAAAGATTGCAACCTGACCCTGCAATCTAGAAGAACATATTTTCTTTTTTATAGGTAGAGATGATGAATTTGAGCAGTATGAAGCATGAAACTATCATACCAATAAGTGGATTTTTTTTTTAATAATAATCGTGGTTTCTTCCCCACCCCTCGAATCTCCAAGCTACTGAATTCAGACAACTTGGGCAATATGTTCCAACAATTATGGAATCCGAACCCACATCACAAACAAGCAAGGAATTATTATTTATTTTCTTGAAGGAATAGGTTCTGGACCACAAATTCTGATATTTCCTTGTCTTGCGGCACCTGGTTCATATCAAGTGCGCAACAAGGGATAGGTGCTTCTTGAATCTCAACTGGGGCAGTGACCTTTCTAACAACAACTGCTTTTAGGCCCCAAAAGCATCATCTTCATGTGATCTTCTCACATGATACAATTTATTGATTGATTTAGAGGAAAAGCACCTTCAATTAAGGCAAACCAAACAATGAAAGGTCAAGGTTCACAATATATTGCTCTTCAAAATTCTTCAATTATGAAGTACGCAGTGTTTTAATGCTTGCCTCCTCAGGACACGCTCATGGCATTTTCGTTGCATTCTTCCTTGCCACCACTAAGCCTTTTTCAGCTAACTAAACCTATCAGAGAATAATATAAATTATATTTTAGGATTTTATCTAACAATTTAAGTTTTTAGATGAGATGATTTATTAATATGATATCAGAGCTTTGTTGACCTAGCAGTCATAAGTTTGAATCTTACAATCCTTATTCTATTTGATAAAAAAAATCAAGCACAAGATAGTGTAAGACTATGCAAGTTTTAAACCTAAAAGGCTTTTACTTGAGGAGGTGTGCTATAGAATAATATAAATTATATCTTGGAGCTTCATCTAATAGTTGAAGCTTTTAGTTAATGATGATTCATTGACATGATATCAGAACTTTATTGACCAAACGGTTATGAGTTTAAATCTCACCGTTCTCATTCTATTTG
Organism: Salix caprea; assembly: GCA_964035475.1. Taxonomy (NCBI): domain Eukaryota; kingdom Viridiplantae; phylum Streptophyta; class Magnoliopsida; order Malpighiales; family Salicaceae; genus Salix; species Salix caprea. Next base: position 12,413,752 of record OZ037750.1, on the reverse strand, counting down.
ATAAGAAAATCAATAGCTTTTATATGAGATGATATATATTATATTGACCCAACAATCATGAGTTCAAATCTCACGAGTTCAAATTTCAAGTTCAAAATGCTTTCACTCGAGGTGGTATGCTAGAGAATAATATAAATTATATTTTAAAACATCATTTAAGAATTTAAACTTCTATTTGAGATGATTTATTTACAGAACCACCGGTTTCTTTCCCCCCCTCCAAACTACACTAAAAATGATGAAGCAGACGATGCAACAATCATTGGGAAAACATATAAAGAAACTAAGCGAAGGGGACGCTTTGTTTGATTCTGCGACGAAGTTTCTGTGGGCAATTCTATCCTTATATCTTACAGCAATGCCGCAATAAGAACATTCATCTACGTGCTGGGTGTAAACCGCCGGCTAGAAATTCAGCAGTTTAGATATGAGAGCAATCGTGTAAACCACTCAATCACTCTTGCCATTCTTGATCGGCACACAATGCAACACATTGAGGGCACACAATTTTCAGCCATTCATAAAATATTACCATGCTATCCTTTTTCACTAGTCAATGCAATGGCCAATCACACGTTTTTTCTACAGCCATAAGAAACGAGATTTGCTTATATGATCAATTACTTCTTACATAAGCTAAACCAGACAAACACCGACTATACGATGAGCTACACTTTGTCTTACCGGGTATGTGAGGGGATGAAGTATTTAATTACCGAACGGTACTTGTAAGATCACCCAACTCTTGACTACACAAACACACTTGAGACTTTGTCTACCCCTTAAAACAAATCTATTTTGCGACAAAACAATGCTGTGATGCAATGAAAGAGAAATGCTTATATTGATACATTTTGAACCTTAATCAAGCTTGGAGTGATTACACACAAAAATTCATGCGTTACGTCGAGGTCCCCATGTTTGCATGGATTATGTGCCGTCCGATGGGAAGGCTTGGTCATTGAATTGTCAAAAGGAGAGGGACCCTCTAAGATATAGACTTGCTTTGTAAATATTGGTCTGCCGGCAATGGTTTCAATTTTTGTGACCAAAAAATGCATCCTTTCCTACAGCGATCTTCCCTCTTCATCGATACTCTCTTTCTCTTCTTTAATCTATCCTATTTTAGGGCAATGATGTGTCAAGACTAAAGAAAATGCAACTATTGCATCTAAAGCTGGTTAACGAACCATCTCATCTAACAATTTAAATTATATTATTCTCTAACACACACATTTAAGTGAAAGTTTTTTGGACTTGAAACTTGCACAGACTTATATTACCTTATGCTTGATTTTTATTAAATAAAATGGAGAGTGGTGAGATTCGAACTCGTTACCATTGGGTCAACAAGGCTCTGATACATATTAAGAAATCATCTCACCTAAGAACTTAAACTGTTAGATGAGATCCTAGATTATGATTTATATTATTTTCCAACAAAACTATCTCATAAGTAGCTAGTTTTACAAGGCATTCAGGTTAAGATGACAACAAAGAGCTACTATTATTTGGGAGCCCAACCAACATCATTGCCAAATTCACCAGTACCACTAATTCAAGTGACCGGAATTACTAATAATAATCGAAGGCACAGTAAACATATATGGGGAGCACGCACTAATTATTGGGATTGTAACAATATCAGTTGTTACTTCACTATGTTAATTTGTTTTTCAGGAGAAGACTCTTTCCAGTTTTCTGGCAAAGATACTTGTTGCATAAAGGTTAGTATTAGACAAGATTTGCCTTTCTATGATCAAGAGAGCCCATGCTGAGTCATACCAGAGCACCGGAGAATTTAGAAATGGTAAGCCTGATCATCAACCTATGCAAGCATGTACAAGCTTGAAAGTTTGTCAGGCTCATGAGTTTGAGTGGCTGATCTATCTTTGTGCGTTTTCTGTTTTCGAAACAGAAGTGAGTCTTCTTTCAAAAGTAAAACACAGAAAACTTGCTGGCTTGGTCGGATTTTGTGAACAAACTGGTATGGAAATGTTACCTATCTATTAAGCCGTTTTCTTTATTTTCTGTGTGTACTTCGCGTTTATGCTTATTGCCGAGGTTCTTAAAATCATGATTTTGACACGACATGAAATTGACATTTGAACTCGGATAGTGAGATTGGATCATAAAATCATACGTAAAATATTTTCATACAAAAAACATAAAATCATAGCTATAATCGGTTCAGTAAAAAAATCGTAAAATTATAAGTAAAATATTTTCTAATACAATAAAACACAATTTCACCAAAAAAAACATACTTAGTTATTAATAGTTTTTTTTTTTTTTAAAAAAAAAGCTCATCACTTTTCATATTTTTTAAATAGATTTTTTATATGATTTATAATATTTTTTTTCTTATGATATTATTTTAATATATATGTTTTAGGAGTTGCTTTTAAGACCATGATAGTTTTTTTTTGCAATAAAAAATATTACAACTACTGAACTACTGCATAAATGCTCATCGAGAGAAGAGAAATGGGACTTGACACAAAGAAGGAACCATTAACGTCTTTGCATGTGAATTTGTGGCCCGATAATATCAAAGAAGGCGAGACAAAAACTCTGCACACAGGATTTCATTAGAATCGTAAAATCGGACTGATTTGGTCCGATTATAATTCTAAATCGGTTCAATTTCATGATTCTACCTGATTTTTCTGAACCAAATTCAATTTTAATAGGATTCAATTTTTCTACCTGATTTTATCAAATTTATTCTTTTAACTCGTAAAATCAAAATCATATGATTTTACTAGTCAATTTTGACTATCATGGTCTTAAAAGGCATGATGGGATCAAGCCTAGCATAATCCACCGTGATACAAAACAAAGTAACATTCTAGTAGGAGATGGTTTTGAAGCAAAAGTTTCAGATTTTGGGCTAGTGAAGATGGGACCTATTGGGGATCAATCTCTTGTCAGTAGCCAGATCAAGGGAACTCCAGGATACCTTGATCCTGCCTATTGTTCAAGCTTTCATTTAAGTCCTTTAGTGATGTATACAGCTTTGGAGTCATACTCTTGCAGCTTCTCACTTCCCGCCCTGCAGTTGATTTAACAAGAAATCCATCAAACTACAATATAATTGAATGGGTATGGATAACTAGATATAGGAGCCAACAAGATGCAAATCATCATTTTAGCAATGGTTTTAATATTTTTTTCTTCGAGTTGAAAATGAGATGATATATGCTGCTAAAATGCAGGCAAGGCCTAGCTTAGAAAGTGGCAGGGTTGAAGAAATATTAGATGCTAATCTTCTAACAGAGTCCTGCGACATGGAAATGATGCTAAAGATGGGAAAACTTGGTCAGAGATGTGTAGTGAAAAATCCTAAAGACCGGACCTGCGATGACCCGGGTGTGGCAAGAGCTAGAAGAGGCCTTGTATTTAGCTGCTAACTTTGTCCTCATAGAACCTTCAAAGGATTACTGGAGATCATCAAGCAGTTCTCGTAGATCAATGGATCGTGGACCTCGAAAATCGTCAGAATATGAAAATTCCCAGAGTTTTGTCAGCATAGATGGTGTTGGATTTCAAAGGTTTCGCGTTGAGATGGATAGCATCTTTTTTCACAGCAAAAGCATTAAGTGTTTAGAGACTTCTAGTGTCAGCATTGACAGTGATAAGAGCAATCTGAGAGGAATAAGTGGAGAGACAAGTAAAGAAGAGATCAGTTGAACATGTAATTGGTCGTGGTTGAGCTTTAGCAACGCAACTTTCTGTTCAATCCTGTGATACCTACTACATTGGAAGGGTTAGTCAGAGAAGTTTGTAGTCTGCTTAATCTCTTTGAATTTATCTGGTACTGGAATTTCCTTTTAGATTTTCGCACTTGAGCAACCATGGGAAGTCCCAGAAGAGGACTGGATGAATAGCTTGATGGTGCATCATTTCTAGTATTTCCTTAAATTGCCTTCTGCTGTCGGAGTTATTTTATTATTATTATTATTGTTAGCCAGTTTTCCTCCACGATTTAGTTAGATACACAGAGTTGAGTAAAATTAGATAAAGAAATCTTTGTAGGTTTGCTATCAAAAATTAACCGCAACATAAATGTGAGGAAAAACCAGTCACCTACCCACTAGAATTTATAAGTATATTATAACAACTAGGCTGTATACAAGAATATGCTACAACTATTCAAGAACCTTACTATGCAATTCCTTTTTTTGAGAAACAGAGGATTGGAAAAGCCTGCAAGATTCTCATAACACTCCAGTAGTTCTATTTTTCACCTATTATGCCTTACAACTTGGAGCCTGAGACCCCATTTATTCCATATAGGATACGTTACTACCATTATTCTCTGCTGTCTTTGCATTTTTCCTGTACGTAACGAGGCCAGAATACATTTTTACTGTTGCTTTCGAAAACTCAGCCAAGGACTCAAAAACTGAAGAGAATCCTCTCTGGAATCCATTTATGGTGATCCCATGTGTCTCTTTCATGCTAGCAAGGTGCTTTCCCTGCTCTACTTCTAGCCTCTTCCTGAACATTTCCAATTCATTTTTCCTTTCAGCTATGTCTTCTATGCAGTTACGCACACTCATTTCAGATCCCTGCTCAGAAATCTTGGATTCAAGAATCCTCCTCTCTGCTCTCTGGAATGCCAGGGTCCTCCTGTCAAGCTCTTTGGACAATCCATCAACTTTCCTCTTTTGCTGTTGTTCCTCTCCTTGCTGATTCCATAGCGCATGGATATCCTTTCCAAAGCTCTTCATGGCACGAGCGACAGTCTTATGTGGCAACTTCTCTAGGCATGCTGACCAATCATGACAGGTTACTAACAATGGTGGCCAATGTATTCTGTAAGGAAGGACAAGAGGGTCGCCACTGGAGCAGAATTCAACATTTGGAGAAACAAACTTGGATAGCCAACCACCAAGAGCTTCAATGTATGCCTTCTGTGTAGATACATAAGCAGTGAAACAGGAATGCCAATTGTCAAGTTCTGCCTCAAGTTGAAGAGTAGCTAGACGATGAGAGTCATTGGAGAACTTTCCGTATGCTCTCGAGTTGAAATATTTCACTTCAAGCATTACACGATTTTGGGTTTCATGGGATTCCAACATCATCTTCCAGTTCCTCATCAGGCTGCATAAGTGGAAGTTTCAATGTCATTACACAACTAATTTGAAACACCCTCTTCTTATGTCCTTCAAAAAAGATCTACTTACCCGTGTAGCAGCTCGTAAAGTTGTGGTTGCAACTCTTCATCTCTCAATTTCTGGATTCTGTCAGAGATTGATTCCACACTTCGCAACGCAACCGAGATCCGGCTATGCAGGTCATTTGCTTCAGCCCTTGATTTATCTACGAAGTGGACGCCCTCTTCAGCAGAATCCTGGCTTCTCAAACGAGAGCATTTTCGTACATAGGTTTTCCTGGTCTGCTCTCCAGCCTGAACATGTTAAAGGAACTATATTAATGTTGATTGACTGACATCAAAGCAACAAGCATATCCAATATATATCAACGGATAAGGTATTGGTAAAATGCCCTTCTAATAAATTTACAAAGATAGCGAACAGGCAGCTTGGATCTCATAGTTGAACATGACCAAAGGGATTTGTTATTAACCTTCACTTCCTCATAAAGTTTCTTCTCCCAAGCATATAATCGCCCAAGGGTCAAGGAGTGGCTCCCTGCATCCATACCATAGTCATCAAATAGATCACTCTTGAGCTCTGTCCCCATGGAAGAACTGACAGAGCTAGATGAAAGGAGACTCTTAGAAGAGGAGGACCGAGATGAGAGGGAACGGTTCCAGGTAATTGATCGGGCAAGCTTATTTGAGCTCTCTGCAACCAGAAGATACGAATGAACTGATAAGGTAATTGCCTACTAGGAACTTAAGCAATGTGCAACAGACAAAGAGGGATTTTGCTTTCTTGTGATTAAATCAAGAATTCGACACAAATTTAAGGGAAACTAACTATACAGAATTATTGTCATTGAAGCAAAATAACATGGACGATTATAAGCATTTTGAAAAGTTCTGTTAAAAGTTGAGAGAAACTAGAGACGTGCTTGATAGTTAACTCCTTACTCCAAGTAAATAATCACAGCTAAGGTTTTTCTTAGCATACCAAATATAGGCATAAATTGCAATCAATTGAAAATAGGACATCAACAAGCAGAGAAACGAAAGCCTACCTTTGATTTCGTCCAAACCAGATAGACATTGAACCCTACTGGCCTCCAGCATCCTTGAAATTTCCAAACCAGAATCATAAGCCCTCATAAAATGGTCCTCAATATCCTTCAATGCTTCCAGCAATTCCCTCCCCTTTGTTGGTGTATCAATCACTCTTAAACCCTTGCTCTCTCCAAATTCAACATTAGCACTATCCCCACTTTTCACATCACTAACCCCACTCTCTTTGCAGCCCACACCACTAATTTTCATATCAACTTGTTCATTCTCACTCTTTACTCTCTCGTTCACTTCTTCTAGCTCAGGAATCCCCTCCTTCTCTCTCACAGCCCTGAAATCCTCATCAGAGCTTCTACAAAACCCATTTACCAATTCAGTCCTCATTTCATTAAAAGGGTTAAAAAAATCCCACCCAGATTCCCTCTCTGATGATGGCATCGATGGACTCGTCTCATCATAAAACTGATCGCTAACTCCTTCCCCATCCTCACTGCCATAAAAATGTGAGCAGACCCCTTCTCCATCTTCACTGTCACTTTCTTCTTCAAAAACCTCACTATCACTACATTCATGGATTTCTTGTTTTTGAGTCTCTAACTTAGGAGACACTAAAGAAACTTTAGAAACCGAGTCTTGACATGAAATAGTCGCATGCGTGGCTTCAGTTGGTCTTTGTTGATGAAAGTTGGAATTGCAAATAAGGGTCTCTTTAGTGTCATTAGAAGAAGAAGTAGAAGGGAAGGTAATAAGTAAAGGAGAATTTGCAGATGAATGTCTAGCAACAAACAACCTTAAAGCCATGGCTACTCCATGAAGAGACTGGTTATATTTACGTTGAGCATCTGCAAAAGCATACCTTCTCTCTACAGCGAACTTAAGAAGTTTTTTCCTTTCTCTACACAGCGAGACCACGTTGTCTTCTTCATCTTGCTTTGACACTGCACACCCCATTTGAACCAACAATGTCTCGCGACAAAAACAGAAAGAAAGAAACAACCTTGTTTAGTGTAAGAAACTAAGGATGAGTTTTCCTTGGAGGTGCAAAAAATGGTGGATGGTGTGGTTGATGATAAAGCTTATGTCTGCATTGTAGTTCAATCATTAATAGTTTTAAATTATTTTTGTAAGGGTTTTGATATACTGGTTTTTAAAATAAATCTTAAGAAACGAAATGTATTTCTAAACATGAGAAAACATGTATTACATCTCTAAACATGAGAAGAAATATTAAAATTACATGGTTTTTTATATTGAAGATATACTAAAAACTAAAGACATCATCGTGATATATTTTTTAAACTAAGAACACTTAAATCATCAAACACCCCGCGTACGTAGTGTTGGAAAGTGAAAGAGAGTCACACAAGCAGTAGGAACTGATAAAAGCAGACAGGGCAAGGGGTAAGGTGGGGTCTGGGATTAGAAGTAAAGAGAAACAGCTGGGCCAAAGTCAGAGGAAGAGACAAATAGCTAACTAAAGAACTTACTGGCACCAAACCAGTGCATGATTCAGTAATATCCAAACACAGAAAAATGGCTCTGGCATATCACCGACTATCTTAAGTTCTCTGTTTGCAAGATGGACTACTTCTTTCTTTTTGTGTTCTAACACTGTATTTGAAAAAAAAAATTCTTTTTGAAATCATTTAATGTAAAAAAAACCCCATGAGAAGTGAACAGCCTGGATCCCTCAATTACTTCATTGCCAAACATGGAGAGATTTTGCTGATATTTTCAGCATATTGAGTGAGTGAGAAGAAAGAAAGATTAGAAGAGTCAAAAGCAATTCTTGCTTTATTTTTGCTGTTGTTATTGAAACAAATTATGTTTACTTTTTTCTCTTGAGGACAAAGTGAAAACCACCGCTTGACTAATGTTTGACAAGTGTTCCAATCCATTAATGACTTGAATGAACACAGGCCTTATGAAGGTGGAGCCACCAATAATCGTGGTGAGGTTTTGAGGTTGCTGTCTACTCAAAAAGTAAAAATTGGAAGAACCTAATAGCAGTACATTCATGGTGGGGTTTTTGTCATCGATTCACAACAACTGTGTTCATGTAAATTCATGATAGCCCAATCATTTTTCCTTTTGATAATGGAAAAAACCATTTTCTTATCTCAATCCAGCAGAAAAACATCAAAATTGATCAATTGGTTTCAAAAATAACAAGAAAAACATCAAAATGGATAAAATCAAGGGGGCTTGACAAGGTTTTTGATATCTAAATTTTTTTTAATCCCTTAGCAACGTTGTGGCTACTATTTAAGTGTGATTCAATGCTCAAATTAAAAGTTATGACATTTTTTAGTCATTACATATGATATGATATAACTGGACCTCCTCATAGACCTAGACTTATTATATTGGTACATAAATACATCTACTAGATCATCCACATAGTGTGCTTGAGGGATATTTTTATGTAATTATGAAAGACTATGCTTGATTGCTTAGAATCATTTGATATCATACATCATTGATATATAAAAATAGAGGACAACTAATGTGTGAACAATAATTATTTGATATTTTAATCGAAGTCTATTTATAAGTCTACAAGTTATAAAAATATATATATATATATATATTTCGACTCATAAAACATATTTGGAAGGCCACTAACATGATTAATTGATAGACAATATAGTACCATCCTATCACGTGATACTCCTTAAGACCTTCGATCCATCCCTAACTATAGTTATAGGCTGACCATGCATGCATAGATAAATAACTGATTATTTACTATTTTTATATGTATAATTATTTTAAAAGTTTTTAGTGAATGATTTATTTTTTTTGGGTTTGCTTCTATGAGAGCATTTCAAAGGAGAGAGCTAAAAAAACGTTAAAATGAAAATATTTTTTTAGATTTCATCTTTTATTTTTATAACTCAAGGAGAACGCTATAATTATATTAGTTAGTTACCATTAATAAATAGTTGTATCAATATTAAATATATTAAAATAGAATTAAATCTCCAAGGATAAATGTTATTTTAAATAGTCAAATTGATAAAATAACATTTTGAATAGTGTAAATATGACTTTCTGTTTTTACTATGTATACTCTAATAAAAACAAGCCATTTGAAAAACAACTTATATTGGAATGAAATAAACAAATAATTTAGTTTTCCCACATGTTTGCATTTAATTGGTTTATTTTTTAATGGTCTTACTTTGTTGTTTGTGGTTATTTTGAGAGATCTGTAGGAATAATATTGTTGGGAGAAAAAAACACTTTAATATTTAGTTTACACTCTCCTTGCAGCATGTAAAACAAGCATTGAAGAACCACAATAATTTATATATTTTTTTGGCTTTTCATTTAGAATACCTATTAAAGTTACTCTTAGCCCTCTATGTTTTTTTTTAACCCCTAATATTTTTTGATTTATAAATAATCTATCAAATTACAAATGCTTTGTATTTTCACCCCATGATTTTTTAATCTTTCCAATTTGGCTTTCATTCTTTTAATTTGTATTTAGTTTGTTTGGGATCATTTGTTTTTAGATTTTATCCTCCTCGAGTGTTCTTTCAAATTTTATACTCCTTTTTTTTGTTTTTATTATTGTTTTTTAAAGTTTTTTATTAATATTTTTTCAATGATTTTATCCTTCAAAATCAAATTGGATGACATTTATTTATTTTTAATTGAAGCTAGATCCAGGATTAATGAATTGCAAAGTTTTTAGATTAGATTTAGAAGGTTTCTTTCAACTTATTACATTCTTTTTTACATAAAAGATTATTCTCGGAATGGTCAACATATATCTAGTCTAGATTAATTTTTTTACCTAAGCTTTTTTATCAGCTGCACACTTTGATACACCACACTCTTTATATACATAAACTATTGATAAATGAAAAAAGAAAAAGAAAAAGAAAAGGAAGATGACCCATGACATGTAGTAAAAAGTAGTGTTTTTAATTTCGTTTAGGTCGAACGACCAAAATATTTTGTACTAGTTAAAAAACAAGATAAAACAGTATAGTTTTTACTTCGTTTAAAATTTCAATTTGTTTCAGAAATTTCACCCAAATTTCAGCCGAAATGTTCCTGTTTCGTTCCGCCCATTCCGTTTCGGTCAAATAATATTTTTTTTAAATAATGAATAATTTTACAATATCAATTATATCTCTTAATCAGACCGTTAGATTAAGATAAAATTTTACGAGGAGTCTCTCGACATATTTATATATATTATGTTAAGATGAATGATATACTTGTAAGATATTGATGATAATATTCTCGTAATATTATATATATTCATAATTTTGTTCAGAAAAATCATTTTATTGTATCTTTTTTAGATTAAATTGCACAATTCTAAATAATTATATTTTTGGATTTGAACTATATTTTTTAAAAATTAACATATTTAATTATATATATACATAAACAATACAACCCCAAAACACTCCAAAATCAAAACACTCCAAAATCAAAACACTTTATTCCAATTAAAAAACAATCAACAACCAAAAACAAAATTGACAAACTTTGTAAAAAGAGGTCATATAGGACATGAAATAGGCTGATAATAATAATGAGTGCCTGCCCCATGATATCCCATCTTCTTCTTGCGAAGGGTGAGGTCATTCTGCAGCAGCTCGCATAGCCTTTTGTCAATTCATGGGGGCGGCCCAATCCTTCTCTACACTCTACTGTTACAAGTGGTCCACCGCAAGAGAAATAAAGATGGGTTAGCATGGCTTTTCTTTTCCTCTCTTTTTTTCCCTTTTTTTTTAAAAAAGCAGCAAAGCTGTCTCACTTGCGACTATAACTTGAATTATATTCATCATCTGCAACTCTAATCAACTTAAAATGAAAGATATACTCCCTAAACCATGCTATTCTTACAATTTAATTTTGAATTGTATTGTTTTATCACTGTGCTATTTTGAAGAGTGAGAAAACCCCACCAAATTATCAGTGCCCGTTTGGGACAGCGTTTCAAACGCTGTTTCCAAAAAAAACATTTTTTTTATTTTAAATGAATATGTTTTTTTTAGATATTTTGATGTGCTGATGTCAAAAATAATTTTTAAAAAATAAAAAAATATCATCTTGATCTATTTCAGCACAAAAAACACTTTAAGAAACTACCGCAACCACTATTCTAAAAATATCCTCTGCCAGCCAGAAAATGAGAATAATGGGTGTGGGGATTGTTCATAATAGATGCATTGAGAGTTGTGCCACGAGAAAGTGATAAGCAAAGGTACAGTTCAGTGATGGCGGAGGGTCCATCGTAGATTAATGGGAATATGCTCTGGCCAGCTGAATAAAAGACAGCCCTGACAGGGGCAGCAGTAAATAAGTTTAAAGTCCTCGCGGGACAGTGTGAAGGTCGGAGTTTGGTGAACGCCATGCATTTGCAGGAGTATAATAATTTTAAGGAGAAGTACTTTTTTTGTGGTCAAAGTGTATTGGAAAAACATTTTCTTCACTCTCTGTTTTCCTGTTCTTTCACCACACAATAATTGGAATCTAGTGAAGGCTCTGCTCTCCATTTCACCGCACAATTTATGATTTTAGATGATAGAATAAAATTCTAGTTGTCTTAAATTGTAAATTCTTTATCATCATATAACATCCATTAAAAACTTCAATAACTTTTTTGGATTTGATAAAATCCTATGTCTGGAAAGTATATTTTATAGGACCACGTGAAAGAGTAAAACTCCGGTTGTTGTAGGTTCTTATAAAAAATACATATTCTGACTCGAACTCGAGAACTACTATGCAGATCTCAAATCCTTAACCATCGCACCATATTCCTTGGAACAAAATCATTTTTTAAATAACGTTCTTAATTTCCCACCCTTTTAGTTAGTTATGCTATGTTGTTTACGAAATTGAACTCGTCAAATATATATTTTACAGGCCTATGAAAAATATATATTATTCTAATTTGCTTAGGATTTTTAATGCATTCACAAGAACAGCAATCACAACTGTTATCTTATGCATGTACCCTAACGATGTCATGACCAGATCCGATCCGCGATTGAAAACCATACTCTATCAGATATTCAAGGGTTCATGGCGTAGACTTCTCTTCCAAATTAGAACGGAATCTGATGCCTGTTTCATTCATTAGTTTCCAAGTGGTGGTGTAGAGAGAACCTTCACCGCAACAGGAGGGGTAGATTCCTTTTTTTTTTTTTTTTTTTTGCGCTTTCAGTAGATTTGGCCATCAGGAGGAGGGAGACATTATTGATGTCATTTGATTTCTGGATTAAATCATAAATTGACGTGTAGAGCATAATAGTTTCCTGAATCACAGAATACAAGAGTCGGCCACTGCTCACAATGTCAATAGAAGCAGAACATGCCAACCGCAGGTACATAAGCTTTTGATTTCATCATGGGGGCATCTGTTTCACATAATTTACAGCAACGACAAAAACTCCAAGATAAAGGGTGGGGATGAAAGTACATTGAAAGCATCAAGAAGTTTTGTCCTCGAGAAAGAACCTTCCATGTCAACTTTGCACCTCGGTTTCCCCAATTCTTTCCTCTTCTTTCAGCTCGTGTGCTCAGAAACTAAACAAAATACATGTCCAAAGTTAAAATGTTACATTGTACATTAAAAAATTAACTGAAGGATATCACCTTCTCCTCTATCCCTCCTCTTGAAAATTGCAGCAGATACCATCATGGAAGTTCCGAGAAGGTTCAGCCAATGATATAGCAGTATCATGTGCCAGCTTCATTAAGTGCTATTAAGTTCCACTGGAGTGGCACAGGGGACTAGGGTTTTTGCAGGCAGGTGAATCCCACCCCCTCTGACAGAGACAGAAGGCCCCTTCACTGTGCTAGCTCTGCTCACAAGATTTGCATCAAGAAATACAACAGCTACTGTGATGTCATCATGGAAATGCCTACGGACACCACGGTCTATTTTCTTCAAGTCTGAGTATCTCATTTCTCTTTTCTTGGCAGCTTCTTGCAATGCAGCTTTTATGAGCCTTCGAGCAATACCCTGTACATAGAGAAGTAGGCGACCACAGGATTACAATTTTTTCCTTAAGATTTCATTATATAGCACTTAATACGAGTGCTGTCATCACAAATCATACAATTCCAGCAATGGAATGCTCGCCCCTCAAGTTGCATGCCAGTTTCAAAATTCTACACAATACAGGAGGCAGAGAGTATGCAATAGCAAGCTGGGGCATAATTAGTGCCAAAACTCCTAAAAACTGAAGTATATCAATCGAAATGCAAGTGCAACAAAATTTCTCCCACACACTAGTCAAAAGAAAAGATCGATGCCATTAAGGACAATCAATTCAGGTGAGAAGCATGTATATTGGTTCACATGGAAATGCAGTAAGCAAAGGACAACAAAATAAATTCCACAATCTTATTTTGGCAGAAAAAAGGAAAGAAAATTCATTGCTAGGCAACATTTGTTAATCTCCAGTTTATGCTTGATCAAATTCTTACACTGCGGGGATGATTTTGAACTATATCAACTGCTTCTTCATTGCTAAGGTGCTCCCACAGCCCATCAGAAGCAAATACGAGAAATTGATCATGAGGTTGAAGTTCATGCACAGAAATTGAAGGTTCAGAGCTTAAAATAGGCCTCTTAAAAGGTTCACGAAGACGGAACTTTGTGTACAGAGGCGCTCTGTTGAATTCAGGCTTCTTTAGATATACATCACCAATAGATCTAGAAATCTGCAGTATATTAGTCACAATATGATACCGTGTTAAGATTTGATACAGTACCTTTTAAACTGAATCATAGTACTTCATAACCATTGTGAAAACACAAAGCATACCATGATTGCAATTGACATTGACAATGGCCAAATTTTTTAATTTTCAATATGGTCAACATGGTATATTTATTTTACTTCATTCCAAGTGAGGACCAACATTCATAGAACCCTAAATATTTACTTGGAAATCAAAATCCTCATTATAAAAACTACTTCAATGTTGTGTTTTCTACAAGTACCGTCACTCAATCTGATTTGTTATTGCATCAAGGCACTACCATGTCTGAAAGCTCTCCACCTGATCAGAACCTAAATTCTAAAGCATGCAAGTTTTTATCTTCCATAATGTGGAATCAATGATAAACATAGAACTCCGTCCCACCCAAGGCCTCCAGTCTTTTGCAGCCATCCTAAGATGGCTTTTATCTACCTCATGTTAGCTTAGCATTTTACTGTAGAAGGGTAAAAAAGAGCAATACATCAACTGCAAAAACCAAAAACTACATCTCCCCATGATTTTAGGCAAAACATGAACCTCTTTCAGATCCATCAGCACCCAGATAACACTTGACAGATAATTATACAGCATAGTTTGACTTGCTCCAAATCCAGGCGAGTATTCCATCCATTTATCATAAATGCACCCAGACACCATGAATTCTAAACAAGAGAACATAAATTCCATAAACCCGCACGCCTTAGAATTCTAATGCCCAGAAAAGTCATTTGACACAGCCAAATTTAAAAAGAAGAGCATACACAACAAGTACAATCTATTTCCGACGTTTCATAGCATTCATGTATCTAATTCTTGCTTTTGAATTTTATGATAACACATGATACCAACAAAGTAGGAAAGTATAAAGGCTAGCCATTAAAAGCATCTACAACAATACCCATGCAACAAATTCACCTGTATCAAGCCCTTCACACGCCATACATTATGCTTCAAAACCACAATTCGTGAATCATCAGGATGCAAAGAATGCATCTCCTGTCTGACAGATTCTATTGCCACATTATGCTCTGAAGACAGCTGGATGGCAAGAACCTCTCCAGTTGCCTTGACAAGCCTCCCAAGGACAGCTCGGGAGTCACCAAGGTTGGCAATGTAGAGGATACCACCACAGATCACAGCCACCAGACAGCAAGACCCAACAGCAGCGATTTGTGGCTTCATAGGCCACTGCTTGGTGACAAGAGAAAGAAATCCCTCTTCAGTTGCTTGGTATGCTTTCCGAATCACATCGACAGACATGGATTGTTGCTCAGAGGTGAATCCTGCGAGATTAAGTCCATCATCAGAAAGAAAACAAGAGTCCCAGCCTTAAACCACTAAACTGAAACATGACTACTAGCATCCACTGAATAATTACAGGGCTTATGTTGAACTTTAAGGCATCAATTGAAATTCCAAAATAACAGATAGAACCAAAAGTCAATCCAGTCTAAATACTCAAGGCCGATCCCACACCAAAAGTTCACAAGGATTAGGTTTCTTACTCTTTAGATGCTGGAAGAGATGATCATTGACATAACGTGATGTCTCCGGCCCACCATGACCATCATATATTCCCACGAACGTGCCATATGGACCAGAATCAAGGGTGCTCAACGGACCTGACTCAATCTGACTTTGATCCTCGAGTAAATTATTGGCCTGCACAACGGCCATAGAGAACTCACCACTCATATGCTGCCCGGTGTCTTTGTACCAAAGTAGCCCATCTTGCCGGCCAGCTGCTTCCGAACCTGTGTGGACGTGACGGTTCGAGGATGGCAGCCAGCAGGCCCTCAAAAAGTTTATCAACCTTGATAACATCCCTCATCTCACCAGGGCCAGCCTCCAATTCCTCCACATCCAAACTGGATGCAATAACACTAATTCCAATAAATCTTACCAGTCGCCCTCCTGCACACCAAACAATTCATGTCACAGACTATAAGAAAACCAAAGCTTGGAAGCAAACATAAGCAAAACAACTCAAATTGAATCCAATCAAAACAAATGATCAAATGAATTCAATTCCATCCTAAATTTTGCAACAAGGTCTGAAATCAAAACCCCTAGTCCACCTGCTCTTAAATACCAAACAACCTGGTCACTTAATCTAATACTGCCCAAAAAAACCACACAAGAGCAAAAACAACATGACGTTCAGCCAAAAAAATAAATCAAAAGGGTCAAATCTAACTCGACATTCGATACATCGAAGTTGAACCTTTACAAAGATTTGGCTGCATAGACAAAAAAATAAATAAAGCAACTTTCAAGAACTCAACAAAGAAAAAAGATTTAAGTAAAACAAGTATGATTTACAAGAAGAACGAAACAAACATAAAAATAAGTGACATAATAACACCAACTCACAGTAAAAATTAGCTCTCTCTATACAGGTTCTGGTCAGCTACTGAATTAAACAAGATGAAAAGGATGGAGATCTAAAGTAGACAAAACAATACATGTGGGTTAGATCTATAGATCCATAAAAACTATAAGACAAACAAGAGGGCTTTCTTGTTTTTTCTTCACTGATAGCCTAAAGTTTCAATCTTTTCAGTTCCTTTTGCGCGAGAATTGAAAGAAATGGTGATCGAAAGGTGGGTTTTTTTTCTTTTTTCTTGTGCTCTTTCAATTTCAGTGTGGGACGATTGAATTTGAAAGAAGTGAAGAAAAAAACTTCACACTTTGTCCTTCAGAAGTAGACAAAAGCCTCCCTGTAAAAGAAAACAGAACAAATTGATGGCTATAAAAGCTATGCATCTGGCAACCATGGGCTCCACATATAACAAAAGAAAATAAAAAAGACAATTTGGTTATATAATCTTGTTATTAAGAGATTTAATTAACCACTAATGAATTATACCTGATGTGTTTTATAATATAATAATATAATATATATATGTGGCAGATATTAGAAACCGATTATTTTCCTCGTGTTCTTTGTTTTTCTGGTACAAAGGATTTTTTTAAAATAATATATTGTTTTGTATTTTTTAAAATAACCGTGATATATATAAATATTACAAGTTAAAAGTCTATTTGTTTTTTAAAATATATAATCTGAAAAAACATTTTTAATCTCATTATTAAACCAAGTAAGGACCAAAATTCATTTATAAAGAAGAATTTAGTTTTTTTTCTTCCATTGACTTCTTTTATGCAACTATAAATTGTGATTTTTTTATATGAGAAAATTTTATTTAAAAAAAATATATTTTATGGATCTAGATAAAAGAATAAAAATTTAGTTATTATATATTCTTATAAGAGATACATATTTTGACTCAAACTTGAGATCTACTGTATAAATCACAAATTCTCTGTCATCACGCTACATTTCTTGAGGATCTATATAGTGTAACGAACTAATAAATTTTGATTTTCATTGTGCTGTTAAGTCTCGACGATGCTAAATTAATCCTTTAATTGTGAAAAGAATTGGATTCTTGATTGGAAATTCAAATTATTCTACTGTCCTAGCGAAGAAGTGAGAAATTACGTTATAAATTAACTCTCGATCAGAAGGTAAGAGTTGATGACAGGAGTTTACTTGCAGAAAAAATATTAATTAGAAATGAATACAAATCAAGCATGATTAATACTTCTTTATTTTAAATATTAAAATAGTATTTTACTATTATTATAAAATTTATATAATCGAAATGATCTAAAAAATCATTTAAAATTAAAAAAAAATAAAAATAAAAATAAAAATGCAAAAACAACTAGCTAATTTTTTAGCAACAAATTTTATTGGGACAATTGCATTGACCAGGATGGATAGCTAAAAACAAAAATATCTTTTTTCCTTCCTCGAGAACAAGATAAATCTTTGGAATAGTCATTTTCTGCTGCATGGATTCACACTCATATTGACTTCATAACAAAAAAAAGTCTTGGATTGAACCTCCATGCTTGTCAGCATGAACATCAGGGCAATTTTTAGCGCACAAGCAATGCCAAGATTTTTTTCCATTTCTTAACGCTGCCTCCTTTTCAATTTCTAGCTGTTTCATCGATTCATCTAAATCTACAAATCATTTCTATGTATTTCCATCACCTCATCTCTCATTTAATAAATTCTTCTTTTTAACAATCAGGGTATTTTTTAAATTAGTTTCACGTAAATATAAGCTAAGTTTTTTTTTTATTTTCTAAGAAAAATTATTTTAAATTAAGTCCCTTCATCTCATATAACGAAAGTCTTCAATTTTCTTAGATAACGACTCTAAATTATAAAATATAAAGGAGGGGATAAATTATTTTTAACCTTTGCATCTGCCCTATCGAGGGGGGGGTGTGTGTGTTATATAGCTGAAAAGGATGTCTCCTAAACGTATCGAATTAAAATATATGCATAACATAATATAAACATAATTAGAGAGAGAATTGTTTTTTAGTACAAAAAAAAAGTCAAAAAAAGATGAAGGAAATTAGAAAAAAAAATAAAAAAATACCTGCCATCGTGCCAAAATTCTCCCCCTTAATATCCTCCTCCATACAAGAACATGTATGTATGTATGTATCGACGTATCTTGCGTGTATTCCCTCATCCAATTTTCTACTCGATGTTTTTTTTATTCCCCCCAATGACATGCATGCTTACGTGTCCACTTTTGTGGGTCGAAGACACACGTGTCGATGCATCTTCTGAAGCAAGTGGCAGGCGTTTTATGGATTAGTTTAGCCCAAATCTGATTTAGCCACATGCTCTGCGTTTCAAAGTCGTGTTTGCTTTCCTTTTCCTTTTTTTTTTCCTTTCTTTTGACATTTCTCTCTTGTGAATGCATACGCTACACTCGTGTTTATACATTCTGGAAAATTCTAGCGTTCCGGTTCAGGTCAATTCTTGTGTTCCGGTTCAGGTCAAAGTCCAATTTTCTTTTTCTTGTAGATCGATGTTTTTTTCTTCACGTCATTTTTTTTGGGTTTGAATCCAAAAACACTTGTGTATAAGAAAAGATACGCTAAGTAATCACGATAATTTGTATATGGATTAGAGTCGATCATACACAGGTGATTTGTGATGTATTATGATGTACGTTGATGCAAGTATATATATATATATATATATATATATATATATATATATATATATATATTAAAGATCAGTTGGTTAATAAAAAAATATAATGAGTAACAAATAAAGTAAAAAAAATTACACACAAAAAAATAAAAATATAATATGAGCGCATTTTTGTTAAGGAACCATCTCGCCTAAAAATTTAAGCTTGTAAGTGAGGCCCCATAATATGATTTATATTATTCTCTAACACCCCCCCTCAAGTGAAAGCCCTTTGGGCTTGAAACTTGCACAGGTCCACATCATCTTGTGCTTAGTTTTTATCAAATAGAATGG
This sequence comes from Salix caprea, assembly GCA_964035475.1. NCBI lineage: Eukaryota > Viridiplantae > Streptophyta > Magnoliopsida > Malpighiales > Salicaceae > Salix > Salix caprea. Next base: position 12,394,469 of record OZ037750.1, on the reverse strand, counting down.
GGGTGGTGAGATTCGAACTCGTGACCGTTGGGTCAACAAGGCTCTGATACCATGTTAAGGAACTATCTCACCTAAAAGCTTAAGCTTGTAAGTGAAGCCCCATAATATGATTTATATTATTCTCTAACAATTTTGATTAACATATCAAATATACAACATGATAATGATATCGAGGTAACCTCATCAATGTTGAAGGACAAGATAACTCATATTATTTTTACTTCAACAAAGAAATCCAATAGAAAGTAAATTAAAAAAATCATAAACTTTAACTCTTATTCAATAGATATTGAAGGATGAAACTAAAAATATATAATCTTAAAAAAAAAATATAGATCAATCTTTTAGACTTGGGTTAATCTTTCAAATTCACATCAATATATATAAGAAATTTTCAAAAGTACAAAAAAAAAAAGCAATTAAAGGGAAAATTACCAAATCTATTAGGGGAAAAAACTAAGAAAAAGATGGAATTATATATGTATAAAAAAATAATTTAAAAAATATATAAATAATAATAAGTAACAATAAAAAAAATATGGATCAAATTTGACATATGAGAAAATTATAGGAGGATGAAGTTGAAAAAAAAATCAATTTTATAAATTATTTCATATAATACAAATGGTAATAAAAAACAAGGACCAAATTTGAATAAAAACAAATTGAAGAGTTGTTTGAAAATTTAGAGGATCAAACATGAGAACCAAGAAAAAAAAAGAAAAAAATTGTTTGAGCCAAATTAAAGATCCGTTGGCCACACATGTCGTCATATCATTGAAGGGTTGTGTTAGACGATTCAAGCGTCGCCATAAAAAAAGAAATGTTTGGTTATTGGATGACATTACATGAGTTGTTCACATGCAATGCACATATATAACATATTTTTTTAATAATATTTATATTTGTTAAATTACCAAATAGCCTTATAAGTGAACTTGATTAAAAAAACATAGAAAAAAATAAAAAATTCTTGGACAACTACTTAATTTTTATTTCAAATTAAGTTATTTTACCGTGTTTAAAAAACTACCAAGATGAATAAGACTCTTTATCCAAGTTTAATATTATTTTTATTTTATGAATAAACAAGTTATTTTATTGTGCTAAAAAATATAATATGATTGATTTGTCCAAATATAATGATAAATGACTTGGGTCATGTAGGAAAAGACCACATTACCTTTTATAACAAGTTTTTTATAAGAGAAAATAATTATTTTACTATTCTAGGCGTTATTGTTTTTGCACTACTGGCAGAAAGACTTAAGTGTTACTGTTTTTGTTTTTTTTATGTTGATTGCATGGTCTCTCTTATTCACAGTAAAAATATGATCATGTTAACACATTATGTTTGGATCAAAAGTTTCAAATATAAAGTGTTTTAACGGTTAGGGAGGCAAAATATAGTACAAGAAAATGATAATCTTGTTGTTTTAGGCAACCTTAACCATATAGGTATTATTTATTTATCCTATATATATTTTAAGCCCTTTAATAAAATATGTTTAGTTCTAACCATCGTAGGAATGAATCCAATCTCGTGTATATTCTCAAGAAATCTAGCAACTAGCACATGCCATAATGCAAAGTTACCATCTCTAAAAATATTAGATGATGCATACTCTCCTATACTTCCACATGAATAATCAATATGGTGATATCATTCTTGCAAATGACTATATCTCTCAAACCTATATTCTTAAAGGACACTACTTTTTCTTGTCAATGGTATCTCTTCTAGCTTGTCTTCTTACAAGACAACTATCTTTCTCGTCAATGACTAGTTCTTATCAACTTGTTTGTTTATAGGTACCTACCTTTCTCACGAGTGACTTTCTATCAATATATCTCCTTAAAAGATGCTAACATTTCTCACTAATCACTCATAAGTGTTAACTTTTCCTACCGATGACATAACAAGGCATAAACAACTAATAACTTATTTTTCTAGGTTATCTATAAGGGAAATCGATTACTATCCATTAGTAATCCACTATGTATAAGATAAACTCATATGATCGAGGGGTGTAAATACTTTATATCATCAAATAAACACATAATTTATTAAAGATGATCAAATAGAACACATTTTATATAAGAACACATAACCAACCAATGAAATTAAAGCAAAAGTTTAAAAAAATACGAAATATATGTAGGAAACACCAACCCCAAATCATTCTTTTCCAACCTCTTTTATAGATGATTTAGGAATATAAAACCCAATGGAATCCTCTTTAATATTAGCTTTTATTACCTTTTATAAAACCATAACTAAACTTGAATGTTTTTTTCTCTATAAATCAGATATCTTTTAGGCTGAAAAAACCATTCAAATTTTTTAGAAATTATTTTGGAATAAAACTCATCAGATTATATCATTCATGAAAATTTAGATGAAGAAACAATTAAAGTTTTGTAAGATGTATTTTTTCCTTAAATAAGATGTATTTTAAGCTGAAAAAATCATTCATATTTTGGAAGAAAACTCATTAGATTATTTTTATTCATGAAAATTTAGGTGAAGAAACTGTTAAAGTTTTGTAAGATATATGCAGGAAAAACCAACCACAAAACATTATTTTTAAGTTTTTTATAGTTGATTTTAGAAATAAAAAACCAATGGAATTCCCTCTATCATTAGCTTTGATTACATTTTATAAAACCAAAATTAAACTTGAATGTTATTTGCTTTAAATTAGTGGATTGGACTAGACAATAAAATTGGTTGAAAAAAATAATTCCTTTTGAACCAAATCTAAGTCCAAATCTAAGTTGACAAAAAATCTATTTTTTATAGACCAAAAACTAATTTATAATTAACTCAAACTCAAACCTAGAGCTAAAGCCACATGTGCACATGGATTTAAATTCAAAGTCCAATTTGTTTAGATTCTCTCTTATCTAAAAACTTGGATTCCTTTTGGTTTGAATTTTAACTATTCACATTCCCTTAGGAGGTGTTTGACACTGCGTTTCAAAAATAATTTTGAAAAAAATTAATTTTTTATTTATTTATTTACTTTAGATTAAATTTTTTGGGGGATTTTAGATCATTTTTATGTGTTGATACCAAAAATAATTTTAAAAAATAAAAAAAATATCATTTAATTTATTTCTAAACGAAAAACACTTTCAAAAACAACCACAACCATACTCCCAAATAGATACATACTAGTAGAAAAGGCTTGTTTGTTTTCTATATAGGATAAAATCTTTTAGAGAATTTTGAGTTTCTCCAAAACATATCAAGTGTTCTTATTTATTAATTTCTCATCTACCCATATTTTTTAAAATCATTTTAATATTCCATGTTAAAAAGATTATATTAAAAAATTAAATTTCAACACAGCTTTAATCTTTAAAGTGTATGGACCCCACTTTTAAATTAACCCCAAACATTCCAATTAACAATATTTTTAAATAGTCTTTTCAACATAAATTATAAATTACATATGAGGTTTATATATCTATAATGAAATACTTTATATTCTATTTTTTTTATTAATTTTGTAGAATTATACCATAATCTATCAAAAACAAATGCAGTTAAAAGTTAATTTTGTTGCGGGGACATCTATCCAAAATGGGGAAAAAAACTTATTTCGAATGGGAAATGAAGATTATGATTGAGCCTATGGGTGCAAACGACCCCGTGTTGATGCTGAATTAGTAACCTGACACCGCAAAGATACAATGCTCTCAAATTGAAAACGAAAAATCAAAATGAAGTGATTAGAGGTTCAAAACATCTCCCGGAAAAGAAAAAAAAAAAAAAAAAAAAAAAGAGAAATATCTACTTAGAAAAAGTCATAGTTTTGGAGTATAAGAGCTAGATGATAGACGTACGTCATCGAATATTGAATATCCATGCAAAAAAGAACCATGCATTAAAATTCTTGCACTGAGGAAAGCAACAACGGCGACTTCTAGCGTTGTTTATTTTTCTTTGTGGTGGTAGTTTGAAAATGAACAGAGAAGTTGCTAGAGGACCGCTGTTTAATTTCCAAAGTCCACTTCTCATGACAATGAAATAGTGGATTTTTTTTTATTATTCTTAATGTGGCTGTTCAGTTCAGATTGAGTACACCTCGGTTAATCTCATGAATCTTGAAGTTAACGATCATGTAAATTTTCAGTGGCTATTATGCTAACAACCACAAGACTCGAATCTGAGATCACATGGAGAACAACCTTTTTAGTTTCAATCTTTTATTACTGGATCACCTAGCTTTATTCGACTATAAATTAGCATTCAAAGATTTAATAGATAACCAAATTAGACTATAAGTGGCTGGGTTTATTGTTGATAGTGGCTGGTCGAGTAAAAAACTAGATTTTGATGCAGAACATAATCTTATGGGGGGAAACCCTACATGTGGGTGGGTTATATATATATATATATATATATATATATATATATATATATATAATATTGTGGTCAGATTTGGAATTAGTCCATTACTAAGAGGTTCCTCCACTATCATAGTCGTTAATCTCTTCTTTTTATAACAAAAATAAGAAATAAAACTTTCTTTTCGCTTTCGCCATGCATCACAATTTGAAAGTCATAATAGCCGGTTCAAGGACAATATGATTGCAAAAACCATTGATTTTAATATAGAAGCTCATTGCGATGCTGCTTATCACTTCCAAAATCCCACGTGTCAACTAGCTATTTTTTGGGCAATTGTATAATTTAAAGGGAAAAATATATTAAAAAACCATCTCACCTAAAAGCTTAAGCTAATAGGTGAGGCTCCAAAATATGATTTATATTATTCTCTAACACACCCTTTCAAGTGAAAGTTATTTGGGCTTGAAACTTGCACAAAAACCTACTTTATCTTGTGCTTGATTTTTATTAAATAGAATGGGGGTGGTGAGATTCGAACTCGTGACCGCTAGGTCAACAAGACTCTGATATCATATTAAGAAACCATCTCACCTAAAAACTTAAACTAATAAGTGAAGTTCCAGAATATGATTTATATTATTCTGTAACAAAAAAAAAAAGTCGCGATGATTGTATAAGAAAAGCAACGTACTAGAGCTAAAAACGTGTACATTTATAATGGAAGAAGTGGTGGATGACATCTTGTATTACGTTGTGATATGTGAAATGCATTTCACATATCGGAGCCTTATGCACCTTATGCGTCCAAAGAAAAATTTGCTGCTTCTTTTTTTCCACCCTAGCACCTCGCCCTTATTTTAAGACTTGTGATAATTAAGTGATTTACTTTTTATAAGATATTCTTTTTTTATTATAAGGTTCAAAGTATTTGTTTCTAGTTTCTGTACAATAAATTAAATATATTCCAAGTTGAGTATTATATAGACCGTTCATAAACCATACTAAAAAATCATAGAGAAGTGCTCTATCTCACAACATGAGATTGTATTTACAGCTCACTTATTAATCATCTTCATCATTATCTTGACAATATATAATTTTAGGGGATTAAGGTAATATTAAAAAAACTAAAAGAGGTGGAGAAATCACTATGCATGCAGATTTAATGCACTGTGAATGATAATAGTATAATTATTATGTCACTCTTATAAAAAAAATCATTCACATAGCCTATAGGGAATAATTGTAATTGCAAAAGGACCAATCAGTCACTATCATTTTGATTAGGGTCTAAGATGCATTGAGTTGGTAAATAGCCAAACTCAATATTTTTGAGTTCAACTATGTGTCAAGTTTAAACAAACATGAGTCTAGGAGCTATTAGACCCAACATCTTTGAGTTAAGCTATGTATTCAGCTCAAATATAGTTGTTAAAATCGCGATTTTGACACGAATCAGAAGTTGCTTCTGAACTCGGATCGTAAAATCAGAATTGTAAAATCGTACTTAAAATTTATCGTACAAAAATCATAAAATCACAACTAAAATCGTGTAGGTAGAAAAATCATAAAATCATAAATAAAATATTTTTGAATACAATATAATATAATTATGGCCATAAAATTTTATTAGTTAAGGGTTATACATGATTTAAAGAAAATTAAAAATACATAACAATTATATCATTATATTAGCATTTAAAAATACTTTTTTTTATATTTTACGATTCCGTACGATTTTACCGGTTTTTGACTGAGTTTGATCCAAATCGATTTTTCTACCCGAGTAAACTAGGTTTGATAAGTTGACTCGTAAAATCATATAATTTTGCGAGTCAACTTGCGATTTTGACAATAATGAGCTCAAGTGTACATGAGTCTATTGAGGTGTGAGACCTAACACCCTCAAGTTGAGCTATGTGCTGAGCCTAGATACCTAAAGGTCTAGTGAGGTGTTAGACACAAAACTTGTTGATACCAAGTATGTAAGGGTTTAAATAGCTTCTAAATTCAATGTCATTGGATTTAGCTATATGTAGAGTCCAAATAGACAGGTCTAACGAGTTGTTAAACCCAACATCTTAGGGTCCAGTTATGTATTGAGCCCAAGTACATAAGAGTTATTGAGGTGCTAAACCTAACATTTATGAAATTAGCCACACGTTAATCCCAAATAGATATGAATCTGATGAGCTACAATACTCAATATTATTTATTTTAACTACATGTTGAGCCTAAGTACATATGCATCAGACAAGTTTCAAGACCCAATATCTTTGGATTCAACTATACACTAACTCCAATTACATACAGGTCTCGCGAGTTGCTAGACCTAACATTCTAAAGTTCAACTACATGTTGAGCTTATATGAATATAAATTTGACGAGCTATTAGATCTAATATTTATGGGTTCATTTATGTACAAAACATTAATAGACACGAGTCTGATGAACTATTAGACCTATCATTGTTAGTTTGTCTAAGATTTAAGAAAAGTTTTCTCTGGTAAGGAGGTTATTATTTTATTAAATTTAAATCCTAATCAATCTATTGTAAATAAAAATAAAAATAAAATTGTCTTTTTATTCCAAAATCTAGATTACATCTCATGTATAAATTTATAATCTCTTATATTAAAAGAAAAAAATAGTTTTTTTTTTATCTTTTTTTTTATTTTTCTCTTTATTTATCATTCATTCAACACAAAAAAAAAGAAAAAGAAACTAGTAAAAAGAAAATGCAGCACAAGCACACATTATTCCTTTTTACTATATTTTTTTTATCACACAACCCATAAGTAGTATATGTTTACAAACAATAAAAATTTCAAAAATAAATAAAATACACATAAAAATTTAAAAATTGCAAAAATAGACCTTCTAAAATTCATAAATTAATTTGGAGAAGTTGACATTCAAGAATAGTGCTATGAAATCTCTGGGATTACAAGAATAGTAGCGGCGCGTGAACCCAAACATTGTCACCCGTGAAATAAAAAATCATACACCATCATCACCTGCAAGGCAAAGAAAAACACATAAATTATTGGTTTTTTGTTTTCCTTTTCTTACAGATATGTTTTTTAGGTCTATTTCTCAATTTCTCTTCTCCTTTCTAATTGTTTTATATTAGGTTGTTGTCAATTGCTAGGTTACTAATGCCACCATTGCTAGTGCCTCGAGTGGTGGCTGACAGGGGTCAAAGGTGGTGGTTGTTGATGATTTTGTGGCTGTTTTAAGGATAGTGGTGGTAGAGAAGGCTCGTGTTTTTAGAGAGAGATGATTTATATGTGACGGCATCGTTAGGACCATGAGGTTGAAGATATCTTTATCAGAAGGGTGGTGATCTGGAAAGTGAGGTTGCAGATGTGTGGTTCTCTGTTTTTTTCTATGAACGACGACGACTAGCTTTAAGTAATGTTTGGGATCACAATTCCTCTTGTGGTTAAGATTAGAAAAAAACAGATTTATAAGAAGTATTTTTAATTAACGTTGGTAACTGAAATTAAAGTGTTTGATTAAAACTGTGGTTGAATTTGAGATTTAATAAAAAAAAATAGTTTTACATGTTTGGTTATTATGTTTTTTATATTGTTGACAACTTGTAAAATCACTGATTAATAATTCAAGTATAGTCAAATTTAATAAATAGGAATAACTAAGAAAATAAATGAATTTTAACACAATATGACGATTCTTTATTTCAAATGTTTTTTTTTTTAATAAACTAGCTGGAATTTGAGTTTCATAAATAAGGATTTTTAATTCAACAGGCATGAAAGTATCTTCAATGAAGATAAATTAAAGAATGAAGTAAAACATAAAAATAAATTAAGAACCATTAGATTTATATAAATGGATTTAAAATTAAGTAAAAATATAAGAATCAATTAATCTCGTTCTTTAAAATGGGTATTTTCATTTATTAATACTATTTGAAAAAATATTTTAAAATAGCTCTTTAAAATGAGTATTTTTATTTATTAATATTACTTGAAAAGAATATTAGTAAGATAATATTATTGTTGTTAGTGTATCCCATAACATTTGTTCTCAAATATTTTCATTGTAATTTACAGAGTTTATTTTATAATTTTTTTAAAATATTGTTTTTTTTACTAAGTGATAATTTTTAATCTCATATTCTCAATCATAATATGTATTAAGATATATTATTTTTCAAAAAGAAAATTTAGATTCCGTTGTTTTACTAATCTAAAAAAAATCTTCAAAATCCCTAACTCTCCGTATAAAAAACGAAAATATCCTAACAAAAATAGTAACATGTGATTGTGGGGATTCACAAGGCAAGAGAGTCTGAGGGGGTGTTTGAGATTGTGATAGGAAAGTGTTTTTTAAAAAAATATATTTTTTTAAATTTTAAATTAAAATTTTTTGATGTTTTTATATTATTTTAATGTGTCAATATCAAAAATATTTTTTTAAAAATAAAAAAAATTATTTTAATATATTTTTAAATAAAAAAATATTTTTAAAAGAAATATTAATCACACTTGGGGCTAGGTTTTTTGTTTTTTTATGAGTGGAAGATTTGAAGTGTTATTTTTTTAGTTTTTCCTTTTTTTTATGGTTTCCCAAAAATTCCTCTCGTAAATCTCTCCTCCCACTTATTTATAGACGAAACAAAATTTATTATTTTTCTCTCGTTTAGTCCACAGGTAATTAAAAAAATAAGCAAAGTGTGGAGTGATAAATATTCCTTGTGTAAATAATAAAAATAAATATTTTTTTCTTCAAAAAAACTATAATGAGAAAAAAGGAAGATAAAAAAATGATCATAAATAGGGAAATGTAAAATAATAAAAATATCAAGTATAAAGAAAAAAAAATTCCTACTGCTACAGTAAAAAACATTTTTAAAAATATATTTATGTCATTTCTACATTAAAATATCATTTTCACATATAGTGTATAATATTCTAAATAGATACGATATAAAAAACAATTGCATGATTCCTGACCTTTGATTTTCTAGTTTATCTTAATCTTTATGAACATAAAAAAAACTCTTGTTTGACATTAACTAATAAGCTAAACCGAGTGGAGAAAATACTGTAATAATAGATAAAGATTATTATGGATTTTAATAGTATAATTATCATTTTGTACTTTAGTGCATAAAATTTTATTCTTGGATTGTGGGGGCATTTTAGACTTTTTTTCATGGTCTGATTGGTATTATTTGATTTGTTTAGGGGTATTTGAATCTTTCTGGGTTTTTTACACAGTAAATTACGGTTTTATCTTTGCTAGCTAACAACAAACTATTTAATGTCTAAGGGTATTTTTAATTTTTTATAATGTTTATACACAGTTCAATTACACAATTAGCTTTCCATAAGACAAATACCGAGAATTACTTGTAGGGGTGTTTATGGTATTTCAAGTTGTTAAAAACAGTAAAAATATTGATGTCCTCGTCGAATATAGGGATATTTAAATAATTTTATTAAAATTAAATTAAATTGTAAGGATAAATCGTAGTAGCTTTCCAGAGTTCCTTTATTGCTGGGCGCACCAGCGGGAGTAACTTTGCACAGGCACGTGAATGCATGCACTGTGTTCCTCGATCTAACAATGAAGGATGATTTGACAACGCACATGACAGGGTGGATTGGAGATTTTTCTAGCGCACTCTGATTGGTTTTTGCTTCCCTCGTTATCTTGCTGAGCTTAGTGCATCTAAAATGATTTTTTATATAAAAAAACCAAAACATTGAAAAAAGATTTTTTATTTTATAAATTATTTTTTTTAAGTGGATTTTCTAAAAATTCTAAAAATATTGATATTGATATATTAAAATACATTTTTATATATACAAAATCTTATAGTTTTTACTTTCCTGTTATACTTTAAAAATCACATTTTACATGGTAGGTAAAACAAGAAATTCAAAAATAATCAAACTATGAAATTTCCTTTATATATAATTAAATTTTATTCACTCCCAACCTCGCTCCACCTTGTAATCTAACATTCAAAGTTCTCAAACCCTCTATTGTCACCTTTAAAGGTGAAGAAAGAATAAGGTTCCTATATATACTCTTTAATTTCCTTTCTTTTTATTGACTACTACAAATCATCTCCTTTTCAATTTTTCTTTTTTCTCCCCTTTTTTATATTGCTAAACCCTTTAATCTTATATTTTTCTCATATTTCAGGAGCTTTTTTGAGAAAATTACTCCAATTCTTAATTCTTTTTTTAAAAAAAAACTCCTTTTAAACTCTAGTTTCTTATAGGAAATAACAAAAATTCTAGAAACCTTAAAATTGATAGTATCTCAATCATTGAATCGAAACTTATATTATGCTATTGTATAGAGGTTGATTTGAGACACAAGTAACTTGGTCAACAAGAGGTGATACTAATTGGGTTGCCAAAGAGTTAGAGTGAGTTTTAGTGAACTCAACAACTTCATCCAATATAAATATTTCATGTATATCGCAGTATGAAGCTTTATCCAATATAAATGTTTCATGTATATTGAGGTATAGAGTTGCATACAAGATTAACAACTTTTTCACATCATATGTAATATTTTCTCCAAAGTTGCCTTTGACATTCTTAAACTTGTTGAATACATTAGCTTTATTAGTCGATAAATGAATTAAGAATAAGGAAAATTTAAAATGATTATGTAGATAGCTTGTAATTTCCATTTTAGTGAGGTGGATGTCATTATTAAAATTATTAATTAAGATGACATTTTATATAGTTTTAGGCATATAAGGTTGTTTGTTTTTGGAAAGCTAGTTTTTTTAAAGAAAAACACAATAATCTCTAAACTAGAAGGGCATCGTGTTCCATTATTTTAAATCATTAATCCCCTTTCTGATCACTCTATCTCTAGCAAAAACTATATCATTAGCTCATATTATATTGTAGGTTATATATTTTTTTAGCATACAAAATGTTTGAGCATTACTAAAGTGTCTTATAACAATAAAAATGCTAATCATATACTCAAAATATAATGCATATTAGATGATATTTTTTTTAAAATATTGCTAATACAACATATATGAGATATCTATTTTTGAATATTTAGATGGTGATATTTTGAATCGACTTAGGTTAACCTGTTAAATCTTTTACTGTGATAATCCCATATAAATTAAATCAAATAAATTATGAAAATATATTCCTAATCAATCTAATATTGAATGAAAAGATTTAAAATTAATTAATTAATTAAAAAAATAAAAAACTACTCGTGAAACCTAGGTCAACCTATCAAACTAGCAACTTAGGTTCATGATATCGGGATAATCCCAATTTCCCACTAACCTAAAACTGAAGGATAAAATAAAATAAAATATTAAATAAATTCAAAGCACCTCAAACTAACATGTTAAACTTGCAATTTAGATCATAAGACTAAGAGAACTTCATAAAAAAACATATAAAAAAAACTTACAAAGCTTCATTTCCAACATATCCAATGTTGAAAGTTAAAATCGTAAACAAAAACTATGAGTTTAGGATAACTCCATATAAAACAAATTAAAAAACATTTATGAAATTCAATTATCAAAAAACATAATATTGAAAGATAAAATTGCAAAAAAATCAAATAAATATGAGAGCATTGAGAAGTTAAAGGGTGACATTAATTTTTTTTAATTAAATTAGAATAACCTTATAAAAAATAAGATGGTCAACTTGCTAAATATCTGTATAAGATTGAGATAAATCATATAAAGAAACTAAAAAAAACAATTATAAAACTCAATTTTTAACCAATTCAATATTAAATAATAATATTTTAAAAAATAATTAGAAAAAATAACATAAAAAACTTGTAATTAGAAAAAATAACATAAAAAACTTGAATTAACCCGTGTTAACTTATTAAATACATGAACCAAGTCACAAGATCAAAATAAAACATAAAAAACAATTGAAAAAAAATATATAACCGGATTTATAATAGATTTGATGCTGAAAGTTAAAATTAATATATGAGACTCATATATAATTAAATAAAAAAACATAATTCCCAAAACAATCATAAAATAAAATAAAAAATAAACAATAAAGAATAAAATAAAATAAAAAATAAACAATAAAGAATAAAATAAAACAAGCAATATTATTTCAATAAATAATTTGGCTGCATATTTAGATAATAATTAGTAATGTAAGAATTTTGCTAAGAAAAAAAAAGAACAAACCCGTACTGCATCCAAGGAAGGCGTCGGATCTCTTGAACTATCTTCAGCAACTTCCTCTTTAGCCCATCAAAAACGAGGCTCACATTACCTTCACTGCAAAGAAAAAAACCACGAGACACCCAAAGGCCAAAACTCTCTGGTCTCCTCCCCATCCATATCATGGATTACTCTCTTTCTCCACCACCCTCGGGCGGAGACACCGTTGTACCCGACCCATGGTACGGAAACATCCAATATCTTCTTAACATCTCAACAATCGGTCTCTTCTTTTGCATCTTCATCTTCCTCTTCGGCAAGCTCCGCAGCGACCATCGCCGCATGCCTGGCTTCTCCGCCTTAGCCACCAAGCTCCTCGCCGTATGGCACGCTACCGGACGTGAAATCGCCCTTCACTGCGGCGCTGACGCTGCCCAGTTCCTTATAATCGAAGGTGGAAGCTTTGTTGTTGTTTTGTCAATTGGGGTTTTATCAATTTGTGTTTTGCTTCCATTAAATATGTATGGAGGGAGTCAAGTTATAAATGATGAGTTTTCAAAGACTACTATTAATCATATTGAGAAAGGTTCAAGCTTTCTCTGGATTCATTTTGTTTTCGTTGTTATTGTTGTGCTGTTAGCTCATTTTGGTATGTCTTTGATTGAAAAGAGGCTGAAAGTTACTAGATTTAGAGATGGGAATGGGAACTTAAGTGACCCAAATGCCAATTCTATTGCTATGTATACTATTATGGTTCAAGGATTGCCTAAAAGTATAGGGGATGATAGGAGGGTTTTACAAGAGTACTTTCAGTATTGGTATCCGGGTAAGATTTATAAAGTTATTATGCCTATGGATTTGTGTGCATTGGATGTTTTAGCGACGGAATTGGTTAGAGTTAGGGATGAAATTACTTGGTTGGTTGCAAAAATTGACTCAAGGCGTTTGCCTGAAGATAATGAGGGGGTTGGTGGTGGAGAGGGGTTTTGGGAGCAGTTGCAAGGTGCGGTTGTTTGGGTGTGGAGAAATTTGAAGAATTGGTGGGGTAAGATGATGGATAAGTTGGGGTATACAGATGAAGAGGAGTTGAGGAGATTACAAGAAATAAGGGCGAAGTTGGAGACAGATTTGGCAGAGTATAAAGAAGGTCGTGCGCCCAGTGCTGGAGTTGCGTTTGTGATATTTAAGGATGTTTATACAGCTAATAAAGCTGTTAAGGATTTTCGGAATGAGAAGAAGAGGCGGGTTGGTAAGTTCTCTTCTGTCTTGGAGTTGAGGTTGCAGAGGAACCAGTGGAAAGTGGAACGAGCTCCATTGGCAGCAGATATTTACTGGAATCATTTGGGGTCATCAAAGTTGTCTCTGAGGTTGAGGAGATTATTTGTGAACACGTGCTTGCTCTTAATGCTTTTATTCTTTAGTTCTCCTCTTGCTTTGATAAGTGCTTTGAATAGTGCTGGGCGAATTATTGATGCAGAAGCTATGGATAATGCACAATCATGGCTGGATTGGGTACAGAGTTCCAGCTGGTTTGCGTCCCTAATCTTCCAGTTCCTGCCAAATGTTATTATCTTTGCGAGCATGTATATAATAGTTCCATTGGTTCTCTCTTATATGTCCAAGTTTGAACGTCATCTAACTGTCTCTGGGGAGCAAAGAGCTGCGCTTTTGAAGATGGTTTGTTTCTTCCTTGTTAACCTCATTCTGTTGAGAGCTCTGGTTGAGTCTTCTTTGGAAGGTACAATCCTAAAAATGGGTAGATGTTATTTGGATGGAGAAGATTGCAAGAGGATTGAGCAATACATGAGTGCATCATTTCTGTCAAGATCATGTCTCTCTTCACTTGCATTTCTAATCACAAGTACTTTCTTGGGTATATCTTATGATCTGCTGGCTCCTATCCCTTGGATAAAGAAGAAGATTAAGAAGTTTAGGAAGAATGACATGCTCCAGCTGGTGCCTGAGCAGAGTGAAGAGTACCCTTTGGTAGGTCAAGCCATAGATGCTCTTCGGAGACCACTGATGCCTGATAATATGTTTGATTCTCCCAGGTCAAATGTAATTGATGAAGAGGGACAAGATCTCTATGTTTATCCGATCAGCAGAACCTCTCCCATTCCCAAGCAGACATTTGATTTTGCTCAATATTATGCATTTAATTTGACAATATTCACACTGACCTTGATATATTCCTCATTTGCTCCGCTCGTGGTCCCTGTTGGTGCAGTTTACTTTGGGTATAGGTATGTGGTGGACAAGTACAACTTTCTGTTTGTATATAGAGTTCGGGGTTTTCCTGCTGGTAATGATGGGAGGTTGATGGATACTGTATTGTGTATCATGCGTTTCTCTGTTGATTTGTTCCTTCTATCAATGCTTCTGTTCTTCTCGGTGCATGGCGATTCCACAAAGTTGCAAGCCATTTTCACCCTTGGAATATTAGTAATGTACAAATTATTACCTTCTGATAATGATAGTTTTCAACTAGCTTTTTTGGAAGGTATACAAGCTGTTGACAGCATTGTAGATGGACCCATTGATTATGAGGTATTCTCACAACCCAGGTTTGACTGGGATTCATATTATTCATGATTTGAAGCATAACAACTGTATGCAGTTAATCAATTCACCACTTGTGTTTTTTTGACCTTATGTATTTCTTTCTAGTCTTTGTGTGTGTTGTAAATGCTTGTGCAATATATATTCATCTAAATCTACAAATCATTTCTATGTATTTCCATCACCTCATCTCTCATTTAATAAATTCTTCTTTTTAACAATCAGGGTATTTTTTAAATTAGTTTCACGTAAATATAAGCTAAGTTTTTTTTTTATTTTCTAAGAAAAATTATTTTAAATTAAGTCCCTTCATCTCATATAACGAAAGTCTTCAATTTTCTTAGATAACGACTCTAAATTATAAAATATAAAGGAGGGGATAAATTATTTTTAACCTTTGCATCTGCCCTATCGAGGGGGGGGTGTGTGTGTTATATAGCTGAAAAGGATGTCTCCTAAACGTATCGAATTAAAATATATGCATAACATAATATAAACATAATTAGAGAGAGAATTGTTTTTTAGTACAAAAAAAAAGTCAAAAAAAGATGAAGGAAATTAGAAAAAAAAATAAAAAAATACCTGCCATCGTGCCAAAATTCTCCCCCTTAATATCCTCCTCCATACAAGAACATGTATGTATGTATGTATCGACGTATCTTGCGTGTATTCCCTCATCCAATTTTCTACTCGATGTTTTTTTTATTCCCCCCAATGACATGCATGCTTACGTGTCCACTTTTGTGGGTCGAAGACACACGTGTCGATGCATCTTCTGAAGCAAGTGGCAGGCGTTTTATGGATTAGTTTAGCCCAAATCTGATTTAGCCACATGCTCTGCGTTTCAAAGTCGTGTTTGCTTTCCTTTTCCTTTTTTTTTTCCTTTCTTTTGACATTTCTCTCTTGTGAATGCATACGCTACACTCGTGTTTATACATTCTGGAAAATTCTAGCGTTCCGGTTCAGGTCAATTCTTGTGTTCCGGTTCAGGTCAAAGTCCAATTTTCTTTTTCTTGTAGATCGATGTTTTTTTCTTCACGTCATTTTTTTTGGGTTTGAATCCAAAAACACTTGTGTATAAGAAAAGATACGCTAAGTAATCACGATAATTTGTATATGGATTAGAGTCGATCATACACAGGTGATTTGTGATGTATTATGATGTACGTTGATGCAAGTATATATATATATATATATATATATATATATATATATTAAAGATCAGTTGGTTAATAAAAAAATATAATGAGTAACAAATAAAGTAAAAAAAATTACACACAAAAAAATAAAAATATAATATGAGCGCATTTTTGTTAAGGAACCATCTCGCCTAAAAATTTAAGCTTGTAAGTGAGGCCCCATAATATGATTTATATTATTCTCTAACACCCCCCCTCAAGTGAAAGCCCTTTGGGCTTGAAACTTGCACAGGTCCACATCATCTTGTGCTTAGTTTTTATCAAATAGAATGGGGGTGGTGAGATTCGAACTCGTGACCGTTGGGTCAACAAGGCTCTGATACCATGTTAAGGAACCATCTCACCTAAAAGCTTAAGCTTGTAAGTGAAGCCCCATAATATGATTTATATTATTCTCTAACAATTTTGATTAACATATCAAATATACAACATGATAATGATATCGAGGTAACCTCATCAATGTTGAAGGACAAGATAACTCATATTATTTTTACTTCAACAAAGAAATCCAATAGAAAGTAAATTAAAAAAATCATAAACTTTAACTCTTATTCAATAGATATTGAAGGATGAAACTAAAAATATATAATCTTAAAAAAAAAATATAGATCAATCTTTTAGACTTGGGTTAATCTTTCAAATTCACATCAATATATATAAGAAATTTTCAAAAGTACAAAAAAAAAAAGCAATTAAAGGGAAAATTACCAAATCTATTAGGGGAAAAAACTAAGAAAAAGATGGAATTATATATGTATAAAAAAATAATTTAAAAAATATATAAATAATAATAAGTAACAATAAAAAAAATATGGATCAAATTTGACATATGAGAAAATTATAGGAGGATGAAGTTGAAAAAAAAATCAATTTTATAAATTATTTCATATAATACAAATGGTAATAAAAAACAAGGACCAAATTTGAATAAAAACAAATTGAAGAGTTGTTTGAAAATTTAGAGGATCAAACATGAGAACCAAGAAAAAAAAAGAAAAAAATTGTTTGAGCCAAATTAAAGATCCGTTGGCCACACATGTCGTCATATCATTGAAGGGTTGTGTTAGACGATTCAAGCGTCGCCATAAAAAAAGAAATGTTTGGTTATTGGATGACATTACATGAGTTGTTCACATGCAATGCACATATATAACATATTTTTTTAATAATATTTATATTTGTTAAATTACCAAATAGCCTTATAAGTGAACTTGATTAAAAAAACATAGAAAAAAATAAAAAATTCTTGGACAACTACTTAATTTTTATTTCAAATTAAGTTATTTTACCGTGTTTAAAAAACTACCAAGATGAATAAGACTCTTTATCCAAGTTTAATATTATTTTTATTTTATGAATAAACAAGTTATTTTATTGTGCTAAAAAATATAATATGATTGATTTGTCCAAATATAATGATAAATGACTTGGGTCATGTAGGAAAAGACCACATTACCTTTTATAACAAGTTTTTTATAAGAGAAAATAATTATTTTACTATTCTAGGCGTTATTGTTTTTGCACTACTGGCAGAAAGACTTAAGTGTTACTGTTTTTGTTTTTTTTATGTTGATTGCATGGTCTCTCTTATTCACAGTAAAAATATGATCATGTTAACACATTATGTTTGGATCAAAAGTTTCAAATATAAAGTGTTTTAACGGTTAGGGAGGCAAAATATAGTACAAGAAAATGATAATCTTGTTGTTTTAGGCAACCTTAACCATATAGGTATTATTTATTTATCCTATATATATTTTAAGCCCTTTAATAAAATATGTTTAGTTCTAACCATCGTAGGAATGAATCCAATCTCGTGTATATTCTCAAGAAATCTAGCAACTAGCACATGCCATAATGCAAAGTTACCATCTCTAAAAATATTAGATGATGCATACTCTCCTATACTTCCACATGAATAATCAATATGGTGATATCATTCTTGCAAATGACTATATCTCTCAAACCTATATTCTTAAAGGACACTACTTTTTCTTGTCAATGGTATCTCTTCTAGCTTGTCTTCTTACAAGACAACTATCTTTCTCGTCAATGACTAGTTCTTATCAACTTGTTTGTTTATAGGTACCTACCTTTCTCACGAGTGACTTTCTATCAATATATCTCCTTAAAAGATGCTAACATTTCTCACTAATCACTCATAAGTGTTAACTTTTCCTACCGATGACATAACAAGGCATAAACAACTAATAACTTATTTTTCTAGGTTATCTATAAGGGAAATCGATTACTATCCATTAGTAATCCACTATGTATAAGATAAACTCATATGATCGAGGGGTGTAAATACTTTATATCATCAAATAAACACATAATTTATTAAAGATGATCAAATAGAACACATTTTATATAAGAACACATAACCAACCAATGAAATTAAAGCAAAAGTTTAAAAAAATACGAAATATATGTAGGAAACACCAACCCCAAATCATTCTTTTCCAACCTCTTTTATAGATGATTTAGGAATATAAAACCCAATGGAATCCTCTTTAATATTAGCTTTTATTACCTTTTATAAAACCATAACTAAACTTGAATGTTTTTTTCTCTATAAATCAGATATCTTTTAGGCTGAAAAAACCATTCAAATTTTTTAGAAATTATTTTGGAATAAAACTCATCAGATTATATCATTCATGAAAATTTAGATGAAGAAACAATTAAAGTTTTGTAAGATGTATTTTTTCCTTAAATAAGATGTATTTTAAGCTGAAAAAATCATTCATATTTTGGAAGAAAACTCATTAGATTATTTTTATTCATGAAAATTTAGGTGAAGAAACTGTTAAAGTTTTGTAAGATATATGCAGGAAAAACCAACCACAAAACATTATTTTTAAGTTTTTTATAGTTGATTTTAGAAATAAAAAACCAATGGAATTCCCTCTATCATTAGCTTTGATTACATTTTATAAAACCAAAATTAAACTTGAATGTTATTTGCTTTAAATTAGTGGATTGGACTAGACAATAAAATTGGTTGAAAAAAATAATTCCTTTTGAACCAAATCTAAGTCCAAATCTAAGTTGACAAAAAATCTATTTTTTATAGACCAAAAACTAATTTATAATTAACTCAAACTCAAACCTAGAGCTAAAGCCACATGTGCACATGGATTTAAATTCAAAGTCCAATTTGTTTAGATTCTCTCTTATCTAAAAACTTGGATTCCTTTTGGTTTGAATTTTAACTATTCACATTCCCTTAGGAGGTGTTTGACACTGCGTTTCAAAAATAATTTTGAAAAAAATTAATTTTTTATTTATTTATTTACTTTAGATTAAATTTTTTGGGGGATTTTAGATCATTTTTATGTGTTGATACCAAAAATAATTTTAAAAAATAAAAAAAATATCATTTAATTTATTTCTAAACGAAAAACACTTTCAAAAACAACCACAACCATACTCCCAAATAGATACATACTAGTAGAAAAGGCTTGTTTGTTTTCTATATAGGATAAAATCTTTTAGAGAATTTTGAGTTTCTCCAAAACATATCAAGTGTTCTTATTTATTAATTTCTCATCTACCCATATTTTTTAAAATCATTTTAATATTCCATGTTAAAAAGATTATATTAAAAAATTAAATTTCAACACAGCTTTAATCTTTAAAGTGTATGGACCCCACTTTTAAATTAACCCCAAACATTCCAATTAACAATATTTTTAAATAGTCTTTTCAACATAAATTATAAATTACATATGAGGTTTATATATCTATAATGAAATACTTTATATTCTATTTTTTTTATTAATTTTGTAGAATTATACCATAATCTATCAAAAACAAATGCAGTTAAAAGTTAATTTTGTTGCGGGGACATCTATCCAAAATGGGGAAAAAAACTTATTTCGAATGGGAAATGAAGATTATGATTGAGCCTATGGGTGCAAACGACCCCGTGTTGATGCTGAATTAGTAACCTGACACCGCAAAGATACAATGCTCTCAAATTGAAAACGAAAAATCAAAATGAAGTGATTAGAGGTTCAAAACATCTCCCGGAAAAGAAAAAAAAAAAAAAAAAAAAAAAGAGAAATATCTACTTAGAAAAAGTCATAGTTTTGGAGTATAAGAGCTAGATGATAGACGTACGTCATCGAATATTGAATATCCATGCAAAAAAGAACCATGCATTAAAATTCTTGCACTGAGGAAAGCAACAACGGCGACTTCTAGCGTTGTTTATTTTTCTTTGTGGTGGTAGTTTGAAAATGAACAGAGAAGTTGCTAGAGGACCGCTGTTTAATTTCCAAAGTCCACTTCTCATGACAATGAAATAGTGGATTTTTTTTTATTATTCTTAATGTGGCTGTTCAGTTCAGATTGAGTACACCTCGGTTAATCTCATGAATCTTGAAGTTAACGATCATGTAAATTTTCAGTGGCTATTATGCTAACAACCACAAGACTCGAATCTGAGATCACATGGAGAACAACCTTTTTAGTTTCAATCTTTTATTACTGGATCACCTAGCTTTATTCGACTATAAATTAGCATTCAAAGATTTAATAGATAACCAAATTAGACTATAAGTGGCTGGGTTTATTGTTGATAGTGGCTGGTCGAGTAAAAAACTAGATTTTGATGCAGAACATAATCTTATGGGGGGAAACCCTACATGTGGGTGGGTTATATATATATATATATATATATATATATATATATATATATATATATATATATATATATATATATATAATATTGTGGTCAGATTTGGAATTAGTCCATTACTAAGAGGTTCCTCCACTATCATAGTCGTTAATCTCTTCTTTTTATAACAAAAATAAGAAATAAAACTTTCTTTTCGCTTTCGCCATGCATCACAATTTGAAAGTCATAATAGCCGGTTCAAGGACAATATGATTGCAAAAACCATTGATTTTAATATAGAAGCTCATTGCGATGCTGCTTATCACTTCCAAAATCCCACGTGTCAACTAGCTATTTTTTGGGCAATTGTATAATTTAAAGGGAAAAATATATTAAAAAACCATCTCACCTAAAAGCTTAAGCTAATAGGTGAGGCTCCAAAATATGATTTATATTATTCTCTAACACACCCTTTCAAGTGAAAGTTATTTGGGCTTGAAACTTGCACAAAAACCTACTTTATCTTGTGCTTGATTTTTATTAAATAGAATGGGGGTGGTGAGATTCGAACTCGTGACCGCTAGGTCAACAAGACTCTGATATCATATTAAGAAACCATCTCACCTAAAAACTTAAACTAATAAGTGAAGTTCCAGAATATGATTTATATTATTCTGTAACAAAAAAAAAAAGTCGCGATGATTGTATAAGAAAAGCAACGTACTAGAGCTAAAAACGTGTACATTTATAATGGAAGAAGTGGTGGATGACATCTTGTATTACGTTGTGATATGTGAAATGCATTTCACATATCGGAGCCTTATGCACCTTATGCGTCCAAAGAAAAATTTGCTGCTTCTTTTTTTCCACCCTAGCACCTCGCCCTTATTTTAAGACTTGTGATAATTAAGTGATTTACTTTTTATAAGATATTCTTTTTTTATTATAAGGTTCAAAGTATTTGTTTCTAGTTTCTGTACAATAAATTAAATATATTCCAAGTTGAGTATTATATAGACCGTTCATAAACCATACTAAAAAATCATAGAGAAGTGCTCTATCTCACAACATGAGATTGTATTTACAGCTCACTTATTAATCATCTTCATCATTATCTTGACAATATATAATTTTAGGGGATTAAGGTAATATTAAAAAAACTAAAAGAGGTGGAGAAATCACTATGCATGCAGATTTAATGCACTGTGAATGATAATAGTATAATTATTATGTCACTCTTATAAAAAAAATCATTCACATAGCCTATAGGGAATAATTGTAATTGCAAAAGGACCAATCAGTCACTATCATTTTGATTAGGGTCTAAGATGCATTGAGTTGGTAAATAGCCAAACTCAATATTTTTGAGTTCAACTATGTGTCAAGTTTAAACAAACATGAGTCTAGGAGCTATTAGACCCAACATCTTTGAGTTAAGCTATGTATTCAGCTCAAATATAGTTGTTAAAATCGCGATTTTGACACGAATCAGAAGTTGCTTCTGAACTCGGATCGTAAAATCAGAATTGTAAAATCGTACTTAAAATTTATCGTACAAAAATCATAAAATCACAACTAAAATCGTGTAGGTAGAAAAATCATAAAATCATAAATAAAATATTTTTGAATACAATATAATATAATTATGGCCATAAAATTTTATTAGTTAAGGGTTATACATGATTTAAAGAAAATTAAAAATACATAACAATTATATCATTATATTAGCATTTAAAAATACTTTTTTTTATATTTTACGATTCCGTACGATTTTACCGGTTTTTGACTGAGTTTGATCCAAATCGATTTTTCTACCCGAGTAAACTAGGTTTGATAAGTTGACTCGTAAAATCATATAATTTTGCGAGTCAACTTGCGATTTTGACAATAATGAGCTCAAGTGTACATGAGTCTATTGAGGTGTGAGACCTAACACCCTCAAGTTGAGCTATGTGCTGAGCCTAGATACCTAAAGGTCTAGTGAGGTGTTAGACACAAAACTTGTTGATACCAAGTATGTAAGGGTTTAAATAGCTTCTAAATTCAATGTCATTGGATTTAGCTATATGTAGAGTCCAAATAGACAGGTCTAACGAGTTGTTAAACCCAACATCTTAGGGTCCAGTTATGTATTGAGCCCAAGTACATAAGAGTTATTGAGGTGCTAAACCTAACATTTATGAAATTAGCCACACGTTAATCCCAAATAGATATGAATCTGATGAGCTACAATACTCAATATTATTTATTTTAACTACATGTTGAGCCTAAGTACATATGCATCAGACAAGTTTCAAGACCCAATATCTTTGGATTCAACTATACACTAACTCCAATTACATACAGGTCTCGCGAGTTGCTAGACCTAACATTCTAAAGTTCAACTACATGTTGAGCTTATATGAATATAAATTTGACGAGCTATTAGATCTAATATTTATGGGTTCATTTATGTACAAAACATTAATAGACACGAGTCTGATGAACTATTAGACCTATCATTGTTAGTTTGTCTAAGATTTAAGAAAAGTTTTCTCTGGTAAGGAGGTTATTATTTTATTAAATTTAAATCCTAATCAATCTATTGTAAATAAAAATAAAAATAAAATTGTCTTTTTATTCCAAAATCTAGATTACATCTCATGTATAAATTTATAATCTCTTATATTAAAAGAAAAAAATAGTTTTTTTTTTATCTTTTTTTTTATTTTTCTCTTTATTTATCATTCATTCAACACAAAAAAAAAGAAAAAGAAACTAGTAAAAAGAAAATGCAGCACAAGCACACATTATTCCTTTTTACTATATTTTTTTTATCACACAACCCATAAGTAGTATATGTTTACAAACAATAAAAATTTCAAAAATAAATAAAATACACATAAAAATTTAAAAATTGCAAAAATAGACCTTCTAAAATTCATAAATTAATTTGGAGAAGTTGACATTCAAGAATAGTGCTATGAAATCTCTGGGATTACAAGAATAGTAGCGGCGCGTGAACCCAAACATTGTCACCCGTGAAATAAAAAATCATACACCATCATCACCTGCAAGGCAAAGAAAAACACATAAATTATTGGTTTTTTGTTTTCCTTTTCTTACAGATATGTTTTTTAGGTCTATTTCTCAATTTCTCTTCTCCTTTCTAATTGTTTTATATTAGGTTGTTGTCAATTGCTAGGTTACTAATGCCACCATTGCTAGTGCCTCGAGTGGTGGCTGACAGGGGTCAAAGGTGGTGGTTGTTGATGATTTTGTGGCTGTTTTAAGGATAGTGGTGGTAGAGAAGGCTCGTGTTTTTAGAGAGAGATGATTTATATGTGACGGCATCGTTAGGACCATGAGGTTGAAGATATCTTTATCAGAAGGGTGGTGATCTGGAAAGTGAGGTTGCAGATGTGTGGTTCTCTGTTTTTTTCTATGAACGACGACGACTAGCTTTAAGTAATGTTTGGGATCACAATTCCTCTTGTGGTTAAGATTAGAAAAAAACAGATTTATAAGAAGTATTTTTAATTAACGTTGGTAACTGAAATTAAAGTGTTTGATTAAAACTGTGGTTGAATTTGAGATTTAATAAAAAAAAATAGTTTTACATGTTTGGTTATTATGTTTTTTATATTGTTGACAACTTGTAAAATCACTGATTAATAATTCAAGTATAGTCAAATTTAATAAATAGGAATAACTAAGAAAATAAATGAATTTTAACACAATATGACGATTCTTTATTTCAAATGTTTTTTTTTTTAATAAACTAGCTGGAATTTGAGTTTCATAAATAAGGATTTTTAATTCAACAGGCATGAAAGTATCTTCAATGAAGATAAATTAAAGAATGAAGTAAAACATAAAAATAAATTAAGAACCATTAGATTTATATAAATGGATTTAAAATTAAGTAAAAATATAAGAATCAATTAATCTCGTTCTTTAAAATGGGTATTTTCATTTATTAATACTATTTGAAAAAATATTTTAAAATAGCTCTTTAAAATGAGTATTTTTATTTATTAATATTACTTGAAAAGAATATTAGTAAGATAATATTATTGTTGTTAGTGTATCCCATAACATTTGTTCTCAAATATTTTCATTGTAATTTACAGAGTTTATTTTATAATTTTTTTAAAATATTGTTTTTTTTACTAAGTGATAATTTTTAATCTCATATTCTCAATCATAATATGTATTAAGATATATTATTTTTCAAAAAGAAAATTTAGATTCCGTTGTTTTACTAATCTAAAAAAAATCTTCAAAATCCCTAACTCTCCGTATAAAAAACGAAAATATCCTAACAAAAATAGTAACATGTGATTGTGGGGATTCACAAGGCAAGAGAGTCTGAGGGGGTGTTTGAGATTGTGATAGGAAAGTGTTTTTTAAAAAAATATATTTTTTTAAATTTTAAATTAAAATTTTTTGATGTTTTTATATTATTTTAATGTGTCAATATCAAAAATATTTTTTTAAAAATAAAAAAAATTATTTTAATATATTTTTAAATAAAAAAATATTTTTAAAAGAAATATTAATCACACTTGGGGCTAGGTTTTTTTTTTTTTTATGAGTGGAAGATTTGAAGTGTTATTTTTTTAGTTTTTCCTTTTTTTTATGGTTTCCCAAAAATTCCTCTCGTAAATCTCTCCTCCCACTTATTTATAGACGAAACAAAATTTATTATTTTTCTCTCGTTTAGTCCACAGGTAATTAAAAAAATAAGCAAAGTGTGGAGTGATAAATATTCCTTGTGTAAATAATAAAAATAAATATTTTTTTCTTCAAAAAAACTATAATGAGAAAAAAGGAAGATAAAAAAATGATCATAAATAGGGAAATGTAAAATAATAAAAATATCAAGTATAAAGAAAAAAAAATTCCTACTGCTACAGTAAAAAACATTTTTAAAAATATATTTATGTCATTTCTACATTAAAATATCATTTTCACATATAGTGTATAATATTCTAAATAGATACGATATAAAAAACAATTGCATGATTCCTGACCTTTGATTTTCTAGTTTATCTTAATCTTTATGAACATAAAAAAAACTCTTGTTTGACATTAACTAATAAGCTAAACCGAGTGGAGAAAATACTGTAATAATAGATAAAGATTATTATGGATTTTAATAGTATAATTATCATTTTGTACTTTAGTGCATAAAATTTTATTCTTGGATTGTGGGGGCATTTTAGACTTTTTTTCATGGTCTGATTGGTATTATTTGATTTGTTTAGGGGTATTTGAATCTTTCTGGGTTTTTTACACAGTAAATTACGGTTTTATCTTTGCTAGCTAACAACAAACTATTTAATGTCTAAGGGTATTTTTAATTTTTTATAATGTTTATACACAGTTCAATTACACAATTAGCTTTCCATAAGACAAATACCGAGAATTACTTGTAGGGGTGTTTATGGTATTTCAAGTTGTTAAAAACAGTAAAAATATTGATGTCCTCGTCGAATATAGGGATATTTAAATAATTTTATTAAAATTAAATTAAATTGTAAGGATAAATCGTAGTAGCTTTCCAGAGTTCCTTTATTGCTGGGCGCACCAGCGGGAGTAACTTTGCACAGGCACGTGAATGCATGCACTGTGTTCCTCGATCTAACAATGAAGGATGATTTGACAACGCACATGACAGGGTGGATTGGAGATTTTTCTAGCGCACTCTGATTGGTTTTTGCTTCCCTCGTTATCTTGCTGAGCTTAGTGCATCTAAAATGATTTTTTATATAAAAAAACCAAAACATTGAAAAAAGATTTTTTATTTTATAAATTATTTTTTTTAAGTGGATTTTCTAAAAATTCTAAAAATATTGATATTGATATATTAAAATACATTTTTATATATACAAAATCTTATAGTTTTTACTTTCCTGTTATACTTTAAAAATCACATTTTACATGGTAGGTAAAACAAGAAATTCAAAAATAATCAAACTATGAAATTTCCTTTATATATAATTAAATTTTATTCACTCCCAACCTCGCTCCACCTTGTAATCTAACATTCAAAGTTCTCAAACCCTCTATTGTCACCTTTAAAGGTGAAGAAAGAATAAGGTTCCTATATATACTCTTTAATTTCCTTTCTTTTTATTGACTACTACAAATCATCTCCTTTTCAATTTTTCTTTTTTCTCCCCTTTTTTATATTGCTAAACCCTTTAATCTTATATTTTTCTCATATTTCAGGAGCTTTTTTGAGAAAATTACTCCAATTCTTAATTCTTTTTTTAAAAAAAAACTCCTTTTAAACTCTAGTTTCTTATAGGAAATAACAAAAATTCTAGAAACCTTAAAATTGATAGTATCTCAATCATTGAATCGAAACTTATATTATGCTATTGTATAGAGGTTGATTTGAGACACAAGTAACTTGGTCAACAAGAGGTGATACTAATTGGGTTGCCAAAGAGTTAGAGTGAGTTTTAGTGAACTCAACAACTTCATCCAATATAAATATTTCATGTATATCGCAGTATGAAGCTTTATCCAATATAAATGTTTCATGTATATTGAGGTATAGAGTTGCATACAAGATTAACAACTTTTTCACATCATATGTAATATTTTCTCCAAAGTTGCCTTTGACATTCTTAAACTTGTTGAATACATTAGCTTTATTAGTCGATAAATGAATTAAGAATAAGGAAAATTTAAAATGATTATGTAGATAGCTTGTAATTTCCATTTTAGTGAGGTGGATGTCATTATTAAAATTATTAATTAAGATGACATTTTATATAGTTTTAGGCATATAAGGTTGTTTGTTTTTGGAAAGCTAGTTTTTTTAAAGAAAAACACAATAATCTCTAAACTAGAAGGGCATCGTGTTCCATTATTTTAAATCATTAATCCCCTTTCTGATCACTCTATCTCTAGCAAAAACTATATCATTAGCTCATATTATATTGTAGGTTATATATTTTTTTAGCATACAAAATGTTTGAGCATTACTAAAGTGTCTTATAACAATAAAAATGCTAATCATATACTCAAAATATAATGCATATTAGATGATATTTTTTTTAAAATATTGCTAATACAACATATATGAGATATCTATTTTTGAATATTTAGATGGTGATATTTTGAATCGACTTAGGTTAACCTGTTAAATCTTTTACTGTGATAATCCCATATAAATTAAATCAAATAAATTATGAAAATATATTCCTAATCAATCTAATATTGAATGAAAAGATTTAAAATTAATTAATTAATTAAAAAAATAAAAAACTACTCGTGAAACCTAGGTCAACCTATCAAACTAGCAACTTAGGTTCATGATATCGGGATAATCCCAATTTCCCACTAACCTAAAACTGAAGGATAAAATAAAATAAAATATTAAATAAATTCAAAGCACCTCAAACTAACATGTTAAACTTGCAATTTAGATCATAAGACTAAGAGAACTTCATAAAAAAACATATAAAAAAAACTTACAAAGCTTCATTTCCAACATATCCAATGTTGAAAGTTAAAATCGTAAACAAAAACTATGAGTTTAGGATAACTCCATATAAAACAAATTAAAAAACATTTATGAAATTCAATTATCAAAAAACATAATATTGAAAGATAAAATTGCAAAAAAATCAAATAAATATGAGAGCATTGAGAAGTTAAAGGGTGACATTAATTTTTTTTAATTAAATTAGAATAACCTTATAAAAAATAAGATGGTCAACTTGCTAAATATCTGTATAAGATTGAGATAAATCATATAAAGAAACTAAAAAAAACAATTATAAAACTCAATTTTTAACCAATTCAATATTAAATAATAATATTTTAAAAAATAATTAGAAAAAATAACATAAAAAACTTGTAATTAGAAAAAATAACATAAAAAACTTGAATTAACCCGTGTTAACTTATTAAATACATGAACCAAGTCACAAGATCAAAATAAAACATAAAAAACAATTGAAAAAAAATATATAACCGGATTTATAATAGATTTGATGCTGAAAGTTAAAATTAATATATGAGACTCATATATAATTAAATAAAAAAACATAATTCCCAAAACAATCATAAAATAAAATAAAAAATAAACAATAAAGAATAAAATAAAATAAAAAATAAACAATAAAGAATAAAATAAAACAAGCAATATTATTTCAATAAATAATTTGGCTGCATATTTAGATAATAATTAGTAATGTAAGAATTTTGCTAAGAAAAAAAAAGAACAAACCCGTACTGCATCCAAGGAAGGCGTCGGATCTCTTGAACTATCTTCAGCAACTTCCTCTTTAGCCCATCAAAAACGAGGCTCACATTACCTTCACTGCAAAGAAAAAAACCACGAGACACCCAAAGGCCAAAACTCTCTGGTCTCCTCCCCATCCATATCATGGATTACTCTCTTTCTCCACCACCCTCGGGCGGAGACACCGTTGTACCCGACCCATGGTACGGAAACATCCAATATCTTCTTAACATCTCAACAATCGGTCTCTTCTTTTGCATCTTCATCTTCCTCTTCGGCAAGCTCCGCAGCGACCATCGCCGCATGCCTGGCTTCTCCGCCTTAGCCACCAAGCTCCTCGCCGTATGGCACGCTACCGGACGTGAAATCGCCCTTCACTGCGGCGCTGACGCTGCCCAGTTCCTTATAATCGAAGGTGGAAGCTTTGTTGTTGTTTTGTCAATTGGGGTTTTATCAATTTGTGTTTTGCTTCCATTAAATATGTATGGAGGGAGTCAAGTTATAAATGATGAGTTTTCAAAGACTACTATTAATCATATTGAGAAAGGTTCAAGCTTTCTCTGGATTCATTTTGTTTTCGTTGTTATTGTTGTGCTGTTAGCTCATTTTGGTATGTCTTTGATTGAAAAGAGGCTGAAAGTTACTAGATTTAGAGATGGGAATGGGAACTTAAGTGACCCAAATGCCAATTCTATTGCTATGTATACTATTATGGTTCAAGGATTGCCTAAAAGTATAGGGGATGATAGGAGGGTTTTACAAGAGTACTTTCAGTATTGGTATCCGGGTAAGATTTATAAAGTTATTATGCCTATGGATTTGTGTGCATTGGATGTTTTAGCGACGGAATTGGTTAGAGTTAGGGATGAAATTACTTGGTTGGTTGCAAAAATTGACTCAAGGCGTTTGCCTGAAGATAATGAGGGGGTTGGTGGTGGAGAGGGGTTTTGGGAGCAGTTGCAAGGTGCGGTTGTTTGGGTGTGGAGAAATTTGAAGAATTGGTGGGGTAAGATGATGGATAAGTTGGGGTATACAGATGAAGAGGAGTTGAGGAGATTACAAGAAATAAGGGCGAAGTTGGAGACAGATTTGGCAGAGTATAAAGAAGGTCGTGCGCCCAGTGCTGGAGTTGCGTTTGTGATATTTAAGGATGTTTATACAGCTAATAAAGCTGTTAAGGATTTTCGGAATGAGAAGAAGAGGCGGGTTGGTAAGTTCTCTTCTGTCTTGGAGTTGAGGTTGCAGAGGAACCAGTGGAAAGTGGAACGAGCTCCATTGGCAGCAGATATTTACTGGAATCATTTGGGGTCATCAAAGTTGTCTCTGAGGTTGAGGAGATTATTTGTGAACACGTGCTTGCTCTTAATGCTTTTATTCTTTAGTTCTCCTCTTGCTTTGATAAGTGCTTTGAATAGTGCTGGGCGAATTATTGATGCAGAAGCTATGGATAATGCACAATCATGGCTGGATTGGGTACAGAGTTCCAGCTGGTTTGCGTCCCTAATCTTCCAGTTCCTGCCAAATGTTATTATCTTTGCGAGCATGTATATAATAGTTCCATTGGTTCTCTCTTATATGTCCAAGTTTGAACGTCATCTAACTGTCTCTGGGGAGCAAAGAGCTGCGCTTTTGAAGATGGTTTGTTTCTTCCTTGTTAACCTCATTCTGTTGAGAGCTCTGGTTGAGTCTTCTTTGGAAGGTACAATCCTAAAAATGGGTAGATGTTATTTGGATGGAGAAGATTGCAAGAGGATTGAGCAATACATGAGTGCATCATTTCTGTCAAGATCATGTCTCTCTTCACTTGCATTTCTAATCACAAGTACTTTCTTGGGTATATCTTATGATCTGCTGGCTCCTATCCCTTGGATAAAGAAGAAGATTAAGAAGTTTAGGAAGAATGACATGCTCCAGCTGGTGCCTGAGCAGAGTGAAGAGTACCCTTTGGTAGGTCAAGCCATAGATGCTCTTCGGAGACCACTGATGCCTGATAATATGTTTGATTCTCCCAGGTCAAATGTAATTGATGAAGAGGGACAAGATCTCTATGTTTATCCGATCAGCAGAACCTCTCCCATTCCCAAGCAGACATTTGATTTTGCTCAATATTATGCATTTAATTTGACAATATTCACACTGACCTTGATATATTCCTCATTTGCTCCGCTCGTGGTCCCTGTTGGTGCAGTTTACTTTGGGTATAGGTATGTGGTGGACAAGTACAACTTTCTGTTTGTATATAGAGTTCGGGGTTTTCCTGCTGGTAATGATGGGAGGTTGATGGATACTGTATTGTGTATCATGCGTTTCTCTGTTGATTTGTTCCTTCTATCAATGCTTCTGTTCTTCTCGGTGCATGGCGATTCCACAAAGTTGCAAGCCATTTTCACCCTTGGAATATTAGTAATGTACAAATTATTACCTTCTGATAATGATAGTTTTCAACTAGCTTTTTTGGAAGGTATACAAGCTGTTGACAGCATTGTAGATGGACCCATTGATTATGAGGTATTCTCACAACCCAGGTTTGACTGGGATTCATATTATTCATGATTTGAAGCATAACAACTGTATGCAGTTAATCAATTCACCACTTGTGTTTTTTTGACCTTATGTATTTCTTTCTAGTCTTTGTGTGTGTTGTAAATGCTTGTGCAATCTTTGTTCCCTTTCTAGAACTACCTTTTAACTCAATCTTGTTACAAGATTTTACTGCTACTTGGTATTTTGAAACGTGGTAAATGTCATAAGACTAACTTCTCTTCACTTCCATCATAAAACCAGACCAATTTCTTTTAGATTTCAACTGGTTGATGTGCTTCATTCAATAGTCTACTTGCTTTTTGAAGGATATGCACATCCTGGCTAGGTTTATCTAGATTATTATGGGGCATATGTTTTCTTAAAGACCTCGATATGAAACTAGACTAGGTGGTGGCTTGTTGAAACTATTGATTACTGGAACTTGCATTGGTGCAAGGTTATTCTCTTGTTTGATTTTCTCGGTGTGTACTCAAGTAAAATTAGATATGATAGTTCCATTATGAAAGTCTGATGGTTCTCTTTCCATTTTTCCAGCACATCAGAACTGAGATTTTAAGCTTTTTTGACAGTCCCGTGAGTTTCAGGTCCTGTATAGGAAATGAATATGCGACTGTTTGTTATGTACGGAGATTTATCTTGCTGTACATTCTGCTGTGAAGTTTGCATATGCAATTTGTATAGGTCGGACCAATATCCTTTTCTGTGTGTTGAATTCCCGACTGATAGCTTGTAAAATTTGCATGGACACAAGCCATTGTCACTGACAGCACTGGATGTAGACTGGGTTTAGCGAAGGATTTGATACAAGATACTCTGTGATAACCTTATATTGAGTTCCCTCGCGCTAAATGGATAGCCAAGGAATAGAGGATCTGATGCAAGATACTCTATTATTTATAGCCAAGGAAACTATCAGAATAATAGGGACCTCTTTTGCTAAATAGATGCGTTGGAGTAAAGAAAGGAACTTAACGAGGTACTTGTGTTGAGAATATCGCTTTTATGGATTACGCTACCATTTTGTTTCTGAACCCCCCCCCCATGAACATGATTTGTATAAATTATAATACTTTTCCTTCTTTCCGTTTTAACACTTGATGGAACAAAGCCTCTTCTTTGAAACGAAACGAAATGGTCCAAAATTTTGTGTACTCCATGCGAGAAATGTGAAGGTTCATGCCTTTTCAAACTAGTCGCCACATGATTGCCACACCACATCCATGGATGGAAGACATTGAAAATACAAGTGCATAAACTATTAAAAAAGAGGCTCAAATACTTGGACAAAATGAATTGTAGGCAATATGAGAAACAGAGAAAAATTAGGAGATCAAAGCCAGGTAGTCAAGCTCAAGACCTAGCCTACAGTTACTCTTATCCATGCAAATGCTCTTTTACTTGAACAGGGTCAAGAAAAAATTGTGGCTCCACTGATCAGTAATTAATCTCCCATTCTGAACTCTCTCTCTCTCTCTCTCTCTCCCCCCCTCCCTCCCTCTCTGATAATTGTGTGGCTAGGCTCGTTTAACAAATGGATAAATTCCATTTGCCATTATTTGATTGAATGCTAATGCATAAAAAGAATAGAAAAATTTGCAAGTCAGAAGAAGGCTGCTCGTGTTCTTTTGCTTCGCTTCTTTAGGTCACAAGAAAAGATGTATCGTCTACCAGTGAAAAGCAATCTAGTTGATTCAGGTTCAGACACAAACAAGAATGGTTTTGCAGACAATAACCAACCCCTTTGTCCAAAACCCCGTCGGCTTGGACCAGCTGTACCTGCATTTCTCAAGCCCCTCAGATGTAGCAAGCATTGGTACGGACTTGTTCATGAATGTATAACTATTTTGCTTCTGTATCACTACTCTAATCTCATTTGGGATTTTTCATCATCAGCCAACCAAGTACTGACGAAAGAAGTGGAATCCTGAGCCTTGTTGCTGATAAGGTTAGTGTTCGGTAATAACATAATTTGCAGGTTTCGATCTTGTTGCTGGTGCCTAATTATGATTTTGATATGGATGTCTATTTGTTAGGCAATTGATGGTGGAGAAACTATATGCACAGGGTGCTCACCAAGCTGTTACTCAGGATCTCCTCCAGTAAGAACTGATAATCCACTAGTTCATGATGTACAGTTCATTCATCAAATGGAGCTTCTTTCACCATTTACAAGAACCAAGCTTGCTGACAAATTTGGCTTCACCTCTACCTCTCCAATATGAGAGAGTTTAGGGATGGCTGTCCAAGAATGAGATCGTCCTTCAAATGGGATATTTTTGCGCCACGAGTTCTCTTTTTGTAGTGTTGATTAGTACAAACATAAGTTATTTTTGTTCTTGTAATCTCCCCATTTATGCATTGAGGCTCATCTTTGTAAATACCATGAGATGAAAAAGAGCCACCTGCTTGTATCTTGTACATATTGCTTGATCAGATGATCCAGCCTTTTTGAATGTGGATTTTCTTTCCCGTTTCATGAAAAAAAAAAAAGATCTACCTTGTGTTCATCCATGTTGCTTAATGGTATTATCACCGAGTGGTGATTCTGGGCTTGAAACCAGCATTGTGACAGAACGATCAGAATGAGAAACCTGGCATCATCCCGTTCCCAGAACACAAGGAGCCTCAAATAGTGGAACCTATAGAAGCTCAAAACTAGCCTTTTCATTCATTTATGAACTCACCAACTTATTAACAAAAACCTAAAGGATGGGGAGAGAAAACCCGTTGATATGCTTTTATTTACGACGACGGATCTAAATAGTAAATTTGTTTTTTTGTTCTTTCTAAAAAAAATTATGGTTTATTATGTTTACAGTTTTGTCCTCATTATTTTGATTCTTTTGTCTTTTATCTTGAAGTTATTTTTATTTATAACTTCACCCTTCAATGAAAGTTTATAATTGTTCTTTTTTATTTTTACTTTTACTCTCATTCTTTTAATTGTTGTTTTTTTTATCCTTTTGTGTAATTGATTTTTTTCCTTGATTTTATTCCTCAAAATAAGATTTGTTGAATTATTTTGTAGTCAAACTATATTTTATAATTCATGTCATATTAGGTAAACATTGCTTGATTTAATTTTTTCTTTTTTTACTATAACAATATTGGCTACACCTAGATGTTTCTTTTTATGTTAAAAAAAGGATATGGCCCACATCATAGCAAGGGACAACAATTTAGTAGCTACCAAAATATATTACTTTAATTAAAAAAAATATAAAAAGCAAAAATTATTAATGTGAATGAAAATATTAATTAACAAAAAAATCTAAACAATAAGGGGAATTTGTTGTACCCCTCCTTACAAATTACTATTTATTGCAATTTTATTTTTTTCATTTTTTTTTCAATTTCAATTATATCTAACATTAGGTTTATTGACAATTATTGGGAATTGAGTCTTACAATTTATTTTTTATAAGATTATATTAGTCTCATGACTTGTATCATGAGTTTGATAAATTAATTCTAATTTTTTATATATATATATTTTCTTAAATTCATCTTTTTTTTAACATTGAGTTAATCGAGAAAATGTTTTCAAAGCATGTTTTAGCTCATCATTCGGGTTTTTCTTTAAACCCATCAAATTAAACAAATCGCATCAAATTAATTCTTGTATAGTTTAATTTTTTTATAATAAAAACATTTCACATTATAAATACTTATCCAATTGCAATGTAGCACATGGCGAAATCTATAATGACTACCAATATACCAAAACAGAAAATATGGACCCCACCTCTCACAAGGCATGCTGGAGTAAACCTTTCCTTAACTTCTAAACTCTCTTTCACTGACAATACACGCATAAATAATCCTTCTTTCTGGTTGAATCAAGATCTTGTTAATCAATGCAATTTCAAAATGGGTGTTAATTTTTATATATATAAAAACTATATTATTTTTAGAGCTCCACTTGATCTGAACCCGACCTGTCTTGATGGAAGGTTATTTATTCCATGACCCATGTCTAGAGCTGCTATGCAGCCAGAGCTATAATATCACTGTGACTCAAGTTGGAGTAGGAACGACGGCCATTGATGCAGAGTTCGCATCTCCTTTTGATTCTGGGTTGGTTGACGCAGCCTATTCAAGTGTCTCAGAAAAAGTAAGTGCTTTGGAGGATGAAGATTTTCTTCACTACTCTCTTCGAACAATCCAGAACTGAAATTAAATCTTCATGTTCATTTACTGGCCAGATCCCAGGATTCCTTTTGAATATTGTAATCCACCATCACCTGCCGATCGAGTAACTGGGCGTCCTGATCATGCAAACGCGAGTTTGTATGAGTTTGTACGAGTTTGTATGAGTTTACCGTCTATGATCCCAATAACTAGGATCTCCACTCAGGTGTTTTTCTAGATAATATATATTGTTTACTCAAACACAGATGGCGAGTAATTTTCATTTCAAATAACTGCAGAACGAAATTCTATACTGCATGGCTGTGTTCAAGAGAATGGAACTCAATATTATCCGGAGCAAGTACTGCATTTGAATGCTACACTTGGAATGTTAGAGTTCTCTGTTGTCTAGCAGTCCATGGTCAAGTCAAATGATGATTTGGAAATATTTTTTTTTGCCCGGCATGACTTTTATAACCTCACCCCACATGATCCTTCTAATTGATGAGAAAAGCTTTCTTGTAGAGAAACGTGTGCATAGGATACCTTTGATCACTTGTCACCTTCCTGCGTAAAAGACTACACTAGCTGTAGCTATCTTGACTTGTAGAACTCTTAAAAAAGAAGCAAAAGCTCTGTGACTTTTTTTGGTGAATAGATCAGCTTATTCAAAGCTCAATTAAAAATTACCAGCCGGAGTCTAGCCGCTGTTTGAGGGTTTGGTGGCTTTGAATCCTGTTACCAGAAGCCATTTCAACACCTCCCAGCTAGCCAGATTACCACCAGTGGGACTGCAATCGGCTGATCATAGCTGCAATCGGCTGATCACAGCTGCAATCGGCTGATCACAGCTACGACGTATTAATTAAGGGCGTGAAAGGAAGTAGAACACCAAGAAATTATTACTAAATGCTAGCACCCCATGGATCGTTGTTTCTCCCTATGATTCACCATGCAATACCACCAACTTTAGCTTCTAGTAGCTGATCACCAAAAGACACGTATAAAAATAATGGTGATGGTGACAAATAAAACAAAATAATAATAAGAAGAAGAGGAAGCCTTGAGGTTTACTCAGTCCAGAACCATTAAAGGAGTAGGTGGAATAACATACGAAATTCAATTAATGGTCGAGGTTTTCAACTCTCATGAAAAAGAAATATAACAACGAAGTTCTCTCAAACATATATGTATGAAGAATTCTGAGATCGCGTGGTCTGCACTCAGACAAAAAAAAAACATGAAAGGTAAACGACGATACATTTAAGGTTAGTTTCCTCGATGCTTCCTGCTGCTGCCTCTTTTTTTGACTATGAAACATTCGAAGTTGAAGCCAGGCAAAAGCAGCTTCTCTTTCCCACAGCACTCATGGAGAGTTTGAACGACGATCACGGCCACAGGAACCCTTTTAATTTATCTCAGGAAAAAATTCCTGCATTCACACACGCAGAACTGTTGGAAAAACTAGCTCATTATATACGCTTTGAAATCAGCTCGGGTGTGACTGTTTGATGCAAACGCGTGGAGTCCAACTCAGGAATTCCAAGTGCCACAATTGTTTTGAGCTACCTTAATTTTTATGTTTTTTGTTTAGGTAATATATATATATATATGATTTGGATTATAAAATCGACTAGATTAAATGACTTGGTTTTATTTTGATTGGGCAATAGAAAATGAGGCAATGATATAATATCTAGTGAAAAAAATAATTTTTCAAAATAAACAAATGATGTAGCTTAATTCATAGCCCATTAAATACAAAAAATGAAAATGACCTAAGAAAACGATTCTATTCAGCTCGAGTTAGTGTCAAGCTAACTCGAGTTATCTTGTCAAACTCGTTTCATTATAACTCAATAGAAAAAAATCATACAATATATTTTTTAAAAATAATATCAGTCAACATTAACTTTTCAAAATTGTAATTGACATTATCATACCTAAAGCATTTTATTTGGAAAAACAATGAATTTCAATTCTTGATCAATCATTATAATAATCTAAAGAATGATGATCAAAATGTAATAGAAGATAAGTCTTTTTTTTTAAGGGTGAGATTAAAAAGAAAAATTAATTTGGCAAAAGGACCAAAAAAACTAATCAAAAGAATAAAGATCAAAACTTACATACAAAATAAATAAAAAAAATGATTGGAGGGTGAAGATGAAAGAAAAAAATAATTTTAATAAAAGGAAAAACACATGAATCAAAATAAAATAAAAAAACATTAACAACATTTAAATATTCTTTTATATATATTTTTTAAAAAATTTAACCCGATCCACAACCTAACACATAGGTGAAAAATCTAGTATTTCATTAAACACCTTACAAAATATATCACTCACTCCTTGTGAAATAACTCCTTTTTTTTTTCTCTCGTACAAGAAAGCCAATGAGATGAAACATTTTTATAAACCTCTTATTTTTTCAAATAGCTATAATAACCATTTTAATTTATTTTATTTCTTCTTTAAAAAAAAAATGTTAGGCCCCGGTTCTTTGATTCGGTACCTAACCTTTTCTTAGTTAAAGAATGCAACCACATTTTTACAATGATGGTTAGAGAGAGAGAGAGAGAGATAGAGTTAATATTCCCCTTGATTCAATTAGTGTAGGAATTAGGTTGGACATAACAGGGAAGCACGTTTGATGATCAAACACGTGTACAATATCAGTTGAATTGACCTTTTCTTTTTCTTTTTTCTCCCCACTATCTCTAACCTTCTATTTTAGACTCTTGTATTTTATTTTATTTTCATTTACGACCTTGTATTTTACCTAATTGCTTGGTCTCTATTGGCTTGGGGGGGTTGAACCTTTGTTGTCAAACCAAGCCTAAGAGTACAGAAATATCAACACAGATATATCTTCAATGTTTTCTAGCCTCAGAAACCACCATCTAGGAATCGAAGATTGAGGTGGACTGTTTGAAATTTGTGACTCTTCGGATTTTGGGATTTTTTTTGCAGCATGTCTAGATCAAGGGCGGCACTCATTTTATTGCCTTATGGGAAAGACTCGGTGCAAAAAAAAAAAAAAAAATTCTTAAATCGAAGATCAACATGAAGTTCAAAAGCTACGGTGGTCGAATATGACAAAAAAAATATATTATATTTATTTCCGACCTATGGTCAATTGCTGTTTAGACTTGCAATTACAGTAATAATGTAGTAAATGGGTCTA
The DNA here is from genome assembly GCA_964035475.1 of Salix caprea. Lineage (NCBI taxonomy): Eukaryota > Viridiplantae > Streptophyta > Magnoliopsida > Malpighiales > Salicaceae > Salix > Salix caprea. The sequence continues at coordinate 12,355,445 of OZ037750.1, read as the reverse complement.
TAAAATTCTCAATGTTTGAAGCTTCCATATATATATATATATATATATATATATATATATAAAAAGTCTGTGAAAGGGTTCTTGCCTAATTAATTAACAGCACAATTGATTGGTCACCTAATCAGAATATATATAACCTCAAAATATGGCCCAGCTAAAGTAGTTTCCATTTCACTTCAAACAAATATTTATATCAATTATATCCCTTAAGTTCCATAACTTTTCAATTGAGCTCTTCCATCTAAAATAGGCTATGAAACGACGTTCTTTCATTAAATTCAACGTTTACTCTTAAAAGTATTCTTCTAGCAATAAGGTTCCGATTGAGAAAGAAAAACGAATTGAGGGCTCAATCGATACTCAGAGAATAGTCTGGAGGCTTGCCTTGTAGTGTAAAATGTAGGGGCCCACCGTCGTCAAAAGTCCAACCTTTCACGGTTCGTCTTCACACGGAGACAATGGTGCATGTATGCAAGATTTTTCCCCTCTCTCTCTCTTCAAACGAGAACACTACATCAACCGGGTTTCCTTTTCTTTCTCTTGAAACGCTATCAATTTCAATCCTTTTGTTTTCTCAATCCTTTGAATTCTCATTCCCATGGACACCCTTTTCAGTTCTGCTCATTCTTGCCATGTTCATCACCACAAGTTTCCATTTTTGTTTTTGTTCTTGTTTTTTTTGTTTGTTCTGATAGAAAGCTGCTCCGGGTTTGGAACCTACGGGTTTGATATTCATCACCGGTTTTCTGACCCGGTTAAAGGGATGTTTGGTGTTGATGGATTGTTGCCAGTGAAAGATAGTGTTCCATATTTTCAAGTTATGGCTCATCGTGATAGAGCTATTCATGGCCGTAGATTGGCTACTAGTACTGGTGGTGATAGCAATAATAAAAAAACACCACTTGCTTTCTATAATGGGAACGAGACTTATCTGATTGATAGTTTGGGATTGTAAGTTCCTCTCACTTTTAGTTGGGTTTTTTTCTCCAAGTTTTTGTTGTGTTTGGTTGCTGGGAAAGTTGAGAAAAGGAAAGGGAAAAGGTAGCAGAAGGAACAGTTGTGTTTCCTTGTACAGCAACTGCCTGTGTGGTTACATGTTTACCTGTCCTTTTGAGCATCAACTCCTATTAAGAAAAGAAGAAGATAAAAACCTCGAAGTATTTGCTTTCATTATTTTTCTTTTATATTGAAATTAATTGTAAGGCTCAATTTTATTGGCAACCAAACACGGGAATGAGATTAGTGCGTGTATTTAGATGATAATTATTTTTTGACTAATATATACCGTGTTTGTTCAATTTTTTCAGTTTACATTATGCTAATGTTTCGGTTGGGACACCAAGCATATCATTTCTTGTGGCCCTAGACACCGGAAGTAACCTCTTTTGGTTGCCATGTGATTGTTCCAGTTGTGTGCAAAGCCTAGGATCACCATCAGGAAGGGTAGGTCAATTATTTTGAATTTTCTAGTTGATTCTAGTTCAATTGAGAACTTCAATTGATTTTGACATCAGCACTGTTGAGAATGCTTATGATTTAAGCTGCTGACGCTTGAATTCTCTTTGAAGTTAAGCTATCAAAATTTTTTGTTGTCGTTGTCTGACTGATGATGAATGCTTGCTCTGAGTATTAGAGAATCCAGTTCTGCATCCTAGATTGCAGATAATTTTTAGCCTCGAGTGACAATTTATCACCATTTGACTTTGGACTCTTCTAACTGGAAAGTTTTCAATTCAAATGAAATCTCGAATCAGCTGTTGTGGTGATTAAATCTACTAATTTGATCATTTTTGTCTATGATACTAGCACCTCCACAATTACCAACTTAATTTTTTTGTTCTAAACAGGTAGAGCTCAACATCTACAGTCCCAACAAATCGTCAACAAGCGAAAAGGTCCCCTGCAACAGCACCTTGTGCTCACAAACACAGCGTAATCGATGTCCTAGTGATCAGAGCAATTGTCCTTATCAAGTCGTATATCTTTCTAATGGCACTTCGACAACTGGGTACTTCGTACAGGATTCATTGCACCTAGTCAGTGATGATAGTCAATCTAAAGCTATTGATGCAAAAATCACTTTTGGGTAGGTAATTTCCACTTAGCCATTGGTTTTAATTGGTGAACCTCAAGTATCAAAGTTCTTTCATGTGGATTTTGGTGATGTGAAAGATCACTTGCATGTGAGAGACCACACTAGATTTCAGACAAGTGCTATCAGAAGGCGTTTGGTGCATTTATTCTCTCTTTTGATGGACTGGAATCATTTTTCATTTCCATAACCTTGCTCCTCATTCTTAATTTTGTATCAAAATCTGTTCCAGCAATTCTTACTTCGAAATGTGCTATGCTTTTGCAGTTGTGGTCAAGTTCAAACGGGTTCTTTTCTGACTGGTGGAGCTCCCAATGGCTTATTTGGGCTTGGCATGGCTAATATATCTGTGCCTAGTACTTTAGCACATAATGGATATACTTCTGGTTCATTTTCCATGTGTTTTGGACCTGATGGGATTGGTAGAATCAGTTTTGGTGATAAAGGAAGCACAGGCCAAGGAGAAACGTCTTTCAATCAAGGGCAACCAAGCAGGTACTCACTTCTTGAATCTTGATGTGAAGACCTTTTCTTTCTAATCTGCCTTCCATGCCTGGTGTACTTAGTTTTTTTTTTTTGAAAACTTGTTACCAGTTCGCTTTACAACATCAGCATCGCTCAAACAATTATCGGTGGACAAGCTGGTGATCTTGTTTATAGTGCAATTTTTGATTCCGGTACCTCATTTACATACCTGAACGATCCAGCTTATACACTTATAGCCGAGACTGTAAGTAGTTTTAGTAGCGAGTCTCGATATTTGCTCGACTTCCTACCATTTGGGTACTTATTGCTTGTGCTATTTTTGCAGTTCAATAACTTGGTAAAGGAAACGCGTCACTCATCTACTGATCTCCCTTTTGATTATTGTTATGATATGAGGTCGTTTATATCGGCACAAACTCTCCTGTTTTCATGTGATTTTTGTTCTGTGATCCCTCAGGCACTGACTTCCACTTTGAATGCAGTGCTAATCAAACTGAGCTGACAATTCCCACGGTGAATCTAGTAATGAGCAGTGGAGACTACTTTAACGTTACTAACCCCATATTAACTATACTTGCGGTAAGCATGCCTTTATTTGTCTGATATCTTATTCCTGCTTCTTGGAATACAAATTTATTCCTGCAAACTGCAGAATGGTTCAGCTGTATATTGTCTCGGTATAATCAAAAGTGGAGATGTGAACATCATTGGACGTGAGTATCTGACTATCTATAGTTTTCCGTATTTTTGGAAGTTATTTTTCATTACATTCGGTACCCTTTTTTAATTTATTATTTTTTTGGATTTGTTTGGGGGATGTTTCTGGCGAACCATAATTTATCAATCTCATGCTAGACAAATAAGTTTCTCAAAGTTTGAAAGTTGGCTTGTTTTTGTCTCTTAAGATAGACTTGGCAAGTCCAGACCTGGCATCAATTTCTTGATGTGTGCAGTGAGAAGCTGTTCCTTACATTATCAAAACTTATCTCCTTGCAGAAAATTTCATGGATGGTTATCGCATAGTTTTCGATCGCGAGAGGATGATTTTGGGTTGGACGCCATCTAACTGTGAGTACTTTTCTGTTTTGGATTGGATCTCTAAAATCAAACACCATTTCCCCTCTTCCTTTCATTACTAGTTCTACCTAATGAGATTTCTTTCTGTCCCCAGGTTACGATGATAAGATGGAAACCAGCACTCTGGCTGTGTCCCCAAATACTGCAGTGCCTCCTGCTACCGCATTTAACCCAACAGCCACATCAACTCAAATACCAGCGGCATCGCCTCCTGGTGGGAGTCATTCACCGCTGTCGAAACCGTTTACTTACACCTTAATGATGACCCTAGTTCTATTCTTTGCTATTGTTTGATTTTTCTTTTTCTTATTGTTCACAATAGGATTTGCCCTTTCACAGTATCATTTTCATGCGTACCATAGGCATTCGTTTTCCAGTTATTGTATACACCAAGATGGAAGCATTGTTGGCTTCCTATTATTTTTGGTTCTTAGTCTCTGATCATAATAACACGAGTTGATGCTTGGGTTGTAATTATATCTTGATTATAAACAGACGATTGATATGATACAGTTACAGGATTACATTTTGGTCATAGCTCACCTTTCACTTCTTTATCGTTCATGTCCTCTCACTCTGAGAAGTAGCGTTCGACTTGTAGCGAGAAGAAAAATATTAGTTGCTCAAAAAGTATTTCATTCAAGCGTGCATGCTAGGAAAACACCCTCTTTTCGTTCTTTTATTCAACTTTGTTGCACTGTATGAATAATCTGTCATCTCTCTTTGAAATGCAATCTACGGATAGTTAGTCCTCTATCGTGAATAGAACTTGCAATCTCCAAACATTAAATACGATTACGCTTCCACAGACAGGATAAGGAAACTCTACATGCCAAAAAAAATGGGGGGCAAAAGCCTTCCATGAGTTGCAACAACATAAACAGATGAGCAGACTGAATTGCTAATGCCTTCACCTCCCATCTGCTTTTGCACAAAATTTGCGAGAAGAAAAGAAAAATAATTTTAAATTCTCTACTTTTCATTTTTTCAAAACTTTGGCCTTCTTCTTTGCTGATTGAGTCGAGGTTGAGAGCTCAGGCTTCTCCATTTCTTTCAACCCTTTACGTTGCAATTTTTTATCCTTGGTGTTGGAGGTCGACTGGACTTGCTTGGACTTCATCTTGATGGATCTCACCATTGAAGATAACTCATGCTTCTCTGTCCTTTCCGCCAAACCATCGGATATCATAGACTCATCTCTGTCCATTGAAAGATCATCAGATAGCAACCGAGCTTTTCCGTACTGTTTCTCATTCTCTCCTTCCACCAATTGTTGCCCACCACTCTTCTGTTGTTTCAGTGCCAGCTGCCTTGCATAGACTGCACTCCTGCAACACCAAATACAGACTCAGTTACAATACAACAGGTGGGATATTAAGGCTTTCCAAATCAGTAGCGGAGGACGACCAGTTTGCAATCAATAATGTAGGGATAATCATTAGCATACTTGGGCACAAGCAAGCAGTTTGATCAGCACACATCAAGATACCATGTCCAGTAGCTTGAAGAAATCAAGTGATACAGAGGAAGTACCTTTTGAACTGTGGATCTGTGGGATCCAATGCAAAGAGAGGTGACGTGAAAAGAGCAGAAAACCGAGGGTCATCCATATTAGAAGTGGGTATTTTGTCCAAATCTGGAACTTCTTTTCCCTTTTTCCCTTTTGCCTTTTTAGGTTTTAAATTATAACCCTTCAGACCTTTTTCACCCCCCTTATCATCAGCAAGTAGTAACTCGAGCTCTGCTTTGCTTGCCTCTGCCTCCCTATCTGTATCCTGAAGTTGCTTTTCTTCTTTGTTTTTCTTAACTTGGTAGTCCTTGTTGTTAAGTTTTTTCACAGATGGCTCTTCAATAAAGAAGTCATCCGGTTGTTCTATCCCTTCCATACCTTCCTCATCAGTATCACTACTGTCCTCTTCTGAAGAATACTTGGATTGATTTTTTCGAGCCTTCTTTTTCTCTCGCCTTTTCCTGAGATATGCCTCCCAAACAGTTTCTGATTGTTTATCCTTCTTTTCTAGGATACGCTTGCTTATATCCTCTAAGCCAGTATTGAAAGTGACCTCCATATCCTGACCCTCCTCAAGGTCTTCGTCTGAACCATCACCAGACTGTATTAAGGCACGGTACTTGTCTCGCTTTTTATGCTTTTTATCTGATTCATCTTCCATGTCATTATCAGCTTCATCATTGTCAGTTTCACTCTCATCAGAAGCTAGAAACTCCTTAAGCTCCAAGTCAGCTAGCTATATGAAAAAAGACACCGTGTCACTATAGAAGAAAAAGAACATACCGATTTAACATCTCAAAAGCTTTTCTATCAAGTTGAACAGAGCATAATATTGATTCCTACTGTTTCTAGAATGCATGTCTTTGATAATTGTTGCTTCTTTCAAATATCGTATGGCAAGGGCTTTCATCAATACTAGGTTAATAAATGAAAATATATGATTTCATAAGATGATTGAACATAAACCAAGAACCACGTGACTTTCAGAAAATGGTAAAATATTGATTTCATAAGATGATTGAACATAAACCAAGAACCACGTGACTTTCAGAAAATGGTAAAATATAGGAATATATATTTGCAATGCAGTGAATCCAGAGTACTTGCAGGAAATTGGCATTCCTTTGCATTTTTCCTTAGAATTTTTAATTTTAATTGAGTATATTCATTAAAATAAATAAAAAACAAGCACCATCTCTAGTCAGGCAGAAAAAAAATGCACTTTCTTTCACTCATTCCAGTCAAATATATGATTATAAAAATTCACAGGGAGTATCCAACACCAGTGAAGAGGTAGTAGACTCGGATCAAGCTACCTACCTGGTCAGCATTAAATTTTTGTTTCAAGGTCTTCACACGTTGCGGTTCATCTTCATCCCAAGAAACAGGAATGTTACTGTGCTGCAGTGCTTTAGTATGGAAATCCAGCCCCTCATAGCCCAAAGGCGCCTGAGCAAAAAGTGAAGATCATAAACACTCCTTTCCCTCTGCAAAATGTACTTTTAATTGTGTTTGTGCATAGAATGGTCCCTATAGAAACAAATTTCCTTGCATTGGATGCATATTTGGCCACGTACAACTATGTCCATGTGCATGCAATTATCATGAATACATAAACCCATCATCAATAGAGAATCTCGAAACACATATACCTCTGTGGCAACATCACGGGGTGGGTGTTTAAAATCCATTGAGTCAGGAATAAATCTGAGGTCAAGCACATTGGAAGATCTTTCAAACTCAACTCCATCACAGGATTTGTAAAGATAATCTCCTGTTGCAACTGAATCACATTCCACCACAGCATAGTAGTACCTGAGGAGAAAGACGCACACAATAAATCCATAATCAAAGAAGGAAAAACAGGGGTGGCAATAGAGTGTACTGAACAGCACGTACACTACGTCTTAATGGAGGCATCAACCACATTTTTGCATGTAAATTGGGTAAAGTACAGATCAGCATTAGACATCTTTGCATATATATTGGGAAAGTAAATATCAGTCCAATTTATAATTCGAAAGAGAAGCAATTATGAAAATGATATTCTGAAAAGTCACGATTAGCACACAAGATCCCTACAGATGACATTCAAGACCAATGAACTCGCAGCAGCTTGGTGGTGCTCTTACATAAGCAAGATGGGTTAGTTCTCAGATTCAAGTCTCACCTTTGTCAAATCTCTAATAAAATCAGAACCACCCATATATTTAAGAGAAATACAATGTTTCCAATGGAATACATGGCTGACAGGGCATATAAAACTGCCTAGCAGTAAAACAGTTCTGCTATAGCGAGACAAGAGAAGCATAATGCGCTTCATTCTAATAAAATATGTAACAAACTTGGGACGAAGGAAGGTCCAGGGTCTTTCCTTCAATAGACCTGATTAAAACAGAACCTTATAAGCAACATGCTTTCAGTACAAAATTCTGTCCACCTTATCTGAACAATTAAACATGAGGTCACTTTATGAATAAAATGTACAAGTCAGTGATTAACCGGTTATTTTTATGCTTAGCTGTCTTCCTTTAAATGACCCAGGTTGGAGAAGGATTAGGCTCAATGTTATTCTTGAAAACTTTTGGCAGGACAAAATGTGTAGAAACAGGAACAAACGATTACCTTAGCCTGCTTTTCTCATAAGCACGCAACTTGTCATAGTCAATCTCATCATTGTCGTCGTCATCGTCATCGCTTTTCTCATTTTCATCATCGAATAAGCCAACAGGGCCACGGACTTCTTCCTCTTTCATTCGTTGAAGTCCAAATTCAGATGGGTAGACACTGACAGACAAAATTTGTCCTCCTTTTGGAAGAAATGAGCGCAGTACAACAAATAAGTCAACAGCCTAGATTTTCAAAGAAAAAAGTCAGTTCAAGGGTACACCATACAAATACCTAGACAACAACAAAGTAAACCATGGAGGGATATACAGTGGAACTTATGCATAGAGCTCAGTACAATAAGAGAAGGCCCTCGTTACTAATAACATACTTGTTCTAGCTAATTCTCGGTCACAATTTAATTTTCACCTTTGAAAACTACTCTTGCATAATTGAAAAAGAAAGATAGGGGAGGCTAAATGCCATGGGCAGGATATTTATTACAGCTTGTGAAAGGACAGGAGTCATGCAAAATTATTGGTGCATAGAACTCAAACACGCATAATTGTTTTCAATGACAAATATAATGGCTATTTCCAATTTTAAGTTCTCCATATTTAAAAAGTCCTTTGAACAGGTGTAAGCAAATCTCAGCCTCAAACCTCTCAACAGCAAAGTGACTGCATACATTGAAAAATCATCCTAGATTAAATGACTTGGTTTTATTTTGATTGGGCAATAGAAAATGAGGCAATGATATAATATCTAGCGAAAAAAAAAATAATTTTTCAAAATAAACAAATGATGTAGCTTAATTCATAGCCCATTAAATACAAAGAATGAAATAGAATGAAAATGACCTAAGAAAACGATTCTATTCAACTTGAGTTATTGTCAAGCTTATAAGAGATGTATTTGCACAGAATATCAATGAAAAATACCATGAATTTTATTGATAATTGATGAGCTATTTATATACATAAGAAGTGTCTATACTTGGCAGTATTGTTTGCCAATTGAATGTACAATAAATGTGTAGGATTTGTACAGAAAATGAAGGTAATTGTAACGGCTAGAAATGCCAAAAGAGGAAACAGACTGTTGAATGTTGCTGCAGATTTGCTTAATGAATCTTAAGCTGATTTTGTGTTGTTTTCCTCAATACGCCCCCTCAAGATAGGGCTTCCGTCGGTAAGGCCAATCTTGAATCGCAAGGTTTCAGTACGTTGTTGTGACAGCGGTTTCGTCAAGAGATCCGCAAGTTGATCCGTAGTGTGAACATGCTGAACTTGAAGGGTGCCTTTTTGTACTAAGTCACGGACGAAATGGAGGTCAATTTGGATGTGCTTCATGCGAGAGTGATCGACCGGATTGTAGCTGAGATGAGTTGCACCGAGATTGTCGCATAACAGAGTAGGAGGAGCCTGAAGAGGGAACCCGAGTTCGGTCAGCAGATTTAGCAGCCATAGTGTTTCCGAGGCAGCATTGGCGAGTGATCTGTATTCAGCTTCGGTGGATGATCGTGCAACAGCTCTTTGTTTTTTGGAGCTCCAGGAGATAGGATTTTGGCCAAGGAAGCTGATGTAGGCTGAAGTAGAGGTGCGATCATCGACATTGCCAGCCCAATCCGCATCTGAATATGTTGTGAGATGCCAGGAGGTGGTCTTCTTGATGTGAATGCCATGGAATATTGTGTGTTTGAGGTACCTGAGCAATCTTTTTACAGCTGTCCAGTGCGAGTATGTTGGCTTATGCATAAATTGAGACAATTTGTTAACAACAAATGAAATATCTGGGCGAGTAAGGGAAAGATATTGAAGACTACCAATTACTCGACGAAACTCAGTGCTGTCAAAGGCAGCAGTGCCATCAATGAGTTTCAGAGATGAGCTAGTGCTTAGAGGTGTGGAAACATTCTTAGCACCAACCATGTTTGTTTTAGATAGCAAATTTCTAATATATTGATGTTGGGAAAGAAACAAACCTGCTGTAGTGGGGAGAACTTCCACTCCCAAAAAATAATGAAGTGCACCTAAGTCTTTCAAAAAAAATCTAGAGCTTAACTGCTGGACAATAGAGCATACAAATATTGAATCATTTCCAGTAATCACAAGGTCATCCACATAAACAAGTAAGTAGCAGATAGTATGACCATTACGATAGATAAATAAAGATGAATCTGCTTGGGAAATAAGAAACCCGAGAGTAAGCAGGGCATTCTTGAGAGTGGAATACCAGGCCCTAAGGGCCTGTTTAAGTCCATAAATGGCCTTTCGCAGCCTGCAAACATGGTTTGGTTTAGAGGGATCTTTGAATCCCGGAGGCTGTGTCATGTAGACATCCTCATCAAGTTGTCCATGCAAGAATGCATTTTGGACATCCATTTGCCTTAAGGACCAGCCTTGAATTACAGCTATTGTAAGTATAACCCGAATAGTGGCTGGTTTGACTACAGGGCTAAAGGTCTCAGTGTAGTCTAAGCCTGGTCTTTGAAGAAAACCACGGGCAACTAACCTAGTTTTGAAACGGTCAATTTGGCCATTGGCCTTTCGCTTAACACGAAAGACCCATTTGCAGCTCACAGGACTGCAATTAACAGGTGGGGGAACTAATTCCCATGTTCCATGTTTCATTAGAGCAGTAAGCTCATCGGACATGGCTGCACGCCATCGCGGCAAGCTTAGGGCTTGACTAACACATGTTGGCTCTAGGCCGTGAGGGAGTGGGTGCTTAGTGACAGAATGCATTTGTTTTGGTTTATGTATGTTATTCATGGATCTGGTGACCATGGGGTGAGTTCTGACAGTGGGTGATGAGTGTGTGGCTGATGATGAAGATGAAGAACTGTGCTGTGAGGAGGGAGATGATACTGTGGCTGCGTGATGTGACTGTGAGTGAGGATGAGATTGATGACTAGATGCATGATTTTGTGCAGATGGGCATGAATTTGAATGTAATGGCTCAGATGAATGTTGCAAATTTGAAGAAATTGAAAGAGAAAGAGAGTAGCAGTTACCTGGAGGAGATGGAGGAACGGCGTTAGCAGACGTCGAAATCACTGGTGGAGCTGATGAAGGTAGTGGAACGGGATTAATTTGGGTTTCGTGTGGGATTGACGAGTCTGGCGACGAAGAGGGAGATTGAATAGAAATTAGGGATTTTGTTTCATCAAACAAGACGTGCCGAGAGATATAAATCTTTTGGGTTTCGGGCTCTAGACATTTGTATGCATTTTGGGTTAAGGAATACCCAACAAAAATACATGGAATGGATTTTGGTTCTAATTTATGGGTTGTGTATGGTCGGGTGAAGGGGTAGCAAATGCACCCAAAAAATTTTAATTTTAAATAGTTAGGCTTTTAGCCAAAAAGGGCTTCAAATGGAGATATGTTTTGAAGAAGTGGGGTTGGTTGGCGATTTATAAGATAAGTGGCGGTATGGAAGGCATAAGGCCAAAATGATAATGGAAGTTTGGCATCAGTGAGCAGGGTGAGACCTGTTTCAACTAAGTGGCGATGACGGCGTTCTGAGACACCGTTTTGTTGAGGTGTATAGGGAGCAGTAGTATAATGACTGATACCATGAGTTGACAAAAAAGATTTTAAACTGATAAATTCTCCACCATTGTCTGAGTAAAGACTTTTTATGCTTGTTTGAAATCGTTTTTCAACTAGAGTTTTAAACTGAGGAAAAATTGTTTTGACAGAAGATTTTGCTGGAATAGGATAAAACCACATGTATTTGGTGTAGTGATCTACAAAAATTAGATAATATCTAGAACCATCTAAACCCAAGCAATGAGCTGGTCCCCATACATCAGTATAAATAATATCAAGCGGTGCATGACTTTTAATACTTGTGGGCCGAAATGGAAGTTGATGGGCTTTATTAATTGAGCAAGAAGAACAAAGAGAATTAAAATTTTTTTCTTGTTTTTGAATGGGTAATGAAAAAGCATTGATAAGACTAAGAACTATTTTGGAGGTTGGATGTCCAAGACGCTTGTGCCAACCATCAAGTGAAATTCTTTCATGCACATTTGCAGTAAATTTGGAAGTTGTGCCCACCAGTGAATTCGGAAACTGATATACACCATCCTCACATGCACCTCTTAGCAAAGTCGCCCTCGAATCTTGGTCCTTCACAAGAAAATAAGATGGGTGAAGTTCAACAAATACATTATTTTAAGATGTAAAATGATGAACATAAATTAAATTTTTAGAAATATTAGGTACACAAAGAGTGTCATTAAGAACGAAAGTTCGTAAAGGTGATTCTAAGGTTAAAGATCCAACATGTGAGACGGTCAAACATGTCCCATCACCTATGACAACTTCGTCGGTGCCATCATACTCGGAATGAATTGATAAATTCGCCAAGTCACCAGTGATATTGTGCGAGGCAGCTGAGTCAAGAAGCCATTTTTGATCTTGCGCAGTGTTTGTATTTGCACAATTTGCCGTCATTGAATTTTGACGGAGTTGTGAACAAGTCTTAGCAGTGTGTCCTATTTGGTCACAAAATTGACATTTTGGACTGAACCTTCTCTGAGTGGGCTGAGGATACTGTATGTGGGTCTTAAATGGGCCAGTGGGCCTGTTGGCAGTGTAGGCCTGTTCGGGCAAGGGGCCTGTTTTTTGCGGTGGCCCATTATGCCTATACATATGGCGCCGAGCAGACCCATTTGGGCTGTAATTTGTTTGTCGGTGGCGATGGCTTTAGTTCGCCGTCGCAAGGAGCTACTGAGTGGATGAATCCAGACGGCGCAGGTAGTTGTCATGCCCAACAAGGATGTCATGCAACTCCTCAAAAGCCAAGGAAGTTGGCCGTGCTCTTATGGTGGTGGCGATGTCCCTGAAATCAGAACCCAAACCATTTAGTATGTAGAGAGTGAGATCATCATCGGAGATAGGATGATCGATTAAAGCAATTTCATCTGCAAGGGCCTTCACGGCGTGCAGGTAGTCAGGGACAGAGCGATTTTTGCGTTGAATTAAGGTAAGTTCCTCCTTCAATTGCATAGCTCTGGTGCGCGATTTACTGGCATACATATGATGCAGTTTTTCCCAAGCTTCATGGGAAGTCTTGGCAGAGGCAATGAGAGGTGTGATGGTGGTTGATGTTGAGGCCAAGATAGCACTTAGGATAAGCTTGTCTTGACGAACCCAATGGGTTTTGTTGAATTCACTACTGGAAATGCCCACTGATGAGGGACACTGTGACACTCCTTGAACATAGTCAAGGAGGTTGTAGCCGATGAGGAGTGCCTCAAATTGAGCTCTCCACTGTGGAAATGTTGATGGCTTTAGTTTCTCATTGATCTGTGTAGAAATGTTCAGTGCGATAAGGGCAATGTCAGGGGAAGACGTGGGTTGAGTGGGTTGAGAAATTGGGTTTGATGCAGATACTTGTTCTGCAATTTGTTCTGTGGGGGAAGACATGGTGTTTGTAGGGAAAAGGGGGATCTTTTTACTCGTGAGAGATAGGCTCTTCTGATACCATATAAGAGATGTATTTGCACAGAATATCAATGAAAAATACCATGAATTTTATTGATAATTGATGAGCTATTTATATACATAAGAAGTGTCTATACTTGGCAGTATTGTTTGCCAATTGAATGTACAATAAATGTGTAGGATTTGTACAGAAAATGAAGGTAATTGTAACGGCTAGAAATGCCAAAAGAGGAAACAGACTGTTGAATGTTGCTGCAGATTTGCTTAATGAATCTTAAGCTGATTTTGTGTTGTTTTCCTCAATAAAGCTAACTCGAGTTATCTTATCAAACTCGTTTCATAATAACTCAATAGAAAAAATCATACAATATATTTTAAAAAAATAATATCAGTCAACATTAACTTTTCAAAACTGTAATTCAAATTATTATACCTAAAGCATTTTATTTGGAAAAACAATGAATTTCAATTCTTGATCAATCATTATACAAAATCATTCAAAACAAAAAATAATAATCTAAAGAATGATGATCAAAATGTAATAGAAGATAAATCTTATATTTATTTTTTGAAGGGTGAGATTAAAAAGAAAAATTAATTTGGCAAAAGGACCAAAAAACTAATCAAAAGAATAAAGATCAAAACTTACATACAAAATAATAAAAAAAATGATTGGAGGGTGAAGTTGAAAGAAAAAAATAATTTTAATAAAAGGAAAAAAACATGAATCAAATTAAAAAAAAAACATTAACAACATATAAATATTCTTTTATATTTTTTTAAAAAAAATTAACTCGATCCACAACCTAACACATAGGTGAAAAATCTAGTATTTCATTAAACACCTTACAAAATATATCACTCACTCCTTGTGAAATAACTCCTTTTTTTTCTCTCTCGTACAAGAAAGCCAATGAGATGAAACATTTTTATAAACCCTCTTATTTTTTTCAAATAGCTATAATAACCATTTTGATTTATTTATTTTATTTATTTATTTAAAAAAATGTTAGGCCCCGGTTATTTGATTCGGTGCCTAACGTTTTCTTAGTTAAAGAATACAACCACAAATTTTTACATTGATTGAAATTGTTTTTTAAAATATTTTTTAATTATAAATATATTATAATAATATTTTTTTAAATATTTTAATATTAGTATATGAAAATAATTTAAAAACACTAAATTTTTTAATTAAAATAAAAAATAATTTTTTTAAAAAAATATTTTTGAAACTGTATGCAAAAAAAGGTCTCAGCTTCTCTGAAAACCAATCCTCGTGACGAGAAAAAAAAAAAGACAAATAGAAAGGAAGCTAATCAAAGTGTACTTGGAGAGTTGTAAGTTTAAGTGCTGGTGCCCAAGAAGTTCAATTGTTAAAAATTCCCTTGTGGTTAATATTCCCCTTGATTCAATTAATGTAGGAATTAGGATGGACATAACAGGGAAGCACGTTTGATGATCAAACACGTGTACAATATCAGTTGAATTGACCTTTTCTTTTTCTTTTTCTTTTTTCTCCCCACTATCTCTAACCTTCTATTTTAGACTCTTGTATTTTATTTTATTTTATTTTCATTTACGACCTTGTAGTTTACCTAATTGCTTGGTCTCTACTGGCTTGGGGGGGGTTGAACCTTGTGGTCAAACCAAGCCTAAGAGTACAGAAATATCAATATAGATATATCTTCAATGTTTTCTAGCCTCAGACGCAGCCATCTGGGAATCGAAGATTGAGGCGGACTGTTTGAAATTTGTGACTCTTCGGATTTTGGGATTTTTTTTGCAGCATGTCTAGATCAAGGGAGAAAGACTCGGTGCAAAAAAAAATAAAAAATCTTAAATCGAAGATCAACATGAAGTTCAAAAGCTACTGTGGTCGAATATGACAAAAAAAAATATATTATATTTATTTCCGACCTATGGTCAATTGTTGTTTAGACTTGCAATTACAGCTATAATGTGGTTAATGGGTCTATAAAATTCTCAATGTTTGAAGCTTCCATACAAATACATATATATATATATATATATATATATATATATATATATATATATATAATAAAAAAAGTCTGTGAAAGGGTCCTTGCCAAATTAATTAAGGGTGTGTTTGGCATTGCTTTTGCTTTTGCGATTGAGGTTGAAAAAAAGCATTTTAAAAAAAAACACTTTTACTGCGGTGCAAAATAAGCAGTGAAGTGTTTGGTTAAAACTGTGGTTGAGATGGAGTTTGAAAAAAAAAGCAGTTTTAGGTGTTTGGTTACCAAACTTTACATATTGCTTTTAAGTTGTAAAATTACTTTAAAGGGCATGGACATATACACACACATTTATATATATATATATATATATATGTATATATATATATATATATATATATATATATATATATATATATAACTTCGAAAAATGAATTTAAAAATAAATAACAATTTCTATTAATGTGAATACTTCAAGTAAAATGGAAACGTTATTTCATTCTCCCATCAAACTATTTGCAATGCCCTCGCGAACAATATCTATATGTTAATTTCTGCGCGAACTCTGACTAGTTTCACACGCTACAACATCTGGTAATAACTCATCTGGGATATAATCGGGATTACGATCATATTCAACAAAAACAGCATCATCTTGCGATCTCCTTCTAATATAGTTATGTAGTGCCATCGATGCAACAACAATCACAACCTGTGTTTTATAATCATTTATTATAAATAATTAAAAATTTTAATTAAAAAATAAGAAAGGTTTTCTTAAAAGTTTTTATATTGAAAGGTACTTTTTATATATAGTTTTTTTTTTTAACAAAACAGCTATATATAAAATTAACAATGGCTAGTGTCAATTATATAGAACATAAATAAGAGAATTTACTTATTGTGTGTAAACATAAGAAAGAAATTATATCATTATTTTAGAAATCGCAAGGGTTTGAATTGTTTGTTTGAAGTCAGATTCAATTAAGTTGTAATATAAAATTCGTGTGTGAAAAATACATAAATAGTATTCAGAATACTTGATTATTCGAGGACTAGAATGATATTCCCTTTATTAATTATTTTCTAGTCCTTGATTATTGTATTATTTTTATTTTTAATTCTTGCACATCAATAGTAATCTGGAGCGGAAAAGGATAATTTATTAAAAAAAAATCCACAATTCAATGCACAAATAATTTCGCTTTCACGTTCAAAATAAGAAGGGTGTGGCTGCAGAGGAGAAGAAGAGAAGGGAGAAGGGAGAAGAGGGGGGATTTGTGCAGACGAGAAAGAGAAGCAGAAGGGAGAAGGGTTTGCCGTGCAAACGAGAAGAGAAGACAGAAGGGTGAAGGTTGTGGCTGGGAGAAGGGTGTGGCGTGCAAGAAGAAGATAAGAAGGCCAGAGAAGGGGCTTTGGGTGCAGAAGAAGATAAGGTTTTGTGCAGATTTTTGGGTGAAGAAGATAAGATTTTTGCAGATTTGCGAGAAGAAGATAAATCGGCCAGAGAAGGGGCTTGGGTGCAGAGAAGATAAGGAAGGGGCCTGGGTGCAGAAGAAGATAAGGTTTTGTGCAATTTTTGGGTGAAGAAGATAAGATTTTTGCAGATTTGCGAGAATAAGATAAATCGGCCAGAGAAGGGGCTTGGGTGCAGAGAAGATAAGGAAAGGGCTTGGGTGCAGAAGAAGATAAGGTTTTGTGCAGAGTTTTGGGTGAAGAAGATAAGATTTTTGCAGATTTGCGAGAAGAAGATAAATCGGCCAGAGAAGGGGCTTGGGTGCAGAGAAGATAAGGAAGGGGCTTGGGTGCAGAAGAAGATAAGGTTTTGTGCAGATTTTTGGGTGAAGAAGATAAGATTTTTGCAGATTTGCGAGAAGAAGATAAATCGGCCAGAGAAGGGGCTTGGGTGCAGAGAAGATAAGGAAGGGGCTTGGGTGCAGAAGAAGATAAGGTTTTGTGCAGATTTTTGGGTGAAGAAGATAAGATTTTTGCAGATTTGCGAGAATAAGATAAATCGGCCAGAGAAGGGGCTTGGGTGCAGAGAAGATAAGGAAGGGGCTTGGGTGCAGAAGAAGATAAGATTTTGTGCAGATTTTTGGGTGAAGAAGATAAGATTTTTGCAGATTTGCAAGAAGAAGATAAATCGGCCAGAGAAGGGGCTTGGGTGCAGAGAAGATAAGGAAGGGGCTTGGGTGCAGAAGAAGATAAGGTTTTGTGCAGATTTTTGGGTGAAGAAGATAAGATTTTTGCAGATTTGCGAGAAGAAGATAAATCGGCCAGAGAAGAGGCTTAGGTGCAGAGAAGATAAGGAAGGGGCTTGGGTGCAGAAGAAGATAAGGTTTTGTGCAGATTTTTGGGTGAAGAAGATAAGATTTTTGCAGATTTGCGAGAAGAAGACAAATCGGGCAAAGAAGGGGCTTGGGTGCAAAGAAGATAAGGAAGGGGCTTGGGTGCAGAAGAAGATAAGGTTTTGTGCAGATTTTTGGGTGAAGAAGATAAGATTTTTGCAGATTTGCGAGAAGAAGATAAATCGGCCAGAGAAGGGGCTTGGGTGCAGAGAAGATAAGGAAGGGGCTTGGGTGCAGAAGAAGATAAGATTTTGTGCAGATTTTTGGGTGAAGAAGATAAGATTTTTGCAGATTTGCAAGAAGAAGATAAATCGGCCAGAGAAGGGGCTTGGGTGCAGAGAAGATAAGGAAGGGGCTTGGGTGCAGAAGAAGATAAGGTTTTGTGCAGATTTTTGGGTGAAGAAGATAAGATTTTTGCAGATTTGCGAGAAGAAGATAAATCGGCCAGAGAAGAGGCTTAGGTGCAGAGAAGATAAGGAAGGGGCTTGGGTGCAGAAGAAGATAAGGTTTTGTGCAGATTTTTGGGTGAAGAAGATAAGATTTTTGCAGATTTGCGAGAAGAAGACAAATCGGGCAAAGAAGGGGCTTGGGTGCAAAGAAGATAAGGAAGGGGCTTGGGTGCAGAAGAAGATAAGGTTTTGTGCAGATTTTTGGGTGAAGAAGATAAGATTTTTGCAGATTTGCGAGAAGAAGATAAATCGGCCAGAGAAGGGGCTTGGGTGCAGAGAAGATAAGGAAGGGGCTTAGGTGCAGATAATGTTTGCAGATTTCTTTTGGATCGCGAATCTCACAAATCATGATCGACGTTCAAAAAGCATCGAAAAGATGCTTATTTTGAAACGACGTTCAGAAGAAAAAAAAAGAGTGGGACCCGCGCATTTGTACCTGTGTTTGGTACAAAACCAAACACCAAAATTACGTCCCGTTTGGCAATCGTGGAACGCACCACATTGCCAAACGGGCACTAACAGCACAATTGATTGGTCACCTAATCAGAATATCTATAACCTCAAAATATGGCCCAGCTAAAGTAGTTTCCATTTCACTTCAAACAAATATTTATATCAATTATATCCCTTAAGTTCTATAACTTCTCAATTAAGCTCTTCCATCTAAAATAGGCTATGAAACGACGTTCTTTCATTAAATTTAACGTTTACTCTTCAAAGTATTCTTCTAGCAATAAGGTTCCGATTGAGAAAGATAAACGAATTGAGGGCTCAATTGATACTCAGAGAATAGTCTGGAGGCTTGCCTTATAGTGTAAAACGAGCGGTATACCCGCGCGATGCGGCGGTTTTTTTTATCTATGTAGAAAATTGATTGCTTTTATATGTATTATATTTTATTATTTTAATATTTAGTTAGTATAATTATATTTAAGAATACTGATATGAATTTTTGTCCTTCAAAAAAATCCAAACTCATTTTTCCTCTTTCTCAATATATTTTTAGACGATAATATTCAATAAATATCAGACATATTAGAAATAAAAATATTGTAATTTGTTTTTAAAACATAAACTTCATTTTTTTGTGTGCTATAATTATTTATTTGCCGTCTAAAAAGAACAGTCTAATGGAACCGGGAAGTGACTTGTATATTTTTTAATTTGACTTGTAGATAATGGAGGTAAATTTGTCAACATTTTTTTTTTTGAGATGTTTTTTTTTTCCAGTAATATTAGATCTAAAATATTAAAAATGAAAACATTGGAAATTCTTGTAAAGAAATAAACTTAAATAAAAGAGCACAAAATTAAATTTTGAAGCCAATATTTTTTTTATATAAGATTTATTAATCATATTATTATATTAAATATTTTTAAGAAAACATGATATGAATTTCTGTCCTTCAAAAAATCCTAGGTCATTTTTCCTCTCTCTCAATATATTTTTAGGCGATAATATTCAATAAATATTCAAACATATAATTAGTTTTACATATTTTACTTTGACATAAATATACAAATATATAATTAATTTGACATAATTTCAATAATATATTTAATTTAAAGGATAATCTTAGGCTATTTTGTTCTCTCTTTATATATTCTTAGGCGATAATATTCAATAAATATTAGAACATATAATTGGTTTCACATATTTTAATTTGACATAAATACACAAATATATAATAAAAAGGTCAAAACACTGCAAATTTATTTCAAGAAATAAACGTAAATAAGAGAGCACAAAATTTACTTTTGAACCCAATTTTGTTTTTATTTTATAGGATTTATTCATCGTATTATTATATTAAATGTATTTAAGAATACTGATATGAATTTATGTTGTTACAAAAATCCTAGGTCATTTTCCCTCTCCCTTTATATATTTTTAGGCGATAATATTCAATAAATATTTGAACATAATATTAGTTTTACATACTTTAATTTGACATAAATATACAAATATAATAATAATACGTGCGGCTATTTTGGAACAGTGTAATCGAAACGGGAAGTGGCTCGCATATTTTTGGATTGCAGATAACGTAGGTAAATTTGTTTGCCTTTTGTTTTTTTGAGCTGTATTTTTTCCCAGTAATATTAGATTTGCAATATTAAAAATCAAAATACATTTTTTTTTCAAGAAATAAACTTGAACAAAAGAGCACAAAATTAAATTTTGGAGCCAATTTTTTTTATTTTATAAGATTTATTCATCATATTATTATACTACATGTATTTAAGAATATTGATATTAATTTTTTTTCTTAAAAAAATCCGCTGTCATTTTTTTCTCTCTGTATATATTTTTAGACGATAATATTCCATAAATATTCAAACATATAATCAGTTTAACATACTTTAATTTGATATATTTATACAAATATATAATTAATTTTACACACTTTCAATCATATATTATTTTTTTTTATTATTATTAGGCGATAATATTGAATAAATATTCAAACAATTAAATAATTATTATTAATTTTTTTAATTATTATTATTATTATTATTATTATTATTATTATTATTATTAGCATTAGCATTTAAAAAAGATTTGTGAATTTTTATTTAAATATAATAATAATACGTGCGGCTATTTTGGATCAGTGTAATCGAAACGGGAGGTGGCTTGCATATTTTTGGATTGCAGATAACGTAGGTAAATTTGTTTGCCTTTTGTTTTTTTGAGCTGTATTTTTTCCCAGTAATATTAGATTTGCAATATTAAAAATCAAAATACATTTTTTTTTTTCAAGAAATAAACTTGAACAAAAGAGCAAAAAATTAAATTTTGGAGCCAAATTTTTTTTATTTTATAAGATTTATTCATCATATTATTATACTACATGTATTTAAGAATACTGATATTAATTTTTTTTCTTCAAAAAATCCGCTGTCTATTTTTTCTCTCTGTATATATTTTTAGAAGATAATATTCAATAAATATTCAAACATATAATCAGTTTAACATACTTTAATTTAATATATATATACAAATATATAATTAATTTTACACACTTTCAATCATATATTATTTTTTTATTATTATTAGGCGATAATATTGAATAAATATTCAAACAATTAAATTATTATTATTATTCATTTTTTTAATTATTATTATTATTATTATTATTATTAGCATTTAAAAAAGATTTGTGAATTTTATTTTAAATAAAAATTAATTTTCAAATGATTATCACCAGGAATAAAATTTGAAGACCAAATAAAAAGAAACCCTAACAAAAGAAAAGATAAAAGAAATACTCAAAACCAAATAAAAAAAAATACATACATAAACTTGTACAATAATATGGGATAATGCATAAATATATAAATAATAATAAAGGAAATCAATTTCAATAAAACAATTAAAAACATAAAAATAAAAGATATTATTGATTTAAAGTGAAGGATTAATTTGACAACAATTCATACTTTTGTACCAAAAATATTAAAAGATTTAAAAGAAAAACAATTTAAAAGAAGAGGGACTGAAATTAAAGTGCAATATATATTGAATTTGAAATGAAGGACAAAATTGAAAACAATAAAACCTGTTGCACTAAAACAATTAAGGGATCTAATAGAAAACCGAAAAATTCAAAGAAGAAGGACTGACATGCAAACTTCCTATATATCAATTTGAATTAAAGGACGAAATTGCAAGCAATTGAAACTTCTATTACAGAAATCAAACAAAAGCCAAGGGACTGAAATGCATCAACAATAAACCTGGGGGACTGAATTGGAATCCAGCGCTGAGGAGAGAGAAAAGAGCACATAAACGTTCAACCGGATATATGAGCCTCTACGTTGATACGTGTAAGGCACGCGCCACTCCATGAGATCCGGGGAAGGGTTGCGAGTCGATTCAACCGGCGACGGAAAAATTTACACCGCCGTATGAAGCCGCACGCGCCGCCTGAATAGATCGCGGGAAATAAACGCGTCGACGCGCCCGTACGGATGACTGACAGAGCTGACGACGGGGAATAGTGGCGTAGGAGTCAATTACTAAAACGCCCCTGATGCTAATGCCTGGACTTTGTCGTTTCGGGGGCTACATACGTAATAACACATTTTAAAAAATATTAAAAAAGAAAATACGTGCGGCGGACCAGACCGGACCGGTCCGTACGTGGTCAATTACACCTGTGCCCCTCAGCGTAAACCGTGTTTTTGTCTTATTATCGGGGGCAAAATCGGTGAAGCACTGTTCATAATAGGAAAAAAAATGGTGGACGTGCACCTGCAACGCACGGAGGACAAAACTCGCGTCCAAAGTGCGGATGAGTGTAGGTGAACAGTAAACTCACTATTCCTTTCTCTGTAATGTAGGGGCCCACCGTCGTCAAAAGTCCAACCTTTCACGGTTCGTCTTCACACGGAGACAATGGTGCATGTATGCAAGATTTTCCCCCTCTCGCTCTCTTCAAACGAGAACACTACATCAACCGGGTTTCCTTTTCTTTCTCTTGAAACTCTATAAATTTCAATCCTTTTGTTTTCTCAATCCTTTGAACTCTCATTCCCATGGACACCCTTTTCAGTTCTGCTCATTCTTGTCATGTTCATCACCACAAGTTTCCACTTTTGTTTTTGTTCTTGTTTTTTTTGTTTGTTCTGATAGAAAGCTGCTCCGGGTTTGGAACCTACGGGTTTGATATTCATCACCGGTTTTCTGACCCGGTTAAAGGGATGTTTGGTGTTGATGTATTGTTGCCAGTGAAAGATAGTGTTCCATATTTTCAAGTTATGGTTCATCGTGATAGAGTTATTCATGGCCGTAGATTGGCTACTAGTACTGGTGGTGATAGCAATAATAAAAAAACACCAATTGCTTTCTATAATGGGAACGAGACTTATCGGATTGATTATTTGGGATAGTAAGTTCCTCCCACTTTTAGTTGGGTTTTTTTCTCCAAGTTTTTGCTGTGTTTGGTTGCTGGGAAAGTAGAGAAAAGGAAAGGGAAAAGGTAGCAGAAGGAACAGTTGTGTTTCCTTGTATAGCAACTGCCTGTGTGGTTACATGTTTACCTGTCCTTTTGAGCATCGACTCCTATTAAGAAAAGAAGAAGATAAAAACCTCGAAGTATTTGCTTTCATTATTTTTCTTTTATATTGAAATTAATTGTAAGGCTCAATTTTATTGGCAACCAAACACGGGATTGAGATTAGTGCGTGTATTTAGATGATGATTATTTTTTGACTAATCTATACCGTGTTTGTTCAATTTTTTCAGTTTACATTATGCTAATGTTTCGGTTGGGACACCGAGCATATCATTTCTTGTGGCCCTAGACACTGGAAGTAACCTCTTTTGGTTGCCATGTGATTGTTCCAGTTGTGTGCGAAAACTGGGATCACCACCAGGACCGGTAGGTCAATTATTTTGAATTTAATTGTTGATTCTAGTTCAATTGAGAACTTCAATTGATTTTGACATCAGTACTGTTGAGAATGCTTATGATTTAAGCTGCTGACGCTTGAATTCTCTTTGAAGTTAAGCTGTCAAATTTTTTTGGTGTTGTTGTCTGACTGATGATGAATGCTTGCTCTGAGTATTAGAGAATCCAGTTCTGCATCCTAGATTGCAGATAATTTTTAGCCTCGAGTGACAATTTATCACCATTTGACTTTGGACTCTTCTAACTGGAAAGTTTTCAATTCAAATGAAATCTCGAATCAGCTGTTGTGGTGATTAAATCTACTAATTTGATTATTTTTGTCTATGATACTAGCACCTCCACAATTACCATCCTAAACAGGTAGAGCTCAACATCTACAGTCCGAACAAATCGTCAACAAGCGAAAAGGTCCCCTGCAACAGCACCTTGTGCTCACAAACACAGCGTAATCGATGTCCTAGTGATCAGAGCAATTGTCCTTATCAAGTCGTATATCTTTCTAATGGCACTTCGACAACTGGGTACCTCGTACAGGACTCATTGCACCTAGTCAGTGATGATAGTCAATCTAAAGCTATTGATGCAAAAATCACTTTTGGGTAGGTAATTTCCACTTAGCCATTGGTTTTAATTGGTGAACCTCAAGTATCAAAGTTCTTTCATATGGATTTTGGTGATGTGAAAGATCACTTGCATGTGAGAGACCACACTAGATTTCAGACAAGTGCTATCAGAAGGCGTTTGGTGCATTTATTCTCTGTTTTGATGGACTGGAATCATTTTTCATTTCCATAACCTTGCTCCTCATTCTTAATTTTGTATCAAAATCTGTTCCAGCAATTCTTACTTCGAAATGTGCTATGCTTTTGCAGTTGTGGTCAAGTTCAAACGGGTTCTTTTCTGACTGGTGGAGCTCTCAATGGCTTATTTGGGCTTGGCATGGCTAATATATCTGTGCCTAGTACTTTAGCACATAATGGATATACTTCTGGTTCATTTTCCATGTGTTTTGGACCTGATGGGATTGGTAGAATCAGTTTTGGTGATAAAGGAAGCACAGGCCAAGGAGAAACGTCTTTCAATCAAGGGCAACCAAGCAGGTACTCACTTCTTGAATCTTGATGTGAAGACCTTTTCTTTCTAATCTGCCTTCCATGCCTGGTGTACTTAGTTTTTTTTTTTTGAAAACTTGTTACCAGTTCGCTTTACAACATCAGCATCGCTCAAACAATTATCGGTGGACAAGCTGGTGATCTTGTTTATAGTGCAATTTTTGATTCCGGTACCTCATTTACATACCTGAACGATCCAGCTTATACACTTATAGCCGAGACTGTAAGTAGTTTTAGTAGCGAGTCTCGATATTTGCTCGACTTCCTACCATTTGGGTACTTATTGCTTGTGCTATTTTTGCAGTTCAATAACTTGGTAAAGGAAACGCGTCACTCATCTACTGATCTCCCTTTTGATTATTGTTATGATATGAGGTCGTTTATATCGGCACAAACTCTCCTGTTTTCATGTGATTTTTGTTCTGTGATCCCTCAGGCACTGACTTCCACTTTGAATGCAGTGCTAATCAAACTGAGCTGACAATTCCCACGGTGAATCTAGTAATGAGCAGTGGAGACTACTTTAACGTTACTAACCCCATATTAACTATACTTGCGGTAAGCATGCCTTTATTTGTCTGATATCTTATTCCTGCTTCTTGGAATACAAATTTATTCCTGCAAACTGCAGAATGGTTCAGCTGTATATTGTCTCGGTATAATCAAAAGTGGAGATGTGAACATCATTGGACGTGAGTATCTGACTATCTATAGTTTTCCGTATTTTTGGAAGTTATTTTTCATTACATTCGGTACCCTTTTTTAATTTATTATTTTTTTGGATTTGTTTGGGGGATGTTTCTGGCGAACCATAATTTATCAATCTCATGCTAGACAAATAAGTTTCTCAAAGTTTGAAAGTTGGCTTGTTTTTGTCTCTTAAGATAGACTTGGCAAGTCCAGACCTGGCATCAATTTCTTGATGTGTGCAGTGAGAAGCTGTTCCTTACATTATCAAAACTTATCTCCTTGCAGAAAATTTCATGGATGGTTATCGCATAGTTTTCGATCGCGAGAGGATGATTTTGGGTTGGACGCCATCTAACTGTGAGTACTTTTCTGTTTTGGATTGGATCTCTAAAATCAAACACCATTTCCCCTCTTCCTTTCATTACTAGTTCTACCTAATGAGATTTCTTTCTGTCCCCAGGTTACGATGATAAGATGGAAACCAGCACTCTGGCTGTGTCCCCAAATACTGCAGTGCCTCCTGCTACCGCATTTAACCCAACAGCCACATCAACTCAAATACCAGCGGCATCGCCTCCTGGTGGGAGTCATTCACCGCTGTCGAAACCGTTTACTTACACCTTAATGATGACCCTAGTTCTATTCTTTGCTATTGTTTGATTTTTCTTTTTCTTATTGTTCACAATAGGATTTGCCCTTTCACAGTATCATTTTCATGCGTACCATAGGCATTCGTTTTCCAGTTATTGTATACACCAAGATGGAAGCATTGTTGGCTTCCTATTATTTTTGGTTCTTAGTCTCTGATCATAATAACACGAGTTGATGCTTGGGTTGTAATTATATCTTGATTATAAACAGACGATTGATATGATACAGTTACAGGATTACATTTTGGTCATAGCTCACCTTTCACTTCTTTATCGTTCATGTCCTCTCACTCTGAGAAGTAGCGTTCGACTTGTAGCGAGAAGAAAAATATTAGTTGCTCAAAAAGTATTTCATTCAAGCGTGCATGCTAGGAAAACACCCTCTTTTCGTTCTTTTATTCAACTTTGTTGCACTGTATGAATAATCTGTCATCTCTCTTTGAAATGCAATCTACGGATAGTTAGTCCTCTATCGTGAATAGAACTTGCAATCTCCAAACATTAAATACGATTACGCTTCCACAGACAGGATAAGGAAACTCTACATGCCAAAAAAAATGGGGGGCAAAAGCCTTCCATGAGTTGCAACAACATAAACAGATGAGCAGACTGAATTGCTAATGCCTTCACCTCCCATCTGCTTTTGCACAAAATTTGCGAGAAGAAAAGAAAAATAATTTTAAATTCTCTACTTTTCATTTTTTCAAAACTTTGGCCTTCTTCTTTGCTGATTGAGTCGAGGTTGAGAGCTCAGGCTTCTCCATTTCTTTCAACCCTTTACGTTGCAATTTTTTATCCTTGGTGTTGGAGGTCGACTGAACTTGCTTGGACTTCATCTTGATGGATCTCACCATTGAAGATAACTCATGCTTCTCTGTCCTTTCCGCCAAACCATCGGATATCATAGACTCATCTCTGTCCATTGAAAGATCATCAGATAGCAACCGAGCTTTTCCGTGCTGTTTCTCATTCTCTCCTTCCACCAATTGTTGCCCACCACTCTTCTGTTGTTTCAGTGCCAGCTGCCTTGCATAGACTGCACTCCTGCAACACCAAAAACAGACTTTCAGTTACAATACAACAGGCGGGTTATTAAGGCCTTCCAAATCAGTAGCGGAGGACGACCAGTTTGCAATCAATAATGTAGGGATAATCATTAGCATACTTGGGCACAAGCAAGCAGTTTGATCAACACACATCAAGATACCATGTCCAGTAGCTTGAAGAAATCAAGTGATACAGAGGAAGTACCTTTTGAACTGTGGATCTGTGGGATCCAATGCAAAGAGAGGTGACGTGAAAAGAGCAGAAAACCGAGGGTCATCCATATTAGAAGTGGGTATTTTGTCCAAATCTGGAACTTCTTTTCCCTTTTTCCCTTTTGCCTTTTTAGGTTTTAAATTATAACCCTTCAGACCTTTTTCACCCCCCTTATCATCAGCAAGTAGTAACTCGAGCTCTGCTTTGCTTGCCTCTGCCTCCCTATCTGTATCCTGAAGTTGCTTTTCTTCTTTGTTTTTCTTAACTTGGCAGTCCTTGTTGTTAAGTTTTTTCACAGATGGCTCTTCAATAAAGAAGTCATCTGGTTGTTCTATCCCTTCCATACCTTCCTCATCAGTATCACTACTGTCCTCTTCTGAAGAATACTTGGATTGATTTTTTCGAGCCTTCTTTTTCTCACGCCTTTTCCTGAGATATGCCTCCCAAACAGTTTCTGATTGTTTATCCTTCTTTTCTAGGATACGCTTGCTTATATCCTCTAAGCCAGTATTGAAAGTGACCTCCATATCCTGACCCTCCTCAAGGTCTTCATCTGAACCATCACCAGACTGTATTAAAGCACGGTACTTGTCTCGCTTTTTATGCTTTTTATCTGATTCATCTTCCATGTCATTATCAGCTTCATCATTGTCAGTTTCACTCTCATCGGAAGCTAGAAACTCCTTAAGCTCCAAGTCAGCTAGCTATATGAAAAAAGACACCATGTCACTATAGAAGAAAAAGAACATACCGATTTAACAACTCAAAAGCTTTTCTATCAAGCTGAACAGAGCATAATATTGATTCCTACTGTTTCTAGAATGCATATCTTTGATAATTGTTGCTTCTTTCAAATATCGTATGGCAAGGGCTTTCATCAATACTAGGTTAATAAATGAAAATATATGATTTCAGAAGATGATTGAACATAAACCAAGAACCACGTGACTTTCAGAAAATGGTAAAATATTGATTTCATAAGATGATTGAACATAAATTAAGAACCACGTGACTTTCAGAAAATGGTAAAATATAAGGAATATATATTTGCAATGCAGTGAATCCAGAGTACTTGCAGGAAATTGGCATTCCTTTGCATTTTTCCTTAGAATTTTTAATTTTAATTGAGTATATTCATTAAAGAAAATAAAAACCAAGCACCATCTCTAGTCAGGCAGAAAAAAAATGCACTTTCTTTCACTCATTCCAGTCAAATATATGATTATAAAAATTCACAGGGAGTATCCAACACCAGTGAAGAGGTAGTAGACTCGGATCAAGCTACCTACCTGGTCAGCATTAAATTTTTGTTTCAAGGTCTTCACACGTTGCGGTTCATCTTCATCCCAAGAAACAGGAATGTTACTGTGCTGCAGTGCTTTAGTATGGAAATCCAGCCCCTCATAGCCCAAAGGCGCCTGAGCAAAAAGTGAAGATCATAAACACTCCTTTCCCTCTGCAAAATGTATTTTTAATTGTGTTTGTGCATAGAATGGTCCCTATAGAAACAAATTTCCTTGCATTGGATGCGTATTTGGCCACGTACAACTATGTCCATGTACATGCAATTATCATGAATACATAAACCCATCATCAATAGAGAATCTCGAAACACATATACCTCTGTGGCAACATCACGGGGTGGGTGTTTAAAATCCATTGAGTCAGGAATAAATCTGAGGTCAAGCACATTGGAAGATCTTTCAAACTCAACTCCATCACAGGATTTGTAAAGATAATCTCCTGTTGCAACTGAATCACATTCCACCACAGCATAGTAGTACCTGAGGAGAAAGACGCACACAATAAATCCATAATCAAAGAAGGAAAAACAGGGGTGGCAATAGAATGTACTGAACAGCACGTACACTACGTCTTAATGGAGGCATCAACCACATTTTTGCATGTAAATTGGGTAAAGTACAGATCAGCATTAGACATCTTTGCATATATATTGGGAAAGTAAATATCAGTCCAATTTATAATTCAAAAGAGAAGCAATTATGAAAATGATATTCTGAAAAGTCACGATTAGCACACAAGATCCCTACAGATGACATTAAAGACCAATGAACTCGCAGCAGCTTGGTGGTGCTCTTACATAAGCAAGATGGGTTAGTTCTCACATTCAAGTCTCACCTTTGTCAAATCTCTAATAAAATCAGAACCACCCATAAAGAATGATATTTAAGAGAAATACAATGTTTCCAATGGAATACATGGCTGACAGAGCATATAAAACTGCCTAGCAGTAAAACAGTTCTTCTATAGCGAGACAAGAGAAGCATAATGCGCTTCATTCTAATAAAATATGTAACAAACTTGGGACGAAGGAAGGTCCAGGGTCTTTCCTTCAATAGACCTGATTAAAACAGAACCTTATAAGCAACATGCTTCAGTACAAAATTCTGTCCACCTTATCCGAACAATTAAACATGAGGTCACTTTATGAATAAAATGTACAAGTCAGTGATTAACCGGTTTTTTTATGCTTAGCTGTCTTCCTTTAAACGACCCAGGTTGGAGAAGGATTAGGCTCAATGTTATTCTTGAAAACTTTTGGCAGGACAAAATGTGTAGAAACAGGAACCAACGATTACCTTAGCCTGCTTTTCTCATAAGCACGCAACTTGTCATAGTCAATCTCATCATTGTCGTCGTCATCCTCATCGCTTTTCTCATTTTCATCATCGAATAAGCCAACAGGGCCACGGACTTCTTCCTCTTTCATTCGTTGAAGTCCAAATTCAGATGGGTAGACACTGACAGACAAAATTTGTCCTCCTTTTGGAAGAAATGAGCGCAGTACAACAAATAAGTCAACCGCCTAGATTTTCAAAGAAAAAAGTCAGTTCAAGGTCAACCACCTAGATTTTCAAAGAAAAAAGTCAGTTCAAGGGTACACCATACAAATACCTAGACAACAACAAAGTAAACCATGGAGGGATATACAGTGGAACTTATGCATAGAGCTCAGTACAATAAGAGAAGGCCCTCGTTACTAATAACATACTTATTCTAGCTAATTCTCAGTCACAATTTAATTTTCACCTTTGAAAACTACTCTTGCATAATTGAAAAAGATAGATAGGGGAGGCTAAATGCCATGGGCAGGATATTTATTACAGCTTGTGAAAGGACAGGAGTCATGCAAAATTATTGGTGCATAGAACTCAAACACGCATAATTGCTTTCAATGACAAATATAATGGCTATTTCCAATTTTAAGTTCTCCATATTCAAAAAGTCCTTTGAACAGGTGTAAGCAAATCTCAGCCTCAAACCTCTCAACAGCAAAGTGACTGCATACATTGAAAAATCATCCTAGCTCATGATAATTCAAGGATGAACAAATTTTCTTGAATACCCAAATTAGATCCTGACAAACAGGAGGGGGAAAGTGAATGAT
Source organism: Salix caprea (assembly GCA_964035475.1). Lineage (NCBI taxonomy): Eukaryota > Viridiplantae > Streptophyta > Magnoliopsida > Malpighiales > Salicaceae > Salix > Salix caprea. The sequence continues at coordinate 12,324,900 of OZ037750.1, read as the reverse complement.
GTTGCACACATGCACACTTCCATGTTGTACTATACTTTCAGGTGCATTGAATTCTAGAATTTTTATAGCAATACCCTGACATGCCTCCAATCCATATTAACAATAGCAAGCCTCCGCGTTCCTTCTTCGACTACTGGTACATTTTCCACCTGTTGCATCCAGCAATTCAATACATAAAATACAGCCATTAAGTTCACTGTATAACAAGAAATCAAAGCAATAATTGGGCACATTTACTCTTCTATATCTTTGATACTCCATTGGGTATCAAAAAGTCTCAGGACAAACAAAACCTTCAATCATTTGGTTTGTATTTACTGGTGGAAAAATTGCAGTTTTCCAGAAAATCTTTCTTAGTAATAGAAAATTAAAGAAAACATATTTACTAATTAAGAATGAAAATTGTTAGCTTGAAAACACGTTTTTCTAACTTTCAGCTTTTCCAGAAAAATGGAAAACAACACAATGGTTGTTTTATAAATTCTCTAATATAAAAATAAGGGTATTGTTTGGTTCACCTCATGTTTTACATCCATTCCTTTAAATATCTTCAATATAAGCCAAACAAGACCCTTGTTTTCTACTTTGAAAAATTATTATTTAATTCACATGTTTCCTTAATTTTCCATGGAAAGATCTCTTTAGAATTAAATATGAAAACTAGAGATGGAAACCAAAAATCTATTTTCTAAAAGTATACACAACGTTGATTTTCCTCCATTTCTCAACAGCGAAACAATAACAATCAACGTCAAAAAAATTAAAAATATGATAAAATCACATGCAATTCTGTACATTAACAAAGCTACTGATAATTAACAATTTGAGGTCAAAAGTACAAAATAAACCGTCAATACAATTTCTACTCCAGACTCCTACATTCATTTTTACAGCCACCACATTTCTACTCCAGCCTCCTACATTCATTTTTTACAGCCACCACACGTACCATGCTTTGAAAGTTCTTCATTGACTAAAAAGCCAGGAAACATCAGCACTAAAATGGGTAAGAAAATTGACCCCTTCATACAATGTTCGATTCTACTTTCCTACATCCAATCAACAACTAAGCCATACCACTAGTCAGGAGTTTGCTACTAATCAACAAACACCTATATAGATTAACATAAAAAAGAGTAATAATAAATAAACCTTTACCACAACTTCCCTCTATTCTCTTAACAAAGGAACAATGCTAATGGTTATGAGTGCACTGTTAATTAAAAAAACAAACAAATATCAGCACAAAAAGGAGCACGAACAAAAGAAACCCTTTCACACACATTTCCTTTCTATTTCCCTCCATTTCTTCAACTACTAAACAGCATCATTGTCTAGAAATTTACTATTAGTTAAAAAATTCAAACTCCTCAAACTCAATTTCCATTCTAATTATCCCTCAATTCTCTCAAGTACCAAAACAATAATAACAATAAACCCCAAACAAGAAAAATCAAAACCAACCTCGGTAAAAAGAAGAAGAAGAAGAAATCATACCTCCACATTCTCCATTTCCTCCTCCTCCTCATCACCACTACTACTACTACTAGTATCCTCCTCTTCACTTCCACCCGCATCATCATCGCTCTCCGTTTCCAAATCCTCTAGTTCATCACTCTTACTCTCTTCCTCCTCATCCTCCTCTTCACTACTCAAAACCTTTTCTTCTCTTTTCCTCTTTTTCGAATCTTCTTCTTCTTCTTCTTCGTCGCTGCTCAGAACCTCCTCTTTTCTCTTCTTCTTCGCATCTTTTTTATCATCTTCTTCTTCGGTTCGGTAGTAATGACGAAGACTAGTATCAGCTTTTTGCTTCCTCGGTCTGCCTCGTTTATCTACCGGAGCAGACGATGTACCAAAATTCTTATCAGTGAACATACGATTGAACCGCGAGTCAATTGTCACTTTCGACTCTCTCTTCGGTACTGTCTGAAACCTCGGGTCTGTGTGTACGGATGCAAACCGTGGATCATCGATCATCTCGTTTTTGCTCGTGTTCTTCTTTTTCGAACCCATGGTACAAGTTTCACGACAGCGGAGAGAGTTCGTACGAGCAAGATAGCGGTGGATTGCAAAACAGCGAACAGAAATTGTAGGGTTTTGTTTCTCTAAAACCCTAACCCCACGGGTTTCTTTAGAGCCCAGTGTTGTGTTTGGGCTAACTATCCAATCCTTGTGGGCTTACGAGGTTGTCTAGACTTTTTTCATGTGGCCTTGTGGTTGAGTCCCACAAAAGAAAAAAAGATGGTGACCGTTAAATTTTCACCCTCAATATAAAATTTAAAATGCTCACCCCTATTATAAATTTCAAAAATATATTAAAATAATTTTTTATTTTTAAAAATTATATTTGAAATCATTATATCAAAATGATAAAAATATCAATTTTTTTAATTTAAAATAAAAAATAAAATAATTTTCTTTAAAAAAAAAAAAACACTTTAAAAACACCATGTCAAACAATTTACTCTAATACACTTACGATATGGGATTGTGATATGCTCAATCCATCCAATTCTCCATGTCCTCGTCAGGGATCCATCACCTTCATGGGAGTCCATCAAATGATAATACCCTCCAGAGTTGCTCCAATACCGCACATGCAATGATGGGCTTGGCCCAATATTTACGAAACACCATCTCATTTGATCCCCTCCCTCGATTTTATTTTTCAAAACGCACCTTACAATTTTGGTTTTTGGGAGTGTGGTTGCGGTTGCTTTTAAAAGTATTTTTTACTTAGAAATACATCAAAATGATTTTTATTTTATTTTTTAAAAATTATTTTTAACATCAACACATCAAAATAATATAAAAACACCAAAAAAAATGTATTTATAATGAAAAAAATATATATTTTAAAATTTGGCCAAACGGCAGTTCAACCGCTTGGCCAAACGGCAGTTCAACCGCTTAGCCAAACAGTAACGAGTCAAATATTAAAACATTAAAAAGAATATTTGTACCGTAAGAAGCTCTTTGATAATTGATAAGTGGGTCCATCTTGAAATTTTTCTAACCGATATTTTTTATGCGAAAAAACTCAACTCTTCAATAAAAATATTTTATAAATACAGCTAAACAAATAAAATTTTGACTGTCTTAAATTCTCACAAAAAAATACATGTCTTTAATTAAATTTAAGATATACTATGCAGATCATTACCGTCATGTCATATGATACCCTTTGGTAACAGCCGAAAAAAAATGTTCTATCATATTCTAGAAAAAGAAAAAAACGATTGAAATGTGCTATTCAAATTCCACGCTAGTGGAAGAAAAAAAAATCCTCGCCAGGTCGTGTTCATAGACTAGTTTTACAGGTTAGGCGATGGTGAACAGTAGAAATGAAGGGATCACGCGCAAGGAGAGCAGACTGCACGTCGCAGAATAAATAAAGTAAATCCCAGCAGTATCTGCATGCTAGGCTCTAGCTAAGACCCACCGATTGCAACTATTAAAGCTGAGACTTAAGAAACAAGCTTTGACTTCACAAATAAGTTAACTAATTCGATGGCTTAACCCTAACCACCTCCCGACATACCTTGTCTGGTTACTGGCCCAGTTGCTAAGGGACAAGATTCTTGATTGGTTTGTTTCACCTACGCCGACGCTCCGATACAAGGATGTCCAATCGAATGGTAGCAGTCATAATATAAAGCTATCGAACGGTGAGAGTGGGTTTTAGACTCTTGGGAACTCGATTCCTGATAGGAAGCCATCAAAGAGATCTACACAGCTGAGGTTACCTTTGCTGTTTGAGTCATTGAGTGTTCTCAATTGTCATTAATAAAGCAAACGAATGATTCAAATTTCATCATTGCTCGGAGCTGTTTAGGGTTTCATTATGAGGACTCGTGAAACACCAGTGATTCAGAAAATCCTACTTATTAATCAGGTCGCTTATATATATCTATATATATATATATATATATGAGTTGGCCTTACAGTAAAGACTATGTTCCACGTTCGAACATCAAGCCTTGAGCAAGGCCATTCTCATGAATTCTCTACTCTACTTGAGCCGGCCGATGCTCTTTGACTAGTTCGGCAACAGAGACTTGATCTCGATTAGTGGAAAGTTGATTAAAAAAAGCACTACCAGGCCATAAAAAGAAAACAGAAAAGGAGGAGAAGATATTATTTATTTAGAAGTGGGATTTCTTTGATCCTCATAAAAACTCGAATGTGGTGGTTAAAAGGTGATCATTGTAGTAAATTTGAATAACTTTTATCAGTTCAAGCAATTAGCTCTCTTCCCGTGCTGGATATACTCATTGAAGTTTTTTCAATCATCTCGCATCATGTTGTAATACACAATCATTAGCGCCTAAAATTCCCAAGTAAAGAAGCCTGTAAGAGATCCCACCTACGAGTTAGGCACGTCTTAACTTTTTTTCCAGCAGATACAGAACTCGAAAAAATTACAGCAATTGCTATTGATACAGGGAGTGAGAATTGACAAGGGTTGTCTTTTAGTGACAGTACAGTGAGGATGCTTAAATCGCACTACTCCATTATTAGCTTTCTCCTGAACTAATTCCAGATTCTGGGCCAGCACCTCACCTCTGACAACAACACTCCGTCTATAGTCTTTCTCAGCTGCAGTATAAAAAAAACAGAGTGCTAGTTTCAATGCAAGAATCAAAACTGGGAGCTCGATTATGTTTCCTAGCATGAGCATGTCTTTTGTTGCTGCTTTCTGCTTGAGCTCGGTTCTCATATCATCGATATCTTCAGGAGCAAATGCACTGAGCTTGAATTACTACGAGAAAACGTGCCCTGATGTCGACTCCATTGTTACAAAAGCTGTCAACAATGCGATGATGAGAGACAAAACGGTCCCCGCAGCGCTTCTCCGGATGCATTTCCATGACTGTTTCATAAGAGTATAGAATTAACATACCTTATTTTTCATCCGAGGTTTCCTTTATCATTTTCGTGCTCATTGGGTGTTCATAACTTGAGTTTTTGCATCTCGTTTCAGGGTTGCGATGCTTCTGTTCTGCTGAATTCGAAGGGGAAGAAAAGAGCAGAGAAAGATGGCCCACCCAATGGTTCCCTGCATTCATTTTATGTCATTGACAACGCCAAGAAAGAGGTGGAAGCTTCCTGCCCGGGAGTGGTGTCGTGCGCTGATATCCTGGCTTTAGCTGCGCGAGATGCGGTTGTATTTGTAAGATAACTAGACAGGCTAAAACATTCCCTCCTCAAGATCAGGGCTGTAACAAAAAGAAAACCTGGAAATTGAAACAGACAAAAAATAATTATGTTACTGATAGTTTTATCAAATTAATATTTTGCAGTCCGGAGGTCCAACGTGGGATGTCTCAAAAGGAAGGAAAGACGGGAGAACATCAAAGGCTAGTGAAACAACACAGTTGCCTTCTCCTACCTTCAACATAGCTCAGCTGCAGCAGAGTTTCTCTCAAAGAGGTCTGTCCCTGGATGATCTTGTGGCTCTTTCAGGTAATCAGAAGCCGAACTGCTATAGTTACTGTTTATCCCAATAGTTTTTTTAAAAAAATTGTTTTTGAAAGTGTCAAAATAATTTTTTTTTCTTCAAAAATGTTTCCAAACATGCCCAAAAGATGACAATGTCGCCAACTATTCATATGCAGGTGGCCATACTTTAGGGTTTTCCCACTGCTCATCCTTCCAAAGCAGAATCCGCAATTTCAATGCCACTCATGACATAGACCCATCCATGCATCCATCGTTTGCTGCCAGCTTAAGGGGTGTTTGTCCAAAAACGAACAGGGCAAAGAATGCAGGAGCAACCATGGATACTTCGTCGACAACATTTGATAATACATACTTCAAATTGATCCTCCAGAAAAAGGGTCTTTTTTCGTCAGACCAATCTCTACTCAGCACTCCAAAGACTAAAGATTTGGTCACCAAGTTTGCTAGCTCCAAAGCCACTTTCAACAAGGCTTTTGTATCATCCATGATCAAGATGAGTAGCATCACAGGTGGTCAGGAGGTTAGGAAGGATTGCAGGGTGGTAAACTAAGGTTCTGTTAGTTTGGTTCATTACTTCAAGCTGTGAAATGGCAATGGACCAGATGCATGGATATCAAAAGCTAGATATCAAAAGCTATGAAGGCCATCTATCTTATATTGTAATAGATATTTTGAAGCATAATACATCCATAGATATTTTCTTGGTAATTGATATGAATAACTAGATGTTTTCTTGGTGACAATCACACTTTGGCCTCGGTTATTAGCAGGGACTGGTCCATCCATCCCACCCGGGCTATAAAGACCAGAAAATCAAAAACTATAGCAGGTTATTCATATCAAATACCAGGACAAATTACGCTGGTTTAAAGAAAAACTTCCAGAGCTGGGATGCCAAAAGGTATTTTCCATGCCCAAGTAACTAGCACTCGAGAACAATCTCTGAACAATAACAAATTAGAAATCCATTGATCTATTGGTCCTACAGTTCTACACATAATAGATCTCCTTGGCACTCATAGAAGAAACCAGAATAGATTATAACTATGCTAATCCACAGTATCAAAAACTTCAATTTACCACAAGTCATCTCATCATGGAAGGGAAGCCTCCCGTGGCAGAAATGAGTAGAAAGTGATCCCAATGCGGCATCACCAGATAGCTATCGAGATCAAAGGAAACTGCACGGGTAATGTCTATTCACTGATTAATACAATCTCTGCCAATTGAATGTTGCCACCTAGCCCAGATGCCTTGTAGGGTGGCATGAAAGAAAAGGCATCAATAAGCTTAACGCACTTTAATCCCCATTTGAGCATCAGGAATTCAATAAGATGATGTCCACTGCTCATTTTTACAATAAGAAAACAAATGAAGGTTTCATTAGAAAAATAAACAATTGTATAAAAGAAGTGTGAAAACTACATAGACACGTTACTGTTAGAAGAGAGTGCAAACAACAAATGACATGGTACAACATAAACTCAGATCCAAATGCTGAAGATGATCAATAATTACCTTCTATTATGATAAGTTGTTATAAAGACAGACCCCGGAGAGTTTTGGAGCAGGAATGTCACAGTGGCAAAAAGGTCATCAAAAGCTTAAAACAGAAATGGCAAGAAGTAAGCTCTTTCCGGTGAAAATAAATTTGAGCAGTATTCAGGGCAAGGAAGAAGTAAACTAGGGGGGAAAAAACCCATAAAGATCAAAACCATATTAGCAAAAGTAATTTACCACTTGCATCATAGAGTACATCAGCCCCAAGAATGAGTTTTGGCTTCAAAGTAAATATAGACTCATCCCAAACTCCCCATGTCAGTCCCAACACCTACAAAGTAACAGTATATCACTAACTTTCTTGAAAAAAAGGAAGAAAATACCCTCAAGGCTAATAGCAGTCTTCATATGGAGAACAACATTTTTATAGTGATAGCTTACTTTACAATTAAGCTGATTCAAGTCACACACTCTTCTCATGTTGTCCAACACCTGCAGATCCAAACAATAATGCTTATAAACAGTCAATTGAGGCAAGAAAAATCCAACCAAACTAAACTATATAGCAACCACATCAAAACATAAAGCGCTTTCATTTAGTACTCTAGTAAAGTTACGCATTCCGAAATATCCATCATGCGTGCATTTCCTGAATAACATCAACTACTTGATGGTAAGGTAAGTGCCGTTTGAGACCAATGGCCGACGTTATCCAGGAAACTACCATCCGGATTGAAACTTAAAGAGCTTCTATCTGAAGATCCAGTAATGCTATTCATCCTAAAAACAATCCACACCGAATGAGTTTCCCGATTAATATCAGCTATTTGAGTTTGGTGTCACATTAGACCCACCAATTGAGTCCCACCCCATCAATGATCGATATTATTCTGAAAACTAACCGGGATAAAAATTGCAGGAACTACATTCGGGACTACTCAAATAAAATTGTGTCAACGAGTTATCATTATACAGCACATTGCAACCTATCATATTTACTAATTTTTTAGAAGACCAGCTCAGTATTAACGTTTTAATTAACAAGGAGTACCTCCAATTTATTAGAATCATCAGTCAGAGTAACATCCAATCCCAACTTAGCAGCCACTAATCCGGGCAAACAGGTCCCTGCACCGAGCTAGAAAACTATATTATATCAGATAAAATAAAATAAAATAAAATAAAAAAGCCTACATATCACCCAATTATGAAAAAAATAATAGAAAATCGAATTACCTCGAGAACACTCACACCAGAAAACTGCAATCTCTGTTGCCAAACATACTCAGCAAGAATAACACTACATGGCCACACAAACAAGCCATATTCTTCTTTCATATTCTAATTCAGAACAGGAAAAAATAAAAATAAAAACGGAATTCATTCTCTGCATTTTTAGAGCTAGAATTTTGGTTTTTTCTTTCTCTTGAATGGAAAATAGAAATTAGTGCCTCGATTATTGAGATGGTGAATGCCGGTTTGTCAAACTTGTCGCCGAAATCATGCTGAGATACCGTGGTCATGTTCCCGCCCGAAGAAGAGCCGCTGTCAGCGCCGTCTTCCGTATCCATCTCCACCGGTACAAGAGAAAGATATGATTGAATGTGGTTTGCGTACTGGAACGTATGCTGTGATTAAAAATATCACTCTCCCAAACCGCTGCGTTTAGATCTGTGAATGGGGACAGCGGTAAAAGTAAGAAACAGTGGTCACACCACTCGCGAGTAATTTGAAATCACGGACAGTAATTTTTTTCGCTTTCTACATGATTTTTTAGTTGTTTTAAGAATAACACAGTTTGCCTCGGGTTTGTTTGGTCTTGGAATTTTTTTAATTAAATCAAATTCATTTATTTTATTATTCAATATAAAATTAATTTAAGGTACCCTTGAGGTTTTTTCCTTCTTTTTTAGATCTTGGTTTCTTAAAAAAATCTTTTTAATTAAATTAATTTATCTCACCCTTTAATATTAAATTTATCAGATACTGAGATTCTTTATTGAGTTCAAATATGAAATTTAACGATTTACGAGATTGAAAGATTAACTTAATTTTAAAAGGTCAACCCAAATATTTTTAATTTTTTATATATTTTTTTAATTTAACTTTTTTTATCTCATCTTAATTTTGTTTTCTCGCTTCCTATAAGATTTTCCATTCATTTTGAGAAAAACACATAATATCTTATTTTTTGTTTTTGTTAAATTTAGTTCTTATAAGCTTTTTTGTTTATTGATCAAAATTACAATGACTGCCAGCATGGTCTTGCCTTAGCGGTCAAGAAGGACTTCTCATTTCCTCTCATCCTAGGTTCAAGTCTTGTCAGGCACACCTATCATCCCCGCAGTGCCTTATATACTCATTGGGCTTGCAGGATGTTTGGTGAACCCAGGGATTAATTATGGTATACGCAAGCTGGCTCGGACATCTCAGCTAAAAAAATGATGATAATAGGTTTTTCTCTTTATAGTTAGGAATAAAAATATATAGTTGGTATTATTAGAGATGATGATGATAAAAATAAAGTTTCAAAAATAAATTTTGTAGTTTAGAAAGGGGCGATGCATTCATACCTCAATATATTATTTTTGTTGGATAGAGTGCAACACATTTATCTGTGTCCTTATATTTAGTTTTCTCGTTTCCTATAAGATTTTTTTATTATTTTGAAAAACAAAACATAGATTATTTTTTTTTGTTTTTGTTAAATTTGGTTTTTATAAGAATTTTCAATTATGAGCTATACTAAATCAATTATTTAAATATAAATATGAAATACTTATTTTATATGATTTTTTTAGTTCTTTTCCAATTACCTTAATATTATTTTTTTTATTTTTTGAAATAATAATAATAATAATAATAATAAAACAGGCTTGGTGCGCGGTATAATACGGGCATCTACGTGGTCATTAAATGAATGGGAGGGCTATCCCCAGACGATCTTATCTGTAATTTTGGATTCTTAAAAAAGAAAGAAAAAGGAGACATGATAAATGACCGTCCCGCACGTGACACCCAGGCAGTCACGATCTCGTCATCACCATCCTTCTTTCTTCTCCTCCCTTGCGCTCTCTCTGCCAGGAGTAACCACCGGGTGTCATTTCCATGGCTTTTGCTCATTACTTGGTTGCCGTGCCCACCGAACCCTCAATTCTCACAAAAGCTGCCCTCTTTAGCACCTCCTCCTCCTCCTCCGCTTCTCCTCCTCTTTCTTGTAATAAAAACCACTCTGATTTAACTTTCTCTTCTACTTCACTGAAAACCAAAGCACGCAAGCTATCTATATTTCCCAGATTTCGTCACATTGGACAGAAAGGTAAATCCGTAATTTAAAATTTCATTTTATTACTTTTCAAATAAATTATAGGATGCCCTGATTGATTTGGATTAGCTGTTTTCAGTAAAGGCGAAGGCGAAAGAATCGGAAGTGAGTTTAGCAGCCGAGGCGTTTACTAATTTCAAGCACTTGTTATTGCCAATTACTGATACGAATCCTTATCTCTCCGAGGGGACCAGAGAGGTTATTTTTTCTTCCTTTTTCATTGTTTAAGGAAATAATTGTTCATTTTAGACTGTTTGGTTCTGTATTTTAAAAACTCGAGTCTTTTAGCTTAGGGATTTCATGATATTTATTATTTGTTAGCAAGCAAGAAGAAAAGAAAAGAAAAGGGCTTGATCATAGCATTAAAATGAAGAAAAATTGAGGGGAAATTGTGCATTAATAGTAATGTGAAGTTCAAAAACCCATTATTATGGATGAGTAATGCTAATTGTACATAAAGATTCTTATCCAAAGCGCTTCCTATAAAAATATAGATCTATTGAACGAGTTGATTATTCTACTTCCGAATTGTAACTAAAATTACAAAGACAAGAAAGAAAGAAAGAAAGAAAGAAAGAAAGCTTTCTGTTGCTGAAATTTTAATTCTTGTTTACTTATTTGTCTTAGCTCAATTTTTCCTTTTATGCAAGTAAAAGAAACTGTAGCAAGCAGCTGGTTTGAAGTCTTTTTTATGCTCTAACTTGTAATTATCTGACAGGCTGCTGCAACTGCTGCAGCATTGGCGAAGAAATACGGTGCTGACATTACAGTTGTAGGTAAGCATGCTGACCTTTAATCCTTGCTATTTGTTTTTTCAAGTTTTGGGAACTAAGTAGAAGAGATGGTTTCTCTGTTTTTATTTTTCCCTTGGTTTACAGACTGTTTTCAATGCAAGATTTCATGGAATGTAGAAATTTACATTCTTTGCAGTTATTGATGAGAGGCAGAAAGAGTCGTTGCCTGAGCATGAAACCCAAATGTCTAGCATTCGCTGGCATCTAGCCGAAGGTTTGTATTTGAAACCATGAGTTTTAGAAAGAAAGCAAAATTTTTCTTGTCCTGAAAAATAAAGAAAGAAAGAAAAGGTTATGCATAAACCAATTGTAAAACATGTTTTAGGTCAAGTATGTGCAGATTTTTGTGCATGTGCAAATTAAAGAGACATTTTGATGCACAGGATTTTTCCTAATGATCAGCTTTATGTTAATTTGACCATTGAATTGAACCGAAATTTTGCCAAGAGATTCTAGAGGCCTTGTTTCCTACTGGGTTAAATTTCCGCAGCAATTTGAAATTGGGAAGGCTTTCTGATGATGCCTAGAAGTTAGTTTATGATTCTTTTTTCTACTTGGTTTAAAAGTCTTTTATTATATTTTTTCAGCTTTGTTTAGGATATTTTTCCAAGAATAAATAGGGTTTAGCTTATATTTTAGGAGACTACCGGAACAAAAAATATTCAGTAATAAAATTTTGAACTAGGGTTTTTGTATGATCAGGTAAAATTTTGTGTTTGTTGTTTATTTTTTTGCTTTCTTCTGCGTCACATTTCACACATCAACTGCAAAAGATAAGAATTGGAATTGTAATCTTATCCTCTTCTTCCTGTAGCTTGTGCTCATCTCTGACTAGGAAACATCGTTATCGAGTCTTGTGCTGATCTGCTTCCCCGATTTGTTTAAGTTGCTAATGCATGAACGTGTTTTATTTTCTAAAATGATAGGTGGGTTCCAGGAATTCAAGTTGTTGGAGCGACTGGGGGAAGGAAGCAAGCCCACCGCCATCATCGGCGAGGTTGCTGATGACCTAAACCTGGATCTGGTAGTCATCAGCATGGAGGCAATTCATTCCAAGCATGTGGATGCCAACCTGCTTGCCGAGTTCATCCCCTGCCCTGTCTTACTCTTACCTCTGTAAATTTCAGTTTTCTCACGACCTAGCAGTGACAGAAATGCATTGCAAGTGCAAGTTTTCTACTGAATAGGCTTCTGATTGGATCCATTCTGTTCATCTTTTTTCTTGTCGAGTATGTTTTTAGTAGGCTTGTGGTTAAGAACCCGGTCTTGACAGTGCTTGATATATAGGAATATATATTTTCACTTTCTTTCCAGTTCAAGCTTTAGTTGATCCTAACCGGCACCACGAGAAGTTAGAATTCTTTTCTAGTTAATTTTGATATAACAAAAAAATGTGTTCTTGTTATGGATGTGTTTTAAAATATTATTATTTTCCTAAATTCATAAATGATTTATTTTCCTAAATTCATAAATGAAGTATCTTGTAAAAACCAGGCTTAAATATTAATATTTAAAATAGAAATAATTAATATAAAGAAACAAAAAAAAAAAACTAGGGGCTGATGGGCTAGGCTCACATAGTGGCAGACAGCCTGTAAAATTGAATGGAGTAGCTGCTGGAATTTAAAGGAATTCTACTGCTGGAATCTGAATAAAGTAGCTGCTAAAATTGAGAGAAATGGTTGGTGGAATTAGAATAATGAATTCGAGAATAACAAGCTAAACCTTTTGACTAATTTGAGGTAGCCAACCTCCAAGATTTTCTATAATGATCCTCCTACATGGTTGCTATATATAATACTAAATTAAAACTAAAATTGAGAGAGAAATATTAACTTGAAATTCAAATTTCTTTTCCACTTTGCTTATATATGCTTCAATTTTTTTATTCAATAATGATACATGAAATGTGAGATGTATTTTATGCCTCTTTAAGACTTGTTAAATGGTAAGTTGAAGTACAAATCCTTTTTATTTCTTTATGTTAAATTTTAATTTCTTATTAAGACACTTTCAATTAATGATATGGTTGGAGTTGCAGGTAAACTCAATCTATTTTTATTATACATTTATTCGTTTCTTTTAGACTTGCATTGCGTTTATATTGGTTCTAAGCTTGTAACAAAATTTTCTTTAAATCTTGCTTCACTTATGATATATCCTTCCGGGGGTTTTCCATGGTCTAAACTTGGAGTGACATCGGATATATATTAAATCACCTCTATGGTATATAATAGTAAATTGCTTCGAAAGGTGTAGGTTTGGTAAATGCATGGTAATTGGTGTTGTACCAACACTTCATCATTACAACTAGTTACCTATTCATATGGATGATTACCAACAAAACAATGTAAATTACCGGTTTTATTAATAGTTTCTATTATTGAATTGAAAATAACATATCAATTTATAGTTTATAATGACTGCATGCAATAGAAACAACTAATAACAAAACTTTATTATGAATGTAGCTCTCTTATGAGTGATAATGATCTTTGACATTAATTTGAGTATATTTTTAGCAAACACTTATGATATTTTTTATTATTATGCATGGATGATTTATTTGAATGAAATATTTATATTTAGAAAACAAGTTTACAACTACCATTATTGATGTGAATCAGCCCAGAAAACACCAACAAGAACACATTATATTTTCCAAATGGTCCAATGACCCCATTTAAGACAGTTATTGAAAGAGACATTGAATGCATTGGGGTTGAAGGTTTCAACCAAATCAGAATTGCAAGGACCATTGGAGTATCAAGAGGAGACTCTGTACATCTTATCCATGTGAGGAGGGGTGCAATACAACCTTATTTGGGTCATGAAGTGAGGACAGCAAAGGAAACAAAAGAATCCTACTACAACTTGAAAATAGCATTGGTGACTACCTCTTTCTTTTGTTTATAGGATTAAGGGGTTGGATGGAAGGCTATAAATAGGCCTTATGGGCTTTATTTAATTTTGTTAGCTACATCTTAGGGCTTGTTTGAGTTTAATTAATACTTTGTTTTCAGCTAAGATCCAAGACTTCTTTGGATTAAGTCATGGGCTTTCCAATTTAGAATTTTAGGTCATTTTTTAGTGGACTTCATTTAAGTCCACATAAGGGGTTCATTAGTGTTAGTTTTTCAAGAATTTTTTAAACTCATATAAGTTAAATTTCGGCAACCATTGATGAATATTAATTATGAACTTTTTAGTTTTATATGTGAAAGTGATTCTTGTATTCTTTAGTTCATGAACGAACTAAATTCGACTTATCAAAGACTATCTAGTTTTGTGGTGTTATTCTACTAATTCTAATAATGTTAGTGTCTTTGGGCAGGTTTCTATTGTGTCACATTCCTATCAGACCTATTTCGGCTTTCGGAGATGAGATCTCATTCTTGGTTGTGGGTTGCGTGACCACGTGAAAACGAGGTTTACATCAATTATAATAAAATATTACTGAATTGTGGAAAACCTTGTATAAAATCTTTATTAATTGTAGACCAGTTCCATTATAATAATTATTGTATGTCTATTAAGCCAACAATTATGTATAGATTATAATAATAATAATATCAATATTAATAAATAATGGATGGAAATTATGTATTTGAGAGGATTTTGTGAATTTATTATCTTGTATTTAATATTGTATATTATTATACGTTGACAAAAGTAGTAAATGGTAAGCTTAAGACTATCTTATGATATATAGTGGGTGTTTGAGAGAGCTATTGATGTAGCTTTTCAAAGTGTTTTTCATGCCGAAATATATCAAAATGATGTTTTTTTATTTTTTTAAAATTATTTTTGACATCAGCACATCAAAATAATCTAAAAACATCAAACTATATTCATTTAAAATGAAAAAATAAAAAAATAAAAAAAAATGAAAAGCTGCAAACCGGCGTTTGAAACGCCATCCAAACAGGCTTATAGAGAGACAAAAAACCTATTTTTCCATGAAAATAATTATAAGAAATGTGTAAATTGCATTAAAATTTTCCG
This sequence comes from Salix caprea, assembly GCA_964035475.1. NCBI lineage: Eukaryota > Viridiplantae > Streptophyta > Magnoliopsida > Malpighiales > Salicaceae > Salix > Salix caprea. The sequence continues at coordinate 12,309,813 of OZ037750.1, read as the reverse complement.
TATTATAAATACATCCTGATGGAAAGGTGGCGAATAAAAAGAATAGTGAATGACTTCTGGTTACATACAGATCTTGAACACAGAAAAGCACTTTGCACGCAAGTTATGGGCTTCGGCCATCTTGGCTACTAATCATACACGCACAAATGGTATACAAACAACCGGATAATGAATCAGAGTAGAATAAAGAATTACTAAAGAAGCCGATATATGCATCTTGTTGAGCCCGTTAGCCGGAAGGTTTGCTGTCAAAAGACCCCTGAGCTCGGAGCAAGTTTTGACCCGGCCCTCAGACGGGTAGTTGGCTACCGGAGGAACCCGAAGCTCGGAACGATCTCAAAGCTTTAACAGCTCCTGCCCTTAGTATGTACTTGTGATACACCGCAGCTGCCAGTGCTCCAAGAAAAGGCCCGACCCAGAAAATCCACTGTCCACCAGAATGATTACAGAGATCAGACAACCATGCATCCTAAATATGCTACTTTCCACTACTCACGCATGCACTTGATAGAATGTTTTAGCAGGATTGTGTGAGACTGCAAAACTGCGTCACATCCTAAAATGGACTAACAACTGCTAACATGAACTAACGAAGTCAGAGAAGAACGCACCAGGTCATCCATGGCTTCTGTAGTGCTACGATAAATCAAATTAGTACCAAGGCTCCTAGCAGGATTGATACCAGTTCCAGTGATGGGAATTGTAGCTAAATGCACCACAAACACAGCTAAACCAATAGGCAAGGGGGACAAAACCTGAACACCAAAACATGAAGAGAAAAAACTCATAATTCTGCTTAACACCAGAGATCCATTAGTCGTTAGAATAGCTAGCACCATGTACTTACAGGGACGTGGGAGTGGCGAGCGTTCCGTTTAGGATCGGTGGAGGAGAAGACAGTATAGACGAGGACAAAAGTGCCAATGAACTCAGCTGCTAATCCAGCACCATTGGTATAGTTACGTGTAACTACGTTAACAACACCTTCCGAGCTCTGCTGTTCATCAGAATTCGTGAAGCAGATCACAAAAAACACGCCAAATAGAGCTCCAAGGCATTGCGCCACCATGTAGGCGGCTGCTCGAATCAGCGACATCCTCCTTGTTAGGAGCATGCCAAATGTCACCGCAGGGTTGAGATGGCCACCTGTGGTTCAAATAAAAGATGAATTAAACTCAATTTCCTGAAACATGAAATTTATCGGAGTGAAAGAAAAGTAAGTGTATAATACCAGAAATCCCAGAAGTGCAGTGGACAAGCACAGAAAACACGCCACCGTAGGCCAACGCAATGCCAAGATAGCCAATTCGACTACATTTGTCAGTATAATTAGGCTCCTTGTAATTAACAACGGTGGACACGGCGAGAAAAAGGAAGAGAAGGGTGCCAATAAACTCTGCAATTGTGGCTCTGTAGAATGACCACCGCTTCAGCTCTGCCGTGTCTAACAGAGGAGCTGGTGGCGGTTCATGGTAATAATCCCTTCCATGTTGATGCTCCATGTTTCTTTCTTCAATCATTTTTCTTCTTTTCTTTTCCTTTGCCAAGCTATCTTTCTTCTCCTCTTTTACTTTCTATACCACCACTTTATATATCACTTGGAATATTGCAAGGGAGTGATGGAGAATGAAGTGCTTATCTTCAAGATCCTTTTTTTGTTTCTGTTGTATTTGAATTCGTCCCGGATACCATTTTTGACTTTTGAGGAGACCATGTGATTTTGGTCAAAAACTGCATGACTCTGACCTAAAAACTATTGCAATTAATTATGGGTGCGCGGCGGCTAATGAAAAGATCGCTGCGATAAGGAGTCATAATGGCCACGTAGGCTTTGATGTGATTGTGGTCAGAAATTGCATGCTTTTGACATCGTCCACACGCGTCTTCTGCGAGCCCGTTTATAATATAACTAGACAATGCGGCACAATATTTTTTTCAATGTAAAAAATATTAATTGTGTGTATTTTTTATTATAATATAAATTTAGCTAAAATAATAAATTTGTGCAGAATTCATGTCAAGTGCAAGTTTTTTATAAAATATATGAATTTATAATCGATATAAATTTATCTGTTTAGTAGTTTCAAACGAAATAACCAACATAAATTTATCATCATCATTAAAAAAGCAAGAAAACTCGGATATCTGAATTATTAAGTTCACTGTATTTAGATTAGTTCATTTTATAATTCAATTTAAATTAAACAAAAATAAAATATAAATTATGAAAATACATACAATAATCAAATAAAAAAAATAAGTTGTTAATTTTCTATCAACAAAAAGACGAAAACATGGATTGAAAATTCATCCTGACGTTATTGTCATTATCATTGCTATTAAAGCTAAAATTATTACTAACATTACTGCCAAAACAATTAAAATAATTAAATTTCCATGAAAAATAAAAAATAAAAGCAAAAGATTTTTTTATAAAAAAACAATAACTAAAATTATCATTATTATTTCATAAATAATAAAATCATAAAAATCATATAATCTAAAGAACAAATAAAGAAACAGAAAATAAAACAAAAAAACGAATAAAGGGAAAAATAGAGTAATATTACTTTTAAAATGATCACCGATATAAATTAAAATTTCAGGAAAATCTTTAAAAAAATCAAAAGATTTTTATAAAAAAATAATCACTAAAATTATCATTATTATTGGTTCAGAGATTAGTGAACAAAAAAACATATAAGGAAAAAAATTAAAAAATAATAATAAATTGGTTCGGAGATTAGTCATGGTGTGTCCACGCTGGCCTGGACACCCCGATTATCAAAAAACAGATTTGGTCCAAGGAGTAGTGGTGGTGCACTTGAGCTGCCCCGGAGATCGTGGTTATAAAAAAATATATATAAGTGAAAAAAAATATATAAGTGAAAAAAAGAGCTTAAGCTGGCTGAGAGACCATGGTTACAAAAAAATATATAAGCGAAAGAAAACAAAAAAAAAGTATAAGCGTGAAAGCACTGTAGCAATCCATATTGTTTTTAAAAAAATTCGGCCCAAGAATTAGTCGTGGCGTGCTTAAACTGGTCAGAGATCCCGGTTATAAAAAAAATATACCAGCAGGAAAGCATTTTAGAAAAAAAAATGTGGGTCCGGGGATTGTCGTGGTAATCATAAGTTGGCCTGGACACCCTGGTTATCAAAAAAATTTGGATATGGAGATTAATCGTGGTGTATTTAAGCGAGCTCGGACACCCCGATTATTAAAAAACAAAAAACCAAAAAAATATATAAGTAGAAAAAAAATATATATAATAATAATAAATACAAAAAAATAATAAGTAAAAAATAAAAAAAAAAGGCAAAAAAAGAAGAAGTAAAAAACGGAGGAAAAAAAGAAGAAAAAGAATAATTAGGAAAAAAAAAGCAAAAAAAAAAAAGAAGAAGAAACGAAAAAAAAAAAAAAAGAGAAAAAACGCAAGTAGAAAAAAAAAAAAAAAAAAACTGTTGCAATCCACAGTGCACTGTGTCTGTGTGCACAGTACACTGGTGCACAGTGAATTGGTCACGGGTATTATATATATAGTAATATTTTTTAAAATTATTTTAGAATATTATTATTCAAAATAAATTTTATATAATTTAAAAAAAAAACATTCTCTATTTTTATTTAATGTCACCATTTTTAAAAACCTCTTGTTTTAAAAATGGAATAAAAGTGATGTACTAATAATTAATTAATTAATAATTATTATTATTTATCGAAGAATATGATGTGAGAAACCATGGTGTAATACATTGCTAAGCTATTAGGTTAACAAGAAATGAAAAGAGAGAAATGGAGAGCAGATGAGAGGAGAGAAAGAGGATTAGAGGAAGAAATTGTAGTGATTCTTCTTACTTACAAGAACTGCATGTTTATACCTTTGCAATCTCCACTAACTTGGCTAACTAACTCTCTAACTTCAAACTGAATAATTGGTCTTAACAACATGAATGACGTGTTAACATATTGTTCTTCAATCTTCAAGCCTTCCATACCATTATTGTTAAAATCATGTTTTAACTCGTGTCAAATGTATAAATTTAGTAAAAACAAGTAGAAAAATCAAACCCTATTAAAATCGTTCAAAACTTGGAAAAATCAGACTGGAAATCGATTTTAAGATCCTAATTAGAACCACGCCTTTCCCCCAAATCCTGTCCCCCGTCCTCTCTTCTCAGTCCTCTCTTCCCTCAACTCCCCCAAATCCTCTCCTCTCGTCCTCTCCTCTCAGTCTTAGCTCCACAGGAGAGGACACAACCTACCTTGGAAGCTAAAGCAGAAGACTACAACAGATGTGAGGACTTTCCAACAACTGCTTGCTACTGTTCTTCACGCCAGCTATTGCCAATGCTACTTATGATTCCATCAAGTGCATTTCCGATTATAACATGTGTCGAATGTAACAGAAATAGAAGCATATAACTAGTTTCTTACATTACAAAACAAAGTACATGGAACTATGAACACAAGTTAAGAATCTCTTTGTCCAAATTTAGAATACACACATATCAAGCTGGGACATATCAGAATCGCACATAAAGTTCAGACTATGAACACTAAGAAATAACAGGATGGCTTTGCTAGTTGCTAGGCTCGATGAAGACCAAGGAAAGCCGATGGATGATAATCGATTTGCCTTAGTTTGTAGGATTGCTGCGGAAAGATCCCAAATAGCTTGAACGGCTCCCGATCTCAGTATAAACTACTAAAAGAATCCACTGTTCTGCAGAACATAAGAATATAGTCAAGTTTAGAGTTAGCAAATTTTAAATTATATGTGCTAGCTAGTTTGTGTCTTGGCAAATGACAACTACTCAAAACACATAATTGGATCATCAAGCAAGATTGCATTGGATGCTATCTTCTTTTATAAAAAAAAAATCTCCTGGTTTCAGTTGCTTGTAAGCACAGTAGCGAGGAAAGTGATTATTTTATGATGAATGCTCGCTAAGAAGAGGATTCAATCATTTTAATACATTTCTGAAGCGAAAAACATTTTCAAAAACAATCTAAACCAGACTCCAAAATAATTACATACATGATCATCCCAGATTTCCCTAACATTCTTAACCACAGCAGCACCAGGACTCGTAGCAGGATTGATGCCCATTAAAGCCAAATGCAACATAAAATTGGGGTAGCTATTTATTTTGCCAAAACCATAACTTTGAGAATCACACCAACTAAATGTATAAGTTGGAGAAAAGTGCCAAAAAAACGTTGGCTTGATCGTAGTGAGTGCCGGAGAGTATCTTCACTATCCATTGTATACACCAAGCATAGCTCCAAGGGATTGCATGTGCCTCTTCATGTAGGCCACTGCTCGAACCAGCTAGCGAACCTTCCTTGCTACGAATAGCCTGAATGTTACCGCAGGGTTAATGTGGCCTCCTTTGGTTTCAAGAAAAGGTCGAATCCCATTTCTTCCCATTGATATTTTTTTGTATTTGTTCATTAATTTTGAATGCAAATTGAGCACATATCATGTATAAGTACAAGATTTCTCTTCGATATTTTGAAAGTGGTTACATGAAAAGTGAATTTTTTTTTTGTTTGGTGATTTTTTGAGAAATAAGTTGGAAATAATTTCTGGTGTTTCTCTATGTCATGGAAAATAAGTTGAAAAATAACTTATTAATGTTTTTTTTTCAAGTTTATTAAAATCATAAGAACTAAGACTCACAAATAAATAAAAAATAAAGAAGAATGAAATTAAAAAATTGAATAAATTATTTTAAATTAAATAAATAAAAATAAAAACAATAAAAATTAAATCTAATAGATAAAAATTTCAATTAAAAAAATAATAAGAGAAAATCAAATAGCAATAAAAAAAATGATGATCAAAGTTGATATAAAAACCAAATTGTAAGGAACAAAATTGAAAATAAAGTCAACACAAAATATATAACAATCAAAAGATTTGAAGAATACATTTGATATAATTAATAAATAACAAGATATTTTTGAATTCTTCATAGCTCTTAGAAAGTGTTTTCCCCTCAAAATAAAGAAAAACACTTTCTATAAATCAAACTATTTATTTTGTACGGTAAGTGTTTTTTCAGTGACCAATATTTTTAATAGTAATCAAACAAAGAAAAGTTTGAAAAGTAATTTTCAAGAAATCACTTTCTAACATGACATAAATAATATTTTACAAGAGCAAGGAATTCCCTTTTTACTAATGAAGTAAAAATCATAAATAAATATTAATTAAGTAAATACCATGTGTAAGTACAAGATTTCAAAGGTATTTAAGAATTTAGATTTCCTTGAGATATAAATGAGCAAGCAATTCCCTTTTGAGTGGAGAATTGGTCAAATGGTTCAATACAATGTTATTATTTTGATGAATCAAATCACAAATTTGAAATTTTATGTTATTTCTTGGAAGTGTATTTATAAGTTAGAAGTTTTCTCTTAAAAATATTTTAAATATTTTATTTTGAAAAAAACAAGAATATCATTTGACATGTTATTTATATTATTACATAAACTAGTAATTAGATATTCTATGGATTTAATTTTTCATTTTTTTTTAATCTGTTTCTTAAGGTTGTCTTCTTAGTTTCTCTTCCTACTTCTGGTTGCGGTGGTGGTTAAGTTGTCATCGATGGCGGTTTATTATTGCTGACGATGACCGTCCTGATGTTGGTTTGTTGTTCGTTCACAAACACGTTGTGGCTAAGAGGAGCTAATCGGAGGTGGCAGGTGACGGAGAGGCTGGTGGTAGGGACGGGTCTGGTGGAGAAAAGTGTGAGTTTTTTTTGGTCCCTTCAAAATTTTCTCAAGATCTTCTCAAAATTCCATTCCCACCCCCTCTTTTTGTGCGTGGGACTGGGTAGTCTTATTTATAGATAAAAATATTTGTCTTGTCTCTTTATTTTCTTCCTCTTCAACTTTGGTTAATTTATCTAGATATTTTTTTTTCTTTTCAAAATAAAATAACATCAACATCAGATTTAAAAAGAAAAATCAATGATTTTGAAAATGATATATTAAAAACTAAACAATTTAAATGATTTTGAAAATGACTTTATTTTAATTTTTAAACTAATAAATTTATTTATTTATGTGTTGAAACATTTGTTCAATCACTTTATATAAAACCAATCTTTAGTTTTTATATTCATGAAAATCAGTCCAGCGTTTACATGCCAAAATTGCCCGCACAGGTTTGGTGAACGCTGCTAGGTTGAAAAATTCTAGGAAATTATATATTGATCTGCCTCTCTCTAACCAATTTGTTGGAGTTGTTTGTGCTATTATTGACATGAATGGAAACAAGAGCATCGTCGTTGAATATTTGGTGCAAAAAGACCAAACCACCTTATAAAATGCGCACATGAAAAGATACATTCTCTCCTCTAAAAAGTGTTTTTTTATTTTAAAAACATTATTTTTGAAACCAATTTAAAAATATTAAAAAAAATTAAAATAAAAAATAAGAAAAACTGGTCGGCCCCTCTTTGGGAACCAACCCTTGGGACCTTAGCTACCTAACTATCTTGATGACACACACACTTCCATTAATGCAGTAAATGGCATTTATATAGCCATGTAACTTTCTTCTGCCAGTTTACCACAGTCCTGCTGGTTAATAATAAAAATAAAAAAACAAATGGGCCAATCATATAGTTACGAGCAGTCAGTCAAAAGATGTGTCAGCTTCCTTTACTTGTTTCATCTCAAATATCTTTAGTATAACCTTTATATACTAGTTTTGGTTGATGATAATATATATATATATATATATATATATATATATATATATATATATATATATGTTTATAACAGTTAAACTAGTTATTTTACAATCATTATTGTTCCTCTAACATATAAAATGATAGACCAGTCCCCTGTAAATTCTCAGGTGTTCGTCCCTTATGAACAAATGAGAATTTGCCTTATGAACACGTGATTAACCGATTCACTTAGAATAATCAAATGGTTGATTAGTTCAGTTTAAAATCTAATTTTAACATTTTTAAGCTTGGCGAATCTTGAACCAACTAAATTTATATCAATTCTATAATGCACGCAATATGAAATGTGCAAGTTCACTTTAATTTATATTATCTAGTCTTTCATTTGCTTTGTATCATGAGCTTGTTAATTGATCCTTCATCTAATCCCCTATGCTTATTGATGATATTTATATAAATTTGCTTAAACTTATTTTCAACTAAGATTATTATTAGTTCATTTTCATTTAATTTTTATAATCAAATACATTAAGTATTAATAAGTGACCCAGAGATCTTATAAAAGTCTTAAAAAATTATTGACCTTCAACATAAACATAAAAGGGTAGAAAAAACTAGTCATGGACTGGTTTGTCTAGTAAGAAAACAACTGCTCTAAGACCAATAATAATAATAATAATAATAATAATAATGAAAAAAATTCTTTTCCATGTTGTCCATTGTCATGACACACGTGTTAAGTATCGCCAAAAGCAACAACCCTGTTAAGAAGTTATTCCAAGTGTGTTTTTTATGCAATGAAAATGTGCAATATAATAAAAATAAGTTATTGCTCGTTATTTATTTAATTATTTATAGGAAATAATAAGAGCGAAACAATTTGAAATCATATTTTACACCAATAAGTATCCATCTATTCTAAAAAAGAAGAAGAAATATTCCATATATATATATATATATATATATATATATATATATATATATATATATATTAAATATCTCTCCCTCTCAAAAAAAAGTAGAAAAATAAAAGGTATCTATCATAAAAAAAAATATCTCTCCCTCAAAATAAAAATAAAAATAAAAATAAAAAGTATCTATCATTATCTTTATATATATAAATCAAACTAAATGCATAAGGCTCATTAAAGAAATGCATTAGCAAGTATAAATATTTTAAAAAGACAATAAATGTATGATCGAGCCGAAAATGGATTTAGTACCCGTTTGAAAGTGTAGTTGAACTTATTTTTTAAAATATTTTTTATTTAGAAATACATCAAATAAATTTTTTTAAAAAATTATTCTTGACATCATCATCTGAAAATGATCTAAAAACATAAAAAAAACTTTAATTTAATGTAAAAAATAAAAATATTTTTATTTTAAAAACACTTTTGAAACGCAATGTCAAACAGAATCTTAATCTCATTGATAACAAATGCATAATCAAGACAATAAATATAGTGTCTGTTTAAAAATATGGTTACGGTTGCTTTTGAAAATGCTTTTCGTTCGGAAATGTATTAAAATGATTTTTTTTTTATTTTTTTAAAATTATTTTTGATATCTGCACATGAAAATAGTATAAAAATACAAAAAAAATTTAATTTAAAAAAAATTAAATATTTTCAAGAACACTTTTAAAATACAGAGTCAAATACCTCGTAATATTGATATAAAAAAAGGTAAAATGTTAGTTGTAATTCACTTAATAAATTTTTTTACATTTTTAATAGATCGAGAGATGTAATTACATAAGCAGATACGCTTAGTTGTACCGAAGCATGACATGATCTAAATCATCTCTGGTAAGTTCTTTATAGTTAAACAAGAGAATCCACGATCTCATTTTATTTTACGTTCTTTGTAGTTAAGCAAGAGAATCCACGATCTAATTTTGATTTTACGTATTTTACCCCTACATCAACCAGCGCATCATTCACCGCTAAAACCAGGGCTATTTACGGAAAAGCACTCACCAATGAGATCACCTCATAGAATCCCCCAGAGCTAAGCAATCACCCAGACAAACCAACAATGACACATTACAATTCAGTCCCTCGGTATTTATCAATATTCTACTCTTATTCTTTTTTCTTTTAATTTAAAGCACAATTTGGAATATCTTTATTTTATTACCTTGAAATTAAATACCGTCTTGATTGTTTATTAGAAAATCTATTTACATACACACTACTGCATTCTTCAACAAGTTCACTTTCAAGACTCTAAAATTTTTATTTTTTAATTAAATAATTAATAGAGATAATATATCTCTAGATTTTATATTATATATTTTTCTTGAATATTTTTAGTCTTTCAAACACTCATAAATCCTTAAAAAACAAATATTCCATACATTATCAAAAATAAATAAAAAATAATCAGACCTGTCGTAATTAGCTAATATTATCTGTTAGTTGGCAGCTTCATTGTGAAGAATGTGTTGCGAGTTTGTGAGAAAATGGGGTTTATATCGGAAAGTATTCAAATAAGAGATCAGAATGAATCAATATATAATTATGAGGACTTAAAGTATAATTTGGACACCTACAACAACAAGTTTGACAGAAGGAATCAAAATTTATTTATATATATTTTTTATAAACAAAACAGCAATAAAATAAAAAGAGAGTTAAAAAGAAACAGAGGGGGAGAGCGAAAGCGAGAGAGAGCCACCACGCTCGCTCACTTCGATCTTTCTAATTCCGATTTCTCACGATCTTCAACCTTAAAAAAAAAATTAAAAATTCTCACACTTTCTCACATTATCAGAATAATCGCAACCCTAATTTCTCTCCACATATCAAAATTTTGATCAATCCAATTCCTTTTTTGCCCTTTTCAATCGATCAACTACAAAAGTTTGATCACTAACATCAACAGACAAGCCCTAACCGTTTGGTTTTTTAGTAATTTAATTTATGGCAGCCATAACTAATTCTAACCCAAACAGCATCGCCGCCGCCGATCACTCTCCAAGGCACACAATCGCCGCCGCCGATCACTCTCCAGGTCACACGATCGCCGCCGATAACATCAGTAGCAGCAGTAATCAGGTGAGCAGTCCACAATCACGACGGGCATCCGGGAAGCAGCTTTCTCCACCGTGGGCACGAATCGTGCGCGGTGCTGAATCGGAATTCTCTTCCACTGCTTCAACGGGGGCTGACCAAGCGGATGCGGTTTTAGTGGCGGAGGAAGAGAGTGTGGATAGTGAGAATAATGTGAGTAAGAGACCGGTGTGGAACAAGCCATTGACAGTTAGTAATGGTCCTGTGGAGATTGGGAATGTTATGGGGGCTGATTCTTGGCCTGCTTTATCTGAGTCAGCTGCTAGGTCTTCTTCTTCGACAAAATCATCTTCTGATTCTTTGAAAGGCTTATTATCCGATGGATCTTCACCTTCTATCTCTGTTTCACAGGTTCAAATAGAAATTAATTTCATTTCATTTGGTTAAGTAAATGTAATATCTGTTAATTTAATGAATTATAATCTCCTAGTAGTTGATTGACTTTTTATATTGATTTTCTTTGTTTTGGTTGCCTGGTGGAAAATTTTGTTTTATTTAGTTGAGATTAGTGTGTGAAGTCTTAGAAAGAAAAATAATGTTAAGGTGCTGTTTTTGCTATTTATTTGCCTATATTAATTGAAGTACATTGAAAAATGTATTATCTGGGGCATTTTCTTGAATCGTCGGCGTGGATTGCGAGATTTACATTTTTTTTCTGAAATTATTTAGGAACTTTCTACTCAGATTAGCTTAGTGTATTAAGTGTTAGAAACAAAATTGGTGTAGAATGGGAGTCGACGAATTTCTCTCTTTCATATGAGCTGTCTAGACCAAAACATGAAAACTTCGCCTTTTTTATGATCTTGGTTACTTCAGGAGAGCATGAGGGACAAAAAACTTTATTATCGGATTTATTGCTTAAAGTTTTGTTATGGTTAGTAACACCTCATAGCCTCATAGTTAGAAAAAAAAAAAAAAGACATCTAAGTGAGGTTCAATTGATTTATCATTGTCGATCTCAGTTTTGCAGGTTCAGGGAAATGTTAGTCAAATGTGATTAGTTGGACTGATTGGATTATCTGTCTACTTTTCAAAGCTTAGTGTATATTATTTGAAAGGGATTTTTCAGAGAAATAGAAAACTAAAGAAAACACTTTTATTAAGTGAAAACAAAAAATGTTCTCCTCTAAACGCATGTTTTTCAGTTTGTTCACTTTTTTCAGAAAATTGGAAAACACTATAATGGATGTTTTCCAAATTCTCTGCCATATCAATAAGGGGTCTTGTTTGGTTCATCTAATGTTTTATGGTCATTCTTTTTATTATTTTCATTTTTTTTCTAAAAAAGGCCCTTGTTTGCTATTTTAGATTTTTTTTTACCTAATAAACATGTTTGCTTAATTTTCAATGGAAAAATCCTTTTTAATAATAAATAATAAACTTCAAATGGAAACAAGTAAACTTTTTTTTTAAAAGTAATCACAACTTAAATATTTGTCTTAATTTTACTGCATTGTTGAATTTATAGATACCAAAACAAGAGTAGCAGCAGCAACTGAGCATTGATCCAAAACTAATTGGGGGGGACACCAAACCAACAAACTTGTTCTCTTCTCAATCAAATTGGGGTTGTTAAAAACTTGATATGAATGACTGGGTTTTTGATGTTTATAACTAGAAACATAAAAGGCAAACTCATGGTTCTCTTTGAACTAAGCTATGAAATGGAGCATTTTTGTGCTTAATATACACCCAGTTCAGTTATTTGGTTACTCATTCACGAGTGCATGTTTTAATATGTGCTATTCGTTTATTGTAGGGAATTGGAACTGCATCCTCATCTTCACAGAAACAAGTTGCCAATAGTGCAAACGCTAATTCAACCCCAAACCTTATAGTACCAGTGCGCCAAAGGTCAATGAAGCGCAATGGCGCTAACACAACTTCTAATGTTGGTGCTCCTCAGTCACCAGGATCACAGGGTGTGGCAGGTGAAGGAAATTTAAATAACTCTTCTTCTGGGGACCATGGACAAAGGAATTCTCAATCCCGTAGCTTTAATGATCATCCACAACGCAATTCATTCAGGAACCGTAATGTTGGGCCACATTCTCGAGGAGATGGTTCCCATCATCATAGTTATGGTGGCAGGAGAAATGATCAAGATCGTTCAAATCAAGATTGGAATGCTCATCGAAATTTTAATAGGGATGGCGGCCATGTGCAGCCATCACAAGGAGTTTCCCCAAGGCTTATGAGGCATCAACCACCACCTCCTGCTGCTGCTACTTTTGTTGCACCCCCACCAGTCCGGCCTTTCGGCCCCATGGGGTTCCCTGGTAAACCATATCTGTTTCGAGTTCTGTTATGGCTTACACATGTGTCTGCTCTAATCTCTCGATCTATTTCCAGATATGCGATCACCGTTGTACTATGTTGCCCCACATCCAGATTCTATGAGAGGTGTGCCTATTATTGCGACACCAATACCGCCTCATGCTGTTTTTTTCCCTTCCGAACCCCAGTTGCATAATAAGATATTGCATCAGATAGATTATTATTTCAGGTACTTCTTGTTTTGCTTTTGTAGATGTGTTCCTGCAGTTTATTTGTGTCAGTACAATGGATTTTATTGGGAAGTTGACAACAATTGATCCTCATAAACGTTTGTTGCAGTAATGAAAATTTAGTTAAAGATACATACTTGCGGAAGAACATGGATGATCATGGCTGGGTGCCTATTAAACTGATAGCAAGCTTCAACAAAGTGAGTTGCTTTGGGTAATCGTGATATTGGTTCATTTTCATGATGATTTTTCTCTCTCTTGTTTATATGCGTTCTACAACCACTTCCTAATCATATAAATGTGCCCTGCATTTTGTTTCCTTTGGATATCCTGGTTTCTTTTGTGACAGTTGATAGTGGTGTAAGGTTTTTACTGCCAGCATTTCAGGCTAGAACTCCAATACATTTCACTAGATCATGATTGTTAAGGTCTTGTCTTCTTACTAATGATGAAGTATCTGATTAAATCAGCTAAAGGTTGAAGTTGTTAGAAACTTTTTTTATTCTATTGAAGTACTTTTTTGGGTGTATTTCATGCCATTTTTTAGTATCAATGCTCTTGTTTCTGATATTTATAGATATAGTTAGTAATTTTGACTCTTTAGGAGTCTGAATTATATTCTTTTTAGTGTCATGGTAGTTTAAATACTGAGTTCCCACTCTGATTTATATCTTCTGTTTCTTCTCCGTTGAAAGGTTGATAAGAACTAGTAGATTATCTATTTTGTTGCTGATGAATTACCTTTGGTTGATAACCACTTCCTAATTATTTAAATATGCCCTGCATTTTGTTTTCTCTTTGGATATCCTGGTTTCTGTTGTGACAGTTAATAGTGGTGTAAGGTTTTTACTGCCAGCTTTTCAGCTTGGAATCCAATACATTTCAGTAGAGCATGCATGTGAAGGTCATGTCTTCTTACCAACAATGAAGTATCTGATTGAATTAGCTAAAGGTTGAAGTTGTTTCTAGAAACATTTTTTTTTCTAGTGATGTACTCTTTTTTGTGTAAATTTCACGCAATGTTTTAGAGTATCAATGTGCTTGTGTCTGACATTTATAATTTGGGTTAGTAGTTTTGACTCTTTAGGAGTCTGAATTATATTCTTTTTAGTGTCATGGTACTCTGATATATATCTTCTGTCTCATTTCTCTTTCTGCGTTGAAAGATTGATAACTGGTACATCATCTACTTTGTTGCTGATGAAGTGGTTTTCCCTAATATTATTCTGTTACCTATTCTCTTCCATGAGTCAATATTCTCTAAGATTCATGTTCAATCTCTTACGTGCTGCATGGTTGGTCCTTTTTTTTCTTGCTGATTTTATAATGCTGTGGTTCAAGTATCAATTTTGTGGGCCCTGAATTACCATTAGCTGAAAATTCAAACGCAGGTATAATTATATCTGTGGATTATAGAAATACCAAAGTAAATTCCACTAAAACTTTAACTGGGATTGATGAACAGTGACTCAGGACAGCTTCTGAAATTTCTATCCTACTAGTTTAAATTGAAGAAGGGTTTGAGTTTGTAAATTGAAATTAGGATATAGATATATGGGGGTTTGTTTGCTGAAAGTCATAGGTTTACTGACATTCGTAGATTTTCTAGGAGTAACACCTATGAGAAAGATGTCAGCATCATAGTTTTTAGAAGTCAGGCCCATGATAGATCGCAAACATATAGGTGGATTTTTTTTTCATATACTCCGATTCTCAACGATCACATTACCTTTGTGTAGAGGTCCTTCCTATTTAAACCAATGTATAATTAAGGGCTAATGAGACACTGAAACAAAAAATAAAAGCCTTAATGTAGAGCCCTTGTATGCATAAATACATCAATATCCAACAATTTTTCTTTTCTTGTCATCTGGAAAACACGTTTTATATCCATCCACTTGTAAGAGCATTGGTGTATGGACAATAATGGAAAATTCTGTCAAGCAGATGAAACTATGTAGTTATGATTTTTCTTTTTCTCAAAATCTTTTTTTTTTCTATTGTTTTTTCTGTAAAGAGAGGGCCTCAGTTCTTGATTCTTTTTGCATTATGGGAGGGTTTGGGAAGAGTCAAATATACAGTGCTTCTCCATGACCTCTAGGTTACAACTGAACAATATAACTGTTGCGTGGAGGCCCAAACTTATTCTTCTAAATCTACCTCGTTTAGTAAATTGCACTTAATTTATACTGTATATCATTACATATGCTCTTCATTGTTTGTCTATTGTCTTGAGATGTGTTATATTGAAGATTAATTTATGGATGAGATGATAGAATTGTTTTTTGTAAGAGTCACAACTTTGTATTTTTTATGAGTCACAACTTTGTATTTTTTTATGAGTCAATTTACATTCTACATCATTTTGACCTTGGTTTGTGTACATTGCTTCATGTAATATATAATTTCTTTATAGGCATTTTTATATTTTCCTATATTACACAAGCCATGCGATGTAATTTTTTTTAAAAGTTTTCCATTATTTTACACTTGCTTCTTCTGTGTCTGAGTTTCTGCATTATCAGAATATAATTTTTAATACCCATAATTTCTGGTTGAAGTAATTATTTGCTGCTTAGATTCATGCCTAGTTAGAACCATTTATCATTGCTACATGTCGTTCTGTTTTCATTGGGGTATTGACAATATAAATTTAATCTTTAGGTGGTAATCGTTATGCTTACCAGACATAATGGCATTCTGTTTCCTGATTTTTTTCCCTGCATGACGGCACTCTCTCAGATCTGGACACATAAATTGTGAAATAAACTTGAATGATTATCCCATGCCATGTGGTGATTGCTGTCATGAGCTTCTGATCTGTTGGGATTTAGGCCAGGCTACATACTTTGTTTCTTTTGTCATTCCTGCATGTTGTTTTTTAAATTAATTTGAGGGATTCTGATATTTCCGTTGATGTATCAAGCTTGTCAGCATGTGAACTGTTTGGTTGTTTGCAATCTTTTTTATGCTTGTGTATATATCTTTACCACACTGATTCTGAGTTTCCCCCTTTTTAAGACAATGAAACCCACTAATGATTTATTGATGGCTGTACAGGTCATGGTGTCATGATTTTGCCACTGTATTTTCATATGCTATTAACTTAAAAACAAAATCTTCTTGTGGCCTATGGTTCAGGTTTCACTTTTGACTGACAATATCCAACTTATACTGGATGCTGTAAGAAATTCAAGTGTCATCGAACTACAGGTGCCTTTTCTGTACATTGAGATCTGCTGTTGTTGCAATTTTCAAGTTACAAAATAATGGTTTTGTGATTTCCCATCCTAACTAGTTTCGATTCTGAACCCTCTCACATTTTGGGGCACGTGATATAGACAATCGGATATACATGCCAAGTTTATAATCTAATAATGTGATCCATGTCTTGACTTCACTAATTCTATTTTCCTGTTCCTTGAATTTTAGGGTGAGAAGGTGAGGAAGCGAAATGATTGGATGAGGTGGATCATGACAACTCCTATTCAGTCTCCTAATGTTTCCAGCCCTCAGTCTGGTGAGAAGTCCGGCCATGACATGCTGGCAGCCAATGTCCAAGGCATCTCTCTGGAGGAGATGACTGCTGGCCACAGCAATGTGAGGAGTCAAGCAGATGTTCGTACTGAAGCTTTTCTTGGTAGATCATTGTCTGGGGATTTTAATAGCCAGTCACAGAGCAAGGGAATTGATGAAAACAGATTTTATGGAGATTTCGATCTCCCCACTTCATCAACAAAATCAAGCAAGTAAAATGTGTACTACACATTTTACAAAATACTGTAGGAAAGTGGGGACTGAGAATTTTGTTTAAACTGGTGGATGTCTTGGATTTTGTTGAAGGTAGTGGGTCTTGCCTCGGCACAGTGAAACATTGTTACCTGTCCGGCAAATAGGAAGTGAATTAGTTGGGGGGAAAGGGACTTTTTAAAGATAACAATAACTTGAAGGGAGGGGGGAAAGAAAAAGAAAAAAAAAGAGAACCTTTATGACCCTGAGCTAGTAGCATGAGTTTGGTGGGATGCATGTATGTTCTTTATGGGAGTGTTCCTTTTTATCCCATAAATATTTGTGGTAGCATGACGTTGCTGTTCTTAAGAGGGGGGGTTTTGGTTTTACTTCCCCTTACTGCCCCTCAGCTACTTTTTTTTTAAAATCTTTGGGGTCAGATTGCCTACAAATTTCAGGAGGAAACATGATTTTTTGACTGGTGGCACAAAGTATATGCTCTATCTGTGTCTGCATATTGTAAGGGGGAGAGTGAAGGGTGCCTTTTGCAGGATGCTAAGCTCATGCTACGTCTACTATTGCTCTATTTTTGGTCACCGGATGTCCTTTATGTTTTTTATTCTGGTCGCATATTAGAGTTGACATTTATATGTATACCGTTTTCTTCAAACCTTTTGAAGATTTCACCGCATAAAGTGGTCCTCTTGAGTGGGAGCCAGCGTTGGATTGGACGTTGTTGGCATTGCATGTTCATTTAAGACTGAGATTGTGGAATCTGAGATGTTCTGATTAAACCAGTTTTTATTATTTATTGGTTTGCTGAGTGAGATAATAAAATGCCTGGCAGAATCATGGGTGTATCTATCAGCTTGATCATATGTACTGTGTTATCTACTAGGTTGAAACTTAGATTCTTTTTGGCCGTGGCAGGAAACCCCCTTGGATAATCAAAATGAGTTTGAATCTTGGTAGTCCCTGTGGTGTTGTCTTGGTATTTTGTTCAGCACACCCATGATATTTGTGACTGGCATCATGCCTATGGAGGGAGATTTGGTATGATTGCTTAGATCAGATGAGTGCCTAGTCAAACAAATTGATCTCGTCGAACGTCGTCAATGAATTGAGTTTTATGAATGTTACAAGAGTGTCTTAAATATTTTCGAGAGTTAGCAGTTTAGAGAGCAGAAAGTACTCTTTATGTCATGTTTGTGGTGGCAGGTCTGCATCGTTCGCTGCTGATGTGATGCTAATAGACAAATCATTCTGGATACTGTTTTAGGAGTCTTCAGCAGCTTATATGGGTGACCACGTCTTGCAACTGGGAAATCTTATTATGATTTGTTAGCGTGGATATCTGTGTGGAACCATGCCCTAACTTTTGGGCACTGTATCGGAACGACACACCGGGGAGAATATTTGACTGGTAAACAAGTTATGCTTCCCTTAATTTCTGGCTTCAACTCCAGGGACCAGTTAGTTGGATTCCAGCGTCTCCCCTTAAAATTAGAAAACCATTGGACTTGTTGCCATCATGTTTCGAACCTCGTATCTACCACCCGTTCAGCTATGTACATTTCTGTATTTCATGACCCTATATTTGTAGTCATCTCTATATTCCGTGATTTGATATATTAGGGCTTGTTTATTTGATAAATTAGAATTTAACTGATGCAATTAGGTATGATTGACATCGTTTAGATAGAAATTAGATCAATTAGGATTTGCGTTGATTTTTACAATCAATTGCCCAAATTAGGGATTTTGATTCAATTATAACAAATTAGCTATGAATTGATGCAATTAGGCTGATTTCATGCGATTGAGGATGAAAATAACATCAATTAGATTGAAATTAGTTTATTGTTGGATTTTTGGATTAATTGTCATAATCAAGTATCTAGTAGTTTTACTTTGTGTACAAATTCATAAATCAATAAAATTCATATCGATTTGTAGGGGAATTATGGTTGATTCTATACAATTTTATTTAAATTATAGCTAATTGATGAAAATAGGTTTTCTTGATTTAGATAATGTCTTTTAACATTATCATGTTATGTCATTATGGTGGTCCTATTACTCTCTATTTGAACAACAATACTACTTACAATGGTGAAAACAATGTGTTGTTGAATGTTTTCTAGGCATGTCACTAACAAAAAATTAAACAATTTATATATCAAGAAATTGGGTGAAAATATAATGATGTTAAAGTTAATAATACTTAGAGATGTAATTTTAGAAGATATTAGTATTATCTCGTTCTATTTTCATGTGATATGAGTCTTAGGACTATGATTAAA
The DNA here is from genome assembly GCA_964035475.1 of Salix caprea. Taxonomy (NCBI): domain Eukaryota; kingdom Viridiplantae; phylum Streptophyta; class Magnoliopsida; order Malpighiales; family Salicaceae; genus Salix; species Salix caprea. The sequence goes on along the minus strand of OZ037750.1, from coordinate 12,290,484 downwards.
TCATTTGTTAGAAGTGGATTGAACATGATGAAGTTATATTTTTGTAATCGACCTAAATGAATTAGATATTTCTTTATTACATAGCATGATCTGACTCTTATATTATTCTCAACAACTACTTGAGCAAGTTTTTTTAAGTAAAAAAACATCATATTTTGTTGGCCCATCTAGGATAGTAAATAGTGAATTAAACTTGTCATTGATGCATGATATGTTGTAAAGAGGTTATCAAAGTATGTCTAAGAATGCATAAGTTAAGCAATGTAGGCATAGTATTAGGGTTAGGATTTAGGGTTTTGATTAAGGTTGGTAGGGTTAGTTTTTATAGTTTAAGATTAGAGGTTAGTCAGGTCTAGGGTTTGGATTATGATTAGGGTTAATATTTAAGGATTGAATTAAGGTTAGTTTTTATGGTTTAAGATTCCAGGTTAGAGGATAGTTAGGGTTTGAGGTTAGTTAGAGTTAGAGTTATGGTTTGGAGTTAAGGGAAGAATAAGCCATGATAGTCAAGGTATTGTTTAGGGTTAGTTTGTTCTATTCTATTAAAACTCTTGCCTCTTGTATTTCTTTTAAAGGGAAGAATAGGCCATTGTACCCTATTATTTCTAAGATTTGAGTCTAGCAGTGTCTTACATTAAGCAGGGTGGTAGTGTCACCCTCGTGTGGCAAAAACCATTTGCACTATTGCAAATTTGAGTTGAAATATTTTGCGTGGATTTGGTTAGCTCAGCTGAAAATAGGCATAGTACATGAAAAAGAGCTGGTAGAAATGAAAAATAATCAGAGTGTTTGACGTTATGTTTCAGATTCAATTTTGTAAATTTTTTATTTTTAGATCTCTGAAGAGGACTCGTTGCTGCAGTGCCAGTCCTTGACTAGCTTGCCCATCAGTACTATTTGACAGGACCCGCCAATTACACTATTTTTTGTCCTCTAAAGCACTAGCAACGTGCTAACCTAGGGTTATTATTTGCTTTATTGCTCATACCCGATGGATTATAGCCTTGAAATGGTCAAGCATCGTCAAAGAGATTAAAAAATCATCAGAATCTGATGAACATTATTCATCCTCCTCTGGAAAAGCTCCAATATAGATGCCCGATGGGTCTTTATCATATTAAATGATGGATATTACCCTTAAAAGTGCCATCCTTGGTTCTCTGCAACACCTGTCTTTCTTTCTTCCACAAAAAACCAGCTCTTAGAGATACAAACTGCGATGAAACATCCAAAAGTTCATCGCATGAAGAACACAGATTTACCAGGAAAGAGTGGTAATTTGTAACTGAGCATGGCTGTTTGAGATTCGTGCGTGCGGATTATTCCCCAGCTACGGAAGAGGTCTAGGCGGACCAGAGCTCAGGGGAAGGTTTGGGGCTGTGCATGCAGCAGGTGAAAACACAGCAATGGAGTGGTGGGGCATGGCATGGAGGTAGTGGACTTTACAGTAAAAGATGGTCTAATTTCCGTAACACAGAGGTGACAGCTGTCTACTTGAGGACTAGACCTGGAGTGGGTCGCTCTGAATCTTTCTTTTCATCATCTTCCCCATGGCTTCAGCCTTTAGCTAGTAGCTCACCTTGATAACTTGAAGGTTATAGCTCTGGTTTCTCCTAAGAACCGCCGGTTCTTGTGAGCCACCAGCAAAATTAGGTTTTCCTACCGGGCTACACCCTGTAAATATGAGTAGAGTCTTGTAGAGAAAGTATGCATGCAGTAAATTGAACAGAAACAGATGTCAGCTATTGAGTTTTTCATTCACAAAAAAAATAAGTTACTAATAGCCAGATGGTAGCTCGGCCGCGGTCGGATTAAAAAAATAGCAAAAAAAGTACATTTTCTGTCAGCTAAAAATAATTTTTATTGTATATTAAAGGTTTTAAACACCCATTCAAAAAAATAAATTAAAGATTTAAGAGGCTAATAAATATTTAAAAAAATATGAAAAATCAAGTTGGGAAGTACAGATTTAGTCATTTTAATGGTGTTGTTGATGTTATTTTTCAAAATATTTTTTGTTCATAAAATATTAAAATGATATTTTTTTACTTTTTAAAAAAAATATTTTTGACATTAACACATTAAAATAATCTAAAAATACAAAAACAACTTTAATTTAAAATTAAAACAATTTATTTATTTTCAAATATGTTTTTGAAACGTGGTCTTAAAACTCTTGTATTTGATTGTATAAAAATAATTTATAAGTAAAAAGAGTAATGACTAAAATTCTATTAAAAAAAATAGATGCTAGTATAATTGAGGGATCCATGGTGAATTTACCAGGGATTTTAGTTATTTCTGACAATTGTATTTTGTAATGTAATTAATAATTATAATTAATGGAGTGAATCAATTTAATTATATAACGATTTTCAATCACTGCAAGTCCGGTTTTTCCTGTAATATATTTTAGTCTTTTATTGGGAGAAAAGAAGAAGGTGGTTTGGTTCATAGGTTTTACATAAAACCTATATGTGGGTGGACCGGATAGAAGGAAAGTGCGGTGACCCAAACCTATATCAAGGGTCTATTTACGCAAGAGATGGGACCAGGGACTGGAGTTTGAAGAAGTTTGGAAAGAAAGGGCTACGTAGAGGTAGTTGTGTGACATTTATTGGTCTAATATTCCTCAATTTTTTAGCTGTAATTCATTTTGGGAAATTCCCATATATAACAACTACATGAATAAAAAACACATGCTTACATGAAGCATCGGGAGTTTTGATCTGTACAGTAAATTTTGAGTTCGAATCAGAATATATAGGGTCTGTTTGGGAGAGCGGTTGCGGTAGCTTTTCAAAGTACTTTTCGTGCCGAAATACATCAAAATGATATTTTTTTATTTTTTTAAAATTTATTTTTGACATCAGCACATCAAAATGATCTAAAAACACCAAAACATATTCATTTAAAATGAAAAAAAAAAGAATTTTTTAAAAACGGCATTTGAAACGCCGTCCCAAACAGGCATATATTCTTTGTAAGAGTCTAGAAAACCAGGATTTTACTCGCTTGTCTATATCTACAAAATATACTTTTCAAAAAATAAAATTTACTCGCATAAAGTTTTTTTTTCCTTCTAAACTAACACAATGAAGAAGAAAATGCCCCAAACACGAAGGTCGCACATGCACGTACGATCTGCCAGCAATATTTTCATGTATGTGGGCGTGTCTAGAATGAGTGATACACGCCCTAGCAGGGCTAGGTTATTTTGCTGGTGGTGACACACACCAAGAAAGTTTTATTTTCTTGTGTTGGCGGATGACTTACGTGCACAAGGAGGGTGGAATTTTTGTTGTCGGTTTATGGGTAATGCATGCCAGCAGCCAAGCACGTCGACGCTTTTCGATGACTCGCCAGAAACTCGAAAAATAATTATAAAAATGGAAATAAAGGATTAAATGAAAAATGACAGTTTCTCATTCCAAGAACAGTGTTGATCGATCATTGCCGCATGGATAAACCATACTTGAAAAAAGAAAAACAAGTGTTGATATCTCATAGATATCTGGTAGAAGAGGGAATCTTTCTGCAAGACTGACACCGATGTAATATTTTGAGGCGGCAAAATCAAGCTTCTTCTTCTTCCCGGATGATCGTACGGACCCTACTCTCTCCCGAGATTGTATAAAATATTTGCATAACTCACACGGTCAAATCCAGCACTGTTCTGCTTTATTAACTAGCTGTCTCTCTACTTTAGGAAGTGTTTGATGGTAGATGTTTTTTAAAACGTAATTTGTTTGATCAAAATATGTATGCTAAAAATAAAATTATAAAAATATTTTAATATAATAGTAAATATTTTGAAAAAGGCAATTCAATTACAAGCACTAACTTATTTTTTATTTAAATGTACTGATTTTAAAAAATAATATAAATTTATGAATTGGATTGTGTTGATGAAAACAGTGCAATTTATTAAATCTTGTTGCTATAATAACATTACAAATCATTAAACTATATTATTTTCAATAAAGCAACCTTTTGGAAAAAAAAACATATAGATACGTTGTTCAAAAGTCAAACAACATGATTTACATATTTTTTTAGGTGGGGATGTTTCCACTAGGGTAACCTTAAAAATTAAAACATATATATTATTATGAAGGTTGCATTCTTTCCAACATAACATGCTTTTTTATATATATATATATATATTTTAAAAACTAAATAATATTGAAAATAAATTCAGTGACTTTGATACTTGGAGGCTGTTCGGGAGTATTATAGTAATTATTTTTAAAGTATTTTTTATTTAAAACTATATCAAAGAATTTTTATTTTATTTTAATAAAATATTTTTGATATAGCATATTAAAATATTAAAAAATATATCCAATGTATTTGTACACTATACAAAAACATGCTAATTCTGAAACGGACTATGTTTTGTTTTCCCTTACTCTAGACAAAAACACATGCTACCCCATGTATTTGTACCTCTCTTTTTTATCCCCACCACGGCACCACCTGCTAGTCTACTCTAGAATTGTGTGCCAGAGTTTTTCTTATTTTATAAGTATGATTTTTGAAAATATTTTTTATTTATAAATATATTAAAAATATATATTTTTATTAAAAAAAAATATTTTTAATATCAGTAAATAAAAAATAAAAATATTTTTTTTTTCAAAACTATTTTTAAAACACAATCCATTTTTTAAGTTCTACTCCCCGTTAAAATCTTCAAGTGAGCTTCTCGATCCCACAACTCTACTCTTCTATTTCTTGGTAGACAACAAGTTATCGATTTATTTCTTCGTATTTTGTAGTGTCGGTTATTTTTATGAGCAAGTATGTGTGGTTTTATTTTCTAACCTCCATTGTTTTCTAAAACTTTCTTTCCTTCTAAGAAACAACAAATGGGTTGAATGTTTAGATTTTTTATTTGACTATATATTTACCTGTTAGTTTTGAACTAAGTTAAATTAGGTCGATAAGATCGATCAAGATTTTATAAAGTCAATTTTTTATTTATTTCATTTTAAATTCGACACAAACATACTATTTGAGCATACAATTCACCAATTTTCCAGTAAAATAACTTTCACAAATCTAACAAACACTCTCATCAAAATTCAAGCATGTACAAACGATATTTTTCAGTAAAAACATATCTTAATTTCCTATAAACACTACTTTTAAATAACTAGAAAATGTAACCAACATATTATCCAAAATACAAGCAAACTCAAACAATATCTCCAACAAATACACATATCGATTCAGCTTAGATATTGTTGTGGCGTGCATGATGTCGAGTGTTAGATCGTTCTCTTGGATCAAACATGATTTAGGATATATTGTGGATAATTTGAAGGAGTCTCCATCTATTATCATGATCACTAAATAACCTGTTGATTTGTGATAATGACTAGTTATGTATGGGGAAGACCTATCACTCAAAGTATATCATACCTATGGTAAACAATATTGTTGATTGATCGTTGTTTTTTTAGGTTATATTTTTATTTGTTGGTCTGTCTAAGGTTCAAGATAATTCCCTTTTAGTAAGGAGGTCTTTGTCTTATTAGACTAAAATCTTATCATTCTGAAGTCGTATATTTAATGTTGTATTTATTTCTACTTTACACCTTTAATACTTTGGAATATACTTTACAATGTAATTTTATACCCCGAAACTGAGTGTTGAAACGCTTTGAAACTGAAACATTTTGTTTCAATTGAAAAAATAAAATATTAACCGAAACAGAATTGGCAACCTCGGTCACAACAACAACCTCTTTCGATGTATGACAAAACACCATAATGAGCTATAATAATTAAATTTCGTATCCCTCTATTGTGTACAATATAATATCATATGATGTTGATATTATATCAATGGTTAATCAAAGTGAAATGAAATTAGGGTTATATGAAAAATAACCTATAAACTTTAATTTGAGATTTTTAGGGCTTTTATTCAAACATAACTAGTTAAATTTAAAATGGTTAAACAAAGATTGTAAAAGGGTTAAACATGTTTTAAGTACAAACCAAGCAATTAAAATTCAATGAACAGTAACCCGTGAGCTTTTATTTTTGGTTTTTTTATATGATTTTTAATAAAAATAAAACATGACTATTTTGGTAAAACAATTGCTAAACTATTTATAGAATTTTAAATACCATCGATAGTAAAGAAAACATTGAATATTTTTAGGTTTTTTTTCAAGATTTCGCAATAACTTTTCTATAGTTAAAGATTTTCCAAATTTTGGTTAAATTGAGTAAAAAACAACTTATATTGTAACTAATTAACAATATTTAACAAAAACAAATGCACTAGCAATGCATTTCGATATCTCAACTTGAGAAACAATTGCAATATACATGTTACAAAACTCACTAAGTTCTAGATGAGAAGAGTGCTAGATGCCAAAAATGCACGAGACAAATAGTTTTCGAATCAATAATAAAAGTCCCCAGGAGGGGGGAAATTGATTGAAAAAATTCATATTGATTTTGATTTTGAGTTGTCTATAGAGAAGAATATTGTCAAAAAAAAACAAAGAGAGAACTAGTCCCAAAGGAGAAAGTGTGCAAAAGTAGTCAAATGAGCAGGGTTTTTTATATTTTATATATGAAGATAATTTAATCATTTTATCTTATTTAAAAAATAATAATTGAGAAGGTGAAATGTTATTTTTATAAAAGTGAATACAAAATAAAAATATAATCAAATTATAAAAGATTTATTGTAACAAACCTTTTTAATAATACCAATTAACAACTAGTCAAAAGCATGCCTTTGTCTCCTCATGATTTGTTTTGCTACAACCCTTTAGAGCTATTTAAGAGTGAGGTTCAGCTAGCTTTATATCAAATTTTATTCAGTATTCCTATACACGATGTAATAAATATGAAAAAATAATTGAAATTAATATGAAAATTGTGGGTATTAATACAGGTTTGTCGGCATCCAATGTTGGGTGCCGTTTTAACTTTTTGCGTGAACATTTCAGTTGCTATCTAGCTAAGCTAGGCTTCCACATGTTGTCACCAACAAATTGCGAAGGCACCAGCTATAACGATAAGACAAAGAGTTTCCGAAAAGTCTCATCATCAATATCTTCAAAATCATCCTCCACTTCCTCATCTCCTTCAATATTTCCACCTTCCAATAATCTTCTCTGCCAAGCCCAACAAAAGGCCGAAACCATGGAAGAAGTGTGGAAGGACATAAGTCTAGCCTCTCTTCATGACCACACTCCAACCGATCAAGAACTTTCAATGAGCTCGAGACTTCACAACATTTCTCATCGCCATCACCATAATAGCAGCCCTAACTTCATCCTTCAAGATTTTCTTGCTAGACCTTTCAACAAAGACCCACCAACGAGAATGGTCTCTATTATTCGAGACAGCACTCCTTTTGGCTCTCCACTGCCACCTCCTGCTACTGTTTTGAGTTTGAACTCCGGCCCTGGCTTTGATTTTCTTGACAACTCCGATCATCCTCAGAGGCCTAACTCGCAATTACAGAGCAACCCGATTTCAAATATCTCCTCATTCACTAGTCCTTTCGAGGGTTTAGATTCATCCCCCGGCTTGCCTTCTTTTTGTAAGAAAAGAAGTCAAGAATCTGATGGTAGCTCTGGTGATCGCAGACACAAGAGAATGATCAAGAATCGAGAATCTGCAGCTCGTTCTAGAGCTAGAAAACAGGAATCTCCCTTTCTTCTTAAAGATTGTTGTGTGTGTACCGGTGCTAATTTCCTGTTTTGTTTCTGACGAGACATGTTTTTGATCTTGTGTTTTATGTTTGTTTTTCTTACAGGCTTACACAAACGAATTGGAGAATGAAGTTGAACAGCTATTGAAAGAAAATGCAAGACTCAAGAGACAACAAGAAGAGGTAACTAAAGTTGAATTTTTGGATGAGATATTTCTTGACTGTAGCATTTTATACACTGCCATCCTATTACCATTAGCTGTTAGTTTAGTCAATGTAGTATGGAGTAGCGCGTAGTCCATACACATTCATGGTAAGTGTACACTGCAATTCTATTACCATTAGCTGTTTGATTCAGTCAAATGTAGTATGGAGCAGCAGTGCAGAGTCCATACATTCATGGCAAGTGTCTGCATTGTTTCCGATAGAATTGATGTAAATGTCTGTGTTTTTGGGCAGCTATATTTGGCCGCAGCAGCTCAGCTACCCAAAAAGCACACCCTACAAAGAACATCGACGGCCCCATTTTGAGAAGTGGTTTTTATTTTTATCTTGCGCTTCCTTACCCTAATATCACAGTACTAACTTCCTTTTGGGGCAAGAGGTGGGAAGAAGTATTGATGTTTTTGTAAGAAAGGGTGTGGCTCTAGCAAACACTGTTGTTTTAGGAAAGAACAAGTGTCTAGCAGGTAACCGCTGCTGTTTCTGGCATTCCGAACAGGCAGGAGCGTAATTTGGTGGGTCTTAGTTTGGCTTTTTGTATTTTCTTGTCCTGCAAAGATTGGGCTGAGAGGGTATATTTGGAAACAATATTGTCATGTTGAACTCATCCCTCTACGAGTTGTACAGTGTAAAATGATGGGACATTTTGTTCTGAAACGAAGCGATTAGCCTATCAATTTCGAACATCTCTGTACTCCTCTTTCTCTATCATGGTTCCATCTGTACAGCATGCACCTTCGTCTCTTTCCTTATCATTAATAGTCTCTCTCTCTCTCTCTCTCTCTCCCATCGCAAAAGCAAGCATAGATATTAGTTATTAGACCGGTATTGTAGGTTTCTCTAGTACCACGTCAATTCAAAACCAGGCTGGGACTGGGTTTTTTTAAAGCTAGAGTGGAAATCACTCGGTTAAACTTGGATGATCCAGTGAATCAACCTATAATAACCCTGTTATCAACTAAACTTGAGTGGGATTTAGTTGAATCTATCAATGGTGAAAACACACGTTCTCATGCAAGGACATTCTTGTTCTAGCCATTCTTGTTCTTCCTGCTTCCATCTTCCATAAATTGCATATAACAGTACTATCTACATCCATCCTCTACAATGAGGGTTTTTTAGCTGTAATTTCTGGTGTGTTTTTTTTTTACATTTTTTGGAGAACATTGTTCCTCACTAAATGACAACTTCCTAGTTTAGCTTTGCTAGTATTTCTCGTTCTAGCGATTACTTTAACATTCTCTAAATGAATATTACCACTGAGTATAAATAATTTCATATAGATTAATCATCCCCTCCCATTCCTCTTCCTTCTCCCTCAAGCTTACAAGTGAAGAACACGATGATTTACTCGATATAGAAAGCATTAATCCTCGTTCCCAAATCAACAAGTGAAAAGGCTTGTTTTGTTTCTCCAAATGTTTCTCATGTAAGGAGAAATGGTTAAGGTTCGGACCTTAAATTTTGTATTCAAGTGTTTTTTCTTTTGTGATAATTAGAGATTAGATTTAATTTCTGAAAATGAGATTAGTTGGAAAAAAACATCACATTTTTCTTATTTATATCTTTTTGATTAAATCCAGAGGCTTTAATGAGATTTTATATTTGAAGCATTTTGAGTGCAAATAAATGAATTTCAAATGGAATTTAATCTCTAAAAATAGTGCAAAAATAAATTAAATGTTAACCCCTATAATTTACTACACAAAAGAAGTGAAATTATTGTTAAAACTAGATTCTCTAAAATATTCATTTATTTATTTATTTTTAGAGACATTTGAAGTAATAAAATGAAAGTGAAGAGACTAGTATAAAAAACAAAATAAATTAAATTATATCTCTTCCAAACATGTGCATTGTTATTGAATTCATTTACAATAGAAAACCCGTTATCAATCATTTCTTTTATGATAATTCATATGAGGGATTCATGAAGTGAAAATCAGATATTAATATATATATTTTTTTATTATTTTAAGAAAATATATACAAGTGGTGAAACGACCAACAGATAAATCTCTCCAAGGCCGATTCAACTGTGCTATAAGATGAACTGAATTTTCAAAATTCAACCACCCCTTTTTGCTTCTTCTTTTTTCCCCTGTATATTCAGTTGGTCTTTCTAGTCTACTTTTAATATGTTAATATTTTAAAAAAAAATGTTATTAAAATAAAAAGTATCGATGGTGCAGTTGCAGCCTGATGCGAGTGGGGACTTGAAATCGGAGATAACCTAATTTATTTTCAGAAACAAAAACAGCAAATGAAGACAAGGGGATACTTGAAATGTAGTAGCTTTGGTGTGGGTGGGTCCAACTCATCAGAGATAACCTGACCAGCTACATTTATTTTCAGAAACCAAGTTTACAAATGATGACAAGGTGCTGGCATGATTTTTGTCCGAAGAAATTGATTGGCTTTTGTTTATGAGAGTGGGCCCGTTGAAGTAGTTTGGTCTTCGGGGTGGTCTCTGTATTTATGTAAGTGGTGATGACGCAGAAGATCATGACACCTCATCAGAGCCCTCCTACCTTCATTGGCTGCAACATGTCCCAAATCCATAACTTAGCTTCGTGGGACAAAGCTCCAGCGAGCTTTTCAATTTTCTTCCGTTCCTTCTAGAACAACCTGCATGGCGTTTCCTCCAAAATAACCACTGCATCTCTTTTCAATTTTAAAAATTTAATAAACCGAAATAAATTTTATTTTATTTGGAATCTCGATCCATTTCATGAATTTTATCCAAATTTCAGTTAAAAAGTTCCATTTTAATTTTTGTTGTTTTGTTTCAACCAAAAAACTTGAAAATTAAAATATATTATTTCAATTAAAAAAAAAAATATTGGCCACAACAATATTGACAACCTTATTGATTTACAAAGGATCCTAACGTCTTATTTAGAAATAAATCAGTCATCCACTAACCTAATCCAATTAATGTATTTTTAATGTTTTTTTTTGTCTTTTACCTTGTATTTAGCTAGTCTAGAAATTCTAATGGATCAGGATGGACCCATCGCTATTCATCAAAAATAACATAATTATTATTTTATCCTTTCAAAAAAAATCAATAGTCTTATTATTGAGGGTGATTCAGTCAAATCATTTTTTTTCAATTTTTAATCACAATGAAATGGCTAAATTACTCTTTAAAGTAAAAATTTTAAAACTAGAAACAAGTTTTTTTAACTTTTCAAAGCTCGGTAAAAAAACTAAATTATCTTTCAATCCAAAAACAATTTGGCTGACATCCAGTTTTTTTTTCTTCATATTTTCATTATGTTTTTTTTTTGTTATAGTCAATTTGAATGAATGTAATTTAGTCTTCTAACAAATATAAAATATTATTTAAAAAAGGATTAGTTTGTGTGTAGTGTGTGGGATGTTTCTATGTTATTCGAGTGACATATAAGACAATATTTGGTAACTAAATGGTGGCTTCCAAGACAACATTTGAATCATCTTGAGGCCTCTCAATCCTTGGGCAGCGTGTGTGGTGTATAGACCTTTAGTTTGATATCAATAACTTTCTTCTTTTTTTTCTCTCTTCTTTAATTTCTTTACCTGAACTCTAAATTTTTAAAGTAACTCTTTAGTTTGTTTTGCCTTCAGATTTAGTCTCTATTATTTTTATTACTATTTTTTATTTGAAATGATTTATAAAATTCTTATTTTAATTTTACCCTCCTTTAGTTTTTTTTTCCATATGGTACCTCTTATTTTGATAGCTATTTATTATACTTTGAGTCATTTTCTTAATCAAATTTGTTTTTCAATTTTGTCCAACTATATTTCATTTTATTTTATTTATATGTTAAATTCGGTCCTTATTATTTTAATTTCTACTTGTTTTATTTGACAATTTTTATGTTGAAATATATTTATTTTTTAATTTCATTCTTCAATATTAAATTATTTGGAAAATGAACTTCTTGGTTGAATTTAAGTTTAGGACTCATGGGTTGTAAGTTTGAAAAATTAATCAATGTTTAGTGGATTTGCCTAAGTTTGCCTGTTTTTATTTCATCTTTTTTAATGCTTATGTTTTTTTAGTTTAACCTTTTAGTGTTTATTTATTTCTTAAACCTCATATCTAATTCTTTTGTAAATCCTTAATTTAGTTCTAGATTTAATTCAGCCCAATATTAATTAAGACTCAATAAAAACCCAAATAGGAAAAAAATAAGAGAAGGAAAAAAAGACAGGGATTATCTAACTAGGTTAACTCATTATGGTTGTATCTATTACCCAAGTTGTAAATTTCACATATAAACTCAAGTCTATACAATGTGTTGTCATTATTTATTTTACTCATGTTTTTATTTCTTTTATGCATATCTCAACTAAAAGGACTTTGAATTTTAAAGTCGGATGTTAAATTTGATGTTAATAATTTGAACTCCAAACTTTATTCCTATAATCCCAAACTTGCAACAATGTCTCACAAATATGAATTTAAAATTTTATGGTTTTTTATGCAAAAAGAAAATTTTAACTTATAGGGTAATAAAATAACTTGCATGTTTTCGATGCAAAAGATTAATAGGTTAGGATCATAGAACATACACTTATTGGATGATTTTTCAATCGATTACAAACATGTACCGGAACTCTATAACAAAAGTACATGACCTGATATATATTTTTATTATATTATGTTTTTTTGGTAATGAGAATTATAAGTCTGTTAAATTACAATGGAATGATTATCAAATATAAATTATCAACATCTAACCTATTTGCCTACATTTTACATGTTTATTGATTATTGTTATTGATAATAGGTCTTGAAGATCTTAAAAACATAATTCAATTGCAAAGCAATTATTCTTAATGATTTTTTTATTGAGTTGTTCATTTTCTACCATACATTTTTTTTAACTACAAAAGTTCATTGTAACTTCTAGTAACTACTCATTCAACTTATTCCATTCATTGCTTGAAAGCATGGCCTTGTGCTGAAAAAAAATAATCCTAAGATATAATTTATATTTTATTCCAACTCTGGATTGAATTCAGTAGAAAATTTATGTACCAATTAAAAGCATTTTTAGTCAAGGAGTTTGGAAATAGTCTTAGTTCCAAGAAATTATAATTTGTTGTTTTTTGTTGCTTCTTTACATTGACAAATACATCTTACTATATATTCCATGACATATATCTTTATTTAACCATTACACAATATCGAGACTAGAAATTTGAAATTGTTAGGATAAGAATATATTATATAAATGTGGTCTAAATAGAGTTTTTATAAGTTGGCCCATGGATTTGTTGGATAATTGGTTCGTATACTTATTCGGTTATTCCACTATCCATGGAATATACTTTGAATCCACTCTGCTTTGAGATCCACTTATTTCTAAGTCATTTGAGATTAGTCTTTCACTTATATCCCTCGGTCGTGAATTGTCATAATTAGTAAAATTTATCTTTAAAGTACTTTGAACTTCCTCTATTACTAGAGGTCTTTCTAGGTTCAAACAAAGAATTGTTATTTACTAATTATGACAATTTACCTTTCTAGCTTTTCTTATACTATAACCTCACTCCTATCCATTTTATTTATGATTAGTTTTTCTAAATTTTAGTTGTTTTTCCTCCTTTCCATTTAAGTTATTTTTTACTTAATTGCCACTTGTTTGAAAATCTTATTCATCATTTTCATCGTAATATGATTGAAGTAATAAATTAATTCATTATTTCCTTTTCTTATTTTGACATCGAATTTTGAATTGACATCCTTAATTGCTCTGATCATTCCTTTATAAGATTGCTTATTTAAGTTTTGCAATTTCTTATTTCATGCTCTAAATTTCTCTCTCTATTTTATCTCTCTCTAACATTAGACTACATTATGGAATGAGCTAATTTCTCATTCATTGCCATAATCTTATTCTAATGATCTTCAATCATTTTCATCTTTAATATGTGTTTTCTTTTAATTTTTTCATAAAAAAAACCGCATAAAAAAAACGCGCGTTGAACCGCAGCGCCAAACACCTACTTAATCTATTACTATGTGTTTGAGGTGACATGTTATTTATACAAGTTTAGAATTTATTAAATTTGGTCGGCTATTAAATTTGACATGTCTTTGCTAGTCTAGATTTCATAACTCTTTGATCAAGTTTAGTGTATGACAACTTCCTAAAATGTTCTTACGATTTAATCCTTCAACATTCTATTGTTTATCATTCAAGTTAGTGCTAGGTAGAGGTTAAAACGACAACATGTAATTTATTTTTTAACCAGATCACCATTTGAGCAGAATAACCAATTCGCTCTTGGCTCGTTAGGTCAAACAAGTCACTATAATTTTTTTATATTTGTGAATACATGTAGTGGTTCTAGTTAAAAAATTTATCCTCATTTCAAATATTTTATTGCAAGTAGGAAAAAAAAACAGCATTCACACAATTTTTTATACAATAATTGATTTTTTAAATCAATTTGTAGCAAAGCGATTTAATATTTCCCCCCCTCGTGGAAGGCAATTCTCTTGCAGCTCCGTTAGCACTAAGTTGCAGCCATGAAACAGCTCCGTCGTCGTCCAGTGGCCAGTTTTCCGGCTTTCACCCAACCTAGGAGACCCGGGTAGTATCCCAGCAACGGATTTTTTTTTTTTTTTTTAATTGCAAGGTGTCAAAAAGAGCAGAAACTTGAAACTCAAAAACCAGCTACATGGAAAGAAGAAAACCATATTACCATCTCTTCAGTAAACTGTTCTTCTCTCTTACGAGACCTCTCTTCTTCCCCCACGGATAATCGGCAAATCGGGCAAGTTCTTCTACACACATTATTAAACCATCCTTCTATGCATACCTTATGAAACTGGTGCGAGCAAGGTAAAGCACTCGTGTCCTCATCTGCCTTCAATCGCGACAAGCAAACACAGCAGTATTCACCTTCAGCTTCTACGATCTCGGATGAACTCGATCCGACAGGAGATTCGAGCACGCCTTGCTTGGCGTTGCCCGACTCGTCCAATGTGATTCTCTTACAAGCTGTTGCCGCATCTTTAATTCTCGGATGCCCTCTTAGGCCCATGAAGGTGTAGACGAAGGAGACGAATTTTCTGAAAACCATTATGGTTTTGATGGAGGATTAGCATTCTTGTCAGATGTTTAAGATGGTTTATAAGTGGTTGAATGAAAGTAAGCGCATATTGGATGGTCATATTTGCTGTCTAATTATTTGAGTGATTTGTAAGAATTGTTAGCTTCAAAAGAGCAGAATTTGAGTTTGCAACAAAAAAGAGGTTGCACCTAAACATGAGTGTTACTCTTGACCTGTCACTTGAAATTGGCAAATTACTATTACCTTCGTGTTACAGGTGTTATATGCAACATGTGTTCTGCAATTTAAATCAGCTGCATAATCATGGATTATTCTCCTTCGGATCCATATTTTTTCTAATCCCAGACCATATTTTAAGGTGTTCGAATTCATAACTACATCATGTTTTAAATTTGGTAAAACGCTGGCTCAGTGTAACAGTTAGCGAGAACAAAGAAAATATGCGATATCACTACTGATTGATAATTTTTTTTTAATAAGAAGAATAAGCTGAAAGGGTCATTTTGCTGCGTTCTAAAGCATTAACGTAGATATTTTAACTCCTTGATGCCACCCAAACATAACTTTCCTTCTTTTAGCGTGAAGAAAATATCCAAGCTTCATCTCATGGCAGTCAAATTTATTACGCGAGCTACCAAAAAGCTAAAAGTACACTGAAATCTGCCCAAAATAGTTGCAAAAACTAAGAACAAAGAGTTTGAGAGTTCAACAACGTTTTATAAACATCGAAACCAGAAAAACCTTCCAAATTGTAATATAAACTTCGAAAGAACTACAACCAGAAACGCATTTATTTATCATGCACATAAACTGACCCCTAAATGCCTCTATTCGGTTCATATTCAGCATTTCACCGTGATCGAGCCAGCCTTCAAGACCCAGACTAGGAACTGAATCCCCCCAGGTTACAATTGGGTGAAAAATTACGGCGAGGTTGAGGCCATCCTAGACCAGGACGCCGATAAGGAGGAATACCAAGCCCTGACAGACGGTCATAATCACCACCTATAGTTGAAGGAAACCCAAATGGATTAGGGTCCCTCCTGATCGGGACATGAAAGGGAAGAAATTGACGACACTCTCGCCATGCATTGACATCCCTCTTCCTCTTCTTATTCTCCCAATATGAAGCAAACCTCGCCTTCCAATTGACAGTTCCACGTGCTTCTGTCCCATCTCCAAACTCCTCCACAAATTTCTGCTTCCATAAATCATTGTTCGAAGACAAGTACCGCATTTCTGAAGAAACACGTCCCATTTTTGCAATATCAATAGCAGGTAACAACTCTAAAATCTTGAGCTTCAGCTCTGTTGGGAGGCGCATCAAGCATGAAGGAAGAACCAGACCAGCCTTCTCACAGATATCTATCAACAATGGCAAAGCAAGGCCATCCTTTACAATTTTCCAGAACTCGAAAATTTCATTTTCAGAATACAAGACGGATGACCCATCACTTCCATTCATCCCATCATTCTTATCATTTCCCCACACAAAATCTATAGTTGGCGCAAATTTATTTATATCCAGACATGCACGATGTAGCCCTGATCCACCCTTGGCCAAACTCCCATAGACATTAACAAAATGGCCTAAACTTTGGAGCTTCAAAACAATTGTTTCAGCAATAACTTTACCATCCAGAAGTTCAGGAAGAGTGTAACAAAGTGACACTGCCAAATTCCTAGATGACTTTTCTTTCGGAAGGTGAAATCCATCAACTCGCATCCCAGATATAGAATCAAACCCAACAAAACCAGATTCTATAAAAACAGCATGAACTGCAACAACCAAGAGCTTGTAGTTGTTACCATCATCACCCAATTCTTTCCTCAATAGCCTCCTCAAGAAATATGGTTCAGAGAACCTCTTATTGCCCACATCTACAGATCCAGGATCAACATCCATAGCTTCTACACTAGTCAATTCTTGGGTTTCTAAGGTTTCTCCACTCTGGGTTTTCAAACCCAGAGCTCCATGCCCTTCAGTAACTGCGTCATCCATATCTGATTCTGCAATCTCATGCCTCTGTCCTAGCAAGTGCATATGTGGAGAAATTTCAGATTTGGTTTCTCGAGAATTGGTATCATTAGCCTGAACACCAGCATGCCCTTGCACGAGCAAATCTTGATTCTCAGGCATATTCAAACCCGAGCATTTAGACTCTTGAAAACTCATCAATTGATCTGACATAGGCTCTTGTACATTACCTCGATGACCTTGAACCTGTTCTTGTATAGAGGAACTAGAACCTAAACATAGGGGTTGGCCAGAGGATGAGAAATCTTGGGGATTGACAGAGAAATAGATAAGGTCACCAGACGTAATACCAAGTGATTGCAAAGAATCCTCAGGCACTGAGGTATTGAGCTCATCCTTTCTATTAAGAGACAAATAAAGAGACGAGCCAGCAGAAAATATTGATCGAGAAAGGGTATCTTTTAGCTGCTGCAAAGTACAAGAATTCGGCACTTGAATTTTCACAGTTTCTTTAGATTGCACAGACCTCAATCTCAGCTTCATAGTTAAAACCGGCTAATCAATGAAGAATAATGCTGGGGTTGTACTATTGGATCTGAAAAACGAAACAACAACAATCGTAACAGCAGCAAAGATCACAAAATATCAGGGGGGGGGGGGGGACCGACTTTCTCTCTAACTTAAAGACAACCTAGTAATCAATCACACGTTATTTGTTGCTGCAGATGAATAAACAATAGGATCAAAATTTTGGGTCATCAACAGTTTCAATTATCTTGCCATCTGTAGGAACCAAACAAGGGATTCATTCTTTTACCTATGACAACACAAATCATAAACCAAAGCACACACGCATAACTTACGGAAAAAGAGACACCAATAGAATCAATGATAAGCGAATTTGTTTCTTTGCAATACCTAGACCACCACCACCACCAAATAATAGACAAAGTTAAGACTACTGAAGAAAAGAGTGAAGAGAAACCTTGAGGGTTGTTCGGAGGATGGGCAGACCAGAATTTCTTAGACAGTTTTGATGGTTCTGCTGCTTTCTTCTTTCCCAATCAATCCTTGGAAGAGAAGATTCAAGAAATCGAGCCCTTATATGATACCGTTTTTGCTAATAATTTTCTCTGTTCAATAAGCCTGCGCGCACCATGGGTCGGGCCCAACTACTCTTCCAAAAAAACATTCTATGTTACAGACACATACATGTAAATAATTTTTATTATTTTTAAAAATATTAATAAAGATGCGGGCATGGTTAACTTTTTTTCTACCATTAAAAATCCTTTAACTGCAAAAAAAAAAAAAAGTAGATACTTATATTTAATAAAAAAAAATTATATATTCTAATAAATTATAATAATTATGTTAATTTAAAAAAAAAGTCAGAGAATTAAGATAAAAATATATATATTAAGTTTATATTACGAGAATATCTACACTTATTTTTTTAGACCATAAATAATTTAAATTATATTGAAATAAAATTATAATATAATCCCCTTTTTTCTTATTAACATATATATGTAACTTCTTTTTTTTTTTTATCATGGATTCTTAATTTGATAAAAAAAAAATTAGAATAAATTAGATATTTTTCTCATTCGATATTAAAGAATTATTATATAAATTATGCATGTTGTTATTAGCTTGAAAAAAATTTTAAAAAAATAAAGTCAGACACATGTACCGGTTTATAGGCTCAAATGCATCTTTTCCTAGGGTCAGGCTCTACAGTGACCCATTTAATTTATTTAATTTTAATTTTAAAAAATTGTTTAACATGATAATTCACATATCCTTTAAGTTGGCATGGTTTAAAACATGGAATTCAATTTTGAAAAAAAATAAAAGTGTAGACAACATATCATTTGTCAACCCATATATTGATCGCAAGTGGTGGTTGGAAAATTAGGCTAAGGTAGTTTTATGTTGATTTTTTTTTTTTAATATATAAAAATAAACACGTATAAAACATCGTAGAAACCTATATTAATTAATCTCTCAGCTCAAAACACCAAAAAATAGATTTAAGAACGTAAAATCAAATAGGAAAAAAATCCTCACTTGAGTCCAATCTAATTTTTTAGGAAAAATGAAGGCCACAAACCACCACCAACAAACTACTCTTGTCGAACTCGACTATTTGACACTAGGATTTTCATTTTGTTTCCTTGAATTGTAACAACTAATCTCTCTCTCTCTCTCTCTCTCTCTCTCTCTCTACCACTGTTCTTTTATCAAGTTTCTCTCTTTTCTTTATAACTTAGAGACTAAAAATGGAACAAAATGAACATGTATACAAAAATAAGAATTGTTGTTTATTTAGGGTTATCTATGTTTTTATTTTATGTTGTACAATTCAATCTCATTTTTTTTTAATTTTGTATTTTTACCAAAATCACTTACCTGATTTTTATCTAATTAGACAATAAAAGAATGTGATTGAAAGAAAAAAGTTTTGAAATGAAAAAAAAATCTGATGCCTCACTGCTCATATAAACATCTAAGCACCATCACATTTTCTAGTTATTTTACATATGTAACATACTAAATTTTCATTTTTGTACGTTGTTAAACTTGGTCAATTCATTGTTCAGTTTGAAATGTAGATCATATATTAGTTAGATTTTGCCAACTACAAAGCATGATAAGGTTTTGTTCTTAGTCTCAATGGATGGTTAAGATATGTTTTTCAACATGAAAATCAAGATCTCATCAACCTATAAACCTTAAACCCTAGAACCTTTCTATTTCCTTAATAAAAAAACTCACAAAACCTCAACTTAAGATTCCTTGAAAAGGGGGGGTTGCTAGAATGGAAAAAAGAAGTCAAGTGAAGAAGTTCATTATTCTCTCTCGGCACTTTTTACCATCATTGTGAACTAATAACATAATTTTCACTCATCACCACTCTAAGTTAGTCAACAAGTTTTCTTGGGAAATGAGGATTATAAGCATTAAACAACAAATTTACTATAGGAAGATTGAGAATCTACAACAATAACTTTATTTTTATTTCTCTCATGTTGTTTTTATTATTTGATTTTCAGCATGAGTAAATATTTTTCTTTTAATATGTACAAAAAAAATCATTATTTTGTAAATTCTTTCATTCTATTCTCATATTTGTATTTAATAATATTATGACAAAGTTTGGTCTTGTTGATTTTAAAATTTAAAGAAATGGAATGATTAACATGTTTGTCTATTATGTTGTTTTATAATACTAAGATTTCATGTTTTCTTTGGTTTTTATTTTTAGACAATGGGTTGAAGTTACTTTAAATATTAAGTCTTGGTTGTAGTAAGATACGATATGATGATTTCGGTGTATTCCTCTTGAATAAGTAGTCTATGTTTTTGTAAGTTATAATCCTTTATTGTGGGGTTGTTAACTTTATGTAATAGGAACTTTGGGCTTCTCATATTTGGGTCACATAAAATAATTGTTGGGCCTTTTGTTTTTGGCTTTTCCTAAGGACATGTTTGATCTCATAGAAATTTCACTATGAAAAATAAATATTATTTTGTTTGTAAAGGAAAATTCTCTCCAAAAAACAGTACCTAACATTACTCGACCAGTAAAAACAGTTTTGTGTCCTCTTTTTACCAATTACAAAGTAGGATAAGGTTTTGTGTCCTCTCTTTACCAATTATAAAGGACAAGGTTTTGTACTTAGTTTCAATGAATTATTAGGATTTATTCTTAAACATCAAGTATCGAGATGTCATCAACCTATAATACCTAGAACCTTTTTATTTTATCATATAAAGAAAAAAACTCACAAAACCCTAACATAAGTAGCTCAGAGGTTGGAATGAAAACAAATAAAAAAAGCAAAGGAAAAAACTCATTATTCTTTTCCAGTATTTTTAGCACCGTGAACATAACCTTGCCAATTATTACCCCTATTAAAGCATCATCTAGCAAGTAACACCTCTAACCTGCAAATAAGATAACAACTTATGGCATTCTCTGTATTAGTATTATGAACCAACAATATAATTGTCACCCATCACCACTCCAAGCCAGCCAAGTTTTTGTGAGAGATGAGGATTATAAGCAATCAAAGAATAAGTTTACCATAGGAATATTAAGAACCTGAAGCTATAACTTTACTTTTGTTTCTCTTTACTTTTGTTTCTCTCATGCTATTTTTTATTATTTGATCTTTAGCATAAGTAAATGTTTTCCTTTTAGTGTGTACAAAAAGCAAAATTCCTCATTTTGTTAATGCTTTTGTTTTATTTGTATATTTGTGTTTAATAATCTCTTAACAAATGGTCTTATTCATTTTAAAATTTTAAAAAATGGGATAATTAGCATGCATGTGTACTTATGTTGTTTTAAAAGACTAAGCTTACATGCTTTATTTGGTTTTTATTTTTAGAGAATGGGCTAAAGTTAGTTTAAATGTTAAGTCTTGGTTGTATTGAGATAAAAGGTGATGATTTTGGGCTATTCCTCTTAAATAATTGTTCCACGTCTATACATTAATTTTGGGAATATCATATTTAGGAATATCATATTTAGGACACGTACAATAAGTGTTAGGCTATTTGTTTGGCTTTCCATGAGACACTGTTTGTCTGGTATAGATTTAATTAAGATATATATATATTAGGGTATGGTTATCAAAAACATATTTATGATTTTTTTTCATGTTTTTTTATTTATTTTTACAAACATAATGATTTCCAAAAGATTCTAAAAATATTAAAAGACCATTTTAAATTTATTTGTAGATCCCTCACATGTTTTTTTTACTATTTAATTTATTTTTTAGATTGCAGACTTATACTATGAGATACTGATTCAGTATTAAAAGCGCATACTTTTCTTCAAAATTTTAGAAAATAAAAATGGATAATCCCCCCTTTAAAAAAAATACAAAAATTATGTTTTTGTTTTTGCACATTCAACCAGATTCTAAAATTTTTCATGCATGCTGTATAAAAAAACAAATATTGTATTTTTATCATATTTTAAAAAAAATAGATGTTATAATCAATTTATAATTATCCATTAGAATTTGACCAAGATTTTAAAATATACCCAAAATTAACTCTTTTAATTAATATTCGAGGTATAAATTTTAAAAAGTAATCCACATTCCTAATATTAAATTAAATGAATTAATAATAATGAATATTAGGAACTAGTTATAGAATTTATTATTTGAGGGTATAAAATTACATTGTAAAATATATCTTTATATATTGAAATACAAAGTAAATATAAGTGCAAGGTTAAATTTTGGATACTAAAATGGTTATAATTTAGCTTGATAAGACAAATTTTCTTGCAAGAAGAGATTTGCCTTGAACCTTTGATATACTAATGAATAGAAATATACTCTAAAAAATAATCAATAAACAATGCAACGTATTACAGGTAGGGTGCACAAGGGTGATGTATCTTTTCCTTTCTGAATTAGTTTTCTTATTAAAACTCGATACCCTTCAATTCAAAAGGCAAACTAGTCATTCGACGTCTTACACGTCATGAACTACTTAGCTGGAAATGCTTGTATAATTAGTTAACAGATGATAATGATTTCTTAACTTCTTCATCTTAACAGAAATTTCTAATGATGCTGAACCGGAGAGTAATGGTATTGGAGATGATTTGAATATTCAAATTAATGTCAATTTAGAGAATTCAAGGAGATTTGAGTTAAATAATATTGACAATATTGATGTTGAAATCTGATACTAATAATAACATTATCACAATATTAGTGTTGATATTAGCAGTGACACTAATAATTATCTAAATGATAATGATTTTGATGAATATCTTAAGAATAATAAAGAAGATGAAGATGACCAAGTTAGTTTTAGTTTACATGACACATAATATATTTTATATATATTTATTATTTTTTAGTTAATGAAAATATATGAATATAAATAATTGTATTGTATTTTTAAATTACTTAAATTGTGTATGAGTTTTTAATTGAACCTGCTTGAATTATACATGGGAAAAATATTTTCTTATGATATTATTGTTTATTTTTTCTATTCAAGTTTGCATTATATTTTTTATGTCAGGTTAAAAATGCAATTTTGAAAATCTGAGACCGGGTTCATAAGTCACTGAGTCGACCAGCCAAAACCGAAAGGATTAAATAACACTGCTCACGAGCGGATCAAATGACGTGGCATAACCCTGATGTTTCGAGTAAAGGAAGTCATGCTTGTTTTTTTTTTTAATAATAATTGAGAAACTTTCTTTTGAAGTGAAGGTTGTGTTTGCAAATGCTTGAGATGAGGGTGTTAGCCGCCGCCGCCGCCGTTTAAAGGTTTTTCCTTCTCCAAACAAAATCCCAAGTCATTTTAAAGAACCATAATGCCATTTGTTCAGCTGCCATTGAACAACAATCACTCGAAATCTTAAACCAACAAAAAAGAGATCAGAGAACATGCATTAATGGATGAAACATCAAAAATCAACAGCGTCGAAGATTCACAAATGAATGGCAAGAATTTCAACAAGAGACATCTTTAAATTCAGACACACCATTCTCACCCATCACCCCTACCTTCCCGCTCCAAAACAAATCACCCTCTTGCCATCATCTTCACATTCCGCTTCTATAAAAGACATGCCAATTACTTCTTACAACCCAAGATTTGAACTTTTATACTCAACTCTAAACCCATTTCACCTTTACCAAATCCAAGCTCAATTGATTACTTGTGGCCTTTTCTCTTTATGGTCTCCTAGACTGCTCAAACATTTTGCAGATTTTGGCGATATTGATTACACTATTTTCATTTTCAAATTTATTGCTTCTCCGGGTACTGTTGTTATAAATAATGTTGTTAAAGCGTATTCGCTTAGTTCTGAGCCGAACAAGGCCCTTGTTTTCTTTTTTGAGATGTTAAAGAATGGGTTTTGTCCAAATAGTTACACTTTTGTTTCCCTTTTTGGGTGTTGTGCTAAAGTTGGATGTGCTAAATTAGGAAAAAAGTGCCATGGGCAAGCTCTGAAAATTGGGGTTGATAGGATATTGCCGGTGGAGAATTCATTGATCCATTGTTATGGTTGTTGTGGGGATATGTGGTTAGCTAAGAAGGTGTTTGATGAAATGTCGCATAGAGATTTGGTGTCGTGGAACTCGATTATTGATGGGTATGCTACTGTTGGAGAGTTGGGTATTGCTCATGGATTGTTTGAGGTAATGCCTGAGAGAAATGTGGTTTCTTGGAACATCTTGATTAGTGGGTACTTGAAGGGCAATAATCCTGGTTGCGTGTTAATGCTGTTTAGGAAAATGATGAATGATGGGATGAGAGGTAACAATTCGACTATAGTCAGCGTGCTTAGTGCTTGTGGTAGGTCAGCTAGATTGAGGGAAGGACGTTCAGTTCATGGGTTTATTGTTAAGAAGGTTTTGAGTATGAATATAATTCATGAGACTACACTGATTGATATGTATAATAGATGCCATAAGGTTGAAATGGCACGAAGAGTTTTTGATAAAGTGGTAAGGAGGAATTTGGGTTGCTGGAATGCAATGATTTTGGGGCATTGCCTTCATGGGAATCCTGATGATGGACTTGAGTTATTTAAAGATATGGTTGATCCGGCAGTTTTGGGGAAACGTGATTCTGTCCATCCAGATGAAGTTACTTTCGTAGGGGTGCTGTGTGCTTGTGCTCGAGCTGGACTGCTGACCGAGGGAAAGAATTTTTTCAGCCAAATGACTTGCAACCACGGTGTAAAGCCAAATTTTGCACATTTTTGGTGTATGGCTAATCTTTATGCTCGTGCTGGACTAATTCAAGAGGCAGAGGATATATTAAGAATCACACAGGAGGAGGAGGAGGAGGATATGCCATTAGAATCCTCGGTATGGGCTAATTTGCTCAATTCATGTCGTTTCCAAGGAAATGTGGCATTGGGGGAAAGAATTGCAAACTCGTTGATAGATATGGAACCTTGGAATTTTTCGCATTACCGACTACTACTGAATGTTTATGCCGTGGGAGGTCGATGGGATGATGTTGCTATGGTAAAAGACCTAGTAAAAACAAAGATGAAGGGCAGAACGCCAGGATGTAATCTTGTGGACTTGAAAGAAATTGTTCACAACTACGAAGTTGGCCGCCTTTTGCCAGGGAGGATTGGTGAACTCAACATGACAGCTGATGAAATGGCGGTGAAACGCAACCTATGAATTGCTAGTTCAGATCAGCATCCACTAAACAAAAAACCTGCTGGGAGTAGGAAAGGTACTGCATCTGCTACACATTCATGGAGTAAGTTCTAATAGAACAAGATGATAGGTGGATTGTTTAAAGAGGGTGAGAGCTTAGCTAAGCAAGGAAATGTTGCCAAAAAAAATCTTGCAGGATCAGTTCTCTATACAGGATGAAATGATATTAACTCTCACTTTGAGTGGTGAGAGATGCCAACTCTGGGCTTTAACTTAAGAAGACAGTGGCTATGGCTAACAAGTTGAATGAGAGGTATTATGCCTTCAGTTTTTTATGGGATGTTTATCATTTAACTAGTTTTATTTGTAGTATTACTCTATCATTGGTCAGGTTGCTTAGGCACAATTCAAATCCTAATGTTTAATCGAGTCAAACATCTTTATTATATGAAACACAATAACACAAGCCTCGATGAAAAGGAAGGCGAGACAGCTTGCAGCGCTCAAATCAGCCTTTGCCCACCCTGCAGTATCCCCACGAGTTTATCGCAAACAAAAGCATGGGATTGTTAATGAATACAGTTTACTCGATCTCTTTCAACAGAGCACAGATACAATACAACCTCTGATGCATGTTTTTGCCTGCTCTATTTCGAGTAAAAGCCAGGGTACTCAATTTACATGTTACTGGGAAAAGATGCAAGAGAACCTATCTCACAAGAAATAATTACAAAAGCATAAAATAATGTGAATATACTATTCAAAATTTTAGTTGCTGTTTAATTTGATCCTCAATTTTTTTTTACACGAGTATAAGTTTAAGGGCAATGAAACTGAATCTGTTGGCTAAGAAAAATATTGAAAGGTAGAGGATCAAAGTAGAAATTACATCACAAATAGATGATGGTTTCAAAGTTCAAACAAAAAAATTAATTTGATCCTTAAACTTTATAAATTGTATTGATTTGGTCCTTCAATATTTTTTAATTCACTTTTAGTATAAAAACTATTTTTAACTTCTTATTTGAGAGAGAAGAGAGATAGATTACTTAATTTTAACTATAGAAAGAAAAAATAGACATCGACGCCAATTACTACTTAAATGTTTGATCTTAGTGTGGATTTTATTTGGTGAAGAGAGTTATATTTTAGTGTTTTTTTACCTTGAAATTTCTTAAAAAAACGTATCTAACCTCATAATATTTTAGGTTTTGAACTTATTTTAGGTTTGTGCTGTTTTCTTAAGGTCATTGATGGATTTTTCAAGATATTTTGATTATTTTCTAAGTATTTTGGGTAAAATATGCTATTTAATAAAAAAAAATTACTTTTTCTCGATCACCACATTGGATGGAATCTAGGGAATATCAGAAAATATATCATCTTAAAATCAAAATTCAAGAAATATTGGGGCGAACAACTTTTTGTCCGTCTCAATTACATTTTTTAAAAAAAACTTCTCCATAATGGTTCAACCCCAACGGCACCTAACCTTTCTTTACCTTTTTTTTATTGCATTTTTTTTTCAAAGAACATAATTTTTTTATGTATTTTTTAAATATTTTTTAATTTATATTTAAATTAATATGCATTATATTTTTTTATATTTTGTATTTTTTAAATAATGGCTATTTTTTAATTATTTTGTATATATTTAATTTTTGAGAGATTATTCTAATTCATCTATATTTTTTGATGTTTCATATAGCTGAACTTTATTTTTTTAAATAAAAAATATTTATTTTTAGATAGTATTTTTAATAAGTACAACCTTGCAAAATATTTTTTTTCCTTTGATATTATTTGATCATTTTTATTAGTATCTATATCTACTATCATTATATAAAATGAAAAATTAATTTTAATAGTCATTAAATACAATCAGGAAAACAAATCATGTTACTAGATCAAATATTTTGATCTACATCCTCCTCCTCCTCCTCTAGACTTTTCTAGATATGTATTTAGTTATTATTAATATTTTTTTAGTTTATTAACACAAACAATTTTCGATTGATTTAATTAGAATATTGAATAGATTTTTTAATTTACACTTAATTATTTTTTATGTTAATATACATCTCAAAAAAACTTACGTGCAATTGTTTTTTATAGTTATTCTATAAAGCATGCGACACCCCTCGTATAGCTCCAGATCGAAGTCTTCACTACACCAAAAGAAGACCCACAAAGTACATGTCCATTACATAACCCCAAGGGAAGCATGGCAACCTGCGACACTCGAGCAAGTCCATAGGGAACCCGACCAAATAAAATTCTCGACAACTTATGGGCACCGCTAGACTAATTGAGCCATGAACTTGTAATAACGCAAAACGCTCTACCTAATTCAATTTATAGGCACAGAGACACAAGACTTGATATATGATTATGTCCAAGAAACAAACTTGGCAGGAACAGGGATACTGGAAATAGAAAAACAGACAGGGTCACTGCAACAGATAACATTTGCTCACGAGCAGAGGATTGATTGCAGGAGACTACCACCACTCCCCTCCCCATAATACAACAATTATTTACAGTCAATGTGCTCATAGGTTCACAATAAAGTCGTAGAAACATAAAGTCTTGTCTACGCTAAGATAATCCACAGCATTCAAACCACATTCCTTCAATGAAACCACAAGCCGCGGCACTTCATTCAAATGCCCACTGGTTCTCGCGACGAACTTCCTCCTCCTCCTCGGGTGTGAAGTCATTCTTGATGTTAAATGTCTTCCTGATTTCCTCCGGAGTCTTTCCCTTGATCATGTCTGCAACAGTCTGGCATGTCAGGTCCAGCAAGCCCTTGATGTTCAGATAGTTGGCGGCCTGCAGAACACAATTGAATGACAAAGATATTGGTTAGCCTTAATGCCGCACACAACCTGAGAAATTTTGTGAGAGGACATCTCGTTTTTGCATCAAATTAAAAGTCAAAAGCAACCAGGTATAAGAGTGAAAACATTAATAACAGATTCAACTGCTGCACCTATCATGTAAGCCAGAAAACAGAATATAAGGCAATATAATGATTCTGTACAGATAATTTTATTGATTGAAGCAGCCTGCTCTATTTTTATTTAAAGAAGAATCAGTTCCTTGCAATGTGAGCAGCTATTCAAGTAAAATTACAAACTTCTACCACATTGAAAATAAAAAAGGACAAAGGATTTCCCAAACTAAGCAACTTATTCCATTAAATTCAAATCTCTGCTTATGTCACTATACACCCCAATATGGCATTTAATTACATTATCCAACACCCCTTGTAAGGACACCGCTAAATCACAAGTAGTGTTAAATAACTGATCTCCACACCTAAAATTATTCAAAGATCAAGAATCAGCAAAATATCAATGCATATATCATTAACAATGAACAACCCCCATCTTAAAAATCAATAACGTAAATTAACATGTTAAATAAAATCACCGAGTACAAAAAAGGTTCAGACATGATTTTGCTCCAACAATTACTACCTCGTATCCTACATAAACAGGCGTACAGCACTTATTCCAGTAGACCAAATATAACTGCTTATGTCACTCTCTCCCCCATCCAATTGCATCCGATACACTATTTAACCAAAACTCCAAAACATCCATAAGAACCCAAGAACAAAAACAGAAGGAACAAAGTATTTTCATATCCAAGGTCTTTGAGCAAAAACAGAGCTTCATGAATTAGCTCCTAAAAGCTCACACTAGAATCTAGATATGGCAATTCTAATCTAGGAATGGAAATTTCACCCGAAGCCAATGGATTCTAACCTAAACTATCCCAAATCAGTAGAGTATTTTATGGATAATTCAGTTGGGCTCAGGTGTACTCAGGACAAAATCAGGTTTCGGGTGGGTAATGGATGCTGCTCTATCCAAAGCTAAAAACCTGACCCAGAATTTTTAGTCAGATAAATGACCATTGACCACACTAGTGATTGTCAGGCCATAAATAAAAAAGCCGACCAGACCAAACCCACTCTTTCCGATTACAAGGTATAAATACAAGAGGACTATATCTGTCATTTGCAACCATGAATCCTTACCCTAACAATCCAAGTGAGTGGATAAGTAAGGCAGCTACAGCAATAGAGTGCAAGCTCATCATCATCCTATATTGCTTTGAAACCACAAATGGTGAAAAGGGAAGCAGAGAAAAAGCCAGGAACAAGAGCTTTGGAAGAGGATCCTCATGCCACCCGATACTCTCTCTCTTTACTTTTCTTCCAACTACTTCGGTTTCATTTCTTCAGTGCATGGATCAGTATTCTTAATCATTCGGTCTTTTTTGGGCTTAGATCAATTGAATTTGGGTTTTTTTTTGCTGTGCCGATTCCATTTTATTTTATGAAGAACAATGTTCATTTGTCCTCTCAAATGAGTATTGATGAACTAACAGTCTAAAATGTATTAACATCCCATTCTCACTAGACTCTATGTCTCTAAAGATAAATGACAAAATTGGCATATTAGATAATGTCTCATTACAAGGTTTGTGAGTTCTTTACTTGTTGCATTCATTGCAAGTACTTTTCATGATTTCTTGCTTTTACTTAGAGTTGTTTGGTATAGTAGTATCTTACTAAATCAAATGAGCAGAGCTAAATTGAAAAGCAATGCCCTGTAAACGAGTTAAAAACTATATACATTTGGTTTTCTGACGTTAGAAGTACAAAAAAGCTTCAGATTCTCTCTAAGGATTCATAGTGGTTACACTATTTTTAATGGTCATCTTGTTTAACCTGAACCTTTTGCAACATGAGTTTTCATTGTGCACATATAACGACAGATGTTTGTATACTGTAGGTTATATGTGGACAGCTGACTTATCTAAATTTTTATTTTAGCAAAAGACCAGAAGATGGAAACTTCTACAAGAACTGGTGGGGGTGAAGATGCTGAGGTGGGACATTTGCCTATTGTCTAATTCTCTGAACCATTTATTTGGATTTGCAGATTTATGAACATTCATTGAATTCTTTGGTAGTGATGTGATGATGCAAGTAGAAACTTCTGATCAAGGTTGTCAAAAATCTAAATAAAATGAGAAGAGAAATAGTATGAATCAAGATATTAACAACATGGGAAAAAAAATTACTAAGAAAAAATTTAACAATATTTTAAATTTTAATGCAATTTATTATTTTAAAATCAAAATCATATGTCAAATGACAGAAAATAAATATATAGACAAAAATAGAAATTGTATAAATTGTTTTGTTTAAATGAGTTTTTTTTTTAATATTTGTAACTATTGTATAAAATTTTCATAAATTTTTGTAACTATTAAGTCAAAGCTAATTCCAGAAGTCAAATTTAATAAACTCGTAAATTCGGTATGGTTTTACCGATTTTTCCCGAGTCAAGTTTAATTTTACTGGTTTTTGAGTTTTTAGTCTGATTTTCCATATTAGATGCATGTTGACTCCTAAAATCATATGATTTTACAACAATGCTCTCTGTCCTTAATTGAGTGAATGGGAGCAGGATGATTAATGATGTGTACCATCTGGTTCTTTGATGAGTGAATGGGAATAGAATGATTTCCCCATAATGTTGTACCTTACTATTGTCAGTTGTTAATCTCTGCGTCAATCAATTATGTATTAGCTGGAATACTTGTTGGGTTATAATATCAGTGGCCAGTGATTATAGCTGCTTTTCCAAATTTCCTTGGAGGCCAATTATATTTCAATTGGCTATTTTCGGTAAAGAATACATCTTGTATTCAGTGATGACCATCTCTTCAGGATATGATTTATTTTGATATTATGCTGGGATCTCAGTGGTTTTCCAGAGATAAAATATATGTATAGAATTCTTAAAAAAAAACAGAATGTGGATCTGCATCATTGCACATGCTTTTTAAACTCTTTTTGGGTCAAAAACCAGGGAGATGTTTAAGAAATATAGATGTTTTCAGGTAATGGGTACCTGAATGAGTACCCAAAATCCAATCAAGTCTTCGGGTATCCAAAATCCATACTGGCGAGCAATAAGTCTGATATGGAAACTAGTTTTGGATTCAATTTTGGGTATTGCTAGTACCAAAACCCGACTTGTTATCCCTGGTCTAAAAGTCAAAAGTATTTTTAATTTACATATAACAAAGACTTTTAATAACAGTACTAATTATACTGACTAAAGTTTAATTCAGGCTAAACAATCACCACCTAAAACACATCAACAGTCAACAATAACTAACCCTAATTAATAAATAAAATAACCATTAAAAAACTAATCAATCCCCTAACCCTAATTAATAAAAAAAATAACCATTAAAAAACTAATCATTCCCTTGTTAATCTAATTTTTTCAGTTAAAAAAGATTGCTTCACATAACTTCTGATAAAACCTAATTAAGTTTTCTCAAAAGAACAAAAATAACTAAAGTATCGAAAATACATAAGATCAACTAACCTTAATCGATGCAAGATTCAGATTTAATTAATAATTAAAACCCCTAATTAATACCAATTTAAAAAACCAAGCATCTCACATGAAGTCATAGCAGATCTGACAAAAAAAATACTTACCAAAATAAGATCAAAAAGTGTAGCCTGGTCAACTTTAACAAACTCAGCATCCCAGTTCTTAAGCTCATCATCACCGCTGTTAGTTCCTCGATCCTCCAGTTTCGGAGTCTCAACGTGTTTCTTGCAGTACTCGATAACTTTCGCTAAGATCTTGCTTGTTACGTTCGGCAACGGAATTCCGTTATCGGCGCAATCGTCTTCTATCATGTGCTTAATAGTTTGTGACTCTAAAGCTACGGCTTCGTCGACCTCGAACGACTCGCCGTCGCTGCTCCTTAGGGATATCTTTCTTCCAGACGACATCGTTTTGGAATTGTTTGTGGTGGCTTCTGTTTTCTCCCCTTCTCTGCAATAATAAATACAAGTTACAGCAAGAGTGTGGAGACCCCGCCTTGGGTTGGGTTCTTTTATACTGTTTTCTTGATGTGTTGAAACGTCACCGTTGAGATAAATCGGTAATTCCCATTGTGGGTTTTGGTTTTGTCGTTCTATAAAGTCAGACAATTTTTGGGGTAGAGAGAGGATTGTGCACGTGGCAAACATTTATTGGGTAATGTTATTTCTCTAGCAAATGACACTTCGCCATGTGTCATGATGGGATAAGGGTTGGAGCCGAAGTCAGTAAAAGAAGAATGAATCGTTTTGCACTACGGCTCAACAGGTGAAGAATAATTGTTTTTATATTAAAATAATATTTTTATTATTTAAAAAAAAATAACCTAGCAAATCAAAATAATTTTAAATAAA
Organism: Salix caprea; assembly: GCA_964035475.1. Lineage (NCBI taxonomy): Eukaryota > Viridiplantae > Streptophyta > Magnoliopsida > Malpighiales > Salicaceae > Salix > Salix caprea. The sequence continues at coordinate 12,258,055 of OZ037750.1, read as the reverse complement.
AAATAAATTTTAAATACATTCTCAAACTAGAGAAGGAAAAGTTGCTTTACTTATGAGATTTTTGAAAATAATTACATATCAAAAGTTTAATTATAGAAGCAAAATTTAATACAAATTTGTTGAATTCACCTGCTTGTTTATAATTAAATTCAAAATTATTAAAAATTCAGTTTAAAAGTTTTTTTATTGCCCACATTTCCATCATCTTTATGGTGTTGTCAAGACAAACTCTTATAGGGAGGATTCTTGATTTGAAAAAAAAATTGTTTACTTGTTTGCAAAACATAAAGATTTGATCGATATATCTTATCCAAAATCAATTTTAGTTCTTTTAATCTGACAATTTATTATTTTAGTTCGAATATTTTTCCATTACATTTTAGTTCTTGGGTACAGCATAAGAGAGAGAGAGTGTTATTGGTCGGCCTCATTTTGGTGACCAAAACAGTTGTTCATCAAAATGTTTTTTTCAACAAGTTGGGTTTCATTAAAGTGTTTTTTGGACTTCATATTACTTGATAAATTAAATCAAAGCTCGTAAAGTTCATTAATATCGAGTTCATTTCATGTTTTGGGACTAATTTTTTTCCAGATTTAAGACCATAAATTGTTTTTTTCAAGTTATTTTAATTTTTTTTAAGGGTTTTCATGTAGAAATTTGGTTGAAAGGGGTTTTGGGTGTTCAAAATGTTGAAAACTAATTTTCCAAATGCTATTGTGGTGGTCAAAAAATGAGTTTTTTGAATAACATGTCGTCTATTTAAAAAAAAATATAATGGAAAACATATTGTTTGCCCCTGCTTAAAAAAAAATAAAGAAATCAACCCCGGGATGTAGGCTTGGGTTTCAAGACTAGATACGCTTGGATTTTTGGTTTTCTTGCCACACAAATCGGTTTGGCAAGTTCGACCCAAAAATATTCAGGCTCTCTATTTTATTTGTTTTTTAAAAAAATTCAAACCCTCATTGTTTTTATATATATATTTTGCACTAATTTTTTTTATTTAAATTTTAAGTGTGACTTTCCCTTTTATTCTTTAGATTGTTAATGGATTGAGCATAAAATAAATTTCAAAAGACAAAGGTTATTAAATCACGATAAGAGCTATGATCTAGGTCATAAGTCAGGATATACATCTTTTTAATTTATTTAAAAAAAACAAATTAAACTGAGTTTTGACTTGACCTATCAAGTTAGTGAAGCCGCAATCAAAGACCTAGATCCATCTAAAATGTTATTGTGTTAATATTTTTATTAAAAATAATAATTTCCGTAACTTTTTAATGAAAAATGTTTCTGACTAGATCAATTAAGTTGTAGTCAAACCTGACAGATCAATAAGATCATATTAACTCAACTCTCAAAAAAATTAATTTGAAACTCATGCCAGACAAGGATTCGAGTTGAGAGGCCTCATGGTGACCCACAAAATTTAGTGAGATAAAAATAATAATTAGACAAATATCTATTTATCCTTGTTTTAAAGCATCCAATTGTTTTTTTATGTGTGTGGTGATTTGTTTTTTATTTTTATTAAATGAATGACATAAAACAAAAAACTTAGGTAATTGATATAAATAATAGGAGGGGTTATACAAGGAAATTATTTTGTTTAATAAAATTTAAATTATTGCTCTTTTATATATAAAAAAATATATTGCCATATAAAACAAATGACTTCATTTCAATAAAATTGTAATTATTGTTTTTCTTATATATTAAAAATATCACCATATAAATAAATAAAACTTTGATGGCAACTGAAAAACAGGACCAGGTGTCTTGATCCAAGACTCTCTTGAATTTCTATTTAGATAGTAAGCTAAAAAAACACCATGATCATAATTCAAGTTTGAAATTCAAAATCAGAAGTTAAAATCTACGTATTTTCTTGTGTTAAAAAACAAAAAAAAAAATCCAACCCAAGCCATGTAAATAGTCCATTATAATACCCTTTCTTGCTAAAAACTTCTGGCAAATTTACTTAAGAGCGAGTTCGCAATACTTCAAGCAAGCAATCGTTATTGAAAGAAGACAGAGTGAGTCAAACTAATGAACAGAAATAAAACTATATATCAAATAAAATATATAGCTTACGGCACATCACGGGAGGATAATGAAGCAGTGAAGGCTACTTTACACATATAGGTGACTCAACACATCGGATAACACTCATTGCACGGATGTAGTGACTCGACACATCGGATAACACTCATGGAACAACGCGGTCCCATGCAAGCTCCATATAACAGCGGCAATGGCCCATTGCCTATATAATATCCAACCACCGACGACGTAATCTTTCGGATTATCTCTTAAGAGTTAAGATTCCATGAACTGAGACGGCGGCGGGCTTGTTTTTGTCTTCTCGGGACCTGCAAAAGTTGAATTTTATGACAGGCATCACATAAGCAACCACCGCACGGGACTAGACCACATCTTATAAATTGAAGTTTAACAAGAGAGAGATTCCAGGAACACATGCCATAAACCCCACGAATCTCCACTTCTCGCCATTCTTGCACAAGGGCACAGCAACAACACATCAAATGCGATAGGAAATCGTCAACGAACCCTCCCTGCCAATGAAGTAGGTAGGGGTGAGGGGTAACTCTTGAGGAAAACAAATCTATATTTTCAAGATGAAGACTGGCTAGGAAGTAGGAACAAAGGGAGATTTTGAATTTGATACTCGTCCACTGATTTTGATAGGCCCACCCACTCACAAATAGAAAATTATAGCATACAACTTGGTTGTCGATGAACCTGGCATTAGCGTATAGCTTTTACTTTTATGCCAGATGATTTCAGGGGTATGTGGTGGCCTAATAAACTTTCAATTGGACAGTTTAGAACCTTTCAATATCAACATCGCCTTACAAATAATATGCTCATTGCCAGGAACTGTATTTAGAATTTTGGACAAAGGCATTTTATTTCACTCTATTATTACACGATATACACACAAACACCAGAGATGTTCATCATTCAATGAGCATGTTTCTGTAAACTATCGACACCCAGAGAAAAATATCATAACCATGCAGCAGGAAGATAGGAATTACCGTGATATTCAATGTTTTGCGAAGCTTCCTTCTAATGCAGCAAGTATAGCAACAACACGACAGTATCAATGAATATGCCATCAATTCATTACAAGCTTCTGCTGAGGCTGATGATCATGAAAATAAAATTACCAGAGAAGCTTCAAAACACTTCCAAAAGAATGATTTAGAATTTCAAGTTTCCTGTAGTTTTTGCAATTGAAGTTGATAGAAGACGACAAGGAAAACATTTCAAATCTGACATTCAAAGCCTATATTTATCAAGCTACTTAAATCTATTACATCTGAGCTCCTTTGTAAATTGTAATATACCTTAATGTCTGCAAGTTCACAAACTACTTTGTAATATTGGACAACAGTTTCTTCCCTTAAAACCAATTGTCATGTAGAGTACAAGGGCTACAAAATCAACATCAAGAGAATTACCTCCCTAATATGTCTTTGCAAACTCCCCCCTCCAATTGAGTTGGAAGCAAAAGTTTTGAAAACGATTGAGATTTTTGTTCACAGCAACTCTACGGGGTAAATTAACATGTGAAAGTTACGCAGAACCCTCCAGCATTAGAAGAGAGAAGGGAAAACCAGCTCTCTTTAAGTTTACCAAAAGGTCTCCAATCAAATCCCTTGATTGGCCATCTTTTATGTTTCTCCAAACCATTGCAAAAATAGCTTAGTGAACCTATGGTTGTGACTAATACAACTTGGCAAATGTAACAGGATCCTGACTACAAAATTAAAGCCACTTACACATATGCCTGTTCTTTGCCACAGTAGCAATCTTTGCGAATGTACCACAAGGATAGAATAACGTCTTTATACCTGGAATTGAAAAGGATTCTTGTAAGTTAAAGATTTGCTAGGTCTTTTGGTTGCTATCAATCTCAGTCATTCTTGACAATTATTTCCTTGAGATGACTTCAGCAAAAGTACAAGAGAATGAAATCACAATATTTGAGATGCAACCTAGATACCTGGGGCAAGGTGTCCCAAAACATGAATGACACTCGAACATTTATTACATGTCTTGAATAGTTAACAGTTGTGTGAAACCAAAACCAGTTTTTTCCGTCAACAACGATCAGGATTCAAGTTTTTTCAGTTATTTTCTTTGGTGATTACTCGTGTAGGGAAGGAAGAGATTTGCTAGGTCTTTTGGTTGTTATCGATCTCAGTCATTCTTGACAATTATTTCCTTGAGATGACTTCAGCAAAAGTACAAGAGAATGAAATCACTATATTTGAGATGCAACCTAGACACCTGGGGCAAGGTGTCCCAAAACATGAATGACACTCGAACATTTATTACATGTCTTGAATAGTTAACAGTTGTGTGAAACCAAAACCAGTTTTTTCCGTCAACAACGATCAGGATTCAAGTTTTTTCAATTATTTTCTTCATTTTTGGTGATTACTCGTGTAGGGAAGGAAGAGATTTAAATATAACATTGCAGTAAACAGGACTGAAAATTAAATAAAAAAGAAGTTGCCATTTATCTTGTCATTAAGAAGGAAAGTTAAAATATGATAAAGAGATTGGTTTTTTTAGTGCAGAATTGTTGGTCTGCATTGACATATGAGTGTGAAAAGTAAGAGAGGGATGGACAACATGAGGAAATAGTACATCAAAACTGAAAAGGAAAAAAGAGGTAATGTATCACTGATTCAGTGCTGCATAAAACTTACTAGCAGAGAGCAAAAGGGGGAGGATCCTAATAAGACTTACATAGAGATGGCTCTGAACAGCAACCAAGTAAATCTGCATGCCATTCTCCATGCTGCTGTGAACATCTACTTGACAGCAGATCATCTCTTGATGAAACTGAGGAAGTGTTTCTGCATAAAAAAAAGTAAGCCATTTCCATCAAACTCTCTGAACTACCCTTGGTTTACAGAAAGTGTGGAGGTTATATATTTCATGTAGCCCTCAAACAATGACCATGGAAATACCATGGCATGCAGGGAGGTGTGCGTGTGTGTGTATAAAAAAGGTGAAACTACATTCCTTTTTAGCATTTCCAACTTATTAGTGTCAATCTTTCAGGATTTTATAGAATTCAGTTTTCTTGGAAAAACCATAACTGGTGACAGTTTTGAAAATTGGTATAAACTTCACATATTTAGAGATTACATATTTGTGGTGTTAATTTATAATATTGCTATCAAATTGAATCCTTTCTATTAGACCAACATAAGCAAAGCTCTTTACCAAAAACATGCAAAGCTTGTTGCAATGGAACTACCTTAAATATCAATTCAAACCAAATCAGCCTTTTGCAAATGAAAAGTCCAAACAAAACCAACTCCATGTCCTTAGATTAAGTGTTTGGTTTATGAATAGAGGTTAAGACAGCAAATTAATGCATGAACGTTTACAAACAACAATTTCACTCAAACTTCTTTAACATAAATTTTAAAGATATCTAACCTTGAGGTTTTGTGAGAATCACTTTTTGTACTATAGCTGTCATCAAATTGATGTTTTTTCTCACTAGCATCTGAATATGTAGGCTCCAGTTTCTTAGAACTTTTTTTTGACAAAGTCTTCTCTGGAAGAGAATTTGCAGCAACAACTTCTGTGACCTCAATCAAATGCTGAATTACTTCACATTGGCTCACATCCAAGTGTGCTTGCGATCGTTGTAGTTCAAGCTGAAGCTTCTCATTTTCCTTTCTTAGTGCTTCATTAAAACATATGTTTGGATAGGAACAAGAGAGAGTCTTTTTCAACATCGTGGTGTGATCTCCTGAGCAATCTGGTTTCAGGATAACATCTTGCACCTTTCTGTCCTCTTCATCCAATGTGTACTCACGTTGATCCCTTTCAATATCTTCCAGTCTCTCCTGCATACAAGTGGAAAAAAATTAATAAATCCGCTTAGTAGAGCTTTTGTGGTTATAGCATGTTTTATAAAGGAACATGAAACGTTGAGCAAACGAATATTAAACCATTCCTTTATGGATTTGAGACGGAGAGTAAATAATCAGATGGCCCTTTCTTTCTTTTCTTTTCTTTTTGTGTTTGTGAGAGAAACAAAGAGAGTTTCTGTTCAGTGTGCATGTGAATGGGTGGAGGAGAGGGTGTTGGTTGGACCTGTCAAAATAGAGCCAGACAGGAAAACTACATGCCAAATAAGTTTCAACAAGGTCGTTCTTACATTGTGTTTTAGCAATGCAGTGCACAGTGTACCCAAAATACATGCACAGGGAAGAAGACAGAAAAATAGATCCATTGGTTAACAGAGCTGTAAAGCTAGTGCTCACGAGCAGGCATGGTAGAAAAGGAATAGGCAAGTTCCATGAATTCAGTATCCCAACACTAGAGGCTAGATGTCAATAAATAACCGAGTTTGAAGAATATATTAACATTTGAAATTTTCCATGACATACTTTTCAAAGTTTATGCTCATGATTGAAACACACAAAATCCATTTTCTAGTTATAGAAAAAGGAGCAGGCAAGTCAGACATATATGATCAAAGCAACAAAAGATGGAGACAATTACAGATATCACAACAATAAGGAACACGGCAGCAAAAAATAAGAATAAGAACAATAAATGATACCCGGACTCGATAACTATCCACAAGATTAATGAGAGGAAAAAGGCGCAAGTACTGATCAATCTCATTCTGTGCCTTTCTAAATTGATACACGATGTTCCACCCCATTGCAAGCAAGTAAAGAAAGCTCCTGTCCTGACAACTATTGACCAAAAGATAACTTCTTCTCAAAGCGTCTTCAAGCTGCTCCAATGGTTCCCGTGTCTCCGGATACTTCTTCAGCTCTGAGATCTTCAACTGCTCCAACAAGTTCCCAATCAGCTTCAAATGCTGGGCAAACTGCCGGCAATTCTTCTTGTGCATCCGTGCTGTACTCGCAGCTTTACTTATCAGGGCTATTAACCGCACCGCATCAAGGCCCGTCAGCTGGACCACATTTGCCACCTCCCCAAGATGCCCCCACGTTGCCATATTCACCACTCAAGCAACCAAAATCCTAACAAACCTGTAGAAAAACTCACTATCAGCACTCCAAATATACTTCTTTCGATCTTACGCTCAAGCAACCTAAATCCTACCTTACCTGTAGAAAAATTCACTACCATCACTCCAAATATATTTCTTTCAATCTTAAGCTACATTACTCAAACCGTTACCAAATTAACATTACTTGACTACATTTTCTCAACGCCATCATTACCAAATTTAAGCTACCAAAGTTGTTTCTTTTAAACCCCCCCCCCCCCCGTTTTTTTTTTTAAATTTAGATATTTCTTTTTAAGAAAAAACCAAACTTCGCATGAAAATGTTAATGAGAAAATGTAATCAATGAAAACAAATCCTCAAAATGTGTCAACAAATTCATTTTCACCACTCAACCACCCCAAATCTAATCATGCTTGTACAAAAAGTCACATTAATCACCTTCTTTTTTACAATCTCAAGTTTTTTACCAAATTGAAGCTACTTGACTAACATGCCAAAATTACAAAACAAATGCAACAATAGGTGAACTTCAAATAAAAGCCTTCTAGGAAAAATGCAGTCAATGTCGAGAAACTTAAAGAGAATTATCGATTCATTTCACCTTTTCTAAGCCAACTACTTCAATATGGCAGTAAGTTCCTTCGCTTGCATCGTTAATATAACGCTGGCTTCAATTTCAAAAAATTCTTATGCAGAGAGTTTCTGATTTCGAGCCAGATCAAGATCAAATAATGACTTGTTTACTAGATCTTCAATTTTAGAAACAAACAGCATGGCCGTTCAAGATCTTCAAAAGCTGAGAGTAACGGTGTAACTGACCGTTTCAACCGCCACAAAATTAAGCAAAAACAACAAAGATAAATGCATAAATAAATAAAGATAAAGCAGAAGGAGAGAAAAGAGCATTATTATACATTAAGCTTCTTGAGCCACTTTTCAAAGGAAGTAAAAAAGAAATAAAAGCTGAAATAAATAAATCACACATCAATTTCTTCTTTTTTTCAATAAAAACAAAAAAGAACGTTGAAATCTCCATTGACCCACCTTTTTACGAACTCTTTTTTTTCTATTGTTTGCAAATAATAATAAACTTCACCAGAGATTCAAAGCCTGCAAGAGAAAACAAAACGCTTCAAAATCGCATTGCAAAAAAAAAAGAAATTTTTCCTTTGAAAAAACGCTTCATAAAAAAATAATAAAAGAAAAAAAGAAATGCTCGTGGGAAGACTCACCTTCCTCTCCATGCAAATGCTAGTTTTTTTTGTGAAATGTGAAAATCAGTGAGAAGAAGAAAGAAAGCATTGAATTCTGGGGATCACAGGCATTGCTTTGCGGAAAAGAGAAGTAAGAGGAGCTTCTTTCTTCTTCCTGTGAATGGATTTTTGGACTATTCTGAGCACAAGCAAAAGAAGAAATCTTCTCTGTGCCAATGTTTCAATCGCTCACAGTAACGGTGTTGTTTGTCTTGTGAGGCTGTGAGAATTGAGTGCTCGCAGACCTCTTTGGCTTCACGTGAAGGAAGTCTTTTTGGAACTGTGGTTGTGTTTTATTTTTTTAAATGTATTTTATTTTAAATTATATTATAATAATTTTTTTATAATTTTAAAATATTTTAATATACTACCAAAATAATAATATTAATATATATATATATATATAATATTTATTATTTTAATAAATGTATAAATAAAATATACTTTAAAAAATGACTATTACCCCATTCTCCAACATGTAAGCTAGCTATCTCGAAAAGAGTTGGGATGGAGAGTGGAGTTTTGAAGTACAGAAATGCCCTCGTCGAAAATTTTATATTACTAGAAGGGATACTTCTTTTTTGAGACGACGGAGGGTGAAGGGAAGAGCAATTTCACTTTTATTTTCGGAAAACGGAACAGGGCAGTTGACTATTGACATCTATTTTTTATTTAAAAATATGATAAAAATTATTTTTAAAATATATTTTTAATATCAACGCATTAAAATAATGTATAGAAATACAAACAAAAAAACATTTAAAATAAAATAAAGATAGTTTTTTTTCGAAGTTGGCATGGCTGGTAGGTGAATTATCTTTCAACATTATCATTTGCTATCATGTTAAATTTGAACTCAAAAGAATTTAATCTCACATATTATTTTAATATACTAATATAAAAAATAATTTAAATATATATATATATATTATTTTAATATATTTTCTTTCTGAAAATACTTCAAAACATAATATATTTTCAAATAAAAATATTTTTATTTTGAAAGTGCTTGGTTGGGACTCGGGAGTATGGTTGTGATTGTTTTTTAAAGTGTTTTTTTATTTATAAAATACATCAAAATTATGCTTTTTATTTTTTAAAAATTATTTTTTAATATAAACACATAAAAATAATCTAAAAACATTAAAAAATTGAATTTGAAGTAAAAAAAATATATATATAATTATTTTTTTAAAAAAGCTTTTAAAGCGTTAGGTTAAACACCAATAAAGTTGAGTAGAAGCTGCAGTGTAATTAGCTCAGAAGAGCAGTGAAGAATCATAAATCCTTGGTGATTAGCGTCAATGAAGGAAGCAGCCATAAACATAGGAGCAGCTAGAAATGCATCTTTCAGTTTCAACGTCCATTCTCTGGCAACTCCCATGTGGACCCCATTAGAGGATGATAGAGTGCACATGCCATCCATCATCCATCGCACATGGCCCCCATCTTTCTTTCACTCTTGTGATCTTGTCTCCCACCGGAGCCCGGGCCTCTCTATTTTCATTCGCGACCATATAATAAAAATAAAATTTTCATTATCAAAGTATAATTGTTGATGTCTACTTGTTAGTATTAAGTCGGGATGTCAGGGGATTTTATACAGACATGTGGCTTTGATATTATATTCCGTTTCAATTTTCTTTGAAAACGAGATTATTTAATTTCAATCACCGTGCATAATACATACGGGAACATACTTTAAATATATAAAAGCATCACACCCACATGATTGACATGGACAGTCCACCAGTTAATTCTCCGGGTTTTTTATTAGAATAATTTTACCATGTACATTATTTGTTCTTCTATATTTGCTAACTTAAACATTAGAGGTTCATTTATATTAAGAACACTAACTCTAGATTCTGATATCAATTGTTGGTAACTAAATAAACAAGTGTTTGAACCTCTCAAGCTCTTATTAATTAATTATATTCATTAAATTTAGAATACATTGGCTTTATATTTATAAGAAAATTACACCTCTAACAATCATAATTTAACAAGGAATCTAACTAATTAGTTAAGCAAGGATTATAATAAACCAGTTTAACACAAATCTTTTTTATCAATAATTTATACGTATATTAAGGGTGTGTTTGGTATTGCTTTTGCTTTTGTGATTGAGATTTTAAAAAGACAGTTTCATAAAAAGCATTTTAGTTGCGATTGAGAATAAGTTTTGAAGTATTTGGTTAAAACTGTTTTTGAGTTTGAGATTAATGAAAAGCAGTTTCATGTGTTTGGTTACCAAGCTTTTCATATTGCTTTTAACTTGTGAAATTACTTTAAAGTGACTATATATATATATAATTTTTAAATATTGTAGATTTAATAATTATAATAATATAATGTAATTAATAATTCAAGTAAAATAGATACTTTTTTTTATTCTCTCATATTGCTTTTTTATTATATTTATTTATATTTTAATTAATTTTTTATATTTTTATATTATTTTAATATTAAAAATATATAATAGGTAATAAACTCTATATTTATTTCACTCCCCCTCTCCCCCCTCTATTTGCTCGGATTAATTATATTATTAAACCAATATTACTCAACCCTACCATATATATTCCACTTCCTCTCTCCAAAACACCTCGGTATCTTATATATTTCACTCCCTCTCTCTCTCGGATTAATTATATTATTAAAGCAGGTGTCGTGAAAAGCATGTACCAGTTATTTCTTCTCAATCGGCGGTTGAGAAAATAATTTGTGGGTCTCATACAACTATTTCAGCTTTTTAATACATTATCAAACACTAAAATTGTCTATTTTCTTAAACTTTCAGCGTGGCCACACTATCAAACATCCTCTAAGACTTTATCTAACAATCTCTATTAAACTGATGTTTTTAACACTCATTGAAACAATGAGGTACTCTCTTCTAAACAAGGTCTTTTTGCAAACACCAAATAATCTCCTAGTCTTTATAAACAATTCCTATTTGAGAGACTTGGTGAATATATTGATGACTTGATCCTCGTTTTCACAATAAATTATCTCAATTGATTCATTTTTAAGATCTTTTAAAAAGTAAATAGTTTCACATCAATATGTTCATTTCTTAAATATAGAATTGGATTTTTGAAAGATTTAATTGGTGGGTTATTGTCATAAAAAATCATCATAGATCATTGTCTCTTAAAATTAATTTTAATAGGAGTTTTCTTCAGCCAATGGCTTGACATCTCTACCTCGTCATTCCGCTGCTGGGATTTTTTTTTTCCAGCCTGTTTAACTGGTTAGTTAGATTCCTTGTTGATTGTTAGAGGTGCAATCTTTTTATAAATAAAAAGAGTAAGCGTATTATGAATTTAAAAAGAGCAATTAATCAATAACTAGCTTGGTATTTTTACGAAGTTTTTTTTTTTTTCAAACATGTTCTTACAAAAAATAAAAACTCGAGACCAAAGCGTGCTCGGTTCCTAGTGTAGCGTCATGCTACGAGATAATTTTGTTTTTATCGTTATAAAAAATCTTCGCTGTCGTGAGTTGAGCTCGTAATTTTAAAGTTACGGTGTCGGTACACGTGCGCATAGCAACGGGCACGTGGCATGCTGATAGTATACTCTTTTATAGTTTTAAAAAGGGAATAAAAAGAAGTAATTAAAAAACACGAATTCTAATCTTGGTGCCATTGCGAGCACTCATTGTTGCTTAATCACGTGGGGCACCATATGAGTGAATGGACTTGAGTGGGTTCATTCCCTTTCAAGGGGCGGGCACTGTGGCAGGGAAAGAAAGTGACCCGCACCAGACAGCCAAATGTCAAGGGTTCATCATCTACCTACAAGTTAGGGGCAAAAAAGGAATCTAACTTGCAGCACTTGTAGCAGAACAACTAGCCAGCGAACCAGATTGTCTCCACGTTATAGCCCGCGCGTGACTCTCGCTATTCCAGTGGGTAAAAAACCAAAAAGTGGTGGGTGAGCTGGCAAAAGAACAGAACGAACTCATTACAGGGCGTGTTTTATATTACTTGTGCAGTAAATATTATTATTTTTATAAAAACAGATATATTAAAAATATATTTATTTTCTATATTACCATGTCAAAATAATTCAAAATAAAAAATAGTTTTTTTTAGAAGCGTGACTTGACTGCACTTCCAAAAACACTCTTGATAACTCCGGAGCATAATTTCTTGTTTGATTATGTTTTTAAAGTATTTTTTTAAAATAATTTTTTTATTTTTTATTTTAAATTAAAAAAATGATAATTTTAGATTATTTTAATGATATCAAAATAATTTTTTTTATTTCTAAATAAAAAATATTTTCAAAAATAAATCAATCTCAAATAACCGTATATGAATATTAATCTAATTTTCTAATCCAATTGTAATCATACTAGAACTTTTCATTGACCTAATTGGATATTTGTGTTTCGTTGACCATGGACAATCCTTCAAGTTTTAAATCAATCCGGTCCTTTATTGAAAAAATAAAAAGATAAAGTTGCCCTACCAATTTTACATCATTGTATGAGAGGCGGCTGTTGGTCAATATATCTGATGAAAAATTATTTGTTTTTTTATTTAAAAAATACCGTTTTTCCTGATAAAAATCTCTCGCCTTGCATGTCTCTCTCAATCCTTTCTTCTATTTTTTTTAAAAAATAATTAGAGAAAATAACATGAAATTGATAAAAGGATCAAGTTGCAGACAGACTTGTAAGCATAGAGATAAAATATATAGTTTCTGAAATATAAGGATTAATTAATTAATTGTGTTAAGCTATAAGGGATGAATTGTAATTAACTAGAAAATGCCATTCAAATTGTGTCAAAAAATAAAATAAAAAGGGATCTATTAAAATAATATCAACAAGAATTCCTAAACATTATAAAAGAAAGAAAGATGAACAACTATATGCTTTGGAAATACACATTCCATCATTTTCTAGTATGAGATAGTTTGTACGGTTGCTACGTGTCACTATCGTCGCTGTTATTTGTGTATTGATTGTACAATCATCACCGTTAATAGTTTTAGACGAAAGGAAATGTTATACATTATAAAACTTACATGGATCTTATTCGTAATGCACTCACCAGCATTGGCAAATGGAGGCACTAGATAGGGCCTGGTTGGTTAATGTCATAATATAGAATAAATAAAAATAATAAAGATAGAAATATGTTTTATTGAAGAGATAAAATAAAATATAAAAATAAATATTTTTTTATTTTTCAATACCAAACATAAATTTATTTTTTCTTATTTTTCTTCACCGTCTCAATTTTTATGTCTCGGCGGTGCAATAAGTAAGCAATAAATTATAAAATGCAAAAAGGTTTAGTTAGGTGACATTCATCAGTGGCGTAAAAGTGGGGATGTCATGAACAGTAAGGCAGCACATAAGTCAATTTAAGTGATGGGTGGGTAGTTGATTTATTTTGCAAGAATTTGTACAGTAATTTTCTATTTATATAATAATATAAATTATATTTTAAATCACCTAACCGTTTAAATTTTTAACTGGGATGATTACTTGATATAATATTACAATTTTTTTGATCTATTAGTGATAAATTCAAATATAATAAAAATCTAGCACAAAACAGTATGAAACTACAAGTTTTAAACTCAATTTTTTAAATTAAAAGTATGTTTTAAATAATAATATAAATAATATTATAAAATATCAACTAATTACTTTATACCTAATATCGTAACTTGGTCTTCTCTTGTATCCAAAGGTCCCTTCCAACACTGGAGCCCCTCTCCAAATTAGTTTCTCAGGATGCAAATCAACGGTCCACGTGGAAAGCTGGAGTGGTGTTTTCATTGATCTACTCTGCTCATCTCGCTTTGATTGCGACCAACCTCTCTTTTCTCGCCATTTTTCATCTATTCTTAGATTTTGATTCACGTGCATACATCTTTTTCAGGTATAAAAATACAAAAAAAATATTCCATTTCTTTTAAATAGGAGAATTTGCTTAACATCACGGGTACAAGTAGAACTTGTTCACGAGTATATCTCACATTTTTCTATGTATAATTATATAATTAAATATTTTTTGTTAAATATTCCATTGATTGCTACTTAATATTTGTCATTTTGTTAGTGTATTTGAAATTATTTTTTAAAATATTTTTCATTCAGAAAAATATCATAATAATAGTTTTTATTTTTTAAATACTATTTTTTTAACTACACATCAAAATGATATAAAAATACTAAAAAAAATAATTAAAAATAAATAAGTTTTGTATATTTTTAAAAATATTTTTGAACAAAATCTAGCATCGTCCAATTCCACATTGCTTGATTAATCCGTATTCCAAAACCCAAGCTTGTCTCGTGTGAATAATTTAAATTAAACAAGACCGATACGTACATCGTTAAGTTAAGAAAAAAAAACCTTAAATTACAAGGTTGGCGCACTTGGAATCCATGAATGAAGAGTTGTTCTTTGGTTATTGTAATAAATTAGAGAAAGTTGGTAGAGGTTCATGAGAGCTCGCTAGCTAGAAAACAAAAACGAGTGCGGGCATGAAAGGCTGGAAAGCAAAAATAAGAAAACCACTTGAGACTTGAGAGTATAAAAGTATGGAATATTGTGCACTAAAAACCTTGTATTATTCGCATAGGAGTCGTGACCAGGCACTGCTGTAGCTGGTAAAATATATAAAAATATAAAACAGGGGTGTGCTACAAAAAGTGTTTAATGAGTTCGAGAATCCAGGTTGGTGCAGCAGCAATGATTCTGCAAAACATTTCTTCCTTTTGTTTTTTTTTTTAAAAAAAAACTGCGTATATCGTGGCACAAAAGTTTGCAACCTTTTAGTGCTGTGAACGTGATCCCACATCATCCAAGCGGTCAAACCCTAAATTATCTCCCTTCTCTCCCTCCCATACATATCAACGGTAGTTTATATTACCCAAGGGGTTCTGATATGAGTGGTGAGGGCACTCTTGTCCCTTAAGAGAGGTCAGGGGTTCAAACCCTCCTCTTGTATGGAGTCGGTCATTTGGGGAGCACTTTCACCCCTTCGGGACCCACCCGGTACGAACGTGGATTAATCTGGGCCAGCGCCTAGGACACCGCGTGGTTTATATAAAAAAAACGGTAGTTTATATTTTATCGATCATTTCGTAAATAATATTTCAATCACCAAACAAAAAACTACGAACTCTTTAGAGAAGTCCATCCATGATCATATTCATGTCACCTACGAAACTAGGTTGTTAGAGAATTACATCTTAATGGCAAGCACTGTAAATTTTTAAAACTCTTTAGAACACTCGGAGGGGTTA
Source organism: Salix caprea (assembly GCA_964035475.1). Classification (NCBI taxonomy): domain Eukaryota; kingdom Viridiplantae; phylum Streptophyta; class Magnoliopsida; order Malpighiales; family Salicaceae; genus Salix; species Salix caprea. The sequence goes on along the minus strand of OZ037750.1, from coordinate 12,242,469 downwards.
ACCGGTCATTCCATTACTGATTAGAATTTTGTCAGTTAATTTGCTGAAGTTGTATTTAATATTTTCTTTTAAAAAATAAGATGAATAATACAAGAGAGAGAAGCTTGTCAACACACAAGATAAAAACTACATAAAGAGATTTTTTTTTTTAACGAGTGCATCCGAATCATGTTGGTCTCCACTAATTTTATGAATTATAAAATTAATAATTATGTAAATTTTTAATGATTATCATATTAATAATTATATGAATTGATCTTGAAATCACAAAAAAAAATTAATTCTAAATTTTTACTGCAGTATCTACTAAATAGTTAAGGAATGAGATTTTATTAGCTGTCATTGTAATGATGTTGGAGAGAGAGAGAGTTTAATTTTTCTTTTTGTTTATAGAGAGGAGAGAGAATTTTATTTGATCCTATTGCTCGTTGCATTGATTAAAATTGAAGATTGCGGTGGCTTAAAAAGCATTGCGTTTAAATTTTCATTGCTTTCAAAAAACAGTATTTTTTTTTAAAAAAAAATTATTTTTGTTTTTACTTTAAATTATTTTTTTAATATTTTTCGATATTTTAATATATTGATATTAAAAATAATTTTTTTAAAAAAATATCATTATAATATTTTTATAAACAAAAAAATATTTTAAATAACAACCTCAATTACCCTAAAAACAATTTCACTCTCAACCAGCCAGTTGTTGATAAGTTCATTTCACTAGCGTATATCGTGGCCTCCTCCTAGCTACCACCCCCACCGGGCAGTTAACCTTTAGTTTTCCTTGCCCGGGACCACTCATCCAGGACCCGGGAAAAGGCCCAGTACCCGGATAAGACATTTCTCAATGAGGTCTCCGAGAGCACCGTTTTGTTTCATAGCCATCGAAGGCCCATTTAAGGAATCCAATTGCCTAATTAATTAGACAATTATTTTATTTTATTTCTAACATATATGAGAATCTAAGACTTCAATTCTAATTTTCTTGTTTCCTTAGCATGTCACTGTCTAGAATGGAGAGGCTGGTCAATCAAAATCTCAAAATTAAGGCCAGCAATGGTGTGAGCTAGAGGGAAAAGATAAGGTCCAGTTTACATCCACTCGTGTCCTTGACAACCATCTCTTCCTGCATGCATTTTATTAAGATATATCTTGGACTTGAGTGCAAAGTGCATGTTTAACACTGTATGTTTTTTTAAAAATAAATGTTTTTAAATCATTTTTAATATGTTGATATTAAAAATAATTTTTAAAAATAAAACACATATTCCAATATATTTCTAGATAAAAAATAATCATAGTTGCTCTCCAAGCCATCTCCTTCACGTTGTTTTAGTCAACCATCAAAATTTATTCATAAACATGGAATTAGTAAAAGTAGAAGAATGCTCTTCATATTCAGTCTTTTCCATAGCTTTCGCATGTTTGAGCTAAAATACAACCTATTTCTTCTGATTTAGCGTTATTTGTTACTCTTATTAATTATAATAATGTTCAGTTAGATCTTTAAGAGGCATGACGTGATGACAAAAAACTTATAATTTGCATAACAGGTATCGAGTTTGAGTTAAGATGTGCACAATTTACAAGAGCCCACGACAGCCAAAGTTTTACTAAGTCATGTGGACTTACAATATGCGCTTTCCGGGAGATGAGGTTTCCTCACATAAGAACGTATCTTCAATTAGTCGACTATCTTCATCTCTTTTTTTTCTTTCAATTTTTGTATTAATTTAAAAAAAATTGATGACAATTTGATACTAGTTTATCTCTATAATTCCAAATCCAAACCTAGAAATATTATTGCTCCTTTAGTTTCCCCCAATATTCCATGTTATACTCTCTTAAATGTCAAAAGTATCACAGGTAATTATATGAACTGTATCAATAAAATTTCATTAAAGCAAGCAGGGACTTGTCCATGATTGGTGGTGGTGGTGGTGGTGGGTAAATTTCTTTTTTAAAAAGGAAGTAGAGAAGTTGCCAGGGACGAATAAATAAATAAAATATGTTTTCAATGATCAAAGTAGTTGTTAAAGGTAAGAGAACCAAATTGGTCATATTTTGAGGAATTAAATTTACAAAGAAAAAGAGACAATCGTTTATTGAATCTTTAGGGATTAATTAAAAAAGTTTTTTTTAACAGAGGCTTTCATATGTTGATATCAAAAATAATTTTTAAAAAATAAAAAATATTATTTTGATGCAATTTTAAACAGAAATCAACCTCAACTACAATTCTAAACAAACATTTAATAGATGTTAAACTCAACCCAATCTAACAATTAACTTTGCACAAGCTAACTGTTCTTGTGATAATTATTAAACTAAAAATTTAACTTGAAAACACTATGACTTCAAATTTAATTTGAATTAAGTTTTAAATTGAATTAAAAAATAATTTACCAAAATCAAATTAACCATGCAAACGTAATTATTGAGTAAGTATGGCTGTGGTTGTTTTTGAATCTATTTTTTGTTCAGAAATATATTAAAATAATATTTTTTTATTTTTTAAAATTATTTTTAACATTAACATATAAAATATATATATATTTTTTTTAATATCCAGTAGGTAGGGCATAACACATGTAAATTTACTTGAAAAAAAGTGAAGACTGTTCAATCATTTGTTTTCTTAGTCAATTGCTGTGCCCGACGACTATGATACCATTCCTTGAAGTAGTCCTCGAGCCTCGCAACCTCACCTTTTCTGTATCCATTCCTTTGCGCCATGGAATCCGAGATTACGTACCGATGTTTGAGATTGTTTTTTATTTTTAATATTAATATATTAAAATATTATAAAAATATCAGAAAACTTATTTAAAATAAAAAATAAAAAATAAAAAATAATTTTTAACATTTTTGAAATATACTTTCAAACAGTCGCCAAACACGTGATTTTCTCTTTCGAAATCATCTCTCGGGAAAGGAAAAACTTCAACATATTCTTCTAGGACAGTAGAGTGATTTCCGTTGAGAGACAAAATAAATAAAGAAAATACCATTTAAATTTGTTTATTTTTGTGTTTCCAAAATATTTTTAAAAATTATCATTGTTTTTTCAAGTTGTTTTTATATATTTTTAAATAATTTTAATGTATTGATATTAAAAATAAAATCTAAAAAATAAAAAATATTTTAATGTATTTTTAAATAAAAAAATATTTCTTAAAAAATCACCCTATAAAATAACAAGCACATTATACACAAGTTTGAGCATCCTTCTCATCAGTATATTTCACCTCCCTCCCTTTTTGTTATTGGATTTCAAAAACATTTTTTTTAAAAAAATTATTTCTTTTATTTATTTTAAATTATTTTTTTTTGTTATTTTAGATCATTTTTATATGTTAATATCTAAAATAATTTTTTAAAATACTTTTAAATATAACTTCAATCAAAATCCCGTATAGCCCGCACTGAATTATGAGTCCATATTTCTCCCGTGAATAATGAAACTTAGATAATGCAAATAGTGTATTTTTCTCTATAAAAAATAATGTTTAGGTGATGCAAATATGTAAAAAAAGAGAGAGAGATTAGCTATTCAAGATATGACATTGACTGAGATTAATAAGTTAGTTTTATTTTAATTAGAGAAAAGAAGAAAATATAATAACATTAATTGGATTAAAAAAAAAATACTACAGTACCATGAAAAAACAATGAAGCACAAAATTGGATTAAAAAAAGATATGGAGATTGAGCCGGGTCAGCAAACACAAGAGAATATAACGAGGAAAATTAACTAGACAAAAAGATCTAAAATAAAAAATAAAAAATAAAAAAACGAGGTTGAAAATCAAAATAAAGTAGATGGAAACTTATTTTTTTTTCATTAAAGGGTTTAATTAATTTTTTTTTTCATTGAAGGGTTTAATTAAAAAAAATTCAAACAAAACTAAACTAAACAAAATAATGAGGAAACAATTGAAGAAATTAACAAAACATGATTAAAAACTAATAAAACTTTTTATAAAAGGATCGACGAAAAAAAAAGAAAAGAATAATGATGAAGTAAAATAATAAAATTAAAGGATTAAATAGAAAATAAGTACACTGGTGCAAAAGGATAAATTACAAAAAAACTAATAAGAGAAAAAGGACAAAATTTTAATTAAAGGGTTGAATTGGCGAGAAAAATAACTCCATCGAAAAAGAAAAAATAGAAATTGAAGGACCAAGTAATATCAATAACAAATAAAAGAAATAAAATTAAAAGACCAAATTGAAAAGGAATTACACTAATTCAAAAGGATAAAATAAAAAACAAATATAAGAAGAAAAGGACAATTTTTTTATTGGGAGGGTTTAACAAAAAGGATAAATAGAAATCAAGGACTAGATTGAAATCAATAACACACGATAAACTTGAATTGGTGGATGAAATTGAAAAAAAAAAACTTATATAAAAAGATCAAGTAAAATAAGTCAAAAATCAAAGAGAATAGAGACCAAATTGAAAAACATAACATATCATAAACTGGAATTGAAGAACTAAATTAAAAGGAAATAAATTTCAAAGAAGAGTAACACTAAATCACATGGACTCACTGTTAATTAATTGGGCAAATTGCAACGGTGGGAATCGAAATGATCAATGTTTAGGCTTACGCAAAGCCCATAGTAGGGTATTCAAGAGATTGTTGAAACATCATGGGCCTGGCGATAGGCCTCTGAGGCATCGGCCCACTCTATATTATTTCAGATCACCATTCAAAAAGATTTAATTATCAAAGTACGACAACACCCTCTGCATTCAAGTCAAAAAAAGCGCCAGTCACGCAGAATTGATGGATACATGGATGGCTTAAATTGTCCTTTAATACGCGGGTCCCGCTTTCTCAAAATTGTCAAGATTAACACAAGGATATATATTAAATTAATCATCAAATCCATTTAAAATTTATTTTTAAAACTCAAAACAGGACAACTAATCAGAGTATCCAAGAGATCGTAATTATCGCTCGAGGAATCCTCTAAAATCAAAGAGACAAGACACTCACATTCCATCACCCCGAATTATAACTTGCCACGTTAACCCTAAATACCATTCTTCTCATGCAATGCAAGTGGCTTTAACATCCCCCACTTGAAAATTTTGGCGGGCAATCTAAAATAAAATTCAAATAAAGAACCAAACAAACCCTAGCGGCCCCAATTGTTTTCCCTCTCTCTCAACTTTCCCTCTCTCTCTCTCAAAATCTCTCTTTCTGCTTTGGTCTCTCTACTTCCATGGACTGTGATCTCTTCTGAGTTTCAGGTTATTCAACATTTCTTTCTTCTTTTTATTGATTGTTATTTTCTTTTTAGATTTAGATTTGATCATTTTCAGTTTTTATGTTTTGTTTATTTACGGACGGCACTATATTAGGTTTTTAGTTAGTATTCTGTTAAAAAATATTCCTTGTTCTGCCATGATTTATGTGCCTTTTAGCAATTTATTACTGCTTTTGTTGTTCATATATAGGGTTTTTTCTGTGTTAAATATGTATTTCTGGTCAATTAGGTTTTTTAATGAGAATTCTGGTACTTTATCGACAGGTGTGGTTAATTAATTGGAGATTGTTGAGAGAATCTTTAATCTATGTGAGTTCAGTTTCTATGTTCATTTTGTAATTGTTTCTTTTGGTATTTAGTCTCATCTTGCGGGCTTATTAAAGTGATTAATTCAAATTGTCTTTTCACATTGATTAATCATTAATGTTGGATTTTTAATTAATTTTTTTTATTTCATTATTGGATATTAACATTAAAGGGAATAAATTGGAAGAATTGGAAACAGATTTGAGAAGGGGAAAGAGGGTTTATCATGGGGAAAGTGTCTACCAAGGATGGAAATTTGAAGACCCCTAAGCAGAAAAGGCGGTTACGGAGCTCAAGCAGTAGGTATTTGAAGCCAGGTGCGCTTGCTCAGCTTCAGTATAGTAAGGCGTCAGTAGCGAAGTTATGTACTGATCTTGGAAAAAAGAGGGTTGCTGTGTTTGGGAATAAGAAGGTGGGGGATGATGATGAGCTGGTGGTCGAAGACAAATCTATGGAAAAAAGCCCATTGTTATTATCACCCGTGGGTTTGTGTAAGCAGCATCATTCAACTATTGATAAAAGCCCTTTGATGCTATCCCCTGTGGATTTCCTTAAACAAAATCATTTAGCGAGGACACCAAAGACCCCTCGGATTGAAGATTGTGACACGGAGTCTAGACTTGAGTCTCTTCCCATGGAGTTGCTGGTAATACTCATTCCTGAGTATGATATATGGATGAATTTCTTTTTGTGTAGCTTTTCTAGACTTGTTGATCCTTGGATATGCATCTGTAATTACACTATGAAAATCAAGATATAGAATGCTATAAATATGAATATGTTACCCTGCATATTTCCCTTTAGAAAGTTAAATTAAATTAAATTAAAGCAGGTTGGAAATTCTGGAAATATTTAGGAACATGAAGGAATTTCAATATTTGATTTAGATAGCTGGATGTGCTAAGGATGTATGATCTGATAGATTCCAAAAAATATAAAATCTTATCAAATTTCACATCACATTTCTTAATTTGCAAGATGTTTTTTTTTTAATAAATGCTAATACACTTGTAAGTTGAAACCATCTGCATGTATATTTGAAGCGCCATCTTAGCTCTTATTAAGTTGTTTGGAGATGCTTTGGAGAGAAAAATTTCTATTTTGATATGTGCTTTGTTATTTTGTCACTGAAACTATAATGGAGGCAGATTTATGGAAGTTCTATTTTCTTGATTTATAAAAAGAAAAAGTAAACTCTTGATGCTGGAAATGATCAGCGAATAGGATGATAGGCATCTTAAATTGCAATGCTGTGGATTTAAATTCAATGAGGGTGAAAGTCGATATACTATCAATTTCCCCAAAGTGTTGTAAATGTTATGCAGCCACCTGTCATTTATGAGCTTTTCTGTTTCTCTACGTGTCTTTTAGATAACTTTTCTAGCTTTTTAGAAAGAATTTGAACCTAGAATGTTTTGTCTTGGCCTATCCACTACTGACTTCTGCCAAAACCCAATGGCTGAGATATGCTTAAATTATGTTGATGACAGGAGGAATGTTCTTTGCATAGAAATTGTGAAAATCCTCCTTAAAACAAGAACGAATAGATCACGTTATTTTGTTTGATACCTGCTATTAAACACATAGCTTTGTCCTTAATTCCTCATAAAATGATTTTTTACGCCTCGTTATTTGTATATTGATTCCTGTTTGTTTGTTACTTTTGAGGTTAAAATACTTTGTCACCTGCACCATGACCAGCTGAGGGCTGTTTTCCATGTTTCTCAGAGAGTTCGAAAAGCTGTAAGTCTCTTTCTCTCCCTGTGTTTAACCCTCTGATGTTAGAGTTGGATTGAAGAGTGAGCCTGTTAATGCATGTTGAGAGCAGGTTTTGCTTGCAAGGCAATTTCATTTCAATTACACAACACCAGATCGCTCTCGACAAGAGATGTTACTGACAATGACCCCAAGGCCTACTGAACACTGGCCCTTTATGAGGTCAGCATCCAAAAGCATGATAATTTTTTTTTGTTCTCGTACAATTATTTTTGAAGTCGCTAATTCATCCAGTTTTGTACTTGTGATGTTTGAATGACCATTGCAGCAAGGGGAGTGGCAAGGGCATTTTCATGTCAACTCCACACACCCCAAAAGCTCCAAGGCATGGTCCCCGTCCACCTTCTCGCATCAAAATAACTGAGATGAAGAGTATTGCTGCGGTTCTTTTCCAAGATTCAACATTGTCCTCAAGATGCATGGTGCCATCCACTCTGCCGAAGCCCCTTTGCAAATCTGTAGCTTCTAACAGGGTACTATTTTACGAGGATGAGTTATGCCAGGCTGTTGCTCAGAATAAACTTCGTTGATCTGATTGTTTTTTCTTTCCCATTGCCTTGTGTTCCATTTGTATAGTTTGTTTCCATCCTATAGCTAGGTAGTTATAGTTTGAAAGAGGGGTATGCAATTTTGTAGGTTTCTGGGGCAAATTAGGTGACAGATAATATGGGACTTCAGATTTGCACTAGTCCAAAGATTTAGGTTGTGCTTGCGGGAATAATATATTTGAAACTAGTTACTTGTATATATTCCTATATATGTTTGCAATGATATTTGGATTTCTTCTAAAGAAAACTGGCTTTAAAAGTATTAGAGGTTATCTATACTGGCGGATTAGCAGTATTTTCTTAAGATATGAAATGCCTTTGACATTGAGGATATGACTGGAAGCAATCTTCATATTATTATTATTACAAATAAAACTAAAAGGAATTGATTTTTTTCCAATCTAATCCTTCACTATCGGGTTGATTAAAAATTGTTTTTTTTTTCTACAAGGTTATCATGGTCTCGTGGCCGGGGTCATGAGTTAGTTCAATTACTATATGTTTTTTTTTTCCTTTTAATTTCATCTTTCAATATTAGGTTGATTGAGAATTATACTTTATAATTTATCTTGGTTTGCTTTTTATGAAGTTATTTTGACTTCTTGACTCGAGTTACAAGTTTGGTCGGTTAACTTAAATTGTTTTTTCATATGTTTTTTTTCAATTTTATCCTTTAATATTGAGTTGATTAAGAATTGAACTTTATAATTTATTTCAAGTTATCTCATTCTCATGAGTAAGATTTACAGATTAACTTGGATTGACTTGACTCATTCTTAATTAAGTTTTGTTTTTAATATCACTGTTCAATATTGAGTTAATTCAAAATTGAGCTTAATAATTTTGTTCTTTGCTTTCTACAAGATTCCCAGGTTTCCATAACCTGAGTTAAAGATTTGACAAATTAACTTAAATTAATCTTTAAATTAATCTAAGTAGATCCAATATGTTATTTTGTTAATATTATATTTTTACAAAAATATCTTGATCAAACTAAATTTTTATTGGTCGGTTGAGCTGTTTTTTGAGCCCACAAAGTTAATTATATCACATCCACACTTTATTCTCTTTAGAAAGCATAATAATAATACATTTGATATCGGAGATCTGTCTGGAAGTTGCAATAATTTGGCAAGGTGGTCTTGAACAGAATCAAGAGGATCTGGCAAGGGAATCCTCAGCTATGAATTGTTGGGATAACTTAATTTCAACCCTTTATCGGTATCTTCCTTAAGTTATCGTTGCAGCCATATTTCTGAAGCATCAGTGGAAGAAGGCGTAAGACATAGGACACTGTCTTTGTCAAATCATAGCTCCACTTTACTGTAGGTGTTGCATAAGTTATCAATGCAAGATTTTGTAAATTCTACATGCATATATGCACACAAGAAATTATTAGGTGATCTTTTTTGAGAATTAAAGTAAATATCTAAAAAATCTAAAATTACCTTCTACGAAAACAAGTATATTTCACTATAATCAAAGAAGTTATCGTTAAATGCATATTGTATGGATTCCATTATTTAAATGCGAGTTTAGTAATTAGTTGTTTTTTAAGATTTAGTGTTTGTTTTAAGTGTCATAGTTGTGAAAGGTGCATATACAGCTGATTATTGTAAAATAAATAACACCATATAGATAACAGCAAAACATCTATAATTCCTAGTTTTTTCTTTAATTATCCATTACAATCATTTTCTAAATATTTCCATCACAAAAATTCTCAAATTTATGATGACAACAATACATTAAATAAATAATATCAAAACATCAAAAAAAGAAAAGAAAATAAAGGACACATAAAACAACAGAGAACAAATAATACAAAGTTTTTTTGGTTTGATTAAATAAGTTTTTAATAACAATAAAAATGATAATGAACAACTCCCAGAAAACAACGAACATAAAAGAAGACGAGTGAGCAAGTTTCTTATCAGAGAAAAAGTTCATCTTCAGGAACAAGTACAGATACACCTTTTAGGTTGTCGGCAAGGAATTAAAGCTAGAAAATGATAGACTGATAATACAGGATTTCTAGGTTAACATGCAAACGTTTGCAAGCCTATGCGGTCTCAAAACGCATCTACTGGGATTGAATAAGAACACTAATTGTTCAATACAAACTCAAAAAGCAAGATAATGGAAGTAGTTTCAGAATCTTGAACCGGCAACAGGTGTTTAAATAGATTCTTTGAACATGATACACATGCACTACACTCGTTAGATTTATAGCAACCTAATATATTGAAAAATTATAACATCACTGAATAAGATGGAAGGAAAGGGTCACCCGAAATTAACTTCTTTCATGGCCGATAATAATTTCTTGAAAGACCAGGGGCTCCTTGCGACTGCTGCAAGCACGCTTTTGCCCCTCTATTGGTTAGTTCTCAGACAATATATCACTGCAGTTATTTTAGCTAAAACGTAACCATAAAACTCACATGCTCATTAGAATACATGTGTGATAACCCACTTAACAAAATTCAGTATCCTTCACAATTGGAGGACATGCTGGTCTTAAAGGCAATAATCACTTGTGAATCCTGCTGCTGGCACTTCATGATTGTCCGGATAATCATGCATTTCTTATACTCTTCAAATAGACGAGCGCTCGGGGACAGCGGACAGTGTAATTACTTGCCACATTCCACCTGCACTGTCAAATCGTTGATTCCAGCATCCTTAAAAGTGTGTAAAACCTGTGCCTTCACAGATGCTGTGTCAATTTTGTCTGAGACATGAAGATGCAAAGTACCAACAATATCTGTGTTGGTAAAGCTCCAAAAGTGCAAGTTCTGAATGCTACGTAACCCCTTTATCTTCATGGTATCATTTATGGCTTCTTTAAGATCCTGCTCATGGGTCCTCGGAATTCTTTGAAGCAAAATTTCAGCAGAGTTTCTAAGCAATGAAATGACTGAAGATACAATTAAAACTGAAATGAATATTGAGCAGGCAGGATCAGCAACAAGCCATCCTTTGTACTTAATTAGGAGAGTAGATATAACAACACCAACACTTCCCATTGTATCTGCCAGAACATGTAAAAAGATTCCTTCCATGTTGTGGTCGATGTGGTGATGGTGGTGTTTTTTTGGTTCCTCTTGTCCAGATACCGGCGCTCTTTGTTGGGAACAGCTCTTTCCCGAAGAAGAATCACTTTTAGAATCCGAATGTTGAAGTTCATGAGGATTGGCATGATGATGATGGTCATGGCATCTGTGATCAGGTGAATGATCACGGTGCTCATGTTGATGGTGAGCATGGGAGGAGTGTTCATGGTCATGGCATCTGTTATCAGGTGAATGATCACGGTGCTCATGTTGATGGTGAGCATGGGAGGAGTGTTCATGGTCATGAGCATTGCCACAGGGATCATGACTGCTGGAGCTCCCAATTTTACTGCTGTCTATAATGCTCTGGTGATCGCAAAGATGGTGTTCATGATGGTCATCATGGCTAGCCAAAGACTTTTCATGGCATTCATGGGAAACAGGGGCATGCTCATCATGCTTTTCTTGGTCATGTGAATTGTGGTGACAATGAGAGTCAGAGTGAGAGTGAGCGTGGGTGCATGATCCAGCACCACCATGAGCATGGTGATGCTCTTCATGAAAGAAGACCAAACCAACCAAATTCACAACAAGTCCTCCAATCGAAACAGTCAACAGACTATTTGTTGATATCTCCTGAGGGTCCAAAATCCTCTCAAATGACTCCAACACAATTAGTGCCCCAACAAGAACTAGAAGAACAGCATTAACATATCCTGACAGAACCTCAAACCTTCCCCGACCATAATTAAACTGATTATTTGCAGGCAACCGGGAGATATAAGAGGCGTATAGACCAATTGCCAAAGCAGCACAATCAAACAACATATGACAAGCATCTGATATCAATCCAAGACTATTACTCATGAACCCAGCAACAAATTCAACAACCATATAACCAGTATTAATCAAAAGGAATAGCGCAATCTTACGGGACTTTCTCTCGCTCAGAATGTGGCGGATGGGCTTCATAATAAAACCACCAAATATCTTCGGAGGTGCATCCAGTCCGAATTCAGGATAATGTGAATGAACAGGGTCCAAATTTTTAACACCAAAATACAGCAAGAAACCACATAACAAAAGCCCCCAAAGAGAAAGCTCAGGGAAATAGAACAGCTCCAAAACAACCGTGCAAGCAAAAGTAACAAAAAACTCTCTCTGGAAATCTTTAGAACTCACTAACTTCCCATCATCACTGCAATTCTCACTCAAAAGAACCCCAAAAACAACAGTATTCGCCAGAGGCCAACCTAAACTCGCAATAGAAACACCGTTTCCATCGCCATTACCACTTTCAAACACTATAAAGCTTACAGCAGCAGGAATAAACAATATAATTGTGGTATAAAACAAAGAAATCAATCGAACCCGTTTTTGGTCTAATGCTCTAATCGTCCCCCAATTCATCGAAACACGCTCATAAAAGCCCAAAAATCCGGACACAAATGGCAACAACATTGGCCAAATCCTAAAACAATTCTCTCTAGGAAAAACCGAAATCCCATATTTATCAATGAAACCAATGGAAAATGGGAAACAATCAATCCGATCCCAACTTATTGATAGCAAAAGCAAGCCAGAAAAAAGGGCCAAAAAACCAGGTAAATTATGGCTGCCTACACCAAAATTATCATTCTTTCTCCTCCGATCAGCAACAATACGAGCGGCCGCAACACTACCTGATAATTCAGCGAGAATCATGGCAGCAGTCCCACAATACCGAAGCGCTTGAAATCTGAGGAGGAAAACAACAGCAAGGAGGAGAGACTTGGAAAACAAGAGCCTGTGTTGTGATTGGGAGATTGAGGAGAGAGCAAAGATGGGTTGGTTGGGGTTTGTTCTGAAGTGAAAAGGGGTTTTAGAGGAGGAGGACGGGGAGAAGAAAAGAGAGAAAGAGAGAGATAAAAGGAAGGAGAGGAGACAGACAAGGAAAGCGAAAGGGAAGATATTGAAGGAGGAAGGAGAGGATTGAAGGAAAGGGAGGAGAGAGTAGAGGGAGCGGAGAGAGAAGAGGAGGAAGAGGAAGTAAAAGGAGAAATTTGAAGAGGATTTGGAAGGAAAGGAGGAGAGTCGGTGTTTTGATGGTGTTGGGGTCGGGGTCGTCGCAGTGTATGGGTAGAGAGGGTAGGGTCTGGATTTGGTGGGGGTGGCTGAGGAGGTGGAGGTGGAGATAGTTGTGGCGGCTCGTGGAGGGACGGATAGGCGGTTAGGACGGTGCTGGTGGTGGTGGTGGTGGTCGGCCATGGCGGCGACTGTTGGTCTCTAGAAGTGGTGGCGTTGACTGTTTTTCTTGAAAAACAAGTGCAATGGGAGGAGGAAACTGCGTTTGTAGTTTAAATATTATTTTAAGACAAATATTCAAAATATAGAATTCTATACAAAATGATAAAAAGAAGGATCTGGGAGAAGTAACCGTACTCACGCAAGGTTAAAGCTCTCGTACATTTTAAAATCCGAAATAGATTGAAGTGACTCGATCTAAAATGGGTAATATTTTCTTAAATCTGGCTGTTTATAGATAAAATATAAATATTGTAAATCAAACTTGAAATTTATTGAACCTGATTTAAGATATATATATTTTTTAATATTGACATAAAGCACACACATATATAAATAATGCCTATCATTTTATTATTTAACATACATTAATATAAATATTAACTATTTTTTATTGATTAATAAATAATAATACTCATTTATATCTTAAACCTAATGAATAATTTATAAGTATCTAAATTTCTGATAATAGATCAAATATGAATATAAAAAATCTCAACCCATGGATCCATGTCATCCCTAGCTCTCACGATCAGAGTATACTTATTAACCCGGTTTCGGGTTAATCTGGCAAAAAGTCGATAATACCTACAGTGATTAGATTATAATTAGCTCTTTAACAATCTATAAAAAATCATTAAAATTATTAATGTAACACCATACACTACTCTTATATCTCGTTTTCTCTCTCTTTTTTTTAAAAACCGTGTAGGATCAAACAAAACATTTTCATTTGGAAGAAAGCGACGACTTAAAAATTAAAATTGCTGTTAATAACACTATTTCACTTTTTTTTTATACCTCCTACTCCACATTTACAAGCAATAAAAACTCGTTGATTCTAGTTTTTGCCACATGCAATTATGCTGCGAGTGACAAATTAGGGCACCAGGAGTGCAGATGAAGACTTGCGCTACAATGGCCAGGCCTAATCCTACGAGGAGCCCTAAAAACTAACAAAACCAGAGGGTTGACATGAAATATAAAAAGCCAAGTAGATACTACAAACTCCCCCATCCTTAGCTCTTTCTTGGGTTATTAGCCTTTTTGCTTCCCTTAGGACTCCTCCCTGAAGACGATTCCACTGATATTGGCAATACAGTTCCATCCTTGAATTCATTCGAAACAGATAGCTGCTCCACTGTCTTCCCTGCTTCTAGGGACACCATCAAATCCCTAAGCTGCACGTGGCATGGAAATATAGCAAATTTATTCGAAATTGCAGATCCGTCTGCCTCTGTCTGTGGTGAGAATAAGATACGAGGGATGTCCAAAAATAAAAATAATCACCTGTTCTTCCAGGACCTGAATTTTATCGTCCTTCATTTTCAAAGCCATTTTCTCCCTGAAAAGAAATTGGAGGTGATACCATCAAAGTCGAGTTCGATAGGAATTCAAGATGTTTCAATATTTACATCGCCGGCAAAAAAGAAGTAGGAAATGGGGCGAGTAACTGTTCATGGTTTACAGAAACTTTCCTTACCAATCCACTTAGCATTCCAACACTGCAATCGTTTCAAATAGGCCAACATAGAAAAATGCAAAATAGGAACTAATGTACAGAAAAATTTTAAAACATGGAGAACATCTATTGTTAACCCAAAAGCAAAGACTTCAATTCTAATATTAACTTTCACATCACACGTTTTGTAAGAGAACATTAGGTGAATACAACGCAATAAAGCAAAAGTCCAAAAACAGGATGAAGGCTTTCGCTATAAACCAAACATACCTCTCTTCAATTTCCGATATCTTTGCTTCCCATATCTCCTGATTTTTCACTAGATTCTCATTGAGCTGCAAGAAAACAAAAAAATGAAGATGATAATTAACAAATATAAGAATAAACAAAGCATTAGTACTTGGTATTGGAAATATAACTCAGACAATGATACAGAGACAAGATTACATTTCCAGTTATCCCAACTGAAGCAATCAGAAAAATTCTATATAAGCCCAATTGCACAACAGATACTGGGGACTCACATCATCAAGAAATTTCTTCTCTTTCATACATCTATCCAGCTTGGCCTGCAACTTCTGCAGTTTTTGAGCAATAGCCTTCTTAACAGCTTCAGAAATTTCCCTTTCAGTTTCTTCTTTGACTTCTTCAAGCAAAGTCTCAAAATACTATCAAAAGAAGATATATAACTCCAGAGTACTGAAAAAAAGCCCCCCGTAAAGCATAATACAGACTAAAAAGCACAGTCAAGGTAGACACAAATGGCCACATCATAATAAAAAATTACATTGAATCTCAAGTATAGGCTCAAAAAGATAGTTCATTCAATGTGGAAAAGCGGCAGAATGCACTTACAAGTTTTTGGTTCTCAAGCTGAGTGGCAAGGAGTTCGTTGTACTCATTGACAATCTGTAATAAATTTAAATAAGATTATTTGAACAAGAAAGCAGGAAAAATTACAAGCATCTTTTCTAAGTAGCATGGTAACATTACTGCTTCAACTTTGCTTTCCAAAAGAGCCTCACTAACTCCAGAGTCTGCACACTCACAACCATCATAAGCATGCACACAGTGGGAATTCAACTCAACTAACTTCCCGTCAGTTTTTGATTGAATCAGTCGGTGAACATAATTGTCACCAACATAATCCCAAACACGCTGTGTGTCCAATTCAAGTGAATAACAGTGTTGTGTTTCTTTCCAATGTAGTATGGCGTGTCCTCCTTTATACCTGCACCAGTCTTTCTTGGTCAAAGAATGAAAGACAGAGGCATGGTGAAAAGAGTAAAATAGCATAAATCACTCCAGTAATAAGAGGAAACTGAAATCATTACCTGCCACAGCCAACAAAACCACATAAAACACAAATCCATAGGTTCTCAGAAGTTTGACATACAAAACAAATTGATTTCTCAGGTAGTTGCTGGCAATATCGGCAAACCTGAAAGTGACATGTAAATAGCTGGTTAGCTAACTTCCAATTATTTTCTCTTAATTTCATTTGTGAACTTTATAAAAACCACAGCAGCAATAATGAATGCAGAAGCAAATCAACAACAAAGAACTGTAGCCACATAAGTCTACTGGCTAAGCAAGTTTAAGCCCCCAATCTAAAGTTAGCATAAGTAAATGGCAATAGAAAAGCTATAAGGGATGGGGAGAACAAATCTGCTTGTGCATTTTCTATAGAATCCACCACATCATTTTATTTACAAAAATCAGCTACCATATAATTAATTAAAATCACCAAATTCTAATAAATAAAACTCATATTAGATGAATAAGAAGAAAAGAAAGATTATAGAAAATCAAATGAACAAGGGACATAGAAACAAAAAGATGTGGATTAGAATTTTGGAGGAACCAGGAAGGCTCCTGGTTGTGGAAAATTGTGCAAGCCGAGCAGATAGCCACTATAATTAGGATTATAAGCTTCTGGAATCCAAAAGTTGCCAAAGTCTCAGCAAATGATGCATTTCGGTCAATCGGTGATTAAGAAATCAGTGGCCAAAAACTACTGCTCAGCCATAGCATTGCCTAAGAACATCAACAAAGACACCAGGCAAGGCTCTCGGCATCAGCTGAACTTCTTGATTCAGTAGGATGTGAGTAACCAAATGAAGTTTCAGCTGGACTATGATGAGCTCTGAAATCATCACATGATTATTTTTCATAATTATTAAAATTTAGCCCTAACTTTTACAACCCTTTATTTCTTATATTTTTCCAATCCATGAATTTGTGTAAAAAATGAATGACCAGTAACTTTCGCAACTGCCAAATAGAGTGCCAAGGAATTGAAATATTTGTTTACAGATCATACATAGCATGATGTTTTAAATTTTGGATTATATCCAGTGACAGCTTGCCTCTTCAGTGGCAAAAAAAAAGAGAAGGAAATAAAAGTTTCAAGGCACTTGAATGATTGGTACTATGTTGCTAGTTGTGAATTCTTCTATATTAAACAACGAAAGTTTGGCAGGCTACAACTCATACATATAACAAATGCCCAGTAAAACATGTAATCTAACGATTTACAATTCACAATATACAAACAGCATATACAAGGGTTTCAATGCATGAAATCAAAACCTATGTTACTGATTAAACCATAAAACAATGATTGAATCACAAAATGATGTTCTAAGACTCATCTGTAATTCATCTCTAAGAACTTGGATACTATGACAGGCTACAGCACATAAAAAAGACATATCAGGAAAACAGCATTTACTCTGACAAAGTACATTTACATAAACAGTATAGAAACTGGGCAGGATTTATAAGAACCTCTAGCCAAGGCATCAAGTATAGTTAGTGCATGCATGGATAGAAGAGCAAAAGACCCTACATTTGATGTCAAACTTTAATTTGCTTTCAGTCGTTAATCGTTGAAATGCAATCCATGAGATATTTTGACACAGCATATCCAATAGAAAGTGGTTGATTTTCTAGTACTTTTGAGGTGCTAGAAAATCAACCAGAAAGGACAACTTGTTACATCTCAAGTCACGGGAATGAAAGGAACCCACCAAAGGTTTAAATATTTCCTAATCATTCTACTTTAAAACTTGAGGTTTAAGAGGCCCTACATTTGATGTCAAACGTAAATTTGCTTTCAGGCGTTAACCGTTGAAATACAAACCATGAGATATCTTAACACAATGTATACAATAGAAAGTGGTTGATTTTCTAGTACTTTTGAGGTACACTGAAAAAACCCAAAATACTTCACCACATAGGAACAAGGTAGTTACATCTCAAGTAACAGGAATGAAATGAATCCATCAAAGGTTTAAAATATTTCCTAATCATTTACTTTCAAATTGGCCACAGACCTTACACAAGCACAAGCAGCACATAAATAAAGTGCAAGAAAAATCAGCATTTGGAACTTTTAACTTAGGGATCACCATAGTTAGTGCATACACAGATAGAGCACCAAATGACCTTGCATAAGTTTTTACATATCTAATAATTTGCTTTTGGCATTAATCGATCAACAATCAAGGGGATATCTTGACAAACTGCATCCAATTGAGAGTGGGTGATTTTCAAGTCCTTTTGAGGTCCACTAAAAAGATGCCAAAATACTTCACCAAATAAGAACAAGTTAATTGCATCTCAAGTCACAGAATTGAAAGGATTTGAATGCTAAATGTTAAAATATTCTCATATCACTTTAATTTCAAACTGGAACCCGTAACTTTCACATGTACAAGCAGCACATAAATAAAGCACAAGAAAAATCAGAATTACTCACCGGACAAGAAGAATCAGTCCATTTTGAAATGCAAGAGCAGTGAAAAGAATGGTTACAGATAGTCGTGAGAATTCCACCCATGTCTTGGTCTAGCCTTTCTGCATCATGAAGAATTAGTAACATCACCCACAGCATATTTTAGTGTTGATACTAACTTTTTCACCCGCACGAGTCGGATATTTTTGTCTTAAGAAAAATGAAAAGATAAAGATAAAAATGTGATGCATAATGGTTGAAACACTTTTAAAATACTTAAATGGTGATGCATTAGATGTTTTTCTAAGAAAAAAATTAAGACAGCAGCTCATTGGATCGACTCTAATCAACCATGGTTAACTCAAGAAAACTGTAATTTGGGATAAGAAATCGTGATAAAATCATGAAACCCATATCAAAACAAGTTAAGAAGCCTTGTTACAATGAATCAAATTTAAAAAAATTACCCAAAAAGGTGACAAGTAAACCTATATAGGTGATCGACACAACGATGTTGGCTGGGGGAAATTTTTATGCATGTAAGCAGACAAAAGTTAAGATGATGATAAGATTTCTAAAGAAGCAAAAGATAAATTCGGATAATTTTATAAAAAGC
Source organism: Salix caprea (assembly GCA_964035475.1). Classification (NCBI taxonomy): domain Eukaryota; kingdom Viridiplantae; phylum Streptophyta; class Magnoliopsida; order Malpighiales; family Salicaceae; genus Salix; species Salix caprea. The sequence continues at coordinate 12,223,400 of OZ037750.1, read as the reverse complement.
AAATTGGGTGAATCCCCTAAATGTAGGTTGGTCTTTCAAAATCATAACCCAAGTAATCTCACAGCTCAATCAGAAAGTCTAATTCTCAATCAATTTAATGTTGAAAGATATAAAAAAATCCTAAGAATTTATAAAAGTAAAAAGATAGCAATAAAAAAAAATTATGAATAAACCTAGTTGGAAAAAATGGAGTCCGATGACATTGCAAAAATAAAATCAATTTTATAAATCATTTTAAAGAATAAAAAAAGCAATCAAAAGAATGAAGATCAAATTTGTGAGATCAAAAAATTAAAGGAGAATGAAATTGAAAATAATTTCCAATTTGAAATAATTTCTTTACAAAAAATTGCAGCAGTATCAAATATGAAATTAAACAAAATATAAAAAATACCCCTACATCATAATAATTTTTTATATATAAAAATAGTAAAATTAATTTAACAACGAAAAAATGCAAAAAGACTGAAATGCCCCTTAACAATTTGAGAATGAGAAATAGACCCCATAATAAGACCATTTAACCCCTAATGGTTAGCAAACCCAAAATTTTGGTTAAGGGCAAAAAAATAGTTTCGCTATAGCAATGAAAAGTTTTTTTTGTGTCTTAAGAATACATTGTTTTTCCCAAGTGGTTTAAAGTTTTTGATAATGTTACAATATCATGTGTTTGTTTCATTAAGGATACAAATCCAAAATAAAACAAGCTTTGCAAACACAAAAATATTCTCCATTGTCTCATTGAAAGTATAATAAGTTTGGAATAACAGATTCCTTAAGCATCCATAGCTAGGCTAGAAAATATAATTGCTTATATCTCATTAACCTTCATGTCTTAGCAATTACAAGATAGAAGCAAGGAGAATGAAAAGACATGAAAATGAGCAAGAAAGCCATTTCCAGCCATTGAATCTCAAATTACTGGTATAACTCATAGCAACATAGTAAACAATAGTTCAGGTTGTCCAATTATCTTGGTGGAAGTAAATTGGAAGGCAGACAAAGCGAAAGAACCCATGTGAAGGTCTATCTTTGACATATCCATTTGCTTTCTATATATGTACCTTACCTGCTTGATTACATCAAGTTATGATCTAGTACCTAGGACCACCACCAGGTGCAGTGTTTTACAGAAATTGGAATCAAGATAGAACACAAGTGGGAAAAGTAAAACTGCTTGAGAAATATTTGGACCATGCAACATGGACAGAATTTTGCGTGACTTCTCACAACCTAATTTTCTTCCAATAAGCTTCAGAATTAATTTACAGAGAAGAATATATTCATCAGAAACCCCTTCAGACACTGACCTCTATAAGAAACTAAGTGAACCATAGAAACGGAGATTAAAGGTCATGGGATAAATTTTAAAATGTATTCATGATTAAACAAAGACCATGCAGCACTCGATAGTTGTATGGTCCACTAAGCAAAGAGATTACTGCTTCCAAAGTATATAAACAAGAAAAAAGGACAGATGATACTTTTAATAAAGCTTATCTGCTTTTCTAGCAATATTATCTCTTATTGAGAATGCCATTATGATATCCTATACCATCCATCTAATTTCTATAATTCTTTCCAATTTCATTCCAAGATATGAAGCATTCTCAAAGAGTAGCTTTGCAATGATAACTAAACATACCAAGACAAACTGGACAAGAAGGCTGCTCAGTTGTGCTTGTTGGAGATTGCTGATTGTATTCAAGTGAACCACTGTAACCAGTGAACTGGACATCAACAGTAAAAAGCACCCGGCAAACTTCCTCCTGTAGAAGTATTAAAATGAATTGGTAAGAGTACAATGAGATAACTGATTTCAAGAAATAAATAAATAATGAGAGCAACAGCATAGAAATTGTTAAAGAAAAGGATGCTTACCTCCAAAGAATTAAATTGTCTACCATTAAAATGAAGGTAGAATTTATCAGTGGAGTCTTGAGTATCAAATCTTATAAGAATACTATAACGATCCTCCATTCCATCTAACCTAACATTCATTGCAACAAATCAGTACTTTGATACAATAGATGAGTTTTTTTTATTAATTATTGAAATCATCAATATTACCTAACAATTCGCATCTCCAAAATGTGGTGAATGAAAGAAGCACAAAACTGGCAGAAGTCAGCATAAGTCATGTGGTTTGGCACTCCAACCACCGCCACTAGAGGTTTCCTTCCAACCTATACCATTATCAACCAAATTGAAAACCATTAATCACACCATCAAAATCAAACACACAAAAAACATAAACTGATAGCACAGTGTACAGGGAGATCTGAAACGGCTTTGTTGGAGAAGAGGTGCATAATTCCTCGTGTCTCTTCGATCCTAGGGTTTCCAGAGGAGAAGGGAAACGCCTCATTAATTGACGATGATGATTCCTCAGCTGTTGGTTGCCGGAAGTGGTCCTCCAGAGAGACCCCACTGCTAGCAGCGCTTGAACTAGGTGACATGCCTGTTGAAAACATTAACAACTGGAGTAATCATTGTCAACCATCAACCTAAAACCTAAAACGTAAAACATTAAAAAAATTACCCAAGAAAAAACATAAATGCTGCACATAGCTCAAAATCAGTAAAAAAACCCTCAACTTTTATGCATTTTAACCAAAATATCAGGCACTGGAGGCTCAAAACAACATTGCCTCCACATTCATCACATGAACTCATGTATTTTAAGCAATGATTATGGTACCATGAAGAAAACCAGACTTTTATGTCCCTCCATTTCCATAAAAAAACAAACAATATAAGCATATTTATTCCAAACAAAACCAAACAAATCTGCACATTTTGGCATGCTAAGCAGATTTCAAGAACCCAAACCCTGGCTATCATAGTTTCCATGCTAAGGCACTAACAAAGCCCAACTCAGACTAATTGAAACTCGAACCTTTTGCATTGTAAGAAAATTATTCAGTCAGCTCAAAGTCCCAACCCTTAGCTCCTTGGCAGAACCCAACTTCGTATGATTAACAAATAATCCATATATATATATATTAACAAAAAAAACTTTCGACACCCAGAATTGCACAAAGAACACGACCTCTCAATTCGAACCTCCACTACCAGGAGGACCAGTTCCGTGTATTTGATAGAAAAATCACACCATATATGGGAAACATTAAAATAGTTTTGGAACATTTTAGACCCTCCTAATTCCTTTAAGAGTTCCCATCATATATCAAACAAAATCTAAATATGCATTTAAATACATCAAAGTCATTCAAACCAGAGACATTTAGCCATCAAAAGGAAGCAATTAAGCAAAGGAGGTCATACCTCCGAAGACCAACTCTGATAGCCTTAACCAACTTTGAACCAACAGCCTTCGTGAAACCTGGTTGGTTTGACCCAAAAAAGACTTGAGAGCTGTTTGGAGCAAAGTTGTCAAAATCGCGATTTTGACACGACACTGAAGTCACTTTTGAACTCGGATCGTAAAATCGTACCTGAAATTTTTCCGTACAAAAATCGTAAAATCGCAGCTAAAATCATGTAGCTATAAAAATCATAAGTAAAATATTTTCGAATACAATACAACACAATTATGGCCATAAAACTTCATTAGTTAAGGTTCATACATGATTTAAAATTAACTTAAAAATACATTACAAAACAATTATGTCCATAGAATTTCATTAGGTAAAAACTAACAAATTTAAAACAAATATTCAGCTGGCATGCAATGTAAACTAAAATCAACCTACATGATTTAAACAAATATGTAAAATCAAATTTTAATGCCACATCAACTCGTAAAATTGTACGATTTAAACAATAACTACACATGTAAGTCTAGGAAGTTTGACAGTAGTGCTGTCATCAAATTACCAAAACCTAACCATGGATGAGTTCCCTAGTAGTTTTATTTGCGGCCACCAAAACCAAAAAAGAAACCCTGCAAGCAAAGAGCATGTGCTTTCCTCTAGTCCCTTTCAATTTCATGCTCTACTAAATTTTTCAAAGGAATACAGTTCATTTTTATTGAATTACTTATTTTACAAGTGAGTTCCCTTTGGAGCTATGTAATCAGCTATGTAAGCTCATAATCCCTACTAAATACGCCTTATTCATCTTTCTCCTTACTAATTCCTCATGACAAATAGACTAAGACCGGCATAGATATTCCATTTAAATCACAGTAAAAATGATGAGAGCTTGTCATGCCTCAATTCTGAGTGAATCAGCTTGCTATTACAAAAGCACAAATTCGAGCTGCTGAAATTGGCTCTTGTTGCTTTTGGTTGTCACTGCAGGTGAAAAAAACTACTGAGATTGAACAGAACCTAGATACTCTAAAAGAACTGGAGATGCTCTGTGGCTGTTCAATATCAGTGAATTTCCATTTTGGCAGTGTAAAGATGGAAGTTGTAAAGGGAGAAATTGGCAGTGGAAAGATGGTTGTTCAATATCATTGGATTTTATCTTGCTTGCTTGAACTTCCACAAGCATAACCAACAAAACATAACTTGATTCACCATAGTAACAAAGAAATTGGAACAAATGCTATTGCAGTTATTATGAAGTCTACAAACTCCAACAACAAATGTCTTAACAGAAATAAACCCAGAAATTCATGATACAGCCAGAAGCAGGCGGAGATTTTGAAAACGAAATTCGAAATACCCATAAACACCGAAACCTAGAAACCCCAATTCGTAAATATCCATAAACCCAGAAATCTCATACACCCATAAACACCGAAACAACGAAATATGCATTAATTGATCAACACCGAAACCCAGAAACCCCAATTCTTTAAGTTAACTAACCTTGAGAGGTGACGAATTGAAGATTGATGAGAGGCGACGACGGCGACGAGCTGAGAGGAGAGGATGATTTGAGAGATGAGAGGAGATCAGACGTGAGAGGATGAGAAGAACTGAAGAAGAATCAGGGAAAAGTGAAAAGGGGAATTAATTAAGCTGTTTAACACTTAACAGGACGAGGCCAGCCGGATCGTAAAATAGGACCGGGTCGGTCCAATATTACGTCCGTACGATTTAACAATTTTGCCCCGATTTTTTTACTCAATTTGTTCTTTTGACTCGTAAAATCGTACAATTTTATGAGTTGACTCACAATTTTAACAACAAAGGTTTGGAGATGCTACCGGTGCTGAATTGTGGCTGTGGGAAAAGTTGATGTCGAAGCTGGTGATGGTGTTGCTGCAGACTGCTGGAGGCGCGTGCATGGTCGTGGTTGTGATCGTGTGTTGTCTCTATTGAAGCAGAAGAGGGAGACGGTGGGTGGTGATGTTGTTGTGAAGGCGTGTATTATTCAATTTATAGGTTTGTTGCAAATTTTTTATCTTATGTTCTTGTAATTTTAATTTATTCTCTTCGACATTATATGTTGTTTTTTTAGAAATGTATTTAAAAGTTTTTGTTTTTATCATGAAATTTGAAGATATCAATGATCTATGGTATAATAATATAGTTAACGATGATTTTGATGGATTATAAAAATATTATAAATCGCGTTGTAGAACAAATTAATTATCATGCTTCCGAGAGGGTTAATACGTCGATAGGAGGCAGTGATGATGGGGTACCGATAATGGAAATGACAACAACAATGATGATGATAGTATCAATGATGATGATAACACCAACAAAGAAATTGATTTTTTTAGGAGATAGTTCGATGAGGAGAAATTAATTATATGTACATCGAAGCTATAGACATGCATTACTAAAATTATATGCATAAAGAACCATGTATGGTTTCATACAATACAAGTATATGTTGGCTGACCGAATTACTGAGAAGAAACAATGTGTTAACATGTTTAGGATGGACGTAAGCACTTTGTTGAGTTTGTGTGGAGCTTTAAAAACACAATATGGTTTGAAACCTTTAAGATGCATGTTCATGGTTGAAAAGGTTTCAATGTTTCTATATACGATAATTGTTGGGGCGTCAAACAGGGAGGTGCAGAAGAGATTCCAACATTCGGGCAAAACTTTTAGTGGATGCATAAATGAAGTCCTTGAAGTAGTATATATGTTCGTTGTAGACGTCATAAAACCAGTAGATCCAGAATTTATGAACACCCCAAGAGAAATTGCAAAGAATCCAAGATATATGCCACATTTTAAGTTAAGGTGTTTTTTATTTTAATCATGTGAAAATGAATTCCTATTATTTTATTCATGGACAAAATAATTAGACTGGTCATTTATTTCATGTAGAATTATGTCAGTACAATTGATGGAACATATGTTCGTGCTTGCATATCAATTGACAACTAAGTTCTATTTATTGGAAGAAAAGGTGTATCGACCCAAAATGTTATGGTTGCTTGTAGTTTTGACATGCAATTTACCTTTGTGTGGGCAGAATGGGAAGACAGTGTACACGACACACGTATTTTTTACAGGTTATTAACAATAATAATATCAAATTTCCCAAACCACCAAAAGGTTTACATTTCAATGAATTGGTAAATTCAGTTTAATAATATTCTTCTTCAATTTCTAATTCTTAATATATACTTGCGTTTTCTTCTTTTTTGCAGCCAAGTACTATGTGGTTGATGCTAGATATCTCAATGAGTATGAGTATTTAGGACCTTATAAAGGTCAGAGATATCATTTTCAAGAGTTTAGGCGTCATGGACAACCAAGTGGTCGTGAAGAAGTTTTTAATCGTGCACACTCATCACTGTGTAATGTGATAGAATGTTCATTTGGAATATGAAAATAGAGGTGATAAATTTTACAAAACATGTCTGCTTATCCATACAAAACACAAGTGAAGATTGTAGCTACATCAATGTTACTACATAACTATATTAGAAGGAGATCACAAGATAATATGACTCTTGCCGAATATGATCACAATCCTAATTTTGTTCCTCATGATATTTTATAAGATGTTGTTTCTTGATCAAATAGTCAGCGTTCGCAGAGACCTCCACATATGTATTTAGTTCATGATGGAATTGCAAGTGGTTTGATGAGAGAATAAAAATAAGTGTCTAATTTACTTGAATTATTAATTACATTATGCTATTATGATTATTAAATCTACAATATTTAAAAAATAATATATATATATATATATATGTGTGTGTGTGTGTGTGTGTGTGCAAGTTCAATTTGAAAAGCATGGTAACCAAACACACAAAACTATTTTTCATTAAACCTCAAACTCAACCATAATTTTAACCAAACACTTCAATTTTAATTACGAACCCCAACTAAAAATATTTTTTTTATGAAACTATTTGTTTTTAACCTCAACTATAACAACAACCGCAATACTAAACAAGCTCTTAGTTCCTCACTGCGCCTAGTAAGGGTCTTTGAGAATGTTTGACACTGTGTTTCAAAAACGTTTCTGAAAAAAAATAAAAATGAATTTTTTTGGTGTTTTAAGATCATTTTTATGTGCTGATATTAAAAATATTTTTTAAAAAATAAAAATATTATTTTAATGCATTTCTAAATAAAACGCGCTTTAAAAAACAACCTCGACTACACTGTCAAACATGTACTAAGCGTGACAACCTCTAAACAATAAATCTATAACAATGCATTTTCCATATAAAATTCAATTTCTCACTTATTTGCATCAACACTTCCACATCCTTGTTATTTATATTGCTTATAAATACTCCTCTTTTCATTTAAATTTCCATTTTAAATCAACACAATTTAAAATGATTTATATATCTCCTAATTTAACCAAGCTCGATATTCAAAGATATGCATCGCCGAATTCCTTGTTCATAAAGATATTAAAATTTTCTTTTTGGTTTATTTACAAAGAAATCTTCCATTTCTAAACTCTAAAACTAGTCAACCAATTCAAGTAAACATATTTCTCTCCATTCACAAGGTCAAGACTCAAACCTTTTTTTTAGTAGTCTTGGTTGAAACCATTGAAACCATTGGAGATGGCGTGAAAGGAGTTTTTTAAAGAAAAAAAACCTATGTGTTTATTTGTGATTAGAAAAACAAATCTCTTATACAAGTTAATATAAAATACATTAAAAACAACAAGTTATCACACAAAAGTGGAACAAGAAGAAAAGTTGACAAACATCAAACAAAAGGACTAGATTGAGAGCTGTGTGAAGAAGGACGGGACCCAATAGATACATGTTATGGTTTTGGGACTGCATCGATAACAATATACACGATAGGGACTGAATGAGGCCTCTGTAGAAAATATGTAAATGACGTGGAGGATCACAAGCAGTTGATCGTATTTTCCAAGAAAGGACGGTGTAGATTTCATTAGCAGTAGCCAAACTTGTACCTGAGGGGATTTCGCGGATCCGAACAAAAAAAAAATGGAAAGCTTGACAGACGGTTGAGACTTGAGAAGTCAAAACGCAACCTCAATATAATTTATATAGATCGTTTCACAGAGAGAGAGTTTTTTGGAGAGAGAAAAGAAAATGATCGCTGACGGAGTGGAAAACGAAGAGAAATGGTTAGCAGCAGGGATCGCTGGCCTTCAACAAAACGCTTTTTACATGCATCGCGCTCTGGTAAAACCCTACCTGTCACTTGCATGTTTGTTTATCGAGAAAATTTGAGAGAAATTGATTAAATTATTGTAAAATAGGGTGAAATTGAGTGAATTAATTGTTAAGTTTTGGTTCAGGATTCGAATAATTTAAGAGATGCTTTGAAGTACTCAGCGCAGATGCTATCGGAGTTACGGACTTCGAAGCTTTCTCCTCATAAGTATTATGAATTATGTAAGCAATTCAAATCTTTAAGATCTTGAGATCTATTTTTTAAAGTTTGGAAACGAGAGAAACTGTGCGTGATTTCTGTGCCTTTGCATCGACTTCCTTAGATATGAGAGCATTTGATGAATTGAGGAAGCTGGAGATGTTTTTTAAAGAAGAGGCGCGACGTGGGTGTTCAATTATTGATTTGTATGAACTTGTGCAGCATGCCGGTAACATCTTGCCGAGATTGTAAGTGACAATGTTACAAGTGATCTGCTTTTGTTTTTTTGGTTAGTTTTTGATTGATGAATTGAATTTGAAAGCTTAGGGTTCCAGATGTTACTTGCTAAATGTACATTGTTTAAATTGAATTTGTTGTTTAAACCATCAGAGAGAAGCGTTGTAGTTTAAACTTTAAGTCAAGGAGTTTCAGTAGTAGTTTGCTGCTAGTATGTGCTTGATACATGGATGTCGTGGAAACGTGAATTTCAAACCAGAGGGTTATGTATTTTTAATAGGTTCCTCAATGCCTTCAAGGTTTATTTTGTTATCCTCCATGAATGAGTATATTGGCCAACAACAAACTCAGGTTAATAGCTTCCCCACAATGTGAAAATACTTTAGAGCTATAATCTGTTAGATTTGCCTGATTTAGTTAGGAGGGGAAGTCCTTAAGCACAAAATCAAGCAATTCCTTTAAATCCACACACAGCAACTAAATTGATATCTTTAGATGAAGACCATTTGTTCTGCCTGTCTTGTTTCTTTAGTTTGCGTGTGATATTTTTGAAGTAGAAAATGTATTTTGCAAGTTTGAACACTGAAGTTAGCAGATATATTTTGCAAGTGAGAACTTAGAAGACTGAGAATGTTTACTGAAAATGACAATGAAGCTTCTCAATTATAACTTCATAATATCTCTTTTTGCGTGTCATCGTGCTTATTGGTTTCTGCTAGCGATTAGTATCTTTGATCATTCTAGATTGTCCTCTTTTTAATGGACCCTGCCAAATTATTTGGAGTCTGCAGCACGGATACTTTTTTTCATTTCTGCTTTCACTATAGAGATGTTAGTTAGTCACTTAAACTCAGTGTTTGTTTGTGCATTTTTTGTGCTTTACTGCAATCTTTTGTCCTTCCAGGTATCTCCTATGCACTGTAGGATCTGTATACATTAAATCTAAAGAAGCTCCAGCAAAAGATGTTCTTAAAGATCTTGTTGAAATGTGTCGTGGCATTCAGCATCCTGTACGTGGCCTCTTCTTAAGGAGTTACCTTTCTCAAGTCAGTAGGGATAAATTACCTGACATCGGTTCGGAGTATGAAGGGTAAGGATATGAGATGATCATTATGGTTTCCATTTAATTTCAGGAGAGGCATTTATTTATGTGGTTATAGAGAGCAGATTTGGTGGTCTGGAGACCATTGTGGTTGGTTGTGCTTGACTTTGATCAGGTCATAGCCAATACTTGAAAGTGGATCTGCCTATCTGAGGTGATGGGTGGAGCCAGGGTGACCAGATCCTCAATGGCCTATGCAACCATCGTTACTTGCATTGAGATTATACAAAATGAATAGATATAGAAGTCTTTTGTTTGCTCTTATAATGGTGGCATCTGGACACTATAATTCAAGTTACTGACCATAAGCTGATGGAGATTATTGTTGTTGGTTTTGTTGTTTCCCCCTGATCCTGTTGGTGGATTGGTTTTGGAACTGACTAAATGGGTTGCTTTCTGAACTCCTGCAGAGATGCTGACACAGTTGTAGATGCAGTGGAATTTGTTCTGCAAAATTTCACTGAGATGAACAAGCTATGGGTGCGAATGCAACATCAGGTTGGTTGAAATATATGTGACTACCTGCTCTCATGTTCAGCATGCATGTACCGCAGTGCTTGCATGTCATAAAGGTAAAATGTATCATGAGGGCATGGTTTCTGGTCATGCAGGTCTTATAGTGCTTATGAATCATTCATACTCTTAGCTGATCATGAGTTGAGGCTTGGTATCGGGCTTTCTGGTCTGCAGGGACCTGCCCGGGAAAAGGAGAAGCGGGAGAAAGAAAGGAGCGAGCTGCGTGATCTTGTAATGCCCACAACCTGTAAACGGTCAATTTCACTGCAATACAACTTTGTGAAGTATGTGGTTGCAGTTTTAAAAAGCTTAGCATTTGTTCCCCTCATATGTTATTAGGTTGGGAAGAACCTGCATGTCCTCAGCCAGATAGAGGGTGTTGACCTTGATATGTACAAAGATACTGTGCTTCCCAGAGTTCTTGAGCAGGCCTGACCTTTTCACTTTGTTAATATTTTGTATTTTGAGCTCGTGGATTAAATGCATGCTTGTCAAATATCCCAAACTGAACTCGGTTTTTCAATTGTTTTGATAGGTTGTCAATTGTAAAGATGAAATCGCTCAGTTCTATCTAATGGATTGCATAATTCAAGTCTTCCCTGATGAATATCATTTGCAAACGCTTGAGATATTGTTAGGTGCTTGCCCCCAACTTCAGGTGTGTAATTTTGTATTCATTGTTTCTATTTGACATGGTCACATGTTAGCTTGTGATTCTCTTCCTTTGATATACATGTGTAAATGCAATGATTACAACTGCTTCTTTGTTTCCAACTTGTGTTTCTCAGCCATCTGTTGACATCAAGACAGTGTTATCTAGATTGATGGAGAGGCTATCAAATTATGCTGCATCAAGCGCTGAAGTTTTACCTGAATTCTTGCAAGTAGAAGCCTTCTCCAAATTGAACAATGCCATAGGAAAGGTAAATCTTGTCTATCAGCCCTTTAGATTTTTTTTGGATATCTCCGTATGGCTATCAGCCCTTTAGATTGCTAGACCAGAAAAGGAGCAAGATTGGGTAACTTCATTTTTTGAGAAGAGTAGAGGATTCTACGATGCTCTGTCTCTGCGCTTATCATTGTTGAAGTGCTGTTTTCCTGTTAAAAGTTTCCCATATCCAAATCTCTACAAATTTCAGGATATTTTGATGTTGCCTTTCAAAATGACAATTCTTATATTTGTTTTGACTCCATATTTTAAGTTACAGTGATTCATCTACATAGCATATGTTAAAACAATTGAAATATAGTAATTCAAATGTGTTGACGCAGGTGATAGAAGCGCAAGTTGATATGCCAATTTTTGGAGCTGTAACTCTATATTCATCGCTTCTTACATTTACTCTCCATGTTCACCCTGACCGGCTGGATTATGCTGATCAAGTGCTGGTATATATGACTCCCTATAAATGCTTTTACATTGCAATTTACATCCTGGTTTTGTAAAATTTATTTTATCATATACCAATTAGAGATATAACCACTTAACATATCTGTTTTGTCCTCTATTGTTTTTCTGGTCATGCCTTAAGATAGTAGTTAAAAGTTGCATTGAATTATACACGCACTATGTAACATCATTTAATGAGGCTTGCTTTTTTACCGGGATGAATTTTTTACTTGACCTAAGAGAAGGCAAGATTTGTTTTTTTTAGTAATTTGAACATAGAACTGGCAAGCACTGTAAGAAATGAAATCTGACAGGGAAAATCATGACTGGTTGGGACACAAATCTTTATGCATGAAAGGTTTCTAAAATTTATGCTCTACTGTCCTTTTTGGGCTGTGTTCAGCAAATGGCTTGCAGAAAATCAATGAGTAAATTTCATCAAAGAAATTAAGAAAGATAGATCATGTAATTGAAATTCCATTTATGTGAAACAGTTTGATTCTCTTAAATTAATTTATTAAAATAAGAAACTATTTATATTATTTTGTTCCACTGGATATTTTAACAGGTGAGCTGATTCTTTTGTTTATTATTCAGGGAGCATGTGTTAAGAAACTATCTAGCAAAGGAAAGCTTGACGACAGCAAAGCCACAAAACAAATTGTTGCTCTTTTGAGTGCTCCTTTAGAGAAATATAATGATATTGTCACTGCACTGAAGCTTTCAAACTATCCTCGTGTAATGGAATACCTTGATCTTGAGACAAATAAAATTATGGCAACTGTTATAATTCAAAGTATTATGAAAAACAACACACACATCTCTACTGCTGACAAGGTATGTTTCTGTCCCTTGTTTATCCTAATCTTTCTAATATGTTCTGAATACTTAATCTTAGTTTAATTTTATTCTGTAGGTTGAGGCGTTATTTGAATTAATGACAGGGCTTATCAAGGATTTGGATGGGGCTGAAGAAGAGGTTATTTGAAATTACTTCACTTTTCATATTTTGAAATTTGTGCTGCAGACTTGATAAAAAATACAAACTTCTAATGCTGATAACCACATATGCTATGGTTGTTTCTTATTGCCATCCAGTTAACAGTATTTTCCTGCTATCCTCTAATGTGCTCTTGAAACTAAGCAACCACATAGTGTAATGTGATTATTGTTTTGTTCCTTCATCTTTAGGTTGATGAAGATGATTTCAAAGATGAGCAGAATTCCGTTGCACGTCTTATTCAGATGCTGTACAACGATGATCAAGAGGAAATGTTCCAGGTGCATGTTTGTTTCAAAATCTTCCTGTCAGTTGTTTTAAGGAGTTAAATGGCTAGCACCAATTTTATTTCACTGAAGCAAATTGTGGGTGTTGATTAATCAGTACAATGATTTCATTCTAATTGAACTATTATGGTTTTGAACTTGTCTTATCTATTATATCCACCCTAAATTGCAGATCATATGTACCGTGAAGAAGCATATCATGACTGGGGGACCAAGGCGTCTACCCTTCACAGTTCCCCCACTTGTTTTTTCATCTCTCAAGGTTTGCTTTTGCCTAATGCTAACAACCTTGAAGTTGGCAAAATTGCTGCTGCACATTCTGGAATGAGAATGTCATTATTCATCAGATTTGGCATTCAACATGAATAATTGCTGGTCACATCACATCAATCATGCTTCACTCAAATATATTTTCCAGTATCCAGAAATTGATGGCCACCCTATCTTTTTCTACAAATGCCAATTTTTCTCAGCTTTTTGTTTGTGATGTACAGTTGGTAAGGAGACTTCAAGGCAGCCAAGACCAGGAGGAAAACCCTTTTGCAGATGAGTCATCGACTTCACCTAAGAAAATTTTTCAGCTCTTGAATCAGGTGGCGCTTCATTGAAAGTTGTCTTTCATGTACAAAGATTTGGTTAAATGATCATTCATTAGAATAGCTGACAATGTAATTGTTCTCTCACAGACAATTGAGGCTCTTTTAATTGTTCCAGCACCTGAATTGGCATTACGGTTGTACTTGCAGTGTGCTGAGGTACATAAATTTGGCACTACAGTTTACTTGGTATTTTAAATGCTTTCAAGGACCATTTGATGAAGCTGTCTCCCTTATTACTTTTGATTTCTAATTGACCAGGCTGCTAATGACTGTGATCTAGAGCCTGTTGCATATGAATTTTTCACTCAAGCATATATTCTATACGAGGAAGAAGTCTCAGTAAGTTGATTTGATTGACATCCTTATTCAACTTTTATGATGCTTTATTTGAAGTTGCAAATTCATTCATGCTTATTTCTCGTGCATATTTGCTGCAACAGGATTCAAAAGCACAGGTGACGGCACTGCATTTAATAATAGGCACCCTTCAGAGGATGCATGTTTTTGGTGTAGAGAATAGGGATACTTTAACCCACAAGGCCACAGGGGTAAATCCTATGACATTGTTTTCCTATGATTAAAGTTTTTGAAATCACATTCTTGAAGCTATTTGTGTGAAGATGCTGACATGATACCTTGCTTGAGCAGTATTCAGCTAAGCTTTTAAAGAAGCCTGATCAGTGTAGAGCGGTTTATAGTTGTGCACATCTATTCTGGGTTGACGATCAGGATAACATGAAAGATGGAGAGAGGTGAGTGCCATGCTTTTAGTGTTGGTAAAGCGCAATAGTGATAAAGGGGACAGCAATATTCTATGATGTACCTTGTCATGATGCTGCCTTGGACAGGCTAGTCACGTGCTATTGTAGTGTACAGTAGGAGAGGAAGTATCATGGCTGTATTGGACTTTGACTAATTGTGGGAGTAGTGGGCTGCTTCTGAGTGCATTTTAAATCTTTTTCGTAATGACTTATGATTAATTTGCTCTCTATCTGCTTCTTTTGAACCAGGGTTCTGATTTGCCTGAAGCGTGCTCTACGAATTGCAAATGCCGCTCAACAAATGTCCAATGCGGCGCGGGGTAACACTGGATCAGTCTCGCTCTTTGTTGAGATTCTGAACAAGTAATTCTTCTACTCCAATTAACTCATTCAATTTGCTTCTCTGTAATTTATCTTATAATCTTTGATAATGGAAATGCCAACCTTTCTTCTACATGAAGGTACCTTTACTTCTATGAGAAGGGAAACCCGCAAATCACAGTGGCTGCAATCCAGAGCCTGATTGAATTGATTACAACTGAGATGCAAAGTGACAACAGTGCATCAGATCCTGCTGCCGATGCATTCTTAGCCAGCACACTTAGATACCTTCAGTTCCAGAAACAGAAAGGTGGTGCAATTGGTGAAAAATACGAAGCCATCAAGGTGTGAAACAATGACTGGATGCCATGGACAACTTTCATGTTATTGGTTTGAAATTGACTCGTGTTGACATTTTGTGGAGTGAGCTGCATATCTGGCATTCCTGGCGGGGTCTGAGGAGTTTGATGCATCCAACGCCAGTTCTCACTTTGATACCATGTGTGCTTATAAGGTCTATGTTGCATAACCTGCTGTTATTTATTGATGGTCAATGAAGTTGACTCTTGAGTACAAAGTCAACACTGTCAAATTTGTTTCAGGTTTTGGTGAATGACACCGTCGTTATCTTTACAGAGCTGTAAGACCTGCCCGTTTAGTTATTTCGCTAATAAACATTCCATGATTGAAGTTTTTGTCTTGCCGCGGCAAATGACACCCTCCTCATCTTGATTAAAATGAGTGACTGTTTGCTATTCAGCACCCTCGGAACGCAGAGTAAACATCATCCTCTGGATATTGTTTGATTTCATTGAGAATAAGATTGGGAACGGATGCGTGATTATAGACCCTCCCCCGTAGAAAACTTAGGGCAGCAGACAGTTTTGAGTTCTAAAAATCCAGTTGGATATTGTTCTTGGTATTGCTTGCTACTGTTTCAGCCTTCAGTTTCCTCAAAATATTTCAAGTTAAAAATCTACAGCAAACAGCCTAGGAATTTCTAGATGGTGCGGGGCCTTGATGGATGAGATCCTGAGAGATGCTACATGCAACAGCGCTTTCTTAAAAATGCCATGTATCGTATGTTATGAGGAGGGGTGGATCAAAAGGCATGGATTTGATAAAATTCTTGTTTGGAACAATGGAAGGAAACCCATTGTTGCCAGTTTGGGAGCACTGCTATTAACAGGAATAGATTTTTTTATTAGAAAACAAGCATGTCATGTGAAAAAAAACAAAAAACAAAAGCAAGATCGGTAACATAACATAACATAACCAAGCTCTCACAACAATACAAAGTTATAGATAGAATCCAAGCGAGGCAATGTTTATCTTCCTGGCTGAGATGTTCCAGTCTATTAATACAGAGAGCATATCAAAACCGGGAGTATAGAATAGGAGGTGGGCAATCATGAAATTCAATTCAACAATTAGAGATTCATAATAATCCAAAAAACCAATACCAAACCACCTGATGCTTCGTAGATCCTAGTTACTGTCAGGAAAGACAATAAATTAAGCTTTTCAGAGAGCAATGGAAGTGAGGAGAGGAACATGGGTGGCACAGAGGCTCTTCACACCTATTACAATCACAATATAGAACAGGCCTTTTGTGCTTTACTCTTCTTTTTCTTTTGCTTGGGAGGTTGAAGGACAACTCTGATGGCTGCGTCGAAAACTGCCTTCACATTCTGCACTCGCAAGATAACTGAATTTAAACTCCCGTAATAATTTAATTTAGAAGACAATTTCTGCAGGAAAATATTCACACCTGCTGTGTTTTTGAACTGCATTCAATATAAGCAGGCGCACCAATCAGCTTCCTCAGCTCCTCTCCCTTTTAGATATTCAAAGACAACAACATTAATTGTTGGGTGATTGGACGAATTTGTTTGCTTTTTTGTAAAAAAAAAATAGGGAGGACAACAATTCATGTAAATGCTTAAAATGGGAGCTTTTACCTGAGCTGTAGTAATAGGCACAGCACCAGGGTGGTCAATGAAGAACTGCTTATCATCCCGAAGATCTGGCTCATTAAAAACCAGGAAAAAAGAAGGTAAGGGCTAGCCTAAGAAATACACTTCTGATGTATATTCAGAAAATGTTCCATGAAAAACAAATTTGCAAGGAAATGAAAACAACAGGTTAAAGATGTCTCATGACAAATCACAAATTAATGACCTTTTGTCGAATGAAATACAAGCTCATATGAAAGAATAGAAAAGAAAACCACAGAAATTAGTAAAATTATGGGCTAACACCCATCAGTTTATTCACTCATGCCCATTACATACTCATGAAAAGTTTTAACAAAATCAAACTGCGACCATTGGTCATCAAGCAAATTGCATAAAGCATAACTTCAAGCATCATCCATCCCATAAAAAGAGAGGATAAAGTATAAAAGTGTATGTCAAAAGTAAATCCTTTTCCAAATAAATTTTCTAATGACATGTTGCTGCAGACAACTCATTGGGTATGGAGTAATGAACTTACTGAACTGCAACATGAACAATATTACAGGCAATTATGCACAATATACAATGAAAGCTTCTGTTAATAAATACACTTGAGACAATGCTCAAAAAGTAGCAAACAGCTGCAGAAACCTCATTAGAGAAGAAAATTTACCAAGTTTTGTTCCAACAAGAACTATTGGGACACCAGGTGCATAATGCTTCAGCTCTGGAATCCACTGGAAATGAAGCCAAGTGTGAAATCATCAGCGTGTTTTAAAAAAAAATCTAGGAATAGTTTTATCTAAGATTCGAAAAGGGGAAAAAAGACAGCATTTTGTGCAATTTAATTCCCAACCTTCTTAGAAACATTTTCGTAACTGGCCTTGCTAATGAGAGAGAATGCCAGTATGAAAACATCTGCCCCTCGATAACTCAATGGTCTTAATCTATTATAATCCTCTTGTCCTGATACAACAAAGTCAAGTCCAAGTAGAAAACATCAAAAATAAAATATAGGGGTAAGAAGCACACAAGTACATGAAAATATATAAAGATCTATGCAAATTTACCAGCTGTATCCCACAACCCCAGGTTGACGGTAGCACCATTGACGACCACATTTGCGCTGAAATTGTCAAAAACCGTTGGCACATAATCCTGTTTATCACAACAATGCAAAGAAAATACAGCAATTGTATTACATTCAATAATACACTTGCAAAGCATTTGATTGAATCCCATGAAAATAAAACCAAAAGAACAGAAATTTGTGCCAAGAGGAGAAGAAAAATAAGAGCAATAATCTGGATAAATAACCCCATTTCTTGATTGAAAAATCAAAACTTTCATAATTATAATCTTAACCTAATTGGAAGATTCAGCTTTGATCAATCCATTGGAAACAAAGCAGCAACACGACAATGATTTTAATCTCCCATGATTGTTTATCAGCAAAATGAATCAAAACATTTACCAAATCAAGCATGTCCAATAATGAACTACCCTTATATGAAAATGAAATGGAATCCATTCCACCAAAATTCAGAAAACCCACATCCCAATTCAACATCATACTTACAATGAAAATGGAAACAAAACGAAACACGTTTATCATTTCCACCAGAGCTCAAGAGCCCACATCCCAATTTATCACAGAAATTCAAAAAGAGAGAGCGAGAGAGAGAGAGAGAGAATGGGGGGATTTGAATTACCGTAGGGAAGGTGTTGCTGGTGTATGAAATCAAGAGACAAGTTTTACCAACAGCTCCATCTCCTACCGTCACACACTTTATAAACCTCGATGCACTCATTTCTCTCTTCTTTTTGATTGATTACGGAAAATCTTAAAATATTTTTAAAACAGAAACAAAAGCCTCAGATCTTCACCACCTGAGGACAAAACACCCTCTTCCTCCTGATCACACACACAAACCCCAACTCCTCCACGCCATCACCATCTGTTCGTCAAGAAGAAAAAAGTAAAATCAAGAAACGCACAAGAAGATGAAATGAAGAGACAGAAAGAGCTTTTCTTTTGTTTTGATGGATGGATAGGTTACCAAAAGAGAAGAGAGAGAAAAGTGATGAGAGCGGGAATGTTTAGGTGGCCGAGAAATTATGCAGTTGAAGCGTTCATAAGTCGAGAAGGTGAGGAGGAGGAGGAGGAGGAGATCAACCAAAATCTTGGCCAACTCAACAAACACAACATAAACAAAACAATCCTGTCCTCCCGATTCTTTTGGTGTATTCCTTTCCTTTTTACCTTAGAAAAATACGCATTCAAAAACGGACTCTCTCTTACCTATCCTCGTACGTATTAGACAATGTCCTTTTGTTTCGTTTGCCACTCATTTCATGAAGAAATAGAATGGTATCAATTTCGGCCATTAACTACTTTGCTTTTTTATCAATATCTATATACGAAATAATTCTGATTACTGACTCCCAGTAATAATAATAAAATATAAAAAAACAAAAAAGATCATGCATGGTATCCTTACATCACTCCCTTAACCCATCTTCTCTTTTTGTTCATGTTGATGTGAACACAGACTTTTTGGCATAACCTGACACAGCGTTCGTTCGTCAGTGATAAAATCAGCATCTTAATCTCAGCAGAGTGGGACACGTGTTTCTGATGGTTTGAGACTGTATGCATGCATCTTTACAGCTACATTATCAATTAGAGTTGTGTCATCCGCACCAATTCATGATGTACATAACAAAGTAATAGTTTTTCTTTATCGAAAGAGTTCATGGACTTAAGACTGAATTGACACGAACAGCTTAATTATATATATATATATTACAAACAAGAAAAAAAAATGATCAGACGTTAGCAATTTAGTTTGAGTGTTGTTCTTACCACCTTAAACATTATCACAATTCTTAATTTATTGAAACAGGTGAGCTACTCTCTTTCTTATTGTTGTTGTTGAACAAGATACAGAAATTTTTTTTGGCACCTTCATCACAACTGATACTTGTGTGTCGTTTTCAGCTTTTACCAAATTGCTTTGTCAGAACAGTTGTGTAAGTAGGCATCATCCTTTTCAGGGTGTTTGAGATTGCGATAGTAAAGTATTTTTGAAAAAAATTAAAAAAATTTATTTTTTATTTTAAATTATTTTTTTAATGTTTTTAATTATTTTAATGTATTTTTAAACTAAAAATATTTTCAAAAACAACGTCAACCACACATTTAAGATGTTGTACACAAATCCTAGGGCCATTTCCTGCCCTCTTGAAATATATGCTCTTATGCCTCCTATTTGCTGCTTAATTCATTCTGTTTCATTTTCACTATATTTTCTTGGTTTTTTTAAGAAAAAAAACCCAAGAAGATCTCTTACTTTTTAGGATAACCTTGTGACGGTGTTTTAGAGTGTATTTTAAAATATTTTCATTTTTTTTTTAAATTAATCCTTTTAGTGTTTTTATATAGATTAAGGTGATGTTGATATTAAAAATAATTTTTAATATATATATTATCTTAATACATTTATGAATAAAAATAAAAATCACTTTGAATCAAAACACTAACGTACTCGAACATAACATTAATTTCACATTTATTTAATGGAAGATAAAGAAGACCGCACGGCACCATTGCAGATGACGTGAAACCAGCAGCTATGCCGATTGTGGAGGTTTGCTTTGCAAGCTACGCCAATTTCGCATCGCCATCTGCCATATATAAAAGAATCCCAATTAAGGATGTAGTTGATGAACAGCCAGAGGGTTCGAAGCAGACGAGCTCTTCCTGGCCTCCACCAATCACCATCCCTTACCATTTTCAGAGACTGCAGTTTTCTTGAATCTTGCACCCTTCTGCAACAACCCTATGTGTGACCAGGAATATGGTCAAGAAGATGAAGAGGTCGGAGAGAAGTACCAGCCTGTGTGATGGATGATACATGGTGCGGGAATTTAATCAAGCTGAACGAGAATTGTGCGGCCACCCTGCAATCATAAAAAAGAAATATACACTGTACATCATCCGGATATTTTGTTAATTACAATCTTTCGATCACAAGGTCAAAGATCGAGTTTTTCTGAGATAATTATATGCCAGAACACTAGCGGATAATAACGTAGATCTCATTGTCCAAATAACGAAAATGCCCCCCCCCCCCCCCCCCCCCTACTAAAGTACATGGTTTTAGATTATCTGCCAAACAAGAGCTCGTGCTGGCTCCATGGATTCAGGGAGGGCGATGTAGGATGTAGGTTTAATAGGTTAATTTAGGCGATTTTATACTTTCTAGATTATTTTTTTTGTTTAGTATTGTTTTTAAGAGAAGAATAATCTTTTAATAGCTGGTTCATTGAGAATTGTTGTGGTTTTTTCAAATTTAATGTTTGACTTCTTACAATTTTTGTAAGCTCATAATAGTTTTTTTTCTTTCTTTTTCGATTGTTTCTTGATTTTTTTTTGTCAGGTTACAAAATCTCATGTTGATCCAGATTGACTCAAGTATTTTTTGATTTATAGTTGCTAATTTTTTTGTGTTTTACTTTGTATAATTGATTTTTTAGTTATTTTATTGTTCAATATTTTATTAGTTAAGAGTTAGGCTTCAAGGATTTTCAAGTTTGATGTTTTTGGTCAAATGAATTGAGTAGCATGAGTTGAAATTATTATTTTTTGTTTGGAATTGAGTTTCTTGTTGATTCGAGTTTGAGATTTCACGAGTTATGATTTTGAAAAATTAAATTAGAGTTCTTGTTTTACATTATTAAATTAACTAAATTTGTTGAGCCTTGACCATCAATATAAGTTTATTTGTATATTTTTAAATTAATTTTTATTTATATTTTTCTTTGAGCTTTGATATTTGGTTCATTATTATTACTTTTTAATTTGTTCAATGTAGGTCCCATGGTTTTATTACACCCCCACCCTAAATTATAAATTTTACAGGGTAACCATTGCTGGTTTCGATCGATCTAACATATCATCATTTTAAATATTATTTTTAAAAAAATATTATCTAATATGTTATCATTTAAGTATTTTAAAAATATTTTAATCATTATACATTAAATGTTTTTACTTTCTAATAAAAATTCTAAAAAAATGTTAAATTACAGTTGAACCACAAGACCAAACCATACTTTAACCATCCATCCTGAACAAAAAATAAAAATAAATAGAAAGACATTCATACAGACATTAAAATGACAAAAAGTTAGACATTCATAGATGGCATTAAAATGACAAAAAGTTAGGTCACTGCTAGGTAACAGTGGCCGCCATTTGACCTTCAATTGTTTTTGCTTGAATCTGATATATATTTTTTTATATTTTTAGGTAAAAATCACATTGAAAAACAATCTAGCTCGGAGCCACTAGTGTCAGTTCAATACCATGGAGGTTTACTAAACCACTCGTAGCTCTTCACACCAGGTGTTTCCAATACTCACCTTAAAAAACTTGCCGGGTTAAGTAGCTTGATTGACCTCCTTGACACCGTCCTGGGGCCAGCTCATGCTTTCACTTGCAGGTTACCCTTGCTGCCTGTTTCAAGTCTCTAAAATACAAGGCATGATCTTCTCTGTGGTTAAGCTAGGCGAGGACTCCAAACAAAAGAAAGTAAGGTGAAGGAAAGAAAATAAGAGTCAATTTTATTGCTTGGTGACAAATTTCTAATATTACTCCATGTAACAGTCTGCCAACTAAGGCAAGCCCTTTAAAATACACAGCACAACTGGTGGTAGGTACATCACTCATATGCAGCTGGTCCCAAGACCCGGCGAGAACGGGAATCATGATTTGCAAAATGCGCGAAGTGTATCGTCCAGGGCCTTCCTATCATAATCACCGGTGAATACACAATTACCCAGAGGGCCTTTCAAAAGGATAAGCCTTAGCAACCCATCAGCTACCTTCTTATCGACCTGTCAAAGGATGAGAATACGGACGCTTAAGGGATGGGAGAAACCGAATTGAACTTGCTCTTACAGTGATATTTAACTCCCTTACCGCCATCACAGACTTGAACATTTCCACCGTCATGGTATCTGGTGGAGCAGTGGGTAGCTTCGCCTGTTGTAAGATGTTGTGGATACGCTTCACAAGCTGATCATCAATCCATCCAAGGCGGTACGACATGTCAACAGCCATTACCTGAATGCAAGCACCCAAAAAAGACAAGAATAAGCAAAGAGAAGTAGTGATTGGTGCATAATAGTGGAAGATAATAGAACAGCGAGGCAAAATCAATACCGTGCCAGCTGCAACAGCTTCTCCATGGAGCCACACACCATATCCAAATCCTGTTTCTATTGCCTGGAAAAAAATAGGCCCACAGGAAACCATTAAAAAGTGAGGGCTTTTTTGGCCATGAACATGAACTAGTTGATGATAATAGAGAACCCCTATATGACAGCAAGGTCACAGACAAAACTTACAGTTTAAGTCAAAGGAAAGGATTGCAACCCCCTCACACCCCCACCAACACACACACGCATAAAAAACAGCATAAATAGTATGAGAAAAGAGTGCTATTATGTGGACAAACTAAAAAAAGTTTATTGAGACATTTGCAGGATAGATTGAATGTCTAGCATTGGTTCACAATTTCACAAGTGAGCAGCAAATCAACACCAAGGCAGTAACTTTGGCAATTTTCTTTACGACTCAAAACTAATAATTTGACAAACCACACTTATCACCGCTGTGAGTAATGCCAAATCACTGTGAAACCTTCTGTTTCTTTATGTGTCAAATGCAACCTTTCTCTCTCTCTCGCTCTCTCTCAAACATAAACATAAGCATGCATCGGATATGCAATCATAAAATGTGTCAATTGTGCAAGCAAGAACTTACATGACCAAATGTGTGGCCCAGGTTCAAAGTTGCCCTTAGTCCACTTTCCTTCTCATCCAAGGATACAACTTCAGCCTTATTTTCACATGATCGCTTGATGGCATAAGCCATGGCACTTGGATCCCTGCAGGAGGCAAAGTCCAAAAACAAAAACATGCAAGATTAAAGCCTCATGAGATGTAACATTTTTACTCTATATTACCTCAATAGGTAATCCTATTCTATCAAGATGGAGCACACTCAATATCCAAGACAGCTCAGAGTTAATTAAACGCATTCCTAAGACCAAAAATTAGACTCAATACTTTGAATTCCATGTCAAGTTATTCTTGTTAGTGCAAACACAGGACTTCAACTTGCAGGGGTCTCAAAACCTAATCAAAGCCCTATGATAAGCATTGAATACCTTGCTATCAAAGCTGTCATATTCTTCTCCTGCCACTCAAAAAACACTGCATCTCTAATAAGCCCATATTTAATAACCTCTGCAAGCCCTGATGCCAATTCCCTATCCGGCAAGGTATTAAGTGTGTCAGTATCTATCAACACACATTGAGGTTGATAAAATGCACCGATCAAGTTCTTCCCAAGTGGGTGGTTAATCCCAGTTTTGCCTCCAACAGAAGAATCCACCTAAAAACCAAAAAAAATTGTAATTCGCATTTATCGCACAACACAACCCAAAAGAACCCATTAAAGAACCCTTAAACATTAAATGCCAACCTGTGCCATAACAGTTGTAGGAATCTGAATAAAGTTAACACCTCGAAGAAAAGATGCTGCTGCAAATCCACACATATCACCAATCACACCACCTCCAAGCGCAACAAACGTACACCTCCTGTCCAACCTTGACTCAATTGCTTTATCAAACACTTTCATAAGCGTTTCCTATCAAACAAAAAGAAAAACACATACCATTTCAACTTTATCCCTGCCACCATAAAACCACGTATACATACAGTAACAACAGGTCCAAACTAATTCATTACATTTTTCCTTTTCTTCATAACAAAAGATTAAATGACAGCCAAACATTCTACTAGAATTACTCATTGAGCATTTGCATTTCAATGGATTCAATCCGAAGTACTTAAAAGTTTCTTTGTAACAAAAAAAAGATTCCTTCTTCTACCTATCAGCTAAATCTGTCAGCATCAATCTAACAAGATTTATATTTTACTTGCAATATCCAATCGCCTATTTAAATTTATCACGAATTACACTCACCATATTCTTGTACTTTTCACCATCAGGTAGAATCACGCTGTCAACAGTAACATTAGGATTCCCTCTTGTTAGAGCATCAACAACTTTATCAAGATACAAAGGAGCCACAGTACTGTTAGTAACAACAAGAACTCTCTTCCCATGAACATGTTTTTGAAGCAACTCAGGCTGATCCAATAGACCCGATCCAATATAAATCGGGTAACTCCGATTACCCAAATCAACCTCCACTATTTGAGGCAAGGCTTTCTCTTTCGAGCTCGCTTCCATCACTGAAGCTGTGCTTGCACGGATTGTTGATAAAGTTCTAATTCGGTTGTTCGGGCTTGTTACAGAGAGTCCGAGCCGGGTTAACTTTGGGTTTTGGTTACGGAACCGGAGGTAGAAATCGGGGAGGGGCTTGAGTTTTGAGAGAGACGAGGGGTGGTGGGTTGTCGGGAGAGAGAGGGAGATGGAGATGGTTTTGGCCGTGGAAGTCATGGGTTTGGATGCGGGTCCGGGTCCGGGTCCGGGTCCGGGTCCGGGTTTGGGTTAGAGAGGGAGAGGGGTTTGCGGGTGTGCAGATTCGGGTGTGTTTGGGGTTTTGGGGAGGCATGGTGAGAGTTTGAAGAATGATAGAAGAGAGGACAATAGGGTGGTAGGTAGGCGAAGGGCAAGAGGGAGAGGTGGTGGTTGGTGCTTGACCCACTTCAAAGTTTTAATCTTGAAATTCGTGGCTTGCAAATTGTCAGATGCCACCACAAATAATTGAATGAATTGTAATGCCAGGTTAAATTCTTTTTTATTTATTTATTATTTGACTGAAAAAATAATTTATGCATCCATACAGATTAAAAATATTAGATTAAAGAATAAAAACAGAAAACTTCCTTTTCTTTTTCTCGGAAATATAAATATTTTTTTAACTGTTATTCACGGTATGTTTGTGGGTCGATTCATGCACTTCCATAAAAAAAAAATATTTCCAAGGAAAAAGAGAACCTGCACACGTATTCTATTTTTATTCTTGGCAGGTAAAAGGAGATAAGAGGAGACAAAGAGAGTTATAACGAGCACAAATCCTACATTTTGATGGGATAAAATTATTATTATTATTTATTTGGTTTCATGTGTACCTCAAATACTATTATAATTAAAATTAATATATCATGTTAATTACTCTAATGTGCCAGGGTGACTAATTCACTTTTTTTTTTTAATAATCGGAGTATTCGGGTCAGCTTGCGCCCACCACAACTAATTCCTGAGTCCATTAAACATCCTACAAGTTCAATAAACATATAAGACACCGCAGAAATAAAAAACATGCTTGACAAGACTTAAATCTAGGATAAGAGAAAAAGAGAAGCCCTTCTTAGTTACAGGTAAAGTCACTTTTGGTTTGCTAGGTCAAATAGGCCGCACCAAATATTTTTATTTATTTATTAATGTACATGTAGTGGTATTGCACTGCATTGCTCACGAAATCGAAGCCTCTGATCATGGCTCCTGCATGGCTGATGTTCTTGATTTATGCAACTTGATAAATAATCACAAATGATCGACGTTTTCGGGGATTAATTTCTGGACCTAATGATCCATAACATGGGCCGCGTTCAATATTATACAATCCAGCCCATTAACTTATTTGGGCCATGAGATTAAGCCTATAAATTTTAAAAAACCCAGCATTCACCGACCCATAGCTTCTCTTGTACTCTTCTTCAACAAAATATCAAATCCCACCCTCACCGCTGTTTTCAAAAACCCGCGAAAAAATTAAAACCCCTCTCCCCCTCTCTGGAAAGGAAGCAAATACGATCCACATTTTCCCGTACAAAACCCTAAATAGTTTTGGGGGATGAGGAAGATAAGAGACAATACTCTGATGATACTATCATCAGATGATGAAGACGATTGTGATTACAAACCGAACTTACATCGAAGCTATACAAAGAAGCCAAAATCTAGACCGTTTATTACTCGTACAAACCCTAGACAACCAAAGAAGCCTCGTGTTTCAGGTTCTCGGTCTCGATCTAGCAGAGACTCCCCTAGTTTGTTTGAGGTATGTATACCTTTATTTTGTTTTATTACCACCTAGTTCTTTAATTTTTTTTTATTAAATGTAGTACGGAGATTTAAATTTATTTTACAAATTAGGCGCTTGAAGCTGTGGAGTAAACTAATTCTGTGATTTTTTCGATTAGTATTGTGAATTTATTTTATTTGATTTTTTGATTTTTAAAGCAGGTTGGGTTTCCTGAGGAAGATTTTGAAGAATTGTTTTCTGGGTCCAAGGTATCTGCTGGTACGCCATGGTTGTGGTTTTCTGTGCGTAGATTGTTATTATCATGCATTTTAGCTCGTGTTGGTATTATGTTGAATTAATTTTTCTATGTCATGCAAAATTATGGTGAGTGGTCCCCCGTTTTCCTTTAAGGATTTATCAAATACATAAAGCTCTGGTTGTAATTTTTTTGTTGTGAATATTCTTTGTCGATGTTCCCTTTGAACTTGAACATTGTTGGACCTTACTTTTGCTTGCACCACTTTCGTTATTTTACTTCTCGTATTTATTTGTGCCGCTTGATGCTAATTGGAAAGAGATTTGTATACCAGGTTCTGGAACAAGCAACGTAAATGAATTGTGGGCTGATAAGTATAAACCTCATTCCTTGGAAGAACTTGCTGTTCACAAGAAGAAGGTTAGTATATTTCCTTTGTTTCGTTTCTGCTTATCCACTCTACTGGATGTTTACATCGAAGGCTATTCCTTTTCCTGATATTTTCAGGTTGAAGAAGTTAAATCATGGTTTGAAGAAAGATTAAAAACTACAAAGGTAAAATTATATTTATCAAAGCTATTACCATTAGTTCTATTTCCTTGAAGAAGGTCTTCTTGTTTTCTATTTTATCATTTTTTTTGCTATTTACCATTGTGAAAAATTAATCGCATTGTTTTCTTCAAAATTTGCAGGGCAATTTGATAAATAATGTTGTTGTCATCAATGGAAAAGCTGGTGTTGGAAAATCTGTAAGTTTTTGCCCTGCTGTTTTAAATATTTTTTCAGCCTGCTATTTGTCTGGTGAAGGATGATTTCTTTTGGATCACAAGTTCTGACATTGCATTAATGAATGATGCTTGGGCTGCTTGTGAATTAGCCGGATATGATATCATTTGACACGAGGTGCTTCTATATGTGGTTTATGGGCTGCTTTATTTTTGTTTTGTGTTTGTGTCAATGTATGTAGAGTCTCTGTAAAATATGTTTGTGTGTGGCTGTGTGAATTTCTTGTGACTCTTGTCGTATGATTACCATCATTCTTGTTTCTTTTTTGTTATTTGATTGTTGCTTGATAAGCAGCAATTCCTGAGAGATTCAACTATTGACAATTCTCTTAAGATACTCAACTGTATTACTGAATAACCAGTAATTTTGTTCATGAGCCATTGACAAGTAAGATGTCCTTTCTTACCTTGCAGACAACTGTCCATGTGATTGCATCCCATTTTGGAGCTAGATTATGTGAATGGAACACACCTACTCCCACAATTTGGCAGGAACATGTGCATAATACCAATACAGGTAAAGTCTGGAATGTATGGTTTGCATTGTGGTTAATCCCGCCAGTTATTGAGATATATTTTCTATTTCCCCACAGCTGGAAAGAACACTTCAAACTCGATGTCAACTATACAGTCATGCTTCATTTTATACTATCTTTGTGTATGGTTATAAAATTGTGACCTGATGGTGGCATTATGCTGTTGGCATTTTGTGGTCAGGAATACAGTATACATCCAAGCTGGATGAATTTGTAAATTTCATCGAGAAAATCAGGAAGTATGGATTAATCCCATCATCCTCTTCTGAGGACGCGAAACCATCAATTATACTCTTGATTGATGACCTTCCTTTGACAAATGGAAGAGTTGCTTTTGAAAGACTCCAAAGCTGCCTGCTTCATCTTGTGAGATCAACTCAGTTACCGACCGCTATACTGGTATCAGATTATGATGAAACAGATTCAACAGATCATACAGCACAACGTTTGGAACAACTTCGGTTGTCCCTTGAGAATGCTGGGGCTTGTAAGGTTACTTTCGTGAACAAATTCAATGTTAAAATTGAGATTCCTTTGTTCTGAATGCTTAGTTCAAACTGCTTGGGAAATTTTTCAGGTTTCTTTTAACCCTATTACAATTAACTCCATCAAGAAGACGCTCAGTAGAATATGCAGACAGGAGAAATGTAGTGTAACTGATGAACAGCTTGATCTGATAGCAAAAGCCTGTGGAGGTGATATAAGACATGCAATTACCTCCTTGCAGCTCTTTTGTGTGAAACCAGATCTTGTGCTCAATGGTTCCTTTTCTACTCCAAGTTATTCATATGGAAAAGAAGATGATATTGATGCTTTAGTTCGTGGAATTTCATTGTTATTTGGCAGAGATGAGACCCTCTCTCTATTTCATGCCCTGGGAAAATTTCTGCACAACAAAAGAGAAACTGAAGTTGCCAATACTATTACACCCGGTATGTCTTCATGATATGTACTTTGTTGTTAAAATCTAATAATTGCATGTGCTTGTGAAAAAAATGGGTGCATCTGGCATTCACTACTCCTGTATCAGACAGTTTGATGATTCTGTCCTAGATGCTTCTGCAACAATGCTCTCTTCTGAGTTCATTCTTTTGTTGTTGCAGGAGATGCATTCCTTGTGCGGGAGAATTTCTCCAGGTTATCATTGAAAATGGATGCTCCAGAAAAGGTTCTTTGTCAAGCACATGGCCAAGCCAGGCCAGTGACTGATTTCTTGCATGAAAATGGTAACCATCTTATATACTAGATGCTCCTTCCTTGGGTGCTGGTTCTTCAGATACTTCCTACCATTGCTCCCTCCTCCCTTCCCCTCTCTCCACATGCACAGACATGTACAGTCATGGAAACTTGTACAAATCTTGTGTCCTGTCTACTAGATATAACACCTGAATAGTGTTTTTCTTGCAGTGCTGGATTTTATAAGTGATGAAGCAATGGATGATGCCTGGCATGTTTCTTCATACCTCAGTGATTCTGACTTGCTTCTCTCATCTTTCCGAGGAATGTTGGCTAGATATAACGAGGCAGAAAACGTTCTCCAATCAGCTGCTGCTTCAGTTGCTGTTCGTGGGGTGCTATATGGAAATTCTCATCCTTCACCTCCCAGGTTTTTATCAGAGGCTTGAAGCGGTTTATTATAGGAATATCACCTTGAAGTTATCCTTAATCTTTCTGTTGTGCAGGTGGCATTCTATCCGAAAGCCAAAGCTCTGGCAGGTTGAAAAATCAATGCTGCACAAACAGGTAGGTTGGACTGGTACACCTCCTGCTGCTGCATTCTTTCCTTCTGTAATCTGTTATTGTCAATTTGTCATTCGAAACTTTACTTGTTTTTTTATTGAAAATGAAAAGGCCAATAATGTACAGCTTGAAGAGTTTGGATTAGGGTTTTAAGTCCTGAGTTGGTACTATTTATGGAAACTGCATGTTCTATTTACTCTGCTACAGAATGGATCTAGCAAAAAACACAGTTTACTCTGCTAAAAACACACTATGGCTACGAAGTTTCTGGATGGGTACTTGAAGAAAGCCTATTTTCTTTGATTTTGCAGTGAACCATATAATCTTTTGAGGTGTGAGCTGTTTATAAATATTATCTTCTGCCTCTTAGTTGTGCCCTTTTAAGCAAGCATTTTAACAAACATTCATGCAAATATTTTAAATGGTTTTATGATCACATCGTCAGTTGCAATATGCATAGATGTTGATAGCTAATGTGATGGATTTAACTTATATAGGATGTTATGTTTGATGTGTCAATGCAGAAAGAGATAGTAAGGCAAAGATTTATTGCTTATAATGGATCCAGCTCTAGTAATGTGTCAGATGTAGCTACTGAGTACATGCCTGTGTTGAAATGGCTTGAATGTAGAGCATCTGGTTTTGAAGATAATCAAGCCCTTGTGTACTGCAACAAGACACATGATGAGAGTTGCGATAGGATGAGTTTAGATGACAAAGAAAGTGATGACGATGATGAAATAGAAGAGTGGTAAGAAATAGAGAGCGAATCAGATGGAAAGAGTAATTTAGGTTGATACTCCACTGTAAAATTCTAGTAATTGCTTCGTATTGTCGTTTGTTTCCAACTTTATCTCCCAAAAGGTTGATGTAAATTTGTCTTTCGCGGTTCAGCGTATTTTGAGATTTTTGTCGAGGTATATATCTAGTCAGACAGATCTGTCTTTGGCGGTTCATCAATGCTCTGCTGAAACTGTTTACTGACACAAGAAAGTGTATATTTGTTAATCTAAATATTCCAGGAACCAAACATTGGTAATGGGATGTCTCTATATCAAACAGAACCGAATCTGACCTGCAAAGATAGGTGCCAGACTCAGAGTAAGATCTTTTCCAACTTCATCTGTTTACGTACATGCCTTACACAATATCATGACTTAATCTACGTAGCACTAGCATTGGTTTACAGGACAAATGGTATATTGAAGTCTGGTAAGACCAAAACATGCTGTCTTGCATAAAACTTCTTTCAAACCATCAAATGCTACTTGTAATTTCTTATTCCAGTAAAAATTGTTCTTTAATTGCTCAGTCAATGGTTTGCTTATAACTCCAAACTTCCTTATAAATTTCCAGTAACAACCAACTAATCCTAAAAATCCCTTCAATTAACTTATTATGGTGTAGGCTAGTTCTATTTGCTATAATTTGCTTTGAATTAGTAGCCACTTTTCTGAAGATATTACAACTTGATAAAAAAAATGAGGTGTTCACTTAATGATTTTCATACACATGATGAGTGATAGATGTAACTATTTATTCAAGATTTTTTTTTACGATGTTAAATTCTCTAAAACACATGAAACTAGAAGTTCAGAGCCAAAATAAACTTAACTGTGAGAACTTAAGGAATCTTCAGGTAGATAGTTATTGTCTTGATTTGCAGAAAAAAGGTAAATAATTCAAGACATCATATTCACTACTTAGCGAGTATTAGATTATTATATGAGAATGAATATTATCACAGGTAATTCATGAAATATAAACATTCATAAATTGTTTAATAAATTATGAGTAATTCATGAATTCTGAACATAATCAATAAACATTCATGAATTATATAATCCTAACTTTACATTTTCCAGCAAATTGCATATTTGAGCAGGGATAGGTTTCCCGAGATTATGAGAGGTTTCCTAATTTTTAAATGCTTTGTCCCCTGTGATGTTTGATTGATGGATTCATTGTTTAATCTTATGATAATGTCGGGTTTGTTTTTTGAAGAATAAAACCTTCCTTCCTATAAAAAGCATCATGGATGACCATGACGTGTTATTTGATACAAGGAATCATGTAACCTAATTAAATCAATGGATTACGATAGCCAGTTATATTCTTTTTATTTATTTTTTAAAGCGACGTGATGCAAGTTTTTTCCTTTCCTTTTCAAATTAGCTCTTACAATTTTGGAAAATTTTAATGTACTTCCTAGATCTAATATTTTGATTCCTTTATCTTATAATTAAAAAATCTGCTCAATATATATTTGATAATATGGTGTAAGATGTTTTTGCGAAAATAATTATCAATTAAAAATTAATTAATTAATTAATTTTATTTATTTATTTATTTTTGATAAGATAACAACAAAGCTTTTAAAAAATTAATTTAGTATTTTTTAAAATAACAAATTAAATCATAAAATCAAAAATAAAAGGATGTTGGAAAATGTTAAATAAAAATCCTCATTCACAAGTCTTGCAATTGAACAACATAATATCGGTAAATGATATGTTTTTGAGAGTATGATAAATCTTATTTTTTACAATGCTTTTAATATATTAAAATAATATATATATATATATATATATATATATATATATATATATTAATTAAGGTTGAGCTATCTCCTAAGAAATCAATCGGGGGATGCATGCTGTCTGTCTGTAACTGAGATCATTTGATAATTATTTATTAATTTTGCAAAACGAATTAGCAAGTAGTTCCTTTTGATATAGTTGCTGTCCACATTCAAGAAAGCAACCACCCTACCTTCCATCTTTCCCAGCCCTCTTCACCACCACAAGTTTCGAACGAAGCGTCGTCGTCTGGACAGCCGCCGTGTCATAACTTACGACCTCCAAAAACGTTACCGGCTAAATCATACATGATACCTCCACGTTTTTCAAACAGGCCCTCTGATTGAAATTGCATCAAGTCAACGCTTTTAATTTTAATTTAATTCGATTTAAAAATATTTATTAAATTATAAGGACGTGTGAATATCACACGATATGTATGAGTTAACAGAGAGTCTCGAGAAATAAAGGGACCATTTGTAGCCCATTGAGAGTGAGAAAGTTGGATTGATACGATATGAGAAATATAGGGACCATTTTGTAGCCTACCAACATAGCATAAGGCATTCGCGTCTCCTGCTCCAGCTCTCCTTTATTTTTTTATTTTTTTTCCTGGAATTTTCAGGGCCAGAGAAGGAACACGAAAAACTAAATCGAAATAGTAGAAGAAGGAAGAGAAATGGGAGAGGGTTTGTTTCTTAGTGCTGTTATTGTACTGTCACTCTTTCACGCAGTAATAATCAAAGGAAGTTCAGCGACTGTCCTTATAAAACCATCCTCTTCTTTCCCAGACCTCCCTGCAAAATTCGGTACTCTCTCTTCACTTCTCTTCAAAATTGAGGCTCAAGATCATGCCCTTTTTAACCCTTCTCTTATAATTAATAACTTTGCTGTGATTCTGTGTTCTTTTTTAGCTCTCAGTCTCAATGGCTCTCGGGTGTGTGGATCGTTACACTTGGCAAGCCCACTGGACGCTTGTTCTCCGCTACGCAATCGTTTCGAATTCAATGAAAGTGTGAGGTTTGCCTTGATAGTGAGAGGCGAGTGTGCTTTCGAAGATAAGATTAAGAATGCCCAGAGTGCTGGTTTTCGTGCTGCCATTGTTTTTGATGATAAAGATAACAGGAATTTGATTTACAGTTAATTCTTCTCTCTCTCTCTCTCTCTCTCTCTCTCTCTCTCTCTCTCATTTTAATCAAATGGATATACCCAATCCCTCCCCTCTTATCCATCCTCCCTCATAACAAACACAATGTTAATGTCTTTTGCTGTTTACTTTCTTCTTTCTAATGTGAATAAATGTAGAGGGTGTAGATTCACGCTGTGGGATTTAGTGAGTGGGTGTTGGGCTGTGATTTTTAGAGCGAGTGTTCTCAGCAAGTATTATTCAATTTTCTGCATTACTTATTTTTCCTCACGATATTGTATTTGTGATTTTTATGGAGATTTTTAGGAATGTAGCAAAAGTTGCCAGCAAATAGAATATTTTTAGAGCAATCTTGATGGCACTTGCTAAAAAATCTCAATGCTGTGAAACCCATGCGGTTTCAGCTAGTTTGATCCTTGGAATCATTTTGTTTTGTACTTTCCATATTGAAACAAATAAGAAGTTAAATTCTTGTTTTGAGATTGATATGTAATTTAATATGCTATTACTTGTGTGCAGTGATGGTGAATCCTGAGGGAATTAAGGTCCATGCGGTTTTTGTTTCGAGGTATGCTGGGGAAGTATTGAAGGAGCGTGCAAGGGGGAAAGAAGGGGAGTGTTGCCTTTATTCAGCTCGCACTGATGCGGCATGGACTGTGCTGGCAATATCATTGATTTCTGTTGTTGTTATTTTAGGTCTCCTCATCATTGTTTTTGTCACTCCCAGACACTGGTTGCATTGGCAGCGAACAAATAATCGCTGTAAAAGTGTAGATAGTAAGATGGTTGAAGCCCTTCCATGCTTCACTTTCTGGAATGCTAGTTCTAGTCAGTGTCATGTTGGTGAAACTTGTGCGATTTGTCTTGAGGATTATAAAGATGGGGAAGTTCTTAAAGTTCTCCCTTGTCACCATGGTAGGAATTCGCTCATATATTTGCAACGCGATTAAAACATATTTAAGCATACTGCATTTAGGTCATAAACAACTTTTCTGTCATTCCCTCATCCTTATCTACATCCAAATTCGATATATGACAAAAAAACAAATTTATTAGGTAGAAAGTTCAACTTATATGCACTATTTTGTTTATTGTGTGTTGATAAGACTTCACTTACAGAATTTCATTCAACCTGCGTTGACTCGTGGCTGACTAAGTGGGGGACCTTCTGTCCTGTGTGCAAGCTTGATATGAAAGACAAATCTTCATATTTTGGGGTTAGTGCGCCAACCTCATGCTTTTCAATCTATTCTGGTTAAGTGGAAGTGACTATTTGCACATCCATCAATATCTTACTGTATGTGGCACAGCATAATATTTTTTTTCTAGATTAGCTTGTGAAAGTTGAAGGCATAGCTGTGTCCTTTAGGCATCAGAGTGATTATATAAATATGCCCCCCCCCCCCCCCCCCCCAATGTGGCATGATTAATGGAAATGTTTTCATTGCCCACTTAATGGTGCTCATACACCAGTACATGCTGCTGGACTGTTTTTTGAAACTGTTTATTTTGAAAGGATCAGATTGTATAGAAATTAAGCTGAAGCAACGCCCCAACATGCGAGGAACCTGGGACATGGTTTATCATTATTATTGACCATCAAAACACATTAGCTAATGTCTCGCAAGGGCTATCACTACGTTGTATTTCAGTGTGCGGTGGTACATTCAAGTAAAGTGCTTATGGGCAGTCAAGGAGTTAGTTCAGAATTTATAGAAGTTCTTGATCTCCACTTTCCCTAGCAGAGTGCACATTGGACAGGGTATTTCTGAGTAGTTTTCTTGAGAAAAGTATGCTTTCTGGTGATAGGAACATGGAGGGTGATAAACATAAGAAAGCATTGTTTTATTTTAGCAAACACCAATGGATGTGGATTTTGCAAATGTTTGACACATTCCTTGTTTCTTGTGGTGGTGTAGCAGTTATAGATGTTAGCAACTGGTTGATAGAGATTGAATGGTGTGGGGCTGTGTTATTTTAAACAATGAAATGGATTATGTCGCCTGCTAAGTTTAAGAAGTCTCATGTTGTTGCCCTTACATTAAGTTCCTCGATTTTTTTCTTGCAATGGAAGGGGAAAATAATAGAAGAATCACAAATATCAAGAGCGGTAGTCTTAGATGGAAATAATACATGGTAATGAATTTGTTTATTTTTTAACAGATATTGAAGCTAAACAAAATATAGTGTGCCTTAATTCTTGAAAAGATAGCAGACAGAATAGGTGTGCCATACTGCCTTTTTGCAAAATATGTCAATTCTCAGTGAAAGTGGCTGTCTTCTTTGCAGAGCAAGAGGTGACTCCGGCTTCAGAATCTGTAAATACATCTGGCAGTTTGCCTAGCTTTGATAATCAGGTATGGGGGTTAACACTCTATCAAAAATCAAGTGTTTTGAAACTTTAAACTTAAGGAATACATCATCGTCGTGGTGCATTTGAAACTGGTTGATTTTGGGGGAATCGTTGACTGCAAAAAGCTTTTGCTTTATTATATGTTAAGTGGCGAGCAACTCATGGCTAACTCCTATATTTTCCCTCTTCCGTTCTGTTTCAGGCCTTCTGCTGTTTTCTAAAGTACAAAGTCATAAATTGACATATGAGATGCCGCTTCACATTTTGATTTATTACTGTAAAACTCTGTCCGTAGAACTTCTTCCATGGAAGCTCATTTGCTGTTTCAAACAAAGGCCAGGATGGTCTCATTTGTGCTGTCTTGATTGGAAGGAGAGTGAAGGATTGTGCTCTCCTCCGCGTTTATATACTGATTGTCTGCGGATTGAGCCAGGGTTAAAAACTCAATGTTCAAAATGTATATTCTACTGTATTTTGAATATTCTTTTTTACCATGTTTGTCTTTGAAATTTGTTAATGTATATACACTTGGTGTCATAGATTAACAATCATCTTTCTTTTGCACCATTCAAGCTCTATTATTATCTGTTCGAAAACTTACAATCTTGTTAGCTTAAGATCTTTGCCAAAGCTCTGCAAGCGCAGCAACTACAGTGAGCATGCTTTAGTTATGAAAGTTCATATAAAGAATGGGATTATTCTAGTATTCTCTTTATTAAGGATTGATATGGCTCTATAATAGGCGCTTACAAGTTAGTGTTGGGAGTTGACACACTGTCCATTATCTCGATGTGTTTTCTGGTTCACCTGTCGGATCATGCCGACAGAAATGTAAGGTGGATTCCTGTGCATTGAAAGGTAGGTATACATTACCATCAATGTCTTTTCACACCTTCATTGTCGTGATTCCATGTGACATAGGACTCTTACGTGTAACTGGGTCCTATGTGACTGGACCGCCACGTATGTCCATGTACTTTTTCCAAAATTCCAAACAAAACAATTGGGTGCTCCGAACAGCAGCTGCTGCTGTGGTAATGAGCCTGCCTTTATAAGAATCAGCAGCTGGTTTTCTCAGCAGGCAAACCACTCAAACAGCCACTGGATTTTGAAAAAAAAGGAGTCGGGTCAACTATATTCAACTTCCATAGACACGACTTGGTCCTCATGGGTTCCCTAGATAAAAGGTTCCACTTTTTTTTCTTTTTTGAAACAACATATATAGTTCTCTTCATTTTCTTTCTTTATTTTGCATAATTTGATATGGGTTTGTTCCGTCGTGGGCTGTTTCTTCTTTTCTCGATCTATTTTAGCTCAGGAGCTGAAGTTGTCACCATTGATGTCAAGGCAACTAAGGGGCTGCTTGGGTCTGGCTATACTTATCTTGATGTAAGGTAAGTGGCTCTGTTTCATAATTTTTATCTCTCTCCCCCCTCTCTCTATCTTTTCTCTCAAGATTGTTAAATTTCAAGGGTTTCTCAGAGTTCTGTCCTCGTCTTTCTGTCCCTCGTACCAACAGGACAGTGGAAGAGTACAATAAAGGACATGTGGATGGAGAGAGGATAGTCAATATTCCTTACATGTTCAATACACCAGAGGGTATGATCTATGGCTTCTTAAATCAACGAGCCTCTGTTCATTTCTCTTGATTTTTTAGCTAGTTCATACTTGCTCAGAAAATAAACAAGATTTCACATGATTTCGGGCCACAGGGAGGGTTAAAAATCCCAACTTTCTGAAGGAGGTCTCAGGTGTTTGCAAGGAGGAAGACAAGCTTCTTGTGGTAATCATCCATCCATTAACTTACCCTTGAATTTCTCAACAAATTAAATGTGAATAGAAAAAAACTTGATCCACCTTTTTGATGACAGGGCTGTCAAAGTGGAGTCAGATCCCTCTATGCATCTGCTGATCTTCTCAGTGCTGTAAGTTCATCTAACTTGATTCGACAAGTATCCCTGGCCTGGTTCTTGTTCTGCGACTAATTTTCTGAATATCTACAAGTGCTTCGTTAGTGATTATATGGGAGTGATAGATTGTTTTTGAAAGTTATTTCTATTTTAAAATGTATTAAAGTGAGTTTTTTTATTTTTAAAAATTATTTTTAATATAAATAATTTAAAAACATTAATTTTTTTAAATTAAAAAAATATATTTTTATATATATATTTTATTAAAAATACTTTTGAAACTGTCAAGTCAACCCATCCTATCAACATGTTTGTGGTTGCTATGGCAAACGGTGTGGTTGGCATAGCAGCTAGTGCCCACAAAACTGTTTGGTATCGGGCCTCAATACCAGACCAGGCCTTTAACGTCCAAAGGCTTTTAACCCAAAAACAAGATGGGCTGAACTCGGGCTTTCTTAGGGATCTTATTTCCTTATTCAACGGTGCGAATTGAGTCCCTTTTATGTCCTTATGGGTTAATTATAAATCCATCCCTACAGTTACTCAAAACTAATTAATCAATCCCTGTAGTGTAGAAATAACTAAATATTAATTTGACCAGTGTTTTCCATAATCAATTGAGTCGTTTTTTCTTCCAAAAACCAATGCCATCTTTCCTCACAAAGCATTTCCATCTTAATTGTTCACAAGACTCGAGTAGTTTTTGCTAGAAATGGAAGCTTAATCATACAACTGAGGATGGTCTATTGAGAAAAACAACATCAATTAGAAAATTAAATATATAGTTCTTAAATCCACAGCGACTAGTTAGTTTTGCTAAAAACTACAAGTAGCAAGGTATAATTAACTCCTGATTTACTGAAAGAGTGAGGAAACTAAATTGTGGTTGAATTGGCAGGGTTTCAAAGATGTAAGCAACGTGGGAGGAGGCTATCTTGCTTGGATGGAAAATGTTTTTCCTGTGAAGATAGAAAAGGAAGAGAAAGATGAAATCATGGAAAAGAAGCTCACAGATGAACTCTGATTTGTAAATCCAGTCACTGTAACCACGTTATTTCTATTTCTCAAACTGTCATTTAAATGGTTTACACCCTCTTTGTTTTTGCGATGTAACCTACTGTGGATGTTCTTGTAAAGCTTGCGTATAACTCGATTAAATTTCTAGATTCTTGTGTCTATGCTCACATAAATTTTCAATATAGAAACATGACAAGTCATTAATTTTTATACTAGGAGATAGATTTCTAAAAAAAATATAGCCAATAAGATTTTTAAAAATATACATGATGTATTTTTTTTAAATGAACAAAAAAAGAATATTTTTTTTTGTTAACGTGGGTATTCGGACTATCTTGCGTGAATCTTGACTAATCTCACGGGTTATAAAGTTAATAATTATACAAGTCTCCTATAACTATCATACAGAACTCTAACCTATAATTACCTGAAATCACAGAGAAACAAACCCTGAATCTCAAACTTGTATGATCGAGCCATCTGCTATATAGTTAAACGAAAACACAATTTTTAATCACGATAGTTGTAACTAACAGCTTTGATATGAGTATGCGATATTGATATCAACATCAATAATTAAAGCTGTTGAGCCGGCTTTATTGCCAAATGAAACAGGGTCAGTGATGCACATGTCATGTCACTGGCTTTTCCTCCAATCCCTAGCCCGTTGCACAGCTAAGCTAGGGTAACAGTGAAAGGCATCACCAGTTGGTGAACCGTTGCCATCTGCCCCATGGCAGGGCTTTTATTGCAGCATGTGGAAGACAAGCTAGCTTTGAACTTCGAAGGCTAGCCGACCATTTTGTATCAGAAAACCAGTTGTAGCTCTGCAATGTTTTTAATTTTGCAGCTGCACTCTAAATGCAACCTTGTTATTCAAGCAGAGGAGTTCAACTAGAGTCTTAGCAACATTTAAGACTTGTAATGTCTGAAAATAGCACTTAGTTTAATACACATAAATATAGTTAATGAATGTAATTTTATAATATGCTAATCAATTTAAACATGGTTATTTGCTAACATTTGTATTCTTCATCTACTCTGTCATTCTATTGGCCTGTTTGGGAGAAATTGTGTCAAATATTATTTAAAAAAAATAAAAAAATACACTCCAAGGACCCTGGAGGTGTTTGAGAGTGAGTTAAGACTTGCTTCTCAAAATGATTTTTACTTGCAAAATGAAAATATAAAAAAATGCATTGATATTAAAAAATAAATTTTAAGTAAGAAATTCAAAATTTGACCATCCTTCCGTTTTGAATTCAATACCAAACAGAGCGTTAAGAGGTTTACCAACCGTCATTGATGAGTCTCATGTTTATTATTATTATTAGTATATGCATTCTACATAAATAAATAACATGTGAAGTCATGGATATGCATTGATGCAGTCTCGTGCAATGTTCATATGATTATTAAACTTCCCAGGAATAAATGGAAAACAAAAGACGATCTCTGTTCCCCAACATGCACAAGATTGGTTGTCAAGATGTCTTAAGGGGTCCCATATTCCATTTGGTTTGTAACATCCTTGCATGGTTTCTTAGTCTCTCAGAGTCTCTATGTCAAGGAACAAACCTAAGCCCACAACATGAAAATGTTCCATCAATGATCTGATCAAATCAGCTTTGCATAAGAAACAACGAAAATGTCCAGTTGGGCCACCTTTGTTTCTTTATGCTGGCGATTTGATGATTTTATATATTGAAATCGGAAGCTAATCAGGATCTTGGGATTGGAAGGAGAGATGGACAAGGAGGTATCTTTGGAATTGACGCCTACATGGGCTTTGGTCACTGTGATGGTGGTTATGGTTTCTCTTGGTTTCTTCTTCCAAGGCTCCTTGAAACAGCTTGCAAAGGTACAAGATTTTCTGACAAATGATGGTAGTTCTTAATAAGTTCAATTTTCAACCTTTTCATGCCATAACCATGTGTCTCTTTGTCTCAGTTCTCTCATATCTAAATTGGTACCTCGATGTTATAATCATCTGTTGTGATCCTTTTTGTCTTTCTTTTCAATAGTGGCTGGACAGGACCAAGAGAAAAGCACTACTTTCAGCTCTAGACAAGATCAAAGAAGGTAGGCAACAAGAATTGACTGGATATCCAAATTATTGGGTCTGTTCAAAAGAAAAGTAGTAGTTTTGGTGCTCATTGTTTGGTTTTGTCAATCTGTGAGCAGAGCTAATGGTTTTTGGGCTACTATCGTTGTTGATGGGTCATTGGATTGCTTTTGTGGCCAAGATTTGTGTTGAATCATCAACTCTGAGCAGCAAATTTTATCCATGCGTAGTGAAGAAGAATAATTTCACACCAGGAAATCATGTTCTTTCAAGAGTAAAGTACCCAAATGATTCATTTGTTAAAGAGCTGGTGCACACACAAAAGAATGAATATTGTCCTGAGGTGATTCTCCTCTTCAAAGTTCAATGCTTTCATGGATTTTTTTCTTTTCTTGGTGTACATTTATGATTTTTGTTTTTATATCGAACTTTACCATTACTCAGTGGGAGGCGGGGTCTGCTATACTTCTGTTTTTATCTATCGAAACACTGATTGTTTTTGAATTTGTATGTCGTCAAGGGTCATGAATCCTTCGTTTCACATGAAAGTCTCGAACAGCTTCATCGTTTGATGTTTGTCCTGGGAGTTATCCATGTTTCTTACAGCTTTATTGCCATAGCCTTGGCCATGATCAAGGTCTGACCGCATCCTTACTATTACAATTTCTGCTGATGACAATTGAAGCTTGATAGAGCTCTGAGGTTTTGTTTTTTATTAGCGCAGATTTATAGCTGGAGAACATGGGAAAACCAGGCAAAGACTATGGCTCTTCAAAGTGTACTAGGTGCAGAATTTTATAGTCCAAGATACCATCGTGTTAATTTTTTTTTCCTGGATTTCTTTGCCCACAAATGAGAATCTCTTTTTGGCCATGAATACAATTGCTGGATTCTAGGATCACCTGAAGCTGCATTTGACGAAACAAGACAGCTATCTACTTTCATTTTTCACCACACATCCCATCCATGGAGCCAGCATCGAGTTCTTGTTTGGCTGGTAATATCAGAAAACCAAGTACTTTTATGGAACATGCTGTTGCGGATCTAGTTTTAGCGAAATACTAATGATATGCATGGCTAGACTGTGATTGATTGCTAAACCTCGTAGCATTTACCTCTGATTTTCCAAATCATTGATTGTACGAATTAAATCACTCTATGAATGAAGATTAATGTTGATTCCTTTGAGTATCAAATTCCACCCGTTCAAATTGCTTGGTTTTCTTTGGGGCCATCTATTGGCTCAAGGTGAAAATCGTGAAATTTGGAGACCATCTTCCTGTTGCTGCACTTGAGGTCGTGGCCTAACGGTGGGAAGGGACTTGTTCCTTTCCACTATACCCGGGTTTGATCCTCTCTGTTAATGCCTGTCACCTTTGCGGTGCCTTACCTGCCCAACTGGGCTTGCAGGGTGTTCAGTTGGGTCAGGAAATTAATTGTGGTGCGTGTAAACAAACTCGGACACCCCGGTTACAAAAAAATAATCTTCTTGTTGACGTTACAGATTTGCTTAAAGTCAGTCCTTTTTTAAAATTGATATCGTAAATATTATGCAGATCATTTCCATACATTCTGGTTTCATGGTTGCATATTGATGAACTCTCTTTTTGCTTCTGATTTTGTTTCTAGCATTTGAGTGATCATTTATGAATTTGCAGCTCTGTTTCAGCCGCCAGTTCTGGAGTTCCATAAACCAAGCTGACTATTTCGCTTTGCGATTGGGTTTCATCAGCGTATGCTCTTTGTGATCCAAATGGAGCTTCTCTTTCTCATAGAGTCTATCAAGGAAAAACTAAATATCTATAAATCTTATAGTATCTTAACAC
This sequence comes from Salix caprea, assembly GCA_964035475.1. NCBI lineage: Eukaryota > Viridiplantae > Streptophyta > Magnoliopsida > Malpighiales > Salicaceae > Salix > Salix caprea. Next base: position 12,180,240 of record OZ037750.1, on the reverse strand, counting down.
ACAAGAAAGATTATCAGAACGAACAAATCAGCAATACTAATTATTGGCTTAAAACTTTTCATTCTTATTTTGGTTCTCTTTTCTTTTCCTATTTTCAGAAACATCAACTTCCTCTAACATATGATTTCCATAATTATATGCTTCGAAGCATGGAGGAGGAATTCCGTGATATTGTTGGCATCAGGTAATACTCTAATGGCATTCCTTGAGTTGATATCAAAAATATTGTGTCATGGTAATAGCGAGTATATACAGTCTGATTGATCAGACAAGCTCACTGTAAGTGTCAGAGCACTGCATTATAGCTAACAGAATGAATTTGAGCTATATGCAATTCATGCAGTGCATGAATTCTCACATTTAGACTGCATTTCATATTGTCTGAATGTTTCGAGCAAGATAATGAAAATGTTGGCAGTTCAAGCAAAATTTTTGTCTGAAGACTGCTGTCTTTATGTTTTTTTAGCAACATAACTCCTGCAAAACAGCAAGTCAAATTGATTTCCAGTGCGTGGGCTTCTTTTGCAGTGTTCCTCTGTGGATTTATGGCATTTGCTGCATTTTTCTCAATTTCCACGGTAATTTTCCGTAAGTCATGATAAGCTAGTAACTGAAGAGCTTGGACAATATTGTCTCCCGAAAACAGATTGGACAGTTATTCAAAATTTAACCACGCCTGAAACTTGTTTTTCTAGAACCTCCCAGTTGTGCTAACTCAGCCTTCACTGCCTAGAAGAAGGGGTGAAAGACATAGATAGAAAGAGATTAGCAGTTCTGCTGATGCAACCAAACACCATCTTAGTTGCATATAACTTTGTTTTTCTCTTGTATCCTTCCATATCCTGCTTGCTTCACTCAAAACCATGAACTTTCTGTTTAATTTTTTCAGGAACTGATTTTTACTTCTGGCTTTCTTTCCTTCCAGCCATTGTAAGCCCACTAAGCTCCACTTTCAGTTCCTTCCTGTACTTAATTGTTCTTAATGACCGATTAGATGCCGTTCTTTTCCTTCTTGATGGGAATGTCAAAGTTAATCCTGCTAATTGGTACAAAACTGCACCGGGTGGTGGTGAAATTGGCTGTTGAAATTATGAACTCATTTCCATGGATGAGAAACCATCAGCTCAACCTGAGGGATGATCTCTTCTGGCTGGGAAAGCCTAGACTTCTTCTGTGGTTGATACAATTCATATCATTTCAGGTAAGTGAAGCAAAAACATTATACAAAGTTTTTGTTACAGAATCAAAACCTCATATAATTTGATGACCATTACTGTGGCAGAACGCTTTTGAGATGTCAACATTCCTATGGTCCCTGGTAAGATTTTAATTCTCATTGTAGCACAACAGATCGACAGTTCGATATCACATAGATTATATAGCTAGACTAAATTTTGAGGAGGGGAATCTCTAGTATGCGGCTACGCTACATGAACTTTATCAGATCTTCTGCGTGATGATTTCTTCATATCCTGATGAACTAAAAAAGTCTTCTTCTCTCACATATCATATGTGATGCTGATGATGGTTCCTGTTACCAGTGGGAAATCAAGGAGTCTTCTTGTTTTATGGAGAATGAGAAGCACGTTTTTATCCGCTTGACTTTCGGGTATTTTATTATCTCAGCAAATTCTTTCAAATTCCTGTAAATCCAAACATTTTAGATATTATCCGATCAAATATATTTTACAGTACTGGTGCCTTTCTACTACTGCAGGGTGGTCACACAATTCTGGTTTAGCTTTATCACGTTCCCAGTCTATGTAATCATCACACAGGTCCGGCTCAGCTTTATCTTCTTTTGGTTCTAGCCATTTACAGGTCTCGGTTCCAACCAGGTTGCTCATTTTGTTGCTACAGATGGGTGCGAAGTTCAAGAAAACGGTAGTATCTGAAAATGTGAGGAAATCACTACATGGGTGGCAAAGGAGAGTGAAGGCCAAGCAAAGTTCTTCAACTCCGAACCTTCTGGCTCTTCCATCAACTTCATCTCTTGGTTTTTCTACGTCAGATAGCAAAATCAAAACCAACTTTAGCAGCAAAGGTAGGAGCTCGTCGGGAGTCGTGGATACATCAGCAGCCTCTACTTCACACGCAATCACTGATGGAATATCAGAAGATAATGAAATGCTTGAGGTTTCACCTGGTTCTGGTACTCCTTGCTATGACACTTATAGCGATGAAGAAGAAGATGCTGATGTTCATGATCATGGCCATTAACGTGTAAGGACGAAAAATTTCAAGTTTAATTTTTTTTTTTTTTTTTTGTTTCAAGCCTGCAGAATGAAAATGATCCCTCGTAATTTTATTGTTAGAATGAAAATGGGTTGCAAGTAGTGAGACTGCAGTCTAACAAACAACTATGGATCATTACATCTTAATTTTGTAATTAGAAGGGAGGGTTTTTTGAAGGAGTATGGCCTGGCAAACCTGTGCTTCTAACAGAAGAGTTGGTGATGGCAGGAGTTCCACGCAAAAATATGTTCGAATACAGAATCCGGAGCAACGATGCTTATTTATGAAGATAAATCTTGCTGCAATCCGCATGCGGAATGAATACCCAGTTGATGAATGATTTTAAAATACATTAATTTGAGTATGGTATTGATTTTCTTTTAATGAACATGATGTTCAGTCCAACTTATTTGTATTTTGATTAATTCTATAAAATATCTTTTTTATTTATTTAAATTAATTGAATAAAAAAATATTATACAAGGCTGTATATTTAATTTTGCAGCTGCACTCTAAATGCAACCTTGTTATTCAACAGGTAGCAGAGGAGTTCAAGTAGTCTTAGCAACATTTAAGACTTGTAATGTCTGAAAATAGCCCTTAATTTATTTCACATAAATATAGTTAATGAATGTAATTTTATAATATGCTAATCAATTTAAACATGGTTGTTACGCAACTTGTTGCTAACATTTGTATTTTTCATCTACTCTGTCATTCTATTGGCCTGTTTGGGAGAAATTGTGTGTCAAATATTGTTTTTTAATGTGTTTTTGTTTTGAAATACATCAAAATAATATATATATTTTTTATTTTTAGAAATAATTTTTGACACGTTATATCACAATGAAAACATTAAAAAATTAATTTTTAAAAAATAAAAAAATTGCACTCCAAGCACCTGGAGGTGTTTGAGTTAACAGTTGCTTCTCTGATTTTTACTTGGGAAATGAACATATCAAACAATACTTGATATTAAAAAATAAATTTTAAATAAAAAAATTCAAATTTTGAACATCCTTCCGTTTTGAATTCTATACCAAACAGAGCGTTAAGAGGTTTACCAACCGTCGTCGATAAGTCTCCTGTTTATTATTAGTATATGCATTCTACTTGAATAAATAAATAAGTAAAAAACAAGTGAAGTGATGAATATGCATTGATGCTGTCTCGTGCAATGTTCATATGATTATTAAACTTCCCACATGAAAAGGGAATATATGGGAAACAAAAGACGATGTCTGTTTCCCAGCATGCATGAGATTGGTTGTCAAGATGTCTTAAGGGGTCCCATAATCCATTTGGTTTATAATATCCTTGCATGCTTTCTTAAAGTCTCTCAGAATTCTAGTTTTCTATGTCAAGGAACAAACCTAAGCCCACCCAACTTGAAAATGGATGATCACATCAATGATCTGATCAAATCAGCTTTGCATAGAAAACAACGAAAATGACCAGTTGGGTCACCTTTGTTTGTTCATGTTGGCGATTTGATGATTTGAAATATTGATATCGGAAGCTAATCAGGATCTTGGTATTGGAAGGAGAGATGGAAAAGGAGGTATCTCTGGAATTGACGCCTACATGGGCTGTGGTCACTGTGATGGTGGTTATGGTTTCTCTTGGTTTCTTCTTCCAAGGCTCCTTGAAACAGCTTGCAAAGGTATAAGATTTTCTGACAAAAGATGGTAGTTCTTAATAAGTTCAATTTTCAACCTTTTCATGCCATAACCATGTGTCTCTTGGTCTCAGTTCTCTCATATCTAAATTGGTACCTCGATGTTATAATCATCTGTTGTGATTCTTTTTGTCTTTCTTTTCAATAGTGGCTGGACAGGACTAAGAGAAAAGCACTACTTTCAGCTCTAGACAAGATCAAAGAAGGTAGGCAACAAGAATTGACTGGATACCCAAATTATTGGGTCTGTTCAAAAGAAAAGTAGTAGTTTTGGTGCTCATTGTTTGGTTTTGTCAATCTGTGAGCAGAGCTAATGGTTTTTGGGCTACTATCGTTGTTGATGGGTCATTGGATTGCTTTTGTGGCCAAGATTTGTGTTGAATCATCAACTTCGAGCAGCAAATTTTATCCATGCGTAGTGAAGAAGAATAACCTTACACCAGGAAATCATGTTCTTTCAAGAGTAAAGTACCCAAATGATTCATTTGTTAAGGAGCTGGTGCACACACAAAAGAATGAATATTGTCCTGAGGTGATTCTCCTCTTCAAAGTGCAATGCTTTCATGGAATTTTTTCTTTTCTTGGTTTACATTTATGATTTTTGTTCTTATATCGAAATTTACCATTACCCAGTGGGAGGCGGGGTCTGCTTTACTTCTGTTTTTATCTATCGAAACACTGATTGTTTTTGAACTTGTATGTCGTCAAGGGTCATGAATCCTTCGTTTCACATGAAAGTCTCGAACAGCTTCATCGTTTGATGTTTGTCCTGGGACTTACCCATGTTTCTTACAGCTTTATTGCCATAGCCTTGGCCATGATCAAGGTCTGACCGCATCCTTACTATTACAATTTCTGTTGATAACAATTGAAGCTTGAAATTCATAAAGAGAGCTCTGAGGTTTTGTTTTTTTATTAGCGCAGATTTATAGCTGGAGAACATGGGAAAACCAGGCAAAGACTATGGCTCTTCAAAGTGTACTAGGTGCAGAATTTTATAGTCCAAGATACCATCGTGTTGAATTTTTTTTCCTGGATTTCTTTGCATAGAGTTACCATGAAAACACTCACAAATGAGAATCTCTTTTTGGCCATGAATACAATTGCTGGATTCTAGGATCAACTGAAGCTGCATTTGACGAAAAAAGACAACTATCTACTTTCATTTTTCACCACACATCCCATCCATGGAGCCAGCATCGAGTTCTTGTTTGGCTGGTAATATCAGAAAACCAAGTACCTTTATGGAACATGCTGTTGCGGATCTAGTTTTAGCGAAATACTAATGATATGCATGCCTAGACTGTGATTGATTGCTAAACCTCGTAGCATTTACTTCTGATTTTCCAAATCATTGATTGTACGAGTTAAATTACTCTGTGAATGAAGATTACTGTTGATTCCTTTGAGTATCAAATTCCACCAGTCCAAATTGTTTGGTTTTCTTTGGGGCCATCAATTGGCTCAGAGTGAAATCGTGAAATTTGTAAGACCATCTTCCTGTTGATGTTACAGATTTGCTTAAAGTCAGTCCTTTTATAAAATTGATATAGTAAATACTATGCAGATCGTTTCCATACATTCTGGTTTCATGGTTGCATGTTGACGAACTCTCTTTTTGCTTCTGATTTTGTTTCTAGCATTTGAGTGATCATTTATGAATTTGCAGGTCTGTTTCAGCCGCCAGTTCTGGAGTTCCATAAACCAAGCTGACTATTTCGCTTTGCGATTGGGTTTCATCAGCGTATGCTCTTTGTGATCCAAATGGAGCTTCTCTTTCTCATAGTGTCTATCAAGGAAAAACTAAATATCTATAAATCTTATAGTATCTCAACACACAAGAAAGATTATCAGAACGAACAAATCAGCAATACTAATTACTGGCTCAAAACTTTTCATTCTTATTTTGGTTCTCTTTTCTTTTCCTATTTTCAGAAACATCAACTTCCTCTGACATATGATTTCCATAATTATATACTTCGAAGCATGGAGGAGGAATTCCGTGATATTGTCGGCATCAGGTAATACTCTAATGTCACTTGACCCCTTCACTTTTTCCAACAGTAAGTTTTGCTTGCATGATTATGTCATGGTAATAGCGAGTATATACAGTCTGATTGATCAGACAAGCTAATTGTAAGTGTCAGGGCACTGCATTATAGCTAACAGAATGAATTTGAGCTATATGCAATTCATGCAGTGCATGAATTCTCATATTTAGACCGCATTTCATTTTGTCTGAATGCTTTGAGCAAGATAATGAAAATGTTGGCAGTTCAAGCAAAAATTTTGTCTGAAGACTGCTGTCTTTATGTTTTTTTAGCAACATAACTCCTGCAAAACAGCTAGTCAAATTGATTTCCAGTGCGTGGCTTCTTTTGCAGTGTGCCTCTTTGGATTTATGGCATATGCTGCATTTTCCTCAACTTCCACGGTAATTTTCCATAAGTCATGATAAGCTAGTAACTGAAGAGCTTGGACAAACACCATCTTAGTTGCATATAACTTTGTTTTTCTCTTGTATCTTTCCATATCCTGCTTGCTTCACTCCTAAAACCATGAACTTTCTGTTTTATTTTTTCAGGAACTGATTTGTACTTCTGGCTTTCTTTTCTTCCAGCCATTGTAAGCCCACTAAGCTCCACTTTCAGTTCCTTCGTGTGCTTAATTGTTCTTAATAACCCATCTGATGCCGTTCTTTTCCTTCTTGATGGGAATGTCAAAGTTAATCCTGCTAATTGGTACAAAACTGCACCGGGTGGTGGTGAAATTGGCTGTTGAAATTATGAATTCATTTCCATGGATGAGAAACCATCAGTTCAACCTGAGGGATGATCTCTTCTGGTTGGGAAAGCCTAGACTTCTTCTGTGGCTGATACAATTCATATCATTTCAGGTAAGTGAAGCAAAAACATTATACAAAGTTTTTGTTACAGAATCATAACCTCATATACTTTGATGACCATTACTGTGGCAGAACGCTTTTGAGATGTCAACATTCCTGTGGTCCCTGGTAAGATTTTAATTCTCATTGTAGCACAACAGACAGTTCGATATCACATAGATTATATAGACTAAATGTTGAGGAGGGGAATCTCTAGAATGCGGCCACGCTACATGAACTCCATCAGATCTTCTGCGTGATGAATTCTTCATATCCTGGCTTCTTTTAAATGTCTGCTTATTTCGTGCTTCATTAGTCCTCCTTCCTTGACATGGAAGAAAGTCTTCTTTTCTCACATATCATATGTGATGCTGATAATGGTTCCTGTTACCAGTGGGAAATCAGAGAGTCTTCTTGTTTCATGGAGAATGAGACGCACGGTTTTATCCGCTTGACTTTCGGGTATTTAATTATCTCAGTAAACTCTTTCACATTCTTGTTAATCCAAACATTTTAGATATTATCCGATCAAATATATTTTATAGTACTGGTGCCTTTATACTATTACTGCAGGGTGGTCACACAATTCTGGTTTAGCTTTATCACGTTCCCAGTCTATGTAATCATCACACAGGTCTGGCTCAGCTTTATCTTCTTTTGGTTCCTAGCCATTTACAGGTCTCAGTTCCAAACAGGTTGCTTATTTTGTTGCTACAGATGGGTGCAAAGTTCAAGAAAACGGTAGTATCTGAAAATGTGAGGAAATCATTACATGGGTGGCAAAGGAGAGTGAAGGCCAAGCGAAGTTCTTCAACTCCAAACCTTCTGTCTCTTCCATCAGCTACATCTTTGGGTTTTTCTACGTCAGATAGCGAACTCAAAACCAACTCTAGCAGCATCGTTAGGAGCTCGTCGGGAGTCGTGGATGCATCAGAAGATAATGAAATTACCTCACAAGCAATCACTGATGGAATATCACAAGATAATGAAATGCTCGAGGTTTCACCCGGTTCTGGTACTCCTTGCTATGACACTTACAGTGATGAAGAAGAAGATGCTGATGTTCATGATCATGGCCATTAACGTGTAAGGACGAAAAATTTCAAGTTTAAAACCTTTTTTTTTTTTAGAATGAAAATGGGTTGCAAGTAGTGAGACTGCAGTCTAACTGAAAAGATGGAAGAAAGATGTATATTGAATTGATGAATTGTTACAGACCTTGAGCCATGTATTTGTACAGTAAAGGATTCCTACAAATCAGGAATTCCTAGCTACATAACAGGAAAGATAATGACTAGAATAGAAAGATAATACATGTTAATTATCTACTTCCATATACAGATAATATTGAGATTTGACTTGCCAACACTCCCCCTCAAGTTGGAGAGTGAATATCTTGCACTCCTAACTTGCGAATCATGGGGACGAAATCTTCTTTGCCCAAGGGCTTGGTTAAGATGTCAGCGAGCTGGTGCGCTGAACTTACATACTTCGTAACCACTGAACCATCCCGAATTTTGTCTCTAATGAAATGACAATCCATCTCAATGTGTCTGGTTCGCTCATGAAAAACCGGGTTAGCTGCAATATGCAAGGCAGCCTTGTTGTCGCAGAATAGTAGAGCTGATTCATGATGTATCAATCCCAAATCCTTCAACAAGTAACGCAACCATGTTAATTCGCAACAAGCACCCGTCATTGCGCGATACTCTGCTTCGGCAGAAGAAAGGGAAACAGTTTTCTGCCGCTTTGACCTCCAGGATATTAACGACGGTCCAATAAAAACACAATAACCCGTGGTTGATCTTCTGGTAAGTGGGCAACCCGCCCAATCTGAATCACAATAGGCTCTTAGTCTGAAATCACTTTTAGATGAGAAAAATAAACCTTGTCCTGGTGCACTCTTCAAATAACGGACAACCCGAAGAGCTGCTTCCATGTGTGACTTTCTGGGCTGATGCATAAACCGACTTAAAACGTGTACTGCATATGTAATATCCGGCCTTGACACTGTTAAGTAAATCAATCTACCAACCAGCCTTCTATACTTACACGGTTCTCTCAATATGTCACCTTTGTCTGTTAATTTCAAGCCTCTTTCCATTGGAGTTTTAATCGGGGCAACTCCTAACAGACCCATGTCCTCAATAATCTCCAGGGCATATTTTCGTTGGGAAATGAAAATCCCTTTCTCAGATGCAGCAATTTCAATCCCTAGGAAATATTTTAGGTTTCCAAGATCTTTGATTCTAAACTGGCTATGCAAGAATTCCTTAGTAGCAACAATACTAGCATGATTATTTCCAGTTATCAGTATGTCATCGACATATATTAAATGTAGTGTTTTGAAATTTTTATAAGGAGAATACAAGAATGCCCTTAGGGGCTTAGAATTAGATTAAGGGTAGGGTAGTAATTGCACAAGCTAGTAAATATAAATAGAAAAGAAAAGAAAAGAAAAGGAAAAAGAGAGGTAATCTGAAAATAGAGAGAGAGAGAACCGGGACGAGAGAAAGAAGAAGAAGAAGAGAAAAGAGGGAAAGAAGGAGAAGAAGAGAAAAGAGGGAAAGAGAAGAAGAAGAGAAAGGAAGAAGGAGAAATAAGTTGTTAAGGTAATGTGTGTGTTTATTATGTATAAATATGATTATTAGCTATGATTTTGCTTGAATGGGTTGTTAGGGTTTGAGAATTTATTTGGGTTTGATTGATGAATTAGGAGAGATGTTAGGGTTTGAATGTGTTGGATAATAGTTTAATTAGTTTGATTGTAGATGATTTTGAAGTTTTGAGATGTTTGGTTTGAGAAAATATTGAGAAAAATGGTGAAATAATATTGATAAATTCGAAATCCTTTGCTGGAAATTCTGGGTGGAGGTTGAAGATGACAAAAATTCATTTTGGTCCTTTTGGTGAAAATTTCAGTTTAGTCCCCGAACTTTGGAAAAATTACAGTTTGGTCCCTGGGGTGAAATTGAAGATTCTGGACAGAATTGAGGATGAATTATGGACAAAACTTCAGTATAGTTGTGAATTTAAGAGGAGTTCAATTTAGTCCTTCAATTTGGTAAAATTACGATTTGGCCCTAAAAATATGAGAAAAATTCAGAATGGTCCCTAGGTGAAATAATAGCATTTAAGATTGGTTTGATGGATAATTGAAGTTCAATTGATGGATTATTATCAATTTTATGAGTTAGGTATTTGGAATTAGATTTTGGAAGAAACCTTTGATTTAGGTTTTACGAAGAAATGGATAGTTGATTCAAAAACACATAGGATTATGATTTGAACTCTTAGATATGTTATTAAAGGTATTTTAATTCCTTTGAGTCATTTTTTGAATATCTTCTTTTATATATATTCAGATAATCCCGATATTCAACCCGCGGGACATCAGTAGGATTTCGTCAACACTCTGCTTCTGAACCTTGTTTGCTCTTAAGTCAAGTGAGTGGATAATATGTAATATGCATGAGAAATAGTATAAATATTTGAATTTGCTAGTATGAATTGGATTATGCTTTTTGTTAATATATACTTTGATTGCTATTCTTGATACGATAAAGCATAATCATTTGTTGAATATACGTTCTTGATATGAGCCTATATCTGTTTGTGAATTGATAGCTCCTCATTTGATTGATACCATGAGTTGAGCCTTGAGATATGAACATGTTTGTTTGATATTAGATATACCTATGGTATGCCAGTCAGAATACCCATGCTAACAGGGTAGTGTTAGCCTTTGTGCACATCGTATCTGAAACCCTAGTTGGTCGGGGGAGTCACCAACCTGTGTGGACTGATCATCCCACAGTACGGAGCCTTATGCTCATTGTATTCTGATTTTCTGACGAGCTTTACCTATCACATGTTTGTTATGACCTATTTGAGAAATTTGTTGTAAGAACCTTGAGCCGATTTGATATGATACTTCTCTTTGCTATATTATCTCGTATGTGTATATTAGATATTATCTACTCACTGAGTTGTTGAACTCACTCCCTCATTATTCATTATTTTCAGGGTCGTAGCTTGCTAGCAGGTCATTTTTGTCCTACTCTTGGAACCTGCTATTTTGGTTGTAGTCGACACTTTTGTTCATATGTCTAGTTAGCGCTCCACAATTGTAATTGTATATAAGCAACTCTTGTATTAAGACAATCGAATTATGTTATAAAGTTTCCGTTTGTTATTTCCGCTGCGTTGAACTGTGAAATTGAATGATAAGTTTGTGTGAGTTTGGGTTCGCATAGGTGTGGGACCTTGGAGGGGGACCATGCCTATGTGCCGGTCACGGATCCGGGAATCGGGTCGTGACAAAGATGGTATCAGAGCCGAAATTATAAAATGAATAAAAGTAAAAGAGTGAGTGACAAAACATAATGACATAGGTTTCAATTCATGAAATAATAGTAAAGTTAGGATTCGTATTGTGGAGCATTAGGATCCGTTTTGTCTTGTCTGTTATCCTTGAAATTCTGAATTCTCATCAAGCATATCTTCTTGATTCCTTATTGTCTTGTTTGTTATGCTTGAAATTCTGAACTCTCATCAAGCATGTCTTCTTGATTCCTTATGTTCTTCTATAGATATGCTTTCCGATAATTATTTGATAACTATTGTGTTATTATTCTAGAATGATAAGAGTGTGTTATTTCTTCTAGGATATGTCGAGGAATAGACGTGTAGCTGATAATATTAGAGTAGGTGACGATCAGGATGATGTCCCTATTGTACGATTGAGAAATACTAGGCAAAGAAGAGGAGGTGCACCAGCGCCTCAATATGTTGAAGAAATACCTCCATCAGTAGAGGAGGAGTCTTATGAGATTGAAGAGGAAAATGAGGTTGATGAAACAGGTGCAGGAGTGGCTGCCACTGAAATAATGACAGAGTTGCGGGAGCTTAGTAGGACTATGCGAACTTGGATGGAATCTAATATGGGGAGAGATAGTAGAAGGGATAGAGATGTGCCATCATCATCTCATACTGTTCAAGGAGTTAATGTGCCATTGAATGATTTCATGAAGTTGGCACCTCCTACCTTCACTGGGATGAATAGTTCAGAGGATCCTCAAAGGTTCCTTGATGATATATGGCGTCGATGTGAAATTTTGGGATGTACAGATCATCGGGCTGTAAGTTTGGCGTCATTTAGGTTGGAGGGAGATGTGGCAATTTCTTGGTTTGAGTCTAGGAAGAGGGCAAGACCAACAGAGGCTCAGTGGACATGGAATGAGTTTAGCACCATGTTTTTAGACAGATTTCTCCCTCAGAGTGTTAGAGATGCTCGGCTTTATGAATTTGAGAGGTTATCTCAAGGGAGTATGACAGTAGATGAATATGATCTAAAGTTTACCCAGTTGTCTAGATATGCTGAATGTCTTCTCCCTACGGAAGAGTGGAGAGTCAAAAGGTTCATAAGAGGGCTTAAATCCTCTATATTTATAGCGATGGTGTCCCAGGTGTTTCCATCGTACTCCTCAGCTGTTGACTGCGCCAGACAAATAGAGGCGCGAGAATTTGAGGACGTAGTTACAAGTCAGCCTAAAAGGTCTAGAGAGGAGGGTCAGTCCTCTAGACAATCAGGAGGATCAAATGCGGGTCCATTTAGGGGACGGAGTGGTCGTCAAGATTCTGGGGTTCAGAGGAGGTTCAGACCGAGAACAACAGTTAGTGGCTCGGGTAATCAAAGTGGTAGTAGTGATGCTCGGAGTTATGGCCAAAGTCCAGTTCAAACTGCACCCCGTAGCTCATTTGTTCCATCTGGGAACAATTCTTTATGCCAGTACTGTGGAGGAGGTCATACTGGTACAGAATGTTATAGAATGACTGGAGCTTGTTTTAACTGCGGCCAGCTAGGCCATAAGATTAGGGAGTGCCCTAGGAGACAAGCATCAGCTTCAGGGGCATCTAGTTCAGCTCAACGTCCTATTCAGTCACCATCAACGGGTCAGTCTATAGCTCATGGTGGAAGAGGTTTTGGTGGACATGGTCAGAGGGGCCGAGGGGGCAGAGGTCAGAGGCAACAGGATCAGAGGCATGCTAGAGTCTTTACCTTGACTCAACAGGATGCTCAGACATCCAATACTGTTGTCTCAGGTATTCTTCCTGTTTGCTCTTTTGAAGCAAAAGTTTTATTTGATACTGGTGCCACCCATTCATTTGTGTCCCTATATTTTGCCATGAGGTTAGATAGACAACCATCTCTATTAGAATTTCCCATTTCAGTTTCTACTCCTTTGGATGAATCAATATTGGTGAAGTATGTGTATCAAAATTGTGAGATAGAAATTGGAAATAAGATTCTTATGGGAGACTTGAATGTTTTAGATATGATTGATTTTGATGTGATTTTGGGAATGGATTGGTTGTCAAAGCATAGGGCTGTAGTAAATTGTTGGGGTAAGGAGGTAGTATTTGAATTAGATGGAGAAACAGGGTTAGTATTTCGAGGAGATAAAATTGTGTCTTCATCAATTATGTTGTCGACTATCACTAGGAAAATGGCACGAAAAGGGGTACAATGTTACCTAGCACACATAGTGGATGTAGATAAGGAAATTCCCCAATTAGACCAAGTCCCTATAGCTAAGGAGTTCATTGATGTATTTCCTGATGAGTTGCCTGGATTGCCTCCGTATAGGGAGATTGATTTTTCTATTGATTTGGTTCCGGGTACCGAACCAATATCAATGGCACCATATAGAATGGCACCAGCAGAATTGAGAGAGTTAAAGGAACAATTGCAGGATTTATTAGATAAAAAGTTCATTCGGCCAAGTGTGTCTCCTTGGGGAGCCCCAGTGTTGTTTGTGAAGAAGAAAGATGGGTCATTGAGGTTATGTATAGATTATAGACAACTAAATCGAGTGACAATTCGAAATAGATACCCACTCCCTCGAATAGATGACTTGTTTGATCAGTTGCAGGGAGCCCAATTCTTTTCTAAGATTGATCTTCGATCTGGGTATCATCAGTTGAGGATAAGGAAGGAAGACATTCCAAAAACCGCCTTTAGAACTCGGTATGGTCACTATGAGTTCTTGGTGATGTCTTTTGGATTAACGAATGCGCCAGCAGCTTTTATGGACTTGATGAACAGAGTGTTTAAACAGTTTATTGATCAATTTGTGATAGTTTTTATTGATGATATTTTGATTTATTCAAAGTCTAGAGAGGAGCATGAGCAACACTTGAGGATTGTGCTTCAAACTTTGCGGGAACATCAATTGTATGGTAAATTCTCAAAAAGTGAGTTCTGGCTGGAGAGGGTAGCATTTCTTGGACATGTAGTGTCAAGAAATGGGATTGAGGTTGACCCTCAAAAGATTGAAGCAGTAAAGCAATGGCTTAGGCCTACTTCAGTAACAGAAATTAGGAGTTTCTTGGGTTTGGCTGGATACTATAGGAGGTTTGTGGAGAACTTTTCTCGGATTTCTGCACCATTGACTAAGTTAACACAGAAAAATGTTAAGTTTCAGTGGTCTGAAGCTTGTGAGAAAAGCTTCTTGGAATTGAAGCAAAGATTGACTACAGCTCCTGTTCTAGCAGTACCATCGGGTTCTGGTGGTTACACAGTTTATTGTGATGCCTCGAGAGTAGGGTTAGGATGTGTTTTAATGCAAAATGGCAAGGTTATTGCTTATGCTTCGCGGCAGCTGAAGAAGCATGAACAAAACTACCCTACACATGATTTAGAGATGGCCGCGGTAGTTTTTGCTTTGAAGATTTGGAGGCATTACCTATATGGAGAAACTTGCGAAATCTTTACGGATCATAAAAGTTTGAAGTACATCTTTCAGCAGAGAGATCTGAATATGAGGCAAAGGAGATGGATGGAACTGTTGAAAGATTATGATTGTACTATACAGTATCACCCAGGCAAGGCAAATGTAGTTGCCGATGCTTTGAGTAGGAAATCATCAGGGAGCCTAGCTCATATTCAAGAGGTACGAAGGCCTTTGATTAAGGAGTTGCATGGATTAGTGGATGAAGGAGTTAAATTTAACCTTAGCAAAGGTAGAGCAATGATTGCTCACTTTCAGGTTAAGTCAGACTTGTTTGAGAGGATAAAAGCAGCTCAGAAGGAAGATGATTCACTACTCAGGATTAGAAGTGAGATTGAGCAGGGTAAAACTGCAGGTTTTGTGATTGGTGAAGATGATGTGTTGAGATTTGGGGATAGACTTTGTGTACCTGATGTTGATGATTTGAAGAGAGAACTGATGACAGAGGCACATCAGACAGTCTATACAGTGCATCCGGGTTCCACCAAGATGTATAAAGATCTTAAGGTGTGCTATTGGTGGAATAGGATGAAGGCTGATGTAGCAGACTTTGTTTCTAGGTGTTTGACCTGTCAAAGGGTAAAAGGTGAACATCAAAGACCTCCTGGATTGCTGCAACCATTGTTGATACCAGAATGGAAGTGGGAAAGGATCACAATGGACTTTGTGACTGGGTTGCCTAGGAGTCAGGAGGGTTATGATTCAATATGGGTGATTGTTGATAGATTGACAAAATCAGCCCATTTTCTACCAGTTAAGATTACTTATGGGTATGCAAAGTTGGCAGAATTGTTTATTAGCGAGATTGTACGATTGCATGGAGTGCCAATCTCGATAGTTTCAGATAGAGGTCCACAATTCACATCGCGATTTTGGGTGAAGTTTCAGGAAGCGATGGGTACTAAAGTGCAGTTGAGCACAGCTTTTCACCCTCAGACTGATGGTCAGTCTGAAAGGACTATTCAGATATTAGAGGATATGTTGAGAGCCTGTGTTATGGATTTTGGGGTTGGTTGGAGTAAGTTCCTATCATTAGTGGAATTTGCTTACAACAATAGTTATCAGGCTAGCATAGAGATGGCACCTTATGAGGCTTTGTACGGACGAAAATGTAGATCACCGGTTTGTTGGTTTGAGGTTGGTGAGAAAAGGTTAATGGGACCTGAGTTGATTCAAATTACCTCAGAGAAGATAGAGGTGATCAGAAAGAGGCTTCAAACAGCTCAAAGTAGGCAGAAAAGTTACGCGGATAAAAGGAGGCGTGACTTAGAGTTTTCAGTGGGTGATTGTGTGTTCTTAAAGGTCTCACCGACCAAGGGAGTATTCAGGTTTGGAAAGAAAGGCAAGCTAAGTCCTCGATTTATTGGGCCGTATGAGATTTTGGAGAGAATTGGAGCAGCTGCTTATAGGTTGGCCTTACCGCCAAATTTGTCGGCCATACATCCAGTATTTCATGTTTCTATGCTACGGAAGTATATGCCGGATCCATCTCATGTGTTAGAAGTGCATCCAGTTGAGTTAAGAGATGATGTGACTTATGAGGTGCAACCAGAAACTATAGTGGACCGACAAGTGAGAAAGCTAAGGTCGAAGAATATAGCTTCGGTGAAGGTGAAGTGGAAAGGTCATTCAATTGAAGAAGCGACATGGGAACTTGAGGATAAGATGCGTGAGGAATATCCTCATCTTTTTGATAATCTCGGTACGTATTTAAACATTTATTTAGTTTCGAGGACGAAACTTTTATAAGGTGGGGAGATTGTAGTGTTTTGAAATTTTTATAAGGAGAATACAAGAATGCCCTTAGGGGCTTAGAATTAGATTAAGGGTAGGGTAGTAATTGCACAAGCTAGTAAATATAAATAGAAAAGAAAAGAAAAGAAAAGGAAAAAGAGAGGTAATCTGAAAATAGAGAGAGAGAGAACCGGGACGAGAGAAAGAAGAAGAAGAAGAGAAAAGAGGGAAAGAAGGAGAAGAAGAGAAAAGAGGGAAAGAGAAGAAGAAGAGAAAGGAAGAAGGAGAAATAAGTTGTTAAGGTAATGTGTGTGTTTATTATGTATAAATATGATTATTAGCTATGATTTTGCTTGAATGGGTTGTTAGGGTTTGAGAATTTATTTGGGTTTGATTGATGAATTAGGAGAGATGTTAGGGTTTGAATGTGTTGGATAATAGTTTAATTAGTTTGATTGTAGATGATTTTGAAGTTTTGAGATGTTTGGTTTGAGAAAATATTGAGAAAAATGGTGAAATAATATTGATAAATTCGAAATCCTTTGCTGGAAATTCTGGGTGGAGGTTGAAGATGACAAAAATTCATTTTGGTCCTTTTGGTGAAAATTTCAGTTTAGTCCCCGAACTTTGGAAAAATTACAGTTTGGTCCCTGGGGTGAAATTGAAGATTCTGGACAGAATTGAGGATGAATTATGGACAAAACTTCAGTATAGTTGTGAATTTAAGAGGAGTTCAATTTAGTCCTTCAATTTGGTAAAATTACGATTTGGCCCTAAAAATATGAGAAAAATTCAGAATGGTCCCTAGGTGAAATAATAGCATTTAAGATTGGTTTGATGGATAATTGAAGTTCAATTGATGGATTATTATCAATTTTATGAGTTAGGTATTTGGAATTAGATTTTGGAAGAAACCTTTGATTTAGGTTTTACGAAGAAATGGATAGTTGATTCAAAAACACATAGGATTATGATTTGAACTCTTAGATATGTTATTAAAGGTATTTTAATTCCTTTGAGTCATTTTTTGAATATCTTCTTTTATATATATTCAGATAATCCCGATATTCAACCCGCGGGACATCAGTAGGATTTCGTCAACACTCTGCTTCTGAACCTTGTTTGCTCTTAAGTCAAGTGAGTGGATAATATGTAATATGCATGAGAAATAGTATAAATATTTGAATTTGCTAGTATGAATTGGATTATGCTTTTTGTTAATATATACTTTGATTGCTATTCTTGATACGATAAAGCATAATCATTTGTTGAATATACGTTCTTGATATGAGCCTATATCTGTTTGTGAATTGATAGCTCCTCATTTGATTGATACCATGAGTTGAGCCTTGAGATATGAACATGTTTGTTTGATATTAGATATACCTATGGTATGCCAGTCAGAATACCCATGCTAACAGGGTAGTGTTAGCCTTTGTGCACATCGTATCTGAAACCCTAGTTGGTCGGGGGAGTCACCAACCTGTGTGGACTGATCATCCCACAGTACGGAGCCTTATGCTCATTGTATTCTGATTTTCTGACGAGCTTTACCTATCACATGTTTGTTATGACCTATTTGAGAAATTTGTTGTAAGAACCTTGAGCCGATTTGATATGATACTTCTCTTTGCTATATTATCTCGTATGTGTATATTAGATATTATCTACTCACTGAGTTGTTGAACTCACTCCCTCATTATTCATTATTTTCAGGGTCGTAGCTTGCTAGCAGGTCATTTTTGTCCTACTCTTGGAACCTGCTATTTTGGTTGTAGTCGACACTTTTGTTCATATGTCTAGTTAGCGCTCCACAATTGTAATTGTATATAAGCAACTCTTGTATTAAGACAATCGAATTATGTTATAAAGTTTCCGTTTGTTATTTCCGCTGCGTTGAACTGTGAAATTGAATGATAAGTTTGTGTGAGTTTGGGTTCGCATAGGTGTGGGACCTTGGAGGGGGACCATGCCTATGTGCCGGTCACGGATCCGGGAATCGGGTCGTGACATTAAAAGAGCTGTAAAATGCTTGCCTTGTGTTTTGGTGAAAAGAGAGTAGTCAGCCCGAGATTGAACAAAGCCAGCAGAACACATAGCATCAGTAAACTTAGCAAACCATTGGCGAGATGCCTGTTTCAAGCCATACAGCGACTTATGCAAATGACATACCAGATTTTTGTTCTCCCCCTGTCGCTGTAGGCCTTGCGGCATAGTCATGTAGATTTCTTCATCCAAGTCGCCGTGAAGGAAGGCGTTGTTGACGTCCATTTGGTGCAATTTCCACCCCCGTGCTGCAGCCAAGGCAAGTAAGCATCTCACTGAAATTATTTTGGCAGTTGGGGAAAACGTATCTTGATAGTCAATCCCTTCAAGTTGGGTGAACCCCTTTGCGACCAGCCTTGCTTTATGCCTCTCAACTGACCCATCCGAGCGAAGCTTCAGTTTATATACCCATCGGCAACCAATGGGTGTTTTACCTGGTGGAAGATGGGTAAGTGTCCAAGTCCCGTTAGCTTGAAGAGCCTGTAATTCTGAGTCCATTGCAGCCTGCCACTCAGGATGAAGACTAGCTTCCGAATAGGACTTTGGTTCGGTCAGAAGGGAAAGCTGAGCAATAAAAGACATGTAGGGAGACTTATATCTGTGATAGGAAATGTGTTTAGATAGAGGGTGACGAGTACCTTTCGTTGGACCAGGCAGCAAGGAGGATGGGTGGTTTGAGTTGACGTTGTTGCAGACGAAATCTTTGAGAGTGATCGGCAAGCTTGTGGGACGAGTGGAACGTCGAAGTGGAGCTTGAGCAGGAGGGGGGGTAGGTTGGGTAATTGTGGTGGGGGATCCTTCCAGTAATGGGATAGAAGGAGTGGGTGAAGTTGGTTGTGGTGCCGGAATTGTAGATGGTGGGATTGAGGATGGTGGATCGGGTGAGGAATCTGGTGAGGAAGGAGAAGGATCAATTGGATTTGGGAAATTAGGGCTGGGTGTCTGGGACGGTGTGTCGTCTGGGCTGTTTGGTATGGGCCAGGGAATGTCGCGGGCCACTATGGGTATTGGGCCGGGGTCATGTGTGGGAGAAGAAGTGGATAGTGGGCCGGTTGTGGGTGTGGGAGAAGGACTGGGCTGGGCTGAACCTAAAGAGAAGGAATTCTCACGGGCCACTATGGGAATTGGGCCGTGGGCATCTGTGGGAGAAGAACTGGGCTGGGCTGAACCGAAAGGGAAGGAATTTTCATGAAATCTGACATCGCGGCTAGTAAAAATTTTTTTTGTTGATAAATCAAATAATTTGTATGCTTTTTGTCCTACAGGATAACCAATAAAAATTGAAGGAATTGAGCGTTGGTCAAATTTGTGCGAAATACGGACATTGGTAGCATAGGTGAGACAACCAAAAACACGGAGATGGGAGTAAGAAGGGGGTTTTGAATATAGGAGTTCAAAAGGAGTTTTGAAAGAAAGCACTGGAGATGGTAACCGATTTATGATGTGGACAGCTGTAAGAGCACATTCTCCCCAAAAAAGAGTAGGGAGATTGGCTTGGAATTTTAAAGCACGAGCCACCTGTAGAATGTGGCGATGTTTACGCTCCACAACCCCATTTTGTTGAGGCGTGTAAACGCAAGAATGTTGAAAAACTACCCCATTATTTTGAAAGAAAGGACGTAATGAGGTAAATTCTCCACCGTTGTCACTTCGAAATATTTTTATGTGAGACTCAAATTGATTTTGGACAAAAGTGAAGAATTGTTTTAAAAGATTTTGTGCTTCATTTTTATGTCGCATTAAAAAAATCCAAGTGAAACGAGAGAAATCATCCACAATGGTAAGAAAATAATGAGCACCAGTAAGAGAAGGGTGTCGATAACGACCCCAAATATCACAATGAATGAGTTCAAAAGGTTTTATTGAAGAAATTGAACTTGAACTGAAAGGTAAACGACTCTGCTTAGCCAAAGGACAGATATGGCAAGCGTTATTTGACCGAATGGAAAAATTTAAAAAATTCTTAGCAATAAAACTTAAACAAGGAGAAGATGCATGTCCTAGTCGATGATGCCAGAGATCAGTGGATGAGATGGTAAGGTTGCATGTCGGCTGTTTTGTGGTTGGGATGGTAGGATTTACGGGATTATTCGTCACAAGTGCCGTTAGATAATACAAGCCGTCTCGTTGTTTACCCAAACCAATCATCCTCCTCGTAGCCAGATCCTGCAAAATACACCAATAAGGGAAAAAGGTTATCGAGCAACTCAAGGCTCTCGTCAGACGACTAACTGATATCAGATCAACTTTGAAAGTGGGAACACATAACACATTATGCAGATAAAATACGGAATTCAGAGGTACCGATCCCTTTGCCATAATTTTAACTTTATCACCACTAGGCAAGATTACTGATGGTAACGAACAATTTCCATTTCTGCTGAAAAATAATTTCAGTGACGAAGTAATATGGTCTGTCGCCCCGCTATCAATGATCCAATTGCGAGAAGTGATTTTAGACAAACCTGGCTTGGTCACAGCATTAGCTTGAGAAACAGAATCATCATTCTTACTGACAAGTGATAAAAGTTGCTTCAATTGTTCCTCCGAAATTCCCACAAATTGGCTGCCATCAGTTTTGGAAGATGAGCTCTCGGCCACATTGTTCACCGTGGGCCTAGCCCGATTGTAAGACCCCCTCTGGCCCGAATTATACTTTGCTCTTGGATGGCCCGTTGGGTACCCGTGCAACTCATAGCACGTTTGGACCCAATGTCCAAGTTCCCCGCAGTGTGAGCAATTTGGTCTTCCCCGACCTGCGCCTACACGTCGTCTGTCATTTTGCCGTTCTCGGTCTTGCCTGAAATTCTCGGGCTGTCTCTCTCTCTCTTGAAATCGTGGTTCATGTCCACCATAAGATCGATTGTAGCGCTCATTCTTGACTGGGTTAGGTCTGCTGCGAACAGCCATGGCTGCGCTACTGTTGGAGTCGATTGCAGCGTGCGTGGAACTCAAGAGGCGTTGTTTCTCCTCCTGAGAAACGGAGGAGTATGCCTGTCGGATTGAAGGAAGGGGATGCATCAGGAGGATTTGCCCACGAATCGCACTGTAAGATTCGTTCAATCCCATTAAAAACTGCATGAGTTTCTGTTGATCTTGTGCCCCATGGGCTGTGTTGTCGTAGGACGCCAATTCGTCCCATAAACCCTTTAGTCTGGTGTAATAGGAGGAAACAGAGAGTTGTTCTTGCTTGAGATAAGCAATGTCCCGTTGAATTTCAAAAATCCGGGGAGCATTGCTTTGGGAGAATCGTTCACTGAGGTCTTCCCAAACCTCATGAGCGGTAGGGTAGTAGATGACACTGTTGGAGATATCTGGACTGAGTGCATTGATAAGCCATGAATGCACCATGTCATTACACCGAGACCATATTGCATAGCCTTCGGGATCAGTTTCTTCTGATGGAACTTTGATTGTGTTGTTGACAAATCCCAATTTGTTTTTGGAATTTAAGGCCAAAGTCATAGCCCTCTTCCAGGTGGAATAATTGTCTCCGTTTAGAGGTTTGGAGACCAAAATCAGGCCTGGGTGATCGGAGTGATGGGTAAAAAAAGGATTTGAAATATTTGTTTTTGAGGGATCTGCATAAGTAGCAGGAACAGCTACTTGATTTTCCATGCCTGTGTTGATTGCCAGTGGGTTTTCTTCTGTGGACATGGTGACTGGGAAGGGACTTACTGAACTGCTAGTGATTTAGATGCAGTGAAGGGAAACGGTGAATCAAGAAGAGTTAGGATCTTTGACTCTGCTCTGATACCATGAAAAGATGGAAGAAAGATGTATATTGAATTGATGAATTGTTACAGACCTTGAGCCATGTATTTGTACAGTAAAGGATTCCTACAAATCAGGAATTCCTAGCTACATAACAGGAAAGATAATGACTAGAATAGAAAGATAATACATGTTAATTATCTACTTCCATATACAGATAATATTGAGATTTGACTTGCCAACACTAACAAACAACTATGGATCATTACATCTTAATTTGTGATTAGAAGGGAGGGGGATTTTGTAGGAGTTTTGGCCTGGCAGACCTGTGCTTCTAACAGAAGAGTTGGTGATGGCAGGAGTTCTAGCACACACAAAATCTGTTCAAATACAGAATCCGTAGCAACGATGCTTGTTTATGAACACTGTGAAGATAAATCTTGCTGCAATCCGCATGCAGAATGAATACCAGTTGATGAATGATTTTAAAATACCTTCGATCGTATTGATTTGATGATATAGGTGGATGTAAAAATGCATTTATCTTTAGGTTAATCAAATGTAAAAATTATTAAATATATCAACACATATATGGTTGATTATGTGATAAAAAAAAAAAGAACCTTCTAGTTTATGCCAACATATATAATCCATCTTTAAGTGGATTTAAATAATGACGTAATAAATCATGACATTAATGCTCATTAGTTAGATTATTACCAACTACCCATAACACTCTAATAATTATAGACATCACCCTAAAATGTTCTGCGGCATTAATTTCAGGTCCATTATATATTTGTTAAATTTAGAGGTCAATAGATCTTATATATGTATCAATTTCTATTTTAAATTAACTTTAAGTTTTTTTATTAAATATAACCAAGAAAATGATTCATTTGCGATATTATACATCTTGATCTATTTTTGTCTCTCAATTTTCTAATTTTATTTTTTGTTTAAGAAACAAAATTACCAAGCCAAAGTGAGTTTGTTGAGTTGTCTTTTTTTTGTTATTGAACTTGACTTTTATTTTTCATCTATTTTTTCTCATATTTTTAAAAAAATAGTTCATAGAAAAAAGATGTTATTTAAATTTTAAAAAAATAATTGTGAGACAAATATGTATTTTGCCTATAAATTTGTTCTTTCATCATTTATGATTTTGTTTTGTTTTGTTTTGGTGATACAATATTTGTTTTATATTAATATCATGGTTATTTGAACAAAACAATTAAAGCAATCAAAATTATTACATTTTTAGACTTAAAAAATTATTTAATTTATTATGAAAACAAAAACTTCTTTCAGCCAAAACTTAAATTTTGTTATTCATTATTTTGTTTTTAAAAACATATTTTATATTGCATAAAAACACGATCATTATGAGTTAAAAAGAAAAAAAAAGTTTAAAAAATTATTTCATTTATTATGAAAACAAAAACTTCTTTCAGCCAAAACTTAATTTTTGTTATTCATTATTTTGTTTTTAAAAACATATTTTTTATTACATAAAAACACGATTATTATGAGTTAAAAAGAAAAAAAGTTCAGTGAAGTGTAAATTAATAAAATTTTAGGAACCAAGAAATTGACTATTAATAGTGATGTGAATAATATAACGTGGGAGACGGTGCAAGCTATGAATAATAAAAGAGTTAATGTTAATATATCATGACAGCTGAACTCTCCTTTCTCGAATCACTAACCGGGAAAAAAGAGAGAGTCCTGATCTCCCAAGTCTAAGCCATTGTTGGCTTAGTGTTAAATTTTCTTTGTTTAGATTTAGATTATGTTTGGTTTAAGGTAAAAAATTGAAAATTAAATGTTAAGGATTAAGTCTTAAAAGATAAAATGTTAACCTGTAGTTTTTAATCTGGAATCAAACATAACATAAACCCAATATAAAGATTAAATATTTATATCTTTAGTTTGAAAGTTGAATATATAATAATAGAGATGTTTTATTTGGTATCACAACCAACAATTCTTTATTGAGAAATGTTAATTTTTCAGGATGGTTCACACCTGATAGAGAGTTAGGATGAACATATCTCTGATTAGAAAAAAAGAGTTTGGGTATGAAAAGGAGTGATGATCGAGTAAAAAGTCTTTTGACAAATATTGCATCATATGTGCATGCAATTTCTATATTTTACAAGACAATATAGCCATATAGAACAAAAAATTTACAATCTAATATGTTAGTTAAAGATGAGCCAACAAAAGGACCTCCATCAATAGTACATGCAATGACATTTACATCATTTCCTGATCTTGCCTATTTGACATGAATTATTGAGTAGTGATGACAAGAATGATAATAACAACAAATACAACCTTTGTAAACAATGTAGTTTATATATTGTGTTAGATAAAAAATATATGAGAAATGAGTTATAGACCTTTTATGGGGGAAGATGATGCATAAATAGTTGGATGATGGATTAGAAAGGTAAAGTTAGGTTTCAATTAAGAAAACATCTTCTCCTAGATAAGGGTAAAATAGGTTGGTTAGGGCAATTTAAGGAAAAAAAGAGGATATTCTAGGCTAGAAGGCATATTAAGACAATCCTTACAAGGCACTTAACAAGGACATAATATCCCAAGATTGGTATGTCTATAAGGATTGGAGACTAGTACCTATCTATTGTGTGTGCGATGCGAGCAAATACGAGATGAGATATATACCTGGTTGTGTTTGTTAAATTTATTTATGAAATTATGTTTTTAATCAATCAAATAATAATAAAAATAGATATACATATTAAATTGATTGACTAAAGAAAATATTATACAAGGTTGCACATTTTAGAAATATTATCTAAAAATAATAATATTTTTTTATTTTTTAAAATAAAATTCATCTATAAAAAAGATAATATATATATATATATATATATAAATCCGAATAATCTTTTTTTATAAACTAACTATACTCAACACTATAAAAAAATCTCAACCCAAAAAGTCTATATAAGCAAGAAATAAAAAGGAATATTAATTAAAACATAAGCTTATAAATAATTAAAAAAACATATTAAAAAAAGATATCAATTAAAAAAGCAATGTTAGAAAAAAAATTCAGGTATGGTTTAACTCGTCAAATTCTATATAAGCAAGAAATAAAAAGGAATATTAATTAAAACATAAGCTTATAAATAATTAAAAAAACATATTAAAAAAAGATATCAATTAAAAAAGCAATGTTAGAAAAAAAATTCAGGTATGGTTTAACTCGTCAAATCTATAATTTGAGTTATAGACTTAACTAAATTCAACAATTTCTTTTAAATTTGTGTTTATCTAAAAAAACACATGAAAAGAGCACAACCAAACCGGGTTAGTTTGAATTTTATCAAATTAGATATGTTTTTTCAATCAATATTATAGTCTTAAACATCTATTTGATGAAATCTATGAACATAAAAAAAACTTATTTGGTCATTCGAATTTTTTTTTTTAAACTAGAAATTAAAAAATGATAAATTTATGCATAATAATACAATACTTAAAGGCTATTTAATAAATCAAAGTCAGATTTCCATCGTGCACTCGTACTCATATCGAAGGTAAGCAACACAACCAATCAATCCATCCCAAGGCAAGGAGGTTTCTTTCGGCATTAAAAAAAACCCCGAATTTCCTTCGCAAGAAGCAACGATTTTACCAGTATTAGCGCGGGAACCAAGACAGTGTAACTACGTATGTACGTCACAACCACCCCCAAAACATAGCAGAAGAAAGGTATCGCACCCAAAAATGGCATCTCAAAACCCTAACCAAAATTCGTCCCTCTACCCACAAATTATCCAATCAAAACCTGACCCTTTATTCACCTCCTCCTCTCCATCCTCAAATCTCTACCCCAAAATTGATCCAGAAGACCTCGTTGAAAACCTTTTTCCTGGATATGATCACTCACAACATGAATATCCACGCGCGCAGTCACACACTCACCAGCCACCCTCCGCCCCACCGGAGGTTGTTGAGGAAGTTCTGTTAAAAATCGCAGGTGCTATTGTTAATCTAATTGATAAAAACTATAGTGTAGAGCTCGCTTCCGGCGATCTCTACATCATTAGGCTTTGTCAAGGAAATAATGTTGTGGCTGTTCTGGCCCGTGTTGATGATGAAATCCAATGGCCATTGGCTAAGGATGAGGCTGCTGTTAAGCTTGATGATTCTCATTATTTTTTCTCCCTTAGATTGCCTCGTGAGAATTATTCGTCAGATTCGAGCGACGAGGAGGATCATAAGAGGGAGAAAAGGGGTGATGGGGAGAATATATTGAGTTATGGATTGACAATTGCGTCGAAAGGGCAAGAGAGGTTATTGTTGGAGTTTGATCAGATTTTGGAGAGTTATAGTTGCTTTTCGGCGCAGAAGGTATCGGAGAATGCTAAGGAATTGTTGGATGGAAATGCGGCCAAGGAGATTTCCCCAATGGATATGAAGTTAGGAGGGGAGAAAAAGGAGATTATGGAGGGGAAATGTGCTGCCTATTGGACTACATTGGCTCCTAATGTGGAGGATTATAGTGGGACTGCTGGTAAGTTGATTGCTGCGGGGTCAGGGCAGCTGATTAAGGGGATTTTGTGGTGTGGTGATGTAACTATGGATAGGTTGAATTGGGGGAATGAGGTTATGAAGAAGAGGATGGACCCGAAGCAAAAATCAGAGATTAGTCCTGATACTTTGAAGAGGATCAAAAGGTGTGGAGATTATAATATGATGCTGGTCTATCTGCATTTCTGTCTTTGGTTACTGTTTTTACCTTGAATTTGCCTGATTTTCTTTCTTATTGTGTGGTATACAAATTACAGTCCTTTACCTTGAATCGTATTCTAGATTAGAAAGCAATGGATGCAAAACTAGTGTGTGCTTTCACATGTAACATGATTATAGCAAAGAAAACTGGGTTTCAACAATTCTTGTGATTGGTATTGTCTTAAGTCAAAATAATCACTCCGATGATACCTTAGTTTGCATATGCATGCAGGGTTAAGAGGATGACAAAAATGACCGAGAAAGTAGCAAATGGGCTTCTCTGTGGGGTGTTGAAAGTATCTGGATTTTTCACAAGTTCAGTTGCGAACTCAAAAGTTGGCAAGAAATTCTTTGGCCTTCTGCCAGGGGAAATCGTCCTTGCATCCCTTGATGGATTTAGTACGTCTATCATCTTGAACCTTAATATTGAGTGTTTATTGTATAATAGAAAAGGTTGCATGTGCTTTCTTCACTCCTAACTGCGGCTTTACTTTTAAATGTTGGTAATTTCTGTGAAATTTGGATCACTGCACCTGCTTCATAAATCAACATTTCCCTTTTTTTCTGCTAAGTTTCTGTGTTTTTTCCTCTTGTTTCCATTACTTGTCATATTGTCGAGTCTCTGGTCTCATATTTCTCTAGGTATGCTTGTAAACTTTGATAGAAAAAAGAAAGGGAATAATATACCGAACCTTCTGCATAGAAGTATTTCTGAGAGTAAAATTTTATTGATGGAGATCATTACACTATGTGAAAGTAGCTCCACATTCAAATAGTTTTCACGCATCAAATCAGTCTTTTAGATCAATTTTGCAGGTCTAAGGTAGATGTGGACAATAACATAGGAGTGGTTATGACCAATTTCAGCTTTAACCTTAACAGATCAGTGCATTAGTTTTATCCTCAATGAGGTTTATTCTTCAAAATGAATGGGCAACTGATTTTAGGCAGCATTTTTATTTTATATCCATATCACATAAGGATGAGGGATATGAATTTTCCTGACTACCATTTATTAAATTGACACGCATTGTTGAATGTTGAAGTTGGCTATTCATTGTGATGGCTATTCTACTGCATGCATATTTCAATTGAAACGTGCCTCATATTTTGGTTGTTCTGCTAGCTAGTTAGGTTTCAGGTCTATGGTACAACATTGAATTTTGCTCTCTTGTGGCCTTTGTCTTTCTGTTTCAACATAAAGTTGAATATTTCTTAGGTCAACATTGAAACCTACCATTTATTAGACAGTTAACAACGTTGAATGGATGCATAGTTGGTAGGTTACAAAGGTTTCCGTTCATGAATGGGAACTGGAACCAAGAAAGGCATGTAATTTTGGACTGCCGGATGAGATTCTGTTCTTGTTAACTCCCATGATGGTGGGAGATTATCACAATGCCTTGACTGTCCAATGGCAGATATTTGGAGACTGCTACCAGTTCGCTGTTAATACCCGTGTTAATGCTATTTTTTTTCCTTTTCCCTTCAGTAGAAAATCATGGAAGTTCATATCCTATTCCTTCATACTTTAATCGCTGAAATTGACATTGCTATATTTTTCAAAAAAGAAAAAAGAAATTTTTTTATCATTAACTGTGCTTGTCTGTTAGGCAATAAGTTTGTTCAGCTTTGAGGTTTTGCAGATCAGATATACATGATTTTGTTTGTGATCTTTCTAGAGTGAACTTTTTTTGGCGATTTGCATGTCTGTATTGAATCTCCCTCTGTACTTCATTGTATTTCCATTTTCATGTAAATAGACAAGGTGTGCGATGCTCTTGAAGTAGCTGGACGTAATGTGATGTCAACATCCTCCACTGTGACAACTGAACTTGTCTCCCACAGGTAAATTTTGCTTCGGAGATGAAATGGTTACATGTACTAAAAATCAAGGAACTCATTGATCTAACCTGACTCTAACTTTTTATTAATGAAAGGATGGGTAACAAAAATTTAGAGTCCTATCATAAGGTAGGTCTGTTTGGACAGACATTATGGAGATGTAATAGGTTTTTATTCCAGTATGAATGTCAAGAATCAATATATCTTTTGGCAACTTCTTTTAATCAGAAATGACAAGAGTATAAACTTGGCCTGTAACCTGTCAGCAATTCTCAGCATGTGCTTGGAGAACCAATTATACAGTTATGCTTTCTGTAGCAACTTGGCCTGTAACCTGTTAGCAGCTTTCAGCACCTGTTTGGAGACAAAAGCACACGAACCATACAGTTATGCTGTATGTAACTGCTGTGCGCTAATCTCATTGTGTCTGGCATTCAATAGACTGAGTATTCTCCTTATCAATATTATCTTAAATCAGTAATGGGTTCTTTTAGTGGCCTAGAATATAAAAGGGCACCTGAATTGGACCAAATCTTTTGTTAGGCTATTGTTCTCTTGTTTCCTTAAAAGTCATGAAGTAAGACATCGACTTCTCGATAAGTTTTTTGATGCCATATTGCGTTCCTCTGAAAAAACAGTGGTGTGTGAGTGAACGAGGTGTTCTATTTAACAGAGCTATGGCCCTTGAAGGGGGGCAAAAAAGAATTGAAGTGTGAAGTTATCGTATGCTGCTCTTGCAGGTACGGTGAAGAAGCAGGCAAGGCTACAAATGAAAGTCTTGGTGCTGCAGGGCATGCAATTGGGACTGCATGGACTGCATTCAAAATCCGAAAGGCATTTAATCCAAAAAGTGTACTGAAACCCAGTTCACTGGCCAAGTCTGCTGCTAAAGCGGCCGCCGCCGAGAAGAAGGCAAAAAAATCCAAGTGACTGGGATGCTGCAGTCTCCGCTTATACTTACTGTTCTGTTAAGGTGTGACATTAAATAGAAATGTTGTCTGTAGCTGGACTTATTAATTTTATATCATTTATGTAGCAATTCATTGCAAACATGATGTAAAGTACCAAACTTGAATATCCAGCACTGGCTTTTCTAAGGTTGCTGCTTTCCTGAATAGGTTCTCAGCTTTGCAGGTGCGTTCTGAAATTACCCTGGAAATGCTCCACTGGCTTCGTCTCTGTGTGGCATCTTGAATGTAGGAACCTATGACCTTCAGGAATGGCGTTTTCATTTGGCAGATTTGAAAATCTGTGGCCCTTTACCGGGTTATCAGTTCACTACTGTTCAGCTTGCTCTTACAATCATTTGAAGATGATTCCACAACCATTTCTGAAGATATCGTACATAGACAAGTTAGCATCAAATTGTATCCTTAAAAGATTCATCTCGTGCTCCTTTTTTCAAGTGCTAGCCAGTGGAGTTGGTTAAACATCATTTTCTTCCGCGGATATTTTCCAACCCTTGTAGCTTTTCCCACGCATTTAGCCAGGCAGGAAAATAGAGAAGTTTGGTAATGAGTGGAATGCCATTGTTGCGGGATTGGCATGGCGTTGGCATCAGCATCCACCTACCCATTCAACCATCTGTGTGCCGGTCACTAATCGAATGGTGGGTCATATCCTCAAAGTGATCTAGGATTGCCAATGAGATAGCAGCATGTTAGGGATAGCAATTAACAAACACACCACACTGAATCATGGCGGATCCTAACAGCTCAGGAAGATTGCCAAGTGCTCCGTATTTCAGACACGTCACCGGGTTGAACAAGCCCATTAGCTTTTTTATGGAGCACCAACGTGGAAGGATGGATGTGATTGTGGTAGTAACGAGTTCTCTCATATATTTTACTCAACTTGTTGCATCTTCTCTCTTAAAAAAAAGAAAAGGTATTTACGATGAATATAGGAGAAGCTGAGGATCTTGCAGCCCAGTCCTGTCTACGATGTCTAATGTAAAAGAAATCACGTGTTCAACCTGAAGGAATCATAATTTATTATTTATTTTTGTTCTTCAAATTAATTCGAGTGTAATACCACTGGTATTGACAAATGGGAAGATATTTTGTGGGCACTCAAGCCGTTGTTTGCTTTAGGGCTGAACTCTTGAGGAGATCATCTAATAAAAGTGGTTGAGACAAATATCAATGATTCATCTCACTTAAAAATTTAAGTTGTTAGGTGATATTTCAGAATATAATTTATATTATTCTTTAACACACTTTCTCAAATGAAAGTTCTTTGAATTTGAAACTTGCATAGACTCATAAAATGGGATAATGAGATTCGAACACGTGATCGCTAGGTCGACAAGACTCTGATACTATGTCAAGAAATTATCTTATCTAAAAACTTAAAATGTTAATTAAGATTTCAAAATATAATTTATATCAGGCCATAGATAATCCACCTTACCTTCACACTTGGGGACAAAGAAAATCAATAATATTGGTGGATTGGTGAAGTGGATTCACAAAATTGAAGTTCTAGAGGTAGAGGAGGTGGAAGGAAAGCCAGAGATAGAGCACGCCCCGTCCTCACACTATTCTTTATTCATTATGGATTGATATGAGCTGCCCCAACTTGATCCAAAAATAATGTTATCACCATCTTATCTTTTCACCACCCCCTTCTTTTCACCCCTTTTAAACTCTTTAAATCTGATATTTTTGCCTTCTAATGATTCAAGCTACATCACCCGATACCTAATTAGGTCAACTTTAACAGATTATTTTATTTTAATTTTTTGAGAGAGCAAGTTTGTTTGATTGTTTATGCTATGCTCTTATATGAAAAATTATTTAAAAAAAAATGCTTGGTTGTTGATGCTTTTTTACAATCAAGAAAAGTTTTACTATAAACTAAAGAAAAAGTTCGTTTGTATACCTAATTGTCCATGCCATATTGTGAGATGAAGCATATTGTTTTTTTTCAAAAAAAAAAAAAATGATTGTGTTGTTGATGCCTTTCACCAGTAAGAAAAGTCTTACTTTAATCTAAAAAGTTTACAATTCAGTTCAATAAATTAAATTACATATGTTAATAACTGATATTAAATTCATTGATTTTAACCAAAAAATGAGTCGAGAATCTGAGATAAAAATAATTATTTCTTAGAAAAATTGAATATTCATTTTAGTTTAAAATTAGATTCTTTAAGTTTTAACTGGTTTAAGTTAATAAAATTAAAATATATTTTTTGAAATCAAATATTAACTCAGCATTAAAAGTTATTTTTAACATTACAAGAACCCTATATAAAATCAACTAAAACCAAACATCAATTCCCATCCTAAACAACTTAATACGATTAAATTAAAAATAAAAATTGCAAGTGCAGTGTTTACACTATTGATATGCAGTGTTTGAATAAATAACAAAATAAAAAAGGATGCAAATAAAAAAAAAAGGTTGAGATTTGTTAGATACAAAACAAAATGACAAAATTTTAAAAAGAAGGAATCCAATAAAAAATAAAAATAAAGCGAAGGTAGTACCAAGGGTAATTTTTTTTTTTTGAAAAACCGAGAAAAACATAACAAAAAAAAACCGATTAGATTTTTTAAAATTTTCAGTCTGGTTTGTTTTTAAGGAAAAAACTGGTAAACTAAATTGATTCAAATTAAAAAAAAAAATGCTATAATTTGATTTATTCTTCCGCTTCAATTTAAAATTTTTGACTTGCTTCTATTTTGATTAAATGAGAGAGAGAAAACTTGTTTAAAGTGAAAAAAAAACCCTAAAAAACCAAAATTATTTTTTTAGTTAAAAATCAATCTGAAACTGGTCGGTTTAAATCAGATTTGATTCAGTTTCATTTTTTTTTTTTTCTAATTTAATTATTTTTATTTATAAAAACAAACCAAATCAAAAATATCCATCCTAGATGTACCTTCACTGCTGATACGCAGGTGCTTTCCACCTCAAGTATTTAAAAATGTGTGGAATAATCTACAGAAAAAGGGAGGTCTATAACATAGTTTTTCTAGTACAATAAAGTCACGTAGTATTTATCTTATCAAATATAATTTCATGAAACCACGCTATAGTTATCAAATAAATTTTTTTTTAAAAAAAAAACCTAATAAAAAATAAAAAAATTATTTTTAAAATCAACATATCAAAATAATTTATAAACATAAAAAAACAATTTTCAAAAACACCCCTATTCAAATATTTCCCATCCTAAATAGTAACAGTTTACGAGAATATATCACACAGGCACTGATTTGAAGCTCATCCTTATCATCATGTGGCATTCTATCTTGAGCCAGCCCCCCCTACTATATTCTTTCTTGTAGTTGGACATCCTGCTCCTCTCTGAACTCCATCTCTACAAGCACACCATATCCCACACCAAATCAAATATCACTTTTTTTTTTTTTTGTGGCCTTCAATTTTTTATTAATAAGGATCTTCGATTGACCTTAAACTTACACGCACCTCAATTAATCCTATAATTTTTTAATTTTTAGCAACCTAAGTAGAAAGAGGTCAGTCCACTCTACTCCGATTGATGTTGAATCTCCAGTCTCCAACAATGGATCAATTCGCCAACAGGGTATTGACCTGGTGGTCAAGAAGAGCTTCTCCCTTCCTCTCACCCCAGGTTCAAGTCTTGTCAAGCACGCATGTCATCCCCGCGATGCCTTACATGCTCATTAAGTTTGCAGGATGTTCAGTGGGCTCGGGGATTTAATTGTGGTGCGCGCAAGCTGACCCGGACATCCCGGTTATAAAAAAAAAATAATGGATCAATTCCATGAGTCAATGGTGTGGTGTAGGCACAAGGATGTCATCTCTTTCAGTCTCCTAAAAAAAACACAAAAAACTGGGATAATCCTGGCATGAATAC
This sequence comes from Salix caprea, assembly GCA_964035475.1. Lineage (NCBI taxonomy): Eukaryota > Viridiplantae > Streptophyta > Magnoliopsida > Malpighiales > Salicaceae > Salix > Salix caprea. Next base: position 12,146,689 of record OZ037750.1, on the reverse strand, counting down.
TGGGGTTACATTCTCCTATTGCAACTCTCCTATACGAGCCCTACGATGGAATGCTAATCCAGAACAGTTATATTTTGAATTTAAATACGAGAGGATACTGGGTTCTAGAGTCTTTCCATGAATTCTATTAAAAATAAAGATTAGTTTTTTATTTGATATGTGAAGAACAAGTTCAAAAACAAATTCGAATGGTTGTTTGGAAATATCCCAGAGGCTAATTGAAAAAGAACAACATGATATCTATAAATTTGAATCTCAGAAAGTCAAGAGCACTAAAGCTCTCTGTCACTGCTGATCGTGTTCTTCAACTTCAACTGTACCCATAATTTGAGGCATTGTTTTCTTCCTCAAAAAAACAAGATATAAAGTGCTTTGGTCGTTTTGAAGGGCTATAAGTCCAAGCTGACCCACTCCAATTGGTGAAGCAATTTTCACTTCAAAGTTTCACCCTTTTCACCTCCCTCCTCGAGCTTGAATTACCAAACCCTACTTTACAGTTTGGGACGGAAGGCAATCGAGAGAAACAGAGTTGAGATAGGTGGCAAAGATCTTGTGGATGAGGAATAAAAACCCACTTTAGAAAATGTGCCATGCTTTCAAGAGGTGGGGAATGACACATGTAAACAGCATATTGAACACCACAACCCATTAATCATGTACACATGCTGTCTCTCTCTCTCTCTCTCTCCCCCCCATGCATAAACAAAGCATAAGTTCTTGCTAATGTATCAGACTTTATTTTCTTTTCAGAGATGGCAGGGGAAGGACATCGTAGAAACTACTCTAGTACCACGAGTTCTAACGAATGTTCACCTACTGTAGGCACTGACACACCAATAATGGCAACTCCTCTGAGAAAAGTGTGTGACAGAATCCTGGGTTTCGCCAGTTCTTGCAGAAAGAATACAGCTCCTTACGGTAGAAGGATTTTCTATAGAGATGTTGAGCAAGATGAGTTCCAGTATGGAAACACTCACTGTCTCTCCTCTTACTACAGTGTTTTTGTAGTTCGCCTGGCTATCATGGTTGGTCCAATCTCTCTCTTTCTCCTTGTACGGATGTATTCCTTATAACCTCCATCAATCGAATTTATTGATCAATCCTGCAACTTAGCTGATGGAAATGTGTTGTCTCGTGTATCAACTACTCTACGGTTGATAATGAAAGTAGCATCGGGCACGAAAAATTGAAAGGAATGGAGTAAATTAGCAATGGTTGTGTAGTCCAGATAGGGAAAGTAATGATGACTCAGGTCCAGATCCTACCCTTGCTATCTAAAGAACTGGGAAGTGAAAATGAAATGGAATTCATTGCCTATGTCAGCTAGATAAAGCCTTTATCTTTCCAAATTCTTGCTTCATATTATTCAGTTTTCGTTTTATGTTACATGATTATGGTAAGAAACTATGAATTGGGAATCCGGGAAGTTGTTTTTGGGATGCCAGAAACTGCTGTTCTGGTCAATGAGTGCATCTATCAATTTTCTGTCAATGTTTCTTGCAGGCTATGCTCGCAATTTTGATCGGTCTGCTAACAATACTAACGTGGCATTTCACAAGAAGCTATACAAAAAAGTCGTTGGATACCTTAGCTTCTGGCCTTCGATATGAAATTCTGCAACGCCCGATATTAAGAATGTGGAACGTTTTGAACTCCACAGCTGAAATAACTGCAGCCCAGGTTAAGCTATCAGAGTATGTAATCAGACGGTACAGCAAGCCGGCCAATCAAGCAGAGCAAGTGGAGGTTGTTGTGTTTATGATGATCTCAAAGTTCTGCCATAATCTGATAATAAAATTATTCTCTGGATTATTCTGAACTGCTGTAGTTAACTTGTCTTTCTTTCTGTGTTTTTTCAACAGCTGTATGAAGTGATGAGGGATATAACATGGGCACTGTTTTCCAGCAGAAAAGCTCTCAATGCAATAACCATAAATTACAGAAATGGTTTTGTCCAGGCTTTCCATAGGGATCATAGGAGCAACAACACATTCTACATCTACTCTGATCTTGTGAACTACTCGATCAATTCCCAGGGACCTTATGATACAAATATGTTCTCGTCGCATCAAGCATGGGATGATCAATCCATCCACCGTAACGTTTCAGCAATTTGGTATCGTGAACCACTTGATCCCATCTCCGGTGAAAAGAAAGGAAAAGCAAGCCCAATTCCACCAGATGATCTTATCAATATCGCAGGCCTTTCACAGGTACCTGATGGCGTGGCTTCATGGCACGTGGCAGTAAGCAAGTATACAGATTCACCTCTGCTTCAAGCAGCATTGCCTGTGTGGGATTCTTCCAATAGAAGCATCGTGGCCGTTGTGGGTGTTACTACTTCTCTTTTCAGCGTTGGCCAACTGATGAGAGAGCTTGTTGAGGTTCATAGTGGATACATATATTTGACCTCTCAAGAGGGTTATTTACTGGCAACTTCCACAAATGCTCCTCTATTAACAAATTCAACAACAAGACCTAATCTTATAATGGCTGTCGACACTGAGGAACCAATTATAAGAATGGGAGCTCGATGGTTGGAGAAAGACTATGGAAACAAGTTGACTCCAGGTCAAATTGTTCATGTGGAGAACGCAAAACTTGGCGACCAGCAATATTACATCGACTCGTTTTTTCTAAATTTAAAGAGGCTCCCTATCGTAAGTATCGACCCTACTGATGTTATATAGAATTGAATTCTTTTTAAGCTCCTCGTTATGCCCATGTAGAGTGAAAAATAGACTAAAATGATCTTGTTTATTTTATTTGGTTTTATGCTTATTGTTTGTCTTAGCACTTAGCAAGCTCATACAATTTGTGCAGGTGGGGGTGATCATCATTCCAAGAAGATATATAATGGGAAAGGTAGATGAGAGGGCATTCAAAACATTGGTTATCCTCATTTCTGCATCTCTGTGCATCCTTGTCATTGGATGTGTCTGCATTTTGATTCTCACTAATGGAGTATCGAAGGAGATGAAACTGAGAGCAGAACTGATAAGCCATCTTGATGCAAGGAGAAGAGCAGAGGCATCAAACAACTACAAAAGTCAGTTTCTGGCGAACATGAGGTAAATGACTTCTTGTCATAATAGAAATCTGCTTATGAGCTTGAATATTCAATTAGACCCCTCAAGTTTGTACGAATTCCACGAAGTTTGAGTACCCTGAAGATGTTTTTTCTGTTCTTGAGCATTAACGGAAGTAAATATTCGTTTCATTTTTGAACTACAGTCATGAATTGAGGACTCCTATGGCTGCAGTGATTGGCCTGCTGGACATTCTTATCTGTGATGATTGTCTCACAAATGAACAATATGCAACTGTTACGCAGATCAGAAAATGCTCCACGGCTCTACTCCGGCTTCTTAACAACATACTGGATCTTAGCAAGGTGAGACACTAACAATAGCCAAGAAATCGTGAACACTTCTAACAGTGACAAAGATGTTAAGATGGTTGCTAAACCAGAACATCCCTCAATAAGTCACAGAAAGTCATTTTCTTGAACCATTTCGAAATGATACAGGTTGAATCTGGAAAACTGGTTTTGGAAGATGCTGAGTTTGACTTGGGAAGAGAACTCGAAGGACTTATCGACATGTTCTCTGTTCAGTGCATCAACCACAATGTTGAGGCTGTTTTGGATCTCTCTGGTACGTGTTTAATAATTCTCATTGCTCAATTTCTGTCATGTATCGATCATATGATCATTAACCTCTTTCTATTTCTGATGCTCATTGCTATTTTCATTTTCTGTATGCAGATGATATGCCGAAATTAGTTCGAGGAGACTCTGCCAGAGTTGTTCAAATATTTGCAAATCTGATAAGCAATTCTATAAAGTTTACAACAAGTAGGTTTGACAACTGCATTGCTAACTTTCCTAGATTTGACCATGCGTACCAAAAAAATGTAAATTAAACTAGGGAAATTATGATCAAATAACAATGTGTATTCAACTTCGTCTAGCTTAACTGACTCCTAAAAATGACTTTCAGCGGGTCATATTATTCTGCGTGGTTGGTGTGAGAACTTCAATACATTTAATGACGCACGGTTTCACCTGGATCAGAAGAAAATGCGTTGTGCACCTAAGCCAAAACTTAGGCAACAAGGGAATCATATGAAGAAGGCCTGGAAGAAGGACAACAAAATGATTCTTTGGTTTGAAATTGACGACACAGGCTGCGGTATGAACCTCAAAAAATGTCTGAAAAAATATAAAAACCTCTTCCATTTATATGGTATTTCTAACAATGTTTTTTTTTCCTATCTGCAGGAATTGATCCAGGCAAATGGGAGTCTGTATTTGAAAGCTTTGAACAAGCTGATCCTTCAACAACTCGATTGTAAGTAAATGAGACAAGTTTTAACTGGCCACAGCTGGTTTGATTCATCGATTGAATATTTTACCTAAGTTTATTTGAAGTTGATACTTGATAGTTGAACTGAAAAAATAGGCATGTGAATACATTAAGCAAATCTAAGATCCATAACTGAAATCCTTACATATTCTGTTCTTTAACAATTCTCCATTTCAGGCATGGCGGCACTGGTCTTGGACTATGCATAGTTAGAACTTTGGTGAGTAAACTCCACATTCATATAACTAATATCTTGCAGAATTTATGAAGAGAAAAATGATCATCCTAATCCATTTTATGCTTCCTAGTCTATAGCAGCTTACTGTGATTGACCTCTGTAACTTTTCCTAATTGCTGGGGATGACAGGTTAACAAGATGGGTGGAGAAATACAGGTTGTGAAGAAGAATGGATCTGGAACCCTAATGCGACTATACTTGCTCCTCAATACACCTGCAGATGGTGCAGACCTACACTGCCAAGTAGATTTTTCCAGTCAAAATATCGTGGTGAGTAATCTTGCTTTCTTCAGAAACAAACTGTAAGCTTCTTCTTCGTCAATGTTTTGATGATATTATACAGATAAATACCCGGGCTTGTTACTCTCACCTCAGCAATCACCATATCCTGCGTTCTTATATTTACATAACTGTAATTGTAGGTACTGTTGGCGCTATATGGCAGCATGGGCAGAGTTATTATGTCCCAGTGGCTGCATAAAATTGGATTGACCACTTCGGGAGTTTCTGATTGGAATGAGCTGACACAAGTTCTTCGGAAACTCTTTCATGGCAGAAGACGTGAAAATGGCTTTGATGTTAATTGTTCTTTGAATGAGCCATTAAAATCTGAAGTGCTTAATATTGAAGACATGAAGGACCCTGTATTCATCATAGTTGTTGATATAGGGTTGCTCGACTTGAGCACAGATATATGGAAGGAACAGATAAACTTCCTCGACAAATTCTCTGGAAAAGCCAAGTTTGCATGGATGCTCAATCATGACACTTCAAACGCAATAAAGATGGAACTTCGCAAGAAGGGGCATTTACTGATGGTTAATAAACCGCTTTACAAGGCCAAAATGATTCACATTTTGGAAACTGTCATAAAGGAGAAAGATCTTGAGCGTCAAAAGCAAAGTCCGGATGCTGCAAGAGCTAAGACGAAGGACGGTGACATGCATGAATGTCTTGAGATTGATTCCACTCATTTTGACACTGCCAGCTCTGAAGAATCTGATATGGCTGAAATGGGCAAATCCAATTCTCCAAGCACATTTCATCTCAGAGAAAAACGAAGGGAAACAGAAAAGATGGCAAGTGAATCTCAGTGCCAATCATTTAAGAAGTGCTTAGTTGAATTGGCTAATGTTGATGCAGAATCAAGAGAAGATCCATGTCAACTTAGGCCCAATTTACCAAGTACCCAACATGGAAAAGATATGCTAGTCTGCAACAAGCAAGCACCCTTCTCAACTCAAAACGAGAGTTCTAAACACGAAGAACGAATTTCAGAAAGCAGTAGCCATAAAGAACAGGGCAATTCATATTCCAGCAAAGCAGGGAATCTTGATGGATTACGGATTCTGCTTGCAGAAGATACTCCTGTTCTTCAGAGAGTTGCAACCATCATGCTAGAAAAAATGGGGGCTAAAGTTATTGCTGTCGGAGATGGACTGCAAGCAGTAGAAGCTCTAAATTGCATTTCGAGTGAAAAGGATTTCAAAAGGGAATCCCCTGGAGATGATGGAGAAACAGGTTTACAAACAGATATTCAGGATTCCCCACGATATGACCTGGTCCTAATGGACTGTCAGGTAAGAAATGAATACAGAAATTGATAGTTTGTTCTGTCTAACTCAAATCTAGTCTATATTATGCTAACTCTGATTGATTCTGTGCCAGATGCCAAAGATGGACGGCTATGAAGCAACGAAAGCAATAAGGAAATCAGAATCAGGAACTGGATTCCACATTCCCATCGTTGCATTGACAGCCCACGCAATGTCGTCAGATGAAGCCAAATGCTTGGAGGTTGGCATGGATGCTTATCTGACAAAGCCGATTGACTACAAGTTGATGGTTTCCACCATTCTATCACTCACTAAAAGAACAGCCTAACCTTTCCTGTCACTTGCCATGCAAAAGCTAACCACAGAATTGCTGCACTATTACAGCATGCTCGTCAAATGTAAGAGTATTACCCCTTTGACGTCCTCCTAGGTTCTTAGATCAAGGGTTTCGAGTTCTTGTTTGCAATAACATTAAACTTGTACAGCTTGTAACTCACGGTTTTAGGTTCTTGATTTTGTATTGCATGCAAGTTATAGAATTAAGAGTTTCGAAAAAAAAGAACAAATATATATATATGAAGATCTATACTTATAGTCTCTCTGATTCAAGAAACCAAAAAGGATGACAGCAGAATTTAACATTCAGTGAATCAGATTTGTTGCTCGCATGTTTGAGAGGAACATGACCAGTCTAGTTCCTTGTTGGGCAAGAGAGAATTCGGAAGGTGAAAATGAAACACAAACAATGAACTCCTAGTAGGTATGCATATCATTACCATAGTCATTATATCTGCTCTTTCAAACATGATTTATCAGGTTGTGTTGGTGAGGTTGAGGACTTGGATTTTTTTAGAAGGTGAAGGTTCAAAATTAGTTGAAAAATCTAAATAGAAATAAAAGTCATCAAAATTATTATTTACATGTACTCAAAAGAGTTTGGCTTCTTATGATAGTAAGATGAACAATGAAGCCAAACATTTTTTCACTTTGATCTTCAAAGTTTTTTGAGGATTTGTTTCAATTTTATTCTTTAATATTGCGTTTAATGAGTATAAAACTTTAAAGTTTATTTCAATTTTCTTTCTATAAAACTATTATAATCTCATGATCTTGTTTGCGAGTATTGCTGGTTAGTAGTGTTGACTTGAGTCATTTTCTTCTTCTTTTTTTTCTATTATTTATTTTCAACTTTATCCTTTAAAATTGGTTTGATTGGGGATAAAATTTTATAATTTGTTTGATTTATTTTCTATAAAATTATTCTAGTCTTTTTACATAGGTTTTGTAAGTTAACTTTGATTGACTCGAGTTATTTTCTTGTCTTCTTTTATTTGATTTTCTTTTTAATTTAATCTTTCAAAATTAAGTTTATTAAGAATTATGATTTATAATTTTCTTATTTGATTTCTATGGTATTATTACCCAAGTCATGGGTTAGACTAGTTGACTTAGTTTTCTTTTTTTGTTGATTTTTTTTAGTTTCATCTTCTATATTAAGTTTATTAAGAATTTAGTTTCATAATTTTTTTTGCCTTACATTCTACGAGGTTATCCTAATTTCATAACTCAAGCCACAAATTTGGTTGGTTGACTAGGGTGGTTTTTTTTGTTTTTTTAATCTCACCTTTTAACAATAGATTGATTATAAATTGAGTTTTATAATTTATTTTATATGTGATTATCCTAGTCTTATGATCTATTTTTTATTGGTTAACTCGATTTTATTCAATGTATTTATTTTTTAGTTGAATTTTATCTTCAATTTCATCACTTAATATTAGATTGATTAAAAATTGAGTGTAATAATTTTTTTTGTTGGGCTACTAGGGTCTCATGAACTAGATAATAAATTGATATGAATTGATCATTTCCATATTTTTTTAAAAATATTTAATTTTTCTTAGTTATTTTTTATCAGTCAATTAAATTGTCTTTTAATATATCCAGTTAATCAAGTCACATCAATCTCCATATAATTTATTATTTTAAAAGTAACTTACATTAACAACTCTTGAATATATATTTTTTTGTCATTTTGGTGTGATAATATGTTCTGTATTTATATTGTTAGGTTTTTTTTTTTTTTCAGAACAAGAAAAATCAAAACATTAAAATTCTTACATTATTTTCTCAGATCTCTTTCTGCATTTTTTTTTATATAAAATATAAATATAGGAGGAATGCTTGTATCCATGGTCATCCACGACAAACAGAATTAAAAATGCTAATTAATACAAATAAAGACAAAAACTATCTTGAGTCATAACAATATATCAAAAAATATTAAATAAAAAAACTTTCAAAATTGAACCGGTGAACTAAAAAACATTCATCTTAATTTGTGAGAGCAAAACACGAAGAGTTTGACATAAGAGTTTGGATTCTCCCAAATTGGAGTTTTTTAAAGGACAGCAAAGAATAATCATAATTCATCTTATTTTATAGTAAAAACAAAAATAGAAGATAATAGGTTTTAAAAACTTACATCCCTGACCGGCAATGGGGGTAAAAGTTCAGAAGATCAAGCACGCAGTATTATTATAGCACCAATGATTGGCACTGAAAAATTCCAGAAATCCAGGGTTCGAGGGAGGAGGACGGGATCCCGATGAATACTCATTGACTTTTCAATGCTAAGTCAATGTCTTTTGCGATATTTTGCGAGTCAACTGAAATACCAAACAGTCCTCTTCTAGCAAACCCAGAACAGTAAAGGCCATTTTTTCCTTTCCAGATGTTGGGGAAGCAAAGTTTTGGCATTCCACTTTCATCAAAAAGGTCTTGGCCACCCTGCAACAACGATGAAAGACACTTTCTATGATTAGCTAGCAATTAATTACCAAAATCAGAATATATATATTTTGAAAAACAAATCCAATACCTTTAGCCAGTGTCTGACAGTACTTTTGTAGCCAGTGGCAAAGATTATGGCATCAAATCGTTTGATTTCCCCGTTGGCAAACTCGATCCTGCTTCCTTGGATGCCTCTTATGGATGGAAAAACCTGAAACAATCATGGTCATCATCGAAATATATGTAATATTTTACAGCAAAATGATCATATACAGCTAGTTTTGCACGTAAATTTAACATTAATTACCTGAACCTCTTTTCTTCTGATCTTTTCCACAGTCCCAACATCGATTGTAGGGGTTCGGCCGACTCTTTGTTTTACATAGAACGGTCCTTCGGAAGGTCTTGGGAATCCGAAATTTGAAATATCTCCATGCTTCAGCTTGCTTAGTAAGACAACTATGAAGTCTACTATCTTGCATGGCACGCCAAAGCCCAGCAAACGCATACCAATATACACAATATTTGTGGAGAGAACATGCACAGGACTACGAGCAACGATGGAGGTCTTGGCGCCCCAGTTTGACAGATCGTAAGCAATTTCCATTCCTGAATTCCCACAACCAACAACTAACACATCTTTTCCCCTGTATTTTTGGCCTTTTTCGTACTTGCTCGAGTGGATGAACTCTCCACCAAAACTATCAAGCCCCAACACCTCAGGAATGAACCCTTTACTGTTCTCACCGGTTGCGACCACGAGAAACCTCGCAACATACTCTTCATGCACGTTTAGATCGACATTTCTAGCTCTGATATGCCACTTTCCTGTTTCTTCATCATGATAGGCTGACTCGACAGACCTGCTGCATCGCGGATTGATCCTAAAATGAGACACGTAGCTGTGCAAGTAATCAATGAAACCCCTTCTGGGGACGAATGTGGGCGAATCAGATGGGAAGGCCATGAATGGAAGTTGACAGTATTCTTTCGCGAGGTGTAGCTTTAGACGGTCGTAAGCCCTCTTTTGCCACAGAGATGCATAGCAATCCTCTCTTTCAAGAACAATGTTAGGGATTGAAAGACGATTGAGGCACGCAGACGTTGCCAGACCTGCTGGTCCTGCACCTACAATCACCACATCAATGGCTTCCATTAGAAATACCAGTTAACACCAAAGGTTTAGAGCTTTTTCTTAATGTAGTGGCTGCTCGATTTCATGTATTTATACAAGAGAATGCATGGGATAATTCTCCTTTTTTTAAGAGCTTCTGATCAGATTATACGCTGCCCTCTCGACAAATACATGAACTGTTGCCGTATGAAAAAACAGTTTCAGGATACTACTCGAGGAGGTGTATCCTAATTAACCCAGCCATTTATTACAGATCAAGGGACAAGGTTACAGGTACCCTAACCTTAAAAAGTATGTTTACTGTCAAAAAAGATGATAAGAAATTAAGATGAGGGTTCATGAAGAGCGAGCAGCAGTTATGGTAATTCCTAAATCACTTGAATCTAGCTAGATTTTATTTCTGCATGTGGTACTGCTTCCGGAATTAAGAATGCTGGTGCATAAATGTTGGCTAAAATGCATGGATTTCTTCGGTGTCAGGTCTGGGATTTTAAGCATGCATGCATGCATGTTCAATGTATGATAATACAATCTGCATTGGGCAAAATTGTTTCTATATTAGATGCAATCCATAAATGCTAGACTTGCTTTTGATATTATCTGTTCGTCTTTCTTAGAAAAGTCGTTCTATATATCATTGATGATTATATATGTAACTATGATTATGATTATGTGCGTTAAATAATATAAAAAAAGAATTTTATTAATACGTGTAAAAGTATGAGTATTTGATTCAATATAAATATTTGTATATTAACTTTTTGCTTAAAATAGGAATTATCATAAAATACTAAATTAATTAGATTTTCTTCTAATACTAGAGATTTCTTTCTTTCTACAAGGGTTTGGGTTGCGTTTCAAAAATGCTTTTAATTTTTTTTTTAATTTTAAAAAAATAATATTTTTAGATTATTTTAATCTACTATTATCAAAAATTATTTTTAAAATATAAAAAAAATGTTATTTTAATATATTTCTAAATAAAAATCATTATTAAAAACAATCTCAAATAATCGATCTTTCACCGTGCATTTCTGACGCTAATAATGTGGTCAATTTCTAATATAGATACTTTTATAAAATTTAAAAAGAATAATTTTATTTCTTTAAAATATTAAAAAATTGAAATGTGATTCTATGCATATTGGTTTAAGTTATTTTGTATTGCGAAAGGCAGTTATTGTCATTATGATTATTAGGAAAGTAAAGGTAATTCAATTGGATAGGTATTAAGCAACGGAAAGAAATTCCAATTATAATTAAGCATAATTTTTTTTTATCAATTATACTAATTAAGCATATATTGTTTAGAAAAGGGGTCCAAATATCATTTTGAAATGTTATTTATTTTTAAAAAAAAATGCGGAGAGGACAATATTTTTTTATTTTCAATAAATGGAACTTTCCTTGACTAGATGCAAGAAAAAAAAATATTGTTTATTGTATGATTAATATATGTTTGAAAGTGTAGTTGAAGTTACTTTTCGAAATATTTTTCGTTTAAAAATATATCAAAATAAAAAATGTTATTTTAAAAAAAAATGAAATCAGCACATTAAAATGATCTAAAACATTAAAAAAATTAAATAAAATATTTTTATTTTTTTACTTTAAAACAAAGTGTCAAACAAACAAAGTAGAACTTTTCTCAATGCAAGGCAAAGGTTAAGGTAGAGCCAACAATTCATAAGGTTATCCAAACTTAATTATTATTATTTTATTATTTTGGGATGTTTGTTAAGAATTTGGTGAGTTTTTATTCCTAATTCTTTCATTTATCATTTTTTTAATCTGCTAGTTGTGTCAAAAATATTTTGAATTCTTTTATACATTTTATGGGTTTGTTTGGGTTATGTTTTGATTTTGGTTTTATTTATTTAGTGTTAGTAATACAAAGGGCAAAGGGTAAGGGTTGAGGCATAACTACAAATAATAATTCATCTTCGATCAAAACAAGTAGATTTAATTAAATGCCTTTAAAAAAAATTGTGTCAAATTTTCCCATATTATTTACCTCTTGTTTCCTTCTTTTATTTTTCAAAAATAAAATAAAATCATTTAATATGAAAGTGGAGATTAGAGAGGGATTAGTATGTTAATTAATGTGTATTTGGCACTACATTTCAAAAACATTTTTGGAAAAAAATATATTTTTATTTTGAATTAAAAATTTTAAAGTTTTTTAAATCATTTTATTGTATTTATGTTTATGTTTTTACTTCATTTTTAATAAGTTTTTGTTTAGGAGAGCATAAAATAGGCTATGTAAAATCGTCTTCAGCTCGAGGCATTAAAAACAATGGCCCATGCAGGTTTCGAACCTGCGACCTTCGCGTTATTAGCACGACGCTCTAACCAACTGAGCTAATAGGCCTGTTCGTGAACGGGTCTCTTAATTATATTAAAGATACACTTCTAAACGTAGAAACGCAAAGAAGAAGTACATAATAAATTCATAGCTAACAGCGTGTTGCTCAATCGATCCCATCCTACAACGGTTTAGGCCATGAAAGAAGATTACGAGGTACGCGCTACTGTTCTCTGCTTCTATTTAATTTCATGTTCATCTCTTAATTATCTCTGAATCATTTATTTTTCTTTAATCGTTTCGAAATGATATCAAAACTTTGGCTGCTAATCTATCTTATTATAAATTAGTTGATTATCTATGATTTTGATGTTAATTGATTTCCTAACGATCTAGGCTCTGTTCCGTTTCAAGTTAGGGTTTCGAATAATTTGTTAATCCAATTATTTTATGTCTACTGAAAATCATAATCATTAATTTCACCGATTTATTTCGTCTGCGAACATGATGCCTAGGTTGACTGTACATAATGCTCTTACTGCTCCGTGTTTAGAACATATGTAGTTGGAGTGCTGGTTGACTTTTTGTCATTAAATTACAAAACAGAGGAAAATAGGGTGCCCTAGCTGTGCAGACATGAGTAGATTATCGAAGCAGGTTGCCTCTATTTAACCCAAGGTTACCCCTGTCTATGTTTTACTGGGAGTTGAATGCCTTGTCGAGTTTGTAAAAAATGCCGTTTCTTAATAAGTTTTTTCTTTTTTTGATGTTGTTGCGCTTGTAATTTTGTCAATATTGGAAATATAGAATAATCCCTAAAAATTTCCCAGCTGTTGGCTGCTTTCTTTATTTCAAGTCTAATTGTAATGATGTGTTTTGCAGATTGAAGAGAAAAAGCAAGCTGCTGCTGATGTCTTGTTTCAGTATTCAAAGTTTGTGATGGCATGTATAGGAAATCAAGCTCGCCCTGCTGGCTTGAGGTTGCATTTAATGAAGGTAATACATCACAGCCGGTATCTGGTTAGTTGGAATAGCTTAGCAACCATAATTCTTTAAGCTCATATATTTATTTGATCAATTAACTCAAGGATGGTTTGAGCAATTTCTAGTTTTGCCTAATGTATCTTCTTGGAAAATCTCATCAATTGAATGAGTGGATCTGACTGGTAATTTCCACAAATTCTCAATGATTTAAATTCTCAGGGGAAGATTTTCGGTAAGGTGAGTATTTTTTGTTCTAGATGCTTAAATTGTTTATCTAAGAAATGTTCTACCTAGGTCTGTGGACATTGCACAAAAACTATGAATCTGATCAAACGATTAATAGATAAAAGTTTCCTGTTCTTGTCTTTCATGTTTCAGGAGATTTCAGGTTTACCAACTTCTCTGAAGAGAGAATCGTCCCATGTAGCAGCTTCACCTGATGCAATGGGTGAATCATCAAGTTCAGGTACTGCCAGACTAGATAAAGCAGACAGTTTCCGTGCATTATAGTTTTCAGAGAGAGTTGTGGAGTGTTTGATGTTTGGAGTCTTTTGTATATTTGCTAAGCCACATAAATCCCTGTTTCTGTTTTATTATTGGCTTATGGGTTTATGGCCTTTATTCTATTGTGGGCGAATATTTTTAATGTGATATAGGAAATTGTCTATCCTCATATGATGTATAATACTGAGATGTCTACAAAATAACAACTTATTTCTACCTTCTCAATCATCTATTTCATTCTCTTCACATGGAGTTCTGCTTGTCTCCGCTATCTTGAACTCTATATATTGCATTACAATTTACAGCGTTTACATGCTATTATATGAATTTTGTATATCTTGCTAAAATAAAGGGGATTGGCATCTTTGTTCGGCCTCAATTTAAGAGAAGTGGTTGTCTTTCTATAGATGTGAGACCTGAGTTGTTCATAGCAGACGTAGTAGATTCTGCAAATCTTTCTGACCTCTACTTACTAATTAGGAGCCTGGCTAGAAGCATCACTTTCATTTGTCAATGCATGGAATAGTCTTGGTAAGCTCTCCTCGTGGATAGAAAGTGTGGTAAATGTGGTTATGCAACAAACGCAACAGCCTGGTCATTGTCATTACAATGATGACCTCTTTGTGTGGAAGTTGGTTTGTGCAAGAAATTTGTAGTCGTGAGTGATGAGTGATGATTGGATTCATGGTGACTTGCCATTTGTTGCATGCTTCAGTTTCCGTTTGCTTATTATGCTTTCTGATCTATCACATGATAACCATAACTGGCACTTAAATCCCAACTATCTGAAAAACCAGTGAAAGAATGAGGTTGATCCAGAAACCATCTTATCAGAAATGTCTTTCCATCATAAATCCTGTGTCATCAATAAATAGGTTACTGGTCTTTTCACGATTGCTATATGAAGGGAAGACAATAGGAGGAAAAGCAGTGGTTTGAGACTTGTTAAACCACCATCTTTCCGTTGATGAACAGCCTCCACCCTTCTTTATCGTTTCCCAGCAGGCGCTTCCCTTTACCGAACATGTAAAGATTTTTTGAAGATGATTGTGGATTATAGCTGCTTGGTTCCATATTTGCTTACTCCTGCTATTTATATATATTCAGAGCGTGGCTGTTGTCAACTAATTAACGTTGATTATTGCCCTTCGAACATGCATGTAGCTAGGTACAACTACCTTTATACATAAATTACCTTCATTGGAGATTGAGAGAGAGAGAGAGAGAGAGAGAGAGAGAGTTATGTTTTGATGTAAGGGTGTTTACGAATGTATTTGGAAAGAATTTGCAATTTTTTATTTTTAATTAAAAAAATGGTGTTAAGATTATTTTGATAATCCTGATGTTAAAAATAATTTTTAAAATATATTATTTTGATAAAAAAAATATTTAAAAAAGCAATCTCAATTTCACAGATAATATAGTGGGACAATTGTTATGTTGGTAGAAATGTGACCCATCCATCTCTCTCTCCGTTTATGCCTAGACTCAGAAAGGTTACCCACTCCTCTTGATTCTCCTCCTATCTCTGCTTATCCATAGCCAAAAATCATCTCTTTTGGAACAGATCTTTTTACGGTAAGATGGAGAAAAGTATAAAAATATATCTACATTAAAAAAAATCAGTTCAGGAATAATATTTAATTTTTAAAATGTTTTTTCATGAATAAATAAATAATTTTCAAAGGTCATTAAGCTTAAGCATCATTGCTTTCAAGCTGAGAAGAGAAATTTCATATTAAAAATCAGTCGGCCTATTCATAAAAAATAAGCCTACTTCAGAATATCTCTTCGCCTTCTACCTTCAGTAATCCAGAGCACCATTCTTCATAGCGAGGAAATCGTCACTGTCACTGCCGCAACTGCAATCTTTGCTGTTTTTCAATCCTAAGATGCAGAAGAAACACGGTATATTCCTGCCTATGCCATCCATTGAATGAGGTGGGTGCTGATAGGGAGGACATATCCTCAGCTCAAGATTCAATTCCTGACACTTTTCTCCATCTGGGTTCTTCAGGTTCTTACACCCAAATCCAGAAGTGATCTCTTCTTCCAAAACTGCACCGAGAGAGGTGGTCATGTCGTCAATGGCTGATTCATTGATTGGTCGATGAGTCAAAGGGTCAACTCCTCTGCTCAGCAGCTTTCTTTTTATACGGGTATTCCAATAGTTCTTGATCTCGTTATCTGTCCTTCCAGGTAGCCTCCCTGCTATGAGAGACCACCTTAACAGAGGAATAAAAACGTTGTTACTGTTTTTTTCCCCGCATTAAAACTAGCTACATATGACAGGTTTAGGAGTTAGAGCCTTACTTATTACCAAAGAGGCTGTGGAGTTTGATAATGAGCTCATCCTCTTTTTCAGTAAAATTTCCACGCTTAAGATCAGGGCGTAGATAGTTGATCCATCGAAGACGGCAGCTTTTTCCACAGCGAAGAAGGCCGGCTGATTTTGGCAGGGACCTCCAGCAACCCTCACCATGAGCTTGGATATAAGCAACGAGACGCTCGTCTTCTTCTCTAGTCCATGCCCCTTTGTTGGTGTGTGCTTTCTCACAGCATGGAGATCTCCCCATCTGTTTTTGTGCTTGCTCGCCGGAGAATTAGCAGCCGCAGAGTGACGGTGGCTGGTGGATACTGGTGTTGCCTACTACTCCGGCCGGATGTGAGAGCTTCGGTTCTTTTATAGTACTTCGCTGGGAAGATACCGGCAGTAATTGCTTCTAGATATGAGTAGGTAGAAGAAAAGGGTTTTAGAGGGTCCACCTGGTCTCTTTCTGGCTGGCTGATATTTATGGTTGTCAGCATCCATAGAAATTGGAGAACTGGTCCTTTTGTTCCGCCCAAATTGGGCAACTAGCACACAATTTTTTTTTAAAAAAAGTGAATCAAGACACCATGAAAAATTTGATGAAATAGTTTTTTTTTTTTTTTTGCTTGTCGCAGTTTTCACTCAGCAACATATATACTCTTTCCCTTGCTCATCTTGAATATCCTTCTTCCATGTCCCTTCATTGAAATCTCCACCTGTTCTTGATGGCTTGGGGATACTTTCCAGAGCTTATATATTGATTGATCACGATGAAGGATGGTGAGGTAATTTGGATGAGTTCTTGGACACAATCACCATACCTGGAGGGCTGAGGTCAAGGGAAGGGAGTCGGTCCGTACTATTTTCTGCTCATCGGATGTGAAACTACATGTGAAGTTGCCGTTGTCGGAAAGCTAATAAAAATCATATTTTTCAGTTCCGATAATGTAAAAAAGTGTTTTTTTTTTTCATTTTATTCTATTAAAAAAAAGTAAGTGTTGTAAAAAAAAAAGGAAATAAAAAAGGTCCAGCCCCTCAAGTTAAGCAAGCTACAAGGGGGGTGAGAAAGTGAATGAAACGGGTCCTCTCGGATTGTAACACGAAAGGGATTAGCTTCTTTGAGAAAGGGATCGATCATCGTGCGACACAAGGTCAAGGCCAACCAATTTGAATTGCAAGTTGCTGCAGGCAAAGAAGACCTTTCTGTTACCTCAATAAATAATGCAAGGGCATGATTAGGTTAAGACTGGAAGACAAAAGGATCCAGATAAATAGTGTACGAGATTAGTAAACGTAAGTTGCAGAGAGAAATGCCGGTGACGGTGGAGCATTTCGCGACTTGTCACATCTTGCTTCATGTTCTAACGTCATGGAAGACGAACACGAATACATCAATTATTGAATGGAAGTCCAATGCACAACTTGGAGGAGCAGAGAGTTGACTCTAGAGGAGAGGACCACAAGGCCAGTGGCATCAAATTCAATCAATTATGGTATTGTCTGAGTAGATTTTCTTTCTGCTGGTTAGGTTTGGTAGAAGGGCGCCTCTCTACGTAACTAACGGACTTGTGTGTGTGTGTGTGTGTGTGTGTGTGTGTGTGTGTGTGTGTGTGTGTGAGAGAGAGAGAGAGAGAGAGAGAGAGAGAGAGAGAGAGAGAAGAAGAAGAATTAAGAAGAAGAAGTTACAGTGTATTTAGTTTACAGACCTCTTGTTGCTTGTTTTTTATGTAAGTTGTTTATTAAAACAACTTTTGAATTATAACTTAAAGTTGAAACGTTATATATATATATATATGAGCTTAGGAAGAACCCTAGTTTAGGAGGAGGTGATGCAGCGACAAATCCCCTCCATTATGCCTGAACAGAAGCACCAATTGATTTGGAAGAAAAAAATTAATAAGCCGACGCCGCTCTCTTTAAAGAGTTCAACACAATCAAAACTGAAAGGTTTTCATCCCTGTACTTTACTACTTTAGAGCAGCAATGGCGTTAAGACTGGGAATATATATGCTAAAATGCGCTGCTGAAGGCAACAATGGCCGGGCCCATGCATGTCGCAGTCACGGCTCCGCCGTTGGATTGAGCCATAGAAAGCTCTATTGCCTCACCATAACTCACCCCACCCAACTTCGGTGGTAGCGAATTCGGGTTTGTGTTGCCGAGCTCTTTCAAATCAATTGGTATTTCAAAAAGGATCGAGTGTGCTCTTCACTTCTTCTGCCTTTCTAGTAATCCATGTTTGCTGTTTGCATTCTGCGGCTATGATATTTTGGTGTATGGTTCCTACGATGAAATTCACAAAATGAAGGTTCATATGTGTTCTTCAATTAATATTTCTTTGCAAAATTTAATCAAGTTAATAAACTTTATAGATTGTCTCAAACTTTTTTTGATGTCTTACACTTCCTGAAACACAATGTGGTATAACCCTCGTCAAGATTCTTATGTTTCATAGGAGTTCCACTAATATATTCCTGTATCTTTTTATTCTTAAAAAAAATTCATCGTATAATTTCAATACAAATAATTCTTTTGATTCAACCTCATACTTACATACTGAAATGAATTATCCCTTCCAGTGGCTATAATGAGTAAAAAAACATACAAAAAGAAAAAGCAATATACCACATTGCAAAAATTAAAGGGAAGATGAAGTGTCATGTTGCAAAAACCAAACAAATTATATGATAACTCTAAAAAAAATTCATAAAAGTTGTGCTTGAGATTAGGTTTTATAATGAATAATTTCAATAATAACTAAACCCAAAAAAAAACTATGTATAAGCTAGAAAAAAACTAAAGAGATTATTTTACCCTTAATAAATAATAAAACAAAGTAATTCTTTGATTTTAAAACCAATAATGGAGGTGTAAATAATATTGAATAATAAAAGTTATATAAACTTGACAATTTGGGGAGATGAATGGGTAAACAAATTGGTAGAGATTGTCATGATTCTTTAATGGTCTTTGATTCAGGTAATTAATGGATACACCAGGTGTTGAGGAAGAAAACAAGGAAGTTTTCAATTTATCGCACCATAATTTTACTATGCAAGATCAAGAGGTTTGTGCATGTTAAGCTATGATCATTAACATGTTAGATATTCATCCAATAATTTCACATTGGTTTTTGTTTTTTTTTTAATAATTTTTATTTAAAAAGTGAATGAGGGTGTTGGCTAGGGTTTTGAGAAAAGAAAATTTACGTTACAATGTATTAAAAGCATTTTAGTTATTAAATAAAAGTAATGACAAATATGTAAATGATTATATAATGTTTTATTGATATTTTTTAATAAGATAATGAAGTATTATATGTAATTTGTCTGTAACGGATTTTTCATTGTCTAAATTAAAATAAAATATAAGGACTAAGTTAATTTATCAAAATTAAATAACAAAATAAAACTTTGTCGAGGCCTCACTTACATTACTAAAAGTTTTGCAATAAAGCAAAAGAATGTAATGAATCATTTATATTACTCTTTTTTTTTCATTACATACATATTAAATTGCATTACATAAAATCATATCAAGAATATTTTTTATTTTCCAGATATTTTCTTGTTTTCTTACATATAAAAGACTATTTTTTTTTCCTAATCAGCAAGTCTAATATCATTGTTAAAAAATATAATAAAAATGATTCATCATTGACTCAACTATGGAACCATCACATACTAGTTTTTCTTCTATTTTGTATCATCTAAACCCTCTATAGCCACCTGCCTTTCTTTTTTTCTTTTTCTTTTTCTTTTTAAATTTTGCAATCTCATGCTGTTGAATAGAGTTATCACTCAAAATCTTATTTAAATTTTTATTGCTAAATAAATAACTTTGATATAATTTATCTTTTTAAAAGGTTTATATCTTTTATTTTAAAAAAAACAAACTTAGACAAACTAGAAAGCCTGAAAATAAAGATAAATAAATAAAAATCCTGAATAAATTATTAAAAAATATAATTATTAATCTTAAAATCTGATTTCATATACTAAATAGTAAAAAATAAAAACACCATAAAGAAAAATATTTTCTATGATAAAATAAATAACAATTTGTTTGGATATAATATAAGTGTTTGTTTATCACTGCGTTTTAAAAATATTTTTGAGAAAATTTTGAAAAAAATACTTTTTTTATTTTTTATTTTAAATTATTTTAATATGCTGATATCAAAAATAATTTTTAAAAATTAAAACAATATCATTTTAATGTATTTATGATTGAAAAGTATATAAGTGTTTGTTAGCCATTGCGTTCCAAAAGCAAAATATTTTGAGAAAAAAACACTATAAAGAAAAGTATTTTCTATGGTAAAATGAATAACAATTTGTTTAGACACAGTATATAAGTATCTGTTAGTCAATGTGTTTCAAAAGTATTTTATTTTTATTGTTTTATTTTAGATGAAATTTATTTTGTGTTTTTAAATCATTTTGATATGCCGATGTCAAAAATAATTTTTAAAAATAAAACTATATATTATTTTAATGCATTTATAAATGAAAAATAATTTAAAAAGTAACGTTAACCATATTATCAAAAAATAATAAAAAGCAGCTTAGTTATGTGTGTGAAAGTTAATTTCATTGTTATTGCAATTATTAAAAAATATTATAAAAAAATGGAAAAATGAAAAAGAAAAAGAAAAAAAAACATTCGTCCAACAATGCGTTATCATTCTATAACAATTATTAATGGGAGAGGTGGATGGTCAGCATACTTCCTTGAATAGAAAAGGATGGGAATGCAAAACAGTTCTAAGAAAATAAATTATAAAACAATTATAAACAAACCCTAAGGGCCAGTGTGAAAATAAAAGTTATCTAATATCCGCCAAATCTGCAAATTATTGATTAAGAGCGAGGCGCAACGGCTAGTTATCTAACGGTCGAAAAAATCGAATGTCTCTCTCTCCCCCGTCCCCTCTAAAAATCCCTTCTCATCTCTGCATGCAAGAGACGAAACTTCGATTTATCTATCAATATACCAAAAAAGAGCAAAAAGGAAAGATAAAGAGCCCCTCCTCTGTTTTCCAATATGATGCAGGATATGTGGAATGCACCACCTGGTTTTAGACCAACAAAATCTGCACCAACTTCACCAGAAAAACCACTTGGTGTTTCAAGAACTCGATTTGAGTCATTTCATGCGATCCACAAAGTCCCTGTTGGTGACTCTCCCTATGTTAGAGCAAAAAATGTTCAGGTAAATTAGTTAGTCATTATTGGGTCGTCTTCAAATTGATTGAAATTTGTTCTTCTTTTGGTATTCGTCGGTACTATGACTGATTTTATTAATGGGTCTTGACTGTTTTTGTTCTGGTTAGCTGGTCGATAAGGATCCAGAAAAGGCAGTATCTTTGTTTTGGGCAGCAATAAATGCTGGGGATAGAGTGGATAGTGCATTGAAAGATATGGCTATCGTTATGAAGCAACAAAATAGGGCCGAGGAAGCCATTGAGGCTATCAAATCATTGAGACATCGATGTTCTGATCAAGCCCAAGAGTCTCTTGATAATATTCTCTTAGATCTTTACAAGGTCTGTCACTGGTGACTGATTCCACATTGTGTTACTAAACTATGGTCAATTTGATTTTCTGTAACATAGAAAAAACTTACAGTTTGATTCCCTGTCATATAGAGATGTGGGAGATTGGATGACCAAATAGCATTGTTGAAGCACAAGCTGTGCTTAATTCAGCAAGGGCTCGCTTTCAATGGAAAACGAACAAAGACTGCAAGGTCTCAAGGGAAGAAATTTCAGGTTTCCGTCGGACAAGAAGCTACCAGATTATTGGTACTTAAACTAAACTGATATCTTTCTGCTTGACATGTATTTGTTACTTATTAGGTTTGATTTTTTGTGTTAGGGCAACATGGGATGGGCACTGATGCAACAAAACAACTACATTGAAGCAGAAGATGCCTATAGAAGGGCACTTGCCATTGCACCGGACAACAACAAGATGTGCAATCTCGGGATTTGTTTGATGAAGCAGGGGAGAATTGGTGAGGCTAAAGAGACATTGCGGCGAGTGAAACCAGCAGTGGCCGATGGGCCAAGGGGTGTAGATTCGCATCTCAAAGCCTATGAAAGGGCACAACAAATGCTCAAGGATCTTGATTCTGAGAAGATGGTGAGCAAAGAAGGCGATCGGGTTGAACGAAGTAGGCTCTTTGATGCCTTCCTTGGTTCTTCATCGATTTGGCAGCCTCAGCCTTGCAGGGATCACCTGCAAGCAACCAATACAAAATCTTACCATGATGATTTCGTCAATGAGAATGTTGATTCCAATATAGTATCAAACCAGAACCATATGTTGTTTCCTCGACAGAAAAGTGTCAAACAGTTTGCTCCTTCTGGGGATTTATGGAATGTTGATGCACCTCCATTCTATTCCTCCAAATTGGTGAAGGCGCCAATTAAGGAACCAACTGGTCATCAATTCCAGGAGACCCTTAAGAGGACTAGGTCGGGAAAAGCTGCTACATCAAGCAGTAAGATTGAAATGTTGTTCGCCACAAAAACTGTGGAACCAGGAAAACCCAAACCAAAGACGAGGAGGCTATCTGATGAAACAGAAGACAAGCTGTCACAATTGTTGCCAGATAATGATGACTTCGAAGAGGCCGTTCTTGCAGCGATTCTATGTCCTGCAAACTCAAGAAAGACAGTAAAGGTAGTTGAAACTGCAAACTCTGGGATCTTTCAGCAGAGGAAGATTGAAAAGCGACTTAAGGTTTTTCAGGACATCACTCCATCTCTCAGCCCGAGAGCCTGACTGAACTTGGTTGGTTTAATTAATTACAATTGCCCTTAACTAATTTCAATTTCAACAGTCAATAATTTAAATTCTAGAACGGAGATAAACTTGTTCTCCTTGAACCTCTCTCCTCTTCCGAGGGCAGTAGAAGCAGTAGCAAGCTAGATTTTTTGTGGGTTTTCCACAACACTGAAGCATGGTGTTATCTATTACTTATTTCATTTATTCAAGGAAGCCTCTTCAATACGCGACACTCAGACTCAGCACTCAGGGTTTTCTTACCAAACTCTTCAGTAAATTCATATACTATGACCGATGTAATGATCAGTAATTAATTATGTCAGTATTACCACCATCACAGATGAAATTACCGAGGGAGTTAATGCCAATTATTTTTTGTTTGGTTGTGTCCATCTATAAATCCATCGATTACAACATATATTCTAATGGACTGACTGACCAACATAATATTAATCACTAACAATATATTTTCCAACAATATAATTTCATCCATGATTTTTTCAGTAATTCTATTTGAATCATTGCTTAAACACCAACAAAATATCATGTTGGTAATATGTAATTTATAACTCATTAAATCAATTATAGTTTATTTTAGGCTAATTGCTTCAGAAAAAATGGATTGCTTCAGAATCTGTCATGTTCGAATTTGGAAGATGAAATTTGCCAGTATTAATGGACTATGACAAAGAACTGTTCAAAGCCAAAATATCTAATTGATGTCGTAATATGAATCTGATGTTTATGGGGATATGCAGAGACTGGATTGGAAGTGGGTTTACTCAGAAAGCCACGTCTGATGAAAGGCTGCTTCATTTTGTTCAAGGTTCTACTCGTTACATTGTATGAGCTGAAGGAAGGCATGCGTGGAATATAGAAACAAGAGATAATTCTTGCACTGAGCAAATAAAGAAAGAGATCATAGAAAACAATCTTTTTTTTTTATTATTATTGCAATTGATGGTTCCTGTGATTTCAATGAAACTTATTTCTTTCAATTTTAATTTCAAGCTATAATCTATATGTTTTGCAGAGTCACTTGTTCTGCTGATCCTTAAGAAGTTCGGACATGACTCTTCAAGTTCACGACACTCTTCTGTTGATTTCAATGAAGTAACATAGGATTATTACAGTAGCAGCAATAGCGACTCCTACAGCACTTCGAGTTAGCAAGGTACTGTTCTTTGTAATTGCTTTGACTTTGAGACTTGAGGAAGGAGGAGTAAAGCCCAGCTCTGATAACTTCTTGTGTGATGATGAATAATCTGAAAAGAATGCATCCTCATCCTGACATTTAACCAACAACTTTCTCAATTTATTCTCCAATCAGCAGCTGATTCGGAACTTTCCTAAATTCATCTCCACCTAACAAGGACACATCAAATGGAAACTACCTCTGGCATTGCCCAACATATTAATGACAAACGGCATGCAACGGAACTGAAGAAAACCTTAAGTTGGCTACTAAAATATGTCACGGCAAGGCAACAAAACATGGAGAATATGTGATCTTTCAAAGTTCATGAGAATATTACCTCTGCGTACAGGAAAACATATTTGCAGAACTTGGGATCTTCAACAAGAACCTTGTCTGTCGACAGTTTTAACAGCCCCTCTGAATCCCCTTTCAAGAGCTCCCTAATTGCAATAATTAATAAAAAAAGTGAGATTCTTTATATCTAATTTCACCATGACTTTGCAAATTATGCTAGTTAGCTGGCATATGGAATGTGCTCAAAATTAAAGATGTCCTTACTGGAAGTAAGAGTTGTCAAACTTCAAAGGCTCCTTTGTCCAAGGGCCATCAAAGCCTGATCTATCTCGATGAGCCCTTCCCTACAAAATCCAATGA
Source organism: Salix caprea (assembly GCA_964035475.1). Taxonomy (NCBI): domain Eukaryota; kingdom Viridiplantae; phylum Streptophyta; class Magnoliopsida; order Malpighiales; family Salicaceae; genus Salix; species Salix caprea. The sequence continues at coordinate 12,121,847 of OZ037750.1, read as the reverse complement.
AACATCAACTTTAGATATGTTTTGACCACCCAGCAAGGAACTGCATCGGTCAAAAAGTACCAATGTGTGGCCTCCAGACAGTGCCACAATGTCCTTGTCCGATAGACCCATGCGATAGAACACATCCCTTAAATGTGATGCTCCTGCAACCAAAATGAATTCGGAATATAATAAATTCCAATCATAGAAAGCTATAAAGGAATGAATTGAACCGAGTCATTATAGAGAAAAACCTTGTTTTGCATCAGGAAGACGCCCTTCTTCAGGAGATTCCAGAGAATCCTTGTTGAAAAACAAAATTTTACTTCACAGTAGTAAGTAAAAGTTTATGCAGTTCTACCATGAACATTACCTTTCTTCCTGGAACAAAGTCAATTGTAGGGCCTCCGGTTACCTCAACTGCAACAACCCCAGCAAGCTAAACATTCGAGAATGATTGAGAATAAGTTACAAAATGCAATTATAACACCATAGTTTTCCTATCATAAACAACTAACCACTGTGATTTCAAAAGTGTTGTTAGCCTATCTGATCAAGTATTCTCTGCAGTGCAGCTAATTAGCCTATAAGAAATCATTAAGAAAAAGTTAATCACCTGATATAAGTCAGCATATGTAATTCTGGGGTGTTTGGCCTTGATTCCCTCTGAAACAAAAACATAACCAAGTAGGCCATTAGCAGGGGAATACACACACAGTTTCTTTTGGATCTTCAATAAATTACTAATAATATCAGATCAAATGGTTCGCAAAAGGGGGTAAGAAACTCACCACAAAAATCAACAGCAATTTTGAGACCATTGTTTGCAGCATGTGCCAGCTCTTTCTCATTCCTGATGGAACCATCGGGCCCTCCTGTCTTTGTTTTTGCATCATAAGTCCCTGCATCATGCCACCTGCAATAAACATTCCAAAACACACCATTATAAAATCTATAGAAAAAGTTATAGCTACGCAGTCCTTACTATTTGTTCACGCAAATACCAATTTAATGTACACAGAACCTTTGTTATAAACAGATAAATGCAGATTGTACTTACGCTAAACGAAGCATGATCGGAGCACAACTTTTGCTAGCAATGAGAGCGCGGAGGTCTCGACGAGCCTTCTCAATCTCCTTTGAGTACTCATCGTCTACAACTTTTCCAGCCATGAAAACAAACCCAGGAAAAAAGGGAGTGTATAACTTTCTCCTCAACCCAGAAGTCAAGACCAACAACCCGCAACTGATTTAAGGTTCCCTTTAATGTCTCAAATATTTATACCTTAATTCAGACAGATTGGGTAGCGACAGAATATACGCAAGGAGGTTCATCAAAGTATGAAGCAAGGGATTATGCTCTGCAGTTTAGGAAGGAAGGTAAGCTTTTGAGGTGAGCAAATGAAGATGTTTACAAAGCTTCCTGCTTGTAGCGCGTGATAGCTACTCGATCAATGGACCATGATTAAGTTTTGATTAACGGTGTTGGGTTATTGTGGCTTTGTGCTTGCTATGGGAGCCCGTGTGGAGCTGAAAGGGTTGTTATCTTCGTTGAAGTTTGGGCCTTTTATTGTCTCATGGGAAGAAACCATGGATTTGGTTCGTCGTCGTCATCCACGTCCTGTGAAGTGTGGACTAATTAACAATATGGACTGATTTTAGGTGATTTTGTACGTTTTAAAAGAGTTTTTGAAAATATAAATATTTTTATTTTTCCTATAATTTTAGTGTGAAAAGTTATTTTGAAACCTAAAGTAAAAATTATTTTAATATATTTATAAATAAAAAATATTTTAAAAAACAATATCTATCAGTTCAGTAAAAATAAAAATTAAAAAAAAAACATCAAACTGCTAACAAAAGGAAACACCCTCTCTTCACCGTTTTTTCAAAAGACTAATGTAAACCCCCCCCGGGGTAATTTACATATATGTCTACTAATTTTATGAACTATAAAATTAAATCACTATACAAGTTTCTAATAATTATTATATTAACAATAATAAAATTCAAACTTGAAATCATAAGAAAAATAAATTTTTTAGTTTCAAGTTTTATTACTTATCATCATATTAACTACAACAAAACTTGAACCTAAAATTAAAAAAAAAAAATCTTTTAGCCTCGAGCTTTTAATTCATCATATTACCATGTATATCCCATCCTTTAGCTCTCATCCGTTCTTCTCGTTCAAGAAACTTATTTTAAATTATTTATTGTTAGCTTTCAATAGCATCTCATCTTTAGTCACCAATACACATATGACCCATGAAAAATATGAACAAGATAAGCATAAACTAACTATTTGAGAGATACTTTTTGTAACAAGAAGTACTTTTTCATCTCATAAAATATATGGAAAAAAGGTAAAATAAATAAATAAAATACGAAATGCGTCGGTGCAATGATCAAAGAGCTGCTGCAAGAGTCGTAGATGGTAAATCCAGCATGGGCAAAGCTCAAGACTTTGATGATGATCGTCGAAGAGATAATCTTATTTTTTGTGGTATTATTTTGATGAGCTAAAAGAGTTTTAAAGGCCATGCGTCACAAAGTAAAAGCACACATCTTTGGAGGCACTCATTACTCTATTCGTGTAGTGGAGGAGGCTAGGGGGTGTTTGGGTTGTAATCGGAAACCATTTATTAAAAGAATTGGAGATTTTTTTATTTTTAATGTATTTATGTTAAAAATAATTTTTAAAAAATAAAATATATTATTTTAATATTTTCAAAAATAAAAATTCCTAAACTTTCACTAAAAACACCAGATGCAATAATCATGACACTAGAAAGCAAGGGACAGCTTCCCACAAGGTGAATTTGTTTTCTGAAAATAAAGATTTATTTAAAACTGAAAATCATCAATAGCTTCCTTAGAATATATATATATATATATATATATATAATCTTCTTAGGCTGTTAATGATGATATATATAAAATCTTTGAAAGAATTTTATGTCGAGTTAAAATATATCTTTCATCAGAATTTAGAATAATTAAAGTTTTATTTATTGATCTAGACTTACAAAGTATATTTTTCAAGAGATAAAGTTATCTTGCATCTAAAAAAGATTGACTTCAAATAAACTATAAGGAAATCTATATTTTTTATTGGTGTTTTTTCTAAATACAATTATGTATAGTTGATAAATAAAAATAAAAATAAAAATAAAAGTGATGTGTTTGAGAGATTCAAAGACGTTGAAAATCATATGAATATTTTAATTTCAACTTGTATGCTCGAACATTGACAATATTCCACGAGACTACTCCATGCTCTCTTCTCTCTTCCTGTACTGATAAAGTTAAGTGTTCCCTTGAGTAACTCTTTAGGGGTATTGTTTTTTTTTTTTTTTAAATATTTATAAATATATTAAAATAATATTTACAATATCAAAAAAAAATCATTTTAAAATAAAAAATATATATTTTTTAAATACAGTGTTAAACATTGTAGATCAAAATAGTACCACATTAAAACATAAAAAATCTATCTTGAGGGTGAGCTATTTTGACAGCTTGCCATGTTCTAAATAGTACCTCATTAAAAAAAAAAAAACACCATTTAAATTATAACCTGCATGAACATGATTAAAAATTGATGTTGAAATTGTATTTTTTAAATGAAGATCTAGATGAAGAAATTTACATGGATGGATCAAAGGCTTTGTAAAGCCTATATAAGATGACTTAAAACAAACTCTTCAATTGTGGCGTTGACTATTTCATTAAAAATTTATTATTAAAATCTCATATATTAATCTAGGAAAAATAGCTTTTATTTTGAAAAAAAAAAACTATAACCATTTTTAAAATTTAATGTTTTTATTATTTTGAAAATGTTTTTATTTTTGTAACTAAACAATTATTGATTAATGTATTATTAATTTTAATAATTTTATTATGTATCATATGTGATAAGCTCATAATAATTAGTCAAATTAATGGACTTGCATGATAAAGTTGAATAAAGGAATTAATAAATATCAATTTATCGTAGATCATAATCATGTAAAGAGATGTACGGTTTTTTTTTTTAAAAAAAGATAATAATCCTCATATAAGATTATTTGTTTAAAACTTGGTTGAAAATCCACGATATTAGTATTTAAAATAATTTAAAAATATCAATTTTTTAATTTAAAATAAAAAATATTTTTTAAATTTTTTTCAAAAATATTTGAAAAATATAGTTAGAAACAATCCAATAAAACAAAAAGACTGGCTTCTTTTTTACCACCTGTGACTGCTCACATTTTCTTGTTAATGTCACTGTTTATAGCCGCCTTTTTCATTATTTTAATTAATTTTATAATAAATAAATATTATATTTTTAATTAAAAAATCGTATCTATCGGAGACAGTAAATATTGTAGACTGTTTGAACTTTGAATATGTTATATTAGAAATATTTTTAAATAAAAAAATATTATTTTTTATAAATTTTCATGTAAAATAAAAACCAAACGGGCTATGCTACCATTCACTGCTCTCCCTCTCTCTAATATTTGAACTGCTTGGCATTGAAGTCCTTTTATGGCCGTTGAAAGCGCAAGTTACGAAAACACCCTCCATTTTCATTCCTTGAACCACGTCAGAGGGCAACCATCAAGAATCTCAAAAGAATCTTCTCAACATGGCCTCCCTGCGAAACCCAGCTAACAATTCGGATGGATTGTGTCCTGCACGTTGGAGGTACTTGGATCAAGGTTGTTATTTATATTATGCCGGGAATGATTGGTATATTTTATTTAGAATTGTAAATGGTTTGTTTGGTAAATTTCATCTAAATTCTACTCGAAATGTTTCAATTTTAAATAATAAAATTTTACAAGATTCTCTTGATATATATATATAAATTCTCTTGATATATATATATTAGATTGAAATTTCAGAATAATCAGAGAATATAATGATCTTACAAAATTGATAATAATATTTTTGTAATATTATCTAGGCTCATAATATTTTGTTCAAAAAATTATTTTATTGTGTCTTTATTTAAAATTTTCTCAATTTTATTATTCAACAATGAATTTATTAGGAATTGAAATTTATAATTTGTTTTAATTTGATTTGCTTTATTTAGATTATCATGGTCTTATAATACCAGTCACGCATTTAAAAGGTTAACATAGGTTGATCCTAGTTGATCAAATATATCATCATTTTAATATTTTTTTTAAATGTCAACTTGATATTTTTTAGTTGAACTATATTTTTATCAATTTTTCATATTATCTTTGAAGTCATTAAGTCAATCAAATTATATCAGTTCAACTCTTTATTTTTTATTTATATTTAAAATTTAAATTATATAATTTTAAATAATTTTAATAATTGAATTAATATATTTAATTATATATATATATATATATATAATTTTAAACAGTGTAAACTCAAAATATTATGTTATAATTAAAAAAACAAAACAAGGACCAAAATCGGACCGGAAAAACTTAACTTAAAATATAACTATGGTGGCATTCGACTCTTGAAATTTTAAATATAAAATTACTTGGCTGGCTCTTTGCCCAATGCTCACTGTCTTGGTACCACTCGACACTGTTCCTCCACCACCTCAACGAAACCAAAGCATATCCCGAACCTAGAAACACACACAAACACTGATTACAGAGTTTCGTAGAGATTGGCAGAGTCATTTTGAAAAAAAAACAGAAACTTTTTTAGTACAAGAAGCTTACACGGGGCATTTTGAATATAACCTTACTGTGTGTTTGTGTTTTTTCTTTTTGTTGGTTACTAGAAACCAGATAGTAGTAATCAATGACCATGAAAGACCCTCCAATATCGATCGAAGTACTGTAAGATCTCCCACTCTTTTACTTTCGAAAAGTGATTTACTTTCCCTTTTTCCTCCAAATCAAGAACACAATAACACCACCTGAAGAGTAAAGACTCACTTGATCTACAGAGTGGATTGAGACGACGACAGCACGAACACGACAACCTTACTGTGTGTTTGTGTTTTTTCTTTTTGTTGGTTACTAGAAACCAGATAGTTGTAATCAATGACCATGAAAGACCACCTCCAATATTGATCAAAGTACTGTGAGATCTCCCATTCTCTTACTTTCGAAAAGTGCTTTACTTTCCCTTTTTCCTCCAAATCAAGAGCACAATAACACCACCTGAAGAGCAAAGACTCACTTGATCTGGAGAGTGGACAGAGACAACAACATGGGTTGTTGTTACTCAAGAATAGAGAGAGAGGAAATGGTGTCTAGATGCAAAGCAAGAAAGAGATACATGAAACAATATGTTAAAGCAAGACAATCGCTTTCTGCTTCACATGCAATGTACATCCGTTCACTTCGCAGTACTGGATCAGCCCTCCTTCAGTTCTCCAACAATGAAACAGACCACCACATACGCCGCCGCCCCCGCCTGCCACCCACCCACCACTCTCCACTGCCACTTCCACCCACCCCACCACCACCTCCACCACCTCCAATGAGTCCAAGTTCAGACACTTGGACGACCACCACCACCGCAACCGCCGCCTCTCCGCTTCCTCCGCCTCCTCCTCCGCCTCCACCAGTGGCGGCGTCGAGTTGGGATTTCTGGGACCCCTTTGTCCCTCCTCCTCCGATATCAGTGGAGGAGGAGGAGGAGTGGGAGGAGGTGACCACCACCGTCACGACATCGGAAATGGTGGCGGTTGAGCCACCTTCGGTAGCTAGTGGGTTTCCTAAAGAGAATGCTAGTGGAAGTGGAAGCGAGCTTGCTATGGTGGTTTCAAGAAATAGTAAAGATTTAGCGGAGATCATTAAAGAAGTTGATGAATATTTTCTTAAAGCTGCTGATGCTGGCGGTCAACTTTCTCGTGTTTTAGAAGTTTCAAGCCCTAACTTGTCAGCAAGACAAAGCAAAGGAGGTTAGAATAGTTAGTCTTCGATCTGTTAGTTTTATACATTTGTCTAATCATAGCCTCTTTCTCTTGTTTTGACTTTGTTTGGTTAATGAGAAAACTAAGTAAAACAAGGGGGGAGATGGGTTCTTTGTCTGTTATTTGATTTGGTGGGTTAAGCTTGTTTGTTGATGTTGCAGGTAAAGTTTATAATTATGGATGCAATTTGACTAATCAATCGTTGTGGACATGGGGTTCAAACCCAAAACTTGATGGGTTTGGAAAGATTAGTGAAGAAATGGTGGATAGTCACGTAGGAAGTGGGGGTGTCGCTCATGTCAGCCATTGTTCCACCGTGGAGAGACTGTATGCTTGGGAGAAGAAACTATTAATGGAGGTCAAGGTATGGATGGCCCTTGTGGATCATTTTTGTTTGTAGGCATATTTTGTTGTTTGCATTTTGGATTATCTCTAATGGTAATGGTACTTGATGAGTCAACAAGCGTTAAAAAAAGAGTTGGGCACTGGCTATCCCATCACTATGTATCTATCAAAAGATGATATTCAATAATAAGTATTGTCCCTTTTCTTTTTTGATTTCATCGAGAGATTATGTCTGTGCTGTAGAATGCTGAGAGTTTGAAAATTGAGCATGAGAAGAAGGTGGCATTGCTTAGGAAGCTAGAGGCGAGGAGGGCTGACTATGTAAAGACGGAGAAGATGAAGATAGAAGTAGAGAAATTGGAGTCCCAGATGATGGTTGCTACTCAGGGCATTGAAACTACCTCCGCTGAAATCATCAATTTAAGGGAGACAGAGCTCTACCCTCAACTCCTCGAGCTTGTGAAAGGGTTAGTGTAATCTTTTGTTTTTGTAAACCCATGAGCTAGCTGCTTTTAAGAGCTCAAGCAAGTAACAAGCAAACCCTAAGTTTTCATGCGATCCTTGTTCCGTCGTTTTCCATTCCTAGGGCGAGACCTTGATCTCTCTCCCAAATTATCACCATCACAAAATGGAAAACTGGTATTGCCCCACTCTTGCATTTGAAGCTGGCTCTACTGCGTCAGCCTACTGTTACTGTTCTAGCTCAGTATTATTGCATTAATTAAAGACTTGTCATCTAGTTCTATACTTGATCTAGCCGTCACAATATTCAAGGGGTGAGAAGAAACTTAATAAAGGAATGGAATAAAATTATCTTGTGAAAGTCAACTTCGGATTTGTTTTTTGGTCATGGAGAATTTTTGCTTGTATATATTGCAGCACAGAATTTTACTTTTGACTGCTTTTATTGGCTTGTTTTTCGTTGCTGTTGAAACTGTGCTTGGCTTCAAAAAAGCATTAAATTATTCTTTAAACAAGATTTGTATAAGGCATGCAGGCTGTTTGTTGCATCAATATATGAGGTACAAGCTTCACATTGGATGCTTTTTTGAAGTCCTCTGCTCCTTTGCAGTTTAATGTGCATGTGGAGAAGCATGTACGAGTCACACCAGGTCCAGACACACATTGTTCAGCAGCTCAAATATCTCAATCCTATCCCATCTACTGAACCGACGTCGGAGATTCATAGACAGTCGACTCTCCAGCTTGAGTTTGAGGTCCAGCAATGGCACCATTCATTCTGCAATGTGGTCAAGGCTCAGCGGGACTACATTCAATCCCTCACAGGCTGGCTCCGGCTCAGCCTTTTCCAGTTTAGCAAAAACCCAATTTCCAGAACCAGTCAGGAATCAAGAATTTACACCCTTTGCGAAGAGTGGCACCATGCAGTTGATAGAATTCCTGACAAAGTGGCATCTGAAGGAATCAAGAGCTTCTTAACAGTAATCCATGCAATTGTAGTTCAACAAGCAGAAGAGCATAAGCAAAAGAAGAAGTCAGAATCTGCATTCAAGGAGTTTGAGAAGAAGGTTGCTGAGCTTAGATCTTTGGAGAGCAAGTATGGTCCGTATTCAATTACCGAAACTTCCAGCACGACACGGAACAAGGACCCGGTTGCGGAGAAACGAGCAAAGGTTGAGATCTTGCGGGCAAAGGCAGAGGAAGAAAAGAGTAAGCATGAAAAGTTGATCAGCGTAACAAGGTCAATGACCACAAATAATCTTCAGATGGGATTCCCACATGCTTTTCAGGCAATGGTGGGTTTTTCGAGTGTGTGCATGAATGCTTTTGAATCGATATTCAATCAAGCCAAGAATGCTGACCAGGAACATGTGTGAAGAGAGAACAGAAGTAGATTTAAGATGAATAAAATATCGGTAATTATTATCCTGTAAATATAGATAGGCATCCTTTTGAGTGGCTCTGTGATGTGATTGAAGCATGGAAAGGTTTTGCATTATTAAACCTCCTAGAGATGGAAAGATTATCCGGGTCCGGCAACGGCTAAACTACGGGAGCACATGTGGAGGGCAGCAGGCAGATCCTTGGTGCAGTTTGTGATTGGAAGCTTTGAAAGGTGATGGAACTAGAAGTTTTGTATTAGGGTTTTGTCCCAGTATTGTTAATCTATCATAGGAAAGAGTTTGAATGGTTTTGAAATTTCTTTCGATCTGATTTTGAAGCCCAGAACTGTTGATTTTCGATCTGATTTTCTTGAATGAGAATTCCTGGTTACGATCTGTTCATCCCTGTCCCAAACTCAACAGCGGGCTCGTCCTGGATAAAAATAATAAATAAAAAGATTGTACTTTGGTAGATGAGGGAGGACTTGGCACCTTCTGTTTTGTTCATCAAGAGGCTTTCAGCCATGGAATACGCAACTCCTCATCTCCCAACTTTTATCATTTTAAGTTGGTACCCATCATCTAAATTATCTGTTAGAGAATAATATAAATTATATTATAGAGCTTCACTTACAAGTTTAAGCTTTTAGGTGAGATAGTTCCTTAACATGATATCAGAGCCTTGTTGACCCAGCGGTCACGAGTTCGAATCTTTACCATCCCCATTCTATTTGATAAAAGCTAAGCACAAGGTGATGTGGGCCTGTGCAAATTTCAAGTCCAAAGGGCTTTCACTTGAGGGTGTGTGTTAGAGAATAATATAAATCATATTATGAGACCTCATTTACAAGCTTAAGCTTTTAAGTGAGATGATTCCTTAACATCATCAAGCAACAAAAAAACCCAACTCTTCGAAGCCATCACTACATATTCAACAGTACTCCGTTTTTAAGTTTATTAAGAAAATATTTCTCGTAATGTATCCAGATTTTCTTATAAAAAAATATATTGATAGTATATTGGTGGTAAGGATATTGATTTTTTTTTCTTGATATTTTTATCATTTTATATTTCATTTATTTATCATTGTTTTTTATCTTCGTTTTTTTCTTTTCATTTTTATTAAAAATTATTAAATAAGAAAATGGTATTTCAATGTAGCTATTACTAAGTTCTATTTTTCTTGAAATTTGAATGTTTTTATTAGTGCCTGTTATCTTTACTATATTTTATTATATGTATACATAGATTCTTGGATACACAATTATGTTTTTATTACTCCTAATAAAAAACATGTTAATTACACCTACATATTAATTTATTTGTGTTAGGGAAAAAAATATTATTTGACTTGTAGCTAGGCTAGTCGAATAAAAGTGTTTATATATATATATATATATATATATATATATATATATATATATATATATATATATATTTTCATTCATTAACATATATGATTATGTTTATTTAATTGAATACATGTATAAGTTTATTTATTTATAATTAGGGTTTTTATTGTAAAAAACACATTTAAAAGCTTGCATATTTATAATATGGCAAAACACAAGGCAAATAACTACTAATACACTAAATCTCGTTTTTGTTTTTGTTTTCATTGTTTTTTCTTCTTCTAATTTTATCATTATATGTGATGTTTGTGATATTTTATGTGTTGATATGTTTTTGTCTTAACATATTCTTGACAACTCTAAGGTTTTTGATAAAATCTTAGAATTAAAATAGAGGTCACTTTGATGAAATCCAAACAAGAAGGACAAAAAAAAAAAAAAAAAAAACAGGTTGTTCTTAAGTTCCCAGAAAAATTCCCCATATCATCCAAAAAGTCTCCCTTTTTTATTTTTCAAAATACACCATAACATTGCACATCTAAATAACTAGTATAATACTAAAATTGGTGGTAATAGAAGTGCCTGAAAGATGATGGTTGTTATGATAATATTGATTCTAATATTATTATCGATTTGCTTCATATGGTATTAAACTTTACTTCCATATACCAGATCCCGAAGACTTAAGGGGAGTCAAACTCATTCTCTAGAACTTGCTTCACTGACCTTTTTAGTTTGGTAATAGGGATGCTGATAATGATGATTGTGGTGATAGTTGTTTAGGAACTTGAAAATAACTATATTGACGGAGGTGCTCTTGGTGTACACAACAATAGTTTCACTATACTGCCATTTTCATTTCCTTACAAATTTTGTAGTTTCATCTTTCAAGTTCAAGCAACTAGACAAAAGAACAATATATTTTTTTTAAGAATATCCAATATGCTTGGGAAATATATTTTTTCAAGATTATGAATTAGTTATAATAAAATGTTTTCTATTTTTTTTAAATAATTTTCATTACTCAAGAAAATCATCGGTATTGCTCTTGGTAAAAAAAATTAGGATAAAATTGACAAAATAACCTCTCGATCCGACTTTTTTTCGAGCCCAAATTTAATATTAAATTATATGTAAGTTGTCTTGATATTATTCAATTGTTTTGACATGTCCAACTACAACTTGGACAACTATTCAAAAAAAATGATGATTAAATGGTAAAATTGAAAAACAAAGATTGATTATAAAGAAAAATACAGAGCTTCACCGTTTATATAAACAGTAAAGCTCTTTAAAGAATGCGAAGTTTTTTTAAATAGAAAAGTAATTTATCTATACATCGTTATTAAGCTTACTAGACTATGTATATTATCAAATAAACATATTAAAATTAAGAACTCAATGATAGAGACTTGACTAAAGTTGATTGGATTCCATCATTATTTTTCACACCATTTTGTGAGTAAGCTCAACACTTGGTTCAAAGATTGGACTCGAAAAACCTTGAATGACATATGTCATGAAACATTAAAATATAAACTTGATATTTGTATATTTCTATGATTGAGAAAGATAAATGAATAAAAAATGACTAAACTTGAAATGAAAGAAAGATGAGAACTTTCATGTGATGATGACCATTGTTATGACAATATGACTTCAAATTTATTATAAGTTTTTAATAATGTCTTGAATGATACCTATGCTTTACTTGATATTGCTCCAATTTAGTTGATCTTTTATAGGTCAAATAAATGTTTGTTCTTTAAAGATTAAAGGGATAAGATTTTATATATCATACTATATGATGATATCTACAAGCAATTTATAAAATCACAATAGCTTCAAGTAAATCAAGAGCACGTAAGACATCTCATTTGAAATTAGATATTTCTATGTTAACAATCATGTTTCATAGGTTTATAGCATTTATGATATTATTAGAGTTGTTGCATTTATCTATTTAATTCTTCTATCTCGATGTCATAAATTTTTTGCTCATGATCTTCATGATTGCCATGGTCTATAGTGAGTCACCCACCATAATGATTACATCGCCCATCCATTATTGCTAAGCTTCGATATTAAAATGGCATGAAACCAATAACGATTTAAAAGAGAAAACAAAAATGAACTCTTAAGGATAATTGATTTACCACTCAAAAGAATCCACTAAAGAGATAATAAAATATAATTTAGGAAGAATCATTATTCACTATGATAATTTATTTATTTTTATTTTTAGATGTCTTTCTCCCATAATAATAATAAAAAGAAGTATTTATAGACAACTCGCCATATATGTTTAACTCATATACATATGAAGCTCATTCATTTCATAGATTAAAAGACTTTACATGAAATAGATAAGATAAATACATAAAGACTCTAGAACTAATTAACTTAAGATGAATGCATCATAGTTTAACTTAATGATTTATGAATCTTTTTAAGATTTAAGTCCAACTTCGGTGCCATCAATTATATTGTTCAACATGCTTTGATATCTCACTGCAATTTGCTGTAAATTATAAGAATAAATGATGTTTTTTAATAATTTAAATTTGTCCATGTGATTGTCAGTATACATAATAATTATTAAATTTAATAAAACTAATGACTTGATTATCTAATTTCTCTTGCTCTTTCAAAACTCTACCATGGTTTCAGCATTTATTTTTTACAATAATAAAAGTTTGATACGGCCCGCCAAGCATGCATGTATCACAGGTCACCATTCTTGTTTGAGCTAATCATGTTGAATTAGGTCAAAAAAAGGGACGAGGAAATGGTTGGCGGCTGAATCGTAGGATTCACTTGGTTTTGTTTGGTTTAGGAAGCCGTATAGATGAGCTCTAGAGGCTTTGTTCTCATCCACTCTCGCAGGTCCATATTGTTTATACTTTCTTAGACACCAAACATCATTTAATATCCAATAAATTAACATCAGAAGTTGTTTTTTTCTTGAACTGTAGATGTTCACAGGGTCCCAAACAGCCCAGCTCAAGCTAGCAACATTGCTTTCACCTGGTTTTTGAAAATAGTTTATCCATGAACCACCACAGTCGCGGTCTTATAACCCCCGGCCAGTTGTAGAATTGTAAAACCAGGGTCTAGCCAAGGCGTGCTTTCAATGAATGCAAAACAACAAGTATATATAGTGATAGCTCAATCCCACCATGGAGTTCAAACCCAAAGCAAACACTTCAATCTCTCTCTTGTTCTTCGCCGCCATTCTTAGTCATGTCTCCATTGTTAACTCCTGCTGGAAAATGGTTGGGATTTGTTACTGCAATATGGGTGCAGGCAATCAGCGGTAACAATTACACGTTTTCCAACTACTCTGATGCTTTAAAATCAATCATGGCTCTTACTCAGCTGGAGCTCAATACTCTATCTGTTGCTAAAGATGCTGGGAAGGCCTTTGGTCTGTTGTCTGGCATTGCTTCAGATCGTTTGTCAACTTCTGTAATTCTCCTTATTGGATCATTTGAAGGACTCATAGGATATGGAGTTCAATGGCTTGTTGTTAGCCAACGTATCCATCCTCTTCCCTACTGGCAGGTATTCAAAGCATTTACCATATATTGTTCATTCAGTCATTGAATCCTCTAGTAAGTTAAGTTGTTTTGAACCAAATTAATCTTCTCGAGCATCACCAAATTAACTAATGTTTGTTTTCTGCTACAGATGTGTATATTTTTGTGCTTGGGAGGGAACAGCACAACATGGATGAACACGGCAGTTCTTGTAACTTGCATGCGGAACTTTCCGAAAAATCGCGGCCCAGTCTCTGGAATCCTGAAGGGTTATGTAGGACTCAGCACAGCGATATTTACTGATATTTGCACAGCTCTTTTCTCCTCCAATCCTTCTGCATTTCTCCTAATTCTTGCTATTGTTCCTGCTGTCATTTGCCTTGCTGCTGTTATTTTCCTCCGCGAAACTACACCTGCTGCTGGTACTATAGAGGAGAAGGAAGAAGCCAGATTTTTCAGCATCTTTAATGTCATTGCCATTGTAGCAGCTGTCTATCTCTTGGCATTTGACATCACTGGAAATCATGGTCATGTTGTCTCCCATGTATTTGTTGCAGGACTAATGCTCCTTCTAGCAACACCATTATTTGTTCCTTTATATTCGGTTCTGCGGAAACTGAAGTCCAATTCGGATATTGAGCAGCAGATTAAAGAACCATTGCTTGTTGGCCCAGAGGATTCACCAGCAAAGCCACAGAATCCAGAGCCAGCAACAACAGTCAGTACTATAGTGGAGAATGCTGGAATCAAGCAACAACCAATGATTGGGGAGGATCACACAATTATCGAAATGATGCGGACATTTGATTTCTGGATTTTGTTCCTATCATTCCTCTGTGGTGTGGGTACTGGAATGTGTGTAATGAACAACATGGGGCAGATGGGCCTGGCTCTTGGATACGTTGATGTATCCATTTTTGTTTCTCTCACCAGCATTTGGGGATTTTTCGGACGTATTATTTCCGGTCTTGTATCAGAACAGTTGCTCTGGTATGTTTTTGTCACTCTCTGTTTCAGTTTCTGAACTCCTCTCACTTCGAACTTGACAATTCAGCTTCTGATATTTCACATCCATTACGTTATTTGCAGGAAATTTGGGACACCAAGACCTCTATGGAATGCAGCTTCTCAAGTCCTAATGACACTAGGATTTGTCATCATGGCATTGGCCTTGCCCGGATCGCTATACATTGGTTCAATCTTGGTCGGAATATGCTATGGAGTTCGTCTGACAATAACTGTCGCAGTAGCCTCAGAACTATTTGGTCTCAAATATTATGGCTTGTTATACAACATTCTCATTCTTAATCTTCCACTGGGTTCCTTCCTCTTCTCTGGTCTGCTTGCCGGTTATCTTTACGATGCTGAAGCAGCTAGAAGCCCTGCTGGTGGTGGCAATACCTGTGTTGGTCCTCATTGCTATTTCCTGGTCTTCCTGATAATGGCTCTTGCCAGTGTTGTTGGGTTTGGGTTAGATGTGCTACTAGCAATTAGAACAAAGAAGGTATACTCCAAGATTTACACAGACAAGAAATTTAGTCCATCTTCAACAGTTGCTTAGGGATTGTTTACCAATCAAAGATTTATTGTTTAGTCACCTCAAATTAAAATTGTTGAACAAGCTTCATTTTTTAAATGTCTAGCTTGTAAAGTTTGTGGCTTGTTGTTGTAGTTCTCATAGCACGTTTCTTGGAGTAAAACATTGGGTTTTTGTATCAGGCAGTGTCTTGGCTATTCAACAGTGAAAACTTTTATTTATATTTTTTCTTATTTCAAATTAATTTGTTTTTTTATATATATTTTTAGACTGATTTGATGTACAGATATTAAAAATAATGTTTTTAAAGAATAAAAAATATATATTATTTTATCACATTTCAAACTTTCCAATTTCAAACCTAACATTTTAAAAAGGCTTTGATTTGCATGTACAGGTGAAAATGAGGCTTTAATATTTTCACTAGGACTTTAACAATAAACTATTTCTTGTTTGAAAAAATTACAAAAACTTAATCCATTTTAATTAAGGATTTTATATTTCAAAACTCGGTTTTTGCATCCATGATAGCAATACCGTGGTTTATGACATGTTTTCGTAATATGATTAGTTTTTGTCGCTTGTATGTTAATTTGGAACAATCTCGAAAATCAATTATTTTGCAGATAATCAATCACCCTGTGCTATCAAGCGCATTTCTAGAAAAACCCATCTAGGATTTAACTTGATACCAGGCCAAGCAATTGAAGACCATGTCAATGGAGAATTAGACTTTATAGGTGTTTGGATTTGCTACGCTTTGTCTGTTGATGCAAGTCCCAAACTTTCGGTAAGTAAGTTTATGTTGCCTTTTGTTTAAGGCATTTTATCAAACAGATAATGTTATTTATGAATTTGAATTGAAATCTGCTTTGGGTTTTCGTTGTTGATTCATGCGTGTGGGATTTTTTCAGGCAAAGACTGGATAATGGTGCTGATCTGAGTGATTTTGAGGTTTCTAATAGATACAATGTTGATAACTCTGGCTCAGTGTGTAAGTTCTGCTTGTAATTCTTGATTTTGTTATAGCAAGCTGTTGTTTATCTTGTTCTAAGAAAAAAAGAGAGTATAAAATGCAAGTGGGTACTTAAAAAAGATTATATTTTGATGAACATTTTGTAAATCTCTTGTCAGCAGATAGATAGCACTTTTTCTTACTATTCCTTTGTTTTTGGTATCTTATTTGTGAAGTTCGTCATTTATTCAGCTTTTGCAATAATGTTGATTTTAAGATAAGTTTATCATTTATACAGATTCTGGAAGAAAATTTTGAGAGCACATGGTTATGTGGTTACATTTAATTTCATCATGGCAGTTGATATGCACCACAATTGTTAGTTGTTTAACATGGTGTTGGATTGGTGGGAAGACTGAAACTTGAATACTTAAATCGCATGAGCATCTTTTTTGCATCTTTATTACTCTCACTATAAAGGTGTTGTTATACAGGTCAGTGGCCATCTGAAGATGTCCTTTCATATTTTTGCTTGTCACGTGCAGACATGTTCAGATTTGTGAATAATGCTGACTCCGTGCTTTTGGTGATTCTGTTCACTGTTCAAAAAAACTAGTTGTCATTCTCTGTATATTGATTGCTTCGCTTGCATTATTTTGAACTCTTCAATGTATCTGTTCTGCTGTTTTGATTTGTGCTCGCTTGTTTTCAGGTCTGAAAGAGTTATTTCTTTGATTAGGATATGGCTACAACTGAGGCATTGAAAGTTGTAATCTCAGATGGAAATCCAGTAGTTGTAGATTTTATCCTTTTGTTTTGCTAATTCTAGTTTTTAAATATGTCCAGCAAAAGTTTTGAAGAATCTATTATCAGCCCCCCCCCCCCCCCCCTCTCAAGTATTGCAATGCGAAGAAATTTACTGGCATACTGAAAAAAATAAAGACTTTTGAACTTTGAAATGCTGACTATTGCAGTTCACAACATGCAAAATTTGGATAACTTGGTCAGACAAGTGTTTCTGGAGACCCTTTTCATTCATTATCATGAGCTGGGAGTGTGATTCAGAGTTTTCTGGTGCCCAGACTACTGCTCTGATAAGCTAGGATAACTTGGTAAGATATGATGTGAGAAGTTTAGATAGTTGAATCTTTTCTAAACCCAGGGCAGAAGTGTGCTATTGTCTGATTGGGGTTATTCATTGAATAAGAGTCATAAGAAGATTTCATGTTTGTACCATATTGAAAAATTAACATGTCAATTGGAAGCATGTACATGGATTGTGGAATTGACGTCTGTTTGCATTATCTTCTGAGAATTTCAAGTTGCCCATGATTCAAATATACTTGTTTAGATTTCAGTTAATGTTAAGCTCAAAGTTTCTCAACTTGTCAGTGATGAGCCTAGAATTGGTTTCAAGGCCTGCTGCTCTAGTAATGAGAATATGAATCACTACAGCCCGGGCTAGCCCTTGCTTGCATCTTATTTATGATTTGAAGTCATTCTAAACATTTACTTTCTGTCATCGAGATTCAAGATGTCTTCCATTGTTTTGTATTTCTCATTTATGAAAGGAAAGGTTATTTTGAAGATAACAATAGTGATTTTGAATAAAGTTTAAATACGTTTCTTTTTGGTGTGTCGATTAGAGATATAAGGATGCATAAGTCATCACATAGCCATATCATAGGCTTATTAACTCTTTGGTTGTGCTGGCCATTAGCTTTGCCAATAGGAGCATCAGTTTGGAACTAAATTTTTGTTGGTTTGCTGGGTTATGATTCAAAAATTTTATATTCACTTTGAGTATGAGCGTGGCATTGCTCCACTTTCTCTTTCTCTTTTTATGTTCTTTAACATCCAGACATTCAGCATAGCATAGATGCCAATTCCACAGCATTTGGCAATGCAAATTTGAAGACTATGACTTGCATTGGGATGAGGAAGTAACTTATAATATCTCCAACACTTTTGATGTTAGCTGCCCGTGACTGGTAAGTTCTGTTTCTGTTAACTTTCTGTGTCAATAATTTGTGCTGCATGGCTTACCTTCCCTTTTTTTTTAAGTGAAGAATCACTAAATATTTATACTCAATGGCCACCAAATTTGTTGCAACTGTAATATATTCTTGGATACATTTCTACCTTGACAAAACTAGAGTGGTAGTCCTAATTTATCCAAATTGTGTCAACACCTCAATTCACATCCTTTTATCCACCTCACCAGTGTCTTTTTCTTCCCCAGCAACAAAGTTTAAATCAAATGCTTGATGCAACCTGATGAGGAATTCTCATGTCATTGACAATTTGTTATCAGCATGAGGCTGTCTAGATTCATAAGTTTTCTTCACTAGTTGGCCAAAGGTGCCTGCAACCATTTCTAAATGCACTGATAATAATAAATGGCTAGCACAAACTGATGTGTTTTCTCCTTTTCCTGCTAAACTCGTCTTCTTCTGTACTCAGTAAATGGATGTGCGAATGAGTTCCACAATGCCCTTGCTTGTACCGTCTCTTGTTAAGAAATGCTGGGCCTTTGAAAGCAATGTTCTTTAGCCCTAAAAGAGGAGATACATTGGACAAATTCCTAGAGAGAAAGTTGAAGAAAATGGGCTAAATTTCTCTATAATAGAGAACTATGACTGAAGTTTGGAAGTGTCATCAAGGTTTTATGGTTGGTTAGGATTCCTGGCCCAGCTATGAAAGCATCACTGCTACCCTTGATTTGTTAGAATACATTATATGTTATACATACTTTAGATAATCGAATGCTAAATTTATATAGCAGTGAAAATTTAGATTATAAATATCTCTATTCATTTTTGCTCAAGTTCTAAAAATGAATTCTTAATACAGCAACAACAACACAACTTTTCCCAATATAGCAGCAGCAACACAACTTCAAAATAATAGATTTTTTTTCCCGAGAGAAACCTTCTGATCTATGCCTACCAGTAGTCGTAGATGAAGTACATATACTATTATTTATAGGTAGATCAGGGACCCCTCTCATTAATTAATTAGCTAATTTTCTCCTCCTATTAAAGAGAAAATTAGACAATTGATCCCCATAATCTATCTTTATGATCATGAGTTTGAATAAACAAGAATAAGGGTGTGTCATGAGAGGCATAATGGTAATTTCTAACATTATGAACTCTCGCTGCCTTTTATTTTTTGTTCGTAACTAGTATTTTTAGATTAGGGTGGCTCTCAATTTATCCATGTCATGCAGCAATTACCATGTCGGGGACTTTTTTGACTTGGTGGATGCAGTATATAGCCTCCTCCTATAGTGGTGGGTCCTAAATTGTGGAGGTCTGACAGGTTGATGATTCGCTAACAGGAAAGGAAAGCATGGAGATGCTGTTTCTAAATATTATTATTATTATTAATAATATTTTGGCTTGACAATTTGACATAGAGATGCTGTTTTTAATTGGTGTTGGTTGCTTATGATTTCCTTTTTGAACTTACTTCTGCTATAGGTGAGCGCATGAAGCTTTTGACAAAAAAGATTCCTTATCTTCATTCGGGCATCAGCATTACTTTGAAAGGAATTAGGTATGGCTTTCCTTGACTAAACAAAGACCACCTGCTTAAAGGAAAATCACAAACAATGCAAAATCATGCTCTGTGGATAAAAAAAACTAACGTTAATTGGAGGAATGGAACTGCTGACTGTTTAATGTTGTGGAACATGCTGTGGAACGAGACTTGAAGCTTTTCAGATCTGCAACTGCTTTCTTGATATCTTTTTTTCACATCTGCATGAAGCTTTTCTCGTTTTTCATTCTCTCTATCCCCCCCACCCCTTGAAAACCATTATTCTTCTGGATCTGTGTTTTGCGTTTTCGAGTTTGGTATCGTTATAATCCTTGCATAGTTTGCATTCTTACTGTTAAGGAACCATCTCACCTAAAAGCTTAAGCTTGTAAGTGAGGCCCCATAATATGATTTATATTATTCTCTAACACACTCCCTCAAGTGAAAGCCCTTTGGGCTTGAAACTTGCACAGGCCCACATCACCTTGTGCTTGATTTTTATCAAATAGAATGGGGGTGGTGAGATTCGAACTCGTGACCGCTGGGTCAACAAGGCTCTGATATCATGTTAAGGAACCATCTCACCTAAAAGCTTAAGCTTGTAAGTGAGGCCCCATAATATGATTTATATTATTCTCTAACACCTACTATTTCTCCATGTCTTTCTGAGACTGCAGGCTGGGGATCATTTGGTAATGAGCTTTACAATTACATCCTCTCTTATCTTCAGGAAAAAATAAAGTTAGATACGTCGGCATGGTGGCTCCACCACACAAGGTGGTTAAGCATCGCATCTGATGTTCTCTGAACGCCAATCTACAATGGCCTAATTTGGGTCCTACTTCTATTGGCTTCTTCTTCAGCTCTTACTTCTTTCCCTCCTAATTATGATGCCTGCAAATCTTCTTCATATAGGACCATGCAGGATAGCCTCATCATCGCATATATTTGAAGCCATTTCCCCGACATCTTCAGTAATTTACAGATTGTGGGTTATAGAAACCTAATCCAGTGAATCATGATAGTATTGGGACATCAAAAACACTTCCATTTACCATTTACAGTAGGTTTTTTCTCTTATTTTTTAGGGTCGGCTGTAGGTTTCTCACTTCAAGATTTCTATTATATCTTGAAAGAAGGCGATGAGCAGATCCCGTCCATACCCTAAAATGTCGATTTATCACAAAGTCATAGAGTCATATCGGATTGCAACTATCTATATTCAAACATCATTCAAGAATATGGATGGTAATGAACGCCAATGGATTAGGTCTTAATTATATTTAAATCTTAATTATTAAGTGTTATATATATATATAATGTGTTAATATTGACATATGTATATATTATATTAGACTTAAAAAATATGTAATAATGTAGCAACTAAAACATTTAAACTAGGCATACGAGGTAACACATTACTTTTACCATGATTCAATTGTCTAGGGACTTTTTTGTCCTTTCATCATGTTTTTTTATTTATTAATATCAAGTTGAAAAAAAACTTGTTGCGTATGAATTGCACATACCAACATGTGGTGTCCTTTCCGTGATGACGTGGCGTGTATGCTCACGGGTCTTTGGCATGGTTATGATGCCCCTCCTTCCCCCGATCTCCATACCTGCCCCTTCAGATTTTCAAAGAACTTGATACAATTGAAATTGTTTTTTTTTTAATTTCATGATCCTTAATCTTTTTTATTTTTCAAATTTGATCCTCATACTTTTGATTTTTATTTGTTTATTTCAGATAATTCTTTAAATTGTTTTCCTTTTTACCATTTCATTGCCCTTAAGTTTTTTTTTCCTATAAAATTTAATCTCCATTCATTTGATTTCTATTTTCCTTCACTTTGACAATTTATTAATTGATTATTGTTTATTTCATTTTTTAACCGTAAATTAAATTTGTTGATAATTAAGTTTCTTGATTGTGTTCTAGTTTAGGATTTTATAGGTTACGAGTTTAGACATTAACTAGGGTTTAGAAGGTTTGTTCTTATCAAATTATGCTCACTGTTGAGACGCCACCACAGCCAGCCATTCATCAATCTTTCGACACAGTCCTTTATTTACCTCAAAATATCCTTTTACATTCACTGTCACAGCCCTTCTGTCCAAAAGGTTGTCAGAAATATCCCATCCCTGAATAGATATTTACATTTTTTTTAATGCCTTTCTTCAACGTCCATTTTTCTTTTCCCATTGATTCCTAAATTGTATTTGACACCCTGTTTTAATAAAAATCATTTTAGAAAACAACATGATAACACCGTAAAACAGTAACCTATTCAGTTCATTTATTTGCTTTCTACTTTTTATTCACTTTCACACCATCCTCTTTCCGATCGGGCCTTAGACAAGTCATACTCTGTACATAAATTAATGTAATTCCACGAAGTTTATTTCTTAAATTTAAAATAATTTGACGAGAAACGAACTTATTAACGAAATGTTAAAACAGCCTAAATAAAGAAAAAGAAGAAACCTCACTGCTTTAATCAATCGCAAACAAAGTGCCAGGCATGGGATTCCCGCACAAAAGGCTGTCCTTTTCGTCCACAGCCTCAACCCTCAAAGTCTCTCTCTTTCTTTCTTTCACTTTCGTGTATTATTATTATTATTATTATTGGCATTCGTTTGAGGTGACGTGGCAACAGAAACTGCAAGACAAAAGGGTCCCAGAACGATTAAAAAAAATAAAATTCTATTTCTGAAATGTCACTGATATGCTTGGCGGTAGAAACTCTGCAACTAATACTTGTGTTAACATTAAATAAGCTGAATTTGGAAGATGGGTGGGTTACAATCTGGATTTCGTCAGCTTTCCCAATCGGTCTCCATGTTACTGATTCTCAGCTGAATCATGAGAGACAAGCAGTGGTGGTGACTACAGGTGAAGGTTGGAAAGAATGAGAGATGTGGCCAGAGCTGATGCAAATCGGAGGAGCAAGGAATGGTGGGTTTCGGTTCTTGTCGACTCTCCGATTGCCAAACTTGCCAGCCATGAACTCTGTAATTCAGCTTCCCGTGCGGAGTCCGCACCTCCTGCCTCTGTCGCTGTTCCTGGCCCATCATCAATGGCTGTGCCCCCCATTGCTTTTGGTGACGAATCACTTGAAGACTTTACACTGCAACAGCACGAATATATTCCGAATTAATCAGAACGTCATATCCAATCATGAACATGAATTCATTAAAATACTTGAAGCAGTCGCTTTCTGTTTGAATTCACAGAGCAAACTCGCATAAACAGGTAAGAATCGTGAAGGGTTATCCAAATAATTTTAATAATTCCCCAACAGCAGCAGATAATAATGATTTTACCTATGGAAACTGGGGCAGAATGTGATGGTGTAATCTGCGCCTGTACATGTAAAGGTGCTAGTCGCGTCGTCGTAGGCGTAACTATACGACTTCGGGCAGGCACTCTTGAACACTTGAGAGTACATGGAAGGCTTGCAAGATGCTGGCGAGTTATACTCGCCGCTGCAGCAGTACTCGGGCTTCCCAAATGCCTCGCAGGCGCTCCTGCAAGCACTGCCGCCCTCAGCCCTCAGCTCCGCCGGGCACTTCCTGTTCAGGTCCGTGACACACCCTGTCGACGCGCACTCCCCTGAGCCACCACTCACTTCGACAATCATTGGCAAATTGTATCCGTCGACAAGACTAACATCATAAAAATCCTGAGAACCCGAGCCTAGAGTGAATTCAGCTAAAGTGGCAGGCGGTGTGGCTCCTGCACCATTGCACTCGACTTGGCCGGAGCCACAGTCCGCCGTAGCACATGAACCGTGGCCGGAGGAGTCGAAGTTGCAGCCTGTTCGGCCCCAGAAGCGACCGGACCAGCCTGTTGGGACTTGGAAGGAGCGAGAACTGCCTTTAGTAAGCTCAAAGCCAGTGCTGTCAAGTTTTGGGCTGCCCAGGATTCCTGGCCAGACTGAGGAATCACATTTGTTAACAAATGTGAATTTAGCGGCCGAAACACCTGAAAAGGAAGCATGGATAATCTTATCATCAGCACTTAATTTTATATAGTTTCAATGCAATTCAGGAAATCAAACCAACTTTCTTTACCTTCAAAAATGAAGAGCAGGCTTAGGAAAACAGCACGGTAATGGGGGTGATTCTGTGAGAATGAGAGAAAATCCATCTGAGCTTGCTTTTTCTGCTACGCTCTGATAGAGTTAGTGGACGGTAACAAGAATGGGGTGGCCTTTTCTTTGATTGAGAGAGATGAAATTTTGGTGGTTGTGGTAATAGTAGCAAGATTCGCTTAATTATTGGTAATGGACTAATAATTATTTAAAGAAAGGATTCAATTAAATAGGACGAACAACAGCCAAAACAAGGTTTTTTGCTCTGATAAATGGCAGAGAGATGGAGGATGAATGCAAGAAATGTTTGTGATTACCACCCATAAAACTTCCACTCAATTTGGCTAACCCCCCTTACCTTCACTTTCTTTTTTGTTGTTTTTTAAAAGAATGGGTGACGGGCGGCTAAGCTAGCAGTGGTGGAGAATCTCAATCACCAGTTCTATTTATTTATTTATTTATTATTATAAATAAAACTATACGACATGGAGAATTCAATCTTACCCATGACACAATGCATTGTGGTTGGGCCATCACTTCTCCATTCCCCTCTTGCCCCGAAAAAAAAAAAAACTTTTGTTGGTCATGATTGTCTTTTTTCACTTAAAGTACTTTAGTATTTTTAAATTGACCATAGGCAAGATTGTATTTGCTTTTCAAATTACACTATAAATTATCATAAATATATTTAAAGTTAATGTATTATTTAGTGTCATGTAGGGATAAATTTGTATTTTCACTTAATAGAGTGCACAATAAAGTTATCAATGTAGTCTTATATATATATATATATATATAAAAAAAACTTTGGCTTGCAAGGAGAGGTATCTGCTTCTTATCCTATGTACCCTTGAATTTTAGTTTTTTATGTCTTGGATTTGAGAATATTTTTGTTATTGTACTATTTTCTTTGTTGGGTAAAGTGAGGGTTAATTTTGTTTTTTAATGAATTAAAAGGATTAAAAAAACACTAACACACATTAGTGTGTTAACCGCTCTATTATATTTGGACGATGTATGCGGTTTATTCCATCAATCAAAAATGTCATCTTAGGGTGTCATTATATTCATCATAGATATTGAATTTTAGTTTTTTCTCTAAAATATCATTGTTTTTTCTCTTTAAAATATATTTATTTAAGTATCGAAGAGTCCTTAAACTCATAAAAAAAATCTTTTAGAAGTATCATGTGTCAACCATCTTGGTTAATGATAATAAATCAAATTGTTGTTACAAATAAATTAACTTACTATCCAACATATAAAATTGTTTTTAAACTGCTAAAGATGGACATCAAGGTACAACATCTTCTAGTTTTAAAGGTAAATTTGATGGATCCTTACTCTTGATAGCTTTTTTAATCCCTCTTTTTAAAGATAAATATAATTTTTTTAGGTCTATATTTATATTTAAAGTAGAAAAGGAAAGAATCATGTGGTGAACAATACCCATAATGATTTTTCTTTCTTTTTTGGATTACAATAAAAATGGTTTGGGGTCTTGAATATAATAGTTTTTTTAGAGATTACAAAATGTGAGTAAAAAAATGTGGAATCAAGAATGACTAGGGTTATAAAAGAAATATTTTCACTCTCACCATTAGATGAATGACTTTTCATGTCATATTAGATCTTAATAAGTCCATTCAATTTGTTTTTCACGGGACACCTCTTTTCAATAAAGATAGGTTACTCATTCATCTCATTTGAATAAGGATGAGACACATGATCACAAAAAAACCCTAACAATTTTATAATAAATTTGACGTGGAAGGTAACAAGTCTCTTGCTAATAGAATATACAACTCCCAGGTAATTTTTTTTTTATTTAAGACTAATAATTTTCCAAAATCTTTGCTTAATAAATACGCAAAGACTTGAGAGGCTACTGATGGATCAACATGTTAATATACATGCCTTTTGTTTTCCTAAAACCCATGTTTATAACAAGGCATTGAGCCTAGGTATGTACGGGTTTGGAAAACTAAAAAACTTGTATTATTGGGCTCAACTAAGTGTTTAGCCCAAACATGAGCAGGTTTAGAGAACAACCAGACTCGGCATCATCAGGCTCAATCAAACACTAAGTCCAAATATTTTACAAGTCTACTGAACCACTAGACCCAATATCTTTAGATTCGGTCAAGCACTGAGCCTAAGCATATATGAGCGCGACGAGCTGCGTGGCCCATCACCCTCAGATTGAGTCAAGTACGGTGTCTAAGTACATCTGACATTGACAATCTTATTAGGTTCCATATTGAACTTCAAGATTTTGATGGGTCAAAGATATATTTTCTTTGAGGAGTTAGAAATAAATTGTTTTTTGACTCATAAGGGTTGTTTTAATGCTATAAGAAAAAATAAAATGACTTCTTAATCCTCCCTCCATAAAAGGTAAGAATCATGGGTTATAAAGACTCGATTGATATTTAAAAATGAAGTTATTCAATATATATATATATATATATATATATATATATATATATATATATCCTTAAATGCATATTTACTATTAGAATCTCTTTCAAAAATTTAACTGTTTTTTCTCTTAAAAAATACTTAATCAAATTTATATAAAAAATTATTTTACAAGTATTAGATGTCAACCACCTTTATTACTAGATCGAATTATTTATACAATATAAAAAATCTTTTGCAAGTATTAGATGTCAATCACCTTTACTACCAGATCAAATTATTTATTATACAACGTACAAAATTTGTTCATCGATCTTGAGATATCATTATTTCAATAATATTAAATAGTGTTGTTATTAATAGATAAATACGCAATGGGAACATCCAATTGCGATAAGAAAAAGAATTCATTAAGCCCATATACCCTAATTCCATTCTAAGAGCATAAGCACGTGGATGTGGGAGCAACGTAAAAGTAGACAACCGAACCACATAATGCCACGTGCTCACCGTTAGTAAGGACTGCCTCCTTTTATTAAAGCAGATTCTCCTTCCATTTAGAGTGTGTTTGATATTGCTTTTATTTTTATAGTTATAGTTTTAAAAAATCAGTTTTATGAAAAGTATTTTAGCTGCGGTTCAAAATAAATTTTGAAATATTTGGTTAAAACTTTGATTGAGGTTGATAAAAAAACAGTTTCGTATGTTTGATTAACATGGTTTTTATATTGCTGGCTACTAGTGAAATTACTTTAAAGTGTATATATATATATTGTTTTTTAAATATTTAATAATTATAATAATAAAATATAATTAATAATTCAAGTAAATTAGATACTTGTTTTTATTCTCCCATCAATCTACTTGTAATTTCATCACGAACTAAATTCATACGTAAAAGCCTCTGCAATCCCAGAATAACATATAGTAAAATATCATCTGAAACAAATTAGAATTGCAAGGCAAAAATTATATAGTGATATCCTTCTAATATATTTATTTATATTTTAATTAATTTTTAGATTATTTTAATATTAAAAATATATTAACCCTCCCCGCCCCCAGCCCCTCGAGCATGCCATATTTCTGCTTTTTACACTTAACCAAACATTAGATTAGGGTGTTTTTTTGCAACCTCCAATTGCACCACAATCCTAAACACCCTCTTAAAAGGACTTCAAAATCCGATCATAGGGTCAGCTAACCAGCACGGCGTTTTGTTTATCGGAGGCTGTGTAAGAGGTGGCGGTGGTCATTGACATACGCTTTACCTTCGCAACAACGTTGTTTTGAAAGTAGGAGGCAAGTCACATGCTATCGTTTAACAATACATAAACTTTAAGAACACACACACACACACACACACACACACACACACACACACACACATATATATATATATATATATTAAATAAACATCATGCCTCTTTTATTGTTCATTTCATTACTGTTCACCTAGACATAGTTCACTATAGATTGCTACACTGAAATTATCATTTTGCCTCCAAAGTCGAAAACTTTTAACCCCCCGGGACTAGGGATATTTTTGAAATTTTCAGGAGGACATGAATGGTATTACCAAATTTGTTGCATAGTACAACTACGAAAATAACCCTTGAAAATGACAAAAGAATGCACCCCGAACCAGTGGCATTTTAGCAATTTCTAGGGGATATGGATGATATTTCTGAATTTATGCACAGTAAAACTACTAAAATAACCCCAAAAATGACAAAAAAAAAATAACATCTGGAACCGGGGGTATTTTAGGATTTTCACCCCCGGTTTTTTTTGTAGATGTAGTTTGACCATTTTTTATTATTTATTTTTTCTGGAACACTGCAGGGGCATCATACGGACGCACTAGCAGTGTTCTGCCCACACGCGCCTTTCAGGTGGCGCGTGCGGCGTCTTTAGGAGGTTCAAACTATGCTTTTGCCGTGTCACCCGGTTCGCCGTCATGTCCTCTGACTCCACACGCGGCGCGTGTCATGTGAATGTGATCATGTAATCGTTGATGAATGGTTTTTCTTACCCCCTTTCTCTCTCCTATTGCCGAAAAGTATGGAGAGGTCCTTTATATTTTTGGTAGTTTCATTTCAGTCCCTGGGTTTTTATTTTGTTTTTCTTACTGATTTTTCAATAAAAAAATCAATTATTTGAAATTATGCCCTTCAATTGAAATTGATTGTATATGGTATATTTCATTTTAGTCCTTAATCTTTTGATTTTTTTGTTTGTTTTTGGTTCCTTTAATAATTTTGGTATGCAAGATTTAATTTGTTCTAATTTTGTCCTCCAATCAAAATTCATCATATATGCTACTTTGTATTTCAGTCCTTATTCTTTTAATTTTTTCAAAAATTACACTGGATTGTTTTTTTTTAAATCCCTTTATTATTTTTTGGTCCCAAAGTTTTAGCTTGTTTCATTTTTGTCCTTCAATTGGAATATATTTTGTTTTTCATTTTTGCACTTATTCTCTTAATTTTTTATTTTGTATTAATTCCTTTAGTTTTTTGGTCCTTCTTGGACAATTTTTATTTTTTATCCATATTTATGCATTTATGTTCTTAGTTTTTGTTTTTAATTTTTTTTGTTTTATTTTTTGTTGGGGTTTTATTTTTATTCGGTTCGGTTATGAAATTTTAATTTATGTTGGTTACACTGCATTTTATTTTTAAAATCCCTTTATTGTTTTTCGATCCCAAGGTTTTGATTTGTTGTAGTTTTATCATTCAATTGGAATTAATTATATATTTTGTTTTTCATTTGGCACTTATTCTTTTAATTTTTTATTTAGTATTAATTTTCTTTGGTTTTTTCTGTCCTTCTTGAACAATATTTATGTTTTGTCCGTATTGATTCATTTATACTTTTAGTTTTTCTTTTTAATTTTTATCATTTTATTTTTTATTGGGGTTTTATTTATATTCGGTTAAGTTCTAAAAATTTTATCATTTTAAAATTAATATTGGTCCTTTTTTCCTTTGTTTTTTTTTTTGTTATTTTTATCTATTTTTTTGAATCAGATGATTGTATTGTTTGCGCATTAATAATGATAATTTTAGTGATTATTTGTTTATTATTTTTTTGTAAAA
This sequence comes from Salix caprea, assembly GCA_964035475.1. Lineage (NCBI taxonomy): Eukaryota > Viridiplantae > Streptophyta > Magnoliopsida > Malpighiales > Salicaceae > Salix > Salix caprea. The sequence continues at coordinate 12,092,221 of OZ037750.1, read as the reverse complement.
AAAAATTTAATTCTTCGGGGCAATTTAATGATTTTAATTGTTTGAGCAGTAATGTTGATAATAATTTTAACTATTATAGTAATGATAATAACGGTAATATAAGGATGAATTTTCAGTTTATGTTTTCTTCTTTTTGGAGATAAAAAATTCACTATTTATTTTTGTTATTTGATTATGCAGGTGTTTTCACAATTTATATTTTGTTTATTGTGTTTAATTAAAATTTTTGAATTATAAAATGAACTAATCTTTATAAAGTGAATTCAATAATTCAGATTTTTTAATGATAATAATAATTTTATACTGATTATTTCGTTGAAACGTACTAAACAAATAAATTTATATCCATTAAAAATTCATATACTTTATAGAAAAGTTGCACTTCACAGGATTTCTACACAGATTTATTATTTTCCTAAATTTATATTACAGTAAAAAAAATCTTATACAATTAATATTTTTTTTGCGTTGAAAAAATGATTCCGACTACAACAAGGCACCGATGTATATATATATAGAAGATTTTGTTACTGTGTATTTGTTAATGTTATCTTTGGCGCAACTGATTTCCTTGATTTTCTGACTTGAGGTTGTTGACTTGGTTTCTATATTAACTTCTTTTTAAAATATATCGTTTATAACTTCGTCTAGAAGTTTATTGATTTTTGAAAACAAATTCGTGCACCTTTTTAGAGTCCTTACCTTAGAAGCTGTTTAGTTTATTTTACAACTCTGATTTGACTTTTAAGAATTAATTAAAATACTGTATATAGAGAGAAAATCAAATAAAATAGATAAAGTTTCCAGTGAGAAAGTTTCTCGACTTGTATATATATAAAGCAATTTTTGCTCAATCCTTTTCTCCAAAAAAGTAATTTGCGATTTCAAAGATAAAAAAAAAAAAAGTAATATTACACGTGTAATATAAATCTAGATATTATATTTAGATTATTTTTCTAATAAATTTAGATTTATATGGTTGTGTGTCGATTGTTCTAGTTGTTTATCGTGGGTATAAAGATATAATGATTGTTTCTAGATTTCATCTCAACGATAAGACATGGACGTTGACTCTACAACGATGACTGTTTTATATTTGCACAGCTTGAAGCTTGCGCTACGTGAAGTCCATTATTGATTCGTTTAATATAAGACTCGGATTTATTTCAAACCAAAAATAAATTAATATGAATTAATAAATAATAAATTGCTTAAATAATCTTAGAAATAAATTGAATATATACCCTTATACAAGCCACTCCCTGACTAGCTTATAAACTCTAATTTAGTCCTAACTAATCAAAGACAACCCTATTCATTATTCAAAAAAGAAATCACTCGGTGCATGTAATGTAGCCAAAATACTCATATCAGGATATTAAAAAACAAATATAAAAAAATAAAAGCGAAAGCAATTTGAAGACTGCAATCTTAGCCGCAATCTGGGGCTAAAATTAGCACGTGCAAATAACTCGGCAAGGAGCTAGACGTGTACAATATGGCAAGTGTGTTGAATTTAACAGCAGCGAAAATTTGAGAGGGATGATAGAATGCAGTCTGGGATGTATAGCCAGTCATTGCTGTGACCACCAATCAAGATTAAGCACGTATCAAAAGTAGGGTCTAAATTCAACAAGTGAATTTGAAACGTAACCGCAAAACGTCCAGTCTGATTAGAAAAATGGTTTGCAAAAATTAGCATTCTGTGAATAATGATATAAAATCGAAGTCTGTTAAGGAAACATCTCACCTGAAAATTTAAACTTATAGGTGAGGTTCTAGAATATGATTATATTATATTCTAACACATTCTCTTAAGTGAAAGCTCTTTGAGCTTGAAACTTGCACAGACCTACATCACCTTGTGCTTAGTTTTTTTTTTTTTTATCAAAAGGGTGGTGAGATTCGAGCTCATGACCGCTGGGTCAATAAGGCTCTGATAACATGTTAAGAAATTATCTCACCTAAAAATTTAAACTTATAGATAAGGTCCTAGAATATGATTATATTATATTCTAACAACGTCAGTATTATTTTTTCTAGTTGCTGTAAAGCGCAAACAGAAAGTTTCATTCGTAAAAGAAAACTGTGATAATCTCATGGAGTTATCATATCAGTAAGAAGGCTGCTGCTTACTTCCTCATGGATGCCGATACTTTTAAATATCATCTTGATTTTAAGAGGTTATTTGACGCTGTGTTTTAAAAATATTTTTAATTTGTTTTTAAATATTTTTAAAAACAGCTGTAATACTAAAGATGGACTTAAGATCCCTCCATTGATCTACATGTCGTGTAAAGAATATTTGGATAAGGAGTCTGATCTTTTTTTTTTTCATTTTGAGAAGCATCATCTTCTCCAACCCATCGTTTCTTTATTAAAGTCTGGCGTCATCCCACTACAGGTAGCTGTTTCGATAGAAAAAACATTCTTTTTGAAAAGGGTTGCAGAATCCTTTGCTTCTTCAAGCTTTTCTTCTTCGATAGCAGCTTCTTCTTAAATCCAGAAAGGGAATAATTAATGATCAATGGCTGGTGCTGATGTTCGGACAGAGAAAGCAAGGGATTAGGATATGGAGAGGAGGTCAAGGGGATAGAAATGTGATGTGGAAGCAAACATTAAGGGGACAAGGTGGTGTAGAAATGCCTTTAAGTTTTATGCCTTATCAAGATATGGTCGATGAAAGTGACTTTAAAAAAAAAAAAAAAAACTTTTTCTTTAAATTTTATTCTCATTTGATCTGTCTAGATTAACGTCCCGAAATTGATCTACAAACCCTAATGTAAATAATTAAATGATCATTAATATTATTTTAAAAAATTAATTACTGTAGATTTTTTGTCAATAATTTTTTTAAAAGGAAAAAGTATTTATTAGTGTATATGTCTTGTAGCTAATTGGTTAGGTACACATACCACTAATTTGTTCATGCAAAAGTAAATCTATTACTAAGAATTTTTTTTTATCTTTAATGTTTATATAAGTTTGATTAATGAATCTATAGTAAAGATCCTTGGGTTAAAAATGCTTTGCAAAAAAATTATAAAACTGTTATAATTAGGAGATTTCTAATGCATCAAGACATTATTCTTAAATATTGTTTATTCATACCCTATTAAGAATGGTCATTAATTAGAGTCCTTGAGATTGATACATATTATATTCTTTTCTTTATGAAATGAAGATTTTTTTCTCATAAATTGAGGTATAAGGGATACTTGAAACTAATATGTAAATGTTTTATACATAATATATATACTAAATTGACATGTATGAGAATTCCATATGAAAAGATTGTTTGTTTCAATAGAAAAACTCACGTTTCAATTTGTGCAAATGATCATTAGAATTAAGATCATCAGATTATCTTACATAAAAAATGTTATGTTTCGATTCTAACTATACTATGTCCTAATCAGGGGTAAGAAAATAAAAATATATAGGTATATCATGAGCTATATAAAGGTACTTGAGTGATTAAGAGAATATTTATTATGGTAGGTGAATTAGAAAAAATATTCTACACACTTTCAAATAGCATTGGCTGTGACATTCTTGCGCCAGGTGAAATTAATTTTGAAAAAAGTTTCAAATAATTAATAACTATAATGTTAAAAACAAATGTCATTATATATATAAAGATAATCACAATAAATCAATCTTCTATCATGAATACTAATAATATAATTAATTATGCTTAAAATTAAAATAAGAATGATACTTACTTGTTGAGGCATTTAAAAGTATAAATCCTTTATCCTTAAGTGGAAAAATCAGGGATTATTTGATTTTAATTTCTCATTTACTCATAATTTACTTAAATCATGTAAATTAAATAAATTTTCAAAACTCACAAATTAAAGCTTACCTTAAAATATGACAACATTAGGCTTTTATATGAACTAAGTATATAAATATTTATTTCCTCACCTGGACTTGTAATTTAAGACAGACCCAGCAAACACGAAAGTGATTAAGGTTAGAAAAAAAATCTATGTATTGATATAAATAGAATAAAATATTTCTTTTATGGGAAAGAAAAACAATCACTATATACATTAAAGAGGATTTTAAATGAATTAAGATTATTATCTATATATGACACGAAAGTGATTTTGTCTTAAACAACTCTTGGAATATTGCTCTGCAATTCAACATGACAACTCATAAATACGTGCGTCTAAAATGACAGCAGTATACCATACTTTAGGTACTTTAGGTCAAAGGCAAAGAGTAATTAAAGAGAAGTCATGGTATTTTAAAAGTATTTTTGAAAACAATTATAATTTTTATTTTATTTTAAATCAAACACACACACACACACACACACACACACACACACACACACATATATATATATATATATATATATATATATATATATATATATATATAAACATTTATATCGTTACATTGTTAAAATTAAATCTAAATTCAAAACTAAATCTTTAGATGAATTTGTGAAACCCTAATGTAATTATTGATTATTTTGCTTGGTTGATTGTGATTCTTCATCAACTTCACTATTCATGATTTATTGATTTTACTATTTATAATTGAATAATTGATTTCAGCTTTTCTTTTTGTTTGGTTGTTCAAAATCAACATTCATATTTGGACGACATGTGAATATTTATTTTTATATAAACAACACTACAAAAGAAGAAGAAAATATTCTTTTTTTTAAATAAAAAATAAAATACACCTTATATTATTTCTCTTAAAAGCAATTTTTTTGTCGCCAACTAGGAAAGATGAAATGCCACGATGGACTTCCACATCAAAATGTGTATATATAAGGTGAGCTAAGCTTATAATAATGAAGAATGTTCTTAGCAAGCTAAGCTTAGAAAATTATGGAAAACACTAATGATTAAAATACACGCTTTTATTATGATTGGCATAGAAGTCCAACAATATTTTTTTAAATATTTCTTGGTTTTAAATTAGTTTTTTATATAATTTTTAATAGTTTTTAATATGATGATATTAAAAATAAATATTTTAATATATTTTTTAAAATAAAAAAATATTTTAAAAAACAATATCTACTAAATATTTTTCAATTCCTCTCTTGCAAACATACAATCACGTTTAAATATTTGCTTAGATTAAGAAATATCATTAAATATTGTGTTATGTCTTTTAGTGCTATTATTCTCTACATCGTCCATTCAAATTAAAATGGTAAAAAAAAAAGAAGTGGATTTAGTGCTTGTTTGATAGTATTGTTGAGATTGCTTTTAAAATTATTTTTCATTTAGAAATATATCAAAATGATATTTTTTTTATATTTGTTTTGACATAATCACATGAAAATGACTTAAAAACAATAAAAATATTTAATTTAAAATAAAAAATAATTTTTTTATTTTATTTTCAAAAATACTTTTGTAACATAGTATCAAATCAATCTACGATGAAGAACAAAATAGTAAGGTAAAATACTAATTAACTCTTTAATTTAATTTTTTTTGGTTAAAGGACATGAATTTTGAGAAAAATAACTTAATAATAATAATAATAATAATAATAATAATAAAGCACTGTCTTTATATATATCGTCGGCTTCTATAGATGGTCCTATGCTACTTTGAAGTGAAATTATCAATCGTTTTGTTCTCTAATACAACCATGACCATGACATGAAAATGGCCAGTAAGGGTGGCAGAGCCACAGCTAATGTCAACTTGGGAATCAAAACAAGTGAGGGGAACGAACATCTGAAAAGAAGAGGGTAAATCTGAAAAGATAAAATCAACGGGGACTAAAATAAATATTTGGAGAATTTAAAGGATGGAATTGCTCCCTCATCTTTCACTAGAGGTCAAATGGAATCAAACCACATCCTCATTGACGACGGTAGGAATCTAAACTCTATTAAGCTATAATAAATTAATAATATTCTTCTTAGCAATCAGAGAGGGACGAGAGGAGGGGGCATGGAAGTATGAAGTAATCGAAATTGACATTAGCAGGCGACAGCTTAACAAGAGGGGAGGAAAATAAAATAATAAAAAAAAAATACACGCAACAATCCAAGAAACCACCTCTGCTAATATTGTTTTTATAATAAAATTCCAACAAAAAAAAATTAAACAAAATCTGCAGGCCAGCATCTGATCTCTTTCTCCTTCTCACCTTTCATTTTCTCTTGCGTGTGGCCATGTCATAATTGTGGCTTCTGATGCAAGATGATCTGCCCCTTCGAGTCTCCATTCCATGTTTTCACATTTGAAGAGATCCAAAAATCTGCCGGTTGTGACTAAACTTCATCAGGCTCCGCCCACAAACTGTGGCCCCCAGCAAGCGGGTCCCGGCGGAGCATCGATCCATGCTCCGGATCTTGACGTTGCCTGGGGAATTTTATTCCCGAATATGGCAGCTAGTGGTGGTCATGCTCCTTGGTGATCAAAAGAGCTGCCAAAAGGCTACTGCAATGGTGATGAGAGCGCCGGTGAAGTAGGGTGAAGTTTTATGCTTGCCGCCGGCTGAGACGCTCGCTGACAGCGAATTCTGCAGCCCATTTGCCGACTTTTGACTGCCAACAGCCATCATCAATAAATATTCACATCAATATGCCGTCGAAAACATACGAGGTGAAGTAAGAAAAACATATATATCACCAATTTACAAGAAAAAATATAATTAAGAAAAAAGGGAAAGGATTTTAGGGTGATTGCTGTCCATTAGATGTCATCATGGGATGCATGCTGGGCAAACTCGGAGTAGTGGCACAGTCGTGCTCATTTTTATTTATTTTTTGAAAGTGTGAAGCAGCATATTCTTGAATCAAAAACTTTACATCGGCCCCCCTTAGAATATCAAATTAGATGTCATCGGTCAGCTAGCCGAAAATATCATGAGCATTCAGAAACAAAATCTTCATAATTCTAATCATTATTATAATGTCAAGCCGACTAGAAGGACGTTAATGTAATAAGGAAATTCAACTGAGTTGAATCGGCAATGTTACCTGGTTGTCGGAGCTGGGCAGAAGGTGATAACATAATCGGCCCCGGCACAAGTGAAAGTGCTTGTTCCATCATCATAAGCATAGCTGTAAGCTCGGGGGCAAGCATTTTTGAAAAATTGAGCGTATGAGCTTGGCTTACACGTATCAGGAGTTGCGTACGCGCCGCTGCAGCAATATTCCGCATCTCCGAACGCTTCGCAAGCACTTCTGCACGCTAAATTCTCACCATTACCGCTATCAATAACTTTAAGTTCGTTCGGACAGGCACTGTTCAAGTCTACTACACAGCCGGTTGTCGTGCAATTCCCTCCTGTGCCACTCTGCGGGGCTATTAACATTGGGAGATTATAGCCGTCCACAAGGCTAACATCGTAAAAATCCAGTCCGTCCGCGCCGTTCAGAGTGAGTTCAGCCAGAGTAGCAGGAGGAGCAGCGCCTCGCCCGGAGCATTCTAGAGTGGAAGAGCCACAATCGCCGGTGAGGCAAGAGAATATGCCTGTTGTGGGATCTTGGGTGCATAGGGTTCGGCCCCATAAGCGGCCCGACCAAGACTGTGGGAAGGATATTGAATTTGATTCGCCCGGCTGGAGAACAAAACCGGTGGTCGGAAGCTGTGCGGTTCCGGCGTTTGATAGTATGCCAGGCCAAACTAGATGATTGCACTTGTTTATGATCGTAAATGTCGATGAATATCCACCTGTGCGACACAGAAGTTCACAGCATAAATACGTTACAGAGAATTTCACTACACCATAAAGAAAGAGGAATCAAAGATTGTTCATACTGCTGTTACCTGAAGCAATGAGAAGGAAACTGAAAAGGGATAGAGAAATGTAGAGTCGAGGCCTCGCCATTGCTGAATAAATCTGAGAATTTAGAGAGGTCTTCCGTTTGTTTTTGAATGGTGGGAACCTGGAAGTTTGCAAGGTTTGGTTTGTCCAGGGAGAACGCTGTCGTCTTATATATAAAGAAGGTGAGCAATATAAAATGAGTATCATGTGGTGGGGGGCTGGGCGGTATAATGTAGGCGTGTAGGGCCTAATATATGGGCACGTGCACACGTCGTCACGGTAAGAGGTCGGTCCAGAATATTAATATTATAATAATTATTATTATTTATAGGCCTTTGGGTGTTAGCAAACGATGCGTCGGGGCTCTGCACTCTTGTGGATTTTTACACCCCGACAGATATGGGTTGCAGAAGAAGGGGCGGCAGCTGGAGATTCCAGATTTCAATTCCTGCAAAGGGATGATGGAATCGGAAACTATTTGACTATAGATATACAAGGATTACAAATTAAAAACATTTTAGTAATTAATCATTATTATATATTCTAGTAAACCTCGTAGTCTCCAAAAAGTAAACCCCAGTCAAAGTTTTCTCTTACCACTAACCTCGTACAAAGTGAGGGTTACCACTTACTACCATTACCCCGTTTGATCCGTACATGGCTCACACGCAAGGAAGGATAAGACGTCGCACGTGTGACTACCACTATTAGTAATAATAACAGAGCCCTTATGTAGTTAAAAATATTTTTAAATTCCATTTCATCTAGAAAAAAAAAAGACTGCAAATTAATTGGGCTAAATCTTATCATCTGAGGTAACCCATATCATCACAAAACCGGTTGCCGAAAAAATAAAGGAAAGGAACTCCTTTGTGGATTTTGTTTATGGTGTCTCTTGGGAGGATGGAAAGGACTCATCTCGAAGAATAATATAAGATGTCTACTATCACGGTGCTATTGTTTCACTTACACAAGTTAGCAACTTGACACTCATCGTGTATCTTTCTTTTCTTTCCTAGGTCTACGATTCAATGGTTCTTTTTCAAAGAAATATATCAGAATATTTTTGGCCACAATGCCAAAAAACCATCTAAATCATCTGGAGCCCAAAGGGTTGACAATTCATAAGCTTTAACTGCTTCTGTAAGCTCAGAAGAAAGGCCTAAGATTCGAACCAAACAAACAAACATGGGACTGTTTGGGTTGAAACCTAAGAGAAGGTTCAGATTTGAGAACTTCAGCTCGCGAACCCTAACCTGAAATCTCCAAGATTCCATGGATCCAGAGCTGAACTCAAGTTTTAGACACAGCTTGTTAATGGAAAATGCTCTGGGCAGATAATTCTTCTATCACTGTAGGACTGTCTATTCGTAGTCAAATTGCACTACCCACTGTCAGACATGAGAAGGATGTTACGGTCATTCTCATGAAAGAAATAAGTGGCCAAGGTGCTTCATGTTGAAGCAATCCAAGCTTTATGTGGAAGATTCGTCCCAATCAAGTCCACATAATTGTTCTCATATCGCATGAACACTTTATATTTCAAAAAAGAGAAATAGCGTTTACAGGCTACCCAATATAGGAAAGGCTTTTCCATACCTGCAATATCCCTGAATTGTATAGTGTGAAGAGATCAACAAATCTACACTGAACTTCTTTGCCTGCAGCTTCGCTAAGGAGTCCTGTACCAACAACATGCCACTGCAATTACAGGTGCAAAATGCTAACAATTTCCAGTTCCACACAACTAAATTTCAAGTAAACAAGGTTACATTTAACTAAAAACAACCCTCTGTATCCAAAATGTAAGAAATCCACTTTATCATCAACATTCAGAAGCCAAAGAAATATATCTTCAATTCCGTAAAGGATCCATGAGAAGTGAAAAGGCTATTCAATGTCAACCTAAACAGAGTAGAGCTTATTTAAGAGCTTAAATTTGCACCACAACAATTCCAATCAGTGTAAACCTAAATATCCATCAATAACAACCCCAATCACAAAAAATGTACTGTCGAAAAAACTGAAATCATTATATCTGCACAGGTTCACCAGCATATCACACATGAAGCTGAGCCACATAGAGCCACGAGTGGCAGCTCTCATGCTCTTACGATCCTTGTACAATTTCATGGCCCAAGCTCAGCTCTCAACTGCCCCAAAAACTTCTCTACTTAAAGCACTTGGCAGTTTGGGAATTCAGTAAAGAAAGCCTCAATGGATGTAAGAAAATCTTAAATGTGGAATCATAGAGTTTTGATTCATATCAACCCTAAAACATCACATCAAGAAATCAACGATCTCACCAATGAACAAAAACATCACATCAAGAAATCAACGATCTCACCAATGAACAAACATTCATTATGAAACATGGGAGAAATAAATGGCAAACCATCCAAAGCAGACTGTCATGGACTTGAACTTCGACATGCTTTCTTTAAGAAGGGGCATGGATTTAAAATCAAGTTACAACCCTCTCACGTTAAAGCTAATCTGCAAGAGACAGAGATCAGGAGTTCCCTGATATCTCTCCTAACGAAATCAACCAGAGAATAGAAAGACGAATTTATATCAGAGTAGAACATCAGTACTGCTGAATCATTATTCCAAACTCAGTTATATACTCACATCAGAAAAACACAACATTAAAGATTCTGACCAACATTCTATTACATCAAAACATATCAACCTGAATATGGAACGCATTGCAAAAGTCCCATAAGCAAACCAACACTAAAAGAAGAAGCTGTAGTTGGAGCATTCATCATCGAACTAAACAACGACAGAATAAGAAACATCGACTTCCCATAACAAAAAATACCAAAAAAGCATCAAACCATCTCATTAAAACCCATAATTAACACTTGAAAAAAACAGAACCGCTCAATTAGAAACTACTCCAATGTCACTAACAATAATAGAAATTAGAGGTTGAAAAGGAAAAAAAAACTAATTTTTAATCCGAATTTATCACATATATTGTGTCAAAACTGGGTAGAACTCCAACACAATCCTATCTAAATCATGAGCCCAAACAAGAAGCAACCAACCAAAGATAAACTCATAAGTAACAGCAACAATTAGCATCATCCATATTTCATTCAGGACAATCCCTAGCAAAATGCCCATCCTTCCCACAATTAAAGCACCCACCGGTATTACCACTACCAAACCTTCCTCCACCACTTCCTCTCGCACTGGTGCAATCCCTAGCCAAATGCCCATGACCACCGCAGTTATAACAAGCTCCACTGCCACCCGGACAGTCCCTTGCCACATGTCCAAACCCTCCACAACTGTAACACCCATTACTATTATTCCCCTTCGTACACTCCCTCGCAATATGCCCACTGTTCCCACACTTGTAGCAAACCATATCGCCGCCGCCGCGATTGTTGTTATTATTGTAATTGTAAGTCTTACTACTGTTATTGTTGCAATCCCTAGCTATATGACCAGGATATCCGCAATTGAAACAGCCACCACCGTTGGTATTGCTGTTGCGGCGGTTGAATCCACCAGAGGAGGTAGTGCGGCGTTTTATAGGTCCACCGCCAGGGGCAGTGACATCAACCGCTTGGTACTTGTCGTCGTTCAGTAGAATGGTGAACTCGACGACGTCGTCTTCGTAAAGAGTACGGTATCCACCGTCGGATTTGATGGCGGAGTGGTGAACGAAGAGATCTTTGTCGCCGACATCAGGTTTGATGAATCCAAATCCTTTCTTGTCGCTGAATCGAATAACCCTGCCGGTCGATCTCTCCTCATTGGTCGCCGCCACAGCTGCCGCTTGCTCCTCCGCCATTTATGATTGATTAATTCGACAGAAATAGTAGGGCTTGCCTTTTCTTTTCTCTTTTTTCTCTCAGACCCAGAAGATTTTGTAAGGGCAGGGGTGTTTTAAATCATTGTTATTACTCAGCGTAAGGTTAGGGTTCGAGTCGGGTATTTTCACCCTAGTTGACTCGGTTAGTAAAAAAATAAGTGGGACCAGATCTCAATTTCATTCATAAACTATTTAAAATAAAATAAAATAAAAATAGAATCAAATTTGACAAATAAAAAAATAAAACATAACTGGATTGGATTAATATTTTAGTTCCATAAATTATTTAAAAAAAGATAAATTATAATTGAAAGAATATGGACTTGATTTCATAGATAAAATCTTTCAATTACAAAAAGAATAAGAAAAAAATAAAAATAAGGATTAAAGTGAATATAAAATTCAAACTAAATCAAAATATAAGGGGCAATTTTTTTTTTTAAAAATAAAAACATTATATATAGCAATTAAAAATCAAATTTGATATAATCAGCAAATAATAAAATATTTTTAAATTTCTTATCGCTTTCAAAAAGTGAGTTCTAGCTGATACTTTCTTGAAAAAAAAGCTAAATTTCTTATAATATGCTGGTTTAGTTTTATACGATAACCTAGATTGATTCCATTGACTGTAATATATTACAGTTTTAATATTAAATAAAAATATTATTTAGTGTATTATTATCCTATATATTTTTATATAAGAACTGTGAGCGTAACTTGCTCCGAACTGTGAGCGTGCCCAAAACGCAGGCATCCTGGACTCATCCCGAATCAGGAAATCAACAGTAAGTGTGCTTGAAACTGACAGATTCTGGAGAAATCATAACATTCATACAGCAGAGATCATAGAAGTTGCTCGCGCATATATATGTTGATTGCTCAAGAAATAACAAGTTCCAGATGCAGCCATGCATGAAAAAAGGGGATTATTTCAGCCAAAAGTTACAGCCATGCATGCATATTACCTATCTACAACAACGCAGTGGAGATCATTGCAGGGATGATTGCTTGTAATAACCAAAAAAAGAGGGGAAATATGTGTACAAGTAAATCAAAACATCAGTAGACTTCCACATTCCATTGCTGTGCTTTCTTCAAACTTCTTTTGTACTCGAGCCAATCAATGCCTGCAAAAGACAGCATAGGAATTGGAAACATGATCCAAATAAAATCATCACTAGCGAAATGATCTGTTGTTTCTCACCATCTTTAGCTGCCAGTGACACCATTATGTCATCGATTCCCTTCTCCATTCCCTTCAACCCGCACATGTAGACGAAAGTGTTGTCTTTCTTTAGTAATTCCCACAGCTCTTCTGCATATTCTGCCATCCGGGTTTGGATGTACATCTTCTCTCCTTTGTCGTTCGTTTGCTCTCTGCTTACTGCGAAGTCCAGCTTGAAGTTGTCCGGGGATATCTCCTTCATTTTCTCAAATTCCTGTGATCCACCGAATAAAGCCAATTTCACTAACACTGTTATTCCACTCTTAATTTCACTCCTCAAGTCCTAGGATGAAAGCTAGAGTGGTGAAATGATTTGTTTGCCTCACCTCCTTGTAGAGCAATGAGCTGCTTGTTGGGACACCCAGGAAGAGCCATGCCAAACCATTGAACTACAAATCATTGCATTTTTTAACCAGGTTAATCGCACGACAATTATCAGCCAATTGACGAATTAAATCCTCACATTCGCCAAGAGCAGGAAATGGTTTCTTTTGTCTTACCTTGTAGTCATCGTGCTTCTCAAAGAACATTTTCCACAAGAATGATCGGAAAGGAGCAATACCAGTTCCCGTTCCAAGCTGCAGATTCAATGTCGAAGACGTAAGAATTATAGTTCAAGGAAATAGTATTGATCACAATGGAGTTCCATTCAAAAGGCTAATAATGAATTTGCTTGATTAATATATATATATAAAGAAAAAAGAAAAAAAGAGTGGACGATACCATAATGATGGTGGCATTTGGATCTTTTGGCATGAGCATTTCTTTCCCAACAGGTCCTGTAATCTGTACTTCAGCTCCAGGTTTCAAGTCACCTGAAATGTAAGTCATTCATCCAATTCTGGATGTTAGCTGAGGTCTCTTGATTCACGTTTACTGATTTGTCACAATTCTTTCTCTCATCCCTTATGCCAATGATCCTTAACACAGGTAGCCTACCTTTTAAATTTGGACAAAAAAAAAATACTTAATAGTGTCCTGGAGCCTTACACAAGAAATTTGAGCAAACTCCTTTTACAGTTTCTCCTTGTTCATTGGTGTAGACAAGCCTCTTCACACACAGAGAAACCTGAACGAGGATAAATCATCCTCACCAAAATGAGTTAAACTTAAACCTGGCATTGGTAAGAAAAAGGACAGCAAGCGGAACATTCTGACAATTAATTGAAACATGGTAATTTGGCATCTGTTAAACATGTAAGCAAATAAGCATCATATTTACAAGAACTCAGAATCTATTTTTGAGACTAAGTTAGAAACTCATAGGTGCATGAAAAATATGAAATGAAAATTGGATGAAAAACTCACTGTTTTGGAGTCTCCAAAGTCACCAATAGCACTGCTGGCAATTGAATACAATCTTAGTTTATGAGGCTTCCCGTTCTTATCAATACCATCTGGGATTACTCCAATCGATTGCCCTTCTCTATAAGGCACCTCTCCTAAACCACCCCAAGTAACCAATGAACCAATAAGATCAATTCATATAGTACTACTGGTTTATCTAAAATGTACGAGGTCCATTCTGTGAATTTGCACATTCACAATCGAGCAATTTATCAGTCATTTCCGAGATTCAATTACCATATCATGAATGAGTCATTCCAATATCGATCCATTTTCCATATAAATAAACCAACTGTTTAATGATAACTAATTATACATTTATAAAGTGGAAAATTTAGCTAGATGAGAATTGGAGGCCAGGCATACACCTTCAGTGCTGAAGACCATGTGCCAGGTTTCACCAGGAGCATCATCACCAGTGATCTTAGTGTTCAAAAGACATCTTCCAGTGTAAGGGGTTTTAGGCTTGAACTTGTTAACAACCACTCCCTCGTCATTCTTCTTCGATATCTTCTCAACCTTAGCTGGAGCCTCTGTGGTAACTTGGGCTCTGATGGAAATCACTGATCTCCCACTAGAAGAAGCATCTCTATAGTAAACTGGCACCTGAAAATATATCCAAAGCCAGAAAAAAGGAAAAACTTCACCTCAGATAAGCTTCATATATATATAAAAACAAAGAAGAAGAAGTGCTCAATCACACAAGTCAGTGCCTTTTTCAAGGTGATTCTTTCTGGTGCAATGAGAGTGGTTCTTGAAGAAAGAGAGGTAGACTTAGTGGAGGAAGGGAAGGAGACTGCAGCAGTTACTGCAGCTGCCATGGCTGTGCTGATGGTGAGGCTAGAGAAAGAAGAGGTAAAAAAGAAGAGGAGAAAAGAGAGGGAAGTTTTATTAGGGACTGAAGTGTGAAACAGAAGAGTGTAAGCAGCATGAACTTTTTTTCTTCAAGGCTGGTGGGAATGGATATCATGGGATGAATGGATGAGATTTGGAAGCAAATGCCATTGGTTGAAGTGAGGATAAGTGTTTTGTGTGATGTATGACTCTCATTCCCTCCCTATGTACTCTTCCTGCCTGCCACTTGATTTTTGATTTACAACACCAACAGAAAATGATTTTGGGTCCAAGGTGTATGGGCCTTGAGCCCACGCAGCAAAGTGAGGATAAATGGATTCTGCTGCTAATGGGCTCATTACAACTTTCAAGTGTCAGTCCATGGGAGGAGATGTCATAAGTTTCAGAGTCCACTCTCTCTGGGTATTGTAGAGATTTCATTAAAGATGTGATGTGAGGACATGGACTCCACTCTCAATGTGTCTTGTTAAAAAAAATGAAGCGGCAAAACTTTCTAACATGGTTAAGAAAGTTAAAAAGTTTCTGAAATCAAGGAGGTAATAATAATATAATAATAATAATAATATAATAATAATAATAGAAAAGGAGGAGGAGTCCTATCTTTGTTCGGTAAGCATCCCATTTCCTTATTAAAGAAATTTGGAGTAAGAAAAAATTAAAATTAGAATGTGAAGCTCGAAGTGTCAGATGCTCCTTCAGTAGGCTAACGGGCAATTTTCTTTTTAAAAAAGAGGTAATGGGCTCTAATGGCAGTCCTTTTCTCATTTAAAATATGTGATTAATGGGTCAATTGACTTTGTCCACATGTCTTGTCTGTAACCGGTGAGAGCCAGGACGCCATGACAGAGGGCATCAATGAAAATAAATGGTGGCAAATATCAAAATAAAATATTTAATCCCAGTACCAGTAATTATTGGGAGAGATAGAAGAACCCTAATTTAAGGTAATAAATGGAAGAGCGAAATGGGTTTAAAATAAGAAAAATCTTTTGGTTTGGTTTGGTTCGGTTCAGCTTTGAATTTAAAAAACTATAAAAAATATAAATTCGGAATCCATGTAGACATCAATTCCCCACTTAAAATCAATCAACCCCTGCTGCTCTCTCCTATCTCTATCCCGCTGACTGTTCATCTTCCTCGCTGTCGACCACCATCGGCAGCGACACTTCGAGCCGGCGCCGCCCACACTGAATCCGCCATCACCACCAACATCCGGTGCTCGGAGACACGGCATGGTAGAGATTCCAAAGTTTCGTGCTCCAAGACAACCAGCCGCGTCGTGAATGGGGCTTTTGGGTGTCCTTGTTTCATGACTTTCGAGGACTGCTTTCTTGTGACTTTTTCAAAAAGAAATGAGATTCGTTTGAGAACAGAATATGGCCTTCGCTTTCTTGTGTTCTACAAAAGAGGTGCCTTATCATTGTCGCCAGCGTTTGCAATTAGCGGGAGGAGATTCAACCAAATTATTTAGATAATTTTTGAACCACCACATGCTCTTGTTTTCCAGTTTTTAAAACAAACAAACAAACAAACAAACGGTTCATATAAACCGAACCGGTTTGGTTTGAACTGGTTTACAGCTCGGTTCAAGTTCAATTTTTTAGAGATTAAAATTTATAATTTATTTTGATTTGTTTTATTTGAAATTATAATAATCTTATGATATTGAACTTGAGTTTGATGGGACGACTTGGGTTAACTGGATATTTTTTTCAATTGTTTCATTTAAATTTTTAAGTTCTTTAAGAATTAAACTTTGTAATTTATTTTAAAAAAAAAATTATGAGGTTATTTCAGTCTCATAATACGGGTTGCAAGTTAATAATATTAATTAAAGTTGATTCAATATATTATATGATTTTAATATTAAAAAAAATCTCTTGAAATTATTTTAGTCAAATTATTTTTTATTAGTCATCTACGTTATTTTTGAACCGGTCAAATTAACTAGATTATATTACACCAACCCCCACAGAATTAAATTATTCTTACGACGAAACATTTTAGCATCACTAGAATATGTTTTCACACACCTATAAAAAAATAATCAAACCAACATAACCCTAGCCAATAATCTAGCCATTGACTATTTTGTTATGTCAAATCAATGTGGTTCAAAAAGGTGATTTATTGTGTTTCATATCACAAAAGGTAGTTTATACTTTTAATTATTTTTTTCAATCGAGTCCTTCCAAAATTGATTCGAAGGGATTCTAGCTATTAATTTATTTTGAATACCTTTTTATAAAGTTGTTGAGGTGTCAAGAGAATATGATGGTGCTGAATTAATGTTGGATTTGTTAAGATTGAGTTTATTGGTTAAAATTTAAAATTATAGAAACATTGGTTCTATAATGATTGATATATATGTTTTATATATTATTTTATTATATATCATTTATTTTTTAATAAATATTATAACAGATGTTCTTTCTATTCAATTATTTTTTTTAAAACATTTATTGAATTCACGAAGAACTATTTATGCTGTTATATAACTACATAACAAATGATTTTTAAAAATGATCCTTGATTAATTTTATTTTTCGTAGTGTATATTAACATATATGATTATGAATCTAAATGTGCGTATTGAATTTTAAATTCATGATTAATATTTTTCTTTATGCTAAAAATAATTCCAAACTCAACTTTCATTCCATGTTATAAAGTACTGTTGGTCAGTTAAGTTAATCTTTTTATGTGTCTGTTTAGCATCAAAAATATTTTTTTAAAAAATAATCTTTATTTTTCATTTTAAATTATTTTTTGTATATTTTTAGATTATTTTAATATATTAATAGTATAAATTATTTAAAAAATAAAAAAATATTATTCTTATATTTTTGTAAATAAAAAATATTTAAAAAAACAAAATCAATCTAATTACTAGAGAGTCTGTTAGTATATGGTATGCATAAGCTATGGTAAATAATAATAATAAAAAGATCAGCACAAGTTGACTAAAAATATGAGAGCTGTCAACTAGTTGCTGTTAAGCATATTTATTGAGCGAATCTTGTTATTTGCTTATTAGACCTTAAATTATACAATATTATACTTATGTCTATTAACAAAATAAGTGGAAAAAAAATTAAAACGCGTAGTAGATGGTTATTGTTGAGCCAGCATTACCTATTCTCTCGCCATTCATTGTGAATCTTCTATTTATTGTTTTTTTATTTGGTTTTCAAACCCAAGAACAATTAAATCAAATTTGTTAGCTATAGATAAAATTAAAAGACATGGTACTAAAGTTGAAAAGAAGTCATAAACGAGATGAAATATTAAATAAAAGAAATTATTGTAATATTTTGAAATTTACATTTTTTTATTTTATTTTTTGTTACCGTTTATAATTTTTTATTAGAACTTATAATTATTAATTTATTTGATTCCATGTATATATAATATTCTCGATTTTCTAAAAACTACACATAAAAAAACTTATATATATATTTTTTTTGTTGAATATTATATATATAGCTTGCAGTGAAGCTAACAAGTTGATAATGATCGAGAGGGCATGCTTCGTTGTGGTAGCAGCTAAATAGACATAAGAGCGTCCCAAGAACACATGGCTTTGTACACATCATGTCGAAACGTCGAATCACTTCCCTTTTGTGGTAACGTAACCTGGAGGCAGAAGTACTGGATTGTGGCCCATGAAAAGGATTTTTATCACGAGCCATTTCGATACCCACACTAAAAGGTTTTCTAAAATAATATGAAAAGCAGAATAAAACAAGGAGTTCGGAACGAGGTCGATAGTTCATGCAAGAAAATTGAGCCCAAAACAGGGACTAGTGAATGAGTTTGTGGGGAGATAAAGGCAAAAGATGAATATGCGAAGCAGCTTCATGAAATCAACTGTAATGAATCGAGTGGCAGAGTGAGCTAGTTCATTTCTCAACTGGGTTATGAGAATTATATGCTCTAATGTAGCATTGCGTTTCTCAGACGTTCAGCAATGAACAGCCCTGCAAAAACAGAAAATCAGATGAGGATCACATGACAAAAGCAAATAGATAGATAGATAGATAGATAGATACCTGCGTGTAATTTATTTGAAATTATACACGTTCTGATTTGAACTCAAAATCTGTAATATAGATCTTAATTTTTTTGTTATCACGCCGCACTCCTAGGACACCTACAAGCTAACATTCTGATCAATTTCTTAAAAGTCATTTCCCCACCTTCTACTCATATTTTAGACATGTTTTCCCCACTTGTCTCCCAACCTACCGCTAATTCCATCAATCACCAATTCTCTTTACCTTTTTCTTTAAGAAAATGACCAAATTTCGGTGGGGATACCACATTCATTCACATGTTACAGGAGCGCATGGATAAAAACAGCGTCCAATGACTTGGCTTGTTACTCTTTGATTCAACCTATTCAAGTCTATCTCATTGTTTTGTTTTATTTTTGTTAGACTGTTTTAATTGATGGGTTGACCCCGAGATGTTTAGAGTTGTGTTTATATGTTTTTCCCTTCTTTAACTCTTTTCTTTTCCGGGTTTTTCTGTTCTTAGTTTTTTTTCTTCTGTAAAGCTTCTTTCTGGTTGCTTTAATTGTTGTTTTTTATCCATCGTTGCGCATCAAATTTGCTGCAAAAAGCAGAACGGAATGTGGGCGGTCATTCTAGAGAAGAGAATCATAACATAGCCTAATCCCATGAACAGGATCGACTTCCTGCGACTATGCGCATACAACAACTATGCTTTCAACTAGCAGTAAATTATCCCAAGCATTTCAATAATGAAAGCCAAAACAATGGTGGAATACAAGGTGGAAAGACAGTGAAGAGCCAAGATAATATAAACCCATCTGGAATCTGCTGGCTTTGAGATTAACCATGAACATGGATATAAATATTGAATAACGGGTGTTAACAAATGAAGATAACACCTAAGAAAGCAATAGCAGCTTTGTAAAAGAACGAAATAGAGCTACCATCTATGTACACTCCATTGCAAAGACAGAACAATAAATAAGAGGGGGGGAATCAATGCAGCAACAGACTACGTTATAACATTAATATGAATCAATGGAATCCCCTTGAACCTCTGGATTGGTAAAGCTCCAATCTACTTTTAGCCTCTGGCAACAATGTTTCCAATGTTTCATCCTGAACAATGAAAGATTGCTTGGACGCCCATTCTATGACAGTGAGGACCTCAGCCTGGGCAAGCTCCTCGCTATCCGGGACATGAAGTGCAATACAGCATAGGAGATGCAATGCTGAGAGTTGAACAATCTGTTCACCAAAGTAAACAAGCTGGATTAAGTGCTTCGCCCCCCCAGCGCTTATAATGGCCTTGGAGTGGTCGAGGTGGAGGTAGTTTTCTCTGCCGGCAAACTTTGCGAGGGCAATGGCAGCTTCCCTAGAGACCTCTGCTTCTCTCTCATCGAGAAGTTTGACCAATGGGGAGATCATCCTTGTCTCTGTTGCTCGAAATGTCCTTGCCAAATTCCCAATGGCTGTGATGCAAGGAATGAGGAGTTCAGAGTCAGCTTTTTCAATGATCTTCAACATTTGATCAATAACAGCTTTGCAAGCCGGCGAATTCGGCTTGAACGCTGATCGTCTCAAATCAGCATCTTGCTCTGCAACCGCTGTGATTTCCATTAAAGCCATGGCACAATTGTATTGAACATCTTCTGGCCCCTTCTCTAATAACACCGCAAAACACAAGAGCGCTCTAGATTCAGTTATGCTGCGGCAAATTGGAGAGTTTCCCTTGGCAAGATGCCAAAGTGCTCTGGCTGCCACTGCTTTCATACTGGCCTTCGTAGCAGGATCCTCAAGATCCCTCCCCTTAACACTAACCCCCGAAATTGAATGGTTGCGCTGATGATGGGGCTGTAAATTTTGCTTCAAATTGTTGCCACCATTACTCTTGGCAAAGTTTATATGAGCAGCACCGTTAGTATTGGCCCCTGGCTTTTGTAGAGGCCGCTTGGTCGCAGCATTCATTGCCATGGTATTGGCGACCACATTATGCATTTGATTCGGGCTCTTATTCCCCGTAGGATGAGGAATTCGAATTTGATCCTCGTCAACCATTTGCTTATTTACATCACTGGAAACATTCGAATTATTGCTAGCAATAACAAGAGCATGAATTGAAGTAGCCTTGCTAACAATAGTATACTTACTATGCTCCTGAACCGTCTCGAACGCAATATGACTCACCAGCAACCGGATTATATTGTGCTGAGCAAAAAGATCTTGACATTTAGGATAATTAGCAGCAAATTCCGACACAGCCCAGGCGACAACAACCTGGACCTTCATAGGACCTTCTTTGAGTACTTTCGCAAACACTGAACAAACACCATCGACAATCATATGCTCCACGCTTTCCGGATCACGACCTAACAATCCAATTGCTCTTGCAGCATTCTCTTGACCATCCAATTTCCCCTCCTTCAATAACTTCAACAAAGGAGGAACTCCACCCTCTTCAATAATCAACTTCCCATATCGATCGTTGTCTCTAGCAAGCGAAACAAGGGAGGCGGCGGCATCAGATCTATCATCAACAGACCCAGTATAAAGAATTGCAATCTGCTCCCATATCAAACACAAAATTGGCTCATTCGCAGCAATAGGAGGGAGGCCCAAGTACTCATCATCACGATCATCAGCGGATGCAGACACACGCAGCAGCCAAGACACATCTCCGATAGAATTCTCCAACTGAGAGGCCATTTTTCGAAAAGCAGCAGCAGGAATGATAGTAAAAACACGTTTCATCAGTCCATTCGCTCGGCATTTGATGACGAGAGTCAAGGCCTTGTCAAGAACTTGGTCAGTATCCTCTATGATTCTGCGCGCGGGCCGCTCATAGAGATCAGAACTAGCTCTTGCTGCTTGACGAAGAAGGGCTGCTAATTTTTCAGTCTTGGATTTGAGTTCTCCACATTCTTGCTTAAAAGAACTAGCCTCGTCAGCGACTTTGATCACTTGGTCGGCTAACTGGATTGGTTTCGCCAAGATTTGCTTCACTAAGTCCGCCATGGGCACGGCGGACAAATAAGACAGACACAAATCTGAACCTCCCGAGAAAAGGGCGAAAAACTACGAAAGACTTGCTAGTACAAATCTAATCCCCCCAGCAGACAAATAAAGAGAAACACAACACCCCCACAAAAATCTTTGATCAAACAAAGCAAAATCCTGAAGTGAAAAAACGAAAAGAAAGAATGAAAGAGAAACCCCCCACAAAATATTTGTTGAACTAGATCAAGGAAGAGAGCGAGAGAGAAGGAGAGGGATATGATTAGCTTGATCGAAGGAGATGATAGAGGGAAAGACAGGCTTGCGAGCTGTAGAATCAACGAATGGAGTCTAAACTGGTGGTTTAATGGTGGACGGGTTTTACAAGGTCAAACGCGTTTTTCTTTACTCTTACCTCTTCTTTGTTTTTATACTAACAGTAATTAAATGGATACAAACGATCCCCGATGCATAGCCCTTCTTCGCCTAACTTCTTTACTATTTATTACTGAATAGGGTTTTCTTTTAGCAGTGCAGTGAGAGAAGAGGAGGAAGAAGATAACAGATGAATTTGCTGGCAGCAGTTGTTCACAGATAACCAGTCTGTCAATCAGTCTTCAATTATGCCCAGACAACATAATACCATTTAGGAAGGAAGGGTTCGGCTTTTATTGTCCTAATTCCACCATCCGACTTTGATGGCCAAAAAAGAAAAAAAAAGATTTTGATTTTCGATTCAAATATTACGAAGAACATAATCTCTTTTTTTTTTCTGTTTTTTTTTTTTTAAAGGAAATCCATCTTGACATTTCGACGGTATACATTTTGATAGTTAAATAGTTTTTGATTGTCATATCAATCAATCCACTGTTCGTGATATTAATTGTTTTGTTTTAAAAAAAATTATTTACAAATATATTGAAATAATATATTTAAAAAAATAATAATATTTAAACATATATTTTTTTTAATTTGAAACAAAGAAAAATATAATAAATTATTTTAAAAACACTTTTAAAACAAAAACAAAAAAACATTTTCTATTTAAATAAAACTTAAACTCTTGAGTTTATATCTTTATATCAATACATGGATGACAAATACCTTACATGTGTTTTTCTTTTTAAAAAAAAAACAATTCTTAGTATTTTAATTTATATAAAAACCTTAGTAATCATAGTATCTATAAGTTTAATGTTTAACTGAATTGTTGACCCGCATTGCGTTGTTAGTTGAATTAATATTTGAATTAATTTTCTTAACGTAAAATTACTATACAATCCTTGCTATTTTGTCACTAGAAAATTTTTTGAATAGTGAGGAGATTAATTCAATATACCAATTTAGTTGGTTGTCCAATAAACTCAAGTCAATGTTTAAAAATAATTTTTTTTAAAAAAGAACCCTCAAGTGAACTCGTCAACCCATAATACAAGTTGAGTGATTGGGACAATCGCATAAATAACAAGCACAAAAAATCATAAAGTATAATATCTAGTAAATCATATATTAAAGGATAAGTTGAAAAAAATGAAAAAATATTAGAATTTATAGTGTTTTGTGAGATGGTTCACAGTATAAACATTTTCTCTTTTAGTTTTTTGTGATTTAATCAAAATGATTATTTGCACCAATAAAAGGTAAAAAAGAACATAAACAAAAGTAAACTAAATCAAGTTATGAAACTCGATTGTAAAATAATTCAATATTAAATAATGAAATTGAAATAAATATTTTTTAAAACTCCTAGTCAAGTCGTGTTAACCCGTTAAACTTATTATCATTAAACATGATTAGGATAATCCTATAAAATTGATAGAGAAGAAAAGAAGAAGCAGGAAGATCAATCCCTAAAAAATAATATATATATTTTTATAAATATTTTCCTTAGTTATTAAGATGGTTTGAATTAAATATTTTTAATATGACTTGATCAATTTCGCGGTCCCAAAGCAACATGAACTACCTGCTAAAAAACAAGGTTTGAATTTAAAAAAAAAAAGTAATTTGATTTTTTTAATATCAAGATGCCATAGACTTTGTAGATTAACTTGTCAAATTTGAGACAGGGTGGATGAACTCTATAAGGTTCAAGAATATTGTTTTTTTTTTGTTTTTTTAATATTTTTATTTAATTACACGATAATAGTAATTATACAATACAAATGGAAAATTGAAGAAAAAAAAAGTAAAAAGAAGAAATACAAATGAAAAGAAAGGCCATCCCTAAGTTTAACATCACAACTCTTTTAGATACATCAAGAAATGACTTTAAAAAATCATCTATCACCATCACGTTTCAATTGCTTAGGTTTTTGAACACTAAAAGGTCCGTATTTTAATGGATGCCCTACTGTATATAATTATATACATGTGGAAATTAATTCAATGGGCCCGAACTTTCTAGAGGGAGGCATTATTAGACCACGGGCTTAGTCAGTCGCGACAACCCGCACACCCAAGTAGGCTTCTTCTTCCTTCGGCTGTCCGGTTAAAACATTGAAAAATCAAATATTTCGGAGAAAGATCTTTCCTTTCACCTCTTGAGAATGTGATGGCAGGCATGAAACATCCCCTTTTCTTTTCTCTTCTCTTGTTTTTTTCACCAAAAACAAGCTTGGCAATCTCAAAAGAATAAATACTATAATGATGTTCGAGATTCAGGAACAATTCTGCTCTCGGAACGGGTCTCTACTGTTTATTGTTTAGTCCTATACCGAGTCCGATTATCATGTTTGTGGTTACTTTTTATCTTTCGGAGAGAGGACTAAAATAAATAAATAAATACATAAATAAATAAATAAAGTTGGCATCTTCATGGCGTGGTACTGCTGATTAAGTGCTCCTCACGAACCTATTCTGATTTTCACATTTCTGTTTGAAGGAAGGAAAGAGAGAGTCTTTCTATATATATAAACAGTCTTTCTATATATATATATATATATATATATATATATATATATATATATATATACACGTGGAAAAAACAGACATTGATCATCTTGGCTTGGCGTCTTTGTATACTCCGAGCTATGCCTCCAGTTCTCGAATGGCTCCTCAAAAGTGCTCCATACGATAATTCTTCGGCAGAAAAAACAACACTCCTACCTCACCGAGAAATTTCCTAGAGAAAAACCAGGAATTCTGACAAACCATATATAGGAGTACTTTAAGAGTTTGTTCGATGGTTACCATGGAAGTATATATTTAGCTATCTTAATACATTAACAGATAATAAAAAAGCTATTTTGCAGATAAACATTTATCACGAGCATGGCATTTTTATCCTCTTATATATATATGCTTAGCAAATGTGTAGAATGCCTATGCAGCTATGCTATTAGAAAGGACAGCGATATTTTGAAGTTTCATTGTCAAGGCTGGTAGGTATGGATGCATTTATACCGTACATGGAGCATGGGGGGGTGGAGGGGGTTAATTTCTATTTTCATTTCGGGAAGATATTTTTATTTCTTGATGAATGAAAAATTGCCTTGACATTAAATATGAGTTTACTGAGGTTTATGAGTTTATGATATGTTTCTAAGGTGTTTTTAAATTGAAAAAAATAAGGACTTTAAAAAAAAAAAAAGACGAGGCTTGATTTTCCAATCATATCTCGTACATCAATTAAATACCAAAACCAATTCACATAGATTTCATAAGTATTGTCAACCACTTAGAGTTCAAACTTTTAACAATTGGTTTTCAATTCCTCCAATTTAGTCCTTAATCTTATTATACACATCAAAATTAATTAACAATTTAACATAATTTGTATTTTTCCTTAAAATTAAATATGGACCCTAACAGTAGAAAAAAATAGGGATTTCAACCCCCTCTATTAAAATTTAAACAATAATCCCTCTATTGAAAAATATTTTACAAATAATGTTTTTACAAGAAAATATTTTTCAAGCAAAGTATTGAAAAGTATTTTACATATAAAATGTTTCATGAGGAGATATATTACATATTTGTAAAATATTTCATGCAAAAAAATAGACCCTAAATTGCAATATTTTCTTTTTGCAAGGCTATTTTCACATGATTGTTCCTAAAGCTTAAAAACAATATGTAGTGCTAAATTAATTTATACTCTCTAACACACCTCTTTTAGTGAAACTTCTTTAAACTTGAAATTTACACAGAATCACCTCTATTTTGTGCTTAAATATTTATAGATTAATTAAAGAGAATAAGGATAAAGAGATCAAAACTTATAACCATTAAGTTATCAATACTATCATATTATATCAAAGAACATCTCAATTAAAATTTTAAATTATTGAACAAAGTCTTGAAATTTGAAACGCTAATTGATAACAAAATCAATTTTCAAACTTATGCTACTCAACCTCATTGTCTAAAGTCCCCAAAGAGGTGGCCTAGCGGTTGGCCTGGGGTACCCTACTTCGGCAGACCCAGGTTCAAGTCCAGGAAACAACCTCCCCTCGTAAGAGCACTGGGACAGCCGGGGGTTTACGCATGCTCTGGGTCCACAAAGTGCACTTTCTGGATCATGCGGTTCCCACGTTATCCAAAAAAAAAAAAAAAAACCTCATTGTCTAAGCCCAAACAGTAACAATCCACCTAGTAATGTGCTCCTAACATTTAACATATAGATTACATGATGAGGGATCAATTTCCAGTTTAGATCCTCAGCATGCATAATCATTACTAAATATTCACAAAACAATCACAATCTAAACAACCAGTAAACTACTCCAACGTTGTTAAGATTCCTCAACAAGGCAAACCAAAGAGATCAGGCCCGAATGTTTCTTAGGACTTGAAATGACAATATTGGACTCTCTGCTTGACCTCGAATGACGAGCTGCGTTCTATATATTGAGGGTGGGATAGTCCATGGATCTATATATAGCTACCACGTGATTCATACCCATGCATGCCCTACTCCTTCGATGGCGAAACCCATTATCGTGGTAATAATTGGCCTTGATAAGCTCAAATCAATTGCTTTATCGTAGAAAGGCAGCGGAAAGGACGGGAGAAAATTAGAGAGAGAGTACTTGATAAAAATGATCTTGAGATCGAAGCCAGCGTGGCTCGCATTTTGCTTAAATAATTGCTATATGTTCGTTCATGTGCAAAGACAACGGGTTTTTAATCTTTTAGATAAATAGAAATGAGAAAAAATAATTCACGACGATCAACATTGATAAAGTTGGGAGATCTCTCAACTCTGATCTCAAGAAAACTTAATCGTTGAGGTTAAACACAACGTTTTTTTTTTAATCTTTTAGATAAATAGAATCCATCAAATATATACAGCTTGGCCTGACAAATTAATGCTGGATTTAGCTACAAAATACAGGTCATACTATTCAAGCTATAACAGTAGTGATAACTGCTAGCAGGTGGTAGTCAAGAAGAGTTTCTTCCTTCTTCTCATCTTCAAGCCTTGTCAGGCACGTCTGTCACCCCGCGGTGCTTTACATGCTCATTGGGCTTGCAGGATGTTCAGTGATCCCGAGAATTAGTTATGGTGCGTACAAGCTGGCTCGGACACCCCGGTTATATATATAAAAAAAAAACTGTAGTGATAAGTTGTGAATCAATGGCAATACCAATAAAGAGGCAGGACGAGCCGCGTTGCTTGTATAAGCAGTACTACTGGTATTGATTTTTCTTCATTTATTTGACGTTTAATCAATATCATAGTGCCCTATTAGCTACCCTGCGTGGACATGCTGAATCTATCTTTTCATTCTACAGTTGATTAGATATACACACAGTACGGCAACGTATTAGCTCGTGGTTTTACGAGTGAGATGCATTTTGTTGTGCCATGTATCCGTATCATCAATATGGATGTATTCTCAGTACGTATATCTGTGTTTCCTCGAAGCACCCTAGATATGGCTCAAATTCTTGCGACAGTAATTATCTGCAAAATTTAGAAGAAAAGAGCGATTGGTAGCATTTTTTTTCATGGATATGAAACTGGCCGGTTTATTATACATGTGTATGACAGATTTTATTTAGCTTTCACTCGATCATTTTTTGTAAATAAAATGACGTGTCTCTTCTGTTGCAATGTGGGCATATAACATTCAATCAACTGTTTGTTTTCTGGGAAAAAGTTGCTCGTTAACTCATCTACTGAGCAGGTTCCGTGAAGCTACGTACGTCTGTGTAGCTGCTTGACGGCAAGATTCCATCATGTCAGACAATAATCTTGCTGGATATATATCTTTATATTGCTTAAGAAACTTACAACATAGAAAGTTCACGTACATGTATAAATCCAAAATTTTGGAATGCATGTGATTCACATTAATTAATCACCAAGTACTCTTAGTTATTGCTTGATATGCTCGCTTTAAGCCCCACAAGTCATCCATCCATCCCTCACAAAAGATCTCTCGATACAGGAAATTCATTGTTCATGGCTTTGGATTCCTACTTTTGAAGTAAGATGGTGTCAATCTTGGATTTTGAGCTGTCTTAGTAATATTCGATGCTGCTAGCTTTTTTAAATCCACGAGGTTTTTTTTATAGCAAGATGAAATTGAAACAATGACATAACAAATAAAGTATATGATGAATGAATAATACAAGGCTTAATAATATTTTTCTTTAGCATGAGAAATCTTAAGGTGAGTATAAGGTGGTGATTGACTAAAAAATAAAGGAGCATGAGGTATATTCTTAATAAAAATGCTTTAATATAATATAAATAACTTAAATTTTAACACCTTTATAATTTTCTTTGCAAAATATTCTTATCTCAAATACTTTATCTTTATTCTAGATAATATAATCAAACATAAATGAATAATCAAGATAAATTTCTTATTAATAATAAATATATTTTGGATGAAAAAGTAAGTGCTTCATGTAACCAATCGATTAGCTACAAAACATATATACTAGCAAATTATGGGTGGGAGTTGACAACTGACTTAGTAAGAAAAAAAGATAAAATAAGCAAAACTCAATGGTGTGGTAAGAACATCGATTATCTTATTATTTATCAATAAACAAAACCCGTAATGTTTTATCACAAACAATTTCAATATGATTCACGTATTACTGAAAGAAATGATTAAGAATTTCCTGCTAGCTGCCGATTCAACACTTTGAAAGGCCATATTAAGCATCACTCTTCTTCACTTATATTATACAAGGGATTGCTTATCAACTTGATGCTGATGTAGGATAATATTATCACTGCCTTTATGTGCATTATTGCCTGCACAACATTTGGACTCTGATGCTTTCCTGCAGTGGCTTTGCTTATAGTCTGAAATTTTGTGGTGACATCTTGAAAATGACATAGGAAGGTAGAAACCATTACTGCCTCATGAAAACATTCTGATCATCCCCCCCCACCCTGTAATTCTCATGAAAACATCTACTTTATCAACATTTTTTCATTGGATACAAGGAAAAATCACCCTCCAGAAACGTATTTTATAGGTATAAATGAGCAAGTAAAACTCTGAATGTCATAGGCTTTTACAAGAGGTGCATATCATGACTCAAACTCGAAATATGTTGTAATGTAACTCACCTTGAGGACTTTATCAACATCAACGTTATTTAAAACTAAAAACTACAATGCAATATCATTATTGAATCTTGCATTTCTATATTCTATTGGTTTTTTTTTTGTTTTCTTATTAATATGTATCGATGATTTGCATATATATTTTTTTACCAGTTTAATTTGAGTCAGTAGCCCAATTATGCTTGAAACGCTGTTCAAAAAATGGTATATCAATAATTATCCATAAAATGGTTATTTATAATTTCAGCTGGAAAAAAAAAAACAAATCATTTATCCATAATTTGAAATGGTAAAATTCAGGAAGTTTTAATAATTCGAGCAGTCTTAAGTGAAGAAGTCTATGATTTTAATTTATCCGTAATTTGAGGAGTCCTATAAAAAATTCACCGTAAATGTCACTTGACAATGAACTTTGATCCAGTCAAAGGTTTCTGGAAGTATGTCCTATTGTTTTGTAATATCCTCACTTGGGCCTCGAGGCCTTTCTCTTGAAGGCTGACAGTAAACTATTTTAGTCTGGGCTAGATTCTTTCTGGGCCCTTATAAGGAGGCCTCGTGAAAAAGAAGGCACGGGCTCACTCTAACAGCGTTTCTATTCATAAATTTCAGTTTTGTGTGAGATTTTTTCAAGCATGGCACCATATAAAATATTATTTAAGGGAATAACAATAAGAAAACATATATTTTTCTATGCTTTAAAACAAAAAATAAATAATATATCACTTTTTATATATAGAAAGAGGCTATGCTTTTTTCCTTCAAGTTAATTTTGGCCAATCATCTCTCAATTTGTTTTTTAAATTCTAAAATTATCCATTAATTTAAAGTTCAAATGTTTGACAATGAATCAAATAAGTGAAAGAAACCAAACTTTAGTTTTAGTCTGGACCGTCCATATCAGCTTCTCGATAGAGCTTCGTGGGTCCAGCAAAAATGACAGTGAAGATGCTCCTCATCCTCAGAAGAACATCGCATGTGATCTTTGACAAATTAGAACCAGTAGTTAGTAGTCACTGCGAAACAAGGGGATGATATTCTTCGGAACTCGTCAGAACTTGTCACTGTCATTGAAGGATCAATTTCCACAGATAATTGATAGAGTAATTGCCAGCACAATCACAGATTTCGTTACAAAACCTTTATTACAGAGCTGCTGCCATCGATGGAGGAGGGGGGCTTCACATGCCCTGGAATTTCTTAGAAAAACTTGGAAAGTCGTGTTTCCTCCGCCTGTCAAGGATTGAATCATGGGGTTTGAAGCCGGACTTAAAAAGCTATTCACAGATTCTTCACGCAGAATCAGCCGGTGTTTATTCCTCATATACCGTTTTGCAGAGAGTAATCTTGCATGAACCGGAATATAGATTGGATCAATGTAAAGTAACATCGGCATGCATTTCCGACCACCTGAAAAGGAAAATTCTTCCAAAATTATTGCCGTGATCAATCCTAATATGCCATAAGAAGCTTAATTTTGTCCTGTCCATTCCTCCGATCACCTCTCAACTTTCCTCTCATCGTAATTGCTTAAGAGAGAAGTTAAAAAAAGATCTATGACTCCTATTAAGTTTTACGTCAGATGGCAGCAGCTCTTCGTTCATCGCATTCGTCTTCTTTGGTAATTCCATTTTCTTATTTGAGACTTGGGATGCGCAAGGAATATTTAATTAAGCTTTCTGCTATAGAAAAGAGAGAGAAAGACAAGTGAATTGATAGAAAATCACTTCAGCCATTCATTGATCATTCGTAACGTTGCAATCTCGAGCTCAGACTATCACAAATTTGATATGTTTAGATTTTTTATTGTAAAATTTACTAAATACCTTAGACTTTTTGACTATAACAAAGTAAGGATATACAATAACTTTTACTAGATAAACTAAATAATAACTTTTACTGGATAAATTAAGGTATACACATCCAGTAGGATTATTTCAAGAGCATAAGAATACAATAAGCCCATAAAAAGTAAATAAAAAAACTATGAAGCCTAGTTTTTAAAAAACATGTGGTGAGAATTATTTTTCCAATGATATTTGTTTGGAAAATAATTCTTCCCACTGCTCATGCCAGAAAAAAATAATTTAATTACTCCTATACATGTATAATCTTTTCACCGTCGTCAACTTGAGAATATACAAATAAAAGGTTCAACTTGACCTGCAAATGGAAGCCTATCGCTGCCACTAATAAAACACGCAAAGTGGTGGTGCAAGTTGAGTACATCTTGCGTCCGTCCCTTTATCTTCTATCGAGTACCTTTCATTCCTTGGAAATTGTGGTACACTTGTCGTATCGTTCTCTACTGTTGATTAGTTTTTTTTTTTTTGATAATGGGGCTCAAACTTATCTTCTAAAAAAGCCTGCCTTCCGTGGCTGATGCTCATTTTTTTTTTAATGATTGGGGCATAATGCTCTTCTAAAGTAGACGAGAATAATAGATATAATCAGGTCATAATACAGTAAAGTATAAATTTTTATTGATAAATTAATTATAATATCCGATCTCCTGTCTAACAAATCATGTTCAGTGGATAGCCCATTTGCCTGCCTTTTGTCATAATCTGAAAGACAAATCGATTGCCATGTTGTCAGCAAGCAAGCAAGCTGGACCCATGCAACAAATGGTCTGAAATCGTGGCTCCACTGAAGTTTTCACTCTCTTTTGTTCTTGATCGGATCATCTCCTTCCTGCCTCTTTCTGCTGAGACGTCAGATTTAAGGCTCTTTACATTTACCATGTGAGAAAGAAATCTGTTTTCCTGAACATACAGATTTCGTTGAAGCTGCAAACCCTGGCATTGATGATAACCCTACCAACTATACCTCTAGCAGAGGTCAAGAATAATTGACTTTCCTACACGAAAGATTTGCCATGAAGAAGAGAGGTACAGAACAGAAGGGAAAAAAAAGAATGGTCCCTCTTTTCCCTCTTTAACTTGATGCGATTAAGAAATAGTTAACAGAATAACGGTAATAACTACACAATTTCAGCTCCTGTAGAAAAGCTCTTTAATAATCTTCAATTGCACAAGATAGGATATGCCTCCAAGTACTCTACTCAAATATCTTACAAACGTTGTCTGTATTGCTATTTGCTCATGTATAATTACAATCTTATATACTATCTACAAATTAACACGACAGCAGTTAGCATCAGTCGCGAATGAGGACGCAGAGAAACAGTTGACGCCTGTTTGCTCAGAATCTCTCCCTCTTCTTGTTGGAAACCATGTTTGTACACGGTTAGTGTTCTATGTTCATGACTGATCGGGTTTTGCGTTTCTGATCGATTGCTACTAGAATCTTTTCATTCGTCACTTTGGGCTACCAACACTGATCAGTTTCCCATTTCCGGCCACTATAGCCAGAAAACCCCACGGTGGTCAATGGCCGCTTTTTCATTATAAATAGCTTACTATCATAAACTGCCCGCTTTCCCGGGTCTGATAGAGTTGAATAGGCAGCGTGTAACTTCATGAACTCGTCGGCAGACGAGTCTCTCCGGTCCTTTGCAACCACGTCAGGGTGGTAAGTCCTGGCCAGTCTCCGGTAAGCAGTCTTGATCTCTTCGTTTGTTGCCCCCACCGGAATCCTTAGAGTCTCGTACAGAGATGAGTTCATGCCTTGAGGTTTCTTGAGAGACAGATTTGGCGGCGGGAAAGTGGTGGTGCTGCTGGTGGTTACCAACGGTCGCTTGAATGTTACACGTGGAGGAGCAGAAGTGGAGAGACAAGGAGAGAGCATGGTATGGTTCAGAGTGGTGTACGGCTTACAGGTCTTGAAAGGGAGAAGGATTGCTGGGATTTTTATAAAGGTGGGTTTGAGATTAATTAACCATGGTTAAGTCAAGATGTGGGATGCGTGTTTTGGTCTGTGAGTGGTTTGGATGAGTTTTGAGGCCTGGGAATGACTCGGCAAACAATGACTTATCCAATTTGATTTTTTATTTTTATTTTTTAGTTTGTGGGGTGTGGGAGAGGGAAAAATCTTGAATGTGGAATGGCCATTATGGGTCTATGTCGTCGTCTTCTTCTTCTTTCCCCTATCCAATTATGCCCATTGCCTGCCACTTGAAATCAAGGATTATTGAATTTAGCTATTTCTACTGTTAATGATTTTGAAAAATATTTTTTGTTTAGAATATATCAAATGATAGTTTTTAATAATTATTTTTCATATTAACACATAAAAATAATCTAAAAACACTTAAATTCGTCAATTTAAAATAAAAAAATAAAAAATTTAAATTTTTGTAAAAACATTTTTGAAACATGAAACACCCCCTCTTCACTAGGAAATTTGAAATTGGAACCAGAAACTGTTCTTGGAGACATAACATTAAAGATATCATGGGATTTTTCAAAGCAGACAAAACAATGTTTCTCAAACCATGTATTAAAGAAACTGTAGTCTTATGACCGAAGAATCCATATTCTTTTTTCCAATCTTGGATGTTTGAATGTAGAATTCCCCCTTTGATTTCATAATATCATACTTTCTTAACTTGATTTCACGGGCGTTGTTCTTTTCCACTTTAGATTCTTCCATGCCTTTTCGTTTGAATCTTAGAGGTCATCGTACATACATTTTTTTAACAAATTGTTAATATATAGATTTCTTTGGGTCCGTTTGATATTACAGTTGTAGTTGTGGTTGAGATTTTTAAAAAATAGTTTTATAAAAAACACTTTTAGTTATGGTTCATAACTGAAATTGAAGTATTTAGTTAAAATTGTAGTTGAGTTTGAGGTTTAATAAAAAACAATTTCGTGTGTTTGATCACCATGTTTTTCATAACAATTTTTTTTTTTTTTTTAAAAAAAATGTTACTTCCACGAGAATTAACATATTTTATTCTCCAACTCAAATATATTTTATTTTATTAAGAAAATATTATAGGGCAATCTCACGATGTTAGTGGATAAGAATATGCTCGTCCCATATGCCTTTGCGTGCCCAACTTGCTTGTAAGTACATAATAATAATATTTCATTGAATTGTGGAGATTTTGCACTGATATCCATGCTGGAACTCTCATTTTCCATCCTCATGCAACTGCACATCTTTATCCTTTATTATGTTTAAAGCTATATACAGAGCACCAATGAAAATACAAGTAACAAGCCACGAGAAGCAGCTAATAATTGTTCTTGTAAAACGTCATTGTTTCTTCATCTAATACAGGTGACAAGCCACGAGAAGCACAAGTGAAAACGTTCCATCCTCCTAATTGTTTGGTCTCCAAGCAACTTGATTTTATCTTAATTCCTTTCTTTTCTTGCTTTGCGTTTTAGTTCCTTTGTCCCATTTTATATTTCTTTTTTTTTTCTTCTTCTTATTCTTTTAAAAGGCAATGTCAAGTCAATGATAAAAAAAAATAATCAAAGATTTTGAAATGGGCATCTCAATATTTGACGCATCGAAAGAAAAATTTTAAATTTTGGATTCTTTTGAAAAGATAATGAAAATGAAAAAAAAATAAATTCAATGCATTAAAAATATATAAATTGGATTTTTTTTTGTTTTTCTTTTCTATTTTTAGAATTTTTCATGAACGATTTATGTGTTAGATGGTCTACTGTGGTTTGTGTTTTGGTGATCTATTATGGTTTCTAATCAAGTGATGCATCTATTTTTTTTTTATGATTAAGTAACATATTTATAGTTCATGATCGAGTGACATGCCCATGGTCTATGATTACTTGCCCATGGTTTGTGATTGATTAACCTATTATTCATCCTTGATCAAGTGACATGCTCTTGTCTTAAAATATTTTTAATATCTAGTCTTTTAGAGAGGTGATTTGCGTCATGTTTTAAAAATGATTTACTTGGTCAAGGGATTCATCCTTTGGTGTTCTAATTGCATAGTTAAGTGTGGAAGCTTTTGGTGAAAAAATATTTTCTTCTCCTTAATCATAGGGCTAGAGCTTGAGCTTATGGTGAAAAAAAATTCTATGATGCATAAACTAGCAAATTATAAGAGAAAAATAATGACCTAAGGGGTCCTGGTGTGAGTGGTGAGGACGCTCTCGTCCCTTAAGAGATGTCAGGGGTTCAAACCCTCCTCTTGTATGGAGCCGGCCATTTGGGGAGCACTTCACCCCTTCGGGGCCCACCCGATGCGAACGTGGATTAGTCTGGGCCAGCGCTTGGGACACCGCATGATTTATACCAAAAACAAATAAGAGAAAAATAATGTCAATAACAAAGACAACAAAACGTATATGTTTTTGGTGAAAAAATTATCTTTTTTTTTCCATGATGGCATGTATATGTTTTTTTTTAATTAATGATAAATGCTCTCCAAATTTAGAATACCATTGAGGTGAGAAAAGATCAAGTGGGAAGGGGCTTGTTTTGTATTAACACATGAAGGTGAGGATGGATCTCCATGTCATTTGTTTTATTTTTCTAGAAGAAAGAAAAGATGATGTATTCTGTAAAATAATTGAATGGTGGGATGAATTTCAATTGCCTCAAGGAGTAGCAAAGAGTCACTTGGCAAACAAGAGCCAAAAATCCAAGTCCGATAGCAGATTTCCATGGATGCTCTGTCACTTTCTTTCAAGGGGCAATTACTTTATTATATGAATGAAGTGGTCATAACGCCTATTCCAATTATGGCTCGATTGTTATTAAAGAAGTATATTTTGGATTTTAGTGTTTCGAATTTGAATTTATAGTTAGAATTTAAGATGATTTATTAAGTTTTTTGTATACATTTTGCTCAGATGAGGGCCGCGTTTATAATTTTGTTTGATAGAAAGATTTAATGATTGAATATGTGATCTAGGCTGTTTTTAAAATTGTGTTTTATTTTGAAATATATTAAAATGATTTTTTTATTTATTTTCTTAAAAATTATTTTTGATATTAGCATATGAAAATATTCTAAAAATACTATTTTTTTAATTTAAAATAAAAATAAAAATAATTATTTTTTAATTTTTTTCAAAAATATTTTTAAAATACAGTGTTAAACAAGGGTTTAAGTTGGATTATCACTCACATAAATTAATCCAAACAAATTTTTCTTTGTTTAAAAAAAAAGCTTGTCATTATCTAGAGAAGATTTTGTTTTGAGTGGCAATCTTCCAAGTCATTCAAACATGTATATGTCCCAGAATCCACGATGGTAATGGTACCGTGAATGCGACATTAATCCTAAAATTACCTTCCTGTCTCTTACAAAATAATTTTTAAAAATAAAAAATATATATTTTTAATATATTTATAAATAAAAAATATTGTTAAAGACAATATCAATCATACTTCTAAACATATCAACCATACTCTTAAATAAACAGACATCAATCCATGCGCCACTATTTTTCTCTCAATATAATGTTTTTTAATTAGATTAAGAAATGACGACTAGGAGCTGTTCATGTCGATCCGCAACTTGAGATTGAATTTGTCGTAACTAAGAACATAGAAACATTTAATTTAATATTCTTGTCCATGTTTTGGCTAGCAATTTGAAAAGGAAAGCTAAAGCCGCCTCTCTACGTGGATCATGTGGGAGCATTTTGATTGGGTTTCAATTTATAATTTCTTCTATTACCGAAGAACAAATTACAATCTCTTCTACTATTGCTTAATTTCAACTACTTCTAGCGTGTTGCCGAGTCCATTTTTCATTGTCACCTTGGTTAGATTCGATTCACCACACCCTCAAGGCAAGAAAAAAATAGGAAATTTATTGCGATGCTGTATTTTTTTTTATAATAATCAAAATATTTATTGATAACACCAGTTTACCATTAAGGCAATGGTAAGCTGGGATTGAGGAGCAGAAATGAAGATGCAAAGAAGAGGGTGATGCTGTCTATGAGTTGAAAAATACTAGATTTGGGATTATTGAGGATAAGAACAAAAAAAAAGAAGATAAGTGTTGCCATCAGTGACATCGGGCTCAGGAAAAATTCAATAGACTCAAAATCTAAGAGAATAATAGAAAAGAGAAGAAGAAAAATTATTTTTATTTTTTTTATAATCAGGGTGTCGGGTCAGCTTGCGCGCACCACAATTAATCCCTGGATCTACTGAATACCCTGCAAGTCCAATGGGTAAGTAATACACCGCGGGGGTGACAGACATGCATAAAGAGACTCGAACCCGAGCGTTAAAAAAAGAGAACAAGTCCCTTCTCCCACCAGGACAAGACCTCGAGTGCAAAGAAAAATTATTATTATTATTATTATTATTATTATTATGAGCAGAAGCTAACATGAGTGATGACATGCTATATAATTTTCCCTCACTTCACTTAATTATTACACTTAATTACAATTCTAGCAAAGATACCATTAAGTCTTATTAATACGCAGAGAGAAAGGAGCCTACAAGAATTATAATGATGCTGACATGATTTGTTTTAGCGAGACACGCAAAGATCCACACACAAAAAATGTTTGTGAAATTTCCCATAATTAAAATTTTAAATATATATCTTTTTTATGAAATATGAATATTATATTTGTCCTTCCTAATATATTTATATATA
Organism: Salix caprea; assembly: GCA_964035475.1. Classification (NCBI taxonomy): domain Eukaryota; kingdom Viridiplantae; phylum Streptophyta; class Magnoliopsida; order Malpighiales; family Salicaceae; genus Salix; species Salix caprea. The sequence continues at coordinate 12,054,136 of OZ037750.1, read as the reverse complement.
TGATCATATATATAGATCATGATCTGTGGAATCGTCGTCTGGAAAAAACACTCGAATAATGGGAAGAGAGTGTTCTCTCGAAAATTTCTTGCATGATTATAGAATACAGGAAACTCGTTTGCCCTTAATTATTTAGGAAAAGAAATATTGAATAAGAAATAGTAATCTGCTATAAAATAGGAAGTTTCCAGCAAGTTCTTTGTTGGTGGTTTCAAAAGTTTATTCATGAATCCGTAGGTATCAGGGATGCTGTCTTAATTAGCTCGATTTTGTGAACGCGATTACTCTGTAGCCTGCCCTATTTTACTGATGTCTGTGCTGTTCCACAGACCAGCCTCCTAATAAATTAACAGAGTTTTGGTTCAATTCTTACCCTCAGATCGCTCATGAATTTCATTTTCTTGTGGTTCTTGGATGCTGTTAGATATGGGGATGGGGTTTTTCTTCTAGGAAAAATAAAAAATGAATCACACCTATCAGACTATCATAATTCACAGTTAAAATAAAAAATCCTCCATTCAGTTGGGTATCGTGCTTCTGCTGAGAGGAAACAATGTAAATGATCCAGTAACATTTTCCGCCATGATCGGAGAATCTATCCTTGTAGACTCCACATTCTTGTCTATGATCTGGTCTCTACAGATGGGACAGCTTGGAATTCTTGATGATAGCCAGTTATCGATGCAGTCCTTATGGAACATGTGCTTACACCTGGGCAAGACCCTTATGAGCTCTCCATGAGCATAATCATCCAAGCAGATTGCACAGCTTTTATCAGAAAACGCGACAGGAGGAGAGGGTTGTGGCAACGACGGGGCTGACGGTGGTGTTTGCTCTCCGAAAACAAAAACTGGGAGGGCTTCTAGTTCGTGGTGGGTTTGTGTATCAGGTTCACGGGAACACGAGTTGGATGTTGCTGGATTTTGTTGGTTATTGGAAGGAGAGTTGATTAAGCTGATAGAACATTTGCAGATGGAAACGAAAATGAGAATGACAAGAATTAATATCATAACAGATGCAATGCCGATACCTACAATTGATCCTCCTTGGTCTGCTCGTCCCTCTTGTCTCGGCAGATTATCAGTCAGCATATTTCTGCTAAAATGTCGAATCTGATCCATTTCAATGGTGAAAAGCTATGGGGGTCTTGTTAATTGCTGTTATTTATGGAAGAGACTTGAGTGGCGACCAAGGAATGAGAAAGTCCGTCGGTGAAGTTTCCAGGCAGCTTCCTGCAGAGTCCGTAACTGACCAGATTCTATATTTATTATAATAAGCATTTAGCAAATAAATTATGTTGTTAATTATTCTGGGCGTCGCTGTTTTTTTCCAATTTGATTTGAGACAATCTGTTCGCATAATTACTATATTTGCCAATCATTTCTATGGAAATTACGACGTTTTCTATATATTTGCCAATATAGTTTAATTTCCAGCCCCTTAAATGCTAAAGAATAAAATTAGGATAAAAAATCTAAAATAATTTATTTTGATTTACTCGGGTTAGCATGATAAATTTATAAACATGGTAATTAAGATCGAGTCGACTCGAATTTATCTTTATAAATTCTTGATATTGGGATAGCTTGTTAAAAAATAAAAAATAAAAATATCTTCTTAAAAACCAATGTCAATTTGCATTATTTTTTCAAACTCATAACCCATGTTATTAAACCAAAAGCACCATGTCTGTAAAAACTATGAATCTCAATTCTCAATCAATCAAATATTAAAAAATAAAAATGAAAAAATAACTTCAATTATACATACAAATTCAAAATAGAAATTAATCATTAAAATAATGAGGATCAAAACTAAAATAAAAATAAATTTTATTTTTGGTTAAAGGGTAAAATTGAACAGAAAAGTCAACTTAACGAAAGAACCCAACAAAATTAAAACAATAAAAAAATATGGACAAAAATAAAAATAAAAATATTAAAAACAATTCTATTGAATATTGAAATTGAAAAGAAAAACTAGTTGAACAAAAGAAAAAAACAATTAAAAAAATGAGGATCAAATTGGAAAAATAGCATATCCAGAATTGGAATTGAAGGATAAAATTGAATACAAATTAAAATTTTATAAAAGGATGAAAAGAATAGGAACTTAAGTTGCAATACTCATAAATCAAGGGATAACTCTAAGAGGGTGTTTGTGTTTTGTGGTGCAACCGGAGGTTGCAAAAAAGCACCATAATCTAGTGTTTGGTTTATTATAAGACACAGAAATATGGCATGGATCCCACATAAAAAATTGCATCAAACTCCGGTGCAAGAAAAGCGACTATTAGTTGTTTTTCTTGCTTTTCAATCTAAGAGGGAGGGAGACGAGACGCGGGGGCGGGGGGGGTTTAATATATGTTTATTAATATAAAAAAATGTTTTTAATATTAAAATAATCTAAAAATTAATTAAAATATAAATAAATATATTAGAAGGAGATCACAATATAATTTTTGCCTCGCAATCCTAATTTTGCTTCAGATTATATTTTATCATATATTGTTCTGGGATCGTAGAGGCCTTCACATATGAATTTTGTTTATGATGAAATTACAAGTAGTTTGATGGGAGAATAAAAACAAGTGTCTAATTTACTTGAATTATTAATTATATTTTAATGTTATGGTTATTAAATATTTAAAAAACAACACACACACACACACTTTAAAGTAATTTCACAAATTGAAAGCAATATGAAAAGCTTGGTAACCAAACACTTGAAACTGTTTTTCATTAACCTCAAACTCAACCATATTTTTAACCAAATACTTTAAAAATTATTTTGAATTGCAACTAAAATACTTTTCATGAAACTGTTTTTTTAAAACCTCAACCACAAAAGCAAAAATAATACCAAACACACCCTAAGACTGCATGAATTGTGTAGATTTCAAGGAGAAGCCAAAGAGAAGAGAGGGAGAAACTAAACATCGCATCCCCAAAAAATAACATTGCAGTGCTTCCAACAACACGGTAAAAAAAAGGAATTTTAACCTCCAACATGCACCTCATCCGTCACTTGAAAGGTGCATGTGTCATTCATTTTTTAAAATTTTATATTAATATTTATTCCAATATCATAAATGTGTATCTACTAACCCAATAAATAAAAGCTTTGTGGAAAAAAAAAACTTTTAACTCTAGTGTTATTTTTTAAAAGAGAGTTTTAATTGTTTCATTATGTTTTTTTATTTTTAGAATTTATTCAAATATCAACCCCTCATTGTCAAAGGAAATATATTTCTACATGGAAAAATGGCAGATTTTCAGAGACAAACTTAAATGGCAGTAGATCTACATTGATGGCAGATTTCCAGGAATAATAATAGCAGATTGCATTTGATTCTCTTTAATGCTGATTGTATGATATATAGTAGATATATATAATAGGGGTTGAAAATCAGATTGTAATTACTTCATTTCAAAGCATATAAATCTGTATATAACTATATATAGGGTTGTAATTAGTAATGCAAAACACACATTTTGTGGCAAAGAAACTTCCAAGTTGTCATGGTATCAGAGCCCTTAGTCTAAGTGTCATCTGTCCCGGTTTTTCTTCAAACTTCTTAGTTTTAATTAGTCTGTGTTCAAGTTCTACTAACATCATGTCTTCTGACAAGTCTGATGTCTCTTTGATTCGGTTTAATGGCAAGAATTACTCCGCCTGGGCATTTCATCTCAGGATCTTCGTCAAAGGCAGGGAGCTGTGGGGGCATGTTGATGGCAACAACCCAGCTCCTGACAAGGACAAAGACAAAGCTCAACATGACAAGTGGGAAGTCAATGATGCACAAGTCATGGCGTGAATTTTAGGTTCTGTTGAACCCAATATCCTCTTGAATCTGCGAACATCTCAAATTGCTGCTCAAATATGGACATACCTAAAGAAAGTTTACAGTCAACAAAGCAATGCTAGAAAGTTCCAACTTGAGCATGAATTGAGTATTCTTCAATAGGACAATCTCTCTATCTCTGAATTTTATTCTAGATTCACTAATCTTTGGACTCAATACACTGATATAGTTTATGCTGATTTACCATCAGAAGGGTTGAGTGTAGTTCAATCTATCCATGAAACAACTCAAAGGGATCAATTTCTGATGAAGTTAAGATTAGAATTTGAAGGTACCAGATCCAATCTCATGAATCGAGAGTCTGTCCCCTCCTTGGACACATGTCTTAATGATCTTCTTCGTGAAGAACAATGTCTTTCTACTCAATCTACCATGGAACAACAACATACTATATCAGTTTCTGTGGTATATGCAGCACAAGGTAGGGCACGAAGTAGGGACATGAGCTCTGTCTAGTGTTTTTGTTGCAAGGGATTCAGGTACTTTGTTGCAAATTGTCCTAGAAAATTCTGCAACTACTGCAAAAAGGATGGACACGTCATCAAAGAATGCCCAATTCGACCTCCTAAGAAGAAGGAGACATCATATACTGCCACAATTGGTTCTTCCAGTGCTGGAAGTTTTGTAACACAAACTAATCTTGCTCAAACTCATGCTCCTGTTTCTGCCCAATCCATAACCCCTGAAATGATTCAGCAGATGATCATGTCTGTATTTTCAGCATTAGGAATCACAGGTAAAACCCTCGCCACATCATCTCCTTGGTATTTTGATTCTGCAGCTTCTTATCACATGACAAACACTGCTGATTTTCTTACAAATGTAAGAAAATATTCTGGAAATCTCAAAATACAAACTGCTGATGGCAATCAACTGCCTATCACAGCCACTGGTGATGTTTTTCCCATTCTAACTGATGTCTTCATATCCCCCGATCTAAACACAAACCTTATGTCTATTGGTCAACTAGTTGAAGATGACTGTAAAGTAATATTTTCTAATTCTGGTTGCATTGTACAGGATCAACAGTCAGGGAGGATGATTGCGAGGGGGCCTAAAGTAGGACGTCTCTTTCCTCTTCAGTTTCCTTTATCTTCCGTGCCTTTTATCACTTGTAATTCTGCTAAAATTGATTACCGAGCATGGCATAAACGTCTAGGATATCCAAACTCTAATTTATTGCATGCTTTATTAAAATATGGTTTGCTTGGGAATAATGAAACACCATCTCTTGGTATGGTTGAATTTGATTGTCATTCTTGCAAACTCGGCAAGAGTAAAGTTCTACCTTTTCCTGTCCACACATGGCATTTTATCACACCTTTCCATCTCATACATAGCGATGTGTGGGGTATGGCACCAGTTACATCACATGCAAATTACAAATACTTCGTCACTTTTATCGACGACTATAGTCGTTTCACATGGATTTACTTTCTTCATTCCAAAAACGAAGTATTTTCTGTTTTTTAAGATTTTTTATGCATATGTTCAAAATCAATTTTCCACCAAAATCAAAATCCTTCATTCTAACAATGGAGGAGAGTACACATCTCATTTGTTTCAAGATTTCATACAAAATCATGGCATTATCCATCAACGATCTTGTCCTTCAACACCTCAACAAAATGGGGTGGCTGAAAGAAAAAACCATCACCTTCTTGATATGGTTCGTACTCTCCTATCAGAATCCTCCATTCCCTCTCGATTTTGGTGTGAAGCTCTTTCAACTACTGTCTATCTTATCAACATATTGCTTTCTCCTATATTGAATCACGACTCCACTTTTGTTAGGTTATTTCGTCATTCTCCAACTTATTCTAATCTTCATACCTTTGGTTGTGTCTGTTATGATCATCTTCCAGCATCTGAACACACAAAACTCACAGCTCAGTCAACAAAATGTGTTTTTCTAGGATATTCAGTTCAACAGAAAGGTTTTCTTTGTTATGATCCAGTTAAGAGTCGTCTTCAAGTCTCTAGAAATGTGATTTTCCTAGAAAATCAGTATTTTTTTTACCACCAATCAAGATCCTGTTCCTCCTTGATTTTCAATTTTGCCTATGTTTCCTGACTCTCCTGCAGAATTAGTTCCTTCTAAACCTCTCCTAGTGTATCAACGACGGTCCACTGGCAACTCCCATCAGCTGCCAATAGCTCCTCAGGCCCCTCAAACATCTTCTCCGACTGTTGCTCCTGCACCTGCACCTCACTCCACCAGACACAATACTCGAGTTCATAGACCTCCTGATAGGTTTGGTTTCTCTGCCCCTTCATCATTCATAGCCACCTTGTCTTCTATTTCTATTCCTTCATCTTATAAATAGGCAATGGAGCATGAGTGTTAGCGGAAAGCAATTGACACAGAACTTCTAGCACCTGAAGAAAACCAAACATGGGATGTTGTCTCATGCCTTTCCCATGTCAAATCCCTTGGCAGTAAGTTTGTGTTTTCTATCAAACTTCGTTCTGATGGGTCTATCGACCGTTATAAAGCTTGATTAGTGGCACTTGGGAATAACCAAGAATATGGGCTTGATTACGATGAGAATCTTGCACCAGTCGCAAAAATGACCACCGTCAGAACTATACTTGCAGTTGGTGCATCCTAATCTTGGTCCTTTCATCAAATGGATGTTAGGAACGCATTTCTCCACGGTGATCTCAAAGAAGTTTACTTGAAACTTCCCTCTGTTATGCCTACTTCCTCACCAAATGATATTTGTAAATTAAAACGCTCTTTGTATGGTTTGAAGCAGGCACCACGAGTATGGTTTGAAAAATTTCGATCCACTCTACTTGGTTTTTCTTTCACTCAAAGCCAGTATGACTCTTCTCTTTTTCTACAAAAGACATCAACAGGTATTGTAATCCTCCCTGTTTATGTGGACGATATCATCATCACTAGCTCTGACTTGGAGGCAATCGCGATGGTTAAGACTTTGTTGAACTCCACTTTCCATATGAAGGACCTTGGAAAGCTCACCTATTTCTTGGGATTGGAGATACATCATCAGCCTCATGGTCTCTTTGTGCATCAAAACAAGTATAGTCAGGATCTGGTTCAGCTAGCAGGTCTCACCAATACAACTTCGGTTGATACTCCCATGGAACTTAATGTGAAATATCGTTGTACCGAAGGAGAAATTCTTAAGGATCCTACTACCTATCGAAAATTGGTTGGTAGTCTGATCTACCTCACCATTACTCGACCATACATATCTTATGTTGTTCATATAGTAAGCAAGTTCATGCAGGCACCACGACATCTTCATCTTTCTGCTGTTCACCGCATCATTCGCTACATTCATGGGAAATCTGGCCGTGGCTTATTCTTTCCTGCTGGTTCTTCACTTCAATTACAAGCGTATAGTGACGTTGATTGGGCCGGTTGTCCAGATACTAGGAAATCTACCACCGGGTGGTGTATGTTTCTGGGTGATGCTCTTATCTCTTGAAAATGCAAGAAGCAGGACAACGTCTCCAAATCCTCCATTGAGGCCGAATATCGAGCAATGTCTACTGCATGCTCTCAGATTATTTGGCTACGTGGTCCCCTTACTGAATTGAATTTCTCTCCTACTCATCCAACACCATTACATGCAGACAACAATAGTGCCATTCAAATTGCAGCCAACCCAGTCTTTCATGAACGCACAAAGCACATCAAAGTTGACTGTCACTCGATCAGGGAAGCCTACGATCATCGGTCATCACCCTCCCACATGTTCCTACAACTTTACAGCTCGCGGATATCTTCACCAAATCCCTCCCGCGTCTGCGTCATAATTTTCTCACTAGCTAATTGATGCTTGTTGATTTACCAGCATTAATTTGAGGGGGGATGTCAAAGGAAATATATCTCTACATAAGAAAATATATTTCTACATGGAAAAATGGCAGATTTTCAGAGACAAACTTAAATGGCAGCAGATCTATTGATGTCAGATTTCCAGGAATAATAACAGCAGATTTGCATTTGATTCTCTTTAATGCTGATTGTATGATATATGGTAGATATATATAATAGGGGCTGGAAATTAGCTTGTAATTACTTCCTTTCAAAGCATATAAATCTGTATATATAGGACTGTAATCAGTAATGCAAAACACACATTTTGTGGCAAAGAAACTTCTAAGTTGTCACTCATATGACCTTATAATAAAAAAAAAAATCATCGTGAAAGGAAAAGGGGGGAAAATTCGTTGACATTAGTTTTTAAATTTTTTGTTTTCAAGGATATTTTGGTAATTTTACAATACAAAACTTATTTTACTAATGAATAATGAAACTATAATGCCTCTAATAGCTAATTTTTTTTTATGGGAATGGAAAAACTATAAAACCACTATTCCAGTGAATAGTATTTTCCCCTCCAGTTTTAGATTTGTTAATGTTTATCTTGACATTATTTTAAACCAGTCGGTCCAAGCTAGGTATCTTAATATAAGTTTAAATTAGATGGCTACATCTCGTGAATTAAATCTTGGCCAAGTCAGGATCCAAGACAGGTTTAATTACTAATCTAGCAACATGATCGTGGGCCATGGCTAGACTAAAGGATTGTTCATGACACAAACAACACAGGTTCATGGAATGAGCAAATTACAACCCCTGTTTTCTAAAAGGTTTTTTATTACTTTAAAAAGGTTTTTTTGAAAAAAAATTAAAGTTTATGTTTTTTCTTTGTTTCAAATTAAATATTTTTTTTTATATTTTCGGATCATTTTATCATGTTGATGTCAAAAATAAATTCTAAATATTACAATTAATATATTTTTAACTTATTAGAATTAAAATTGAATACTCATCAAATCGGATGTCCCACACACTTTTTAATTAATGCTTTTAAATTAATTTGGATTTCAATAATAAAAATAATAAATATTGAAGTTCAAAAAAGAGCTTGTGATGGGGATGCATGGCTCAGCATGCCTGCCCATTTAAAGAAAGACCATGCATGTGGTCATCCAAGATTAGGCCTACTACACTCATGAAGTTTTTTTTTTCTATATATATATATAAAAAAAAAGGTTGACGCGTGCCTTTAAAAACAACACTATTCTTTTTCCCCGCAATCTCAATTGTGGTCTCCAAATTTTAATTCTTTTGCAAGCACTAAAAACAAAACAAATTCAAAATAAAACATTAATTCAGCTTCATGATATTTTTCCAACAAGGCTATTAGAAAGATGATCAAAAAAGTTAAAAGGGTTGGTCAAGGAGAATTTGGCCTAAAAAAAACCATTAAAATGCATAGTAAATGATTTATATACCTTTGAATGCTAAGAAAATATTAAAGAGATGGTTGGAATCAATTCTTCTTTTAATTTTTTTAGAACACATTATAAAGATAATTATATCTTAAAAAACAAACATCCAGGGGGCATTTATATCTTTTTAAGTTGGTTTGTGTAATTTACATGTAAGGTCAGGGATGATTTGATCTCTTTTATTAATTATGATCTTAATTAAAAACACAATTCATATGCCACAAGTAAATGTGTGTAACTTTATCCCATTTTCAAATATAGTCTTCTAAGGCGACTTTCGAAGCAACTTGTATCTTCTTTGTCATAACTCATTTTTAGGTTATTCCTTAATAAAAGACTGATGTTGTGGAAAAAAATTCAAGTTGAAAATTTTGAACGCCTAATTGTACTTCTATTGTTCTCAAAATAAAGAAAAATATAGATTCAAGACTAAAATAATTATTATCGAATAAATCTGCAGAAAAATTAAGTTGAAAGGTATAATTATATTTTTTATAGGCCAATTTGATTTAATTGTGAGCCAATTTAAAGTATACTTATGTTTAATTTAGGATCTAATTGAAGAATTCAATTAAGTGCAAAAACTTAATTATACTTTAAATTGATCAAATTAATTTTGTTAAATGCTTAATTGGTGAAAAATTAAGTTTGAGAGCTTAAAGTTGGTCTTTTCATCAAAAATTAATTGGTGAACTTAAAGTTGGGCTTAATTATAGATTCATGAATCCTTCAAAAATATGCAAAAACAATCAGCATAATAAAATTAAATTTTAAAAAAATATGATAGATTCGCTTACTTAAAGTGGAGAATCCTAAGAATTATCGAATCAAAACACAAATGCTCATAAATTTAGTATTGTGGTTGCTAGATTTGTTATGAGAGATTGAATTGTGATGAATTACAGGGAGATGGTGGTTGGGGGTTGTAGAGGAAAATATACATAAGAAAGAAGGAGAAAGAGGAGAGGGGGAAAGGAGAAAGAAGGGGAAAGCATAATAAAATTAAGGAGTAACGATGGCACGTCATCATATTTCATAGATTTTTTATTCTCATTGTAATTTTACTCATTAACCCGTTGGTATTTACCAACAATATTGCTAACAAAATATGCATTGATAACTCCGTCAGTATTTATGTAATAAACAATCATCATATTTCATAGATTTTTTATTCTCATTGTAATTTTACTCGTTAACCCGTTGGTATTTACCAACAATATTGCTGACAAAATATATTCATTGATAACTCCATCAGTATTTATGTAATAAACAATGTCATGTTATCGTACATCATAGGTTTATGAACCTAGGGTCTTGCTTCTTTTTCATCAGCTCCTGTCGGGGTGAATCAACCTGCACTTGGTGAATTTTGTTTTCATGACTGATCTAGATGCATCTGGGTTTGCCATTGAAAAGCCAAAGCCAGTGGTTAATGAAGTGGAGCCAGGCGTGTGAAACGATTACAAAAGGAATCATAAATAGTCAGCAAGTTTCAGCAAATCATAGTTTTTTTCTATATTGCCTAGCAATCTCTCGTTATATCATATCGTGCGTAATGCGTGGATTTGTGCACTCTGTTTCGCACTCTTCCGCCCGCACCAGTAATGGTATAATAGCTTAAAGAAGATGGGCACGCACTGAACTCCTAAACACCAACCTTTCATTGATAAGTTACTTGCATTACACGTTACAATTCGAAGGGCACCCCCACTTACAAAAGAATGTAGACTAGTATGACGTACGTGGAGTCAATCCTCCAGGCAAAGTTCCAACGCTATAACCAACACCTCTCTCTCTCTCTCTCTCTCTCTCTATCTCTGTTCAACACACTACATCTTTTAATATACACGAATGATATGAGGAACTCTACCATTGAAGACTTGAGTAGATGAAAGAGATAACCCAGGTGGGATGGTTATCGGCAGCTTCCGCAAAAGGGAGCTCCACTTTTCTAGCTTGCTCACTAGTCTGTCTTCAAAGCTCCAAATCATATCTATATTTTTTGAGATTTCCGCTGACCGGATGGGCCTGGCACATTTCGCGAACTCATGCTAGCAGTTCTTAGAAGTCTGCGGAATTCTGAAAGGCTTATTTTACCATCCTTGTCGATGTCAGCCTCCTCAAGAAGAGGGTCAATAGAACCTCTCAAACCCGTATGCTGCAAGGCAATAAAGCAAAATCACTTGAGCAATTGTACCGAGATCTATTAAAGCTGGAACACGAAAAGTAATGCTAGTCACAACAATCCGACCCTTGTCCTTGAGAAAGTGAACCACGAGATCCGATACCATCGAGAATCTTTTTAGAGGTGAAATGCTAGTAGTACACATGAACAAGGAGACTTTGGCATGGCGCAGTAAATGTGACTAACACCAGGCATTATTTAACAGTTCCCACCAAATAAATTCTGTTCCAAAACTCGATGGAACTATTTCTTCAACAGCTAAAATGGTTTTTAGGAGATCAAATAAATATTTTGATTGCATTTGCTAATGGTGCACTTAACGTGTTGGCATTTTAATCAAGAACAGTCACTTATATTAAACATGAAGTATAAGAACCTTCACTGAGGTATTCTGTACCTTTTTTTTTTATTCATTTTCGTTTTCAGTTTCAAATGATGAATGGATATGACGAGGTAGGGTATTCAAAGCAGAGTAATAACACTGACCATTCTAAGTTCTTCTGGAGTTATATATCCGTCTCTGTCAATATCAAACTTCTCAAAAGCAGCCTGTGACCGCACCTGCCACTTCTCAGAGTTGTGTTCCTCCAACTGATGGACATGCAGCGCAGCCGCAACAAACTCGTTGAAATCTACAAGTCCATCTGTGTTACTGTCAATCTGCATCAAACATATAAATACCCTATCAGGATCCAAAACGAGCAAAACTGATGAAGAGAAAGAAAAGATTTTGGGTGGGCAAGACAGGGTTAAAGGGCAGAGATTAGATGAGAAGAAGAAAAAGAAGAAAAGGAACATGCAAAAGAGTGGAAGTACACAGCCTTTTGATATAACACCAAAGACCACTCCAAAACACAAGAATAGGTGCTTCATATATAAGCACCAAAGGAATCTTAAGAGTCTCTAAGAAAATTATTTTAAAAAAATAAATAGCTAATATTAAATGCATTATCTTTATAGTATAAATATTGGAAGATCTGTTTCACCTTGGTCGATCCTCCATCAAAAACAGAGTTCAGAAGCAAGATGAAAGAAGGGTGGGGTAATGTTATATTGGTTAACATGAAAAACAAAGATTAGGAATGGAGAAAACATTAGAACAAACGACCACTACAAGAAAATGTTCATCAGAAGTACTTGTAGACATTATGAGAACTAAGCCTGGTGGCATGGGAAACTTAGACTTGCAGGGAACCAGTGGTTGCCAAGTTGTAGGAGCTTCCCACACCTCTTTTAAAAGCCAAAAATGTTATATTCCATAGACAGGAAACATGTTCGTCACTAAAAAGACAAAATGCATGTTACATTACTCATTTTATACAGCAGAAAAATAGAAATGACTAGCACAGGGAAAACAAGAAGGCTTCCACCAATAAATTCAAGTCTCAATTTAATCTTTTTTACTTGGGGGTCGGAAACTATTCAGAAATGAAATTCACTTACAGCTTGAAGAATTTCCAAGACACGTGATTCTTTCAACTTCCAAGGAAGATCTTTAGCAAGGGCCTGCGTTGAAACCATCATCGTTACAACAAAATGCAGAAACCATATACATGGAAATGTATCTCACTGAGAACAGAATGCATAGAGTGAAGTTTTAGGTTTCAATAGCAAGGAGACATGTTACAAGTTTGATAAAGAGAAAACTACCTGTCTCATTTCTTCAAGACTAATAGCACCATTTTTATCCACATCAATGGCATCAAATTGATCCTTAAGATCAGCTAGTTCCTCTTCATTAATCGTGCTTGCCAATGCCTGCAAAATATCAATCCATAAAATATAAATTTTTTTGAAAGGAGCCATCTTTTACCCTTGAACAATCCTACAAGAACAAAGCTTGTTTTACCCTTAGAGCAAACTGCTTCAAACGACTGTACTTCACAAATTGTCGCATGTTACTTAGGACAGATATGTCGATAGGAATCTCAGATGCACTTCCTCCTTCTCTGACCCACGGGTGTGCTGGAAAAGTTGAAAATCAAGAAATCATCTCTTTAAGCAAGAAAAAAGAGGAAAGGTTTCTTTTAGAACCAAATAACACACGCATCTAATTATAATAGATCATAACAATCAAACATCTGTTTCTTCTATGGAAAACTAAGCTTACACACATACATAGAGCTTGAGCAGCAGTAAGTCTTGCCCGGGGATCCTTCACCAGTAACTTATTCACAAAATCTCTTGCACTAGTGCTAATGGTAGGCCATGGTTTACGGCGAAAATCAGGCTTGTTCTTTAAAACCTGCATCCATCATTTATTAGAATTCAGAAGAGCAAACTAACATTAATCATGCAAATGACAAAAGCATCCAACATGTGGTAATTGAATTAAGTGGGTATTCAAAGGGAGCCACTAAACAAAAAAGGTCTTGCTAGAACCCATTAGTAAAAGGATATGATTATTTGAAAAACTGTGATGACAACGACACAGTTGAGGATGGGATATTTTGGCTCTGTGTTTGGAAAACGACTAGAATTTAAAGTAATCACAGCACTTCATGTAAATAAAAGTACCGTGCTGTGGAAGGTTATTGACATGTAAGCAGCAACAGCAACAACCAAGCCTCAGTCCCAAACTAGTTGGGGTTTGACTATATGGATCCTGTTGTGCCATTCCCACCCAATCATATATCAAATATGTCTCAATATCGAGTGTTGAGTGTAAGCAACATTTTCCCAAGTTAATATAATAGAAACTAGATGCTCTAGCTTATCCAGTGTCTGCCTAATTATAATGGCTATAACAAGAGACAGATAGGAATCAGGAACGAAAGACCCTTGTCAAAAAGTTAAAATGGTACCGCACCTCCTTAAATATACCATCCTCAGTCTTATCCCAAAATGGACGCCTCCCACATAGCAAAATGTATGTGATCACACCAATACTCCAGACATCTGATTCAGGTCCAGACTTGCGTTTTAATACTTCAGGTGCAACGTAGTAGGCACTGCCAACAATATCTTGAAACTTCCTGCCTGCATTCCATCCAATCATATAATATAAATGATATATGGGTTTCAAAAGAAATGCAAGAAATCAAATGCTAACCCCTGGTTGGCAGGAGTGCTGCACTCTTATTGGGTACTAGTAAAACTAAAATGTTGAGCCTTTGGAATCAGCCTGATCTGGCCAGCCCACTCAACTCACATTATTAGCAAGTATGGGAAGTTTTTTTCTTCCTTCCTTCTCTCTTATCGCAGACATAATGCATATAATCATAAATAAGATCTTCGCATGATGAGAATATGACTCACCTGGTTTTATGAAGTCAGACAAACCAAAATCTGTCGCTTTCAGATGTGTGTCCTCCTTGGTTGACTTGAAAAGAAAATTCTACAGGCAAGGAATTATAGGGAATCATTCTCAAGAAGCATGATTCTACAAATAAACTATACAGGATATCCATGCTGAAAAACTTGGTAATACCTCAGGCTTCATGTCACGGTGCACCAAGCCATGTAAATGACATTGAGCTGCAACTTTGAGCATCTGTCGCACAACTACTGCTGCATCTTTCTCAGTGTAACGACTGTCCTTCCTGATTGAAGAAAATCAAGCAGTTGTAAGCTGAACGTTGCAAACAATAATTCTACTGATAATGGTTTTTTTTTTTTTAAGATAAGTATACTGAGTGCATTATTTTCAAATAAATCTAACCATTATTATAGAGCAGAAACAAAGATTTCTTACTTTGACAATATCCGATCTAGCAATTCTCCACCCTCACATAACCTGGTAAAAGACAACATAAAACAACGACAATATTAATGAAAGAAGACTGTGAGCATAGCAAGTGAAGATTAAAAGTAAAAGGCACTCATCAGGAAAAACAATGAAGGACAATAAGTAGAAATGCAAGTAGATACAATTACATGAGCAACAAGGTAAAGCGAATGGTATACTCAAAAAAGATCTCATGAAGATAAAACTTACTCCATAACAATGTATACATAAGAATCATCCTCTAATGCATTATAAAACTGAACTACGTTCTCGTGGCCTGTGAGTTCTTGCAATATCTTGACTTCCCGTTTAACATCCTCTACCGCAATAGGAAGAATCATCTACCAGCAAAGCCAAGAATTAATTTTACGCAGGTTAGAAGTCTCAACATTTACTGATTAAAAAAACAAAACATAAACGAAAATTTATCTGAGAGATGGAGAATGATAATACTTTATCCATCTTAAAGCTTTCAAGCTTTCAGTAGTCAATGTTTATTTAGTCTGACCTGAATTGCTAATGGCTAAAATGTCCATTTAATCTAACTGGAGAAGGAAACGATATATTACTGCTCACCTAGTAATTTGGATGAGGAAAATTAAGATGATTTAATGGATCAAAGCAACCAATGAACACAATTGAAGCTTTCCATTTGAAAAGCATAGATAAAACCAATCATTTAGAAGGATGTGAACAGGAAGAACATTCTTATCAACCAACGTACTTTTCTGCTTTCTTCGATTGGAAAAAAGAGAGCAGATTCTGAATAGTCTAAGATAAGTGATTCGCAATTTAATGCATTTTCTCAAACCTGCACTCATATTTTGCAACCAATATTGGAAGAGACCAGAATTTCACTATCTGATAGGCGAATCATCATTAGCAAAACAATGCTACGTGTTCACGAAAACCAAATTTGCAATAATTGCATACTGTTTGTCCTGGAACCTAACATGTTAACATCCCTAGGTTGCAAAACTAGAATCCAACAAGTCAACGAACATTCTGCGAAGCGAATTCACCGATGCAACAATTTCCAAAGCACTAAAAAGATAAAAAAAAAAAATGAAACAGAAGGGAAAAGGTTGGGTGTACCATGATTTTAAACGCAAATTAGAGAACTTATCTATAAGAAGCAAAAACCCTTTAAGATCTTCTCACAAACTTCAACTGATCAATAAAAACACCTTTAACATTAATAGCAACCACAAAGGAATCTTAATTTTACCCTCCAAAAACTAAACAAAACAACCCAGCTCACGAGATGATAAGGAAAACAAAAAAGAATTTTACCTTATTTTTCTCGATTCTCTTGACAGCAACTCGATCTCCATTAGCCTTATCAGTAGCAACATATGTATAACCAAATTGACCATGACCCAGCAATTTGCCGATTGTATATCTCATGCCAAAATCTTTATCATAACCAAAATCTGTTCTTTTCCCACAAGGTATAGCCTTGCTACCTTGCTTCTCTTTGACCTTTAGCTTCTTTTCTTCCTCATTGTTTACATTCTTATTATTCTGTTGATGATCCACAACTTCTTGCTTTTTCCTTGTTGGTGCTGTTGCTTTTGTTGTCTTTGTTTGTTGTTTGGTGGCTTCTTTTCTGTTGTGATTAACGTTGTTGTTGCTGTTAGAACCACTAACCTTGATGGTAGAAAAACAAACACCCATGATTCTGTATTGAGCTTTGATTTATCTGCGAAGTTGAAAACTTTATTGAGAGATGATGAGAAGAGTGATAATAAATAGTGGGTTTGGTAGAGGATCTATTAACATGCATGATTTTCAAGGAGAAAGGAGAGAGAAGGGAGGAGGAAGAAGAGAAGAAAGAGAGGGGAGGGTGGTGGTGGTGTGGTGGTGGTCAAAAGAGGCTCTTCATTTTTATTTTTTATTTAATTGTTTTTTAAAATAATCAAAGAGAGAAGGGAAGCTGTAATTATGATAAAGTAACTGTTTTTTTTTAGATTATGTTATTTTTTTATAAATATAAGTGTTCGGGTCAGTTTGTGTGTTTTTTAATTAATTTTATGGATTTAAAATTAATGACTATATAAAATTTTAATGACTATCATATTAGTAATTATAAGGCTCAAATCTAAGACCACATACATAGTAAATCCTTGAATTTCAAGCTTATATGGTTAGGACACCTATTAAATGATTAATTATGTTATTTTTAGTTGAATGAGTGATGGTGTGTGTGTGTATATTATTGGGTTTGATAATATCTACCATATTTATTTTTTATTTAATAAAATAAATATAAAAATTATTTATATGTATAGATTAGCTGTATATCCAGAATTAAATTGCTATAAGAAAATACGTTGTGTTTACCACTAAAATACCCCTTTATTTAAGTCAAAATAGACAGCTAGGCCAAATAAAACTTTAATTAATATGAGTTATAATTAACTGTTTATACGATTTTAATTTAGAACCAGCAACAACTATAAAGCCATAATATTCTCCCATCTCTTTTGCCGAGCGAGCGAGAGCGAGAGTTGCATGGTGCAGGTAATTGATTTGGAGTGTTTTGAGGTTGTTTTTTAAAATATTTTTTATTTATAAATATATTAAAATATTTTTTATTTTATTTTTAAAAAATTATTTTTGAAATTATTATATAAAAATAATTTAAAAATGCTAAAATAAAATTTAATTTAAAATAAAAAAAATCAAAAATGTTTTTGAAAACATTGTCTTTAATATTACTACTTGCTTCTATGATCTTCTGAAAGGCAGCCAGAATTTTCAACTTAATTATTAGTAAGTAAATAATGAAAAAACTGTTTTTATTTTGAAAAGTAATTTGAATAGAAAATAGATTTATGAAAAGTAAAATATTTTTTTTATTTTCAGTAGTTTCATGAAAAATAAGTTGGAAAACACTTGTTAGTGTTTGCCCATATCATAGAAAATAGATTGGGAAAAATTTATTAGTGTTTAATTTTTTTTTAGGTATAATACAAAATTAAGGATTAAATCTGAAAAATATAAAAATTAAAAGATGATAAAATTGAAAAAAAAAACACTAATTTCATAAATAATTATAAATAAAACAAATAGCAATTAAAAGAGTATATATCAAATATGACAAATAAAAAAGTTAAAAGATGATCTTATTGAATAAAAATAAAAAAATAATTTCATAGGTCATTTCAAATAAAATAAAATAAAATAAAATATAGTAACTAAATATGATAGATAAAAAATCTCAATTAAAAAATAAGATAAAAACAATAATAATTAAAATAATAAGGATGAAAGTTAATATTAAAATAAAATTAGAATCAAGTTCTATAGGAAATTTTGAAAAATAGATTAAAAAATCAATATAAAATATATAACAATCAAAAGATTGAGGATCAAATTTGATAAAATAAACAATAACAAGATATTTTTTTATTTCTTAAAACTTATGAAAAACGTTTTCCACCCAAAATAAAAAGGAATTATTTTTCTGAAAATCAAGCCAAATTTTCCTTTAACTGGGAAGTATTTTCTAGTGATCAACTTTTTTAATGATAAATAAACACATGAAAGTTATTTCTACGAATCATTTTCATGGAATAAACGGGATGTTAATCTTCGACAAGAAAGTTCTCAGCTTAATTACTACTTGTCACCAACGCGAAAAATCAGTTTTTCTTATAAAATTATATTTTTTTTAAACCATAATTAATAACTTTTTTATTTTTATGTATAAAAATGGCAATGCAACTTGTTACATTTTATAATAAAAAAGTTTATGAGTATGAGTACAATAAAGTTTATAAGCAACAATCTTCTTATTTTATAGTATCATTTAATTTGGAGTCCAATAATTCAATAGGTAGGTGTCATCTAATTTGTTTATATATAATAAAGTTTATTTATTTTTGTTATGTTGTTTTATATGCAATGTCTACTTAATTCTTTGTAGTCTGTAGTTTGTTATTTGATCTAATACTTAGATTTAATTGTTAATCCATTTTAATTTAAATAAATTCAGTCTTGTTTATCTTTGAAAAAGATAAATTGATTTTTATTTTAATTTAAACATAAAAATAATATTTTTTTTTTAAAAATAATTGTTTTAAAAATCTGGTTTAATTAATATTTTATGAATGATATCATTGAAGTGAGTTTTTTTGTTGTATTTTTTGTTATTATTATTATTATATATATATTAACAAATATATTTATATAATATAAATATATATTTTTTAATTAGGCTCGCACAAATTTTAAATTTGATTTAATAATATTTATACCATATTTACTATCCATTAAGTTTTTAAAAAATAATACCAGGTTAGATGAGACTAATATCCAATTATCCGTCAATTTCAATTTAAATTTTAATCCCTATTTATGCTCCTTCGCAGGAATTACAAATAAATGTTCAAGCAATTAAACTTGTTGAAATGGTCTTTAATTAAGACATTTTCAAAAGTCAACAAAACAGGGGTCGGTAATCGCATATGTCATGTACAAGTACAATTATTTGTGTTTGCCCAGAATCCAGATCATTGCTTTTTCAGACCCTGACCCGATACTGGTGATGCATGATTAGGACAGCTAGACACGAACTGTCTCCTGGGAAAGTTATCCTTAAATATCAATTAAATAAACTAAAAGTGAGGACAGTTTACTGTTCATCAATCAATACATAGTGTGAATTTCAGTAGTGTTTTATTTATTTATTTATTTTCAATTTAATAATTATAATTTTATTTTGTATAGTTATTTTTCTTATAGTTCAAATTAGAATCCATTTATATATTTTTCAAGGAGCTAGGTTGAATTAGAAGACATTAAAAAGTAAACTAAAAGATATGGCACTCTGTTCGTTACTACACATTTTATTATAAACTAGCCACTGCTCCCTCGCTTCGTCGCGGGCGGCATTATATTTTTTTAATGTAAGAAATATTAATTATATGTTTTTTTTTGTTATAATATAAATTTAGTCAAAATAATAAATTTGTGCAGAATTCTATGAAGTGCAAGTTTTCTATAAAATATATGAATTTTAAATCGATATAAATTTATCTGTTTAGTAGGTTTTAATGAAATATCCAGCATAAAATTATCATCGTCATTAAAAAAGCAAGAATATTCGGATATTTGAATTATTGAATTCATTGTATTAAGATTAGTTCATTTTATAATTCAATTTAAATCACATTTAAAAAAATATAAATTGTGAAAAGACCTGCAATAATTAAATAACAAATAAGTAGTTAATTTTCTTCACAAAAGATGAAAATATAAATTGAAAATTCATCCCTATATTATCATCATTTTCATTACTATAACAGTTCAAATTATTATCAACATTATTGCCCAGACAATTAAAATCATTAAATTACCCCAAAAAATCAAAATCAAAATCAAAATCAAAATCAAAACATTTTAACAATAAAACAATAAAACAATAAAATCATAAAATTATCTGATCCGAAAAATAGATAAAATAACAGAAAACACAAAAAAAGAACAAAAGGAAAAAAGGAGCAATATTAACTTTAAAATTATCACCAACATAAATTAAAATTTCAGAAAGGAATCAAATAAAAATAAAACTCAGATAAAAAATGAATTGAAAAAATAATAATCTAAAAGCATCAATGAATAAATACGGACAGAAAACAAACACTGTCCAAACATTGTATTTTTTAACGGGTTTTTTAATGTTTTTAGATCATTTTCATTTCATGTTCTAATGTTAAAAATAATTTAATTTTGTTTTATAATTTTAATATATTTCTAAACAAAAAGTATTTTTTTTTAAAATCAATCACATTTTCAAGAAAAATAAAAATTATATTAAAGCCTGGAATCAAAAACTGCAGAGATTGGGATTCGAACATGCGACCTTTTCAATAATCTCGTGCACATTTGCCAACTCGGCTAACTGAACTTTTCATTAATCATTAACGACAATATATATTCATGGTATTTACTCTTTGTGGATGCAAAATCAGAAAACTGCTGGGGTGGGATTCGAACCCACGCCCTTTCTAATAATCTCGCGCGCCTTAGCCAACTCGGCTACCTGATCATCTCGTTCATTATTAACGATAATATATTAATATTATTTGTTACTGTGGATAAGCACAGTAAAACCGGGACGCGTTTTATATTTTAGTTAATTTCAATATAGTATTTTTTTTAATTTTTTTTCTTAATACAAACGATCCTTCCGTAAATATATCTATAGTTAGTGTTTATGTTGGTGGATCCAATGCCAATAGAATCACCGACGGGAAAGAAATCATCGGAGAGTGTTTTACTAGCGGATGATTCTCGTCTGTGCGTTTGTCAGGAAAAAAATTGTCAACACAAAGCCTTGTTGGTAAAACAGTTAATTCTTGTATTGATTTAAAGTCATGGCAATAAAAACTCACAAGCTATACACTATAACGAGCCAACAAAACCACCGCACGCCGGCTCAGATCGACCTGAAATCAGGCCATAAACCCCCACCCCTGCCCGACCGACCAGGCCTCGGCAAACAAGCCCTCGCGCTCTCTGCCCGAAACGAAGAGACCTAGCACACGCACACACAATAAACATAAAAACAAAAGCCAAATACGCCCCCAGGAAAAAAAATCAAAACAGGCAGGTTCATTAAGGGCACAATAGTCTTCACATTGTCACAATCCACAGTTATTTAACCCAGAGTTCACAGTAGCTGAAACATTGAAAACACCACAACAATTATATGTTAGGTAATATTTTTAACATTATTGTTGTCATATTTTTAAGTAACTATATGAACTTTATCATATAAGGATATTTAAATGTCGGATATAACTATTTAGAGATGGAACACGAATCTTGATTTGCATTAATTTTCAATGCGCAGACCAAACACATGATTCGTTCTCTCAACAACTCAAACCTACAATTCAAACATTCATATTTTAATTTGGCACAACTATCCAAACAAAGACAAGGAAAAAACACTTCTTATAAATAAAGAGAAGGAAAAAACACTATTTTTTTTAAGACAAGTCTAGATATGTTTGAGAGTTCGATAATGTTATTTTTTCTTATAAATATTTTCAGCATCAAACCATTTTTGATATATATATATATATATATATATATATATATATATATATATATATTAAAAAAAACCAGTGTCCCAAGTTGGAGCTTGTCGGCTGTTAAAGTAATAGATGCTGACAAAATGAACTAGGCTTTTTTCCAGTCTTATTTTTGAAAGCTTGCAAGTCAAGTATGAACACCAATTCTTGTCTAAACGCGTGGTATTGCTATCATATATGTGCAGTGCAAAATAAAGCGTGTGAGCAAATTACAGGTGGACGTCTGACAATCCTTGTCTGCTAGCCTGTCAGATCAGCTTATTACAGCTTAAAAGGGCATATAAACTCCTCCTTAAAAAATAACCTATATGAAACACCGTCCCATTGATTTATTTTTCCAAGGAAACAAAAACAAAAATGTGAGCATTTCATTTTATCAAATATCAAAATAATTTAAAAATATTATTTTTTAATTTAAAATAAAAAATAAAAATAAAAAAAATATATTTTTTAAAAATATTTTTAAAACACAATGTTAAAAATCCTAAAACGTCGAGAGTTTGCTTGCACTCGCAATTGACATCGCTTGAAATAAATGAAAAACGAAATAATGGAAGAAATTCAAACGCAGACCGAGTCCATGAAGACTTAAGACTCTTTCTTTTTTTTAACAAACGAAAGCGATTTCATCCAATAATACTTCTCTAGCATTGTCTGAAAATTCAGCACCAGTGACTTCTTTGACGACCTGGTCAGACAATGGCTAAGAATATAAAAGACAGACTCGGAGGTACCAGACCACTTGATGGATTGTTTTGATGGAAAATATATTTTAATTATTTACGTCATATAATTTTTTTGTTATTTATTTATTTTTTTTCTTTTATGTGATGGCAACACCACCACCTCTACAACTTGTCACTAAATACACGCTATCTACACTCAAAGCTTAATTTAACTGATGCACAGAACTTGGATGGAATACGACTATACGAGACAAGGATGTCTCACTTAAAAAAACCTGGAAAAAAATTCATAATAATCAAATACAGTAAGTTCTTACATTTTATAATCACATGTAGTCTCATATATATATACACACACACACACACACACACACACACACACATGAAAAATTAATATGACATACTTCAATATTATAAGTGTATTATTCATGTTCTTCGTCCATATTACAAAGCATGATTATAACCCCTCAACTAATATTAATAAAACTCTGATGTTAAACTAATATATTAATATATAAAACATGTTTAACATGTATTAATTCTAAAAATATCTGATTACTTATGATATTTGAGTTTGGATGTTGTTTGTATTGAATGTATAAAGATTAAGAAACCAATTCAGAATCCAGTGTAATGACTCGAAATGTGATACTCATATACCATATCATATGCATATCCTCTGTAATCATGTTATGCATCTCTATAAATATCTTATTTTTTATGCATCCATTTGTGATATATAAGCTTCGTGATAACTTAACAAACATAATTATTATTTTTACACATCACTCGTATTGATGTTGAATGAAATGTGTTGTCTATAATCAAACTGTTGCATTACCTGATTTGGAAGATACAAATCAATCATCTAAATAAATATCAAAACGACTTCTAAAGCCTATATATCCACCCCACTAGTGCAATTTATTAAATAATATTTATGTAGTCTTATTAGTCTTATTAGTTAAGGATAGAATAATACTTTATGCTTAACTTATATAGTTTATTTGTAATTAGGTTAAGCTAAGCATTCATTATTGTAGCCCCTTTTTTGTGTTTTTTAGTGATATTTTGTCTTCCGCCTCTACAAAATTTGATATATCGTCTTCCCTTTAGCTTCTATAATTTGATATTTGCGTTCAGTTTCTGCAATTATTTGGTTTTGGTATTTTGTCTTCCTCTTCTGCAAAATTTTCTTCTGCAATTTGGTATTTTATTTTCCGCTGCTTTTGCATTCTGGTTCTCTGTGATTGTTGATTATGGCTACTAAAAGAGATGATTCGCTTCAGTCTGTAAGTGTGAGATTGAATGGGAAGAATTATTTGTATTGGAGTTATGTGATAAAAATTTTTCTTAAGGGTAAGAAGATGTTGAGGTATGTCAGTGAAACTTATATGGTACCTAAGAATATTGAGGAGGGATATGCTGGTTTGATAGATACATGAGAAGCAAATAATACAAAGATTATTACTTGGATCAATAATTCTGTTGAGCATTCGATAGGTGCGCAGTTGACGAAGTATGAGACAACAAAAGAGGTTTGGGATCATCTGCAAAGGTTATTCACACAATCAAATTTTGCAAAACAGTATCAATTAGAGAATGACATACGAGCTCTTCATCAGAAGAATAATATGAGTATTCAAGAGTTTTATTCTGTTATGACAGATTTTTGGGATCAATTGGCTTTTACAAAATCGGCAGAATTAAAGGCATATGATGCCTATATTGAGCGTAGAGAGCAGCAACGCTTAATACATTTTTTAACAGCACTTCAGAGTGATTTTAAAGGACTTAGAGGTTCAATTCTGCATCGTTCTCCACTGTCTTTTATTAACTCTGTTGTTAGTGATTTATTGGCTGAAGAAATACGTCTTCAGTCTTATTCTGAAAAGAAAATTCTTTTTCTTCAAATCCTTCTATATTAGCAGTACCTTCTAAGTCATTCTCTAATCATTAGAACAAGTCTTTCACAAGGGTTGGTTTCGATAAGTGTCATTTCTGTAAGTAGAAATGTCATTGAAAGGCTTAGTGTCCTAAGTTGAGACATCATAATCAAGCTTGGAAGCATGACAGTCAGCCACAATCTAATACTCATAGAACACCTCAAAGTTATAAACCACCATACCACAATACCACAGCGGTAGCTTCCTCAGGCTCTATTACCAATCCTAATACTTTGGATGAGCAATTTCAGAAGTTTCTCTCCTTGCAGCCACAAGCAATATCCGTCTCTTCTTTCATAGGTCAGTTGCCTCATAATTCTTCAGGTATGTCACACTCTGAATGAGTCTTGGATTCTGGTGCTTCCCATCATATGTCTCCAGATTCCTCATCTTTTACCTCTATATCCCCTTTGTCCTCCATTCTTGTTATGGTTGTTGATGACACTCCTATGCCCTTAGCAGGTGTTGGTTTTGTTGCCACACCTCACTTGTCTCTCCTTAATACTTATCTTATTCCAAATCTCAAATTGAATCTTGCATCTGTTAGTCAAATATATGATTTTGGTGATTATTTAGTCATGTTCTTTGGCTCTTTTTGTTGGGTACAGGATTTGCAGTCTCAGAAGCTAATTGGGACAGGCCATAGGGAGAATGGACTTTATGTTTTGGATGAGTTAAAAGTATCAGTTGCTGCTACTGCCACTACTACCACTATTATTGACTTGTCTTCCTTTCGTTTGAGTATTTCATCTTCTAGTTTTTATTTATGACATTCTCTTCTAGGTCATGTTTTGTCTTCTCATTTGAGATTTTTGGCATCCACAGGAGCTTTAGGAATTTTAAGAACTTGTGACATTTTATGATTTTAGTGGATGTAAACTGGTAAAATTTTCTGTTTTACCTTTTTAATCAAAGTATTTTTGTTTCTTCATCATTTGCTTTGATTCATTATGATATATGAGGACCTTCTCCTGTTGCCATAAAAGGAGAGTCTCGATATTATGTCTCTTTTATTGATGATCATACTCGTTATTGTTGAGTTTATTTAATGAAATATCGTTCTGAATTCTTTGAGATATATGTAGCTTTTTGAGCTCTTATCAAAACTCAACATTCTATTGTGATAAAATGTTTTAGGTGTGATTTGGGTGGGGAATACACCTCTAATAAAATTTTCCAATTGCTTGCCTTAGATGGAACCATCCACCAAACTTCATATACAGATACTCCTGAGTCAAATGGTGTTGCTAAACAAAAATATAGGCACATTGTCGAAACTAATTGTTCTCTCTTGTTATCTGCTTTTGTTCCTAGTGAGTTTTGGGGAGAAGTTGTTCTTACTGCTGTAAGTTTGATTAATATGATTCCATCTTCTCATAGTTTGAGTCTATCTTTTTTGAAAAGTTATATGGTTATGTCCCTGATTATTCATCATTTAGAGTATTGGAATGTACATGTTATGTTCTTTGTCCTCATGTAGATTGCAATAAGTTATCCTCTCGATCCGTTATGTGTGTCTTTCTGGGTTATGATGAAGGTAAAAAGGGGTATTGTTGTTTTGATCCAATAACTCAGAAACTTTATGTGTCTTTTCTTATTATCTTCCTTGAGCATATATATTTCTTTTCTATTCCATCCACTACTCGTAGCCTAACTAAAACTGATCTTATTTGTATAGATCCCTTTTCTGAGGAGTGTGATAATGATACATTTTCTCATGTTATATCATTTTGTACTCACAACTCTATAGGTTCTGGTACTTTACTCTTTGACACATTTGAAGCTCCATTATCATCTATAACCTCTCAAGCTTCATCTAAGATTGTGGATCCACCTCCACGTCTGTCCATCCACATTCGTAAATCCTCAAAAATATCAGATTTTGCTTAGTCTTGTTATTCTTCATCATTTACTTCCTTTTTAGCTTCTATTCATTGTCTCGTTGAGCCCTCTTCCTATAAAAAGGCAATTCTTGATCTGCTTTGGCAACAAGCAATGGATGAGAAACTTTCTGCTTTGTATAAGACAAATACTTGGGATTTGGTTCCTCTACCTCCTGGTAAGAGTGTTGTTGGTTGTCATTGGGCGTATAAGATCAATTTTAATTCTGATGGGCCTATTGAGCGATACAAAGCTAGGCTGGTTGCAAAAGGATACTCTCAACAATATGGTATAGACTATGAGAAGATATTTGCCCTGGTTGCGAAACTACTATTCATACTCTTATTGTCGCAGCTTCGATTCGTTAATGGCATATTTCTTAACTTGATGTTAAAAATGCCTTCTTGAATGGAGATGTTCAAGAAGACATTTATATGGCACCCTTTCTTGGTATTTTACATGACTCTGGATATGTTTGTAAGCTTAAAAAAACATTATATGGTCTCAAACAAGCACCCCGTGCTTGGTTTGAGAAATAATTTATTGAAATAATTTTTATTTTTATTTTTATTTTTTAACTTATTTTCATTTTAAACTATATCTAATAAATCTTAATTGATGGTATTCATAGTTAGTTTATCATTAGTTCAACAAACCCTAAATTCAACCTTCACCCTAAATAATGATTTTACTTCAACTAAACTAAACACAAGTTCATAACAATAAAGTACGTCTACCTTGTTGTAGGATTAGAAAAAGAGATGGGCGACGGGGCAAAGGTGACCAATGATATATTTAAAAAAAAGAGACTGTTCTACTCAAAACGAGTATATTTTTATGGTATTTTAAGGGGGAAAAGGTGATTGGTGGGTTTTTTAGAGAGAGAAAGATTGTGAGCACCGATTTTTAACTGTTTGTGTTTTTCAATTTGGGGAAAGATTTAAAAAAATAAAAAAATAAAAAATAAAAAATAAAAAAAGAAGAGAAGAAAATTGGAAGGGTGCCATCCAAACTGTCATTTCCAATATAGCTAGCACAGCGAACCCATGGCTATAAATGGCGAACTGGGCTGGGTCACAGTCTGCGATCATGGAGTCTATTCAACTTTGGCTACTTTCAAATCATCTAGATATATCGATAAGAAAAATGGATTACTGGCTTGGCCCACCGAAGATGGAAGAAGCTGTCAAGCTGCCGAACCCTGTTCACTCAAATTCCATGATTCCTGCTTCAGCCGAGGCTACAAAAAACGAGACCATGGAATTGATAAAATAATTTATGGAAAATAATATTCTTATATTTTAATGATCGGAGTGGAGAAAGGACATAGTTTTTTTAGTAACAAATAGGTACTTAGATGATTCATTATGTAATCTAACAAAAGAAAGTTCTTTATAATGCTTGCTGATTTTATTATTTTATTATTTTATTAATTTTCAAGAGAGCTGGGGCCACCCATTCATAATTACAAAATAAATTTCAAAAGCATCTTATCAAAGTTGATGAATGATTTGACTTAGTTTTAACTCCGGAGTAATTATGGGCTAACTAGAGATTTGTTAGATAAAGAATATGATGTGTTAGCGGATCTACCGTCAAAAGTTTACACTTTGTTGTATTATGACATGATTGGGTCTGCTATTCCCCGATTAATTTAGTAGGGCTTATCCGCCCCGATTATTACCAAAAAAATAAAAAACTCTTGAGTAATGAAGTTGATAAATACTATCATATTTTAGGGTTTGGTGGTTATTTTTTAGAATTTATTTTTAATATGAACAAATCTATCTATGTATAATTAAATTAAAATAAACTTAATTGAGGGACTGCTTCTTGCTGTAGGCCTCGGGACCGAATTTTCTCTCTGCTGGACTATCAGGCCTTCTTCTTATCCAAGTAAAAATGGATTTCATCCTCGCTGTTCTCGGTTCTGTGGCTACATCTCATTCAGAGAGATCAATGATCTCTTATCTCTTATTTGATCTCTACGGAGGTCTCAGAGATTTTACTGAAAAAACAATGTAAAATGACTATCTTCATAATTAAAAAAAGCTCAGAACGATAATGAACCCTGGCCCTGGGCAACAAATTCAAGGCTTATTATTGTTATCATCTACAAGCATCGAGGATTACTTTTAGATAACCTAGAAAAGGAAAAAGACTGATGACTCTAATACATTTTCACCATCAAACGAGACAAACACAAAGAAAAACATGATCAGACATAGTAAGAGACGGCCTACACATACAGACATGACGATATATAAGATATTTAAGCAAGGATTTTTTCAATGGGCTTAGTTTCTAGTTTCGGTGCCTCCAAATCTTTCAGCAGCTGCTCTTTAGCCAACTTCTTTTTCATAGCTATGTCAATGTCCTTGCTCATCTTCCTCCTATACATCTCAGCAAATGTGATTGGCTCATCTAGCACCGACTTCTCCCCCTCTCTAATCTTGAGGGGATAAACTGTAGCATCTGGTGCTGGGTTCTGGAAGGTGGCTATGGACAGCCTGCTAGAGTTCGAGTTCACCACAGCCTGGTGGTCTGCGTTCTTGAATCTTCCATTGCTAAGGTACTGCCTCGCAAAATCCCATTTAATTAATTACGGTTAGCAGTGCTAGTATATAACCCAGCTCAATATATTGACTTCAATTTCATTAACAAGAAACATACTAGTAGTTTCATACTCACATGACCATGGTCTCCAAGATTGACGACGAAAGCGCCCTCAACAGGCTGAACGGTGATCCAAGTCTTTCCGTTATCTCTGGTGGCCTGAAGACCACCGACGGTGTCCTGGAGCAAGAGGGTGATGGTGCCGGGATCGGTATGGCGTTTGAGTCCAAGCGTGAGGTCCGGCTGTGGACATTTTGGATAGAAATTGACCACCACCTTCTGGTCCATGTCAACACAAGCCTTGGTTAAAGCCTCTGTTTCTAGTCCCATAGCCTCCGACAAGACCCCGAGAAGCTTGCAAGCAAGTTCCATCAGCTTCTGACTGTATTCCTCAGTCACTGCTCTCCATGCCTCTGGCTTGTCGGGCCACCTTGAATAGTCTCTGTTGCGAGTTGGGTACGAGAAGAAGGTCACTATTTCACGCCAGTCTTGAACTGCCTCTCCCTGTTTTACAAGATCATAAATCAGGATCATGTTTTCCCCTATAGGTACAGATATTAATTGTCGGTGCCCCTTCCATATAAATCTAACAACTGCTCCATGATATCGATTACTTTGCACTTTTATTTTACTCGAAGTAGCTCATCAAAAAAAGCAATATTGTTTTTAACCAGAAAATTATGATTCAATAAATAAATGGAGCCAGAGAGTAAAATCAATACCTTGCGAAGTCATATATATATATATATGACTTCGCAAGGTTTATATAGAACACCCAAGAGGTCAAGATTAGTTTAAACTACTCCACAATAAAAGTCTTGGGTCTACCATGGATGCTAACAGTGAGATGATTTTCAAGCATTCCCCAGCTGAACTTGTAGTCTTTAGGTATTACTTTGTCTTCATGTAAGAACAGAATACGCTTACTAGCTAGCCGAGCATCAACTACTTGTTGCCTTGGCATGGTATATTTTTAAATTGGAAACATCTATTTTTAATTTGGAAAGAGATCACTCCACTAGGGGATTTGACAGTGAATTTCTAGCATTAAAATTTAGAAAACAAAACGTAAAAGAAGGCCTACCTGTAAATGGCTGGAGACGATGAAGCCACCCTTTTTGCCACCGGACATATCAAACCGAAGCTTCTCTTCCGGTGGCAAAGCAAAAAACTCTTTAGCGAGAGTTGTCATCTCAGACACCAGCTTAGCATCAACCCCATGATCGACGATTTGAAAAACCCCCCATTCCTCACATGCCTTCACGATCTTGCTGCATATTTCACCTCTCTTTTCACCTCCGTCATCCATCCCAGCTATTGAAATGACCGGAATTTCGTTGCTGAAGTTGTTGTAAGCCACCTTCGGACGCTCATCTTCATCGCGTACAAAGCTTGCCTGGAGGGTTTTCTCTTCTGCCAAAGCTGTGAGGGTAGAAGGAGCCATAGTTTTCGGATTGCTTCTAGCTCAAAGATTTTGAGTGCTTGAAGTGGTTGTGCTTTTCTCCCAGCTCTTATAAAAGTAAGAAGTCAGGATGCAAAAGCCGGTTTTTAGCTAACCTGATTAGAGGTGCCAAGGGGGCGTGCGTACGTATAGATAGGGGATGCTGGCATGTGCCACCTACCTCTCCTTAGCTGGTGTGGAAGTGAGGATGTAGTCACCAAACTTTCTCTGTTTCCTTTTCGCTCATGTTTCTGCATAGAGATTGAAGGGGAAATATGTAATAATAGTAATAATAAAAAGCAATGGTTTTTTGCTTCCGATTCCTAGCTTAATAAAAAAGAGTATAGGAAAAAGACCTTTTAAACTAGAAAAAGAAAAAGAAAAAGAAAAGGAAAAGGAAAGAAGAAATAAACAAGAAGAATTTACTAAACAACTTTTTAAACGACCTTTCCTATCCTTGAACTTTAGGTGTCGAGAGAAACCTAGTTCTAGAATGAAGGCAAACACGGGTTTGTTTACTAAGAAAATAAAACAAGAAGAAACTATTTTTTGTCTTTATTTTTATTTATAGCTGTTTTTCAATAAAAAAACTGAAATATGTGTTAATTTATTAAAAAATATCAAGATTATAACATTTTCATAAAAAAAAATCAAGTTCATAACTCATAACATCAATATTATTTTTTTGATAATCTAATTATAAGAATAATGTTTTTATAATTTAGATTTAAAATAATCATGAAAAAATATAAATCCAATTATTTTTTTTTTATAATAGATTGATGATAAAAAATATTTTTTTATAACATTATTTAAATATAAAAAAAATGTAATCTTAATGTTTATATTACTAAAATGTTTGTATATAAAACAAGAATATTGTATCATTGAACTTTTTTTCTTCTCATTTTTTTAACGTCAAATCAAACTTGTTTTAGTTTTTTTTAATAAAAACCAAACCGTAAGATCTAATTTTAGTTTAATAAAAAAATAGAAAAATAGTGACATGTTAAATTCATGAATTTTCACATCATATAGAATCCACTAGCCAATTACCCGCGCTTCGTTATGACTCAAACTATTTTGTTTTTAAACTTACCAAAATATATTAAGAGAATAAAGATTTTTTAGTAGTACTATCAAATCTAATGAAGCGCTTCAAACTTGAAACTTATTAATCCGACTTTATGCCTAGCTCGAGTTTTAAATTAAACCATGTCAAAAGCTAGTCCAAAATAAATCAATAAACTTAATGGGTCCAAAGATAACTAGGATTATCAATAACTAGGATTATCAATAAAAACATATAAGATTTGATGAGTAACTTGCTAAACCCGTGAATCAGGTAACCCAAGTTATACTCGGGGGCTAATAACATGTTGTCCGTCCCTTTTTTGAAAGAAAAATTATTAGACGACGCTTTGCCTGTTCTTGAAAAACAAAATCAATCCAAAATTAAAAATCAACCTGGGCTTAGATCTATAATTTGACGAACTTTAAAGGTAAAAAAACATCTAATATGAAATCTTCCCATCCAGAAGAATAAGTTGACACAAATTTCATTTATTTTGGTGACCTAAATTGGTATCAACGATATGTTTTTTTTTATGCTATTGAAATTCAGTGACCTTTCTCTCTCCTCTCTCAACCAAGAACTAAAAGATAACCAAAATAATTTTTTGTATCAAAAGCTAATTTGAAAAATATTGAGGCATCAAAATTGTATAATGTGTCTGATTTTTAAAGTTAGAGAACTAAATTGTATTTAATTCTAAACTTATGACACACCACAACTCTGTTTAACGTTATTTTTCATTTTGATCCCTTTTTTTTTCAATCTCATCCATTCTTAAGAAATCAAAATTAATTGGTCTTCAATTAGGACAAAATTGTTGGATAAAAAAGATCGATGGCCAAATTAAAAAAACAAAAAGTTATGCACAATGGGTGAACAAAGAAAAACCCACACGTTTTAGAGTATAAGTAATTCTATCTTTATACAGTATGATCCCAATCATCTCCTCCAATGCAGAAATATTTGAACTTAATCATAGTATAAAAACACATTTACATTATAGGTTCAATTAAGGTGCTTTTGGTCATTTGCTTTTTCTAGATATTAGACCACAAATACTTGTAAAATTAGATGCTTAACCCCTTGATTAAGATACTTTGAGAAATAATTACAACGCTATTGAATTAAAGCGAAAGAAAAAAAGATGATAGAGAAGACTGAAACATGAGAGAGAAAAGAAAAGAAACGAAATAATGGTAGAAATTTCAAGGAAGGAGGGAAAAAAACCATTTCAAGGATGTTAAAGATACATCAAAGCTTCAAGTAGTACACATGTAATATCATTGAAAAGATTTCATCAAGATGGATTTCATCCTCTTTGTTTTTGGTTATGTGGCTACTTCTCATTTAGAGAGACCAACAATCTCTTACGGTTCATCTAAAATGGGAATAGACTTGTAAATATGGAAGCTATATATTTGATTTCTATAGAGCATTGGTCTCTCAGAGATTTTACTGAAAAAAAAGGATGTAAAATGATTGCTTTCATAATTAAAAAAAGCTTTAAATGATATTTTAGAAGAAATGAACCTTGGCTTGTTAAAGTTGTTAAGATCCTCAAGATCAATATGGTTAGGATTTCAGTATTTTAGGATGATAATGTTTTGAAGTCATGCATAATAATTCATAGTCTTAAGGGACAAATGATTTTATGTTATCCTTGTTTGTTATATACCATGATTATAGAACTATAAAATCATGGGTTATTAGTTCTTTTCTGTCTTGATGAAAAGCTATTTAATAACTATGTAAGTCCTTGAATAAACATGAATTTTCTTCCGCATCTGTGTGTTACAGTGCATCCCTATTTTTGCCAAAGTTTGTGGTTAAATAAACTTTGTTCTAACATCTGGTATCAAAGCCTCCTCATGAGGCCTGACCAACACCATAATCATTATAGTGAAAGGATAAAATGATAAGTGAGAGCAACTCTGTATAGCCTGCTAGTCCATGGTTTGATGGACACTATAATCACTAGAGTATGCTTATGGAAAATTTTCCGTGTTCCAAGGAGTATTGGAGTTTGGTGGAAACTAGGATCTCTGTAGCAGCGGAAATGACATACCTCACTAAGGTATAAAGAAATATATGGTTGAGGATAAAAAGTCAAAGGGCTGAAGTCTAAGAACTATTTGTTACAAGCCATTAATCGATCCATTTTGGAAACAATTTTAAACGAGGACACAACAAAAGATATTTGAGACTCTTTTAAACAAAAATACCAAAGGACAACACGAGTCAAACATGCTCAAATTCAAGCTCTACACCAAGAGTTTGAGTATTACACATGAAAGTTGGGGAATCAATCAATGACTATTTTAGCAGAATTCTTACAATAACTAATAAAATGAGAATTCATGTTGATAAAATGGAGGATGTGGTAATTATTGAGAAGATCTTGCGATCCATGACTTCGAAGTATGATTACGTGGTATGCTCAATAGGGGAATAAAATAATTTGGATACTTTATCCATTAATGAGCTCCAAAGCAGCCTATTGGTACATGAACAACGGATCAGTCGTCACACTATTGATGAACAAGCTCTTCAGATCATTTATGAACCTCAAGTAAAAGGAAGAGGTGGTGACAGAGGTTCTTATCGAGGGAGAGGACAAGTTAGGGGGAGGTTCTGGTTTTATAAAACTACCCTAGAGTGTTACAAATGTTACGAGTTTGGTCATTTTCAATGGGAATGTCCTAAAAGAGCAAAAGATACAAGGGTCAACTTTGTTGAGACAAGTGATGATATGCTTTTAATGACTTATATGGATGATAATGAAATTGAAAGATATCATCATTTGTGGTTCCTTAATCCCGGATGTAGTAACCATATATATGGGAAATGAGAGCTATTCCTACAGTTTGATGACAACTTCAGAGAATAAGTGAATTTGGGCAATAATACAAGTCTCACTATAAAGGGAAAGGCAATAATCGAATAGAGATAAATGGCATCATACAGGTGATTACTGATGTTTTCTTTGTGCCAGATTTGAAGAATAATTTACTAAGTATTGGTTAACTGCAAGAGAAGGGATTGACATTGCTCATACAACATATAAATGCAAGATTTATCATTATGAAAAAAGCTTAATCATGAAAACAAATATGACATGTAATAGAATGTTTGTCGTGTTTGTCATTGTCCATCAAAAGAAGAAACTTGTTTCTCCTCAGTAACCACATATCAACCTCACATTTGGCATTCTCACTGTGGTCACCTCAGTTGGAATGACCTCAAGGTGTTCCAACAAAAGAAACTGGTGGATGGATGACCTCAGTTGAAAGCTTTGTCAAAGATATATGAAGATTGTCTGTTAGGAAAACAACATCGCGATCCTTTTCCTAAGGAAAGCACTTGGAGGGCATCTGGAGTTCTTCAGCTCATTCATACAAACATATATGGGCCTATAAATCCAGTTTCAAACAGCAAAAAAAGGTATCTTTTTACATTTATTAATGATTTTAGCAGAAAAACCAGGGCTTATTTCATGGTTAAGAAATTAGAAGCATATGCTATCTTTAAATCCTACAAAGCTAGAGTTGAGAAAGAAACTGGTACATCTATAAAGATTCTTCAAACTGATCAGAGAGGAGAGTTTATATCACAAGAGTTCACACACTTTTGCGATACAAATGACATTTGATGACAATTAACACCTGCATATTCATCTCAACATAGTGGGGTTGTGGAATGAATCATACTATTATGAATATGTTATCAGAAAGCAAATTCCAAAGAATTTCTAGCCTGAAGCCGTGAACTATACATTGCACATCTTGAATAAAAACCCTACACTTGTCGTACGAAACCAAACACCAGAAGAGGCTTGGAGTGGATTCAAACCATCGGTAAGTCATTTTCGGATTTTTGGGTTCATTTCCCATATTCATATACCTGATAACAAGAGAGTAAAGCTGGATGTCGAAAGTCTGAAATGTATACTATTTAGGGTAAGTAAGGAATCCAAAGCCTATAAATTATTTGATCCTATCTCACAGAAAAATAATTATATGTAGTGATGTGATCTTTCAAGGAGACAAAAAATAGAATTGGGATAAGAGTTACAATTAATCTATCTTAGCTAATTTGGAGTGAAAGGATTACGATAAGGAGGATACAAATGCTAGTCCTGCCAATCTTGAAGAGAAAACTAATGCAAGCCTTGAAAAGGAAACTAATGCAAACAATACTCATCCTGTCAGTGAACTTGACATCATAAAGTCTGTTCATCATGACACAATTGATGGAGGAAAGTTTTCCAGTGATGACAGAGGAAGAATTTAAACGCCACCAAGATGGATGCAAGATTATGTGAGTGACTAGGGTCTCTCTAATGAAGGAAATATGGCTCATCTAGCTTTATTCTTTAATCATGATCCTCTGACATACGAGGATGCAGTGCAACATAGCAAATGACAACATGCCATGGATGCTTAAATTAATGCTATTATGAAGAATGCTACTTCAGAACTCACTGAATTGCCATCTGGAGTTAAGACCATTGGAGTTAAAATGGATTTTCAAAACAAAACTCAATGAACATGGGGAAATGGACAAATACAAGGCGTGACTTGTTGGGAAGGGGTATAGTCAACAATATGGAGTAGATTATGATGAGGTGTTTGCACCAATAGCTTGTTTGGATACTATTCATGCAATCATCTCACCTGCTGCTCAAAATTGTTGGATAATCTATCAACTAGACATCAAATCTGCATTCTTGTATGGAGAGATGAATAAAGAAATATGTGGATCAACCTTCAGGGTATGCACAAAAAAGGCAGGAATCTAAGGTCTATCGACTAGAAAAGACTTTATATGGGCTTAAACAAGCTCCCCGTGTATGGTATAGTCGAATAAAGACTTATTTTGTTCATAAAGGCTTTGAGAAGTGTCCCTATGAGCATACTCTCTTCATTAAAGCTGGAGAAGGAGGTAAATTCTTGATTGTATGCCTTTACATTGATGACCTTATAGTCATTGATAATGATGAAATTATGTTTGAACACTTTAAGAAATCAATGATAAATGAATTTGACATGACCGATCTTGGTAAGATGAGGTATTTCCTGGGAATTGAAGTCTTGCAAAGGATGGATGGTATATTCATTTGTTAGTGGAGGTATGCTCAGGAGGTCTCGGAGAGTTTCAATATGAAACAATGTAATCCAATGCATAATCCAATGGTTCCAAAATTTAAACTGACTAAGGATGAAAATGGAGTAAGGATCAATGGAACACTCTACAAACAAATCGTGGGAAGCTTTATGTACATGACAACCACTCATCCTGATATGATGTTTGTAGTAAGTTTAATTGGCTGATACATGGAATGATCCTCTAAGACTCATCTTCAAGCAACAAAAAGGGTGTTAAGATATGTAAAGGGTACAATTAACTTTGGATTGTTCTACAAACAGAGAGGAACTAAGGAACTAGTTAGGTACATGGACAACAACTACGTTGGTGATCAGAATGATAGGAAAAACACCTCTGGTTATGTTTTTGCTCTAAGTAATGTTGCAATGTCTTGGTCCTCAAAGAAATAACTAGTAGTTACTCTCTCAACTACCGAAATAGAGTTCATTGATGCTGCATCTAGTGCCTGCCAAGCAGTATGGTTGAAGAAGATCTTGGAGCAGCTTAATCATCATCAGAGCAAACCAACCGTCATTCACTGCGATAACACCTCAACTATCAAACTATCAAAGAATCCAGTCATGCATGGTAGCAACAAACATATTGACGTGCGTTTTCATTTTCTTCAAAATCTCATCAAAGATGACATTGTTGATTGATGCAGTGTTCCACTCATGAACAAATAACAGACATTCTGATAAAACCACTAAAGCTTGAGATATTTGTGAAGATATTTGTGAAGATGTGTGGTCTTATGGGTGTTTGTGATTATCCAAAGATACAATGAATGATAATACATCTAAGTATAAGGAAGACTGTTAAAGTTGTTAAGATCCTCGAGATCAATATGGTTAGGATTTCAGTATTTTAGGACGAGATTGTTTTGAAGTCATGCATAATAATTCCTGGTCTTAAGGGACAAGTGATTTTCTGTTATCTTTGTTTGTTATATACCACGATTATAGGACTATAAAATCATGAGTTAGTTCTT
Organism: Salix caprea; assembly: GCA_964035475.1. Lineage (NCBI taxonomy): Eukaryota > Viridiplantae > Streptophyta > Magnoliopsida > Malpighiales > Salicaceae > Salix > Salix caprea. The sequence goes on along the minus strand of OZ037750.1, from coordinate 12,016,198 downwards.
TTCTGTCTTCATGAGAGGCTATTTAATAACAATGCAAGTTCTTGAATAAACATGAGTTTTCTTCTGCATTGTGTGTTACAATGCATCCCTATTTCTGCCAAAGTTTATGGTTAAATATACTTGGTTCTAACATGGCCCTGGGCAATAAATTCAAGACTTATTATTGTTATCATCTACAAGCATCGAGGATTACTTTTAGACCTGATGGCTCAAATACATTTTCACCATCAAACGAGACAAACACAGAACAACATGATCACCATAGTAAAGACGGCCAGCACATACAGACATGACTATATAAGATATTTAAGCAACGATTTGTTCAATGGGCTTAGTTTCTAGTTTCGGTGTCTCCAAATCTTTCTGCAGCTCCTCTTTAGGCTTAGTTTCTAGTTTCGGTGCCTCCAAATCTTTCAGCAGCTGCTCTTTAGCCAACTTCTTTTTCATAGCTATGTCAATGTCCTTGCTCATCTTCCTCCTATACATCTCAGCAAATGTGATTGGCTCATCTAGCACCGACTTCTCTCCCTCTCTAATCTTGAGGGGATAAACTGTAGCATCTGGTGCTGGGTTCTGGAAGGTGGCTATGGACAGCCTGCTAGAGTTCGAGTTCACCACAGCCTGGTGGTCTGCGTTCTTGAATCTTCCATTGCTAAGGTACTGCCTCGCAAAATCCCATTTAGTTTTCAGTCCAAGTAATTAATTACGGTTAGCAGTGCTAGTATATAACCCAGCTCAATAATATATTGACTTCAATTTCATTAACAAGAAATATACTAGTAGTTTCATACTCACATGACCATGGTCTCCAAGATTGACGACGAAAGCGCCCTCAACAGGCTGAACGGTGATCCAAGTCTTTCCGTTATCTCTAGTGGCCTGAAGACCACCGACGGTGTCCTGGAGCAAGAGGGTGATGGTGCCGGGATCGGTATGGCGTTTGAGTCCAAGTGTGAGGTCCGGCTGTGGACATTTTGGATAGAAATTGACCACCACCTTCTGGTCCATGTCAACACAAGCCTTGGTTAAAGCCTCTGTTTCTAGTCCCATAGCCTCCGACAAGACCCCGAGAAGCTTGCAAGCAAGTTCCATCAGCTTCTGACTGTATTCCTCAGTCACTGCTCTCCATGCCTCTGGCTTGTCGGGCCACCTTGAATAGTCTCTGTTGCGAGTTGGGTAGGAGAAGAAGGTCACTATTTCACGCCAGTCTTGAACTGCCTCTCCCTGTTTTACAAGATCATAAATCAGGATCATGTTTTCCCCTCTCTGTATTCATTGATTTTGTCCCGTATAGGTACAGATATTAATTGTCGGTGCCCCTTCCAGATAAAACTAACAACTGCTCTATGATATTGATTACTTTGCACTTTTATTTTACTCGATGTAGCTCATCAAAAAAAGCAGTATTGTTTTTAACCAGAAAATTATTATTCAATAAATAAATGGAGCCAGAGAGTAAAATTAATACCTTGCGAAGTCATATATATATATATATGACTTCGCAAGGTTTATATAGAACACCCAAGAGGTCAAGATTAGTTTAAACTACTCCAAAATAAAAGTCTTGGGTCTACCATGGATGCTAACAGTCAGATGATTTTCAAGCATTCCCCAGCTGAACTTGTAGTCTTAAGGTATAACTTTGTCTTCATGTAAGAACAGAATACGCTTACTAGCTAGCCGAGCATCAACTACTTGCTGCCTTGGTATGGTATATTTTTAAATTGGAAACATCTATTTTTAATTTGGAAAGAGATCACTCCACTAGGGGATTTGACAGTGAATGTCTAGCATTAAAATTTAGAAAACAAAACGTAAAAGGTCTACCTGTAAATGGCTGGAGACGATGAAGCCACCCTTTTTGCCACCGGACATATCAAACCGAAGCTTCTCTTCCGGTGGCAAAGCAAAAAACTCTTTAGCAAGAGTAGTCATCTCAGACACCAGCTTAGCATCAACCCCATGATCAACGATTTGAAAAACCCCCCATTCCTCACATGCCTTCACGATCTTGTTGCATATTTCACCTCTCTTTTCACCTCCGTCATCCATCCCAGCTATTGAAATGACCGGAATTTCATTGCTGAAGTCGTTGTAAGCCACCTTCGGCCGTTCATCTTCATCGCGTACAAAGCTTGCTTGGAGGGTTTTCTCTTCTGCCAAAGCTGTGAGGGTAGAAGGAGCCATAGTTTTCGGATTGGTTGTAGCTCAAAGCTTTTGAGTGCTTGAAGTGGTTGTGCTTTTCTCCTAGCTCTTATAAAAGTAAGAAGTCAGGATGCAAAAGTCAGGATGCAAAAGCCGGTTTTTAGCTAACCTGATTAGAGGTGCCAAGGGGGCGTGCGTACGTATGGATAGGGGATGCTGGCATGTGCCACCTACCTCTCCTTAGTTGATGAGGAAGTGAGGTTGTAGTCACCAAACTTTTTCTGTTTCCTTTTAGCTCATGTTTCTGCATAGAGATTGAAGGGGATATATGTATAATAAATTATTTTTGACATGTAAAAACAATATAGAAATATGTATATAAAAAATATATAATAATAATAATAAAAAGCAATGGTTTTTTGCTTCCGATTCCCAGCTTAATAAAAAAGAGTATAGGAAAACGACCTTTTAAAATTGAAAAAGAAAAAGAAAGAACATGATCTATCCTTGAACTTTAGGTGTCGAGAGAAACACTAGTTCTAGAATGAAGGCAAACACGGGTTTGTTTACTAAGAAAAATAAAATAGGAAGAAACATTTTTTTGTCTTTATTTTAATTTATAGCTGTTTGTCAATAAAAAACTGAAGTATGTGTTAATTTATTAAAAAATATCAAGATTATAACATTTTCATAAAAAATCAAGATCATAATTCATGACATCAATATTAATTTTTTGTATTGTGATGATAATCTAATTATAAGAATAATGTTTTTATAATTTAGATTTAAAATAATCATGAAAAAATATAAATCCAATTATATTTTTATATTAGAATGATGATAAAAAAATATAACATTATATATATATATATATATAAAATATAATCTTAATGTTTATATTACTAGAATGTTGGTATATAAAACAAGAATATTGTATCATTGAAGTTTTTTTTCTTCTCTTTTTTTTAACATCAAATAAAACTTGTTATAATTTTTTTTAATAAAAAACAAACTGTAAAATCTAATTTTAGTTTAATAAAAAGAATAGATATATAGTGACATGTCAATTTCATGAATTTTCATATCATATAGAATCCATTAGCCAATTCCCGGCGCTTCGTTATGAACCAAACTATTTAAAAAAATTTACAAAATATAGTATGAGAATAAAGTTTTTTTTAGTAGTATTATTAAATCTATCGATCGTTTCAAACTTGAAACCTATTAATCCGACTTTATGTTTAACTCGAGTTTTAATTTAAACTATGTGAAAGCTAATCGAAAATAAAAACAATAAACTTATTGGGTCCAAAGATAACGAGGATAATAAATAAAAACATGACAACTTTTTTTTTCTTAAAAAAATATAAGGTTTCAAGAGTAAACTTGTTAAACTCGTGAATTGGGTAACCTATGTTATACTTAGGGGCACACAACATGTCGTCCACCCCTTTTTGAGAAAACAAATTATCAGACAATGCTTTGTCTGTTCTTGCCCGAATTTTGGCAACCATATTGGCTAAAAAATAGGGGCTTGAGATTTTTTGAGCTAAAAAACCTAAAAAAAACTTTATAAATTATGATAAACCTATAAATGGTGTCAAAACACCAGAAATACCTCCCTGAAAAATAAAATCAATCCAAAATTAAAAATCAACCCGATCTTAGATCTATAATTTGAACTTTAAAGGTAAAAAATAACTAATATAAAATCCCCTCATCTAATGGAATAAGTTGACACAAATTTCATTTGTTTTGGTAACCTAAATCGGTGTCAACCATATGTTTCTCTTTGTACAATCGAAATTCAATGACTTTTCTCTCTCCTCTCTCAATCAAGAACTAAAAAATAACAAAAATAAGTTTTTGTATCAAAAGCAAAATAATATTGAGGTATTAAACTTGTATAATTTGTCTGATCTTTAAAGTTGGAGGACTAAACTATATTTTATTCTAATCTTATGACACACCACCCATGTTTGATATTTTTTTCATTTCGGTCCTTCTTTTTTCAACCTCACATTTTCTTAAGAAATCAAAATCAATTGGTCTTCAATTATGATAAAATTGTTGGATAAAAAAGATAGAGGACCAAACTAAAAAAAAGTTATGAACAATGGGTGAATAATGTAAAACACACGTGTTTTAGAGTATAAGTATTTCTTTCTTTATACAGTATGATCCCAATCATCTCCTCCAATGAACAAATATTTGAACTTAATCATATTATAAAAGCACATTTACATTAAAGGTCCAATTAAGGTGTTTTTGGTCATTTGCTTTTTTTAGATATTAGATTGCAAATACTTTTAAAGTTAGATGCATAACCCCCTGATTAAGATGCTTTGAGAAATAATTAAAATGCTATTGAATTAAAGCGAAAGAAAAAAAGATAAAGAAGACCAAAATGTGGGAGAGAGAAAGAAAAGAAAAGATCATGGTTGTTAAACTCACGAGTTGACTCGTAAAATCGTATGATTTTGCGAGTCAACTCAATAAAACTTGTCAAATCGGGTTGAAAACTCAGTTTCCATTAAACTCGAAAAAAAATATCAAAATTGGTTCGGATCGTAAAATCGAACCGATCCATCATAAAAAGATTTTATTGAGAGAGAGATAGCTAGCAGAGAGGGAAAGGGGCTAGGCTAGGCCTAACTTTGCAGAATAAAAGGCAAAAAAAGCCTGGGAGGCGGCTTTGCAGATGGAAAATCTGGGATCGTAAGATCGGTTTTTAAAATTGAAAAACTCTTCAATTCAGTTTTTAAAATTGAATCAACATGTTGAAAAGGAAAGAGAAAGGAAAAACTCTTGAACTCTCTTAATTCTTATGCTCTTAAACATCCCAAACAAATTACTCTTCTTGAGGTCACAAGGTAAACAAGTTATTCAAGAACTTCACGCAAAACATAACTTCATATACAACGATAAGCTCTCTTAATTATACTTTTCTTTCTTTCTGCTTGTTTTTAATATGAGCATCAAATTATCTTCAATTCACACTGTAAAAATAAAAGAGAAATTCTAGGCTAGCCTTGATTTTCAAGAGAAAAAAAACTAATATTAAATTGAGATATATGACACGCACACACTATTGTTATTGCTATTGGTATAACTAACATGTTTTCCATAGATATGAAAATATCTGAATTTTTAATTATATAGAAAATACTTATATATATATATATATATCACCTTTTTTTTAAAATATCCATAGCTTAATTCATAATTAAAGTCATTATGTGTGATGTAGAAAATTCTAAAAAAATTAATAAAAATAGTGTCATGTTTTCTTATTAACAAATAAAAATAATAAAAGAAAAGTCTTCCCATGGTATTAAAAGAATGTTAGGAAACCACCCCAACCTAGCAGTTCTCCCATGCCTACTCGTCACGTGCATTTTCATCACCTAACTAGTCCAAACTGCCTACCTTTTTTTTTGCCTTCCTGGCATTCCTCTACCTTTCGATCAACGCCTCTTTTCATTTCTTTTATAGTCTGACTTTTTCAGCTTTCTTTTTTCCGTAAGTTTTTCTTTTACACCATTAACTAGTTTTTTTTTTTTCCTCACATGGCATTTCTTAAAATTTATGTATTACTCAGTTTAATAGTAATTAAAATAGATATTTATAAAAAATAATGATTTAAACTCTTTTTTTAAAATTCTTAGGTAAACTCTCCTTTTTCTATATATGTATTTTTTTTTTACTAAAACATATCTTTATTTTAGGGAAATGTTTTTTTTAATAAGAAATAAAGGCAATTAAAATGAATTTTAGTCTTTTGAATTAAGCTAGCAAATTGTAACTCTTTAATCAAAACTCTTTCCCTATTCATGTATTTCCCTTGTTATTTTTTTTATCACAAAAATTGTTATTAAATAAAAACATGATTTATAATAATAATAAAAAATTACATATTTTACTCTCATTGAATATCGATGAGTGTATGCTTCTTCTTTTTAAATCATCATATTAGATTCATATATAATGATTCACAAAGTAATAATTAACATTGCTATAAAATGCATAATTTCTTAAATATCATTTTAATTATTTTATTTATATTTAATTTCATTGTAAATTAAAAAAAAAATGAAGGACCTTTTCTTAAAAAAAAAAGTCATTCATTTAGGTCTAGAAGGATGAGCCTGCTAGTTTGCCCTTCTACTTTCTTTAATGGACAAAGAAAACATCATCCACCCAAACTTGTTTTTTTCAATAAGATGGATAGCGCTATGATTTAAACAAACAATGTCATGTCAACCAGTTTGATTTTTAGCCATCTCTGTGTTCGTAAAGTTGAGATTTATGTATATTTAGATCTCAAAAACTATTTTCATTTTTTATATAAAAATCTAATGATAACCTCAATGAATTCATTTCTAACCCTAAAACACCCTTTAGTCGATCTAAAATTCCAGAATAAAAAAGAAAAAACAGTGATAGTCTAGGTGATATAAGTACATTGTGCTTGTTTGGGAGTATGGTTGCGGTTGTTTTTGAAAGTGCTTTTCGTTCAAAAATACATTGAAATTATATTTTTTTTTTAAAATTCATTTTTAACATCAGCACATCAAAATGATCTAAAAACACCAAATTTTATTAATTTAAACTTAAAAATAAAATAAAATAAAATCATTTTTTTTCAAAAACACTTTTGAAAAGCCCTCCCAAATACCCCTTAAAAGAAATAAAAATAATAAGCGATTTAACAGTGATAGTCTAGGTGATACAAGTACATCTAAAAGAAATAAGAATAATAAGCGATTTAGGTTATAGGCCTAATTTAGTTTAATAATTTGATTCTAGCTTAATTAGACAATAAAGTAAGTAAATAAATTGTTTATAAGAATAAAGATCAGGATAACCTGGAAAAATAACCTTGGAAGTATGAAATTGGATTAAAAAACCGACAAAATAATAGCTTGAATCAACCTAAGTTAATGTGATAGATATGTAACCTTAATAATAAGAGATGCGCCTACTTAAGTTAACCTGCAAAACTTTTCCCCCATGTTATGAGAGATTAGGATAGCTTGATAGAAAAAAATGAGAAAAAACACAAAACAAATTGTTTTTAAACAACATTGAACAATGTAACCATAATAGAAAATGAGACATGAAAAAGGAAGATGACCCGTGTTAAAATTTTAAACTTGTGATTCAGATTATTAGATTAAAAGCAACATAATTATAAAAAAAATCGCACAACTTAATCCCCAGCAAATCTGAAGAAAGAAATCAGGAATAGAAATCAACTACACAAAATGATCTAAATTAAAAAAAAAATGTAATTAAAAAAATAACTACTAGATTGAAATTGAAATATATTATATATGATAAATTGTTATTGAAGGAATGAATAAAAAAAATAAAAAATTTATAAAAGGTTGATGAAAAAATTAGATATCAAAAGAATAAGAATTGAAATAAAAATACAAAAAATAATGCTTTGAAGAGATTATTCTAATATTTGATATAAATAAATTATATTTGTCTTATGTGTTTATAGTTTTATAAAAATTAGTTGTGTGGTGTTAAATATTTGCGTACATGTTTTGTTTTTAAAAGAAATATTGGCTTTCGATTAATTTTAGCTTTTAAAAAAAACATTTACAACTCTGTGCAAGTAAAATAACGTGTCTTTTTTGGAGTGTAGTTGAGATTATTTTTGAAAATATTTTTTGTTCAGAAATGTATCAAAATAATATTTTTTATTTTTTAAAAATTATTTATAACATCAGCGCATGAAATTAATTTAAAAAATTATCTAAGAACACAAAAAATTATAATTTAAAATAAAAAATAAAAAAATCAATGTTTTTTATAAGAAATTTTAAAACACAGTGACAGAGATGTAAGAAGTTGGTCGAGGGATTGATTGATTCTGGTGAGTGGAAGGCTGCTTGCACTGTGAGAGAGATTGCAGCATAAAGTTGATAATGAGGCTTCTTGGAGAACTGAAGTCAGTTTTTCTTTTTGCTAGCAGCACCACCATTTTATCATCTTGAGACAGCTAATCCATGGCGGCCCAAGGTGGACAAGAGGGTGTTGGAGTTGAAACTCACCTACTGTATACAGACTGAAGCATTATTTCTTACTTCTTGATGGATCATATGGATATAGTGGTTAGATTTTGGGAGTGAAAAAGTGCTCAATGCAATTTTTCGCTTTATTTTTTTATTTTTATTTGATTAATATGAATATTTGATTATGAACGTATCTTAATTAATTTCATAAGCCCTGAAGTTACAGACTATATAAATTTTTAATAGTTATAACAATTATATATTCGAATATAAGATAAAAGGGGAAACAAAATTCTTAATTTCGAACTCTTAACACTGGATTATCTACTAAATAATTAATTTTTCGTTTTATTTTTAAATTCTGAGAGAGAGAAGTGGGGCATCTTTAGAAAGTTTCATAATTTCTTTAAAACGACCGGCCCAATATGGAAGGTCCAAATCTCCAACCCAAACTAAGGAATTGCACGAAAGAAAACCGGAGGCACGCTATTCAAAATTAATCCACCCATAACGGCTAGTTTCCTAGCAAACGTGTGAATCCGTGTGCTTGTGTTTAGGCTCCAACGGTCAAATTCTCACTTTATAAACCCCATCTACTATGCCAAAAACATCGACTACTTTGTATTTTCTTGCTTTCAATCTTGCTTTCTTGGTTTGAACTTTACTCTAATTATCTTCTCTTCCCTCAGATTCTTTTTCTTATTATTCCCTTCTTGAATTAGCTTCAATGGAGACTCCATCTTCAATAAAAAGAGTTACAAGATCACAAACTCTTGCTCTTAACACCAACAACAATATCCCCCTCTCAAGTAAGTGCTTTCATCCATTCCTTTAGTTTTCTCTGAGAAATCAAAGACTGAGAAATAATGGTTTTGCATTAAACCTTGGTTTTGTTCATTCTTGGATTTGTAAAGATTATCTTTATATAGTTTCTAGATTTGTTTGTTGAGATTTCTTGGTTGTTGATGGTATTTCAGGGAAGATTGAAGATTCTTCTGATAAGGGTGTAACTAAATCAAGAAGAATGAATGCAAAACAACAACAACTACAAGATAGGTCTGCACTTATTGATATAACAAATGATTCACCAATTGTTGGGCTTGCAATGGGAAGTTTAGAGACTCCATCATCATCATTAGCCAAGCAAAAGAACAGTAGAGTCAAGAACAACATCCTCAACACACCTGGGTCAGGAGAGGCATTACTTAGGGGTCAAGTGAAAACCCTCTTGCAGAAAGTTGAAGAAGAGGCAGAGCTCTCAAAACTTTCATTGGAGAACCGTCCTTTTCTGCATCTTCAAGGATTTGTTAATTCTCCAATGGGACTTCTTGCACCTACTCCAGCAAATACTCCTCAAGTCCCTGATCTTTCCGGAGATGACATTGTCTTGGCCTTGCCAGTTATTGAAGAGAAATTAAAGATTTGTCAGGTAACAATACCTGTACCTAACAGACTCTTCATTCAAAGTAATTGGAAATCTTGAGTTGGGTATTTATTTATTAAAGAAACTGAAAATATAAGACGGGTAATGGGTTTATCAACTGTTCTTTGTTTGTTTTTTTTGGATCTTATTGCATCTGTTTGTCTTGTGTTTGATAATCTAAAGTTCTATCAGCTATTGCCTTGATTTTATTATTTTTGAATCTTATTGGATCTGGGTTCCCATCTTATGGCAGGAGGTGAGTGAGATCTTTGAAGTGAAGAAACAAGATAGTATTGAATCTCAAAAGAGTTTGACAAGGTCATTATTGCTGGATTTCTCTGAGAAATCTGAAATTATTGATTCATCAGAGTGCTCTTCCGCAATGACTTACCAAGGAGATAACTGTGAAGTGATAACAAGTGAAAGCAAAGACAAGTCATCACTGACAGACGATGACAATGCCTCTATTTGGTCAATTCAGGTCAATGCAAGCACCAATGACGAAGAAGAAGAGGAAGTAATTGAAGAAGAGGAAGAAGAGTATTTTTGTTATCGTGTTAATTATGAAGATGCAGAAGACGAGGAGGCGGCTGATGTTGGAGGGTTGCTTGACGAGCTTTGCGAAGGCATTAGCAAAATAAGTGTGAAAGAGAAAGTAATGGCCAAGTTCGAAGGAAAGCACACCCGATTTGCTTACAACAGTGATGACGAGATTGTTGAAGAAGTAGCAGCAGACTGTGAAGATGAGGATTCAGATGATGATTTTCTCTTGAAAGGTTTGCCAACTCCAAAAGGGAAGCACATACGCTTCCATACAGAAGAGGAATGAGTGATTTTTTTATCCGATCAGTTGGTTATGTTATAGATGGCTGTCTTTCTCGACACCAATTTGAAAGATTGATTCCTTTGCTTTGTGTTTGCTCAGCATTTTGTGGGTTTTTTATTTTACACATGAAAGCCAAACTCTGTGGAACGAACGAAGATCAATGAAGTAATAATAGTTTAATTTCCCTTCCATCATTATGCTCTTTTTACATCTGGCCTTCTTGTTGCTGCTGCCATTGGCCTCTCCCAGCTTCTGTGTGGACCTTATTTCGTGCTAGAGAATTTATACCACCATGGAAACCATTCAATCCATGAGCATGAGGAAAGCAAATTAATAATAAAAAGAAAATGATATATGGATAGCAGACTCGGTCGATCGATGAATATATATATATTTGCTCCGAAAATGATATTTTAAAACAACTTGTGAGAAGAATTGACACCCATCAACACAATAATGATCAAATTAAATATAGTAATCTCACGACATAAAGATGCAAATAAATTTTAATAGTTTCACTTTCCATTTTGCTTTGACCCACTCTTGACATTAATATTAATATTTGCATATAGGCTTCTAATATATTAATATTTGCATTAACTACTTGCAAATTCATAGGGTAGAAAAAATGATTATTTGATTTTTAATCTTACTTATAAGTAAATTCAAGAACTAAATAAATATTCAAATTAAAACTACACTCAACAAACAATCATGTTCGTTCACATGGCTACAAAGTAAAATTTTGATTTTCAATTCTAGTAATCCAAATATTATAGTATTTCAAATTATATCCGGAAACATTTTTCAATCTCAACCAACTCAAACCCAAACCTAAAAAATTATAAAAAAACACAACATACAACTAAAATTAACTACAATCTCATAATTAACAAAATAACACAGCATAATACTCATAATTAACAAAACAACATAACAAAGTATATTGAAATCATACAAGTATTTTGATAGTCAGGTTCATTAATAACACATATTTATGGCTTGCAACACATTAGTCGTATTAATATTGACTGAAATGTGTTGCCTATAACCATTTTAAAAAAATATCAATGGGATCATCAATGTCTATATGCTCATCTTGTTAGGGCAAAAAACAGAAGAAACTACTAGTTTATCATCCTCATATGGGTTTCACATGACCCAAATACAAGTGCAAAAAAAATATTAAATGACAATAATGAGTAAATTTTTTGTTAAATTATGAAACAGATTGCAAAAAACACCTTAATAGGTTGTTTCCTATCTAGATCACTCCGATAACATGACAACATTTGTGTGAGGTTAATATCAATCATCTTGATCACATACCACCTAACATTACAAATCATAAGATTATTAGCTCTTTTTTTTAAGTAACATTGGAAATTTCATTATATGTATCCTAGTGAGAGTTGAAATGTAACATTTATAGTCTAGACAATCATACCTGGTGCCATTAAAATATGAGGTTGACTCATATAGAGATGCTTTCATGATCATATTTGGTTCAGATAGGTTGACTCATATATTAGTTATTTTGTTTCTCAAATTGCCAACAAATATCTGAAATGTAAATGAAAAATTTTAATTGTTTCATTCATACCTGTAAAAGTAATTAACATCCCCCAACTTGTTATGTTCCCTTTATACACGCAACATATAGTTGTCTAAAAAGACATGAAAGGACATCAAAATCCTAGCTATATGTGGGGATCATGACAAGATCTTTAAGAAAAATTAGATAAATGAAAGGCACACATCTATGTGTAGAACGTTGTTAAATATATGCAGTATATATACTCTGGTATACTTGCATAAGCTTTTAATGAATAGACTAATTCGTAAACTAAATAAATACTTAACATATTCAAATAATAATTCAACATAGTTGCATAAGACCTCATCCACAACAACATCTGGTTGTGGAAAATATCTCCTCTAAGTCATTTAAAATGCATGGTGCCTTCTTTTAATTTAGTAGAAAAAAGTGTCAATCTAAATACAGACTCGCGTAATGTAACTCGATTATGCACCTTATCAAATATAACTATATGTCCATTGATGCAGAGTCCAAACAAAATTGTTATATCATGTAATATGGGTGTCATCCTTATGCTTAAGGTGGAACGTGTGTGTCTCACGTCTTCATCACTCAATCATTGCATGGATCAAGTTGTGACTAAACTTGATGTGCTTCACACAACTAATATATATACACATACACACATATGTAAATGTAAATTTAAAGCATAATAATGAATTTAAAGCAATAATAAAGTACAATGTAAATGTATTAACAAATATATGTTGTCGAGTAGGATATGCTTTCCTATTATGACCTATCTCATTGTATATTCCACATTAGTAACATGTATGCCCTTCCCTTTTATACATCTTATTATACAAATAAGTTGATATTCATCGACCACGTTTAAATCTCCATCTAAATGGGTTTGCTTCTACTTGAGGTCCACTTTCATTATGCTGTTTTGACTTATTTGGTAATGGATAAAACTCCAAGCCATATGTTAATATATAAATCTAAATAATATAATGATCATCAATACACTTTGTAAGTTTTAAGTGATTATCAACATAATATACAAGAACATGTGGACATAATTAATAAACTATCTACCATTTACCACTCATGCAAGTTTTATCATTCAATCTAATTGTTCATCTTACTTCTTTAATAAAACCTATTTTTATAAGGATGTTGACATAGAAATCTATTGTTCAATATCAAACAACATTGAAGCATGATCACTTGATTTGTCCTTGCTAATTATCATTGTATTATGAATTATTGGTGACCATATTATTGCACGTTGAATAAATGTTGTGGATCTTCTGATCATGTGGTCAAACAACTCTCAATTAAGATGATCCTTCCAACAACAAAAACTAAAAATCATGTTTGAGAAATGTGATACAATGAGAATCTGTCTCAAAGCACCAATGCTATTGGAATTAAATTGAATGATGCTACAAGGTCAATTATAACTTAGGAAATGACCCCTGAAGAATGTGGAGTGGAAGAAAACCCAACGTTGAGTACTTTATAATTTTTGGATGCATTGCCTATGTGCATATTTCTGACAGAGAAAGGGAAAAATTAGATGAGAAGAGTCATAAATGTGTTTTTATAGGAGTTAGTGAAGAATCTAAAGCTTATTGGCTTTATGATCCGAATACTAAGAAGGTGATTGTTATTAGGGATGTAGTGTTTGATGAGAATGTGGGCTGGAATTGGAGTGATGATGAAGGGAGAAGTGATGTCTTTACTTAGGCAGACATTGATGATGATGGAGAAATCAGTGATTATGATGAAAAATCAACAGAAGGTGATGATACAGAAGAACTTGAAAGGAATAATGAGATACTAAGAAGAGAAAACAATGGCATTGCACAAAAATATGGTTTTGAGAAATGCAGTCAAAAACACACACTGTTCATTAAACATGAAGATGGAAGGAAATGCTTAATTGTTAGCCTCTATATGGACGATCTAATTTACACAGGAAATAACAAGAGTTGTGTGAGAAGTTCAAGAAGTCAATGAAATTAGAATTTCAAATGAATGATCTAGGTAAAATGAAGTACTTCTTAGGAGTTGAGGTACAACAAAGCAGTGAAGGAATACATGTGTGTCAAATGAAGTATGCTGGGGAAGTTTTAGAAAGATTTGGAATGGGAAATTGCAATCCAGTAAAGAATCCTATTGTACTAGGCACGAAGCTAACAAAGGATGGTGAAGAAGCTAGTGAGAATTCAACTTTGTTCAAGCAAATAATCGACAACTTAATGTATCTGTCAATTACCAGGCCAAACATTGTGTTTGTTGTCTGTATGTTAAGCAGGTTCATGAATAATCCAAAATCATCTCATATGGCAGCACAAAAAGGGCCTACGGTATGTAAAAGGAACTGCAGATTTGGGTTTGTTTTATAAAAGGAGTACAGAGGATACTGAAGATAATCTGAAGGCATACACTGATAGTGACTATGCCGACAATGTAGAAGATAGACAAAGCACTTCTGGATACATATTTTTCCTTAGTAATGGTGTTATTGCATGGAGCTCAAAAAAACAACCAGTGGTGACACTCCACCACTGAAGCAGAGTGTAGTTGTTGCTGCATGTGTCTGTCATTGTATTTGGATGAAGAAGGTGCTTACTAGTCTTGGTATCTCATCCTGCGAGTGTGTCAAAAAAATTTGTGACAACAACTTCACCATCAAATTATCAAGAAACCCAGTTCTTCATGGGAGAACTAAACATATATATGTGATTGAAGTTGGAAACATTTTGTACGTTGTGTGATCTGCTGGGATTGCAAAGCACAAGAACATAAACTGACTTGGTTATAATAGCAAGTGCGATTTAGAGGAAGATGTTAGGCTTTCGATAACAAATTCAACAAACTCATATATTTCAGGAATTAACATTTCATTATGTTAAAAGTTAATTGTTTTCTGTTTGATATCTATTTTTCCACATCTTCAACATGTGAAGATATGGCACGTGTTATTCAAGAAATGTGTTGGCTATATAAAGTGTATCACAAACAAGTAAGAAGATGGATACAATTGTGCAAAGATCATTGAGATTTCAACAAGGACAAGTATATTTGTTTTTATTAGAGTGAAATTAAAAAAAAAAACATTAAAGATATTAATTCAACAAACAAAATTTTAGTTCAAATCCAAAATTTAAAATTATTTGAAATTGTGCAATTTAAATTTCAAATATAAGTAAAAAATGAAAATTGAACCGATATAACTTGATGAGTCCAAAGATAACAAGGATAATTGATAAAAATATAGTTGAGCTAAAATAAATCAAGTAGACATTAAAAAAAAAAATTGAAACGATAATATATTGAATCAACTTGGGTCAATCTATGTTAACCTTTCAAATGTTAAACTTGGGTTATAAGACCATGATAACCTTAAATAAAACAAATTAAAGCAAATTATAAAATTCAATTCCTAATAAACTCGTTGAATAATAAAATTAAAAAATATATATATAATCTAAAAAATGACAAAATAAAATAATTTTTCTGAATAAAATTATGAACTTATATAATATTACGAGAATATTATCATCAATTTCTCAAGATCACATATTCTCTACTCTGAAATTTTAACATATATATATATACATATACATATCAAGAGACTCCTAGTAAAATTTTATCTTAATCTAACAATTAGATTAAAAGATATGATTGATATCTAAAACTATACATTATTTTTAAAAAATAATATTTAACCAAAACAAAACTAAATCAAACCAGAACACTCCAGATAAAATTTGAACAGAATTTCCAAAACAAGCCAAGATTCTAAGCAAAATAAATTTTATTCTAGTTTGTTCTATTTTTTAACTAAAACAAGATACACCGATCATTCCGGACAGAACATAATTGACAACCTTTCTAACACCAATACCATCATTTTTTTAGAAAGGGCAAACTAGTAATTATAATGTAAATAAACTCGCAGCAAAGATTGTTATTATTATTATTATTGAAAGACTATTTAAACAAGTAAAGGATTCCCTTTAATAAATTATGGTCATTAGATGATTCAAATAGTTCAATGACGAACTGCGTAAACTCATCATGGACTCCTAAAACTATAAAACTCCAATCTGATAGTAGAATTTTCATGACGCAACTGCTTAATTCAATCATTGATGGAACCAATCCGTTGGTATACATTCATATATAAGGCCTCCCATTTACTAGACTTCAAAATGAGACAACTAGCAGCAATTTCCAGATTCAGCTGTACATAATAACTTTTATTTACAATGGAAAACCACCATTGACGACAATCAATCGCTGCTCTCCATTCATGGCTTAAAACCAGGGATGCCATGTTGGATCCATCATGCACAAGTTCCTTGGTGTCAGAGCAGCTTCTACCAACTCCGTGACACCCCTCTGCACCGATTGTGGTGGGTCCACAGCATTTTCCTCCTAATGCAGCACAAGATGGGAAAGAAAACAACACATGTCCATCAGCAAAGTAAACAAATTAGCTTTAGCTGTTAAATTCTTCCGCTAATCACATTTTTTGGGCATCATGGACAATCGATATCATGACATATTTGAGCGTATCTTAGTCCCGCCTTCTATCATATATGCTTATTGACTGCATCACATCAAGATGAATAATTTCTGTTCAAATACACGATTGGTAAAGTCAATATGAAGAAAATGCTGCTTTTGTCTTGGTTTCAACTCCAGCCAATTAGGGTTGCAATGTTAATGAATTTCCTATATCTGATTCCAATCTTAAGTTGATACCAAAATATTCCCACAACCAACTGTTGCAATTACAGACACGAAGCATTAGTAATGCAGCCTACAAATCATAGAGCCATGGTGATTAGTTCAATCCTGAACTCTACAATATTTTAAATCTCACTTCACCGTAAAGAATGTGTGAGATGATGATTCAAAGCTATTGTATATCAAATGCAAATCAGGCAGCTTACCTTTAAGCCTCACCACTACATGAGGTATAAATGATGGTTTAGCCTAAGATTTACCAAAATATGTATAGGACCTGTATATCTGCTATTCATAACTACCAAAATATGTATTTGAACATCACATTTGATGGGATATTGGAGATAGAGGTTACCTCTTCAGAGAGAGACTGTGGAGCAATTTTAGTGATTCGGCTGATGACATGGTCTACATTGGTAGTGACCTTATGCTTGAAGTCAGCAGGGTTCATACTACTCCCACTGGTAGCAGGTCCCAGATTCAATCCAAGTGGTCGTCTCCAAGACCAAGACAGAAGTTCATCACGGAAAAACATGGCTAATTGATGCCATAGATGTTGGCTTTGCTGCAAAATAGAAATTTGAAACATTACATTTGGATGATATTCATCAAAGGAACTCACCACCTAAATGGATGGTCTTACTGGACTTACTTTTGGTGAAACCACAGCCTGTGCAGCAGCACACATGGCAGACACAATAAGACCTTCTACTCCGAAATGGGAGAAGAACGCCTGCATGTTCCTTGTTAGCCGGAAAGGAACAGGTTCGTTGAACTCAATCATGCCATTCGCGTCATATGCAGGGTGAAAATCTGTTTGGAAAATCTTGCCAGTGTTCTTCGCAAATAGTATCTTATTTGGAGACCTTCCTCCAATCTGCAGCATGAAAGACATGAAACTTGAAAGTGCTAACTGGATTGCAAATTGCTTTTTAAAAGCCCACATATGATTGCCACTCAGCAGAGTCTTGTACATATACTGGGAAAAGATGCCATCAGACACATAATTCTTAGTTATCTCATTATAAGCTTGGAGGCGAAGATCTACAACAGCTTCAGGAGAGATTTGGCCAGATATAGCTTGATTTAGTTGCTCCTTGAAGTAGGTGATTGGGAAATCTGCTTCTCGGTCATTCCTTGCACAATGGTTCTCATACACTTCAAGAAAAGTGCTATACATTAAATCATCTTCGACCATGCGGACCTGTCCATGCAGAAAATAATTATCAGAGTTACAATTCAGATAGGCCCTTGTTAGCACTATCAGGAGCAATCTATCAGCAAATAATATACTAGTAAGAGAGGAAATGAAGAACAGAAAACCATGGATTCAATGTCCCACTATAAGATGCTATTTCCTGTCGTTGTATCATTTTCACCATGCTTATCCATTTAAATAATCAAATAAATTCAGACGTATTATGAATGTTGAAAATTCTGAAGCAATTAAAGCAGATTTGAAGCTAACTGGTAGGAAGTAATATCAGAAAGTCAAATATCCTTTACTATAATTTAGAGGTCTAGTAATAATACTTATTTATGTGTAGTTAATAATTGTCCTAATATATTCTAAAATTCATTCTGAAATAAAATAAAGTTAGAAGTCAGAATTTAAGAATTCTCCACATGGTATCAAAGCCAAAAAAAAATCTGAGTATCTCTTATCTTCCCATTTGCCTTGATCTAGCAGACATGTCCCCAGATCTAATACAAAACATGTCTGAAAACACTGTCAAGAAACCCACAAGATTTTGTAACATTTATTGATGATTGCACCCAAATGACTTAGGTTTGCCTCCTTAAAAAGAATATCTGACGTGAGTCATATCCTTCCAAACTTTACAAATATGATAAGGAATCAATTTGGGGTTAGCATCAAGGGTTTTAGAACAGATAATGTTAGAAATTACTTTAATTAGATTTTATCACCATACTTTGAAAAAGGACTATTCATCAATCATCTTGTGGTAATACTCCACAACAAAATAGGTTAGTTGAAAGAAAAAATAGACAGCTCCTTGAAACTACTCAAGCTTTATTTTTCCAACATCAAGTTCTAAAAAATTATTAGGGAGAATCTGTTTTAACCTCTTTGATAAATCGAGTACCTTCAAAAGTTATTGGTTTCAAGAGCCCTTTATACTATTTGTCAGAATTCTTTCCAAAATATATTTTTTATTTTAAAATTCCTCCAATGATCTTTGGATGTGTAACCTATGTTCACATTTAAAACATCAACGAGATTAACTTGATGCTAGAGCTCTTAAGTGTGTTTTCATAAGATATTATATCACAAAAAGGTTACAAATGTTATCATCCATCTTAAAAAAGATTGTCAAAGGATGTTAGTTTAATGACAACCAATCTTTATTCAACAAATCTTCTCTTCAGGGGGAGGAAAACATTACAAAAGATGAGACTAACAATGATTTTGATATTTTTTTTCATTCCAAATTCCATCTTGACAGCAATCATCTCCCATTTTACCATCCTGTCAGTCTTCATATATTACAAAAGATACTCTACAGGGAGAAATTACTACTGGCCGACCTCTTCAGTTATATAAAAGAAGGATATAGCCTGCCTCTCTTATAAGCCCAAGAATCTAAATCAGAGCAAGGTAATGAACTTTCTCATTCATCTTTGCCTGCTCCTATTAGAAAAGTGATAAGAGAATGCAATAAAAATCCTTTATATCCTATAGCTAATTTTATATCATTTCAAAAGTTCTCACCATCACACAAAGCCTTTCTTTCAAAAATAAACACCATACCTATCCCAAAAACCTTACATGAGGCTCTAAGAAATGAGAATAGAAAAACTGCCACGAGAGAAGAAATGAATGCAGTTGAAAGGAACCAAACATGGGAAATAGTTGAGTTACCAAAAGAGAAGAAAATAGTAGGGTGTACGTGGGTTTATGCCCTAAAAATAAAATTGACAGCAGCCTAGAAAGGTGTAAAGTTAGGCTAGATGCAAAATGATTTACAAAAACATTTAGGATAGATTATCAAGAGACATTTGCTCCAGTTGCTAAGATGAACACCATTCAAATTCTGTTTTCTTTATTTGCTAATCTTGGATGGCGTATGTAGTAATATGATGTTAAGAATGTTTTTTTACATGGAGAGTTGAAAGAAGAGGTTTATATGGATCCACCACTAGGATTCAGTCACTCATTTCTTCCTAACCAAGTCTGCAGACTAAAAAAAATCCTTTATGGTAAAAAAGTCTCCTAGAGCTTGGTTTGAAAGGCTCAACTAAAGCCATGATTTTTATGGGATATTGACAAAGCCAAAAAAATCATACTTTGTTCATCAAACAGTCCATTTTAGGGGAAGTTACTATTTTGATTGTTTATGTTGATGACATTATAATAGCAGGTGATGACTTTGTGGAAAGAGATAAGTTGAAAAAGTCTTTCAAAAATTTAAAATCAAAAACTTAGGGAAGTTGAAATACTTTCTTGGCATAGAAGTGACACATTCAGAAAAAAAAAAGATTTTTATCTCTCAAATGAAGTAATTTCTTGACCTTCTAAAGGAAACAGGAATGGTAGATTGCAGACCATGTGACACTTATTGATCTAAAGCACGGACTTGATAATGATGAGGAAGGAGCCACGACTGACAAGGGCCAATACCGAAGGTTAGTTAGTAAGTTGATCTACTTAGCTTACACTCGTCTAGACATTGCTTATGTCGTGAGTGTTGTGAGTCAATTTATGCACAACCCAAAAGATTCACATCTGTAGACAGTACATAAACTCCTCAGATACTTGAAGACTACTCCTGGAAAAGGAATTCTGTTTAAAAATAATGGGAATCTGAAACTGGAATACTATACAAATGCAGATTATACTGGTGCCATAATAGATAGAAGATCAACATCAGGTTATTGCACTCTGCTGAGAGGAAATCTTGTGACATGAAGAAGCAAAAACAGAATGTTGTGTCAAGATCAAGTGCAGAAGCAAAATTTTGATCAATGACACTTGGAATTTGTGAGTTATTATGGATGAAGATTATCCTCAAAGATTTAAGAATCAAGTGGGAAGATGAAATTGTACTGTAACAATAAGTATGTCATTTCAATAGCACACAATCCAGTACAACATAAAAGAACTAAGCATTTGAGGTAGACAGAAATTTCATCAAAGAAAAGTTGGAGTGGACTGATATGCACTCCTTATGTGCCTATAGGGAAACAACTTGCAGACTTACTAAAGATGTTCAGAATACTACATTCAACAACACATTGGACAAACTAGGAATGAAGGATCTCTTCCATCCAGCTTGAGGGGGGTGTTGAATGTTGAAGATTCTTAAGTAATTAAAGCAGATTTGAAGCTAATTTGTAGGAAGTAAAAACAGAAAATCAAATCATTTTCTATAAATTAGAATCTAGTAATAATACCTATTTATATGTAGTTAATAACTGTCTTAATAGTTTTGTAGATGCTGTATATATTCTAGATTTCATTCTGAAATAAAGTAAGTCAAAATTTAATAATTCTCAGTTATAATCACCTGGGACCAAACAGGAATGATGATTGGAGTGTGAATGCATATATGACGGCGTCTTGATTCTTTGTGCTTATCAAACATCTGGTTCATTACACGGAAAAGCTGCAGTATTCGTTCATCACTTCTTGCATTAGGGGTCAAGGATGTCTGGACAATGAAATGACGTTGAGAGCCATCAGAACCAATAAGAGTCAGACGCCTGAAGCTGCTTCCATGCCTTCGGACAATTGGAATATCAGCTCCGACCCTGTCTAACTTCACTGTGTGGTCTGGTGCAATTTCCTGGAAATAGTTGAATAGTTTCATAAAAACAGGACAAAAAAAACAATAAATAAGTTATTGAATACAAAAAAGGTTCAAATTTTCAAAAGGCTAATGATGTGGTACAAGTTCCAATAATAATCAGTTTCCAAGATCTATTCACCCATACCAGACACAAAAACCTCACTATGTAAAGCAAAAATCCATCACAGAAATTGATATGTGTGGCTCAATTACCTGATCACAAAAATACTGTCCTGGAACCTCTACATCAACAACATGGATGTCACGCAGAACCCTGCTTTCCTCTTCAAGTTTCAATACAGTTGGAAACCGGTCCTCTACGTTGCTCTGTAGAACATTTTTCCAATGTTTCAATCGAGCAGTCAGTTCAGCAAGAGTGGCAGGGAAAGTAGCTATGCTTTCTGGATCAAGATCACGCTCAAAATCCTGCTTGTAGTCTCTCACAAAATCTACGTGCTTGTTCACAGCATCAACAGAGAAGCAAGCCCTGCAAACACCAGAGAGTTCTTTCTTGAGAGATTGAGGAACCTCTCCTGTAGTGGCAGTTGGGTACTTGTAACATCGGTGGAGCAGTGCATTAACCACAGCAAGAAGTCTCTCCTCTGGCAGAGTCACAAACCGAGAACCAATTTCTGTAAGTAGAATCTGCAAAACAAGGATTTTATTATGAACCAAATGGTTGAAAATCATTTTATATTAACAAATATAATTGATCATTAGTGGGGAAAAAATAGTTAGCATATTATCATATGTGAGCATTAAGAAATAGAGAGCTTGGTTTCTTATATTTTTCCTTATCCAAGAGGAGGTAAATGTTCTGTCATGACATGTATAAGAGTTTTGTGAGGTATATAATAAAAACAAAATTGAAGCAAGAAATCTAGCATGACAGTCATCACCTCAAGTTCACAAGCCAAATTACTGTGTTTGCTTCTAAGGGCCTCCATTATCTCCTTTGCAGCTTCAAACGCACTGGCAGCAGAAGCAACATTACGCCTCACAGCATTCTGACCACTTTCACTGATTATTGAAGAACTCTGTTGAGAAGGTTGATCATTCCCCACATGCACACTGTTTTCAACTGTTGTGGATCTTTCAGGTTCGTGTCCATGAGTGTTTCCACCATCGTGAGACCCAATCCCACCACCAGACTGAGTGCCTTGATGAACTGGATTGTCTGTGGCTAGAGCACCACCACCACCACCTCCATGACTCTGCACTCTTGCATTTCCATCAGTCAATCCAAGAGAACCAGCTCCAGTACCAGATGCATTTTGCTGCATTCTTTGTTGAGCCATTGCCAATCTACCAATTTCAGATTTATTTGCAACATCACGACGCTCAAGCAAATATGTGCGGAGCCAGTAATACAGAGCCTGTAAAATTTTAGATGGGAAAAAATCAAGATTAAAATAAAATATGGCATAACATATTTGTCAACAATTTTTTGAACAAGGAACGACATCTACCTGTGGAAACACAGTGGCAATTTTCAATAGAACAAGTTTGCAATGAGGTGCCTCTGTCCTCTGCAACGAAAGTAATAGCTGTGGAATCCATGAAAGCCAAACCCAATGGGGTATTTGGTCTAAGTATTTATCAAATGCTCTCCCCACAGATTCACTGGGAGTATCAAAGCTGAGAAGATATAGCACCCGAGCTAGATGGTTTCTGGAATTGGAAACACCAAATTTGATGCCTTGAAGAAAGCAGCTAACAGCATATTCCAGCCAAATTTCTTCCTGAGTTTCTCTATAAGCCTGAAATGCCAGATAACAATCAGTAACAAGTAACAAATTGGCGCTACACATTGTAATGCAAGTACATAATAACATATACCATGTCACAATAATTCCCCCAGCTTATCCATCCTTTAGGCAAGTTTTTGAAAAGGCTGATAGCATTCGAATACGCCATATTGGCATCTTCAGAGTCTTTACGCTTCAAAAAAAAATCCCCTCTAAGACGAAAAATCTCAGCTTTGTGTTTCACAGGAAAATATTCCAGATTTGTGCTGTTAATCAAATTGAGACCACTGGTAAGCTCCCCTTTCATCTCCAGATAAGCCAATGCCTGCTCTCTTATCTTAACAAAAGCTTCCTGCAAACATGAAACAATAGAACAGATGACATAATTCCTCTATTCTCCCTCCCAAAAAGGAGTATCAGAACAGCACAATCACCATAGAGAAAAGAAAGAAAAAGTTTGATGTGCAAAATACAAAGCTACCAGCATACTGTTTAGTTGACAACGAGATTTACTAGAGCATTAACAGTCCATGACTATCAATGATATAGTAATCATAAAACTGAATATTTAAATAACTAATTCAAATTCCAGGTAGTTAAGAAATGGTCTCAAAAATGTATAATACAAAATAGTCAGGACAATCCTACATCTCCTTTTAAGTACCCACCAATTCAACAAAGCAGCAAATAAAAACCCATAATAGATGTCAATCTTTTGTCAGAGGAAAAGTTTTCTGGGCCAGAAGCAAAACCTTCTAAAGATTTCATACCTGCACTTCCATGGATGAATGGACATACATCTTTTCAAGAATTGTCACACAAACATCATAAAGGCCTTGCTTACGAGCAATATGAGCAAGCTTATTCACATTCCATGCTTTGTCACGAAAACCGAGGTGATTAAGTTGTGGATTTGTGGTGGCAAAATCCTTGAATGCATCAATTATAGAATTATACATTTCATTGCGCCACTGGAGCAGATCATACCAAACAGACATGTTATCCCATTCATTTGGGGTTCTCAGTCTCCAAGTTTCAAGAATGTCCTTTAGATCAGAATAAAGATTACCATGCACACCAACAGAAGTGCTAGAAAGTTTGTTTCCATTTGCAATGTCCACAAGAATTCGAGCAGATTCTTGAACTTCAACGAGTTGCTGGAATTGCTGCAAAAGAGGAATCCTGGAATGTACAGACATTTCAGGCAACTGCCACCACTGTTCTAAAGCAAGATCAACTCCTTTTCCCACTATGTTTTCTGCATCACCCACACCATTTGTATTTCTATCATGAAGAGCAAAAAAGGCTTGAATTAGTCGTAGTTTTGGAGTTTCTTCTACTTGAGCCTTGGGGATCACATGATCCTTCATATAAGCCCAATCAGGCAATTTCCAGAGGCTATCAAGAAGAATTTCATAATTCTCCATGCTTTTACCAAAGTCAACCAATGCATCCCACTGACTCAATTGACTTGCACAGTAAAGCCACTGCTCTTCCCAGAGACACATCTCAGCCTTAGGTACTGTGTTATTATATGTGCCTTGAGTTGCCTTAACCATGGCTTGATAAAAGAGGCTTTGAGCACGCTGCCAGTAACCATGCTGAACAAGTGAAAGTCCAGCTCTAGTTTCTGCAGTGATTGACCTCTTTTTCCACAGCCCACATCTCATATCTTCTTCATTGAGCAAACGATAAAGCTCAGCCAGAGACTCAGAGCACTTTGTTTCATTCATGAATAGCATGACATGACTTTCTAACAAAGCCAAGGCTATGTGCCATGCATTATATGTTTTTCCGATGTACTTAATAAGCTCACTTGGCATCCGAGGTTGTGGGTGGCTCAACTGTAGGCCTTCTAGGAGAGCTTGCACCACATTTGGTCTGCTGGCTTGCTGCTTCTTGTGATAATCTTTCGATAAGAGAGTAATCATTGGCTTAGCTAATGTAACTTGTTCTTCTTTGTGCAGGGTCACCCAGACAATGGGAAATACCAGCACCCACAAATGGTATGCAACATTTGCATCTGTATGGGCCAGTTCTCTTAATGGAATAACCAGATCAGCCACCTGGAAGAATACAAATTGAGTTAAACCTGAAACTACATTTAGGAGAGCAAACCTCTCACTCATATGCTGGGTTGGACAGCAAGAAAAGAACTGCACAAGGACATATGACATCACTAAAGTTTATAATGAAGCAGCTTAATCATTAGTTGCTTTCAAGTGATAATGAGATGATGTAAAGTCCAGAGGCAGAAGATGTAATGCTTGCATTACTTATAAAAAAATTGTTGCTGCTCAAAAACAATGTTTTCAGCATAATGGGGTAAGCAACAATGCACAAATATCAACAGAGTACACTAGAGTGTACAAACACTTAAAGTTCATAGTAATACAGATACTTAATTGTTAAAGCATGGCATAGCACTGAGTAGCAGAGATTTAATTATAAATGCAATAACCTGAAGTTTATTCATCTCATTCAGAAACTGAGCATGCTTAAGAACAAGACTATCAAAAGTGAGAGGAGCTTCCTCGGAACCCTCTGGAACATCAGCAACCAGTTGCTGCATCCCAGAACTATCTGGAAGAGAACTTGAGACCACAACTGGCTGAACCCTGGCAGAATTAGGGGCAAGAGTGATTGGCTTGTCCTCAACTAAGATTGCTAGAAGAAGATCAAGACCCTGTTTGAGCCAGAAAACATCACTTAAAGCTTCCCAATCCTGAAGTTGGATAATATATTGCAGTCTTATAAACAATGATTTCCTGAGAGATTCATGATAAAGCAAAAAGAATTTCTTCCTAATTTCAGGATCTCTTGCTCGTAAACCAAGCATGAACTGTCTTTCCACCTTCTGAAACACCTCTTGGCGTAGGGGCAATGAATATCTGAACATCAATGAAGCAATGTAGTTAAAACCATAATAATACAAGAAACACCAATTATCTCAAAATATTACTTACTTTGAATCAGCACAAATTCCATATAGAAGCTGAAGATATTTCCTGTCCCAATCTTCATGAGCATCGTGACTGAAGCTTTGCTTATCAACTTGTGAAAGCTTTTGAAGAAAAGAGACTATTTCCTTAGGACTGATAAAACCGCTTGATGTGACTCTTCCTGGTTTGCAGAAATCATCTTCAATCCACCCTTTTATAACATCTAAAATGCAAAGAAGCACACCAGCATCGGTGCCTTTCTCTGAAAGCAAGGCATTCAAGACTTGAGTTACAGATCGTTTGCAATCAGGAACAACCATCACTTTTTCACAAATAAGCTTCAGCACAGATTTTAGATTAGAGATGACTGCTCCGAGATCAGCACCTTGACGAGAAGACACTGCTGAATCTGGATCAGTCCGCTGGCCCTGATGTAGAGATGTAAAGAATAACACAATATAAAATCATTGTTAGTGAAAAAGGGCAGTACAGTGTACTAGTGGAGGATCCTGGGTTATCCTAGATAGAAATTTGTTTTCTTTTATTTTTTAGTTCTGCTAGTGAAAGAGAGCAGGATATGCCTCTGTTAATTTCAGGTTTTGGAGTACGAAGGCCTGCAGAGTTTGTGAAGCATGCAAAGTTTGCCATTTACTGGAGACTTAGTTAGAGCACAGCTAAAAAATTATTCAAAATCAAACTACATCTAGATAACTGCTTTGTCATAGAATAGTCTTTTACTGGCCTTTATGGTGTTCTGCTTAATGTTGATGGAAGTGATAACAAAGAATTTAAAAGCTCTCAATAAAGGCAGATTTGGTATATGAACATGTGGAATGGTGTAAAAGAATACATAAAGCCAACCATGACACGTTTGAGATTGAGGCTGGATTGTTGGTGGTGGTGTTCTTACACCAAGGGCCTTCCAAAGAGTCATTAACTAAATATTCAAGAGGGATTGGGATTACCTAGAGTTTTAAGTTTTGTTTATCTTTTAGTTTAGTCCTTGAAGATACAATTTCTTTTGGTTGCAATGGCTCACTTTCCCTCCTCAAAGAAAGTAGCTGTTTTCTCCACAACCCCCCCTTACCCCCCAACAGAGAAAAGCCACACAACTGAGTGTTTATCACAGCACAGATGAATCATATTAGATGAATATGGTATGGGTGTATGTCAAAAAAAAAAATTGTGATTCAAATTTCTGACAAAATACTAAAGGAGCAACAGGTTTTCCCATGTATGAACACCAACAGATAGAATGTTGATGCAATGCCATTCTGCTTCATGCAAATTCCATTTGTAATTAAAACCTTTGCATGTGAGTATAACTATTAACTAATTTAAATGTTTTCTGCAAAAGTATTGGCATCAAGGAAAAAAAAGGAAGGAAAATGTTTTACCCCTAACCAAAAAAAAGTACAGAGCACATAATATGGCTCTTTGCAATTTAACTTCACCACAAGTACTATGCAAGGTTATATGGAAAAAGAATAGAGGAAAGAAATGAAGTGGTGGCATACTTGTCTCAAATGAGAACCTGCTGATGATCCCATATCACGTGCTAGTCGTTGAAGGATACGGACCAAGATGGGTGGTTCAATGTACTTCCCCGCCTCTGTCAGAGTTTTGATCACAAGCAGTACAAAGGAAATTGAACTCACAGATGTATCATCACCCGATGTCTGTGGGGAAGTAACAGAGTCAATGTGCTTCTGTATCAAGTCATCGACTTTCTGATACAATAGCTTCACATCAGAAGGTGTACTGGCCACATCCGGTGGAAAAGCAGCAAACACCATTTTCAACAGAGAGCACAATGACTTTCCAGCATCTAACATTTTCTGTTTGAAACAGGGTTCAAGAATCTGAAATAAAAGGAGAGAAAAATGAATGACAAAAAATAATGATTATAAACCCAAGGAATAAAAAAAGAAGCAAATGCTTATTATACATGACGTACCTGAGAGATCTGGTTTATGTTATTTCTAATGAACAAATGAGGTTGCTTCTCCAAGACCTTATTCATTACATCCAAGCCCTGAGCAAGAGCTGTAGAAGGGTCCTTCGACTGTGATGGTTGCATGTTGTTGAGCAATTTTTCTAAATAATTGAACTTCACATTAGCATTGGGCCACACCTCCAAAGCTTGTGAAAGTAACTCCAAGGCTTGTTTGTACATGGTTGTAGCTTCCTTGTCCTTAGCCTCTATTACCAAGGCAACCTGTTCCACACAGCGGACTACATTGTCAACTTTTCTCTCCATACTAAATAAAGAAAAAGATAGCTATTATAAGAAATGCAGCTGCTCCACAGTAGAGTTGTAAAATAGGTGCAAAATCTGACCAGACACATTGATATGTTCTTCAATTTGCAAAGAGATGCAGTGACATTTTATCCATCGTGAACACATATCAAATTTCTATCATGGTGTCAATGTAATTTCATTTTTTGTAATGTTATGCCCTCATTTCTGCAGGTTTTGTCACCTTGAATTGGAAAAGATTGAGAAGAATTGGAGAGATCATTTGACTAAGCAGGTCATATTTTAGCTAAATTCAATAGGTCTTGGACGATTTGTAAAGAAAAATAGAATATAAGAGTATTTTGGTTGCAATATTTTGGTTGTTCCCTGGTTAACAAATTCATGCAGGTTATGCATTGTGCTATAAAATCAAAGCCTATAGGATTCTGTAAACAGAAAAAATAAAAACATTTATCAAATGGAAAGCACGATCTCATCAGATCTTTTTCTTGCATTAAAACCAAAATTGAAACAAAAGACTCACTCTTATAAGAAAATTGATAATCATTTCTTCCATAGCAGCATTAGGCTTGAATTCTTCATCAGGTTGGACACCAGGTCCAGGGGTTTCTATGTTCGGTATTGACGAGGCACCACCAGGTGACATTACACAGATGGATTGAAGACCAGGCTCCACTTTAACTCTCTTACTTGCATCTTCAGGGAAGGTAGATCCATCCACAGCGCGCTTAGAATCAGTACCAGCAGACCCAGGGTTAAATCCATCATTTGACTGGCTGGGGACATCACCATCAGTCATGGCTTTCATTTCATGTTGCCTTTGCCTTTCCCAGCCAACAACCAATCCAGCAAGTTCTATGGCAAGGCGCCTGTTTTCTGTTGTTGTGTTGAATGGCAGTCCAAGCCGACTGAGAGAATTGACCATTTGGGGAACAAATTGTGCTCTGCAGCTGTAGAAGAGATCTGAATGGCGCACAACAAGCTGGAAAATGTGGATCAAATTAGGAATCGAATGACCTTCCTCAACCAAAATCTTTTTTGTGTATCGGATCCAAATTGGCATCCGAGAATCACCTAGAGGCAACCTCCGTGGTAAAGCTGGCATAAGAATATCAAGAGCCTGCTTGACCAGTAGCTTATTTTCCGGCTGGCAAGTTCTGAGAAGTGCAACAAAAACCTGCATTTTTTTAAATTTGTGTAAGGTCCATTTCAATGCTGTGTGAGGCACAATGGTAAAAATAGATGCAGTAGGTTTACATGCTTCTTTTCCTGCATGCTTGATCAATGCAAATTATTTCAGGCTGACGACAGCATATCAAGATACTCAATTACTACAAATTTGTAAGCAGAATTGGAGGGTTACATAATCCACACATAGGTAGTTCTTCAGTGATCACAACCATTGGCGTGCTCTATAAATTAAACTCTCATAATGTACAATCCATTTACAAAAAGCAATTCATGTAGGAAATGGGTTTTTCACTCCAATTTCATTTGACAGAAGTTAGGTTGAGATTTGAAGGCTATGGTCAAAATATATGATATGAGCACAACTTGACAAATAAGAGAACAGAGACATCATATCAGAAGAAGATTTGTCATTAATTATTTCTTATGGTACCTGAAGTATAATTTTTTCTGGGGCCTGATAGGCTTCCAAGAAATGGCACACATTGACAAATGCCCACTGCTTACTAGCACTGTCCTCACGTTTGAGATGATTCCAGCCAAATTTAATGAGCTCTTTTCGATGTTGAACAAGGTCGTTTTGGAGATATTTTAGCAGTAAAGTGGCAAGCTGCAAGAGTTCTATCCTCAAAGGCTCATCATATTCCGCAGAAACCTAATCACCAAATTAAGGAATAAATAAATGCACCTACAGAAGGCAGAATGACTAACAAAATAGATTAAATAAATAAAAGAAAATGAAACTTCAAAAGAGAACCTCTTCTGGTGGATCAAGAAGTTTGTCAACGATGGTTTTTATAATACCAGGGTCAACAACCTCCCAGCTTTGACCATTCTGGAAAGCATGAGCAAGCATCGGAAGAATGAGCATTTGCATGACAACCACCAAATGATCATGACCAAGTTGTTTTGATTGGAAAAGGTTCAAAAAATGCAACAGGAGCGCTCTCTTCATGTTCGGCGGATATCCTTCTGCAACCTGAAATAGAATGATAATTTGTGCAAAAGCCATAACAGCCAAATGAACTAATAAAAGAAAAGGTAATCTTCACTATGGGGGAAAATCAGCTAAAGTACCTCAATAATATAAAACTCCTTCAAAAAAGTGAAGTCAATGCGACTGTGGAATAAGAAGATGGAGAGGATATCAAAGAGAACATTAACTTCTGTTTTTTCATGACGCAAGTAATTCAGGAAGCATTTGACAAGCCATTTGCTTTCTTTAACCTGCATTTGAAAATAAATAAAAACCAAAGGTTTTAGAATAATAAGTCAATCTAACTCAAACAGTTAAGTGGACCTTTTATTTCTTCAAAATGTAGGCAGCATTTGTTTGATTCACAATTAATATGTTCAACATCATAGGATTGATAAAAACTGATTGAACCAACTGCAGAACATCGTTGCAAAAGGCAAAACCCAATGTGTTCAAGGCATATGCATATAAGACCAAATTCTTAAATTTTTTCCTTCAGATTTTGAGAGCTGGGGCAGAGAGGCCCTGTGCTTTCAGCAGAAGAAGGAAAAATCATAGACACACTTCTGTGCAAGTTAGGCATAACTAGAATAGGGCACTGATAACACAAAAGGCAGTGTTGAAGGTCAATTGAAAAAATAAAAAGCTAAAACAGAAATTTTAACAGCAACCACTGATCAAATTCAGCCTCCAACATTATCTTATAATCAATTGTGTGTTAAGAGTAAATAAACTTTATTGTTCCCTAGTCAACAAGGTTATCTCAATAATATTAAAGCCAATAAAAGAAAGTTGGCATGGCAGAAATTATGAGGTTACCATAGATGTTTACTAAACTTACTTGCACCAAGTTTAACTCCTGTTCATTGTACAAACGGGATACTCTAGCGGGTGACTTCCATACTAGTACCAAGGTATCAAACACAGGTTGATTACTATGCAACCAGCTCGGTATTAATTTGACCAGCATTTTAATAAGTGCAAGACCTTGAAAATAAGCATCTGAAGTGGCAACAGTGGGGATAGTTGGTAAATTTGCACTGTCAGCTGGAGGGGCAACAAGACTTTCTTCACCCAACAAAGCAGGAGGTGGGGTTGAAGAGTTAGACGACATCTCCACATCTGATTTTGGCAGAAACTCTGGAAAGGCACTTGCAAGTATTTTTTGGGGTGACTTAGCAAGCTCGTCTCTCAAGGGTTGGCCAGCATCTGATCTCAAAATGTACATGAACCTGCATTTTACAAAAGAGCAGAAAAGGTAAGAATAACAATGTCATTTCCAGAAACATAATTTAGAGATTAACTCATGTTTAAGCTTACCGCCTGAAGTATTTTGGATCATTTAATCGAGCTAGAAAATAATCAACAGCAAGTGTTGCATATCGATTTAAGAATTTTGTAAGAGGTAGACGATATGGACTGTTAAGTTCACTGTACACTTGTCCAGAAGGAAGAGCCCCTTCCAAATCAATAGTCAAGGTAACAAGTTCATCAAGAAACTTCGATGCAGCATGGGGAAGTAAGTGGAATAGCTCAATGATAGCTGCACAGAACCAGTAAAAGGTATCACAATTAGGAATACATGCATGTAAGTTTAACCAAGACACACAAAATCAGACCACAAATGTTCATATCTACCCACGCGTCTATGCAGGGCATACATTATATAAGATGCTAGATAGGCAAACAAAAAGTTTGCACTAAAGTGGTTGGTCTAGATGCTTACCTGCTGCAATTTTTGGCTCTTCACCAGCCTTCCATGACTTTATACTCTGGGAAAGCTTGTCAGGTTCCATCCATTTCTTAAGGTGCTCCAACAGCTTACCACCCAGGGTAACATTAAACCAGCTAGACAATAGTTCAAGCAAGCGAGCCAGACCTTGCAGAAGAGGCATGCTAAGATTCTTGGTATGAGCCAAGTTAACTAGAATAGGCCTGAGGCTGCTCTGCAGAAGTTCTTTCGGCATTCTTTGCTGGTTAATAACCTAAACAAAAGTCAAGACAAATAAGCGAAGTATTTTTTGTTGAATTAAACCAAGAGTCGAAAAAGCATTCCCGAGCCAAAATGAGAAAGCAAAAATATGACATGTTGAGTTAATTAAAGAAACTTGAAGAAGTGTTTTTATAGGAAGACAGATGAAAACTGAATAAAACAGTAGCTCATGATGGATGGATGTGATATGAGCCTTATTTTATTTATTTACTAGCCATTTGTGATGTGATATATGCATCTCTCCCCCCTGGTTTAATGTTTCCATTTTTAAAAAATGAAAGTACAAGTATATTCCTAAAGCAATATGCTAGTTCTTGATCAAACAAAATATCATGGACAGACTCGAATATAAGCATGAGTTGTGATGGGACACCCACAGAATCATCCTATGAATCTCTGCTCCTTGCAACACAATTGTTAAAAGTAAATTATGTACAATCACTGAAATCATGGCCAGGCTACAAGGAAATGGAGATGAATAACTACATGCAAGCTAAGCCTCTGAGAAAAGCTAAACAATACCTGGCGTAACCCCTCCTTGGCAACAGCAACAATTTCTGGTGTCCGACATGTCAAGGACTTGAAGAACATGGAAATGATTTTTGCACGCAATTCAGAATGATTTTGAGACTTGAAATCAGCCCATGCCATAGCAGTACAGAGTAGCTCAATGCAAGATGTTCGAAGCTTATTTAGTGACAGGGTGTACTTGGGGTTCACAAACTTCACAACCCATACATTTTCATCAGCCTCTGCTATTTGCAACGCTTCTTGCAGAAAGTTTACTAGCTCTTGAGTCAACTTGAGAAGAGGAGGCCTCAAAGCCAGGCAAAAATTCAGAGCTGTAACTATCCCAACCTATAAGTACCAAATCAAGTTAGCAAAGAAAATTGATAAATTGCAATAGATGTAGGCAGCACCACAGCATACCTGTTGTTCAACAGTCTTTGACCTGAGTGGCCGTGTGATATGAGGCTGGAGCAAAGGCTGATACAAAGGCTCAAGTAACTCCGATACCTCACTACCAGTCCTACTAGCCAATAGTGCTAAACATGATTGCACATTCTTTCTTACAATAATAGATGCATTGGGATTGAACAATTCTGAAGCAAAAAAATCAACTACCCCTTGAAAACTTTTCCTGCGTGGCTCACTGTTAGCTTCATCTACATTATTCACCACACGAAGAACCTGTGTAAGCACTTGACTAGCCTCTTCCTGCTCTTTACTTGCATAGGGAGGAAGTCTTTCGAGTACATAGACTAGACCCCGCACAATTCTTACTTGGAAGTGGCACAGAGTCTCAACAGTGACCTTTCCCACCAAAGCACCAAGCCCCATAACACCCCCCATCTGTGCTTGCCATGTGGTTCCATAGCAACAATGCAAAAGACGTGGAAGAAGTTGCTCAAAAACTGGGATGCAAACACTTGGGGGTGGTGAATATACGGGATTCATTGATGGACTAGACACGATCATCGGTGTACCAGGCCCTGCTCTTGACATCAGCGCATCACCATGTTTCGAGCGAGCAAGGAAGAGAACTGTTTCAGCAAAGACATTTAAAGCACCTAGAGCAGCTTTGGCATGGACCCTATTGTCATCAGATAGCACATCAACCAAAGCATCCAAGAATATCAAAGGGTCCAACTCTTTCAGATTAGTGCTAGTCTTTGACCTGGAACTGACACTGCTAATTGATGAAAGCATAGGCCCACCAAGAGCAATTGGAATTGAAGGGTTATTTGAATTATAATCTATATGAAATATCATAGCAAAATGGCGGCAAACATTGACAACAAAATTATCTTTGGGGTCATGCAAATCTGGTTCGGCACTGGAAGCAATTATGGTCATCAACAGAATCTTGAAAACTGATTTCTCAGCCATAAGCTGGGTTTTTGTCTTCACACCTAAATCAGCCTGAAACAATACACCATATGTCATTATGCAATTCTGTACATTCTACAAAAACATCATAAGAATGAATTAGTACTTTCTGTTCAAATCTGAAAAAAAAAAATAATCATATGACAAATTAATAGAATAAAGGGGATCAGTAAAAGGAGCTTATAAATATCAATATAAACATATATTTATGCTATAGAGAGTATGAGAGAGCGGGCCCCAAGGTCTCTCTCTTTCATTATATATTATATTTTTATTAGAGAATATATTATATTAATTTAATATATTTTCGAGTACAATAATAATATATTATTTATATATTAATAATCTGATTAAAAAAATATATAATTAAACAACACTTTGAGTGATAATTAGAATGAGCTAAAATTTCATAGGAATAAAATGCTAAATTGGTTAAAGCTGAACATTTGTGAGATTGAAATATTAAATGAACAATCTTATCTAAAATTGAGGAAAACAGGAAAAACTGTTCTTAACTTTTGTGGTGGTGTTTTAGAGGAAGGGATTTTCAGAACTTTTGAAATGCATTACGAAGTGTCCTAAGAAATATGATCTGAACTTACCAAAGGAAATAAGGAATAAGAGAATAATGGAGATGGTGAACAACAACAAGGGTTGGTGGCTGGATATTTCATGCAAAACAGTAAATTCCAATATGCAGAATATACAAACTTGAGTTACACTGACATTCCATCATGAAGGTACCTGATAATAAAGCAACTTCATGCACAAGACACAGGCTAATTTTCTCAAGTAACAGATCAGGACATTATTAAGCACATGATGGAAAAGAGGTTAGAGATAACGCATGCAAAGAGAAATAGAGAGTGAGAAATACAATAAAACTCCAACTCTAATATTCTTGAGTGAAAAAGAAAGGAGACAAGAACTTCATTTCAATTCCTTCAAATACAAGCATAATGGTGTCTAAGAAGGGGATAATTAATGGTTTAAGCAGCTATTGTTAGAAAGAAAAGAATGTACAAGATGGTATGGGGACCATGTCATCAATAAAACAAAAAGAAACAGGAGATATAAAAAATAGCCAAAATCAAAATAAGAGGATACTTGGATCCCTGTGAATATCAGCTAGGGAAGTGCCTGCAACATAACACTGCAAAAAAGCAAGAAACTCGCCACAACAGATCCAAAGCCAGTATTCCAAAGATGATATGATCCGAATAATTTTTGTTTTCCTTTAAAAAGATGGGTGCAACATGAGAACTTCCTATGAGATCACAAATCCTAGCACTATTCATGCCCAAGAGCAGTCAACTTCAGTCTCATTAGTGGTGTACTATTATACTGCATCCACATCCAAAAGTAAATTCAATTCAAATGGACATGACACTGGTACTTAGGGAAAACCTGAAATTGCTAATTGTGGATTAGAAAGCACTAACAATTGAGATTCAGCAGCAGCATTTCAATAAATATTTTTCAACTACCTTTATATCTGATGCCTCAGACCTATGCCAGGATGAATCAACTGCAGAAACTAAGGTGGTTGACAACTGTCTCGCTGTACATCCCTCATCAGAAACATTCCCAGGCAAATTAAGCTGAGATGATAAGCAAACACAGAGGAACTTCAAAGACTGTTTTCGGTAGAAAGCATCCATGCCACTGCTTTTGTTAATGACAGCTGCTACTGCAAGATTTATGCATCGATCTAAAGGCACCAAAAAGGGAGTCGAAGGCTCAAATGTAAGTATAAGACGAAGCCCATGCTCTGGGTTATCTTTGCATTCAAGAGCAAGGGGCTCTTTAAGAAAACGTCTGTTGCGTCCACCTAACTTGCCAAGGAGTTGCAAAGCTTTTCCACCCCAGGGATAGGGTGCAGGCCTCAGGTGAGACCATAAGGATAAAATTACCTCTGACATGACATTAGCCATACTGGGTTCTAGGAAATCAGGATTTAAACTATCTACCCAAAACTCAAGTGTTCTTAAACCTAAACTCACTAGGTCATCACTTCCCTTCAGACATAAAACAAGAGGTCTCATAAGACGTGGAAGGTGCGGCAGCAAGGAGCTTAAGCGTGCAGGCATTGTTAAGCATAGTTCAAGTAAAAGGTCCCTCATATCTTCACCAGTTGGACCCTCAAGCATTGTCAATAACATATTCAGGCATGGCTGTAGCATTGGAATCAGGTCCCGGAGGAGAAGATCAAATTTACATCCAGCAAGAGCCCTAAACATTGTTTGAAGAAGCTGCATATAACCAAGAGGTTTTTCAACTTCAGTAGCATTCTTCATGCAAACTTCCATTATAACAAGAACATGAGGCTGCAAAATACGTTCAAATTCTGCGGGTGCTTTGGAGACAGCACCAAATATAAACCGAAAGAGATTCAGAACCAGTTTTGCTGCAGGTGAATCTGGGTTTTTCAAAACATCAAGTTTGCTGCATGCAAGAAAGTTAACCAAGACATCTGCAAATGGGCGATATACTTTCGAAGATTGCAAAAGCGAAGAGAATATGTGAACCAGTTGAGTGTTGCTAATCATGCATTCAAAAAGCTCAGGCATGCACAACGAGAACATGTCCATAAGATCTCGAGGTTCCATAATGGATAGTATTTGGGAAAAGAGATTAAGCATGTCCTTCTCCTCATCCTTCTCCTTAAAGAGAGCTAAACAATGCACCCCACTCTTCAGGACACCTGAGGCTTTCCACACCTGTCAAAAATCAAAGTCAAGCCAAGCCAATCAAGAGACAAGCAAAAAGAAGATGAATCACATAATACCTCATCTTCTCTCATCCCTTTGAATGCTTGAGGAGCTGGTAAGCTAGAAGATGGTGAAACAAGCACTTGAGAATGTGTTCCATGTGTGGAAGGAGAAACCTAAACCAATGGAATTAAGCAATGAAAGAGAACAAGAAGCTAACACTTAAAGAAATGTTAAACGAAAAGCAATTTTTTAATGTCGTTAAGTTTTGGAACAAAAACCTGTGATCGTGGCAAATGTGCATGCGTGATGCTCCATATAATAGTCTTCATTCCTGAAAATATAACCACCCAAAGATTCTTAAGTTCTCTTGAGAATAGGTAAATTAATAATAATTAGAAACATAATTAAGAAGCACTCATCTCCATAGAATAGTATCAAAAGGTGTTTGAAACTCTATAGGTTATCATCATAAAAATAATTGAATGGGAACAAGGATGGTATTGTGAGAGGATCTATTATTACCCATAACTAAGGTCTTGATCAAATTCTTGCAATCACTGACTTCTTTAGAATGTTCCACCGGAACTTGCAAATTCAAAACTGCCTGCAACCAATTACAAGTCAAGATTGAAGGAAGACGACCCCGAGATTGTGTATATGATGGATTTGGAAAAGAAAATATCAACCATTATGTATTCATCCATCAAACCAAAGAGGACACTCCTGTAACACATCAATGGCAGTTCTTCACTGAAACATTCAAAGTGTTCCTAAATATTTCCCAGTACATGAGGATATTTATGCACAGAACTCTAGCAATACTCGAGAAAACACTTCAATGTTTTCAACCTTTGCGAACTTTATTGAGATATAAAATAAAGAGATATGTAGATAAACTAAAAGGCATTTAATTTCAAGAATCAACTAAACAAATTCTATTTATTGATACACCAACTTTCATGTGATATACTTCAGGACTAGCAGTTTGATTTTACCAGAAACAAAACTTGATCAAAGTTTGCTTGACCCACAAACAGCCAAATTCATCGCAGTTAAAGTTCCATGTCTTAAAACATGAACAAATAAACAGCACTTCTGAAGAATGCATAACCTTTGGCCATTGCCAGTAATTTTGTTGAATCCCAGCCCTGTTTGGCATTGCGTTTCAATAGCGCTTTTGAAAAAAATTGAAAATATTTTATTTTTATTTTCTACATTAAATAAGATTTTTTTGTGTTTTTAGATCATGTTCATGTGTTGATGTCAAAAATATATTATTTTGATGCATTTCTGAATGAAAAACACTTTCAAAAACAACCTCAACCACACCCTCAAACGGGCAGTACTAGATTCTAGACTCCAACTTTGGGTTTGAGGAATGCAAACTACAGGCGATAGTCTAAATGATTCACTGGATCTTCTTTATCACAGGAACCATCAAATAGGCTCCAATACACGGAACAAATACACGAGTCCTAAGAGCATACCAGCTACCAGATAATAACTACTTAAAACCAATAGTAACATAGTGCAATAGTTTATCAATAGTGAAACGTAGTGCGTGTAGCAATTTAGTAAGGCTATCATTTGTAACAAGCATATCCCTAGAGTAAAATTTAAAACCAGATAATGGGTTATCAAAGTACATTCTTGTAACAGCAGAAACAAGAAGCGCAAAGAACAAAAACTAAAATTCCAACGGGTGCCTCATGCAACATTAGATAGTGGTTTAAAAGTACATAGAAAGTCACAAAGCAACCTGCACAGGGAGTTCAAGCTTTGACCTCAAAGTAGCACGCTCCTTTCCCTCATCCCCTTCCTCCAACAGCTATCAACCAAAAAGGAAGTGCATTAATGATCACAAGCAAAATAATGATTTGTAGACATGAACAAAAAAATAGAGAGCAAAGAAGACAGGCTTCTAAAAAATGGAAAGAAAAATAATCAATTATTGCTATCCAAATAGAAAAATGGCAATGATAAGGTTATCAGAAAGTGGCTCAACATACTTTGAACCTTGAACAAGCATGTGGATACAAGTAGGCCAATTAATTAACTCAATGTAAAAGGTCAGGAAAAATCTTATTATATTTCAACTTATTTTCTGTTCTTTTAATTAAAAAAAATCAACAAAATTGCCTGAGGCTCGACGATAAGAAGGGCTACAACAAAAACTGGAGCAGGAACACATGTGAGCTAAGACTCTGGAGCAAGTACTTTAGATAGATACCTCCAAAAGTAACACGAAACACCTAAATATATTTTGATGAGCTAGTAGATAGAAGAAAATAGTAAACAATAAAAAAGGGGCTTGTGTTAGTGTCACTATATTTTTAGACCATATCTGATTGCATCTAACTACAGATCCATAGCAATGGAAAAAATAGATAAAATAACACAAAACATTCCATCTGCTCCAAAATGCTAGTTAGAGCTATGCCAAAAGA
This sequence comes from Salix caprea, assembly GCA_964035475.1. NCBI lineage: Eukaryota > Viridiplantae > Streptophyta > Magnoliopsida > Malpighiales > Salicaceae > Salix > Salix caprea. The sequence continues at coordinate 11,976,499 of OZ037750.1, read as the reverse complement.
TGAAACTTATAAGGAACAATCCTATAACCCAGATCAAACAACAACATGAACCTATACATTCCTATCTCTAATACATAGTTCCAAAGTATAACCCAGATCAAACAACAACATGAACCTGTAAATTCCTATCTCTAATACAAGTTCCAAGGTCATAAAGACTTCACATGCCAAGACAGCTTAGGCTTTGAGAACTAATTTAACACCAGCTCCTCTGACTGAAACATGAAAAGCAAATGATATTCACACTCTCAGAACAAACAATACAAAATGAAGATTGCACGTTCACCAATGACATAGAAAGTGAGAGAATTAAGGTAAATGGTATCTAAATACACTTGAACATCAACTTAACCATATCTTAACACCAATTGCTGCATGAGGAAAAAAACAAGAAGCACACATTCCCTAAACTTCAATCCAGTAATTAACCAAAAGTTTGTCCCAACAAAATACCACATCGAAAAGGAATCACAAAGCAAGGATTACCTGTGGAATGGTGCGCTTAAAAGTGCTGAATTTGCCAACAAAAGCATCCAAGATACGCCCCTGTAGGACAGCACAAGTTATTCCCAGATATGATGAGCAAATCCAACCAAAAAATGCTTACAGTACTTAATCTGACGTTCATACCAGTAAAATCCGAGCTTTGTCCATGGTTGAATGGTCCACGCCTTTCTCAAAAATTGGCTCCACCTAAACCCAACAAAAGCAATTTAAAAGGATAAGAAAAAGGTTTGTGGAACTAACCATACTTGAGACCCTAATTAGGAAGCTAAGCCTGTAAGGACTGAAGCAAGTACACACACCAGATTTAACATTAACCGGGCACAGGTGGTGTGGATGCTAAGCGTTAATGAAGCATCATGCATGTTACTTGAGAACAGGTAAATAATCCGGGACAGCTGCAGCCGAGAAAGAAAAGGACAGATTTTCAATAAGAGCCAAAAGAATCTCATAGATAAAATACTAAACCAACAGATATAAACTTTTTGCACTTTTTATTTTAATAAACTGGCAACAGTACTAACCAATAGGTAAGTGTCTAGCACAGTGCACAACACATGGTTGAGAAAGCAAGAGATGAAATAGTAATTGAAAATTTTGATATCAGAAAGTAAAATTGACATCAGATCTCCCATAAAAAAACAGCACCTGTGATAAGGAAAGGTCACTCCGAACATGATGAACAATCTCTGCAAGTAGGCTATAAGCCAATGGCCTCAGAGTTTCATAGCATGCCCTACCAGTTCCAACTAGAACCCTGGAATGGATAGGAAAACCAAGTGTTAAACAGGAACTGTTCAGTGCCAGAACCAGCAATAATGAAATTCTAAAAATCGAAGGGCCAAATATTCACAGCCATCTGAAAATGATCGGAGTGGATGTATATATCATCAAGAGGAAAATTATATGAAATTTTTAATATACAAACTAAAAATAAACAGAATAAAATATGTACCAGGGAAAATGGCTCTATTTTATAAAAATTATTGCACAAAATACATTCCAAAAGAATGCAATGGACTTCTTATTCCTGTAAAGCCACCAACCACATGATGCTGCCTTGAATAAGCTCAAAATCAAATGATTCAATCATTTGTCAGCAATTTTCACAGGACCTCTTTCAATTATTATTTTCCTTGATTAGGTATAGATTGACAATTGTGAGACGTTCATGTTCAATTTTCTGTTCCTCTGTTGTAATGTTCCATCAAATTCTTAACACTTGGTCATTATTTCTCATTGTGCCATTAATCCCACACAGCAAACAGATTAGAGTGATATTTCAAGTGTTGGCCATGTGCCCCAAAAATTTAATAATTAGACATTTCAGCATCTCCTGAGAATTTGTGATCATGGAAGCGCATTGACACATATGACCCTTAATAAGATAGAAGATTTTACCGCTCTTCTAAAAGGGTGTCAATTAAAGGAAATAAACCCCTCTTGAAATCTGTCCCTAGAACATGCTTTAAGGCAACTAGCAGTTCCTGCACCAAATGTGCTCAGATATCAGTTTTTGAAACTACAAGAGACCAACATTCATAATGAGAAAATCAATTAAAAAGCAATGATCATTAACCTTTCTAATGGCTACAGAGTCTGAGCATGTAACAAGCAAATTCACAATGCTTTTACATATACTTTCTTCATGTGGCCTAATATATTCAGCAAAACTCTTCAACAGGTAAGTTAAGAAAGAAACAGTCTGCACAAGGCAAAACAGTGTAATTAGCGTAATGATATGATACAAACAAATTAAAGTGCACACAGTTCTGGCAGTTTGATTGCAACGATGTGATTTCTACCAAAGCTCTATTTGTTATTTCCACATATATCACATCTATATTATGTACATCTCTCCCAGCTTTGTGAGGACATAAAGTGGATAATTTGAAGAGTAGTTGTGAGCACAAGAAAGGATGTTTAGCACAACAACAAACTTTCATCCATTTAGGAGCAGAGGCACATAAGAGCTTTTGAGAATATGTTTGAAAGTGTTTACATTATTCAACTAAAGAGTTGCATGACATTTTATAAGCTCAAGCACTTAATTGATCATATGTTGGATCCTTACAGCCTGGAATCCATTGTGCCTTCAGATCCTCAAATTCAAATCTAAAAGCAAGACAAGAAACTACTTCAAGTGGTTTCACAATCCCACCCCAAAAGATTTTAACTTATTTGAAGGAACTTCAATAACATCACAGTTTCTGCAGTGTGCTAGATTACAGAATCCTAAAACATGTATATCTTCCGATAACACCATGATTCCTACAAAAGTGAAAACTAAGGTTTCATTTCAAAAACAATGTCTTATTTATAAACGTAAAGAGCACTTATTTAAGCTATTTCAATGACAAAAAATCCCCTCTAGGTAAAAACTGGTTTTCTCCACTCCAGAATCAGTATAAATATACTAACAGGTAAGTACTGCCATAAGCCATCAGCAACATCTACATGAAACGAGCTTTATCTCACGCAGGGAAAGAAAATGACGGGACATCATGAGCAAACAAACCTTACCTTAACCTGTGCACCCTTCAGTTCAATGAAGTTAGATTTCAGATGGGGAGGAACCTTGTCAGGACCCGGGACAGATATTGCAGCAACCATCAAAGGCAATAAGTGAGGAATATTAGTTTGTACAAGACGGCTATACAATTGGAACAGAAACATAACCACAAGTGGACTCTCAGTAACTATCTTAAATGAACGAGTACTAGGATTAAGCTGGCCATTCTCAATGTGTCCAGTACTCAAAAGCCCTTGATCTGAAGTAGAAATTTCCATTGGTTTAACATCCTCAACAACCGCACTTGTGTTATCAAAGAAATGGCTAACAGTCAATCTAAAATTCTGGTAAATCTTACATACGAAGTCTAAAAATGGCTGAACTTCATTTTCTAATGTTGGCCTAAAATTCCTCAGAAGATCAAAAATAATACGAATGCATATCAGCCCATTTTCTTCATTATCGGTGGTAAGCACTTGCATTGCAACTTTCAAAAGATCCTGAACAAACGGCCGGAGAACCTCACTATGAGGTAAGCGATTCAGAATCTCCACCACAATGTTTCGTAGCTTATGCTCAGGATTATCTACAAATTGCGGTTTTGTAATTTGCAACAGAATAATAGAAGATGCCGGGAAGTAGCATTTAAGAAAATTCAGATACTCTGCCGTGTGCGCAATCTCAAGACTATCCCGCACCTCCATTGCCATGTTTAGCCTCGTTTGAATCGCTGTTCCAAAATTATAAACAGGACATAATTAAGAAAGAGAAAAGGGACTTGAATATCTATAGCTCTTATCAGCTTTAACCCGATAAGATTATCATTTCTAATATATTACTTCAAGTTCCATAACAAACAACAAAAACACAATTTACACTCATTTCCTTCATTTTCTCAACGAACAAACAGGAAAAATGAAAAACGGGGGAGAAAGAGAGACTTACGGATATCAGGCTCAACGAGAAGGCGAGAATGCTGCTCGAAATTCTGGATTGGACTCATGGCGTCAAAACCCTAAGTTTTGTTTTCAATTAGAGTTTCTAGGGTTTCATGGTGGTGAACTGCTGCTAAACTCCCTCGCTTCGATTCTGGTAAAATTTTATGGTTGTGTAAAGCGAGAAAATTTGATTTCTGTGAGAGAAATTTTGGGATTTTAGGGTTTTTAATCTGTGAATATTTGGGGATTGTATAAATCGGCAGAAAAGGGAAGGGTGAAGTAGCACTGCTATTACTATAGTAGCCAAGTGACGATATTCTGACCTCTGCTATAAATAACTCACCTCGCTTTGTTTTGTTTCCTTTGTCTCTGGGTCCCTCCCTCGAGGTGAGAGACGTGAGACCTCAAAAATGAAAAAAAAAACTCGTTTTTTTTTTCATCCGCTTTTACAATTTTTGATTTGATTACGGTAGTGAACTAGCGATTGGACTGTTTTTTTTTATATATATAATCGGGGTGTCCGGGCCAGTTTACGTGCACCACAACTAATCCCCGGGCTCACTGAACATCCTGCAAACTCAGTGAGCATGTAAGGCACCGCGGGGGTGACAGGCGTGCATGGTGGGACTTGAACCCTGGTGCAGAGGAAGGAAACAAGTCCCTTCAACCGCTAGGCCAAGACCCCACTTGCTTCGATTGGACTGTTTTGAATGAAGGGGTTGTTTGCAAATGCATTGGGAGCTTTAAAAAAAAAAAAAAAACATTATTTTTATTTTTTATTTTAAATTAAAAAATTGAAATTTTTAAATCATTTTTTTATGTCAAAAATAATTTTTAAAAAATAAAAAATATTATTTTAATGTATTTCTGAATAAAAAATACTTTCAAAAATAATTTCAACAATATATCTAAACAGGTAAGAAAAAAATTATTAACAAAATCCTGAAGTAACTATTTAATTACTATCAAATTAAATAAAAATATAAAAGACATGAAGTGTTCACTGATGAGCCAATACGGTTTATACAATTAAAATATTGTGAACATAACATGTATTTTTTAATAATTTATTTTAGTTTTTAAAATTTTATTTTATATACAATCTAATCCTAATTAATGACTAATAGATTGAAATAGAAAAAAATAAAATTAAAAAAAATGTCAAACATGGTTGGTGAGCCAAAGATTTAATGAAAAGAGATAGGTTTTATAGTGGTTGTTTAAAGTGTGATGTTAAATGAAAAAACAAATTTGAGTTGAGAAAGCCACAACTAAATTTGATTTCGAGTTCTTATGTTATTTTTAGGTATTTAAAGTTGAAGGGAATGGTTTGTTGGTGGGATATTTTAAGGTTAAAATAGCTTGAAAATTATTATTTTTTGCCAAAAAACCAATTACTTGATTTTTCAGCCACTATTACAATAGTCAAAATATAGGCTTGCAGACCACACCTCGTCTGTCTCAAAAAGTGATGTGTTGTCTGCTCTCTTTTTCAAAATAACAAATTGTATGCTACTTTAAGAAAATAAAAATAAGTCTAGGAAAGTTGGCTTTAACTTGAAGGCCCGTCAAAACTCTTGGGTTTTTCATTTCAGAGGGTTAAGCATGTTGGGCCATAGGCCTACAAGTCTAGACTATTTTGGCACTTTTCTATTCAATATATATATATATATATATATATATATATATATATATGAGCTGATTTGCCCGCTTCGCTGAGATTTTTTATCTATATAGAACATTAATTGATATTATAAATATTGTATTTTGTGATTTTAATATTTAATTAGTATAATTATAATTGATAAAATCTGTTAAAAATTGTTTTTTTCAACCAAAATGTGATTGAATATTGCTATTACTAAAAAACTTTTGATAAAATTTGTTAGAAAATTTGCTAAGAAGGTGAAATGATTTATTAGAAATTTATTGTCATGGATACTCTGGTAAAAAAAAACAAAAAAAGAAACCCGGTAAAAAAATAACAACTGACTTGGACATTAAAAAATAAAAAATACATGTGAAAAAAAGGTCACAGTTTCTTAAAAGGAAAAAAAGAGAGTCTAAAATATAAATTTAACTTCAAAGTGTTTTTTTTATAAGATTTATTCATCATATTATTATATTAAATATATTTAAGAATACCGATATTATTATTTTTTTGCAAGAAATTGTAGGTCATTTTTTTTCTCTATATATATATTTTTAGGCGATAATATTAAATAAATATTAAACACATATACTTAGTCTCACATACTATATAGTGTGATCGAAATAGGAAGTGATTTTAATATTTTTTAATTGTAGATAACCTAGGTAAATTTGTAAAAAAAAAAAAAATATGATTTGCCTTTTTTCCCCAATAATATTAGATCTGGCACATTATAAATAAAAATATTGCAATTTTTTTACAAAAATAAATATAAATTTTTTGCGTGCTATAATTACTTATTTGCCGTCTAAAAAGAACAGTGTAGTTGAAACGGAAAGTGCCTCATATATTTTTTAATTGTAGATAATCTAGGCAAATTTGTTTACCTTTTGTTTTTTTGAGTTGTATTTTTTCCCGGGTAATATTAGATCTTAAATATTAGAAATCCAATTTTTTTATTTTTTTTAAGAAATAAACTTGAACAAAAGAGCAGAAAATTAAAATTCAAAGCCAATTTTTTTTTTATTTTATAAGATTTATTCATCATATTATTATATTAAATGTATTTAAGAATGCTGATATTAATTTTTTTCCTGCAAAAAATTCGAGGTCATTTTTTTTATCTCTTTATATATTTTTAGGCGCTAATATGGAATAAATATTAAAACATATAATAATGACTTGTTTGCCGTTTAAAAAGAACAGTGTAATCGAGACAAAAGTGACTTGTATCGTTTTTTAATTGTAGATAACCTAGGTAAATTTGTCTATTTTTTGTTCTTGAGTTGTCTTTTATCCCCAGTAATATTAGATATAAAATGACTATTGCTATTATTGCAAAAACAATTTAAATTATCAAATTATCCTGAAAAAAAAACACTCAAAAACATTAACCAAAGAATAAGGAAGAAAAATAATATATTATTATTATTATTATTATTATTATTAATCTTAATCTTATTATTATCATTATTCTAATTAATGAAAGTGGCAGAAATAAATCAAAGAAAAAAAAATCAAGGGAAAATGAAAATTATTAGGAAAAACGTAGCAATTATTTGATAAGCATTAAAAAATTAAACAGGGATTTAAATCATAAATCAAAAGTTGAAGGGCTGAAATGAAAATCACATTTATTATCAATTTCAATTCAAGGACAAAATTGCAAAAATTCAAACCTGTGTACCGACTTTATTGACCTATTTGGACCCAATCCGGAAATAAAAAGTTGCAAGATCGAAGTGAAAGGTGCACATTTAATGAATTTCAACTTGACGGACCAAATCGAACCAAATTAAAACTAATGTAACAGAAGCAAAAGGTGCAGGAAACGAAATTGCAAGTTGAGGGACCGAAGTGAAAAAGGCAAAAACACAGGGGCCTCTCCTACACTTTTACGTGCAAGGGAGAGAGAGAAACGTTGCCGCCGTCTTCAACTGGCCTCCGCCGCGTCCACGGCCACCGTGTGGAAAAACGCGCCGCACCGGGAGGAAGACCAAGCGGAGGCACACCGGATTAGATGACGGTAGCCCATTTCCGGCCATCGTATCATACCGCACGCGCCACTTGAAAGGGCACGTCAGGGGAGACACCGTCGGCCGCGTGAACCGCACGCGCCTGACAGATTTCGAAAAATATATAAATAATGGTCAGTTACCATTATGTCCCTGCCCTTAAATAATCGATTTTGTCTTATTAGGGGCTATAACCGTCTTTAGCCATTTCAAAAATATTAAAAATAAATAAAGGGGTGCGGCGGACCGGACCGGTCCGTACGTGTGCAATTACGCCCGCACCCCTCAGCCAAAAACCTTATTTTGTCCTATTACCAGGGCTAACCTCGCCACTACACTGTTCATATGTGGAAAAAAAAAAAGGTGCACCAACTCGCGCGACGCACGGATGGCAAATATTCACTCCACAGTGCGTTTGAGTCACATGCTACAGCAACAAAACCGAGCTCTTTTAGCTCTTTTGTTAATATATATATATATATATATATATATATATATATATATATATATATATATATATATATATATATATATATATATATTCAACCTGATTGAGTACATAGTCCAAATTATGAATTTGATGAGTTAAACCGCATCAATTAAACTATTATTTGTTTATAATATTGCTTTTTTTTACTGATATATTTTTTACAATGACTTTTAAATTCATGTTTCAATTAATATCCCTCATTTGTGATTATTTGTTTTGCTTATTTAATCTTTTTTGGAGAAAGATTACTTTTTATGATGTTGTGCATATTTAATTTTGAAAAAAAGATTAAATAAAAACTTTATTTATCTATAATATATTTTTTTACTTAAGAACTTCATTTTTTAAAATAAAAAATAATTATTTTAGTGAGCTTAATTTATTTTCTTAAATAGTAAAATAGTGTAGTTTCCCTATTAATTAAAATTGTTTAAACTAACACTCAAAGGTATTTTGGTCTTTTTATCTTAACTTTTTTTTGTTATTGTTAGTTTTGGTATGGAGAGTTTTGGTCTTTTCTTGATATAAAAATATTAGTTTTGGAAAAAGATGGTTGGTGCATTGTCATGCACACATGGTCATGGGTGACATCTAAGTTTTTCAAGCTACACGTGTGGCTTAAATTTTGTTGAAATGTTGCCTTCTACTTTGATATTAAAAACATCTTAAAGTTCTCTTTCGTGGTGGTTTGATGTTTGTTCGTAACATAGAAATAGTTTGGCTTTACTTGGATTTTTTCTTATCTTCCTTATTTTCTCTCTTTTCCTTAGCTTTAATTACATGGTTTGCCATTTCTCTTGTATATCAGATATGACTGTTTTTATTTCTTTTTTTTTTTGTTTATCTTTTTTTCAATCATACCCCTCATCATTTGGTTTAATTGAATTTTTATATCAAATTTGGTCTTTATTCTTTTATCTTTATTTGCTTCTTCATCATTTTCATATGAATTTTGTATTTAATTTTATCTCTAAGAATCTAATTTTAATTTTTATGTCAAATTTGGTTCCTATATGTTTAACTATTTATTTTCAATTTCATCACTCGATATTTTATTAATTTATAATTTTGCTTCATTGTTTCTTAGGAGTTCTCTTCCATGGGGTTAAACCAAGGTCCATGACTAAGATCACTGGTTTTAAAGCTTAACATGTGCTCACTTTAGTTTTTTCATGTTTTTAAATTGATTTTTTTTTATGTTTTATCAGCATTTGTTTTATTAGTGTTTGTTCTTCCCCTTTTCCCTTTATTTTCTGTAAGATTATATCAATTATATACTCATAGTTAGAGGTTAGCTTAGGTTCAGTCAAATCGTTTCTTTTCATTATTTTTTTAATTGTATTTTATTTGTTTTCCAAGTTTTTCTTGTAGTTATTTTTTCTAATTATTTTTTTAGTTTCATCTCACAATATTTTTATAGAATTTTTCTACTTCACCTTTTTTTCCTTTTTAGAGGTGTTTGTATTGCCTTAACATCTTTCTTAACATTGAAAAAGAAATTAGATCAATCAACGATGTAACACGAGCTACTTATCTTAGATAAGATATTGAGCTTTATGATATTCTTCAATTTCCTTTTCACTTGCTTATCATGGTCTCATTACTTACACCATAACTTTGGTGTTAAGTTGGTCCCTAGCAAGAGTTTTTTTCATGATCATTTATTTAAGTTTAATATTTTTTCCACTATGTCATTTAACTTAAATAATCTTTTAGAATTGATTATAAAGCTCAAATCATGATTATGAAGCTCAATTCTAACTTTGTGCCTAGATCTTGTGAATAAGATAATACATTAGATTATGATTCTTAAAAGATTATGAAGATCAATTCTAAAACATCATGGTCTAATTAAATTATAGCAATTTTTTTTAGCTTAGTTGGGTTTGTGCCTTGAGTTTTTTTTTATTCAGTTCAGTTCTGAAATTTTAATTTATGTTGGTGACCGTTTTAAAATTAACAATGCTCTCTTTTTTCTTTTGTTCTTTTTTTATGTGTTTTCTGTTATTTTTATTTGTTCTTCAGATCAGATGATTTTATGATTTTATTTTTTGCTCAATAATAATGATAATTTTAATGATTTAATTGTTTGGGCAGTAATATTGATAATGATTTTAACTTTTATAATAATGATAATGACGGTAACGTAAGGATGAATTTTCAAGTTATTTTTTCTTCTTTTTGTAGATAAAAAATTAACTACTTATTTTTTATTATTTGATTATTACAGGTATTTTCACAATTTATATTTTATTTGTTATGTTTAATTTCATTTGAATTAGAAAATGAACTAATCTTAATATAGTGAATTCAATAATCAGATATCCAAATATTCTTGCTTTTTTAATGATGATGATGATTTTATACTGGTTATTTTGTTGAAACTTATTAAACAGATAAATTTATATCGATTTAAAATTCATATATTTTATAGAAAACTTGCACTTCATAGAAATTCTGTACAAATTTATTATTTTATCCAAAATTATATTATAATAATAAAATCTCACACAATGAATATTTTTTTATGTTGAAAAAAATATGATTTCGACCACAACGAGAAGTGGGTAAGTGGCTAATGTGTGTGTGTGCATTCAAAAAGATCTTGCCTTATAGTTGGGTTGGCCATTCTTTTACATGCTTTAATAGCATTCTATTCACATACCTTTTCTTCTAGGATGAGAATGCAATTTAGAAACAAAAAATAATTTTGCTGTTGAGGTAATAATATGGTCCAAATATCCTGATATGTGTCGACAAAAATTAATCGGGAGAACCTCATAAAAGTTTTGATCCATTGAAACAATCTTAGTACGAATCTCCATCTATTTTTCATCTTGATTAAATCTATAAAATATCAATAAATTATTAATAAATTACTTCATTTGATGTAAGTTTAACAAAATGATTAAATAATCATATAAAAGTGTGATTTCTCTTTATTTATATATATATAAAAAAAAACCATTGATTTTTCCACGTTTTTCACGTCCGATTATGTTTTCGTTACATTTACATATAGTTCGCTCTATTACAAGATTGGAAGAATTATAGTGAATTCATTGATTTTGTTTTCATGGACAAGGAGAGATTATCTTCCTTTCACATGAATACGCAATAAGTTTTTTTTTCCTTAACTAAAACTAGGAAAGAAATTTATTGAGATATCATCCATTGATAAGTTGAGAGTTAATCACGAGGAAGAAGTTTGCAACCTTGTTAAGATTTTTTTTATATATAACTGGGATGTCCGGGCTAGCTTGCGCGTACCACAACAAAATTCTCAGGCTCACTGAACATCTTGCAAGCCCAATGAACATGTAAGGCACCGCGGGGATGACAAATATGTCTGACAAGGCTTGAAACTGAAGTGAGAAGAAGAAAGAAGCCCTTCTTAACCACCAGACCAAGATCCTACTGGCGCAACCTAGTTAAGATTGATCATATTGGTTTGGGACTTTGCTGAGGCTTGCCTAAATTATTTAGGGTTCAATTTACCGACGTGGAGCCCTGTGTGGACCCCAACGGACCCAGTCATCTCTTTGGACTGGCTGAGTTCAGCTCAAGTGGAAGCAAGTCCTAATCAAGTTAAAAGTGCTAAGCTATGGAACTAACGAATCAAGAAGATCAACATGGATGGTCCAACCACCCTTGTCAACTTCAATTAACAAGATTACAGTGAAGTGGACGCGAAGAAACAAAATAAATAAATAAAAAAGTAAAAAAAAAAACAAAAAGCCCCATGATTTATTTAACAACTTCCTTTGAAGTAAGCAAAAAAAATCACCAGCATCCACATTAACAACAACCTCTTATAATTTTTCTTCTTCCCTCTAGCTAGCTCCCTGTATTAATAGGAGCGAGCCACCAAGCTCTTTATCACCCCATGAATTCTCCCATTTCCCGCTTCTTAATTTTCTTCTCCATCACATAGAGTGGACATACATACATACATACATATATACACACACACATATATTTTCTCAAGTTCTAAGCATGGATAGAGAAGAGGGTGGATTATTGGTGGTCAATGGACGGGCAGAGATCGATACAAGAGCACCATTCAAGTCTGTTAAAGAAGCTGTGATGTTGTTCGGGGAAAGAGTTTTAGTCGGGGAAATCTATGCCAACAAGCTCAAAGAGGTTCTTGTGTCTCACACACACACACACACACACACACACACACACACACACACACATATATGTTTGTATATAAAACTTTAATACATAAAAGCTCATGGACATAAATAAATATACTTTGTAAATAATGAAGTGCATGTTTTTTCCTTGAAACTATTCGCCAGCAGCACTGAATTATAGAAAATTTAAGTAATAAACAGTATAGTAGTGGGGTGGTTTTTCTAATTAAGGTATATTTTTTTCATTAATTTGTTAGATGCGAACAGGAGGAAGTGAAAATGGACAGGCTGCTCCTTCCAGGTTTGGAGCCCTAACAGCTGAGCTTGAGGAAACAAAGCAAAGCCTCCAGATAGCAAGAGAAGAAGGCAACCTGATGAGCTACAGTATAAAATCTCTCAGAGAAGAGCTTGAAGAAACAAAAAAAGAGCTACAACGATTCAAGGCAAGAGAAAGAACGCATAAAAAACAACCAGTACTTGATGATCCAGAGATGGAAGAACTCAAGTTCGTTGAAAATGCAACCAGGATGGAGATGACCAGGAACCAAACTGGTATTCAAGAACCTGAAGACTTTCAGAAGAAAAGATTTGTGAAATTCGCAAGCCCTCCTTCCCTGGCTAAGGTTATTGTTTCGAAAGAGGAAATGCTAGAGAGACCTCGTTCTTTTAAAAGGATGGCCAAGAAAAGCTCTCTAATCCCTGTTCTTGGATGGTTATTTACAAAAACGAAAGGAACCCCAGATGATGAGTCTCCTAGATAATATTGAGAAGCTGCTCGTAGATGGAAGTTTCAACTCTCGGGTGGTAGAAAGTCTCCCTGGGCTTTAAAGTGATGATCGTGAGAAAATAATCAAAAACCAATGCATTTAGCCCTTCGTTTTTTTTTCTTTTCTTTTCCAGGTGTTGAAGAAATTTGTTTCTAATAAACTCAACTCAATTTTGTAAGGATGGGATTTTTTTTTTAATGTAAGATTGTGAAATGGGCTTGGGCCTAGTTTGAGAAGTTTATTAATAAAACAGTTCCAAATTTTCTATCTCTTGTGATGAGTTCAGATTTTTTTTTTTATTAAATGGGAAAGATATTATCGATTAGCTTAAATGTTAACCAATTTTTTTTTTATAGAAGATTTTGAAAATGTAACCCTCAAACCTTAAAAGAATATTTTCTAACGTTGGTTTTACAGTTTTGAATCTAAAAAAAAAACGACCGTGAAGAATATCCACCAACACTAGTTTTAAAGTTTTAAATTTACAAAATGAAGGAAAAAACTATGTCTCTATATCTATAATATTGTTGATAGATATGAAGATGTCCCCAAAGTGTATGATTACTCTTAACCGTTGATAAAGTTCATTAAATCATAGATTATCCTTAAGCAATATTATTCTCAAATAATCTAGTTATATTCCTTCTTATATTTATTAGTAAGAGGCATTTGTCATTGCTAGATATTATTTAAAGCTTCGATGGATATTATGAAATCATCATTTGATTATGTTTTTTTTTGCCCCCAGCTAATTTAGGTATTGTCTGGTATCCCTCTCAAGATTTATTATATTGCCCCTGATTACTCATCTTGTCATTTGTTTTTAAGGACCTTCTAAACTTAATCAATGAGTGTTCTGTTTGAGCACCTTTATTTTTTTGGAATTAACTTGCAAATTTCAAGAATCATGTCTATTCAAATTGTTGCAACAAAATCATGAGATGTAATTTTAAAAGTATCTCCTTTGCCAAAATATATCTTTCAACACTAAGATGCAACTTTTATATGTTTTTGGTTGAAAACTGAGAGGGCAATGATTGATAAAAAGGTTTTAGCTCAAGTTGGGTTATCCATGGCTCAAAGGAATCATTGCATTTTGAAAGTATAAATTTATCCAATATAAGTTTAAAATAATTTTATTTTGAATTTCTTACAATTCCTAGAAGTTTCAGTCTTTTTTCTCAAAAACAATATCATGGTCTGGTAATGAGGTTACCTTTTATATTTGTATGTTTCAAAGCAAGAGACTATAGTAAAAACTTTTAAAGGAACATGATGAGATTATAACTTTTACCTACCCCTGGCATGGAATGTGATATGTTTTATAATCCATATTAGACTTTAGAATTTTCATTTTTCCCTATTATGGGATGTGATATAAATAAAAAAAATTCATTAAGAAAAACTTGTTCAAGCTTAAGTGAAGACCACAAGAGATATATTTAAGAATATGAAAGGATAAAAAAGATAATATTTTATCATTTCAAGCATAAACAATTAAAACCAATATTTGTTTTTTGCTTAAAGACTTATAAAAATAATTATAGATTTTTTTTTTCTGAATGAGACAAATCATTCATGAATTGAGTATCTTATCACGTTAATACCAGGTGAGATCTATTCTTAAAAATAAAATTATTTCAATTTCTTTTTTGAATAGTTAATAATTCATTATAAAAAAATGTAAACATTAACAAAATATAACAAGAATAAACTTTAAGAATACACATGTATCATTGAATCATAAATTTTAAAATGGGATCCTCCACGAATCAAATATTTTATATGTATTCTTGAACTTTTTACACACACACACACACACACACACACACACACACACACACACACACACACACACACACACAGATATATATATATATATATAGCATCATTCATTGTTTATCAAATTTCAAAAAGTTCTTGCCTTACAGGTGGGGTGGTCATTGTTTTCCATGCTTTAATAGCAACATATTCACATACCTTTTCTTATAGGATCAGAAAGCAATTTAGAAACAAAAATAATTTTTTTAGGTGAATTATGGTCAAAATATCCTAATATGTATTGATAAAATTTGATTGGAAAAACCTCACAAAAGTTCTGATCCATTGAAACATTCTCATTAAGGTTTTCCATTTATTTTTCATCTTGATTAAATCTCTAAAATATCAATAAATTATAAATCAATCTCTTCGTTCAATGTAAGTTTGACAAAATGATTAAATTCTCATATAAAAATTTCTCTTTATTTATATTAAAAAAAAAGCATTGATTTTCCATGTTTTTTCCTTTGCGTAATTGAAAATATTATAAGCAACCTAATAATATTTTAATTCCTTATTTCTTTCCTTTTTATTTTGGTATTTTCTCAAAATATTTTTTATTTTTTTGAAAAAGGCAACATTGACTCAATGAGAAAAAATATTTATTTTTAAATTGGCGCTTAAAAGCTGAACTCATTGATTTTTTTTTGATTTTTTTTGGAAGACACTAAAAATATTAAAATATCAATAAGATATATTTTCTATTTTTTTATACATTTTAAAAATATTTAGAAAAAAGGGTTAAATTTACGTTACGATAACTATTATAATGATGTGAGGGTTAGCATTAGGAGATAGTGATTTGATTGGTGGAGGTGATTTTCCAAAAAATTGGTTGTTAATGATGAGATGGTTGTAGCTAATGATGAAACTTTTTTGGATGGCAATGAATGATTATATGAATTTCTTCCAGTTGGTAGGGGATTACCAAGTGAGAGAGGATGGTGCTTTTAAAATGGTTTTATTGGTAAAGGCTAAAGGTGGTTGTCATTTTCATTTTAGATTTAGTTATTGTTTATATTGTGTTTTAGAAATATTTTTGAGTTTTTATTTTATTTATTTTTTAATTTTAAATTTAATATTTTTTTGGTGTTTTTAAATTATTTTAGTGAGAAAAAATTGAAATACCTGATTAAACCGAGTAAACTGAAAACAAATTAACCAATAAAACCAAATCATTAAAAAAAAACATTATAATTTTTTTAAGATTTTTGATCCGATTTGGTTTTGGTTTTTAAAGGCAAAAACCAATAAAATAAAACCGAACCGAACTGGTTAAAATAAATAAAAATATATATTATTTTTTTTATTTTTCCAGTTGAGTTCAATTTTTTGGTTTGATTCTATTTTGGTGAAATGAAAGAAAGAAAAAACTTGATTAGAGTAAAAAAAAACCTAAAAAATCAAACTTATTTTTTGGTTTTTAGTTAAAAACACTGAACCGAAACTGATCATTTTAAACCAGGTTTGGTTTGGTTTCGTTATTTTTTATTTGGTAATTTTTATAAATAAAAAACTGGATCAAACCGAAAATAATCACTTATACTTTATATTAATATCTGCATGCATCCCTTTATTTCTAATAAAAAATATTTTAAATTAATTTTCTGAACTCAGCCAGTCAACATAAGAAAACTCGAAATCCCACAATATCCATCCACACTTGTCCCATCTCAAGTGGTTGAATGATGACTCCATCACGGTTACAAATTGAAGCCGACAGCGCATCCAAATAAGAATCATGGTGGAAAATCCTTTCTCACGTAGATAGTTAATAACCCCCATACTTGTTTGCTAAATATATAAATAAATAAATTATTTTGCATCCCAGTTTAGTCCACCCAAATCTCTCGAGTATCTTCCTATTTGTTTTGTGCAGCAAATTTGTGGAGGATGTCTCGCTTCGAGTTAAAATAAAATTAAATAAAATAAATATGCGAGCTTTCCTGATGGTCGGCTGTCGTCTGATTTTTTTTTCTGATTAATGTCGCTGTCGTCTGAATTTTGAATAGAGGTGTGGGTGACGCACGTGTAACGGAGAGGATATGTAGCCCTTCACATGTTACCATGTGAACCTTATCAATCAAGACAATTAATCTCTCATTTTCTTTAGCCCACCAGTGTGATCAGCTAATGGCTTCCATGCTTTGACTTCATGGCTTCTCTTAGCTTCCAGCATGTTACCATTTCTATTTTCCATTTTAATTAAATAGCTTGCAAAAAGGTGTTAATCATGCCTCATAATTAGAAAACGGGTTTAAATATATAAATCCTTGATTAAAAATATGAATTTCTTTATGGGTAGTAAAAATTAAATTCAAAAATAGACTCATGACTACTCTCAGTTTCAATATTATAGTTCATATCTTCTTTATGAACACCTTTTTTTTTTTTTTTTATCTATATCGAAATTAACTCAAGTATTGAAGAATCTCTTAAATAATTCATTTTACAAATAAGATATTTAAATTCATTAACCATTTTTAATGGTTCAATCTTCAAAACCCATCAATCAATCATAGAAAAACAAAAAATCTTTGAAGTTTCCCCCCCACTTTATAATTATATCTTAATTACCCTTTGCGTTTCAAAACACATCAACACCTTACACAGTTGTCACCAGACATTGTCGAGGAAAAAAGAGAGTCCATAATCTACTTTGTTCCATGTTAGCGTGCGCTGTTAAATTAGGGTGATTGACTTAACTGATAGTCACTGTATTTTCACCAAATTTTCTGACACCATGATTAAATATGCAGAATTCTGAATTATCCCAAATGAATTATTCACCGTTTTTAGCCCATATATATATATATATATATATATATATATATATATATATATATATGCATATAGTTGTAGTAGTATTCACAATTTACGTAATGATATAATGGAAATTTCGTCTGACTACGTACCCCAACCATTCTACTCAAGCATTTATATACTATGAAAAGAGGACATCAATGTTTAATTTAGTTATTTTTTCACAATTATAAAAGAAAATAGGCATCCCAGATTAAATAATTGTAGTAAAAAAATAAAATGTATATTAATATTTATATCACCACTCTTAGTAAGCCTATATATAGCAGCTACTAGCGTAGCTACGTGATGTAGCCAGCCAGTTCTCGCCATATAAACACCAGTCCAGACAAAAAATAAAACTAGAACTTGTCTCATGTAATAGATTCGCATATAAATTAATCCCAATAGGATGAGATGACCGATACCAAAAGGCACCCACCTAAACAAAAAAACTCGAGAGAAGATGGAGAGAGGAGTTAATAGTCCAAAAAGAATGAAGAGCCATCTCTGCATCCCCAGGCTTCGAGTCAACACGGCTAGCACGATCAAGAACCACCGCTTATCTCCGATGACTCTCCTTGAACGTTTTCGACAAGCTGTGTTTCGTCTGATGATGTTTTCTGCCCTGTCCAAGGCCACGCATAATGCTGCTGCCGGATCATCGCCGGATCATCTTGTAATGAAGAAGAGATCATCTTATTACCCTGCTGATCCTCATCACAGTGAAGCTGTCGCAGATTGTATAGAGTTTATCAAGAGATCATCATTGACTGATCACGATGAGAACAACCGTGACTCTACTGCTAGCAGTTCCTCTAGTGAGATGGCGGCCATGCCTGTCCCAGTCTTGTGAGATGGGTTTCGTTTCATTTGTGTCCATCCTTTTCTTCTTCTTCTTCTTCTTCTTCTTCTTCTTCTTCTTCTCCTTCTCTTTGTAGATTGATTGCTGTGTGATAATTGAGTTTATTAGCTTCTTGTTTGGAGGATATGATCAGTGCTGTGAATTGTAATCTTAAGGTGCGGGGTGATATATCTACAGCTCGCAATAAACCTCATTGCATACGGAAATCACAGAAATTGTAGATCATATTACTTCCTCAGATTTATTTTTTTGATCTTTTTCTTCGGCTTCTTTTTGTCTGACTTTATGAAATACTCTCAATGATGCGTTCCTTAATCTTCAATCTATTCCTTCTTTTTTTTGGGCTAGTTTATTGTCTGGTGGATTTCACAATATCAATGCATTCAGATTCCTTAGTAGATAATAAACACAATTATTATTATTTTTAATAACGGTTATAATCAAAATGTTTTTATTTTATTTTAAAGAATATTAAAAAATATTTCTTATTTTTAAAATTTATTTTTATATCATCGTATCAAAATATCTAAAAACTAAATAATTTTAAATAAAATATTTAAAATACCCACGGGCATTTGTGTTCATTGTAAAATTAATTAAAATATAAATTAGAGCAAAATATTTCTACCAAAACACATAATAAATAATGTGCTATATGTTTTTAGTGTCTCGTTTGAGAATTTATAGCAGATTTTTCTTTTAAAAAATGCTATCTATATTATTATTTTTTCTACACCATTATCTTTTTTCAATAGAAAGCAATTGAGCAGTAAAGATGATAAAGAGACCTGATGAAATGATTTATTAAGAAAATAATTGAAATCCTAAGATTGTGTTTAAATTGTTAAATTACATCTTATCGAAAAATAATTAAAATGAAATTTAAATCAGAATAAATATAAATCTTTAAAAATCTGAAAATAAAAGGTCGAATTAGGGGGGAGAAGTTTCCTATCCAACCTTGAAATGGTAGATGGGCCCTGGTCAGTGGTTGAATGATGTTTGACTGCTCACCGTAGGCAAATGGTCCCTCATTTTCACGGGAAAGCTGTCATTTGTTCCTGCTTTCCATGAAGAAAGCCCACATAAGACATTGACCAATTTCAGACGTTAGAATCTTCTTTGAGTCCCTACACTCTTGATCTCACACTGATTTCGTCCTCTATTTCTTTTATTAATACTATTTTCAAAACTACTGTTTTTAGTCCTTATTTCATCGGATAATTAGTTCTTCCAGTCAAATAAAAACAAAACAAGAAAATGATTTTAAAAGTAAATAATTAAGACGCGAACAAATAAAATAGAAATGACAAACTGGTATAAAATCAGAAGCAAAGATTAATATGAGGTTTTAACCAATTTCAGACCAGAAATCCAAAGCAAGCATTCATTTTATATGTAACCTTAACATGCCAGTAAATCTATCATGAAATAAAAAAATAAATGGTATCTTAATAATTAATTATTTTTTAAACTTACAAATTGTTTTTTTTTATAAAAAAAGCTTTGAAAGAGAAAACTACAAATATTAGGACTTTTCTTCTTCTTCTTTTCTTAGACAAACAAACCAACTCAATAATCAGTTGCCTCTATTAACAGCTGATGGGTCAGAACTTGTCAAAGTTTACGACATTTCAATGCATGTTTGATAGTTAGGTTGATATTGTTTTTGAAATTATTTTTCGTTTAGAATTGCATCAAAATGATGTATTATTATTTTTTTAAAATTATTTATGACATCAACATATGAAAATAATATAAAAAAATATTTTTTAATAATAAATAATAAAAATTATTTTTTAATTTTTTTCAAAAACGTTTTTAAAAAGTAATTATAAATAGGAAACTTAAAATCTGTGCAAATCTTAACAGAAAGCCCATGCTCTAAGTACAAATGGGCAAATCTTAACACAAAGCCCATTACTAAGTACAAATGGGCAAATCTTAACACAAAGCCCATTACTAAGTACAAATGGGCAAATCTTAACACAAAGCCCATGCTCCAAGTACAGATGCAATCCGTTAGAGGAGAAGAGTAAAACACAGGAAAGGGAAACTCATTTCTTATGCTTATTTTTTTTCACAAAAATAAATTCACGAAGTCCTCCATTTCTAATTGCTATGCCACAATTTCAACCGAACTAGGCCGGTCCGGGCAATATAAACCCGGGCCTCGTACTTCCCCATTACAGAACGCCAAAATTAAAACCCAGCAGGTAAGAATTCAGAAGCCAGAAGCTCTGTCTGTTCATCGGAAGCTTTAAACATTTTCTTGTTCAAAATCATTAACAATGGTTGGTACGTATTCAATTTTATTTTTTTTCCTGATCTCATCTTCACTCGTTTCTTTATACTTATTGTCTTAAATCAATGATTTTGTTTGTGTTTTCTTTTTTTAAAAAAAACTTAGGGACGCAACAAGAGAGAGAAGAGAAAGTATCATTAGAACTAACAGAAGAAATTCTTCAAAGCATGGAAACTGGCATGGTTTTTAGAGATTATGTATGTTTCTCTCTTTTTTAAAACATCCCATTTGATAATTCTTTCTGTTTTTCAGTATTACTCACTTTTTGTTTCATTATTGGTTACAGAACGGAAGAATTAGTTCCATGGATTTTCATAAGACATCAAGCTATCTAGTAACTGCTAGTGACGATGAATCTATTCGACTTTACGATGTTTCCGGCGCCGCGTAAGTTTTCTTTTCTTTTCTTTTCTTTTCCTGTAAGGTTGTAGCTTAAGGTTTTAATATTTAATAACATGTTGGTGGATTTTAGTTGTGTTAGAGTGATTTTGTCGTGACTGTCTTCAGAGCAGATGGCGGGCAAAAGGAATTTTTTTATATAAAAAAAATCGTATTTGAAGAAATTATTGTATATTTCGGAAATTCTATGCAGCAGGTGGATGTGTTAGCAAAGTGTGTGATTTAACTTCGGGAAGCAAAAATATTTGCTCGGATTTTTTTTATATGTTTTCAGGGTGAGTTGCTGTATATCTTTTTTTATAGAGTAAATCATTTTGCTTGCTGGGAGTTATAATGATTGCGAAACTGGGATGAAAATGCCAATCTTCTGTATATTTGACTCTTTGTGAATGAGAGATTCAGGAAGAGTGTTTGATAAGAATTTAAAGGGTTTTTTTATAAGCTACTTAAGCAAAAAAATTGTTTGAATTTTTATGTCATCATAGAAGTATGAATGTAATTATTTAAGGGAAGCGACATATCTTGTTCATAACAGACTGATATTTTCTTCTTATTTATGGTGGTTGTTGGACCTTGTTTTCTTATTGGCATGAATTATTGTTATTGAGACAACATGTTTAACTTCAGATGCTTGAAGGCGATTAATAGCAAAAAGTATGGGGTTGATCTGGTTTGCTTTACATCTGATCCTACAACTGTTTTATACTCCTCAAAAAATGGATGGGATGGTATATTTGCCACAACTTCATTTTTATATTATCCTTTTGATCATATATTTATTTTTCAAGGCTAGATCATGGATTTATGCTTGCTTTATCATGCTGTATTTAATACCATGCATATATCATGGAAGCAGAATCTCTGCGGCTTCTCTCGTTGAATGATAACAAGTATTTGCGGTATTTTAAAGGTCACCATGACAGGTAAGGTTTCCAATATCGATAGCATTTATTTCACTCCCTAGTGATTTGCTGGACATATCTTTGTCATGAAGTCACATTTCGTGCTGTTTTTCTTAGGGTTGTCTCGCTAAGCTTGTGCTCTCGCAAAGAATGCTTTATCTCTGGCTCTCTAGATCGAACTGTTTTGCTTTGGGATCAACGAGCTGAAAAGTGCCAGGTTGATAACTTGGAATACAGATGCTTGCTTAGATAAATGTGCTCTTTATTCATCTTGTATTCTGATTCTTTGTCTATGTTGCAGGGTCTTTTACGTGTACAAGGAAGGCCTGCTGCAGCATATGATGATCAAGGGATAGTCTTTGCAATTGCATTTGGAGGATACATTAGAATGTTTGATTCTCGCAAGTATGAAAAGGTTAGTGTTTATGCATGAAAACATGTAAAGAGGATTACCTGTTGCATAAGTAACTTCACAACTATTTAGCAAGGATTTCTTTGTTTCAGGGTCCTTTTGAAATCTTTTCTGTTGGAGGAGACGTATCTGATGCAAATGTGGTAAAGTTCAGCAATGATGGAAGACTAATGCTCTTGACTACCATGGATGGGTATATTCATGTGCTCGATTCATTCCGTGGAACTCTTGTGAGTCTGAATCAGGGTTTTCTTAAATACATTTTCCTTTTCTTATTAAATGAGGAAGATTTTATATGATGAGTCATGAACAGTACAATGAGTCTCCCTGACCTTCTTCCATATTCATTGTTGTATTAGTTATCAACATACAATGTGAAACCAGTTTCAATCAATTCCACATTAGAAGCATCTTTCAGTCCTGAAGGGAAGTTCGTTGTATCAGGTATTGCATTTGCCACCAGTTCTTTTGGGGTTGAGGGGACACTAATTTGAATCTTTTTTCAGTTAGTTGGTACCTCAAATTTACATGTACTGAAGAGCTTCACAGCGGTGCTGTGTGTAAAATTATTATTCAATGGGATCAATCCCGCACATGGACTGTAACATCAGAAATAGAAAGAAAAAAAATTGGACCCGAGTGTATTGGATATATCAGGCTGGGATAGATTTTTTGTGGATATTACAAATATCCACGGGTTGTTCTTAATTAGAACTAAGATTTGAGCACAATAAATTAGCTCAAAACTTGTTATAACCATAATAATGAATTGGCTAAAATAGAAAAATAAATTGGAAAAAAAAGTAATGAACATATAACAACAAATTAAGTTTTGAATAGCAAAAAAATGAGAGAAAGAAGTATTTATACCAAAGACTTTCTAGAATATATTGTTACACTGTCAGTGGTCTATATAGGGTATACAAGTTGGGCCAGGTTGCTATGGTTTAAGAAATCCTGACCTACCACCTGACCTGTGATATCCTTTTCTAAGGTTTTTTGATCCTCTATCATCTATAATATCCACATTATATGAATTTAACGAGTTGGGTTGGGGTAGATAATGTAAATATTATAGATGGCCCCTTTGCATTTTTGAAAACTGCTAGAAAATTTATCTGACATCAAACCTAGAATTCTCAGGTTTTAATAGGTAAGGCTTCCCTGTTGTGACTCCGTGCACTAACTTTACTTTGTTGTTCTGATATTTTGACAGGTTCAGGTGATGGCCGAGTGCATGCTTGGAGTGTAAGGAGTGGGAAAGAAGTACAATAACCATTACTCTCTTACATATTTTCAATTTGTTCCTTGATTTACATCAGACTTAGAGATCTCTTTTCTATGTTGTGTAGGTCGCGAGTTGGGTGACATACGAAACTGAGCCTCATGTGATAAAATGGGCACCTGGAAGTCTTGTGTTTGCTACTGGGTCTTCTGAGCTATCATTTTGGATTCCGGACTTGTCTAAATTAGCAGCTTATGTTGGAAGGAAGTAGAATTTCTTCAGTACTGCCCTTACAATTTCAACCTTTATGCAGTCATGAGGTTTATTGCTTCATTTATTTATTTATTGATAAAATTACCAACAAATCTTGAATCTAGTGCTTGATTTTCCTCACATCTTTTTTCAGAAAATACAGTTCCTCTCCTTGCCTATCGGGTTTCAATTATTGTAGGGGCTGTTTTTTGTTTTGGGTAGTGGCAATCGACTACGCACTGTATAAATCATCATCGCTCAACTTTCGAGCTTTTTTTGAGGTTGTAGATGATAAGTTGCTTGTGGGCTGTTACAGTATCAACCTCGAAGTGTTCCATGGAAAGCATATTGAAGTTCAGGTACCAAAATGTAACATTCTACAATACCTTGTAACCTTTTGATTGTGAAGCCATTACATGGTCACGAATTATAAGCAGGCCAATGAACGTATATACTGAATTTCTTAGTTCTTGTACTCATCAATAGAATTAAATTTATGCTTTATGCAATCTACCAGTGCTTCAACTTAATTTCCTCAAGTCTGTGTGTAAATGTAAAGGCACTTATTTCTATTTTCTTGCTGATTATATCTGCAATAGTTTCTAGTAGCTTATTTACATATTATATTATAGCTACACCACACCCTCTATGCTCTAACACCGCCTTCCTGTGTGGGTTTTACTAGCCAATTACATGCGCTATTCTGTGAGTGCAATTCCTAGTTATTTTTAAAGCAAGAGAAGAACGTGATGGTATTATGAATAATTTTTTTGTATCATGAAATATTTTTATTGAGGATTAGCAAACTGATGTGTTCATTTAATGAAATAAAGCAGAATTATATGTACTGTTAACGTTAATCAAAAGCTAAAGTGGATGCATATGTTTGATTTAAAGAGCTCTTTTCAAGTTTATTTCTTAAAAAATTTAGCGACTTCCCTTACCTCTCTTATGGCCCAAGGATTAAAACGTGAAATAAATGAAGTTTGAGATTGAAAATAAAAAATAGAATTGTCCAAACTAAAATGAAAATTAAAATTGAGGAACTAAAGTCTTGATTTACAAGCCTTTTGAATGATATACATGAAAAAACAAATTGTCAATTACTGACAATGTCAAATCAAGTCCATGTTATTTACAATTTGTCTTTTGCAATAATTTAAATTTTTTCCATGCAAAATCATCTTGTCATCGTAATCCCAAAATAATCTCTACACCTCAAGATGTGCAAACAAGAAATCCATAGAGTGAAGGGGTGTTCGTTTTAGAACTGTTTTTTTTTTAAATGATTTTTTTATTATCTTAAAGTAATTTGTTTTTGGTATTTTAAGATTATTATGTGTTGATGTCAAAAATAATTTTTAAAAAATAAAAAGATATCATTTCAATGCATTTATGAATGAAAAATAACTTTAATCACCTTCCCAAACAGACATGGACAAAAATAAAAGCACTTTCAAGGATCAAACTATAATTTACAACTTTAAAGTAAGAAAAAAAAATAAATTTGACAAACTAAGAAGGAAATTAGTTGCTTACGAAGGAGATTTCGTCTATATAATAATTGCTAATGGTCTCTTTGTTGGTGTTAATAATAAATGTTAACGTGAATCTGTCATTGGCCATTTTGCGTTGTTGGATGGTAGCAGGACAAAACAATATTATCATATCTCAAGAAACTTTTATCACTAGTTTAAGTATAAACGAATTAAATAATAATAATAATAATAATAATACGAATTAAATAATAATAATAATAATAATAATAATAATAATAATAAATATATGTTTTTAACTCATTGACTAAGTGCACCTTAACTGCTGAAACAATTACTCTGAGAATTAGGATAGAGTTTTCTTTCGAGGTTTCCTTATCCTCTTTTCTTTTATACATTCTTTCCTTTCTTTTATTTATCGTCTCTCTTTCTTTCTTTTTTGTATGAAATATTAAGATTACATTTCCCCTTTAATGCCGGGCCTAGCCAGATCAGTCCAAAGTATCCACCCAGTCTCCAGGTCATACACCAAGTTTTCATAATTAACCAACACAATTAATTGTGGGAAAATACAGTAGCAATCCACACTGAGAATAGCTACAGTATTTCCCCACATGATTTAGTTTTTAGGATAATATATATATATATATATATATATATATATATATATATATATATATATATATATTCCTTTATTTTATTTTACTAATATAAATA
Organism: Salix caprea; assembly: GCA_964035475.1. NCBI lineage: Eukaryota > Viridiplantae > Streptophyta > Magnoliopsida > Malpighiales > Salicaceae > Salix > Salix caprea. Next base: position 11,950,287 of record OZ037750.1, on the reverse strand, counting down.
ATATTAACATGGGTTCTTTTTTCTTGTTTTTTCCTTTCAGATTTTTATAAATGCACCGAACAAGTCGGCCCAGCAAGGTTAAGCTTTAGACACTCGAGATTGGATGCAGATTTATGATGCAATCTAACTCTTCGATCTGTGTCCAGTTGTGAGTTTGGATGTTATGACAACCTTTTCCTTCATATACTACTGCACTAAATCAGCTTTAGAACTCATTGAAATCAAAGTATCAGGTTTAACAACTTATTTAGCGGTGCCAGAGTCCGAGGTAGATCTGCAAGCTTTAAAGCAGAAGGAATACCATGGACAAATTATCTGGTCTTTGAATCTCCACTTGCTTATCTAGGATTTCTGCATAATAATGATTTTGTTAGAAATAATATAAATTATATTATAAAGTTTCAATTAACAATTTAAATTTTTAGTTGAGATGATTTTTTAATATGATATTAAAATCTTGTTAATACAGTAGTCATGAGTTCAAATTTCACCACCCTTATTTTATTTGATAAAAATCAAATACAAAGTAGTGTGAATTTATGTGCAAATTTCAAGCCTAAATTTTTTAATTTAATAATATATTTAAAAAATAATATAAATCATATTTTGTATTCTTAAAATGGTTTCTTAATCATTTTTACCGTAGAACAATTGCTAATGTTTTACAGGTCCCATTTAAGCAGCCTGTTGACTGGAAAAGTCATGGATATACTACTAATGTCTCAGTATTTTTTATCGAGATTATTGTAGTTAAATAAGAAGAAGAAAAAAAACATTGAAGAGATGTGGGTATACTGCTAATGTTTATCTGCTAAAGTCGCACGCATAAGCAACAAGTTGAAATGAAGGTGAGATGATTGCTCCTGCCGCAGAGCATCAACTCATGGATCTCGTATATGCAAGGCAACTCATGAATGGCAGTGGAAAAGCTTACAACCAAATTACCAGTTTGTGTTAAAAGAGGCAAGGATGAGACCAACTAGAAACTAACCTCTGGAATACTTGCCATGAAACTGGCTGAAAGCTGTGATGTAAGCCATGCCTCACCTTACTGGTTCGGGCCATTACGTATTCCAAGCTTCAGAAAGCTCTAAAGATCTTGGATCTACAACTAAATCTTTTTACATCTATCCACCAGGAACAGAAGCACTGTCTATGGTTTCCTCACTGAGACTCTCCTCATCATCTCTCCAAAGTTGAAGGCCTTGAATGACAAAGGGGCCATCCCAACCCTAAAGTGTAAGAAATATGCCAAACCAAATGAAGGAAAGCATCCATCCGAAATCTTATCGACGGAGACCCTTTTCAGTGATAAATCTATTTCTGGGAAGTAATCTAAGTTTCGCCACCTCTAACACAGATATTAGGGGACCCTTTAAGATCTCTGTAAAGATACACTTCACCTGCATCCATGGCTATTTCAGTGAGAATAGTTGAGAGATCGAGCTTCCTTGGCCAACAAATCAACTGGTCGTGTCTAATTTCTGATACTAACCCCAGCAAAATTGTGGGTGATGGGTTCAGACTTCAAGAGATACTCTCTCTTCTACTACAACTGCGCATGTTATTCACTCAAAACTTGTAATGGAACTAGCTAGCTAGCTAGCTAGCAGTATTTTGAGGGCTCTGGGTGAAGTCTACAAGACCTATCTTGTTCGATTTCTGTAGTCCGAACAGTGACCTTAAAACCTCAGAAATCTGTCACTCGAGTCTATAATACAGTTCTCTACACAACACAGATTCACAACAGCCCAGGACTTGGGCCAGTCCTTCCATGGAGTTTTTTCGTTTCTTTTACTATAATTATAAAAACTCTCATGTATTGAAACCATTAAAAATTACGTTTTTCATCTATGTTTCATAACAATTTCTATTCTTGACATTTGTTTTATTTAGATTTTTTATTTGATGTAGATAAAAAAACATAATTTATGGAGGGAAAATTCACATCAAAGTGTGATATAATATATATATTGTAATTATCCCCTTTTCTTTTCCTCTTTTTCTTACAGCATGGCCTAGGGCTCCTCCTACGTATGAATGGCAGATAGCTTTTGTACACTATAGCCGTTCTGGAACAGAACTCTTCTTGTCCCACAGTACGGTATTCATTAGTCTGTCTCTTCGCTTGCATGTGTGTAGAGGTAGAGCCAGTTATATGCAGCAAGAGTGATGGGTCCCATATGGAGGAGAACTTGCAAACTGTGCACTTTTATCCAGGCCCAATTATTGAAATTGAATCAGTTCTCCCATAATAAATATTATATATATATATATTAAAAATATATATTTTTTTTAAATGTCATGTATTTATTAATAAAAAACATTTTTAAAAATAATATTTTTAAACAACAAATTCTTTCAAATTTTACCACCCAATTCTCATTCAACTAATCCCCACTTATATCTAAAAGTTTGATGTCCAAATGTGATTATGTATTATTTTATTTTTTTGAAGAAATGGGATTTTATATAATTTATCGATAATAAAAATCTACAAGATGACGTTAAGAAAATGGATATATATGATTTTGTGGATATCATGATTTTTCGAGTAAGAAATGTTCCTTCAAATACTGTTTCACTATGTAAAAGCAACAATACCATTAATTTATTGCCAGAAAATTTGAGCCATTAAAACATGAAATTAGAATTATTGTAGAGATAGAAAAATAGTTTTATAAGAAAAAACCTAATTTAATTGACATTCTTTTATAATAAATTAATTGGCATCTAATACATACAAACCGTATAGTTTAATTTGATTGAATTGGGCGAGGAAGTGCTCATTTCGATATATGGTTTTAATTCCAATAGACCAAACAAAAAGCAGAATGTACAATGAATGAAAAATCACAACATTTCTTACTCCATTTATATGGATCAAGTAAAACAAAAAGGCAAAGCGACGAAAAATAAAACCCTAGATTTTGTTCTGAAACATAGAATACTTTATTTTTTTTATTCAGGAAATTTGAGTTAAAAAAAAAACTTTATATTTAAATGCAATCTTCTCCATCTAGAAAACTAAAAAACCACTTTTTGATTTTTTTAATTTATACCGAGTTTGGAAAACACATTTTAGAGCTTCTCCATAAATTTTCAATATATCTTTTCTAGTGTTATCCAAATTAAAAAAATATAATAATATTTTTTTATATGTAAGCAAAGGAATTAAAATTATTTTTCTATATTTTCATATCTAGACAACGTCATAAATTTGATTTTTATTATAAATATAATGTAACTATTTTTAAGATGACTATTATAAATTATAGTTTTTTTTTTTTTTTTTATGAAAATAGTTATAATCTTGATGTATTTTTTTTATCGATTTTTTTCTTTTTTTAGAAAAAACTTGTTCCTTAGCCCTTTTCTATACCAATTCATCAAAGTTTTGTGTTGTATTGTTTAAGACAAAATAGGGTATGCCTATAGTTGAAATAGTTTGGTCCACTCTTATTTCATGGGTTGATACCATAGGCTTATCATAAACTATATTTCTATTTGGTTCATCGCTTGCACCCACCTCCAACCACATGACGATCGCGAGGGAGATGAGTCCCCTTTTATAATAGTGATGGGATATATTTTTCGCATTTCTATTGTTGTTTTTGAGTTTAGTGATAAGAGTTGTTTAGAAATGGAATAATACTTTATTTAAAAAATAATAATTGAATAAAAAAAATAAAAATAGAGCTTTATGTTAAAATAGGATAATCTCCATTCCAAATTTGCTCATGAGTTTGAACAGCACATTTCAAAGTTTTTTCACAATTTTTCAATATAAGCTGTTTTTATCGTTTTCCAATGCAAAAAAAAAATGAATAACACAATTTTTTAAATATATACAAGCACTTTTAGCAATGTACACGATAAAAAATATTGTTCTTATATTTACATATGTAGTTAGTATTATTAGTTTAGTATTATAAATCTAATATAAAAAGTAGATAACAACATAGTTTGCTAATTTTTAATTTAATTTAAATGAAATAAAATTAATGTTTTATAATTGGATTATCATGAATATAAAATATTAAGATGACTATTATAAATATTGGTTTTGTGTAAGATAATTTTAATTACGATGTATCTCTTTTTTTTCAATGAAAAACTTTGTTTTCACTTTTTAACAAATGAACACTTTATCAATTGTTTATTAGAGATGAAAAACTGAAAAAAAAACTACAGATGGAACATATATTTTTATGAATGAACTTATCTTGAAAACTTATTCTTTTTTGAACATTAATATGTTTTCAGAATTTTGAATAGAACCCAAATTTGTGGATTTGTCCATGTTTGATTAAGGTTTTGCTGGGTCCCTCCATGAAAATTTAGACGTGACATGTTCAATGGGGCTTATATATGGAACATATAAATTATATATATAAAAAGAATATGCTTATAAATTAAACGCATCCGATTTCACAATATACATGTAAATTAGTGCCGAGCAAAAAACTCAAAAAACTAATCCAAAAAAATCAACTATTAAAAAAAATCTAATTAAACCGATTAGAATATTTTTAATCTTTTTGGTTCGGTTCAATTTTGGTTCTTATGGCTAAAATTGGTAAACCAAAACCGAACCAAATCATTTCAAATTAAAAAAAATATATATTATAAAAAAACTTTGTATCCTTTAGGTTCGCTTTAAATTTTATATCTGATTCAATTTTAATGAAATGGGAGAAGGGAAAGATTTAATTAAAAAAAAAAAAAAACAATGTAGTATTTTCTAGCTTTTTATGAAAGAACCCAACCGAAACCGTTTGGTTTAAACCGGTTTTGATTTGGTTTTATTTTTTGTAATCATAATTTTAATTTTATTATTTTTGTAGATAAAAACCCAACCCAACCTAACTGAAAATAATTGCCCCCTAATGAAAATGATTGAAAAATATTATTTAGTGTTGAAGACAGTGCTCTTAATTAGCAAAATAGAATATTGTGCACAAGTAATTACTATTGTGCTTCTCAATATCCAGCATTTATTACATAACGGGATTATTCCCGTTACTGTCCAATTTTCAGCTTAACTTACATTGTATATAAACTTCACTGTATCTTTATCAAGCTTATGACAAAATAATACAATATTGCTGTAATTTCAGCAATCTTCTTTTATTCCAGAACTCACGTTCTTCTTATCAATTACATATCAAATTCTTCATGGTATCAGAGCTGTGATTCAGCTCCTTAACATCCAATTTTTTTTTTCTCCCGATTCTCTACCATTGACAGCCATGGACTGTCAAGAATCTGGGCATACTCCTCAAAAAATTTCTTCTTCAAGCATCGACAGTGATGCACATTCATCTCAAAGGGTGACCACAGTGTTGCTCAATGAATTCAATTACTTACCTTGGTCAAGAGCAGTGACCATTGCCCTTGGATGAAGGTCTCGGTTGGGATTTATCAACGGGAAAGACAAAGCTCCCGATAGCAGCTCCCCAGACTTTGAAAATTGGTTGGCCAAAGACCAAATGGTAATGTCCTGGATTTTGAACTCCATGGAACGCCAACTTGCTGAGATGTTCAGCTACTACCAGTCCTCACTGGAATTATGGGAAGCAGTGAAGGATATGTATGGAACTCAAAACAACTCAGCCCGTGTGTTTCAAATCCAACAAGAAATTGCAGGTCTTCACCGAAATGGGCAGCCCTTCGTAAACTTGTTGAGCAAATTCAAAGGGTTGTGGAACGAATTGGACACCTACAGACCACACTCAATAGACCCTATTGTTCTTCGATCTCGCAGGGAAGAGGATCAAATTTTTCAACTTCTGGCTAGCCTAGGATCGGACTATGAAGATCTTAGGAGCCACATATTAATGAATGACGAGCTTCCCTCATTAAAGAGTGTATGTGCAACCATCCAAAGAGAAGAAATTAGAAGGAAAGTGATGACCCGAGACAACCCATCAACAATGGCAGAAAACCGAGCTTTTGTTGCCCAGAAAATGGCAGAACAGGGGACCCAAAAATTTGCAGACAAACAACCCATCCCGAGCAATTTCAAAGGTAATCGTTCTAACCTCAAATGCAATTTCTGCAATGCAATAGGTCATACAATCGATCGGTGCTGGAGCCTTCATCCCGAGCTCAAACAGAATCGCCACAGTGGTAATCACAAGAAATTTGTGAAATACAAAGCCAATGTTGCTGCCACTGATCCCAGGTACTCTAATCCCATGTCTTTGATAAACGAATTTGCAAATTTCCTTCAAGAGAAAGGAAATTTTGGAGGAGAAGAAGTGTCGGCTGAAGACGCCAGTGCGTTGATTAGCAGCTTTAACGGGCTGTCAACCCGTGATGTGGCTGGAAACGCTGCGTTTCCAAGCAATCTGTCAAACCGTGGGAAGGCTGGAAACGCTGCGTTTTTATCCAAGTTTGGTGGGACATCCACCAGCCTATCAAACCGTGGAAATGCAGCTGGAAACGCTGCGTTTTTAAGTAACTTTGGTGGGTCATCCACCAGTAATGGTTCCGGTGGAAATGCAGCTGGAAACGCTGCGTTTTTGAGTAATTTTGGTGGGTCAAACCGCGAGCATGCGGAACAATTTGAAGGTAATTTTTCTGACCGCGAGAATGTGGAAAATTTTGAAGGTATTTATATTGCTCTTTTAACTGCATTAGAATTGAGTAAATTTCATGATATTTGGGTTGTGGATTCTGGTGCTAGTGATCACATGACACATAATTTAAATAAAATTCATGACTTTACCCCGTTCCCGATACCATCTTTTGTTTCAATTGCAAATGGGTCTACGGCAGCAGTAAAAGGCAAAGGAAAAATTAAAATTGCGTCAACAACTATTAATTTCGATATTTTATATGTGCCTTCTTTTCCATTTCAGTTATTATCTGTTCGAAAGTTAACTATTTCCCTTAATTGTGATGTTATATTTACTCCATTTAAGGTGATTTTTCAGGACCATCACGCCAAACAGAAGATTGGTGAAGGATTTTATTTGAATGGTCTCTATTTTTTCTGTGATTCTGAAGTTTCGAAAGGATTACAAGCTGTTTATTCTCCGATCAATGATCATCAGTTGTGGCATTTTCGTCTGGCTCATGCATCCGATTTCGTCATCTCCAAAATAAAACCCAATTTGCCAAAAAGAACGTATGATTGTGAGACGTGTCATTTTTCCAAATCAAGTAGACTTCCATTTAAATTATCTCTGTCCAAAGCATCTCAGGCTTTTGAACTTATTCATTCAGATGTATGGGGACCTTTTTCAATTTCAATTGATGGTTTTAAATACTTTGTTACATTTATCGATGATTTTTCAAGAGTTACATGGCTATATTTGTTAAAATCAAAAACTGAAGTTCTTTATTGTTTTAAAGAGTTTCACCAACTAGTTTCTACCCAATTTTCCACACATATTAAAATTTTTCGATCTGACAATGGCTCAGAATTTACATCTCATGCTATGGAATCTTTTTTAACTTCTAATGGAATTCTTCATCAAACTAGCTGTGTTAATACTCCTCAACAAAATGGAATTGCTGAACGCAAAAATCGGGATTTATTAGAAAAAACTAGAGCTTTAATGCTTCAAATGAATGTTCCGAAAAATTTTTGGTCCTATGGAATTCTTACGGCCACTTATATTATTAACCGCTTACCCAGTCAAGTACTGGATTTTCAGTGTCCTCTTGAAATTTTGCAGGGTAAAATTCCCAATACCTCGCACCTGAAGGTTTTTGGGTGTCAATGTTTTGTTCACCTACATCCAAATCAACGTGACAAACTTGATCCACGCGCTTCCAAATGTATTTTCTTGGGATATTCACAAACCAAGAAAGGATATAAATGTTATGATAACATTAGTCAGAAGCTTTATGTCAGCCGGGATGTTAGATTTGTTGAAACCACTCCTTATTTCACTGACTCTAATCAGGGGGAGTCCTTGGAAGACTTAGTCCCTCTTCCTAGAGCAGAGATCTGCAGCATCGACTTGCCTAGGCCCGCTAGGCCCATTATGTCAACGGTCATACCGGTAGACGATACTCCATCTACTATCATACCTCTAGAACCGACATCCCCAAATTCACCAGATGAAGTGCCAGCTCCAAGACGCAATCCTCCGAGAACTCGACAGTGTCCCTCCAAATTTCAAGACTATGCAGCTTATGCGGTCAGGTATCCGGTCTCAAATTATTTGGATTACTCAAAATTATCACCATCGTATTCTGCTTTTTTGTCAGCAATATCCAATGATCATGAGCCCAGAAATTTCGCTGAAGCTCAATCTCACCTGGTATGGCGAAAAGCTATGGAGGAGGAACTAACCGCACTAGCTGACAATAATACTTGGAGTCTGGTTCCCCTTCCCAAAGGTAAACACGCAGTTGGCAGTCGATGGATATACAAGACCAAGTTCAACTCAGATGGATCTGTTAATCGATATAAAGCGCGCCTTGTGGCTCAAGGGTATACCCAAGAATTTGGTGTTGATTACAAGGAGACATTTGCTCCTGTTGCCAAAATGACCACGGTACGCGTTCTTTTATCTGTTTCTGTCAATAATGGCTGGTTCTTATCGCAAATGGATGTAAAAAATGCCTTTTTACACGGAGATCTTGAAGAAGAAGTTTTTATGAAGCTACCTCCTGGCCACTCACTAAGTTCCACTCCTAATTTGGTATGTAAACTTCATAAATCTATTTATGGGCTCAAGCAAAGTCCTCGCGCATGGCATGCAAAACTTAGTGGAGCCCTTGCTACATTAGGGTTTACGAAAAGTTCTGCAGATTCTTCTTTATATATTCGGTTTAACAATGATGATAAATTGATGGTTCTTATTTATGTCGATGATTTAATTATCTCAGGAAATAATATTGAATCTATTTCTACATTGAAGAAAACTCTTCAACAATTATTTCCGATTACAGATCTTGGTCCCTTAAAATATTTTCTTGGGATTGAAATGGCCTCATCTACGAAAGGCTTTTTTCTTAATCAGCGTAAGTACACGCTTGATGTGCTTCAAGACGCAGGTATGCTTTCAACTAAACCTTCCGCTACTCCTGTTGATAGTAAACTAAAATTATCTCTTGCAGGTCCGGCTCTTCCCTCGCCTAAATATTATCAACAACTTGTGGGCAAACTTATCTATCTGACGATTACCCGTCCGGACATTACCTACGCTGTCAGTCTTGTAAGCCAGTTCATGCATGCTCCAACCATCCATCATCTCAGCATGGTCAAGCGCATTTTGCGATATTTAAAAGGAACTATTGGCCGCGGCATTGTCATGACCAGAAACAACCATACCAATGTCATGGGCTACACCGACTCTGATTGGGCTGGAAATCAACTTGATCGGCGCTCGACTACTGGATACTGCATGTTTGTTGGAGGTAATCTTGTATCTTGGAAGAGCAAAAAACAACATGTTGTCGCTCGCTCCAGTGCCGAAGCTGAATACCGTGCCATGGCGGCTGCAGCCTGTGAACTTGTGTGGCTTCGCAGTCTTCTAACCGATATGGGTTGTGCATCGGCCAGTCCGATGAATCTTTTTTGCGATAATCAAGCTGCCATGCACATTGCTAAGAATCCGGTGTTTCACGAAAGAACTAAACACATCGAAGTTGATTGTCATTTCATTCGTCAACAAGTTCAATCTAACAACATCACTACACATTATGTGCGCACCAGTGATCAACTTGCCGATGTGTTTACCAAAGCTGTGCCATCCTCCCAGTTTCATCGTCTATTATGCAAGCTTGGATCTATAAACCCTCTCGATCCAGCTTGAGGGGGAGTGTTGAAGACAGTGCTCTTAATTAGCAAAATAGAATACTGTGCACAAGTAATTACTATTGTGCTTCTCAATATCCAACATTTATTACATAACGGGATTATTCCCGTTACTGTCCAATTTTCAGCTTAACTTACATTGTATATAAACTTCACTGTATCTTTATCAAGCTTATGACAAAATAATACAATATTGCTGTAATTTCAGCAATCTTCTTTTATTCCAGAACTCACGTTCTTCTTATCAATTACATATCAAATTCTTCATTTAGTTTCTAGCTAGAACTGAATGGCAGGTGATAGTCATGGTGTAGAAGACGCTTTACAGACGGATAATTAATATTGTGGTGAAAGGACGTTTAAGAAATAAATTAAATATCAAAAGGGAAAGGAAAAACTTAAGGAGAAGAAAACAATGGTCTTCCACAAAGAAAACAATGGCCATGTACACAATTTTACAAAGTAGAAAAAAAAAAGAGAGTTGGAGATAGCCAAAGAGGATGGTAAGAAATTAAGCATTTACATCAAGCCTGAAGATAAAGAAGGAATAGATCAGAGATATATAATTAACATAAATGGATTACGCTGTCCCTTATTAGTTCAATCATTATACCCGCATCATATCATTGCCAAATCTTTTCCTCCTGTACACAGCAGCACCACATGATATGATCCCAGAAAAACCCTAGCTCAAGCACTACTGTAGCGTAGGGTGCACCAGCACTAACTTCACTTAACCAATGATTTCAAGCCAGGGGTCCCACTGTCCACAAATCACCTCTTCTTGCAACTGTCTAGAGCACCCACCATATGATCTCGTTGTTCTTGGTTGGTGGATGAAACTTTGAGACAGTTATGATGCCAAACTAAGGTTATATAGACGCTATGTACTTTACAGATGCTTGTTAGTGGGTTATACACCATATTTGGTTTCAATTTCCTTAAAACCAACAAAAAAATTACCATAGCATAAGCATTATTATCGGAAAAGATTTCAAAAAAAAAAGAAGAAACAATCATTGGAAAAATGAATAAAGCAACACAATCACCTCCTAATGAAGTACTTTGCATGACAAGTGTTGAGTACACAAACACTAAAAGTTTTCAATAAACAAGTGTCCGGCAAGAAAACACCATAGGAAGGACGTAAAATAGTACTAATTAACTAGTGGGGGTACCTAAGTGGAATATGATCATAAGAAGATTAGAATTACACAAGGCGGAAGACTAGAGAGGGGGATGATATTCAGAGACTTTAATAATCTTGTTGCTGGCCATTGTAGGAGTAGAGGCTAAGCTCCAAGGAAGTACGAGAAGAAGTGGCGTTGCCATAATCATCAGAGCCATACCAGCTACTGTAATAAAAGTCTGGGTTAATGTTGTTGAAAGAGGCATTGATGTCCTCACCATGCATGGGAAATAGGGGAAGAGTCTCAATCTTTTCAGCTGCTTCCAGGTCTTGATCAAATACAGTATAGGATGAACTACTGTAAGGGTTAATGCCAACCCGCGATCCATAGTTAATGTTGCTCATGGATTCACCTTCAGCTCCATTGCTACCACCAGCTGGTACTGAACATTCCTGATGAAGCAAATAAAAACAGAAGAAAGAGAGGATTAATCAGGAGAAGAAGAAAAAAGAGTATATTTTTCAGTCCTTTTCTAGCCGTGTTTTTTGTCCCAAACCCTGTTTATAGAGAAAGAAGAAACGTGCTGTTCCAATTATTTTGCAAGGAAGCCAGAAAAGTTTCTGCCCTTTCTGTAGACGTTATTAAGAAACTTTTTAAAGCAAAAACTTCTTCTATTTCGCCTCTGCCTTTGTGATTGTAGTGTGAAGGCAAGATCTGAGTGGATGTTGGTATAAAGGTGCCTAAAAATTCACACAGCATACAGTATTCCACATGGGGTGTAACTTTTATGTTGATTTCTTGCCATTTTAATACCTATACTAGCAAAGGCATATAAGTACACCAACTTCAGCATCATCAAGAAGATCTTATCAGAGGCATAAAGTCACTAACATTTTCTGGGTCATCATTTCTTACCCAATTTTTTTTCTCTTGCATGGTTACAGAGCCATATCCATAGTTATCTGTTTGCCCAACGGTAACCGCACCAGCATTTGAAGAAGCAGAAGAAAACCCTGCAAAAATGTCAACACAAGACACGTAAAATAAACAAAAACTCAAGTCTAGCAAGCTAGCCAGCCACAATATATAGCACCGCAACAAAAAGAAAAGGATAAAAGTTAGAATAACAACCAGGGTTATTATTGCTACTGGAGTACTTGTAAGAGTAATAATCTTCAGGTTTCAAGGTAGTTCTTTGTTGCGTGGGGACATCATTGGTGAACCTTTTCTTCTGCCTCTCACGAGCTTTATGGTTCTGAAACCAATAAAAGACATTCTTGCCTTCAATCTTGCCGTACTTTCTAAGCCTAGTAGAGATCTGCTGAATCTCAGCTCCATTTGGGGACCTAACACCTTTGATGTAGTACAGTTCCTTCAATATTCTTATCTGGTCAGTTGTGGGAGTCCACCTTGTACTGGTTTGCCTGCAAATAAAGTTTCCTTTGGCACCACCATTATTATCCTCGTTTGGGTGCTGTTGGTTTTGTTGCTGTTGAGGTTCCATGATGGATTGAGAAATCAGAAGAAAACAAAGGGATGAGAACAAAAAAGCTAGGTAGAAGAGAGAATGAGCAAGAGATATAAGAGGTGGGGTAGGTGCAGAGAGTTGCGCATGAATTAGTTCATGAGACTGGGGGGGGTGGGGGGGATTATATATATTGCCTTGGGCCATAAAAAGGGACTTTCCAAGAGAGGGCTAAGATGCACATGCGATGAAGAGATGGAGGAGAGGATATCAGAGAAATATCTGACAGAGAAGGACTGAAGTTGACAGTGAAGTGTTCATTTGAAGAGAAGGGACAAATAAGAGCTTAGAAAGGGGGGCATCAGTGGAATTACTTGGATCAAAAGGCATGACGAGGTATGATATAATTAAAGCTTCCTAGAGAGAGAGAGAGAGAGAGAGAGAGGGATTGGAAAAGGAAGGAAGGAGTGAGTGAGTGGGGCTTCTGAATGAATGAATGAAAGTCATAAAATGATGCAGTGTATGTGATTTAGAGCTCATGCATGGGGGAGGTTAGGTTATTCTTTTAATGAAGATATATATATGATCCTCCTCTTTGACCAGGCCAGAAGATAAATATTCTTCGTACTTAGGGCACTGTCATGGGCAAAACTGTAAATGTCTTCGAACACTTCAAGTTCATGGGGTCCAAGCGAGGGGAAACAGATGCATGGCCATACATGCAAGGAAACAAGAGGTGTTCATATCTTCTTGGCCTACTTGGATCTCTCTTTCTGTCACAATCTTTCCATTTAGTGCTTCTATCTGTTGTCGCTTTTAATATTATCTTTATCTTAGGATCATATCCTCTGCGAGAATTCCTGGAATTTAAGCATCTAAACTGGTTTACGATAGCCTTGCGGACCAGCTAGACAGGGGACCGCCCTGAGTTGTGTGCTAATGTCCAGGTAAAAGCAATTACTCTGAGTTGGCTAGCGAGTACAACCTGATCATAATAACATTTGATAGTGAGTGTCTAGATATATGCAATCAAATTAAGAACTCAGCTTGGCGATTGCAAAATACTGAACCTTTACAGACAGACTTCTCAATGCTGAACATGATGTTCTAGCTAGCTAGCTAGGGCAATATATATTTGTTGGAACACAACCATGATTCATGAGCTCTCTGTTTGAATCTCTTCTAACCTCTAACTTGGGGGAAGAATTAACATGATAAAATAAACAAATAAATAACCATGTCGTAGATCTCTCCTTAATTCCATGCATCTTGTTTCATTCTGATCCAAGCTATAAAATCCTTCCAATACTGAATAGCATGTCGTCGTACATAAATGGTCGATCGAAGAAACCAGTTACTGTGGAGGAAAATTTGATGAGTTTTGCAGTACAATAACTTGCATTTGATAATCTTTACATGCAACATTCTATTTATTTTCATTTTTTTTGCAGATGCATGCGAGTGATTCTGGTATATATGGATGATCACGCCAATCTTCCCCCAGTCAAGTTTAATCAAAGCAACTGGTTAATCAATTTGCTGTCACATTCCATCAGCCAACTCGCCTGGCTCGTTAATCTGAATCAGTCTCATGAACTACCAAACGATTTATCTTCTGAATCATCGTCAACATCGCTAATGAGTAACCTAGAAAGTGAAAGCGAACAAGGACGCGAGGAAATAGTGAAGGTGTACACATGTATACAAGCTAGTGAGCAATAATGGGCTCAGAGAAATTTCACCATCGGCACCACCATAGCTGCTGCTGCTGCAGTCCTTTAGACTACGGATCAGCACGCCTTCCAATAATAAACGTAGCTAGCAAGATCATTAAAGAAGGTGAGAGGGGTTTCATGGAAAAAGACCACCATCAAAAACTCTATCATTCTTTCTTGTGTTTTCTTTCCCAAAAATAACTGAAATTCAGCAAAACTATTGGTAGAGCATGAGGCAATGCGTGTCGCTCTGCCATGGCTTCTCTCTTGCGAGAATGAGACGTGTTTTCGCCAGTGAAAGTTCAATCCCACGCATATATTGCAAAAGGGTGTGTGAAATGATTATTATTCTGACCACAGGAAGAAGTACCACGCAGTCCTGTCGCCTGCCCATATTTTATTTTTATTTTTATTTTTATTTTTATCAAATTGATGCTGCATCCGTGATTAAAAGAAAAGGAGTGACTCCATGGAATCAAATGTTACTGCATCATTTAGGGTCATCAAATCAATAATCATGTGTACGTGTTTCCTTGAAATTAACAACAACAAAAACAAAAAATAATTTTAATTTAACTCTGTAATCACTGTAGCTCAGGCCTATGATGCACCGAGGATGTACGATTGTTGATGATTTGTGTACTTAACAAAATAACTCCAGTAAAAAAGAAGTTAACAGTGCATCACATTGTATAATACTGTTTGTTTTAACTTTTAATTATAAAAAAATAATTTATTTTTTAATATTGGATTTATTAGAGATTAAGTTTCGTAGTTTATTATGATTTATTTTCTAAGTAGTAAGCTTGTTCTCATTATCCATTTTACAGATTTGATGAGTTGATTTGAATGATTATATTTTTTCTGTCATCTTTAACAAGTATTTTTTTTAATTAATTTCATCTTTTAATATTGGAATGATTAAGAATTAAATTTTATGATTTATTTTAATATGTTTTCTATAAGATTATTCTAATCTTATCACTCAAATTAGGTGTTTTGTAGGTTCATATGACTAAACTCAAGTTATTTTATTGTTTCATATTCTTAAATTGATTTCTTTTAAATTTTATTCTTTAACAATTAGTTTATTGGAAATTAGCCTTCATGATCTATTTCAATTTGCTTTCTATAAGGTTATATTAGTCTAATGGCCCTAGTAGCGGGCTTGAGAAGTTAACTTAAGTTGACTAAAATCATTTTTTTCTATTTACTTTGTATAAGGTTATTCTGGTCTTATGACTCAAATAATGAATTTAAAAGTTAACCCATGTTGTTGTTTTTTGTTCTTTTTTAAAACAAATCTCAATTTTATTTTTTTAACATTGGGTTAATTAGGAATTGATCTTTATAATTTAATTTGATTTGTTGTATACGAAGTTATCATGTTCTACTATAAAAGAAATGTAGAACAAGAGATTTCTAAATCTAAATTATTGTTTCTTATGAATAATTTGGAGATTAAATAGTATTGTATCTTATTTTTATATTTTAAATGATACAAGTATAAATGGAAGAGAGGTTCTAGTATTCATATTATCTCTTTCTATGATGTTATCGTGAATACATGCATAATCAATCATTAATCCCTTAACATATGCCTACTTAAATTATCCTTAATTATCATCAATAGAAAACAAATAAGTTAATATTAATGACATGTACATATAACATATTATTAAATACTCCCCCTCAAGTGGATCAAAAGGATTGATGGATCAGAGCTTGCTCAACAAATAGTGAAATTGTGTAAAATAAAGGCTTTGATGAACATACCATCCAACTTGATCATGAGTGCCTATATATTAAGTATGAATAAGCTTGGACTGGACTTATTTATTAATGTAGTCATAATCAGTTTTAAATGTGTTTATAGAAACTAAAATATGATATTTCATTTTAGAATTATAATGAGTAATCGCTTGATGTTTTTATTTTCTAGAAAACTAAATTACCACTAATAAAAACATAATATCTAGTAATACATCAATGATCAAGTGTGATACATGCCCAATTCAAATTGGTGTAGCCTACAATGTTAGTGTGATTGTTATAAGTCATAATTATCCCTCCACCAATCATACTTTTAAGATATTGCAAGATACATTTTACCATACCAAAATGCCAAATAGTTGGATATATATATATATATATATATATATATATATATATATATATATATATATAGACTAGCCACAAAAGTAATATTAGGTCATATGATAGTTAAGTAATAAATTTATCAACATGCTTTTTATAATGACCAAAAAAACCAAAATGTTCACTTGAAGCATCAAACTTCAATTTGTTATCCATATATGTAGCAATGGGTTTAGTGTATAACATGTTAGCATCTTAAAGTAAATCAATAATGTATTCATGTTAACAAATAATCCTTTTTTAGAGGCTTCCATTTCAATTCTTAGAAAGTACTTTAAAGAACTAAGATCTTTAAACAGAAATTATCGGTGGATGAGCTTCTTTAGTTGAGCAATAGAGATGACATTATAAAGTTTCTAATGACAATGTGGTCATCCATATAAATAAGCACAATTAGTTTGTCAACTATGTCGAGTTGAATAAACAATAAAGAATCAATCAAACTTTTAGTTAAACCAATAGTTTCAAGAGCAATGCTCACTTATAGATGTATATACAAAGTTAACAAATCAAATTAGATTTCCACCTTGAGGATGTTTAAAATGAAGCTTTATAAACATTTAGTTTTTGAGATCTCCATGTTAAAATGTATTTTTAAGTTCATTTAAGACAATTGTTATCCATGATTAATAGCAATAAACAATTGTCTTCCATAAAAAAAAAAAGGAAAACAAATGCAAGGATAGAGTAAATTATCAATGCTATGATCCCATGAAGAATTTGAAGATTAAACGCTATCTCTTTCCATGATGTTAGCCTAAATACATCCCTGACAAATCACCAGTCAGTCTCTAAACACACGTTTGCACAAATTATTCTTGACTACCATCACTAATCTAGAAAACAAATACAATAGGATGTTCTCTGATATTTTTTTTTTGATAACTAGGGTGTCTAGACCAACTCACAGGCATTATAATTAATTCTCGGATCCACTAAATATCATGCAAGTCCAATAAAACAAGTAAGACACTACGGAATGATAGGCATACACATAAAAAATTAAACTCAAATGCAATGGACAGGAAAAAGTTTCTTCTTCCACTAGGCTACGAATCAGATACTTGTTTCTGGCTCTTGGAGTCTCATTATTAGATTGCGAATGAAAAAATGGATGTAAAGTTTTGTTGGTGGGCATACTCCTTGAATTCAACTTGTAAGAGTCTCATTCCCTTTTTCTTACAATTCAGGCTGGTGCAGTCTTCTATCTCACTCTCTTTACTTTTTCAGATTGTGCTATTTGTTTGATTTTGACACTTCATGATGGGATTTTGCTCTCCTTATCATGCATTTACATCGGGTTCTGCAATCTCTGAAATGGGATGTGGGCTTCGATGTTTGTTTCTCGGTGCCAAATAATGGCCGGTGTCATTCTCTGCTGATCATCTTTTAGCCCTAGCCTTTGATTTGCCAGGGAAGCCTCCTTTCATTTCACTCACACTATCCTGAGCTGCTTACCTCACAAGATGGCAGCCAGACGCAGTGGTACGCTTCCTTTTTTTTCGGGTAATCATCTCCTTGGCTCTTATTTTCTCCTCCCATATCTCTAAAGATAACATCACAATATCATATCATATCTCTTAACCCCTCTCTCTCTCTCTCTAGCTGCTACCACTTTCTCTTTCTTTTCCATTCTGTCTTGTTAATTTCCATGAAAGAGACTGGCTACCACATAGAGCAAACCCTAGCCACAACTTTTACTCTTTCTCTCTTTCTTTTTCGCCTGTTTTATTTGTATAATATTCATTGATTAAAAGATAAATGCTACAAACAAAAACATTGGATGTGAAAACTGCTCGTGTTGACGCTCTGTGGGATTAGGATGGCTTGCAAATATGAAATTGGACCACGTTAGTAATTAGGACATCCCTGCTCAGCTTTTGCTATCAAATGACTCGAGTTTTAATTGGTCCAAAGTGACTGTTGAATATTTGTAGGACCACAAACGGGTCCTCATTCGTCTGAAAGGAGTTTGAACAAGGGATAATTTACTAATTTGGAGTAACTTTCTTCCCAACTAGCTAGTTTCAACAACTGGATGTTGTAATGAGCTCAAAAGCCTCCCCCCCTGCAGATCTAATGACAGAAAAACTAAAATGACACCCGCCCTAGTTTGAGCTATCTCCCACTTCCACCTTGCTGTTTCAAATATTTTAATGGCTGTCTGTCTGTCTTTCCAAGGGACAACGAAGCGTCTGTGTGGAAGCAAAGGATGGCTAGCATTGAAATTAAGATAGTTCATTAATCGATTTGGATTCTCCGAGGGTGAAATTCAGACAACAGGGATCGAAATAGAATGTTTCTTCTTCACCCAGAAAAATAATAATTAATCCAGCTAGACCTGACAAGACATCAATTGAAGCAACCTTGTATGATAAAAACCAGCAGCGGTGGAAGAAACTAATTCACAGTGACATATCGGTATTGCTAAAAAAAAAAGAAACGAACGGAACAAAACTCGACCAGCTCTAGCCGTTGATTTTGCCTGAATGGTGCTGTTGGTAAACAACATGACCGGCCGGGACTTGACGGAAAGGTTGTCCGATGAGTGGTTCTATCGTAAAAAGCATGCGCTTCCTCTCACCTTACCAATAAATGCTACTAATAAACGGTGGATTATCAATCCAAAATTGAAACCCATACACAGCTGCTCTTAAGGTGGAGGTCAAGCAACCACATCGGCTCTGTAAGTTTCATGAGCAGATTTCATGCTTCCTTCTGAACAGTACTCGCAGGCTGTTCATTTCTTCTTCTTCTTCTTCTTTCTTTCAGGGATATGGATTCAAACAATTTACAAACCTGGGTGGCCATCTCTTCTTTCGAGCGTTAACAGATTATTTTATTATTATTTATTATCCACCATTAAAATATATTTTCTTAGTTATTTTTTAATATTAAATTTATTGATGATTATTATTATTGGTTTTTATGATTCAAGAGAAAGGTTGAACGGGTTAATTCGATTGATTAAAAAAAATAATTCTTCTTCTAGTCTTTTTTTTTTCATTTCTTCTTTTACTATCAATTCATAAGATTTTAGATTTTGTGATTTGTTGATTTTCTTTTTATAAGGCTATTTCTGTTTTATGAATTCGATCACGAATTTAGCATGTTAACCTTAATTAACGCTAGTTATTTTTTGTGTTTTTTTATTGAACACTACGCTAATTGAAAATTAAGTTTTATAAAAAAAATATATATTTTTTTCTATTAGATTATCCCGGCCTCATGATTGGTAACAAGTTTGGCGGGTTAACACATGATAGCTTAAGTCATTGTTTTGTCATGTTTTTTAACTATTTTTTTTTATTTCACCATCTAACATCTTGTTTATTAAAAATTAAACTTCATAATTTTTTTATTTACTTTCTATAGGGTTATGGTTTTATCGATCAGTATGTGAATTATCATGTTAATCCAAGTTGATCCAAATCGATTCAATATATTATTATCTATATAAAAAAATTATCTTAAATATTTATTTTCAATCAAATTATAATTTATATTTTCAATGGTTATTCAGTCATCTTTAAACCTACTCCAATAAACAAGTTACATCATACCAATCTCTGCCTAGTTTAAATTTTATTTTCACTTAGATAAAAATATTAACGTCTAAATATTTTTTATATTTTAAAAAAAAATGGTTCAAATATTGCGCAGAACAATGATCTAGGGCAAGGCTATCTTGCGTTTAATAAACCACTCTTTTCTTGAGAGGTTGGAGAGTAGCAGTGG
The DNA here is from genome assembly GCA_964035475.1 of Salix caprea. Classification (NCBI taxonomy): domain Eukaryota; kingdom Viridiplantae; phylum Streptophyta; class Magnoliopsida; order Malpighiales; family Salicaceae; genus Salix; species Salix caprea. The sequence continues at coordinate 11,930,301 of OZ037750.1, read as the reverse complement.
GCCTTGGGCAATCTAGCCCGAAGTTCTATTGAGAAAATCTACATCCCACCTCTGCCTCTGTTTCCCTTATAAAACGTTACCCACTTTCGGAACAAAATGACTAGCAAGAAAAGAAAAAGAAAAAAGTCTGCACACCTGTAATTATCATTTGCATCACACCTGGGAGCACCACCCCATCCATATCATTGTTTCTACTACAACTGTTTTGGTGCCTTTCTAGTGACTCAATTGAAACTTATACTTCAAATATGGATGCAAGTTTGAATATGGAGAAACTTGCAAATCATTAATGGGTTGATATCAAGCACAAGGAAAAACAATCACAGTACAATTCTCAAGAGTCTTCTGCAAAAGAATATGAAAACAACTTGGTCATCTCGCACTATGATGTGGTGGCAGTGCTTCTCTAACCAATCACTTTATTGGCTCAACAAAGCAGCAATCCATTCCAAACAAGCAGCATCAAGCTAGTTGATCCAATCAATCAAATACCGAGCCATGTATCAAGCTATGCAGATCCAATCAGGCTCTTGACCACAACCAGACCTTCAAAGGATTCCAGCAACAACAAAATGTCGCAGCAATGCCTACAAACTTAGGACTCGCTAGTAAATAATAGACTCAATAGTTCTCTCCATTCCAATGTAAACACCCATGTAAATATTTGCTTTCACCAGCAATAAGACTGAAGAACACATATGGCATAGCTACAGACACGTTAATGAACTCCACAGAACTCTCAGACATTGAAATGAACCTCAATGTCCATATTTGACTTTTACACTATACTCAAACATCTGAGCAGTTGAATCAAAGATGTCCAAATCTGGACATACAATTCAGCCAACAGAAGGGTTGGAACTCATCCATCAGCTCTGCCCATATTCTCCCTAATCCTCCGCTGATTTGCAACTCCCCATCGATTCCGACTTGAGTTACGAGGTTCAGGTTGGGAACCATTCTCAGCATATCTCCTTCCTTCCACCATACCCTCTTTACCATATGGCCGCCTTTTCACATAAAGCTCTGATTTAGGAGTACTTAACTGCCTAGTTTCATCCAGTTCAAATGATAATGGCTGAATTTCCTGCAAATCAGGTTCTAGAACAAAACCTACAGGCCGTTTTGCTTCATCCATTTTTCTAAATGTGATTGATATCCTATCACAGATGCAAGGAGGGAAAGGATGCAAATTATATATCCATAAAATAAACAAATGAACAACTCAAGAAGATCTAAAAGCTGTTATATCAAATATGAAATAATAAGATCTCAAAAAGATTAAATGGCTACCTCTTTGTAGGAACTGATGGCACACAATGCTTAGCCACATCGGCTCCATTTCCATTTAAGACAAGAACAGATCTGAAAGCAAAAATGACTAAGATTTGGTTCCAATACAGCAAAGGTGGAGCACAGCAAATACCAGGATGATAATTACAAGATCATGCACAAGATATTATGAGGACAAAGAAAAGAACAAAATTGATATACACGTAAGGAATTCATGTAAAGGATTGCACGTTAAGACTTACCCCACAGGAAGAGAGATAGTAAATGGACCATCAAAGTCACCTGCACCCACAATCCTTAAGTTTGATCCAAATAGTATATTGCACTGGCTAAGAAAAGACACGGTGCAGAAAGGTCGAACAAAATCATGGTTGACAACATGGGGTGGTATACAGTCCCATTCTTCAAAAACATTAACAATACAACTGTCGGGCACACAGGTTGGAGGAATAACATGCCATTGAACCAGCTTTCTAATGATAGCTTTAAAATGGTCAGGTAAAGGATCTACCATTTCATCCTTGATGATGCCTGGTGGATTACCATGTTTATCCTGCCACCATAATGTGCTTCAAGTTCTTAACACTTGTGCAATGCTTAGTATTAAAATTTTTGAATCGCTATAAATCAGAATGTTGATGGTATGTAGCAAAGGGGTCAGAACTTACTGTTGCATAATTGTAACAACAACCAAATTGGAGAGTCGCACACTCTTTGCCCCTCATCCGCTTTTGTGGAGCTGAATATGTGCTCTCTGCAAGAAAAATTCAGAACAATGATATGTCAAATAATTTAACAATTTCCAGGATATGTTTTACGGATATCAACTCACAAATTAATGTAAAGAGAAGCTTTAAGATTTAAATTCATACCTCTACTGATGAAAGCACATCTAACAAATCAGTAGACTCAATGTGAAAAAAAGAAGCTGAAGGCACTATTTACAATCAATGAGTGTCTTATGGACTCACTCACATCCATGCCATTGGAAGTGGAATATAAAATTCCCAAAAAATTTAATCAACACAGAAGGTGAGTTTTGAAATCAGTCTGCAAATCACCATGGATACTGAGCTGACAGTACAAAATAAAAATGTCCACGACAAAGATTGACCATTTTATATCAAGCAGTGGACCATAGTACATTCTCATATAGGTGATACAGAATAAGTTGAGATCTGCATTCATAACTTCCAATGTTTTATTCTTTAAGAAGCAGGACCGTATTATTTTAGGGATTTATGACACAATCTTAAATTTATTGGCATTCGTAGCTACGAAGCACAAAAGGCAAGAATTGTTACCAACATGGAACCATAAATGGGAAAAACCTGAGAATGTTAAACATTTCCACTTGAGAACATATACCCACAACCAAGAGTGGCTTTTAGAATTCTGTCTTATGTTAATGAAAGAGTAAGATATTGTATATCAAGGGTTTTTAGTATTTATTATTTTTATTACACTAGATGCTTTAGACAGTCAGCATCTATTAGTCAATTTGCACCACGGAACATGTAGAATGTTGTATTTAGTGCTTGTGTGCTATATTGATCTTTGACTGTGATGGGAAAATGAGCAATATTAGTTTCAACTTTGCTTTTAAGAATACATATTATCAAGAACAGCATAAATACAAACTACATGTATTCTCGGAAGGTCAGCTCCTCTAACATACCAAACCAGTATGCACAAAATGTAACCTGGCACAGAGAAATGAATTCTGATTGACCTACCTATCCTCTTATAAGTAGAAAGTTCATTAACATATCAAATAGAATAACAATCGCAAATAACAATTTACGAAACCAACCTTTCAACTCTCCCTTTTTCCCTTTCTCTTGAAGTGTATACACGTAATCAACAATCCTCTTCTGCTCTGCAGCACTGAAAATACCCGTATGAAGCTCCAGACCCTGGAGAATATTAGTAACCTTTCCATTAACCTTCTCAAAACACATAAAGTCCTTCTTTCTCTTCACATTCATAAACCGAATGCATTCACTTTTCTCCCTTGGTAATGTAGCAGGCTTCCCAACAAACTTTGTTATCCTCAACCCACCCGTTGAATCATTCACATTAACCACCCGATCATTCAACTCCTGCTGTTCTTGTTCCTCTTCTTTCACAAGCTCATCTTGCTGAGTCATATCAGCCCAAGACATCCCCGAGCGCCCTTCACTATGAACTCCACTAATGGAGGCCTCCGAAACAGGCAATTCAGACCACCCACTTATCCCGTCTTTCCAACTACCTAACGAATTCGTGTCATCATCCTCTTTCAAACTTCCCACAGAATTATTATCACAATTACCATCAGAACCACGATTCTCGTTTGGCGATTCCACATTAATATCCAAAGTCGGCGAATCCCCACTCTTATCTTCTCCTTGGAGTTCTACAATAATTACCAAACATGTCAAAACCCAAAGTCTCAAAATCAGTAACACTAACCATTCGAACAATAACCCTTAACATCAACAAAAGCTAGCACAAACAAACACTGATTTTCAAAAATCAACAGTGTAAAAATAAACCTAGCTTTTCAGGAATAATCAAACTAACTAACTAAGGGTATACTTATTATTTAAAAAAAATGGTATTAAGGTAATAAAAAAGAAGAAGAACGGTTGGTTCGGGAAGAAAAAATTGCGGAAACCTGAGAGAGAGCGAATGCGATCGGAGAGTGTTTTGGTGCAGTCAAGACAGGTATCCCGAGAGATGAAAGGGAGCCACGTGGAAAGAAACTCCGATGCGACTTTAAGATCGGAAGGTTGATATTGAGCAAGGAACGGGTCATCGTTATCGGATTTATTGAGTTCGGTCATGGCTGACTGAGTTAGTGACTCGAAGGGGAAGAGAGACAGACAGAGAAAGGGACAGGCAGAGAGAGAGAGAGAGAGAGAGACAGAGAGAACCCAAAGCACAAGTTCTGTGTTGGTGGAGATAAAAGGAGCGTGCATGTGCTGGGTAGTAGCGTGAAATTGGGTGTTTATATGGGGCATTTTTGGAAATGTGGTGAGGTTGGTGCGTACGAACTTGAGGGGTGATTATTATTGATCACAAGAATGTAATTTAAATGACAAAAAAGAAGAAGAAGTTAATTCGGATTTGAAATCACGATGAGAAGTGTCCTAAACTTGACATTGATATGGTTCAGATACATTCTCTACATTGGATAATGTAATAGTTCATTTATAAAAAAAAAAATATTTTATTTAATGTTGATATAAATAATATATTGACCACTATAAATCATCGAGATAAAAATAATGATTATAACTAGTTAAGTTGTCTTAAAGTTTATGTATCCTAATGGAATGATAGAGAAATGATATATTTATATAAATATTTCTTATGATTATGGAAGAGGAGAAGTGTGTAATTCGATATACGAGTATAACACACTTGTCCAATATATTAGATCTCAAGCAAATTCTTCCACCTATAAATATGCAATATGAGCAGCATGCAAAACACATTCAAAACACCATAAGTAATCAAATCTTATTAGAACATGTATGTTAAATGACTCATTTTATTTATAGGTCTTTTAATTTAATATTAATGTTGTATTAATATTAAGTTGTCTTGCTGCTACAGGAGGGTTCAAAGGTCTCTTCTATACTTTGTAACCTTGATGAAGAATATAAAGTATACACATATACATTTTAGTGGTTCAATATCTGTTATAGTGAGCCTGTAAACTTTGGAGAGATATTAACTTTTAAAGATATCATAACAGAAAATATGGTCACTCAAGCAAGAGTGAAGTAAGAGGCAATTGTGTTATTAATGAACTTGAATCATGTAGTAGACGGTATAGATGTAGATAAATTGTGTTTATATATTTTAGAATTTGAATTTATAAAATGTTGCATTGTTTAAATATTTCATGTTTCTTATGTATGTATATATGCTTATTTATTTGCATTCGTCTCATGAAAACATTCCCATATATTACTCATAAATGTGGAGGTGAAAATAATCCAGGCTTGTGTGTTGAGTAGTGAGCCCAAGGCTATGAGTGATTATAAAATACAAGAATTTCTTAGTGTATGGTCATTGTGGTTTTTGCAAGAGTTTTTTAAATGAGACAAGGTTTTAGGTATAGCTCATAAACGAGCGAATTTGCCCGCTCCGCTGGGCTTTTTTATATATGTAGAAAATTGATTGATTTTATAAATATTATATTTTTTATTTTAATATTTAATTGGTAAAATTATAATTGATAAAATCTGTAAAAAATGGTTTTTTTCAACTAAAAAATTGATTGAATATTGCTATTGCTAAAAAACATTTGATAAAATTTGTTAGAAAATTTACTAAGAAGGTTAAATGATTTGTTAGAAAATTGTTGTCACGGAAACTCTGGTTAAAAAAAATACAAAAAAAGAAACCGGTTAAAAAAAAAAGACTTGAACACGACGGTTATTAAAAAATAAAAAAAAATGTGAAAAAAAGGTTATCGTTTATTAAAAGAACCAAAAAAGAGTATAAAATAGAAATTTAAATTCAAAGCTAAAGCCAAAGTTATATTTATAAGATTTATTAATTATATTATTATATTAAATGTATTCAAGAATACCGATATTAATTTTTTTTTTGCAAGAAATCGTAGGTCATTTTTTTCTCTCTATATATATTTTTAGGCAATAATATTCAATAAATATTGAAACATATAATCAGTCTTACACACTTTATAGTGTAATCGAAAGGGGAAGTGGGTCGTAGATTTTTTAATTGTAGATAATTAAGGTAAATTTGTCAAAAAAAAATTATGAGTTGTCTTTTTTCTCTTGTAATATTAGATCTGACACATTATAAATAAAAATATTATAATTTGTTTTTAGAAATAAGCCTCAAGTTTTTTGCGTGCTATAATTACTTATCTGTCATCTAAAAAAACAGTGTAATCAAAACGGGAAGTGACTCGAATATTTTTTAATTGTAGATAATCTAGGTAAATTTGTCATTTTTTTTAGTTGTATTTTTTGCCCAGTAATATCAGATATGAAATATTAAAAACCAAAATATTATAAATATTTTTTAAGAAATAAACTTTAAAAAACAGAGCACAAAATTAAAATTCGAAGACTTTTTTTTTTTTTGAAAGATTTATTCTTTGTATTATTATATTAAATGTATTACACTGTTGAAAAAACAAAAAAAAAAGATAGACGTGTGCCGCGATGCATCGGAGCAAATTGCCAATGAATAGTGACAATGAGTCACGGGCTACAGTAGAAAATCGAGCTGTTTTAGCTCTTTAGGTAATGAAAAAAAATAATAATGAGCCCAGGGATTATTCGCGGCGCGCTCAGTTGACTAGGAAAAAAAATAAACTTGGGAAAAAAGAACCGTGGTGCGTGTAAGCTGACCCGGACATCTCGGTTAAGAAAAAAAATGTATAAGCAGCAAAACAAAATAGGGAAAAAATATATATAAAAAAAATGATCCAAAGATTAGTCGTGGTGCACGTAAGTTGGTTTGGACACTTTAGTTATTTAAAAAAAAATCTTTTTTTTGGAAAAAAATAAAAACAACAACCAGTTATTAAAAAAAAATTATTTTTTAACAAAAAAACATTTAAAAAAAAACAGTTCTTAAAAAACAAACAAATCAGATTTGTAAAAAAAACAACAAAAACCAGTTATTAAAAAATAATTTTTTTTTTTTAAAATAAACAATTTTTTTTAATTTTTTTTCAGTTCTTAAAAAAAAAAATCACATTTTGGTGTCCGAGCGGTTTAACTCGCGCGCGCCTGTGATGGCAGCGCGCGGACAACCGCTCGGCCAAAGCTTCTGATCTGTCATTTCCACCATAAAAAATACAAAAAGAGTCCTTGTGTAAAAAAAAAATTATAAAAAAAAAGTGGATCCGGAGATTAGTCGTGGTGCACGTAAGTTGCCCTGGACACTTTAGTTATTAAAAGAAAATCTTTTTTTTTTGTAAAAAAATAAAAACAACAATCAGTTATTAAAAAAAAATTAACAAAAAATACAATTTTTTTTTGTAAAAAAATAAAAACAACAACCAGAAAAAAACATTGTTAAAAAAAAAAACAAATCAGATTTGTAATAAAAAAACAACAACAACCAGTTATTAAGAAAAAACACTTTTTTTAAAAAAGAAACCAATATTTTTTTTTAAAAAAATCATTTTAAAACAAACAGTAATAAAAAAAAATCAGAATTTTCAATTTGGTGGCCGAGCGTCTCGAACTCGCGCGCGCCTGTGATGGCAGCGCGCGAGACAACTGCTCGGCCAAAGCCTCCCATCTGTCCATTTGCACCATAAAAAATACAAAAAGAGTGCCCGTGTAAAAAAAAAAAAAAGGAGCACAAACTCGCGCGAAGCAGGGAGACAAATATCCAGTCCACAGTATTTTCAGTCTGCATGAACAGTAAAAATTACTGTTGAAAAGGCCTACCTCTTTTAGATATATAGCGAGCTGATTTGCCCGCTTCGCTGGGTTTTTTTATCTATGTAAAAAATGAATTGATTTTAAAAATATTGTATTTTGTAATTTTAATATTTAATTAGTATAATTATAATTGATAAAATTCGTTAAAAATGGTTTTTTCAACCAAAATGTGATTGAATATTGTTATTGCCAAAAAAACTTTTGATAAAATTTGTTAAAAAATGTGCTAAGAAGGTGAAATGATTCATTAGGAATTTGTTGTCACGGATACTCTGGTTAAAAAAAAAAAACCCGGTTAAAAAAGAACAACTGATTTGGACAGTAAAAAATAAAAAATACATGTGAAAAAAAGGTCATCGTTTCTTAAAAGGAAAAAAAAAAAGTCTAAAATATAAATTTAAATTTAAATTCAAAGCCAAAGATTTTTTTTATAAGATTTATTTATCATATTATTATCTTAAATATATTTAAGAATTCCGATATTAATTTTTTTTTGCAAGAAAGCGTAGGTCATTTTTTTTCTCTCTTTATATATTTTTAGGCGATAATATTAAATAAATATTAAACACATATACTTAGTCTCACATACTATATAGTATGATCGAAATGAGAAGTGATTTTTATAGTTTTTTAATTGTAAATAACCTAGATAAATTTGTAAAAAAAAATTATGAGTTGCCTGTTCTCCCCGTAATATTAGATATGACACATTATAAATACAAATATTGCAATTTTTTTTTAAAAAGAAATATAAATTTTTTGTGTGCTATAATTATTTATTTGCCGTCTAAAAAGAACAGTGTAGTCGAAACGGAAAGTGCCTTGTATATTTTTTAATTTTAGATAATGTAGGCAAATTTGTTTACCTTTTGTTTTTTTGAGTTGTATTTTTTCCCGGGTAATATTAGATTTTAAATATTAAAAATCCATTTTTTTTTAAGAAATAAACTTGAACAAAAGAGCACAAATTTAAAATTAACAGCATTTTTTTTTTATTTTATACGATTTATTCATCATATTATTATATTAAATGTATTTAAGAATGTTGATATAATTTTTTTTTCCTGCATAAAATCCGAGGTCATTTTTTTTTCTTCACTTTATATATTTTTAGGCGATAATATGCAATAAATATTAAAAAATATAATAATGACTTGTTTGCCTTTTCATAGGAACAGTGTAATCGAGACAAAAGTGACTTGTATCATTTTTTAATTGTAGATAACCTATGTAAATTTGTCAAAAAAATTTCTTGAGTTGTCTTTTATCCCCAATAATATTAGATATAAAATGACTATTGTCATTATTGCAAAAACAATTAAAATTATCAAATCATCCCGAAAGAAAAAACACTCAAAAACATTAACAAAATAGTAAGCAAGAAAAAGAATATATTATTATTATTATTATTATTATTATTATTATTATTATTCTTGTGTTAATGATGAATAAAGAACAGAAATAAATAAAAGAAAAAAAATCATACTAATTTTTTTTTTTAAAAAAAAAACATAATTATCAGGGGAAAAAATTCATCTAACTTGAAAATAATAACAATAAAACCAATAAAAAAATAAAAGAAAGATAACATAAAAAAATATAATAGATGATAAAACAAAACAAAATATTATTAGCTGAAAAAATCATTTAATTTGAAAATTTAAAAAAATATTTGTTCTACGTTGCGGGCTGAGTAAACAATTTTTATAGGATTTTTATAAGATACCATGAATAATCAAGATGAAACCTACTTTATTTATTAATTAATTTAAATCAAGTGTCGGTTATTCTTTATATGATAACAATGAAGCATTCAGATGAGGGAGCTGGCTAATCATTTCCATGCTCATATGGGCTTGCGCTCTAGAATTGGAAAGCTGGTGTTTTTCCTGCCTCGCCGTGTCATTATATAAATCCAACCGATTGACACCCGTTACTACCGAATGATCGCGGCCTTAGCCTGCCCACCAGTCTTGATCTCAGAGAGAGAGAGAGAGAGAGAGAGGAAAAAAAAAAAAACCAAAACAAATTTGTTGCCTGAGGGGTTCGAACTCCTGCGCGCTGGATTTCCTAGCTATTTTCACCATAAAAAATATAAAAAACATCTATGTTTTAAAAAAAAACGGAAACAGGTGCACATACGCGCGCGAAGCAAGGGCTGAAAATGTCCAATGAACAGTGACAATGAGTCTGGTGCTACAGTAGAAGACCGAGCTGTTTTAGCTCTTTAGGTAATAAAAGAAACTATTGCATTTTTTTATAAAAAAAAAACTCTTTAAATCATTAACTAAATTAAATGATTAAATGTAAGATTAACAAACTAAATAACCATTAAAATTGGAGTTGCTATGTAATTTAACGATAAATCTCTTATGAGCCCTTCAAAATATGAAAGATGTTATCAAAATATAAAAAATACACCCTAATAATCGATAGTAAAGGGTTAGCACCGAAAGCGAATTTGAGAATCCTTAAGAGAGAGAGAGACGAGCCCAAGAAGTCAAAAGGGCCATTACTTTCATGAGATGGTATCAAATGATAGGCCACCCCACAAAAAGAGAGATGTGGATGCTTACACCAACCACAGATAAAAGGGATAAGCTTTAGAGAGCTGCCGTTGCCGGGAAGCATAGCAATGGAGATCAAAATCCTTCCATTCCTTCCTTCAAAACCACCTCCGTTAACCATCCCCGTCCACTCAAACCTTTCAATACTAGCACCACCACCAGCAACAACCAGAATACAGAATCAGTTTTTCTTCCTTCGCCGGCAACCATCTTCGAGACTTAATGCAACCAACAGCACCAGCAGTGACGAGACACCACCACCACCACCTGCAGCTCAACCACCAACCATTACTCCACCGGACTCAGTGGAAATCAAGTTTAAAAGAGGGTCAAGGAGGCGAAACAGAAAGCAGAGAGGGGATGGTGGTGCTGGCGTCTCGCAACCTGTGAAGGCGCAAGCTTCAGCTCCAAAGAAGTGGGAGGACATGACCCTTTCAGAAAAGGCTATTGAACTTTACGTGGGAGAGAAGGGTGCGCTGTTTTGGCTCAACAAATTTGCTTATGCTTCCATTTACATTGTGATCGGAGGTTGGATACTTTTCCGGTTTGTCGGGCCTTCTCTCAATCTTTACCAGTTGGACACCGCTCCTCTTTCCCCTTCCTCCATACTCAAGGGCTCATAATCAAGATAGTGGGAGTGCTCTTTTTTGCTCTGGTTTCTACTTTCTAGAGATTATGTTGCTACCAATCGAATATGTAATCGCATTACAGTAATAAAGCATAGGTTTACTCCATCCAGTTCCAACAAGTTTGCTCATGCTTCCCTTTAAAGTTCCAAAAGGTCTCAACCCTAAGAATTGAGCAAATAGATGGCAAGGAAGGAAAAATCTGTACTTCAAAATAATAACATTAGACAAGGAAAGTTACCATATTCATAAGAACCAATACTCAAACCAACAAATGATACTTTATTACTTCAGTTGTGAAAACAAGCTTTGAATATGGAACGGACGCCTCTCACATGCGCGCGCGCACAATACTACTATCAAATAAGAACAATCATGCTTGCGTTATTTGTCCTTTAAATATCACAGCCGCTAATTTCTACATTGTCTAAACGTATGCCTACACGGCTTCCATTTTTCTATGACCAGACGTTGCACAAAACTGAAATGGAACAAACAAAGGGCATCGCAAGCTACAACAATCTAAATCCTCGACAAATTTGCAGTTACACGACATTGACTGGCTGAGCGACCACGTCTCTTTGCGTCTTACACCTGCCAAACGAAAGCCAAATTTAGCCCAAATATAATGATACAAAATACTAGTGGGGGAAAACCATTAAGACTACCAAAAGGGCCTTTGGTAGAAGTTTCAAACACTAGTTCTTTAAAAAACAATAGGCAAAATATTGGAAAATGTAATTGACGGTTGAGCCCAAGATTTCCCCTTGCACAGGGAGAGGTAATTTCAGGCAAATTGAGTGGATTTTTATGGAAGCAGGCATTCAAATTTCATGAAATAAACTGCCACAATCAACGAGTAAACAAGAGTTGCAATGAAGCCACTGAGAAAATAAGATGGTTTGCATGGAAAGAACAGATGGTCAGTCAATGGAGATGGGGATGAAGGTGGGCTGGGATAATGAAAATACCAAAATTCCAGTCTCCCGCAAAGTAGAAAATGCAAAACTGCAATGTAACTTGGAAAAGTGAATTAGCATGAGAACATTCAACGCCCCAGGACCATAAAATACATGTAAAGTTGCAAAAATTCAATGAGAAAGCAATTTAACTTGATGCAACAACAATACCTTATTTGCCTAAAGAGGCATGGGAAATAATATCAAAGTTTGAAAGTTTTGTCCAAAAATAGAATTATTTCATGAAACCATGAAAGAAAATGCTTCACAGCTGTTCTTTGTTATCACCAAGAAGAGTTGACAAGCCTTGAAAACAGTACAAAACCAAAACGAAGAAAGAAGAGGACAACAGACATGAATTCCACATAGAGCTATGAATTGAGTATGTCTGTCTAATAGACCGCCACAATATGATACATAGCCAAAACAATGGGGCCCAAGGTATCATCCTGGGTTCCTGACCAAGTGAGCAACTATGAGATTCATTACACAATCAGCTTTCACTATCATCTTTAACATCAGAAAATGGTTTCATGCAAGATTAAATACACATGTTTTTAGTAGGTGGTAAAATATGATATCATTACATATCAACTAGATGATGTCCATGGGCTACAGTTCAACATAAAGTTTGCAAAGTCACATTGTAGAACTACAGAATATACTTCCATTGCTAACCTGTTGCACTGTGCACGAGAAGCATAATTGTGATTGTTGCAATTTGCACACATCCAATCTCCATTACGCCATTGCTTGGCTCTGCTATGCAAAGAAGGAATAAGTATTAGAATGTTAATGAGAAAAACCCTTTCTTAATCTCATTGTATAATATGGTGTCTGCTGTATGTGTGAATATAAATACTTGGAATTTATATATATCCACAGTTTCACACTGTTATATTCACCCACAGTTTACATAAGGCTAAATAGAGTACTAGATCTAGTCGTTATGCTTGACTTCCAATGTTCAAAGTTATTCATCATTCTGTCCACATTTCTTTCAAATTACTACCTTTATTATCAAATTGACTCAACAAAGTGATTAGCATAATTAATGTTTGTTGATTAGTTTATTAGATTTTTTTTATTTACAAAGATCCAGTGTGCACCTTACAGATCCAAGATCGTGGGAGTGATATATAGATAGGTTCTAAACTCAGTATTTCATGTGAAGTGTAGTACTCACTCAAGAATCAACTCAAACTTCAGCACTTGGCTTCAAAAGAATTCTATCATGGCACCAAAGAATGGCCCTTTTCCAGTTTAGATATCATCTCATTATTCTGTGGTCACCTAATTGGATATATAGGTAGGAGCAGCTCAATAAACATTTACCCTTTTCCAAGGAGAGCAGGCGTTGTTAATTGAAGTGGAATCTGCACTGGTGCTTGCCAATTTGGAGCTAGTTCTGTACTATAAGTGGGATAGGAAACATGAACTCCTGAACTTTGGTCACCAATGGTCACTGCCATTTGATTGAAGCTTGGATATGGTTGTGGTTGCCCATCTGTCTGTGAGGAGCAACAACATAATAAGAGAAAGAATATGGGATTAAATGGTGAGATCATGGTTTGCAACGATAGAATAACAAAAAGAAAATGCAACCAGAAAATAATTCCATACATTTCCAGAATTTAATCTTTTGCTCTCCCAGTCCTGGAAAAATTCTTGAGATGCCAATCGCTTTGTTCCCACTGTGTTGTGTTAGAAAGGAGGAATAAATAGATAAATCACAACAAAACAATACATTCATCATATGCTTGCTTTTTCCTTTCAGACATAATAGATTAAAAAAAAATGCTGCGCAGTGTTTCAGCATAATTGCTAATTGTTATGTGACAAAAAAAATAATTGAAGCATACCTGGTGGCAAAGAAGCATTGCACTTTTTGCACTGAAAATTCACCCAAAATTGCATCAGATACAAGATGACATAATCCAAAATGGAAGTGAATATCTGAGAATAACTGGGGAGCATGATAATACCTGTGCACGTGAAGAGTAATTGTGGAAGCCACAATTGCATAGCCAGTCACCATTTCGCCATCCTTTAGGAATTGAAGGGGGAGGTTGATTTAGAGGGTTTGCAAATGGAAGTCCAGACATCTGTTTTCCACCTAAAGGCCAAGTAGAAGGCTGATGAACTCCATAATTATCAGCCCCTCCTGCAGACCAGCTTGAATTCAAGGGTACTGGTTGCTGGAGAGCACCATTGCCCTCGAATCCAATTTTCAACCTTTGGTCTGGTCCTCCAGGGCTCCTGGCATAATAATGTGAATAAGTTGGGAGAGATACTCCAGGCATTGCAATTGCTGGCATTGCTGCCACCTCCTTTGGTTGCCCACACTTCTTGCACTTTTCTCGTGATGCATAATTGTTGTTAGTGCAACCTATTGATCCATTGCCCAACACACACGCAACCCACATTGCAGCCATGAAGATGGAAATGAAGCCATGTATACGCACACCAACCAGCCCATCCCAATATACCAAAAAGAAAAACACACACAAAACAAAAACCACTCAACCTAATTGATAGCAAATTCTTCATCTCGATCACACAAAACATAACAGCCACTTAATCATTACTTTTTATCAACAATCACATACGCAAAGAAAGGGGAAAAGAAAAGATAAAGGTATCAGAAAAGAAGATGAGAGAACGAGCAAATAGCATAACAAAATGGCTAGACTTCAAAAAGCTAGTCTAAAATATCAACCCTATTTCTTCATCGCCAGATTAATCATAAAGGCTAATTTAAATTGGCTAGCCACTAACCCCTGATATAAAAACGCGAGAAAACAATTCAACCTACCTAGAAATCCCTTTAAACCTAAACCCTGATACATCAACTCAAGCCCCCAAAACCAAACTATCCACAAAGAAAAAACCTCAAAACCCAAAAATACCAATACCCTATAACAGAAAATAAAGTCCCAGCTAACACCAATAATCAGAAGTTCAAATCATTAAAACACCATATCCATAAAATAAAATGCTTGATAAATATCCCAACACAGCATAACAAGAAAAATGACAACAAACACCGATCTTCAAGATATGTAACCAGCGTAAAGAGACTGGTATTTATAAAGCAAACGTAGATAAAGCGTAACTAACCAGTGCAGATCCAATCACCAATACGAGGGAGCCATTTAGAGTCGGGTGGGGTTTTGTTATCAACAAGAAGCCGAGGTTGTTTGCATCTATTACAAAAAGATCTAAACGCATAGTTCCTATTTTGACATCCACTGCACTCCCAATCCCCTTCTCTTCCTTCTCCCATATTCTCTTTCTTGGGGATGCTAAAAAAAAGGCTTAGATTTTGTAAAGAGGATTTGTTGCGTTAGGACATAACCTGGTCTTAACTTGTCGTTACAGAGAAGAGAGCTTGTGTTTCTGATTCGATAGTGTCTTTTGGGTCTGGCCAGCGAACGAGGGAAGAAATTCCAGAGTAAGAGAGCAAAACTTTTGCACGATCAATTTTAAAGACAATGCTTAAGAGGAGAATTTTTGGAAGTGTATATATCTAAATACCTAACCAAGGGCTGGAGAAATGGATGGGCTTTAAGGCCTAAAAATAGAGACTGTCACGATTGCTGTTTGGTATACAAATTATTTTTTATTTACAATAATAAATTTTTAAAATTTAATTTTATATATATATATATATATGGATGGGCTTTAAGGCCTAAAAATAGAGACTGTCACGATTGCTGTTTGGTATACAAATTATTTTTTATTTACAATAATAAATTTTTAAAATTTAATTTTATATATATATATATATATATATATCATAGTTGTCAAAATAGGCAAAACTTTTTATACCAGTTAAAAATAAAATAAAATAATATTATTTTTATCTCAATTTAAATTTCGGTGTATTTCAAATTTTTCAGTCAAATATCAATTGAAACGTGCGAGTATTATTTCATCCATGACATTTCGGCTAAAAAAAAACATATCTCGCCTGACTTGACTTTATTGTTTTTAATCTCCCGCCTCCTGACAAATTATTGTCACTTATCACTGTGCTTTTCAGTTTTCATCTCCTGCACGAATTGTGGCCATTGTTGTCATTGTTCATATATATATATATATATATATATATATATAAAACCAAAATCAAAATAATAAAAATAAAAAATATATATTATAAAAAAAATAAAACTATTGTGCCAACTTTGATTTTATAAAAAATAAAAAATATATTTTTTTTTTTGCTTTTTAATTTTTTTCATATAGATATTTAATTAATTATATATAAACAGTACAATTTCAAAACGGTACGCTAAAACACTCTGAAACTAAAATATCTGGTACCAATAAAAAAAAAACATCAATTAAAGTGAAACTAATAGCTATGATATATATATAGCAATATCAAAATATCAAAAAAATAAATAAAAATAAAATATATATTTTTTACAAAAAGTATTAAAACAAACAGAAAACTCACATAAAAAATTAAAAAATATATATTATTATTTAATATTAAATTGTATTTAAGGACCGTGTATTGTAAATCTTTAAAAAAAAAGCATTTTTTAGATATATATGAGTCCTATATATTTATTTATTTATTCTTTTAACTTTAACATTAACAAATAACTAAAAGAAAACGGAAATCACTGTTCGGGCACTGTGCACACAGTCTAAAATCATTGTGGACGCTTTGTCCTCCGTGCGTCGCAGGTGCACGTCCACCCTTTTTTTTTTGTTTTTTTCCCATTTGAACAGTGTTTTATCGGTTTTGGCCCCCATAATAAGACAAAAAAAGGTTCTGCGTCAGGGGCACGTCTGTCATTGCGCCCGTCCAGACCGGTCCGGCTCGCCGCTTTGTTTTTTTTTTTTTTAAATTGTTTTGCTAAATACGGTTATAGCCCCTAATAAGACAAAAATGATGGCTTGGCTTCAGGGGCAGAACAGTAATTGTCCCTATTTTTTTTATTTTTCCCTCGTTTCTGTCAGGGCGTGAGGCGCATGCGTCGGCCGATTTTCCGCCTCACGCCCTGTTTGGACGGCGCGTGCGACGTCGTCAAGTGGCCGGAAATGGTCTATCGTCGATGATCTCGATGCGCCTCCGCGTGGCCTTCCTCCCGCGGTGGCGCGTGTACCCTGAAAATGCCTGTGGACGCACCGTTGGCCGGTTAAAGGCGCTGCCACCGTTTTCTCTCTTTGCTGCACGTGAAAGTGCAGGAGAGTCCCCCATTTGTTTCTACTTTTCACTTCGGTCCTTCGACTTTTAATTTCGATTTTGGTCCTTATTTCTATTATATAAGTTCTGATTTAGTTCGATTGGGTCCTCCGATTTTAATTGATTGAATGTCAGAAATTTACTTCGGTCCTCCAACTTTGAATTTTCGGCATGGCTGTAAAATCTTAATAAATCTGGTACACAGGTTTTGATTGTTTCAAATTTGTCCTTTAATTGAAATTGATAATAAATGTGATTTTCATTTCAGCCCTTGGGCTTTTAATTTTTTAATTTAATCCCTTTATATTGAAATTTTTATGTATGCCTTTATACTTGTAATTTTTTTTATTTGTAGAATAATGTCTACTTTTGTCCATGTATATATAAGTGTACTTAACACAATAATAATAATAACAACAACAACAATACTAATAACAATAACAATAACAATAATAATAATAATAATAATAATAATAATAACAATTATTTCAATAATAATAATAATAACAATAATAATAATAACAATAATAACAATAACAATAATAATAACAATAATAATAATAACAATAATAATACCAATGATAATAATAATAACAATAATAATAATAATAACAATTATTTTTGTTAGTAACTATTTTGTTAATATTTTTTTTGCTATTCATAATTTAATAATTTCTATTGTTTTGACAGTAATGGTGTTAATTATTTTTTTATATATATTTTTAGTCTTTCGCCTAAGAATATATATAGGGAAAAGAAAACATGACCTAGGATTTTTTTAATATAAAAAGTTAATATAAGTATTCTGAGATACATTTAATATAGTTATATAATAGTAGATGATCGGCCACACAATTACAAATAACCGATTAAAACATATTAACAAATTGATCAATAAACTACAAAAAAAAAAATATCACACCAAACAATCAAATAATTCACCATACAAATTGATATAAAAAATATTTTCATAACCAGTAAACACAACTGAATAAAGAAAAATTAGATGATCGGCCACACAATTATAACAAAACCAACCACCAACAAATTCCCAATTGACTACAGCAAACAAAAATCTCTAATCAATATAATCTATTACATTTTTTCGACCAACTGATTATATAATTATCAATCCAATTAAAACACACCAGATAATCAAAACATTGCAATTTTGCAATCTATGAGTTAATTAAATCAACACACAATTCAAATCCAAACTGTGACTAAATTATTCTCCAAGCCAGTAAAATAATGTCAACAACCAACCAGATCAATGCAAACAAAAAATAATCTATCTTTAATAGATTTCAGCGATTACAATATTGCTATCAACCAGTTGAATGCTTAGTAACTGTTAAAAAATATTTAACCATCAACACAATCAGTTCAAGACAACAAAAAATCATTTTTCATTCATTTTATTGATTACAGATTTACATCAACCAATTAAATAACCATCAAAATAATTAGTACATACTAAACAATTAATCAATTATGGTCTTGCAATACTCAAATTACAATTCGCTGATCTTTCAAAAAATTTATCGCTTATAATTTTTAAATTTCGAAATTGAATTATTATCTGAGTATTTAAGCTTATAACAATAATCAACTAATTCAATACATAAAAAAAAATTATAGCATGATTTAAAACTTACAATTCTCTATCTATCAACTAAAAAATTATTTGCTTACCACATAAATAATCAGTTTGTTACATATAAAAAGCCCGGCGCAACGCGCGGGCTACCCAACTCGTTAGATCTATTGAAAGTTGGGTTTTGTGTTTTTTATTGTGTTTATATGAATTTATCTCAATCTCATGAATGAGTTGCAAGTTTAACAAGTTAATTAGGATTTACTAGAATCATTTGTTTGAGATTTTATTTAAATTAGTTTTTTTTTTTATTTCATACATCAATATTAGATTAATTAAAAATTAAAAAAAAATTATTTTTAAGGTTTTTTTTACAATTTTATGATGATTTCATGAACCAGATCATGAGTTTAACATAATGATCTCAATTGATTTTGTTTATTTTTTTAGGTCCTATTTAAATTTAATTTTTTTAAATTGGGCTTCATAAATATTTTTTCAATTTATTTTTTTATAAGTTCATTCAAATTTCATGATCTAAATTGTAGGCTTGATTAATTCATTTATGGACACATCTAAACATGCTTGTTTTTGACACTTTTATTTACCTTGTTTTTTTGCTTAGTTTCCTCTGTTTTAAGATTTGTTTTTCCAATATGTTTTATCATACTCCTAAGCTTGAATCAGTTTTTGTAGAGAAATATTTGAGTAAAGTTTTTTTATTTCATTGACCTTGTTGAAACATACACATTATTTGATTTGAAATTTGACTCACACAAACATTATTTTATTTTTATATTTTTAATAAACTCACTTCTAAACTATGAAGAATAATTAAATATTTAATGGCAACAAATCGTGGCCAACGCTCTAGTATAACTCTAATCGTAGATGCTTAAATAAACAATGCAAGAACCTTGACCAGGTGTAAAACTCCACGCTGGCAATCCATTTATCTAGTATATCCTGTTTATCGCTGTAATCGTGGGATCGATCGAATAAACGGTCAAAACAAGCAGCAGCCCTCTTGACGCGGACTAACTTTTTAAACCATCGATAAAGCATCACCCCTCAGATCTTACAAGCAGAAGGAAGCCACGCTGGCAATCCGAGTTATGCTTTCAATATCTTATAACAGCCGTCAGATGCTCTCACACCATCGGAGGATACTATAAATTATCCAGACCGCCAAAATCAACCGCCAATCTGAAAAATTGAAAAAAACCCCATCTGCCTGCATATATACACCCAACAAATATCGCTCCGTCCACCAAAAGCGAAAGCCTCTCCGGATAAACTTTGAATTTTCGAAGAAAGGTTGCGTAGAAGATGTCTGGGAGAGGAAAAGGAGGAAAAGGGCTAGGAAAGGGAGGAGCAAAGAGGCACAGGAAGGTGTTGCGAGATAACATTCAAGGAATTACAAAGCCAGCAATCAGAAGGCTAGCAAGAAGAGGTGGCGTGAAGAGAATTAGCGGGCTCATCTACGAGGAAACAAGAGGGGTTTTGAAGATCTTTCTCGAGAATGTGATTCGTGATGCCGTCACTTATACAGAGCATGCGAGGAGAAAGACCGTGACTGCCATGGATGTTGTGTATGCTCTTAAGAGGCAAGGTCGTACTCTGTATGGGTTTGGGGGTTAGGGTATTTCGTGTCTTTTGTTGTGCTTGTAAGGGTTGCTTTTGGGAAGCAATTTATATCTCCTGTGAGCTGTAATTGAAAATTGAATCTATAATGGAAAGATCTCGTCAATTCTGTCTTTCTATTTTTTAAAATGATTATTATTAATCAAATGTTGCTTTTAAATCTATGTAATAAGCTGATAAAAATATTTAAGAGGAAGGAACATGCTTTTCATCCAGAGTGGAATGCCATCAGATTTTGATCCTACCTACAGGGCTGGTTTTACTTGCGCTCGGTGCTTATGTAAAAGAGTCGACCAGCGAAGAACTCGTCACTAAGCTGGAGAGGAGACTGACAACGAGAGCACTGTTGTAGGTTCAGCTTGCATCCAGTTGTTTCGTGAGTCGATGCAGGTTTCGTTTAGGAAAGGCCCGCCAAGCACTGCTCTAACAGCAACATTTGGATTGGAGTTGATCGAGTCAAGCCACGTGAATTCATCCTTGCAGGTAGTGTTGGCGTCGGCAGGAATTGAAGCTCCCTTGTGATGTACATTTTGAGGTTAGTTTCTTCCATACCTAACAAGGAAGCTCATTTTCATTGGATTATTTCCCAAAATATAACCTGCCTGAAAATATTTGCATCCGGGGGGATGAATAATAAACAAGCATAAAATCCAGAAATTGTAGACATCTAATTTGAGGTGATTCAATGTTACTGAAGTAACATACCTGTGAAATGCCAAAATCGCGCAGATCAGCTGGACTGTAGAGTTGTCCATGGCAATATAGAGTTGAAATATGGGCTGTGACCATGTAATCACTAAATAGAACAGCTAGAAATGCAGAAGCCATAGCATGTTGCAAGCAGTCCCATTTCGAGACCCATACCAGACCACCTGCGTTGATAAAAGGACAGTGTTCAACGAATTAAGGATTCCGCCGAAATGTTAATTGAATTAATAACCATAGAACAACAATAACTAATAAGTTTGATGACTTCACATCCATAATGACATGGTTTATCCATTTGCAGTGATATCAATAAGAGAATCACCTTTTGTTCTGCTAGTTGTGGCTGTTGGTGAATCTGGAAGGAGCTCACACATGATGGCCTCTGATGTTTTCCTGTACATCTGAAGGTCAAGGTTCTCCTCACTTGGCATCCCTTCTGCACCAAAAAGATTTGCCCTAGACAACAGGACCTGAATCAAAGTCAAAGCTATATTAGAATTGCTTTTCGTAATCAACATCACCACGGTAATTCACAACATTATTAACTTAAAGAGTGGCATTTTATGAATACTTGCTGGGTTCCAGCATGCTTGTCATCCCAGCTAAACCAACTAGGATTTCCCCAATCAGCAAATTGTTGACCATTTAATTCAGCTACATGTTTGAGGCACGACAGGTCTTTGGATGCATGATAAAGCCAGGTTGCTGCCCACAAGAGTTCATCTTCATATCCTGTGGAGTTATACTGTAAGAACTTCTTTGACACCATCTTCAAAGTTAGGAGCAAGTAGGGAACCTGGAATGGCCGAAGACAACATTGTTGCAGGGAAAGCCATAGGAAATCCAAACTTCATTAGATCCCCAGCATCATACATTCCTTTCGATAAATCCAAGTTCATTTCAATCCCATCTAGTAGCCCTGAATCCCCTCTCCACGCGATCCTGTTATTCACCAACTTTCCAGCTGCCATAATCAATCAATAACATCAACATTTTCACCAGCAATCATTTAGTTCGGTTTTTCCTTTATATTTTGCTTGAAATTATCTCTCCCGTATCAAAATCAATAGCAGAGGAAGTAATTCTGATAGTAAGTGACTTACATTTTTGCACATCGAAGAATTGCAAAGCAATTTCAAGAGCATCGGCATATTTTTTCACAATAGGTCCAGGATGATGTGAAGCTGAATTTTTCTTGGAGTCTTTTAAGTCCTCTAGGATTGCGAGTACACCTGCTACTATAACAAGAATTGCAATCATTGAGACTAGAAAAAACCAACACCAACGATAATTAGATTTTGCTGTTAAATAATAGTTATGTAGTCTTATTTATTAAGGGTAGAATAGTATTTTATGTTTAATTTATATAGTTTATTTTTTTTATTTAGGTTAAGAAAAGCACTCATAACTGTAGCCACCTTTTTATGTTTTGCTCTTAATTATTTCAACATGGTATCAGAGCAAGTTTTTTTTTTAGTAATATTTTGTCTTCTGTCTCTGCAAAATTTGATATTTCGTCTTCCCTTTAGCTTCTGCAATTTAATATTTGTGTTCAGTTTCTACAATTATTTTGGTATTGATGTTCAATTTCTGCAATTATTTTGGTATTTGTATTGGCGTTAAGTTTTTGCAATCTTTATTCAGTTTCTACAATTTGATATTTTATTTTTCGCTGCTTTTGCATTCTGGTTCTCTGTGATTGTTGATTGTGGCTACTTAAAGAGATGAATCGCTTCAATCTATGAGTGTGAAGTTGGATGGGAAGAACTATTTGTATTGGAGTTATGTGATGAGAAATTTTTTTAAGAGTAAAAGATGTAAGGGTATGTTAGTGGATTTTATATGACACCTAAGAATATTGAGGAGGGGTATGTTGGTTTGATAGATACATAGAAAACAAATAATGCAAAGATTATTATTTGGATCGACAATTTTGTTGAGCATTCAATAGGTACACAATTGGCGAAGTATGAGACAGTAAAAGAGGTTTGGAATCATCTACAAAGGTTATTCACACAAACAAATTTTGCAAAACATTATCCATTAGAGAATGACATACGAGCTTTTCATCAGAAGAATATGAGTATTCAAGAGTTTTATTCTGCTATGAAAGATCTTTAGGATCAATTGGCTCTTACAGAATCGACATAATTAAAGGCATGTGGTGTCTATATTGAGTGTAAAGAGCAACAACATTTGATACAATTTTTAATAGCACTTCGCAGTGATTTTGAAGGACTCAAAGGTTAAATTTTGCATTGTTCGCCACTGTCTTCTGTTGATTATATTGTCAATGAGTTATTGGCTGAGAAAATACATCTTAAATCTTATTCTGAAAAGGAAATTCTTTATGCTTCAAATCCTTCTGTATTAGCAGTACCTTCTAAGTCATTCTCTAATCATCAGAACAAGTCTTACACAAGGGTTGGCTTCGATGAGTGCAGTTTCTGTAAGCATAAAGGTCATTGGAAGACTCAGTATCCTAAATTGAGACATCAGAATCAAGCTTGAAAGCCTAACAGTCAGTTACAATCTAATAGACCACCTTAGAGTTATAAACAACCACACCACAATACTGAAACAATAGCTTCCTCAGGCTCTATTACCGATCCTAATACTTTGACTGAGCAATTTCAAAAGTTTCTTTCCTTGCAGTCGCAAGCAATTTCCGCCTCTTCTTTCATAGGTCAGTTGCCTCATAGTTCCTCAAGTATGTCACACTCTGAAAGGGTCTTGGATTCTGGTGATTTCCATCTTATACTCCAAATTCCTCATCTTTTACCTCTGTGTCCTCTTTGTCCTCCATTCTTGTTATGACTGTTGATGACACTCATATGCCCATAACAGATATTGGTTCTATTGTCACACCTAACTTGTCTCTCTCTAATGTTTATCTTATTCCAAATCTCAAATTGAATCTTATGTTTGTTGGTCAAATATGTGATTCTGGTGATTATTTAGTCATGTTTTTTGAGTTTTTTGTTGGGAACAGGAATTGCAGTCTTAGAAGCTGATTGGGACAACCCATAGGAAGAATGGACTATATGTTTTGGATGAGTTAAAAGTGTTAGTTACTGTTGCTACTGTTACTACCACTACTGTTGACTTGTCTTCCTTTCGTTTAAATGTTTCATCTTCTAGTTTTTATTTATGGCATTCCCGTCTAGGTCATGTTTTGTCTTCTCATTTAAGATTTTTGGCATCCACAGGAGCTTTAGGAAATTAGAAAACTTGTGACATTTCTGATTATAGTGGATGTAAACTGACAAATTTTCTGTTTTATCTTTTAGTCGAAGTATTTTTGTTTCTTCTTCACCATTTGATTTGGTTATTTTATTTAAAACAATATTTAATAATAAAATTTTCCTACCTTGAAATGTGACATATATCTCAGATTCATTGCAGTTTCTATTGGGGTGTTGGTAAATTCCTGATCTACTGGTTTGATGGTTTCTACAGTAAACAAACATAATAATTTAAGGACTTCTTTTATACATTTACTTACAGTTTCTCCTGAATGCTAAAATCTTTCTTGCACTTCTCAATTTGACGCCTCTGCTACAATTATAAATAGAAACATTCATACCTTTTCAATAACGTTCATCCTTCTTGAAGGTTTTAAACCATAATGTGTTTCTAAATCATTACACAAACTCAACAAAGTGTTTGCGTCTATCCGAAACATGCTAACACAATGTTTCCCATGACCTCTTAAAACTTCATTCAACTAACACATTCTTGTATTGTATGAAACCATATATGATTCTTTATACATATAATTAATATAATATATGTTTATAGTTTCAGTGGTGCATATAATTAGTTTTCGCTGATCAAACTGTCTTCTTAAAAAATTTCATCATTCTCGTCACTATCACCATCATTGTTGTCACTCTTATCATTGGCAGAGACATCATTGTCGTCATTTCTATCATCACCATACAAGTCATTATTACCTTCATAACTATGATAATTAATGTGTTCTACAATGCGGTTCATAATACTTTCATAGACGCCGTCAAAGTCTCCACTAAATATAACATTAAATTGTGGAATATCCATATTTTCCTTTACATGTAAATACAATAAAATGATAATTATTGAAGAAAAAACATGAAGTAAAGTATATTAAAAAAATAAAGTAATCGAGAAGAATAACTTTATCACAAACCTATAAATACCACAAAAATGTTTCACTTGCTAGTAATAAGATCAATATAGATGTTTGTTTTAGAGATAATTATTGTTATTGGTATACATAACCTACACATTCCCCCTTATATAGAAAGAATTGAATGATGTATTGCATCAATAATTTCAAGTTGTTTGCCAACATTGTTGAAATATGCTTATTTACGTATCTTTTGTACATATTATGCTTCATGTATAATGCTTGCAGAAGTTGTGATATGTATGAACTATAAATATTAGATATAAATGTAATCTCAAATCTAACCTCTTGTTATTTTCATATGATTTCTTACAAAGTATCAATACTATTTTATTTTTCATATAACTTCAATGTGCCTATATTGTTTGTTCTTTCTATATTGGTGAAGTTTATTTATGTCCTCGTAGTTTATATATGCTCTAATATATGGTGACATGTCTCAATTATTTGTCGTTGTATTCTTTTTGTTCTTTCTCAATTATTTAAGATTATGTCCTTGTATTTTTTTGCTTTTTCTCCATTATTCAGGATTTCATGTCCTAACAATTTTTTGCTTTTTCTCCGTTATTCAGGATTTCATGTGTCCTTGCAATTTTTACTCTCTTTTACATTGATGTATGGCCGGTTATCTTTGTCAATATTTTTTATTTAAACAATATCATATGCTTTATTTTTCATATGTGAGTGACTAGGTCATTAACTTCTTAATTGTTTTTTTTTATTGATTTGTAAAATCAAACATTTATAAAAAATAAATATAAATAATAGATTAGAGTATTGTATTATACAATAATTTGGTAGGTTACAATTACATATAAGAGTATTGTATAAATAAAATGTTGTTGAAAATAAGTAATGAATATATAAAAATAATATGTTAATTCATGGAAGGATATATGAGTATTATGATTTAAAAAAAACACACAACTAAATTCAAAATGATTGATTATTAGAACTGAGAATAAATGTACTCAATAATTAAGGATATTACACAAATATGTATATCACTTACATTTTTTTAATAATATAATATTTAATTAAATTGAATGATGATATTATAAATTTATATATATTATATTGGATTTAAAAAAAAATGATATACATATGTTTGTAACATTCTTAACTTATTACTCTTTTATTTGATTTTTATGTTAAATAATAAATAGTATTCATATAATAATTATATAAATAGTATAAATATATGATTCTTTTATTTTTATACTTTATGTACTCATGGAAAAATTATAAAAATTAACTCAATAAATCAATATTTAGTAGCAACCAATCATCTAGTATAAACTCTAAAATTAGATGCTTAAATAAACAATGCAATAACCTTGACCAGTTGAAGATTCCACGCTGGCAATCCATTTATCTAGTATATCCTGTTTATCGCTGTAACCGTTGGATCGATCGAATAAACGGTCAATACAAGCAGCAGCCCTCTTGACGCGGACTAACTTGTTAAACCATCGATAAAGCATCACCCCTCAGATCTTACAAACAGAAGGAAGCCACGCTGGCAATCCGAGTTATGCTTTCAGTATCTTATAACAGCCGTCAGATGCTCTAACACCATCGGAGGATACTATAAATTATCCAGACCGCCAAAATCAACCGCCAATCTGAAAAATTGAAAAACCCCCCATCTGCCTGCATATATACACCCAACAAATATCGCTCCGTCCACCAAAAGCGAAAGCCTCTCCGGATAAACTTTGAATTTTCGAAGAAAGGTTGCGTAGAAGATGTCTGGGAGAGGAAAAGGAGGAAAAGGGCTAGGAAAGGGAGGAGCAAAGAGGCACAGGAAGGTGTTGCGAGATAACATTCAAGGAATTACAAAGCCAGCAATCAGAAGGCTAGCAAGAAGAGGTGGCGTGAAGAGAATTAGCGGGCTCATCTACGAGGAAACAAGAGGGGTTTTGAAGATCTTTCTCGAGAATGTGATTCGTGATGCCGTCACTTATACAGAGCATGCGAGGAGAAAGACCGTGACTGCCATGGATGTTGTGTATGCTCTTAAGAGGCAAGGTCGTACTCTGTATGGGTTTGGGGGTTAGGGTATTTCGTGTCTTTTGTTGTGCTTGTGAGGGTTGCTTTTGGGAAGCAATTTATATCTTCTGTGAGCTGTAATTGAAAAATTGAATCTATAATGGAAAGATCTCGTCAATTCTGTCTTTTTTTTTTTTTTTTTTTTTTTATTATTAAGAATCAAAAGTTTCCTTTCGAGGCCAGATTGATTGCGGCATTTTAATGTGATTTGTGTGATGCTACAACATGAGCTCATGAAGTTGTTTCTGGTGAAATTTAAGAAACTGGGATATGTAGGTTGATGAAGCATGAAAAAGAGAGCATGTAGACAAGCTGTTTGATGCTTGGTCTGTGAAGGGTGAAGCATAAAAAAGAGAGCACGTAGTCAAGCTGTTTGATGCTTGGCCTGTGAAGGGATTTATTATTGCAAATGTGCTTTTTCCATATACTTTTTATTCCCTGGAGATATGGTTGCATTTAGATCTTCCTGCTAACCTTGATTTTTGAAGATCATTGCATTACTAGAATTCAACTCATTTAATTTTACATGCTTTGCAGTTAATTGATTGGTTATATCTAGTATTATTATTTTCATATAAATATAATATATAATTTATGAATCTAGAATATATATAGTATATGAAATAAATATTTTGTAAATAAAAATATAGAAATATAATTATGAGATTTTTTGTTGTATCAAATTATTGTCTTTAAAATGTTTTTGGTTGATATTCTCTTAAATATTGAATATTTATTATAGTTATAGAAACTAATAGATATTGTTTTTATAAAAAAACATTAATTGTTTTCACAAGTTGAAGTATAAAGAATATTCAGAACCAATACATAAGTTTTTGTTATAAAACATGTAAATTTAATTAACTTGTATGAGATTTTTTTTTTGGTGACCGGGATGTCGTGGTCAGCTTATGCGCATTTTGATTATTTCCCGGGCTCACTGAACATGTAAGGCACCGCGGGGGTGACAGGCATACCGCGTAGGATGGACCCATAAGAGACAAGAAGGGAGGAACCCTTCAGCCTCACTGCCACTGGGACTCGAACCATGTTCGAATGAAAGAGGGTGCTCCCCAACAACCACTGAGCCACAACCCCTGTTGGTACTTGTATGAGAATTTTATATGATAACATCATGTGTTTATGGAAAAGTTAACATGATGGTCGTGTAAGTAATTCTTATAATTAAAATCACTAAATTATTTTATATAAAAAGTATTATAATTTAATCTTGTTAAACATTATCATGTTAAATGTAACAAATAGACAAACATTGAATATAATATAAATTATATGAAAATATTTGAATGTATAAGAAAAAAATCATTACCTCAAGTGAATAATAGAAAATATTACATATGTTCATAAATAATATTGATTGTTAAATTCTTGCGCAATGTTGAATGAAATTAAAAAGGAGTTTAGATCTTATTCAAATGATCAATAATTATAATATTGTGAAAAATATGGTTTTAATTTGTAGACACTTTATGCTAAAATATCCAAAACAAAACATTATTAATGAAGAAATAATAATTACACTGAAAAAAATGATCACTAAAAGATTAAATCAAATCATTTATGAAACATTGATTGACGATGCATTTAATTTTTAAATATAAATTAATCAACTATTGAATTAATAATAAATGAAAATTTTTGATTTATTAATTTTATATTTAAAAATTCTAGTTTATATTCGGGCCAACATATTTAAAAATTAATGAGTCACATACATTAAAAATCATTAGTCAAAAATTAAACTAAGATAATTAATCAAGTGTGATTTGATTGAAAATAATTTTAGAATCTAAGCACTATATTTAATTCAAGGATTATAATTATAGTCCCAAAAATAATCAAATAGGAACTTGATTAATTAAATTTATAAAATTATTCTTAAGTAATATATCGATATTATTTAAGGGATAAATACATAATTTACCATTTATAGGGTTTTTATGATTCTATATAAATATAATGTCATGCCTCTCGTTTTTTTAGGAGATTGTGTTTAAAAAATCTCTATGTAAACAATGCCACGACAAACATATATAAAGCAACCTTAGATTACACAACTAAGAATTCCACATCTCTCATAAATAAAAACCTTCAACATGCTTTGTGTTTGTCCCAAGTTGCACATCCTCTTTTAAAAGCTTGAGGAGTTGCAAATATTATCTAGCATCACTAGTGTGGTTTCTATTACCACTCAATATCCTTTTGTATTCAACTTCTAAAGATACTTAACTAGTTCTTTACATATTTTTCTCTTTTTTTTTTTATTGCAAAAGCTTGTTCTGTTATGATTTTTCATGACATGTGTACTCCAAGTGTAATGAACCACCTTAAAAGTAATTTAGCATGAGGATAGGCTAAGAACAATATAAAGATCAAAGCTAAAAAATGTGAAGAGTATAGTTAAAAAATTGTCTTTTATCTGTAATACTATATAAGTTGTATTACCTAGTTAAAAGCACAAACTTCTAGACCAACACTAGTGAAAAGAAGAGTAGGGGTCAATTATGAAGGAGTCAGAGATGAAGCACATGGAAAACAACCACATCTGACTCGTAGTTAGAGAAGAGAAGTGTAGAGAAAACCTTCTCTCAAGCCAAGTCCATTTATGTTCAATTCACTAATCATGCAATTATAAAAATAAATAGAAAAAAGATTTATTTTAACACAAGTCTTTTCAGATGTTGCATGGTGAATATAATATAGAAAGAGATTTTTCTTGTGAGAGCAGGTTGAAGATATTTATTTCATTCAATTTAGTCGTTGGGCGCTATATCATTTGGCATTGCCAATCCAATATGTCAATAGTTCATAAATCAATAAGAAAGTAGCCCAAGAGTGAGTCGTAGAGTAGTTATCGTGTTGGATGGACTCACAAGGAGGTAATAAGGCTTAACCAGGAAAGGGAAGTACTTTATGAAAAAAAATAGTAAAAGGTTATGGAAATATGAAATAAATTATGTATTTAACATTGGTTTTTACTTATAAATATATTAAAATATTATTTTAATTTTTTTTTATACAAGCACATTAAAATCATTAAAAAACACAAAAATAATTTAAAGCTAAAAAATCACAATTTCTCAAAAATACAATTGAACCACAATGTCAATCAAGACCTAAATCTTATGCTTTTGATCCAGGTGAATTGCCCATAAGAATTTGATTTAGCTAAAGGGTTGATTTTATATGTGTCGAGGCTATGTAATGGAGTTGACCACCATAGAATTGCTCACTAAGTTGGAGAGGAGACTCACATTGAGAGCTTTGTTATAAGTTGTAGGTTGAACTTGCATAAAGTTTTTTTACTAGTCGATATAGGTCTTATTTAGGAAAGGGCCACCGACCATTGCTCCAATAGCAATTTTGGATTGGAACGAGTCAAACCTTGTGAATCCATCGTTGCAAGTAGTGTTGGCGTAAGAGAAATCAAAGCTCTCATTATTGTACAATTCAAGGGTAGTTACACCTATACCCAACAAGGTAACTCATTTTCATTGGATTATTTCCCAAAATATATTTTGCGTGAAAGATACTTGCTATTGGAAAATGACAAGGTTGACATAGCAAGAACTAGATTAAGAATGGCAGGGAAATTTATTATTTGTTTGGAATTGAAAGAAACTTTTTTGTGAGTGTTTTATAATTTTATTGTACTAAAAATAACTAGAATGGGATGATCTAGAACTAAAATGTGACTTCGATGAATTTGTCATGTATGTTAGCACCTATAGGCTATCAAAGCTCTTAAGAGCTTAATTGATAATTTTTATTTAAGAGGAGAACTAGAATATGATGCAATAGATTTTGAATGAATATATGTTTTATATAGATCTTGAATTTTAGGCTTATCTCTTATGTATATTATTTCTTGCATTGAGATATAGGCTAAATGATGAGGTCAAATCTTGGGGCCATCATCACTACTTCATAAAAAAATAAAAAAACATGTTATTAGGAAAATCAAGGCTTTTGATAAAATTATCGAACTTCATGGGTTTTATTATTAAAATATTTTTGAATCAAATTAAATAGTTTTAGTTTTAAGTGAATCATCTTATTGATAAAAAATAATAATCAAGCTAGTTATTGTAAAAGCAAAATCCTAAATAATTAGTGTCCATTTGAAAGTGTGGTTGAATATATTTTTAAAAGTGTTTTTCATTCAGAAATACATCAAAATAATTTATTTTTTTTTAAAAAAAATAAGTTTTGATATCAATACATGAAAATGATTTAAAAACACAAAAAAAAATAATTTAATGTAAAAAATAAAAATATTTTTTTTTTCAAATATATTTTTGAAACGCAATGGAAAACATGAAATATTCTTCTATCTCTAAATGAATTGCCTTTACTAAGTTAGTGTAATGTCGATCAAAATAACTTTGAGTGTTTTAAGAGAAATACTTTTAAAAATAATTTTTAGTTTAAGAAAATATTAAATTAAGATTTTTAATAATTTATGATAGTTTTGATATATATATATATATATATATATATATATATATATAATATTTTAATATATTTTTAATAAATAACTATTAAAAAACAAAACACATCATAATTTCAAACACATCGCATCATAATTTCAAACACATTTTTCATTGGTCAAGTTAATCGGTACTCATTATGCATTGAGTTTAGTGATGGAAGTCATAACATGTTAAAGCATCAATAACCTCGGATTCTCCTATCTAAAATAGACAATTTTGCAATAATTATTAACGTCAAAAAGAATCTATGTAACATTGGGAGTGATTGGATCCTTTGTCTTTTTGACATTTATGAGAATGGATGCTCATATTAATCTCAAGGCAATCATTTATTGTAAAATTTATTATCATTTTATGTTTTTTTTTTTCTTTTTAATTTTATGGCTAAGTTGTATTCTTGAGATAACTTTCTTGCCTCCATCAAAGACAAACCATCCAAGCTTGTATCGGGGGAAAATCACAGCCATTTAATTTAGGATCCATTAATTTAATACCTCCATCAATAATCAATACCCTTTATATATATATAAAACAAATCCTTCATAGTCATCTCACAATAAAATTTGAGGGAAGTAATTTTCAAGATTTCAAAGAAAAAAACTATTTTTAACTTGTTTTGATGTATTGATATTAAAAAAATTATTTTAATATATTTATAAATAAAAAACACTATAAAAATAACATATATCACTACACACACCTCTAAATCAACACCTCACGGATATTTATAGTGGAAAAAAAGAGATGATAGTGGAAAAAATAAAAAAGAAAAGAAAAACAGACTTGTAATTATTATACATTAATTTATTAATTAGGTGTTGGAAATTATAGGAAAGGCAAAGCGACTAGAGAGCGAGAGAGACAACCATTCTCCGTTCTTTTCTTTACCTCCTCTGAAGACACGCTTTGTTAAACAATACCTAAAACTCACTCCTTCATCTATCAAGCTGTACGTAGTCAATCTCTCCTCGATTCGGCTTCCCAGAAAAAAAAAGGTCTCGTTTTTTTCTATTAATTTTTTTATCCATTTTCATTATTATTCACTCACTATCTTTTGATTTTTACACATTCTTTGTTGTACCCTTTGAAAATCTCTGCTTAGCTTTTAATTGTCTCTTATAATGTGTCATTTGATGCATGTAAGAATCCCCTCTCATGATTTGGGGATTGATTAGTGAATTTTTGTGTCTGGGTTAGTGAGTGGAAACCCATGTTTAATTGGGGCTTTTGTTAATAAGATTGTTTAAGTTCTTGATCAAGGTACCCCTTTGTTTATTTTTAGAGAATCAAGTGTGACTTGTGCCTTAATTGTACTTTTGTAGCTTTTAAGAGGGTTTTTTTAAAAAAAAAATTTATAATGGTTGTTTATATATATATATATATATATAAAGGCTTGGTCCTGCTGCTTAATATTCTTTTAATGAGCATGGCTTTGCTTTGTTCTTGACAAAGTTTAGTGCTTTTTAATTAACCTCAATGTGCTTGTTAGTTTGCACTAGCGTTCGTGTCTTGTGATGCGGTATTATGTTCAAAAGCGATGGTTTTTGTATGTTGATTGGGTTTATGCAATCTAGAATTTGAATTTCTATCCTTTTCTTTTTTCTTATCTACTGGCAACTTTTGAAAGGGTATGGCAGGAGAAGATGCTGACTTGTCGAGTTTGACATTGCACGTCGATGAACCTCATGAAATGTGGAAGCAGGAGATGGAAAGGCAACAGTCCCAAGTGGATGTGTTACAAGTTAAGTTTATGGAGGTGAAGGCTTGTATGCAAGGGTCAGAGGAAGATGCAAAGAAGGAATTGGAGGTTCTATGGCGAAGGGTGAAAACAACTGCAACATTGTTGACCTACCTGAAATCAAAAGCGAGAGTCATGGCTGTTCCTGATTTAGCACACACTTCATGTGGAATAAAGGAACTAGAAGGTGTGGGACTTGTTGATAAGAATGGAACCCCACTGTCCGGCTGGTCTAGGAATGTTGATCTTTCTTCATTTGGTCCAGATGAAGAAGCATGTGTTAGTCTTAGACAGCAACAAGGAAGCTACGATGAACAAGATGAAGCTTATATTGGTGAATTACTCAAGTCTGTGCAGATGGTATCAGATGTGATGGAAGGCCTTGTTAAAAGAGTTGTAATAGCAGAATCTGAAACTGCTTTTGAGAAAGATAAGGTAACTTTAAGTCAAGAAGAAATTAGAAGGAAAGCAATCCAAATTGAGAACATGTCCTCAAAATTAGAGGAGATGGAGCGGTTTGCTCTGGGTACAAATGGTATTCTGAATGAGATGCGGCAGAGGGTTGAAGATTTGGTTGAAGAGACATCTAGGCAGAGGCAACGTGCAGCAGAAAATGAGCAAGAGCTTTGCCGAGTGAAAAGGGACTTCGAGTCTCTCAAATCCTATGTTAGCAGTCTTATTAGTGTCAGAGAGACACTTCTTTCATCAGAGAGGCAATTTCAAACTATTGAGAGGCTTTTTGAACGGTCAGTGTACTTTGATTTTCCTTAAATTAGATAATAAGCTTCATCAGTACATGTTTTCTTTGATAAGTATAGTTCAAGGATTTATTGATAACTATAGCATGAGATTTGAACCTGTATTATACTAACCGGGTTAGGTGTAGCAAACATTGTCCTTCATGGTGACATGGCCAACTTATACTGATGTTTACTGGAATTGTTTCTTGATCATGCATTTAATCGGTCACTTTGATCAAATTTGAAAACTGTGGTTACTATGGTTTTGCAAGTTTTTTCTTTGATAGCATAATTGTTGGCTATGGGTGACAATTCTGGTTGTTAGAATTACGATGATGTCCATGTTAGCTCATGCATCACTGGGAGACTCAAGTACAGTCTGGCTTATATTAGTAGTCGACAAAAATAGGTATGGATTTTTAATCAAATTTAGAATGGCCACTGACATGTATGTTTGGTGGGTAGTGTCTGTGTTTTCACTCTTCTTCATGGTCCAAGTCCTCTACTTTAATTTTATGCTCAGACACTCTGGACTTTGTCTGCACTCAGTTCATAGGAATAGTTGGCAGGTTAGTTCTCTCCATCTCCCACAGCATGGCATTATCCCCTTTTCAGTTTCTCCTTGTAGCTGTTTTTCAGCTGGATTACTATATTTTTCTAGCATCTAATTTTGTTGCGCAGCAGGCTAGTTGCGAAGACAACACAATTGGAGGGTGAGAAAGTGCAGAAAGAGACTGAAGTTCAAAAACTTATGGAAGAGAATGTGAGGTTGAGTGCCCTCCTTGACAAGAAAGAGGCTCAACTTCTGGCCATGAATGAACAATGCAAGGTGATGGCCCTGAATGCTTCAAATATATGATTTGGTGTTATCTTGCTACACAAGCAGGTAGCTTGTGGGTGAATGGTTGCTTCATTCAAGATCAATGGCCAAACCGCCAGAAGTATCGAAGGTTGAGGAAATATCGAAGGTTGAGGAATTTTGTTTCGCTGAGCATCTCGGATCCCTTTTCCATAATGTAACATTTGAAAGAGCTCAGTAAACCTATTTACTAGTACCATTCTTGTGCTTTTCAAAATTGAAGCGATAAAAATATTGATCAAAATAGTTGTGTTGTGAGAACGAAATTTGCCCAACTAATTAAATTGTTGACGAGTTTTGCTTCATTTAGAAAACTAACTGGGATTTCACTTTTACTTTATGCCAGTGAATCTATTCCTACAATCCTTTCTATTTGATTCTTTCAAAGTTACTAAACTTTTTGTTCTTCAGGTCGTTGTTATACTCTCAATAGAGCTGCTACCCCTCCCCCCCCAAAGTAATCAAGTGATAATGGTTTGAGGTTTCTTGCCTACTTTGTTTCCTTTCATTTTCGGATAGCATGAGTATTTGATGGTGTTACTTTCTATTTGCCCACAGTGCTCGAGGGCGGCTTTGCCCGTTGCAACTTGCAATGCATGATGAGTTTTTAATAATAGATCATTGAGTGTGTTTGTTTTTATAATCAAAAGGTGTTCTAGAAAATTTTAGATTTTTTTCTCTTAATTATATTTTTATGATTTTGGATAGTTTGTGTAATAAAATAAAAAATAAAAAAATAATGTTATTTTAATATATTTTTAAATAAATTGTTTTTAAAAAAATGATCATTATTATAATTTTAAACTCTAAGTCAATGATGTGATATAGATTTAAATCCTTTTTACAGATAGTATTAGTATAATTGAATTTACTTATAAGATTTAATATTTTATTCTCAAAGAACTGTAATAAGTAGTTGAATTCAAATCTGGTTATGAATTGAATTGAATTCAGCATATTATTAGAATTGAATTTGATTCATATCTTCAGCTGAGATCGGTTCCGAACTTGCAATTTATTCAGCATTTGATATGCTTTTACCAAATAGCTTCTCCCAGTTTCACTAGGCAACCATGAGTTAGAACAGATACTGGTTTGTCTGACAAGGTGATGAATTGTAGACCCTTTCATACACATGAAGTCTGCTGCTGCTAATACATTAACTTTCAACTGATTAATGTTTCAATAAAAATTCTTTCTGGTATCATTCCTAAGATCTATGATTAGTTTAAGCATCCTCTGTCTGAGCATGTATAGCTTCAAATTATCTGTTCTATGATATTTATAATACTATCATGAATGTTCTGGTAATTTATTGCGGATTACAAGGTTATTTACAAGTGAAAAACTTGTATGCAACCAGGTTATGTTGCGGAATGAAACACAATCCATCTAAAATAGATCTGAAGTCAACAAAGCAAGCCAGAATCCAGACAAGTGAAGATCGATCCATTGTGAGCATAAATTCAAAATATCTGTATCTTAAAACATAGTCTAGCACAGAAACCGTCTAAGACTTAGGAATCAAAACAAAACTTTCTCTAAAACATCTCAAAACTGAAATAATCCAATATGCAGTTACAATAACCAAAAAGCATTGAAGCCAATGAAACTCCTTAAGCCTTGTCCTTGGAAGCAGTGGCAGCCGCTTGTCCTCTAAGACGACCAGTTCTCCTAGCGGCAATGAGACCAACCTTTTGGCCGGGAGGAGCATCGCGCCTGACTGTGCTAGCATGACCAATATGTTGATGGTTACCACCACCATGGGGATGCTCAACTGGATTCATAGCCACACCACGCACCTTGGGCCAGCAGTTCCTCTTTACTCTGAACTTATGGTAAGCATTGCCAGCCTTCAACATCGGCTTCTCAGTCCTTCCTCCACCTGCAACCTGTCCGATCATTCCACGACAGCCACTTGGAATGATCTTCTTGGACCCAGATGGGAGCTTGATCCTACCACATCGTATGATTAACAAAACCATCATAAACGTGTAAAATACACTAGCACAAAAACTTGTCAAAACCATTGCAGATAATCGCCATTAGTCAAATCATTCAACACAAACCGCTGCAGATAACTGAAACAAAACCTACCAAGACAGAAAACCACCAGAACCTTGACAGAACCAGTTGCTACCCTCATTCAATGATAAAACAATAAAAATACATTTCATTTCAAGACAAATCGATTTTTGAACACCGAAACAAGAAATACATTTTTAGTGAAGTTCTTTTAAAATCTCCATATAAAATTATTAATCCATGGCACCAAAAACAAGCACAGATTCACTTATCAGTCACAATCATACAAAAAAACACATGTACTATCAACAAAATGACTGAGAATCACTCGAAAGACAAACATTTCCCCCATAGCAATACATCGAAACCCAAGTTGTAACCTAATAAACAGCTTTACACAAAAGCTTATATATTCATTAAAACAAAATAACAAAAACCCACTTCAGATCCCAACCACATTCATCATCAAACGCTATCAAACATCATCAAACGCAACAAAAAAAACCACAAAATTATTAATAAAAATACTAAAATAAAAGGTTGGTTTATACCTAGTGGTATCATTATCAGGGTTGTGACTGATAACAATAGCATAGTCCCCAGAAGCTCTAGCAAACACACCACGATCTCCAACATGATGTTCGACATTACAGACAACAGCTCCTTCAGGAACAGATCTCAAAGGCAAAACATTTCCAACCATCAAATTCGCCTTCTTGCCGCAGTACACAAACTGTCCTGTATACATGCCCTCAGCAGCAACAAAAAGTTCCTTTTGCTTCTTGTACCTAAAGGGGTGTCTGAAAGAAACACGGGCTAAAGGCGCTCCACGACCCGGGTCGTGAATGATTTCGGTGACAACACCCTTCAAGTAACCATTTCTTTCACCGAAATCAAGAGATCTGAACCTTGCCGGACCCTTGCGATGGTGGGTATGGGATTTGAAGACAGAGCCTGCTCCCTTACGTTGAGCACGGATTACACGACCCATCTGTGGTTATTGAGTGTGAAGAGCTTGGCTCTCTAGAGAGGGACGGCGAAGTATAACAGCCAGGAGATGAGCTTAGGAGAGTAATATATACTGCGATTGGGTGTATTAGGGTTTAGAAGGTGCAGCCAAGGCTAACTTTTTGGGTTTTTGGGATGTGACTTGTCTTGTATAATAAAAACCCATTGTAGCGGGTTGGGCCATGATAGTATGATAACATTAGTTGTCAATATGTGGTGCGATGAAATTAAGCTAGAGGTTACTTTTCAATTATTAAAATTTGTAATTAATTAAAATGAAAAATACGGATTAAATAAAAATTGAATTTATTAAAATTTTAATTAATATATTAAATTTTTTGATATAAAATTTTTATTAGGAGAATGATAGAGTTTGAATATCCTAATTACACAGAAACAATTTGTACTTTTAATTATATTTTCAAGATATATATATAACCAACATTTAATATCATCATTTATGAAAAACATAATTAGAGAATCTAAGTAACAAAAGGAAATTGTGGAGTGAGAATAGCATCATAATATTAAAATTTGTATAGAACAACTTGCTTATCTCTTCTTATGTAGAGAAGAATGGAATGGAATGGTTATAATTTTGTTGATCTAATTTAGAAATTGAAAAGGAAAGGGGGAGTAAAGATAGATATTGGATTTATAAAACTTGAAAAATCCATGCACGAGGATGATGTTTAATACGTATATTTTATTAAATTATTTTTTTATTCTATTTACCTGTATTATTAAAAAAAAATCATACAAAATCACATATTTTATGAATTATGAACGTTTGCACTTTTCAAATAGCTAAAACTCCACATGTATACATCCAAATTACATTTATTTTTCTAAAAACAGTTTGGTGTATTTTCATAATTTCAGAAAAAAAACATATAGAATTAATTTTCTCGTACGTGAGGCAATTCTAGCTTATCCCTCAACACAGGTTGAAAGAGTATTCGGCAATGGGGGGATCCAGGAATATGAATGCAAAGGCGTAGAAACCTCGTCAATTTCTTCAGATGGAATGGCTGAAAAGGCAATCAGAGCGTCGTAAAAGCAGCAATGCAAGGTGGGAAAGGAAAAATAAAAACAGAACATCGAAAGCACAACTGGAAAAAAAATGGAAACAGAAGAAGATGGTCCAAAAAACGAAGTGACAGTTCATTTCTTTCATCCCGCGGAGTTCGTTTCTATCAGTCTCCGAAATCTTTAAAAAAGAAATGGCAACCAAAATAATATTCTCTCGATGAAGAGCAACAGCGATCTGGAATTCTCAGCTCTATAATGAATGTCAAAGGTTTCTAAAACATAGCTGGAAGTGCATTCCCGTGTGTCTTGCTTTGAAGTTCTAAAAACTGTGTCAGAATATCCTGGATCATCGTATCAGTACCATGTAGATGAATAAGCATCAGACAAAACAGCTCAAACCTGACAAATTACATGAAGCCAAAAGAGAACTCAATTGGCAGAAGATAACAATCAGTGAAACTTGAGAAATTCCTAGCCAGTGATATATTTGGAGCTAGACAAGGAAGGAACTGTCAAATTTTCCAGTCTACAGATTAAGGTTTCCCAGCCTCCTTGCGGCTTCCATGAAACTTTATCTCTGTCCAGAAGCACTAATTCTTACTAACTCTTCACCTACTGGACCAAATTTAGAACCTGGAACAGTTATTATACGAGTCTTCTCCAGAATCTCGGTAAATATATCCCAAGATTTTGAACCGGGAAAATGAACCCAAAGGTACGGAACATTTTCATCACCATATACTTTTAGACCAAGAGAAGAAAAGTTGTCAAGCAGTATTTTTGCGTTCTCCTTGTAGCATTTGGTTATGGAATGCACAGACGCAAAACCCTCTGGGGAAAGACAAACCAGTCCACCAGCCTGGGATATATTTGATGCTCCATTGAAACAAGTGAATACAATGATAGATCGAGGGGAATCATCACTGATATGAACTGCATAGGCAGAGTAAGAAATTATGATTGATCCATTCTCCTTTGCAAACACCAGCTTGACCAATTATGACACTTGAATCCACGGAAGGATGGATCCTGCACAGATCTTGACACATTGGAACCAAGAAGAAGCAGCTGAAGGCGAGCAATATCACCCTCGCGCCATCTGACACAAAAACTTATGTTTCCTTCACCTGAACATCTCTGTAAAATGTTTCGGTAATAGCTTTCCTCAAAACTTTGTTGCCTTTCTCAGCTCCATACCCTCTGCAACCTTCTGCTGTTGAAAGGGAACGGGCATAGTTTGCCATGATCGAAGCTATGATATCCGGCAAGGGCTCTGTGGTGTCACCAATTTCGCATCTGGGTACTATTGAACCTCACGCATTGAGATCTCAGGAAACAAACACCCCCTGTCCCCTCTTTCTGGGTTTCATAACTGGCCTGGACAATCCTAGGCCGCAAGAAATTTCTAATTTTCTACATAACATAGAATTGCCAGCAGAAGAGTTGTACATTTTGGATATGGATTTTATCCTCACTGCTAACTCTACCTAAGTTTTCACTTAAATGTGAAACAAGCAGGAACTGGATGCCAACAATACATATTATATAACTCAAGGTCATTACTCCACTGTATATATATATATATATATATATATATATATATATATATAAAAGCTTATACAACAAAGATGTAAGAGTATTTTGAGTTATTAGATAAACAAACATGTTAACGCTACAAGTTTACTAAAGAATATAATTCAAAATAGAACTTCATGCAAGAATTATATAACTCAAGGTTGTTAATGGCCACTAGGTCACTAAATGCTACTCAAGTAAATTAAGAAAATCCACACACAATCTCATTCATGAGTTCATACAAGAACATAAGAAAGAATGACACAAGCTCATGCAATCACACATACAATTTCTATGTTCTTCATCATCTTTTTTTTTCATGCCTGCCACTGCAGCAGGAGGGATTTAAAATAATCTTTGTAACCGGTGTTACTGAATTTACTTTTGCATATATATAAAGGATGGACAATTTTTCATCGCAAAAAAAAGTATTATCTAGATTGAAAAAAGTGTAAAAACTAATGACCGGGGTTTGCCAGTTAATCCATAGAAAACGATTATTTTTGGAATCATGTTCCTTTTTATATATCGCAATTGGTCTATATTTTTGATAAAATACATGCTATTTCTTCTGGGAATTAAATTAATATGAAAAATATAATTCCAATTAAAGCAACGCCCTCTCATCTCCTTGGCCCTTACAAAATCCAAAACAAGGTCTACCCAGCAGTCCGAGTTTTCCAAAGCGCCCGCCCTGCTTAAATTTTTGGCTATCTTCACGCGGCAAAGCAGAATGCTAGAAAATTTCCACTTCGCGCTCCCTAAGAAAACCACGACCCGGCTCACCTAGTTTACACCAATCACATCCAAGCATTTTAAAATCCAACGGCCCAAAACCCAAACCCCACCCCTCACACGGATCGCCACTTAATCCAACGACCACCACCCCACCTCCCTCTCTATATAAAGTATACCTCTCTCGCTAAGAACAAACAGGAGATCGAGAGAAAAGAAGAGAGGGTAAGAAAAGGTAAAAAAAAAAAAAAAATGTCAGGGAGAGGAAAGGGAGGAAAGGGATTGGGAAAGGGGGGAGCCAAGAGGCATCGTAAGGTTCTCCGAGATAACATCCAGGGCATCACCAAGCCCGCGATTCGCCGTCTGGCTAGGCGTGGCGGAGTGAAGCGTATAAGTGGGCTTATCTATGAAGAAACCAGAGGTGTGCTCAAGATCTTCCTTGAGAATGTGATTCGTGATGCTGTTACCTACACAGAGCACGCTCGACGCAAGACAGTGACTGCCATGGATGTTGTCTATGCTTTGAAGAGGCAGGGCCGTACTTTGTATGGGTTCGGCGGCTAAGGGATTCGATTTACAGGGTTTTCTTTTCTTCTAAAATGTCTCTTGATGGGTTCGGGTTCTGTAGACCTTAGCTTGGATAGCTGAATCTTTTCCAGCTAAGTGTCATGTATTTATCAAAATATCTTTTGATGCTTAAATGAATGGGGCTACTGTTATTTCCATCCATGCTTGTTTGCCATTCTGTTTGGGTGCTGCAAAAATGTTTAAATCAACAACACGAAAACCTTTACCAATCATACTAGGTGAGTTTATTGAGATGTGTGTGTTCATTTATTTTCAGGTCATGTATTGCTGAAAAGATGGATTGTTCTAAAATTTGATATATTAAAATAATATCTTTTTAATTTAAATAAAAAGTATTTTAAAAACAACCTATCCCAAATAGTCACTAATCGCCTTTTCTTTATCCTCTTTTTTTTTATTTTTTTGCCCCCTTATGAATGGGCATAGCGTTTAAGGTATTCCTTTTTAGATAACCGGGCAATAGATCTCCTTTTGCGCTAGGGGGTGCTATTTAATTTTCGTTCTCGCAATTGAAGAAGTAGGTCCAAGCTTTTACTTAAAAGAACAAACTAAATAATATTAAAATCTCAATAAACTAGTTATCATCAATTCGACGAATCATGTAGAATGGATAAAAAAATTAAACAAATTATAATATGTTTATTCCAGCATCTTGATAAAAAGAAAAAACAGAGCACCAACTTCATGGATTCATGGATAAAAAAACGCCGTATCGAAAAGGCATAATTTCAGTTAACGAATCGTTAGGCCATTATCTCTTTTTTGACAAAACCGCTCCCGACATATTGATGCCCTGACCCTGTACAGAATCTACATAAAAAAGGTTTAAGTAGTCGTATTCACAGTTCCGGTCGTCAAAGTTACTGTAAAATGTCAGGTCCTCCCAACGATTTCCCCACCAAATTTCATTTTCTTTGCAACCGGGGCATCCAAAGGACCACCAGTTTGAAACTGAAATGATGGATCATGCTGGAAAAGGCAATCGGAGCCGTTCCGGCATCCCTTTGGAGTTTTGAAGTACATGCAAGGCTTCTGAAACTTGTGTTTCGATTCCCTCTTTTTTATGTTTTGCATCAGTTCATGGTTCTGAGTATGATTGTAATGTCTTCCGTTATGGGGCATACTTCGTTCATGGATTTCATTCTTCACTGTTCCATGTTCCCTTATAAGGTTCTTAATGTACTCCACATCCTTCAAAGGGTTGGTTTTCATACCTGCTCGAGGAACACAGTTTGGTTGGACAGGCTTCATAACCAGAGCGGGTTGAACCAGGTTAGACATTGGGTCGGGACAGAAGTCTTTGAGAGATACTAGGGTTGAAATTGATTCTCTAGGGGCTGTGCTTACCGTTGGCACTGAATTAGGTGTGG
Source organism: Salix caprea (assembly GCA_964035475.1). Classification (NCBI taxonomy): domain Eukaryota; kingdom Viridiplantae; phylum Streptophyta; class Magnoliopsida; order Malpighiales; family Salicaceae; genus Salix; species Salix caprea. The sequence goes on along the minus strand of OZ037750.1, from coordinate 11,886,872 downwards.
AAAACACGTTTCCTACTGGAATGGGCACAGGAATGGAGGAACATACTCCAAACCCACTTGCTGGAGCAGTATCCTGATGCATGGAAGCTCTAGTTACTGTCGGGTGCATCTGACTAGGTTGAAAACAGAAGCTTCCATTGGATGGCAAAGGCAAGGCAGGTTTCGGACAGGATATGGGAATCTGACAGGGTGGCTTCGACCATGGCTGCTCCTCACTATGTAGGGGTTGCAAGTTTCCACTAGCTGTAGATTGTGAAGAAACTGCAGCAGGTTTTTCACATAATGGGGGCTTTGAACTGGTAAATGGTCTACATGTGACAGGAAGTGCTTGTTTGCCACCGGCAAGTTCCTCAATCATTTTTGGGTCACTTAAGATTTTAACAAGCAAACCAGTATCGATCATGCTTCCATGCCCCTTGTTTTTCATGATAGCAGTAACAGCAGCAGAAGCTGCTGAGATTAAATTAGTACCTGGATTAGGTAATTTTCCAAATGCTGGTTTAAGTGGATTTAAAGCAGGGGTGTTGCATTTTGAAGTGTTTAGGGTTCCAGATGATAATATAAACGGAGGCAATGCTGGTGGCTGGGAAGTTTTGAATGGTCCAGTCAGATCAGGTGGCAACTCTGGGGCTTCCTCTTCTTCAACAGGAACGAGAGGGATGATTGGAGTGAGGCTATCATCATAATCTGCATCTTCTACGTCCACAGAAACAACAGGGCTATACACAGAAAAGAATGTGAGACTAGGTAAAAACAAGATGATTGTTGAGATCTCGGTTCACAGGAAAGAGAAATTTTACCTGGGAGGAACTGAAGAAGGGCGTGGATAAACTGCTTCAAGAGCCCTCATCTCCCTCAGTTTTTGGGCCTGTGATTCCTGGCTTTCTTCTCCTGCTGTCACATGCCAGTTTGAACTCACAGCAAACTGTTTTCAGAAAAAGAAAACGAAAAAGAGAGAGCAAGCACTTAGGATTCAAAATTTAATCAGCTGTAACCACTCTACCTAACATAAGTCTAAGAACATGAGTTTTTGCACCATGATGCCACCACATAATGCATAAACAACTTCATATTCATGCAAGTATAAAGATGAAACTAACAGAGAAAAAACCGCTCACTTTGGGAGGGCACTTCCATTGAATCATAGGAAAGCATGACAATTCCTTTTTACTTGGATTCAAGCAATGTCTGCCTTCAAATCCAGGGGGGAAATCATTTGGTTCTTTACCACTTGAACGTAGCAAACGCAATGATGCCTTTTTTGGAAGATGGTCGTGGACTTGTCTGCCAACTTTTGAAGGGCAATCCTCAGATACAAACAGCCTCTCCTATATCACACCAGAAACAATTCCATAACAAGAAGTTAATATCCAAGTAAGGTTCACAAACTTATTTCATTACAGTAACAAAACCAGAGGAATCATCTAGGGGTTTTCTCAAAAAACAGAGGAAAAATTGGTTGTAAGACTGGGAAATTTTATCAACTCAATCAGCACAAGGAAGAACTTGGATCCCGTTTAATTTTCAAACGATTTTTGATGTGACCTAGAAAATAATGCTCAACAAGTAGAAAACAACTAGTCAGCAAGGGCAGCATTATGGCAGAGTGAATAAGCAATTTGAAAGTGAATTATCCAACCAGATAAAAACACATAAGACTTGGTACACAAGATTCTGAATGCAGAACAATTGCCTGGTATCTTTTTCAACCATTCACCCCAATCAGCCCCTGCTACTTTTAGAAACAAGCACTTATTTACGAAACATAAACATGGAGGACTTCAAGCATTAGACAATCAATTCCCGAATCTATAATTATGCTCTCATGCTATAATTGGAAGACCATCGGTCATATATTAAAGACTGTTCCAGTTGAAATTTCAAAGCATCTTCAAAATGTTCCACACCTTCCAATACTTCCAGCACCACTACTAAGCATCTCCAAACTATCAGGACAGCATCAGGAATTTTATTGCAACACTGATGTCTACAAGTTATATAAAACTATGATATTAATTAATATACACGGACAAGCCCTCCAAATGTGATGGTTGGACAGAACTAAGACTAAAATCTAAGAAAAAACAAAACAAGAGATGTGACATTTAGTAAGGGAACTTACACACATGATTAAGCCAAAGCAGAGTTAGTATATTTACAAATCAGATTATTTCCATCTATTTGTACCGAAGCATAACACATGCACATATTTATGGCTAAATTTGCAGATTGCTTTGACTGTAATATGAAATACTAGCAACATCTTGAGATTAAAAGGTTGATAGATGTTAAGTTGTCATGATTCATAGAATAATCCTTCCTTTAATTCCTTGCAAGGGTGATTATTGATTAGCCACCCTCATCTTCATTTTTTCTTCTTGTAATTACGCAAGCTTTCTTCATGTTTGATCCGTTTCATTTATTCTATTGAATCCTTGTAAGTTGCAACTTTCAGAACCTTAATTTGAGTGCTTAAATACCAGACTCGTAACAATCTTTATTATTAGCAAAGAAAAGCATAAAAGGAACTCAGTAGGCCCTTCAAGCAACTCCTTCATCTAAATGCAAGGCTGCAAAAGCATGATACCTCATTTCTTAATAAAAACAATCAAACGGATTCATCTTATTAGCAGATCCAATATCTTTAATTCCTTCCTGGGCTGTTATCTTATCAATCAAATATTCATTGGGTAAATATCCTATCAAACCGTTTATAATTATACTTTAATCACTGTTGATAAAAAAAAGTAACAAAGAAAGAATCTGGAATCAAATATCCGCCGGAGAGCATCATCAGGGTCCAAATGTGTCATAATAACAAAAATGACACCACTGAGCATTGATGATTCATGGAGAGAAAAAACACAGAGCCAGGGGCTAGGCAAGGCTAGCCGTTCTGTGGCACCCTTCTCGCCGCTCAATCCACTTAAACATCTCTCAATTGAACGGTGGAAACTTTGGTGCTATTTCAATCAGTATAAATCATCTTCATCATCATATTTTGACAGCAATGAATACTAATAACTTGTTCTATCAGATTTAAATCTGGACTATTTACGAAAAGAAAAGAAAAGAAAAGAAAAGTTAATTAATTAATTAACTATAGGTATACCTGACAAAGATTATGACCAGGTGCCCACGAAACCCTGTTCGATTTGCTCGATCGCTTCATATCAATAAAACAATCTCAGATCTAAAATCCTTTTTTCGCTTCAAGTCAAGTTTTATCAACTATTTTTCGATTTCAGTGATAGAAACTGAAGCAGTTTAATCAGATCTTTCCTTTTTCTTTTTTAAGGTCTCCAAACAAACACTGCATTCATTAATGACGAGTTGAGAAGAAAAAAATTATCTAACAAATTCCTGTACTTGCGATAGCAGAAGATATATATAGAGAGGCGCGTCCGAGGGGAAGGAAGCGGAGGACATGGATAAAAGGAAGAAACCCTAAGGACCTTTTATTTTTTTTAATTGTTATTTATGATTACTATTTTTTAAGGGATAGACAGCTCATATATCAATATAAAGTTGGAAATCGGTGAGAGTATTGATGACTTGGTGGCTGATAATTGGTCTACAATGTCGGCTCCTCTCTTCCCCTATCATTTTTTTTGTTCAATTTTGACTCCGATTTAAATCGGCGGCGGTGATTGTTTTTCCACGATTTCCTCCCGTCAATTTCTAATTTAATTATAATTAAGATTTTGTTTTTGTTTTTAAAATAATTTAACAATAAATAAATGATTTTATAGACATGTCTCTGCATAGCATTCCAACACAATAAAAAATAAATTAAGGCGCCTCTAAGTTTTAAATAAAAAAATAAAACATATTAGAATTCTAATGTGTGCCTATAAGACATGGTCTTAGGTGAATATTGATAATTAGTATTATGGATATATTACAATTTTAATATTATTCTTATATAATCAATTGTTTGCATACAAATAAAAAATTAATTACATGAATAATCATATGATAAAAGTTATAACGAGAATAATTAAAACAATATTAAATTTTAATAATTTTATTGTATAAAATACATCATTGTATCTTTATTCTTGGCTTAATCCTCACGTCGTAGAGAAAGAAGAATTTTATTCTTGACTGTCTTCCCATAGTTTCCATCGCATAAAAAACTTTCCTTTTTCTTTCTTTTAATAAAATATGAAGTAGCCACCAATTTGAAGTTATGTTGTCCAACCACTTACGATACTCTTTCATAAATATTTAGTTTTTGTAGTTTATTAAAAACAATTAAATACTCTTTTTATGATCATCCTAATTTATTTATTTTTCTTTTAAAAATATTTTATTTTCTATTTTATAAAAAAGTATTTCTTTTATATTATTTTACAAAATAAGAAACAAAATAATTATAAACAAATCACAAATTTAGAAGTAATATATGTAGTTTTTGAAATTACAAGGACTACTCCTTAACTTAAAAAAAAATAATCTAAAAGACATGAGTAAATCATAACCCGAAAAACAATTATTTATGGATTGTAACAACAAAATTACTTTTTTTATATCTTGTTTTGAACAATATCCGTGAACTAACTATAAAGGAAAATATTATCTTTTCATCATGACTTACTTGTCTTTATCAAATTAATTTCAGCGACTATATTTTTTTTCCAGCAAAGTGAGATGACTAAACTAACTTAAGAAATTAAATTTATATTGCTAACTTCTAGGCGCTTTGTAGTCTTTTCCATTTTAACATCGTAAACTAACCATATTACCATTAAAAATAAAATTTCTTTAACTGGTGTCTAGGAGTTTTTTTGGTATTTTCACAATATTGTTGTTTTTGTTACCATATAAGAAGAAATTTATATGTTAACAAATATAAATATAATTATAAAAAGAGTAGGTATGTGAGAACACCTACGCATTTTGAGTGGCGTATTAGGCGTTGTAGGATGACCAAACATCAGTTTCTATGATGGTATTGACAATGGCATAAAGTTTTTTTTTTCATACGAGACAACATATGTAAATGTTTAAATGATAATATGTCGCCGATAATTTATTTTTTTCCCATCTTTTCTCTCTTTTACCTTTAAAGTGTACAATGATCAACAATAAATTTTAAGTTGTTTTCTCATTTACTAATATTTCATTTTTCATTTTTTCATTTTTGTTTGTGGAAAATTTCATTTCTTCTCATTTTCATCCTTGGATCCATAATTGTGATTTTCTATTATTTTAAAAAATAAAAAATAGTTCTCATCCTTTTAATTTTTTTGTTTTAGCTTTTTTTATGAATTTAATTTGTCTTTTCAATTTCCCCCTACAATTCAAAATCCTAAGTCATCCTCTCATTTCTTTTTTTTATTTTATTTTATATATGGTCATCATTCTCTTAATAGCTATTTTTTATTATTATGTTGGATAATTAATTTTTAAAATTTTATCCTTTGATATTTTATTTGTTGGGAATTGAACGTCATGAATTTTTTTCATAGACTGTTTCTGGTTTAATGACTTAAATCACAGGTTTGAAAAGTTAATGGATATCAAAATCATTTTTTTACACATTTGTTTTACAATCACCTCCATGTTTATTTTTTTTTTTTAAATATCATTATCGAACTCATCTTTTCAAATAAAATTCGTGACATAAAAACCATTGATTTTCATCACTAAAATGGCTATTCACAAATTTTCTCTTTACTTATTATTTTAGAGGAGTTTCTCTCTCCTCTCTCGAACTTAGAAATTGAAAGGTTAAAAAAAAAAAATTAGACATATATTAAAATTGCTAAAGATAAAGTAACAGAGAGTAAGAAAAGGAAAAGAAATGAACTAAATGGAACTTTTTCTAGTAAATCTAAGATTGTCTATTAGATTTTTTTTGTTTCACACTTTGGTTTTTTTTTTTTGTTGAATATTATCTTTCCTTGACAAAAATTAATGGATTGGTCACTAAAATAGTTATTCTTTGAAATAAGTAGGATGAAAATGATTCCTTTTTGCTATTGCGGATTGCTAAAATATTTCACCTAAGCCTTTTTGTATATTTTTTAGTGCCTGTGAGTAAAAAAAGACACATTAAAAATTTTGTTTAATGGAAGATCATTATATTTTTTATTTCAAGAAAAAAACACATTCTAACACGAGATAAAGGACAAAAGTTATTGATTCCTAATGAATGGAATCATGAATAAATTAATTAAAAAAAAGTTGCAAAAATAATTTTAGAGAAATGGTAGAACAAATGTACAATAACCAACAAGACAATGACTAAACAAAAGCCCATACAACAAGATAAAAAACATTAACATTAATAAATAAACTAAAGTAGATGAACAATATTTGTTATCTCTTATTTTGATCATGATTTTATTTTATTTTGATCATTGAATTTTTTTTATTTACATACTTACAAGTTATGTTGGCATGATTTTATTTGTTATTATTTGCTTTGATTTGCATGTTATCACATGTCCAATTTGTTGTTATATATTATGATGGTGAGTTAAAGACCAATTATATATATATATATATATAATATCTTCATGTTATAGAAAAATAAAAACTCTAGGAAAAAACTTACATTTGAAGAAATTAAACTTTCTCGCATGTTCTTGTTCAAATGATGCAAAAATATTCAATTTGAGCCCTCAAGTCTCATATTTAGTTCTTCTTCTTCGGGTTTTTGGCTTTCAGTCCATAATTTTATTTTATTTTAATTTTAATACCTGGATGTCTGGAAACAAAAAGAGAGAAATTCACCCAAAAAAGGAGAGAAATAGTTCTTTGACAACACCATTGATAACTATGAGATTGGTAAAGAGATGGAAACTCAATGAATATGATTTTTACCTTCAATAATGTCAATAATGATTGACAATATAGTTTTTTAATTGGCTTTATTTTGATTTTTTTTCAATTAAAAGTGTTTTGTGGTTATTTAGGAGGTTCTAGATCATATATATGGGATTAAAAAACTTGAACCTTGATTTTTCAAGCACCAATGATAGCCCCGATAGTTGAATAATATTGTAGGTAAACAATGGTCAACAAATGCATTTATTGCTGAAATGGTATGTAAATTTTAAATTTAGTATGTGATATTATACATTGTTCATATTTAGCTCTTTTAGGGGGTTTTATGTTTTGATCTAGCAATTTTTTCTTTTTTTGCATTTCATTCCTTGGATGTGTTTAGATGAAAGAGAAAGGTCTAGAAAAAAAAGATAAATTTCTTGGATGACCTAATCTTGGCCACCAATAATTATGATTTTGATGTTTGTGGTTTTTTTTAAGAGAGAAACTCAATAAAGGTGAATTATGTTTTTCATGATTCTTGAAAAGATAGATCATGACTTGAAAAGAATATATAATCTAGTTTGGTTTTGAGTTATTTCAATTAAAATGTGTTTTGTGGTATTAATGAGGTTTAGAGGTTCTTACAATGAGTTTTCCATATTTTTGGGTAAACAAAAGGTTGAAATTTAGGTTTTTAAAGTCCAAAAACTTGGATCCTAATTTTCTAGATGATGGACAAAGGTAAAGCTATATTGGAACAACTCTTTTTGTATGACATTCTACAACCACAACTATATATGGTGGTTGAAAAATATTGCAAGTAGATGATGATTCAAAAACACATTTTTCCCCTTCAAATAACATGGAAATGTTTAATTTGTTCCCTCAAATTATAATGATACACTTTAAAATGATACACCTTAAAATGTATCTTGGGACTGACCCTGCTTGTATATATAGTTGGACCTAGCTGACAATGCAAAGGGCAAATAGTTTTAATTTTGACAAAAATAATGAAACAATTTTTAATTCGTAGCATGTTTTTTTTTTTTTTAATAAAAGAAGCAACAATTATAATAAAAGTTTGTTAAAATTTTTAAATCATTTGAAATAAGTACAAAAATATATCTCTTTAATCTAAACTCCATTACATTATCGATGCATCTCTATATTGTTTTAACAAAACATCAAAGCTTTGATTTTAGGGGGAAAAAAAGTTATCATAATCTCAAAATAGTAAGTTTTAATAAAAAAAGATGAGAAGTGATTTGTTGAAGTCAAAGATCCATTTTCAATTTATTTTATTTAAAAATATCTAATAAATAAATATAAACTAATTTCTAGTTACAAAACACTCTTAAACTAATTAAATAACAATAAATTAAATAGAAAAGTTCTTACGTAATCTTGATATATCTTTTTTGACGAGATGAAAATTCAAAAACACTAATGACACTCCTCTTGCAAAAAAAAAAAAAAAAACATGTCGACACCAAAAATTATTGTTTTTTTCGTTCAAATATGGTATCCAACTATTTTCTTCTCTCCTTCTTAATTTTCTAGCAATAGTCTCTCTCCTCCCAAATTGTATGGAGTAAAATTTAAAATAAACAACGTTTAAGACTAAAAAGTTAAATTCTAAAAACACGAGGATCGATAGCTAGAAGCCTACGATCAAAGTGTACTATTTTGCACCTCATGATTAGTAGGAAAAAAGAGAAAAAAAACCTGGCTCTTTGTCTACATGTTAAATTTAGTCCTTGTTGTTTCAAATGTTTTAACTGAAAAATTAAATTTTATTTCATAATAATTGAGCTTCAATTTAAAGCAGGGACATTTTATGATACTGCAAGTACAATGAATAATATGAAAGAAAAGTAATTACAAGGTTTTAATTAATCTAAAATGATAAAATAAAAAAATTAAGCGATTAAAATGAATAATTGAATAAAAAACCAAAAACAAAAGACCATTCATTTGTATTCTTTAAAAACAAATCGAGAGCTGGAAAGCTTTTTTAACCTAAAAATAATTTGAGAGACGATTAAGTTCTTAAGGAAGTAGAAAAAATATGATAAATGGATTAAATTTTGATTAGTTTTATATTATGATAAAAAATAAGGTAAAAACAATACAAATAAATAAATAATATTTTCAAAAACAAAGCTGGCTAACACGTGAAACGTGTGATATGAGCATGAAATATGTTCATATTACGTGTATATCTTGCATATTAGGTCATAAGATTGAGATAATTTGATAAAATAAGACATTAACGATAAATAAAAAAAAAACTTTAAAAATTAATAGACAAATATAAATCAAAATATTGAATATCACAACACAAGTTATTTACCTAATTATGTTTAATAAATTTGTTTATTAAATTCAATCTATAATAGAATTCGAATCACTCATATGAATAAAATAAAATAAATAAATAAATAACATGTAAGACTTCACATATTAAAAATACTATAAAAATAAATATTTTTAGTTTTTAAAAATAAATCTAATCTATATGAAATGAAAAAACAAATACAGATGAATTGTACTAGCCACTTTAAAATTTAAACACACACAATATAATAAAAATAATAGTTATTTAAAAAGGGATAAATAAACGAAAAATAAAAAAGAAGGGGTAATAATCAAAATTTAAAATTTTAAAAATACTTTAAAAGCACATATAAAAAGTTATTCATTGAGAAATAATAAGAAAAATGGGGCTAGGTGTTATTGGTACGATAAGTTAGGCCAAGTGCCTAGCCATGAAGAAATGGCCAACGCGCATGCCTTTAATTATTTTTTGAGTGATGTTGTTTTCTTCAATTTTGTTTGAAAAAAATAGATGACTTGTCGTCTGAATTCTTCAGATTCTGGCTACTGTGTTGGCTAGAAAAATAACATTTATGTTTTTTTCACCTAAAAACCTATTTACAACCTATTTTTTTTTACGTAAAACACCAAGAAAATTCCCTAAACTTATTAAACCAATCCATGGCCTCCATGAAGAAGGAAACTGAAGCTAACATAGTCAAGTTGTTAATTCTGGTATTATGTTATAAGTCAAGTTGTTAATTCTGATATTCTGTTGTAGCAAGTTGTTATGCTGTTATAGCATGAGTTCCTTACTTGTTAGTCAAGTAAGGAGATTCTAAGTCACATTAGTGACTATATAAGTCATTGTAAATCATTCAATAAAGCAAGCTTAAAGAACACGATCTTATACTTTTCTACAAATCTCTGTTCTCTCTACCTCTGCTCTTCATCACTGCAATTCTGTTCTTCACAAGTGGTATCAGAGCCTGAAAAAGAAAACAAGATGGCAGATTCAAGTCACTTTGCACAAGCATGTATCCCTAAATTCGATGGAGATTACGAGCATTGGAGTATGCTCATGAATAACTTCCTAAGATCAAAGGAATATTGGAGTGTGGTTGAAACAGGCTTTGCAGAACCAGCATCATGAGCAATACTGACAGCACTGGAAAAGAAGAACTTGGAGGAATTGAAACTGAAGGACCTGAAAATCAAGAATTATCTGTTTCAATCCATAGACAAAACTATCTTGAAGACTATAACTCAAAAGGACACAGCCAAGCAACTATGGGACTCTATGAAGATCAAATATCAAGGAAATGCAAGAGTGCAACGTGCACAACTGCAAATCCTACGAAGGAACTCTGAGGTATTAGGAATGAAAGTTAGAGAATCAGTGACTGAGTACTTTGGCAGGATTTTGTTAGTAGCAAATGACATGAGAAACTTGGGAGAGGACATGCCTAATGGGAAGATTGTCGAGAAAATCCTGCGGACACTCACTGAAAACTTCAACTATATTGTTTGCTCAATTGAAGAGTCAAATGAAATTAATACTCTCACGGTGGATGAACTACAAAGCTCACTGATTGTTCATGAACAGAAATTCAAAAAAATCAGAGGAGATGATCAGGCACTGAGAGTGTATGATGAGAGAGTTGGCAGAAGAGGCAGGGGAAGAAGTAGCTTCAGTGGTAGAGGCAGTGGAAGATCAGCTCAGGGATTCAACAGATCCATGATAAAGTATTTTAAATGCCACGGGCTTGGACATTATCAATATGAATGTCCTAGCCTTAATAAGGTGGCAAACTATGTAGAACTGGAATATGAAGATGAAATACTGCTAATGGCACATGTTGAGCTGCACAAAGACAGACAAAAAGATGAAGATGAACTGTTGTTGATGACATATGCAGAGTTGCAGAAGGAAATACAGGATGATGCATGGTTTTTAGACTCGGGCTGCTCAAATCACATGTGTGGAGAGCAAGGTATGTTTTCCAATCTTGATGAGAGTTTTCAACATTCAGTAAAATTGGGAAACAATAATAGGATGAGTGTAGTGGGAAAAGGAATTGTGAAGCTATTAGTGAATGGATCATGCTATGTGGTCAAAGAGGTTTACTATGTTCCAGAGCTCAACAATAACCTTCTAAGCCTAGGTCAACTCCAAGAAAATGGGTTGGCAATCTTGATTAAAGGAGGGATATTGAAGATTTATCACCCTGAAAGAGGTTTGATTATTCAAACCAAAATGAGCACAAATCGAATGTTCATACTACAGACTCAAAATCAAGAAAAGTTCAGCGATCAAAAGTGTTTCCATGCAAACACTCAAGATGTTGCTCTCCTGTGGCATATGAGGTATGGTCACCTGAGCTATTCAGGCTTACAAACACTGCAATGTCAGAATATGGTACTTGGTCTCCGTCTCCCTCAGTTTCAAGCTGCAAAAATAGAATGCATAGATTGCATTGCAGGAAAACATCACAGGGATGCAATACCTAAAAGATCCATGTGGAGGGCAGCTCAGCCACTTGAGCTTATTCATGCAAATATCTGTGGTCCAATATCTTCAATATCAAACAGTGGTAAGAAGTATATCTTGTGCTTTATAAATGATTACAACCGCAAGGCATGGGTATATCTGCTGAGTGAGAAGAGGGAAGCACTGTAGTGTTTCAAGGATTTCCAGACACCAGTGGAAAAGGAGAAAGGCTTGTTCATCAAGTGTTTAAGAACAGACCGAGGAGGGGAATTCACATCAAGTGAATTTAATGACTTCTGTAAAAGATATTGTGTCAAAAGACAGTTAACAGTAGCCTATACGCCCAACAGAATGGGGTGGCAGAGAGAAAAAATCTAATTGTGATGAACATGGTTCGTTGCATGTTGTCAAATAAAAAGGTGCCAAAGAATGTCTGGGTTGAGGCAGTAAATTGGACCTTCTAAGTCTTAAATAGGTGCCCAGCTTCAGCACTTGAAGGGGTTATACCACAAGAGGCTTGGAGTGGAATAAAGCCTTCAGTGTAACATTTTCGCATCTTTGGAAGCATTGCACATGCTCATGTTCCAAGTGTGAAAAGAGGGAAATTGGACAACAGAAGTACTATGTGTATTCTTCTTGGTGTGAGTAAGGAGACAAAGGGATATAGATTATATGATCTCATAGCCAAAAGAATAATTGTGAGTAGGATGTGGTCTTTGAGGAGGAAAAAGAATGGAGCTGGGATAGGAATCAGCAAGAGGAAATTGCAGTGAATTTAGAATGGGGAGAGAATGAAGAAAACAGGGTGAGTGAAGGAGTGTGTGGAGCTGAAAATACAGACAGTAGGGGTGAAAGAGATGATAATGTTGAAAGAGAGAATACTATAAGAGTGAGTGAAGAAGGAGTGTGTGAAGCTGAGGACACAAACAGAAGGGATAATGATACTGAAGGAGAAAATGCTGCAGATGATGGAAGAGTGAATGATAATACGGATGCATTTGAATCCCATGGAAGAAGGCTAACTCAACAACCAATATGGATGAATGATTATGTGGATGGAGAGGGCTTAGATGAGGATGAGGTCTACATGGCACAAGTAGTTGCAATTGAAGATCCATTTTACTTTGCAGAAGCAGTAAAGGATGCAAAGTGGAGACAAACCATGGATAATGAAATTGCATCCATTGAGAAAAACAAAACATGGACATTAACTGAGCTACCGGTTGAGGCTAAAAAGATTGGTGTTAAATGGTTGTATAAAACCAAATACAATGAATGTGGGAAGATTGATAAACACAAGGCACGATTAGTGGCCAAAGGATACACACAACAATATGGTATAGACTATACCGAAGTGTTTGCACCAGTTGCAAGGCTAGACACAGTTAGAATGATCATAGCATTGGCTGCTCACAAAGGATGGAAAATTGGACAATTAGATGTCAAATCAGCTTTCCTTCATGGTGATCTAAGTGAGAATGTTTATATCGAGCAACCAAAAGGGTATGTGAAGAAAGGGAAAGAACACTTGGTTTACAAATTGCACAAGGCCCTGTATGGATTAAAACAAGCTCCCAGAGCTTGGTTCAATCGGATTGAAGGACATTTTCTTAATGAAGGATTTCAGAAATGTGAAAGTGAGCATACATTATTTACCAAGAAGAACAACTCCGGGAAAATAATAATTGTAAGCATCTATGTGGATGACTTAATATTTATTGGAGATGATAATGCTATGATGTCAGAATTCAAGAAATCCATGCTTCAGGAATTCGACATGACAGACTTGGGATCCATGTGATTTTTTCTTGGTATAGAAGTAATGCAGAGAGATGATGGTATCTTCATATGTCAATAAGGGTATGCTCTAGTAATTTTGAGAAGATTCAAAATGATGGAGAGTAATGAAGTCAATAATTAATTGTTCCTGGATTCAAAGCTAGTAAAGACAAAGATGGAACTCTTGTGGATGACAATGTCTTCAAGCAACTAGTGGGAAGTTTGATATATCTCACAGCCACAAGACCCGATATAATGTATTCTACTAGTCTCACAAGTAGGTATATGGCTAAACCTACTGATCTTCATCTAAAAGCAGCAAAAAGAATTCTGCGATACTTCAAAGGAACTGCAACCTATGGTATCCACTACAAGAGAAACAAATACAGTGAACTGGAAGCATACACAGATAGTGATTACGCAGGTGACATGGATGATAGGAAGAGTACAAGTGGCTATGCATTTTTACTGAGATCTGGTGCAATATCATGGGGATCAAAGAAACAACCAATTATCACACTATCAACCACGGAAGCAGAGTTTGTAGCTATTGCAGTATGTGTATGCCAAGCAATTTGGATCAAACGGGTATTGAAGGAGATGGGACACAACGATGACAAATGCATGCAGATTAAGTGTGACAACAGTTCAACAATTAAACTATCAAAGAACCCTGTGATGCATGGCCGAAGCAAGCACATAGATGTGAGGTACCACTTCTTAAGAAATCTCACAAGGTCTGGATCAATTGCTTTAATTCATTGTGGAAGCAAAGAACAGGTAGCAGACATAATGACAAAGCCATTGAAAATTGATGTATTTCAGAAACTTTGACAATCTCTGGGGGTATGCAATATCACAGAATTAAGCTAAGTGTTATGCAGACATTAGCTTAAGGGAGGGTTTGAAGAAGGAAACTGAAGCTGACATAGTCAAGTTGTTAATTCTGGTATTTTGTTATAAGTCAAGTTGTTAATTCTGGTATTCTGTTGTAGCAAGTTGTTATGCTGCATGAGTTCCTTACTTGTTAGTCAAGTAAGGAGATTCTAAGTCACAGCAGTGACTATATAAGTCATTGTAAATCATTCAATAAAGCAAGCTTAAAGAACATGATCTTACACTTTTCTACAAATCTCTCTTCTCTCTACCTCTGCTCTTCATCACTGCAATTTTGTTCTTCACACTCCAGAAACGCAAAAAACAAAAACTCTCGAAAGTTGAAAGCATGCCCAAACCAAAAATCTACCCAAGTTCATATTGTTTTAGGCATTTTCACGGTAAAAAAATATCTAATTCGAAGTTCTCTTGTCACATGGAACAATTTGACGTAGTAAATGAATATTTTGGTGGCATGAATCGTCACCAACGTCAACCTTCTTTCTCCACGTCGAAATCCGATGAGTCTCTTTCTCTCTCTTCCCACCAAAAAAATATTGAAAATGAGAAAATAAAGTTGGATAGCAAAATTGATTTTTAGAAATTAAAGGGACCAATTAATGCAAGAGCTAAAAAAGCAGAAGATTAAAACGAACTTTTCAGACAAATTACCAGATTCACATTTTTGTTCTCTTGACAAATTTTAGTTTCTAATAAGACTTTTCTCCATTGAAGTGGAATCACCCGGTGTTACCAAATTCAAGAAGTTTCTCTTGATGGTCTTGACTGCTTCCCAGATAAATGCAAGACTTTTCTCCTCCATTGAAGTGGAATCACCCGGCATTACCACATTCAAGAAGTTTCTATTGATGGTCTTGACTGCTTCCCAGATAAATGCAAGACTTTTCTCCTCCATTGAAGTGGAATCATCCAGCACTCAGCTTTCAAAAGAAATTGTTCGGATGAAAGCTCATAACCTTGAAGAGTCTATCCACTTAATTTCCCACCTGTTTTTTTTTTTGGTAAAAGTTTCCCACCTGTTACGTAACGTGTAATCGATAAAAAAATAGAAAAAAAGGTGCAATCGACATGATGGTCTTAATCGAAAACTCCCCCTCCCCCCACTTGGTTGCTGACACGTGGACAGCAGAAGGTATAATAAGTTGTTTGTGACGGCCACGATTGATTTAACAATTTAAAATATTCTTGCAACGTTAATGACCATTAGCTTACACTGAATGCATGTGGGCTGAACGTTTGGTCTGATTTTATGGCAAGACATCCCCTGGAATGTTTGGTGGCGACCTTCCGATCACCCACCTGCCATTGAAATAGGTGGAACAACAAAAAAATTAACCAGAAAACGATAGAAAGTGTGGATCTTACACGGTAATATCTTATCACAGCGTACCAGATAGACAGGGTTTAGCTTTTGTGGTTGTCTTTGATGGTGTAGAAGGTCTGAGCCACCGTTAGAAGGAGGATGATCAGGGCGGCCAGTGCTGATATAAAAGACCAGGGAGTGCTGAAATAAGTATACCTGAAGCTTGCCCACTGTACATGCCAACTGTTCTTGTAATATTCGTCAATATCACTGAACAGCTTGGACAAATAACACCTTTCGATATCAAATGCTACTTCTTTACCCAAATCGTTGATGAAACTTGCAACTTCTGAATCAGTTCCAAAGTAGTTCTCGATGATATTGCAGTCAGAGAGATGCTCTACATCTTTAAAGGTGTTAACCAGGCAATCCAGAAGAGTTGCGTAGGTCGTGAAATGCTTGGAAGAACCATTATGGCACTGCTCGAATGCTACACAGTTTAGCAAAAAAGAAGTTATAGTTTCATCAATGGTTATGGTGGGCATCTCTATCACCCCATTCCCGAATCTCACCACCAAGAAACTATCCTCAGGATTTCCCTGACTGAGCTCAATCCCGGCACGGCGAAGTTTTGATACAGAGTGGATCACGGGAGTCGATGTGTCCGCACCGAGGGGCTCGCCTTGCTCAAAATCTATGAAACTTGAACGAATTAAATCGAGCAGATGTCTGGGTTTAAGGTTATTATGCCTGGCAATAATATGATCTGGTCTCTGAAGAGCATAATTGAAGAAATCCAAAGCAAGTTTGCACAAAGAAGGGCCAGATTCTTCTCCTGGCATCCTTGTTATATCAAATAAACACTCTAGAACAAAGAAAGGAATTTGGTTCTCGAGTCTAAGTAAATCCCTGTAAAAAAATGGTATGATCCATGCCATGGTGACAATGGGGTCGTCATCCTCGAATTCAACAACATCTCCAACTTTACGAAACAATTCTATAATAAAACAACCATCAACAACCATCATTTCAATAAATTCATCACTGTCAAGGTGGATAATTTGCGAGTAACACTCTCTTGCTTGCTGTTCTAATGGCTGTATCGCCTTCAGCAAGACCTCCAAATCCAAACCCTTGCACTGCGTCCTAGAGAGGACAGAACCTAAATATCTCCACTTGTGTTCCTCAATCATTTTAAGGTGTTCCTCGCCATGGTGATAAGGTCCTATTGAAACTACATGAGGTTGGTAGGACTTACCGTTGATATCGATGAATCTTTGGGGGACTTTAAAGATGCAGCATGAACTGCTAGCAGCTGCTTTGGTCAATAATTTTGGTGGGTCGGAGATTTTTTGGCGCATCAAGTTCAAGCGATCGTTGTTGACGTCCCAAATTCTTATGGCATGGTTGGCTTCTTCATCTAATTCTACTGAGTTGCTCTCCGTTTCACTCGTCTTCATCGTGAGTTTCTCGGGTCACCAGCCGGAAAAGTTTCAAGACGTGCAACCGATCTCTCCCTTCCTGAGTTTGAGAAGATTTTGGCAAAGCAAATATAACAGATAATAATTGTGGACAAACCTCAGAAACACCTCTTAGTTATGGGATCTGTATCAATTTTGCTCCCAACCAATTTCAATTTCTTAATTGGGCCCTTATGATGATAGGATTCTTTGATAAAAACAAAATTTCAAGTTACCCCACAGAAAAGATTTCCTTTATTAAAAAATGCAATTTTGAATGGAATCCATAATCAAATATGGATGTTGAAACCTACAGGATACAATTGATATAAAATTTTGATTGAGGGCAACATTGATATCTATATAGTTGAAGGGAATTTCTGAAGTTTAACCATATTACCTCCCCCCCGCGTCGGCTGAATGCGTGTAGAGTTTGTAAGTGCGTTTCTAAGAGAATACGAGAAACGGGTTATAATATAGTTTAATAAATTGATTTTATTTTAATTATATAATAATTAAAATGATCGTAACTTCTTGTTTTTTTTTTAAAAAAAAACCTACATTCTAATTAACTTGATATAATGCAATACATATGTATCCTCGATAATAAAAGATGAGTCAACTTAAATTAATTTGTAAAAAATATAATTTAAGTCATTAGTTTAGGGTAATAATACAAAACAAAACAAAATCAAAGAAAACCATAAATACAATTTCTTTTCTTCAAAAAATCTTACATCAGACCATAAAATTAAAAAAAATAAGTAAAACAAATATGTAGATCCAAGTTAATTTCTCAAACTCATGATTCAGGCTATTAAACTAAATGCATTATACATGGAAAAATGATGAAGTAATCTCCATTAAATTAAAAATTAAAGAATGAATGGGGGAGGCAAAAAAAAATGATGGTGAAATAAAAATAAACTAGAGGGCAACTATTTTTTTATTGGAGGATTACATTAAAAAATTAAATTAAATCAAACAAAAAGAAACGAATTGAAAAAATGAGGAGAAAATCGGAAAATAAATATCATGCCATAAACTTGGATTGAAGGGCTAAATTCAAAATCAATAAAAATTTAGAAAAGGGCAAAGAAAGAATAGAAAACAAACAGATGAGGGTGTAATTGAAAAACATAATATATGACAATTGAAATTGAAGGACTATATTGAAAAGAATTCTTTTTTTTTTTTGCTAGGAAAAAACAGAAAGGGAAAAATGTTTTTGACTGGCGGGCTAAATGGAAAAGAAAAGAAAAACTCCAAGAAAAGCTTACCGCACTTAAAATAGAAAATTCAATTAAAATTGAAAAGTCTAAAAGAACATAAACAAGTGCTAATCTAGTATAGTTGCATTTCTTCCCTTCAAATGCAACCTAAAGGTAGTATAAAAACTAACAATCCACATCATGGTCACAGAACTGATGACTGTTTCCGAATCTATCTCACCGTAAAGTTTTGTCATATTAGTGTTTGTTTGGCAGTACATTTAAAAAAAAAATTGAAAAAAATTATTATTTTTTAAAAAATATTTTTTATATATAAAAATGGGCTATTAGTGGGGTAAAAGTTTGTTCTCCTTGTAATTTAAAGTTCAAGCTATATGGTTGCTAATATGATAGTCATTGAAAGCTTACATGGTCATTACTTCTAGAATCTATGTGATTAATTGATGTGTATGAAAACTGACTCAGACACCCATATTATTAAAAAAATACACAGTATAATATCACTTTAGTAGGATAATAAGCCCAGATAAACATGTTTGGAAAAGGACATCTATTTATGCAACCCATTTATTTTCTTTTTTTAAAAAAAAACATCTGGCAAGGCTTCCCTCTTCAGGAATAATTGACTGGGAGAGTGTAATCCCTTGCTGAGCTTGTGTCGTTTATATTACAGGAAGAATGCCTAAGATATCTCAGACCAGGTGGAGCATACAGGAAGTGCAAAATGATTACATAGATAATCACCAAACATGTCACTAAATAAACTTGGTAGAAATCTCTCTCTTAAAGATGATCGACTATGGTAAGACAAGATGATCTATGACTTACCGCACTAAAATAGAAAATTGAAATTTTAGATCCAATCTTTTAGATATTGTATGACATCTTTTTAGGTATTAAGATACTCACATATTTAACAATATCATTTATTTTATTATTGAGATTGCGATATATCATATTCGTCGAGCATAACCCTAATATAATGAGAGTGATAATTCCATGTAAAGCAAAACAATATAAATTCAAAAGCTCGATTTTCAATAAGAAAAATGATGATGAAAAAAAATTCAATTTTAAAAAAATAGTTTGAATAAACTCTGGTAAACTTGCTAAATTTATGAATCAAGTAATGATAATAGGATTTTTCCATTAAAAATGAATAAAAAAAACTTATCAAACCTAGCTTTAAACTAATTCATGTTGAAAGATGAAATCATAAAAGAAACATTTTTTGAAGAAATTATTTGAGTCATTCTAAATTAACTTGACAACCCCACATTCTAGACCATGTAAGCAGAATAGTAGCCCATTTTTCATTATAAATTAAATCATTTTTTCAAAAAAAAAAATCATCTATAAATGTCATAAGAGATTCTCAACACTCTCTAATAACAAATCATCTTCATGGAACTACTCTTTTATAAGAATCTAGTGACACCAAGATCAGTATTTTTCATGGCTAAAATATGCATGACCCACCACTTTCTCTCTTTACCCATTTTTCATTAGCTTTTTCTTTTATTTCTCTACACTAAAGGATTAAAACATGAAAATAAGTTTAGGATTGAGATGTAAAATATCACAACTTTATGAGTTAGCTTAGACTTTAAGGACAAAAAATAATTTTTCACACCGTTTGAGCAATGATTTTTTTTTATTAATTTTTTTTTAGCTATAACCTAAAATTCTATTTTCTAAAAACTGATCTTTTATTTAAGGTTGGGATGTTCTTCGACACTTCACGCATGTGAACATGAAAAAAAAAAGAGCATGTATGATCATGTTAAATATGATAGAATTGCAAGAAAATATTAAAAAATAATTTAAAAATGTAAGCCCTTTTCAAATGAAACAGTGTAATGAACAGCAAAAAAAAATTGCATTCTTTATGTGAACGTGGTTCCAAAAACAAATACATCAAAATAATTATTTATTTTATTTTTTAAATTAGTATATTAAAATAATCTAAAAAATAATTTAAAACTATAAAATTATAAAAGCACTTTCCAATCATAAAAACAAAAGTAACCTTAAGATGATTTTGACATGCGTAGAAGTAAAAATAATGTAGCAATTGGTGAGTGACCCTCCAGTTTCGGCAGTTTTTCAGTATTCTCGAACAACGAATGGGGTGGCATGAGTTGCCATGACGCCAAGTTATCTTTTTCTTTTTTCTTTTTTCTTTTTAATTTCTAGTGCTGCGCGTCCAGCCCAACAACCAGGCCTGGCTGCTTCAAGTCCCGTGCTCGTGGTGCTGACCGAACCTTGGCCGGATTGTTTTTTAATTTATTTTTTCACTTTTTTTAAAAAAACAAAAATCAAATTCTTCTTTGATAGTATGTTTAAGGTTATTTTTTAAAATATTTTTTTTATATAAAAATGCATCAAAATAATATTATTATTTTTTAAAATTATTTTTACATCATCACATGAAAATGATATAAAAATAACAAAAACAATTTAATTTAAAATAAAAAATAAAAATAAATTTTCATGTTTTTTCTAAAGTGCTTTTGAAACGCAACACCGAACATGGTCTATAATGCTTTTCTATACAGATTTATAAAAGTTAATGATTGATTGCCAAGGAAGATCTACATCTATACTTGAATAATTAATTAAATTAAGATGCATATTTTCCAAAACCTATGTCAATAACATTTAAATTAAATTTATGTAACACTAATTTGTTTCTTGAGGAAAAATATCTGCTCTGTTAGTAATCTCATAGAAGAGAGAATTGTTAAAATAACTAGAAATTTAGGTTTATTATCTTTTAGTTCATATTAATATTTGACTGAATATATATCTCTTTAAAATTGATCATTGATATGTTTAAAAATATGACTTCCTTTACTTTTGAATTAGAATAGACATATTAAATGACACATAGTTTTATAAAATCATTTTCCAATACAAATTTAAAATTATGTTAAAAAACTATATCAATGTGAGACAAAGAAAAAAACATAAAGTGGAGAATGATGGGTTTTTTTAATCAATAATATGAAATTATTAAGTAAAATAAAATACCCTTTCAATATAGATTTCTTGAGCACTTTTAATTAGTTATTGAATATTCTTGTTACATTTTTACATTATATAAAAATAATAAAAAACAATTAAGACTTGAAAATAAAAACACACATAATATTAAATAATAATAATAATAATAATAAAATCTCCAAAAATAGCATTGAGTGTTTTATTTCGTTCACCTAGATTTTTCAGCATTGAGTTGTTTTAGTACCCGTTTGGCATTGTGGTGGGATCCACAATTGCCAATCGGCTTTTGTATTTAGAGTTTGGTTTTGTTTTAAGCACATATTTGTGACATGGGACCCACATAAAATTTAGAGAAAAACACCGTTTGCACAAAAACAGAAAATAGATGCTTAACACACTAGCTTTAAAAACAGCGATACACATTCAAACACAAAAAATAACCGTTGAAAACAAATCCCTAACACATCCTCTCTTCTGCGCCTCCTCCCATCTCTAACTTTGCTCTCCTCTGCAACTTTATATACCCACAACGACCCACAGCTCCCCGGAACAAAACACCTCCTCCCTGCGCCTCCCGTCTCTTCTCTCCTCTGCAACTACCCGCATTTAACAGAAGGAAAGGAGACCGTAATGGGTTTTGATTGATTTTGGTTATTGTTTGCTGGTAATCTAGTTTTTGGTTGTTATTCTCATCATCCTAATGAACTGAAATGGATCTTCGAAGCACTTAGAGAGAGAGAGAGAGAGAGACATAATCAAAAACATAAATGAAGGGAAGAAGAGGTGGGTTGAGAGCATTTAACAGAAGGAAAGTGACGAAGAAAGCGAGGTGCTGGTGTTTCAATTCAATGGTCATCCTTCAATTCTGCATTTAAAGTGAATTCAAGGCTGTGTTTGTTTCCCGGAATTCACTTTCCGGAAAATCACTTTCCAAACTTTCCTGTGTTTGTTTGCTTTCTGGAAAGTTGGTCAACGGAAAACACTTTCCAGTCAAAGAAAAATTTGGCTTGGTTTTCAGGAAAGTGTTTTCCGGAAAATTTGGGCGGAAAACACTTTCCGGAAGTTGTGCAAAATTTAGAAATGTCATTATTTGCTGATTATATCAAATTTGATCCTCAAACTTTTGATTGCTATATATAATTTGTTTTGAATATTTTTTTTTCAATTCCATCTCTTAAAATTTAATTTTTATATTAATTTTGGTCCTTATTTTTATAATTGCTATTTGCTTTTTTTCTTATCATTTTTTATTGAAAATTTTTATCTATCAAATTTGGTCCTCATTTTTATTATTGTTACTTATTTTATTTGAAATAATTTATGAAATGTTAATTATTATTATTATTTTAATTTATTCACCTTTCATGTTTTTTTTTTAAATTTTTAGATTTGATCTCTATTATTTATTTTATTTGAGATAATTTATGAAATTATATTTTTTTTCAATTTCATTCTCATTCAACTTTTTAATTTGTAAGATTTGTTCCTCATTATTTTAATAAACTTGAAAAAAAAATTTATTTATTAATAAATTATTTTTCAGTTCATTTTCCATAACACAAACAAACACTGGAAAGTGTTTTCCATTTCATTTTCTATAACACTACCAAACATCAGAATTCATTTTTCAGGAATTCACTTTCCCCGGAATTCACTTTCCAAAAGAAAACATCGGAATTCATTTAAAGTGAATTCAAGATTAGTTAATGAAGGCAGGTGGACTTATTCCAACCCCTCTTATCTCTATCAATGTCTTTAATACTTTGCTCCTTTTTATTATTTATTTATTTATATCACCTTTCTTTTATGGTTTTTATTTTTTTTCAGTTTTTATTTTTATAAATTATCTTCCCACTATAAATACGCCGGGTATCTATTTAAAACACGCTGAGTTTGAACGATATATACACTCGTCCTGCTGTTCTGTTTTTTTTACTACTAGCAATAGGATATGGCAGGCATGCATTTAGTGCAAAGAGAAAAAAAATACAAAAGGAATAGAGACAAGAAAGAAAAAAATACAAAGATTATGAATATTCTTTGAACAACTTGGACAGATGATTACCTTCAATAAACCGATAACATGTAATGAATCAACTAGAAGCAGAATTATCTGGCTTCTAAATTCTTAGTTCATATGAATTGATTGATTTTATTTCATTTTATTGTTGGAACGTGAAGTCGTCACTTTTCAGTTTTTATTTTATTTGATTGATTTTATTTTATTGTTCGATTAGAAGTGCATTGGAAGTTATTGCAATTTTAGTTTTTACAATGTTGTTGGTGTACTAGACATGGTGTTTTCTAGAAAGCTAGAAAGTGGTTGTTGTGTGTCATTTATTACTTGACTTATGTATGCTATAAAAAACATGTTTTTTTTATAGACATTTAAAACATTGCATGATAGTATCCGTTCATGGTATGTAGTGCTGGTTTGTAATGTTAATTTGTTTTTGTTTGTAAAGCTTTACGAGATATTATGGACGAATTTGAATATGTGGATAAAGCTAATTGGAATAAATAAATGTTGCATATATTTTGTGATATATGCATTAAGACAATTGATATGGGTATGCGACCGAATACGCATTTTTGCAAATAGTTTGATGGGAGAATAAAATGAAGTGTCCATTTTACTTGAATTATTCCTTGCAATAAATTGTGATTATTTTTAAATTGATTTTCACAAGTTATATATATATATATATATATATATATATATATATATATATATATATATATAAATATGTGTGTATATGTCTATGCCCTTTAAAGTAATTTCACAAATTAAAAGCAATATGAAAAGTTTGGTAACCAAACACTTAAAACTGCTTTTTTTTTAACCTCCAACTCAACCACAGTTTTAACCAAACACTTCACAGCTTATTTTGAACCGCAGTAAAAGCTCTTTTTTTTAAAACTGTTTTTTTTCAATCTCAATCACAAAAACAAAAGCAATGTCAAATACACTATTAATATTTACTGAGATTCTTATAAAATAACAATTGTTAAAAAAACAAATCACAGGGATCGCCACATGGCAATCTACGATTGAGGCGCGGATATTGGAAAAAGAAAAGGAATTTCTTCGTTCATTGTGACGGTGCATGCACTCTATACCATAGTTGTTAATTCTGTTCCGTTCCGTTCAACAAACCGAGACAAAACGGCGTCGTTTTTGTCTCGGTTTTAATTCCGGCCCGATCCGGAAATTCCTGCCAAATTCTGGCCGGAACGCCTCGGTTCCGTTCCGGGCGTGCCGTTCCGGGTTCAAAATCTATTTTTATTTTATTTTTTAAAAATTATTTTTGACATCTATACATCAAAATAATTTAAAAACACCAAAATATTTTAAATAAAAAAGAATTCAAATTTTAATTATGCTTGTTAAATTAATATTTTATTTTTTTCATATATATATAATTAATTATATATGAACAGTACAACACCGAAACGGCACGCCGTAACGCTCCGAAACCTGAACGTTCTGTTCCAATCGAAAAACCAGAACGGTATTGACAACTATGCTCTATACGGCATGGACTTTTCCTCCATCTCTCTCTCTCTTAATCTTATTTATTTATTTGTTTCAGTCGGGGCTGCTCGGCCAGCGATGAACTTTCCGAGATCTAACATGGGGCACGAGCTTTACCCTGACGTTTTCTAGATGACCTGGGGTGGGGGCTAACCTGTGGGTTCTAGGCCAGGCTGGATGCATCGTTTCTAGGTGTGATGTTGAGCTGAGAAGGGACAGGTCCAATTCTGGGAAAGCAATTTTGAGTCTTGGACTGTCGTGGCCGAGGTCTGGATTGGACCAATGATTAATTATAAATTATTGGGAGAATATGGGGGCGACGATTTAGACAATGGATCAACCAACCTACCAATGGTACAAATAAATTTTATTTTATTTTATTTATTGCATCAATCAGTCACTCCTTCAAGTTTATTAGATAGTATATCCTTTTTTTTAGTTGATTGGTCTATTATTTCAAATGATGAAGCACGTAGTTTTTCAATTAAATAATATATAAATTTAGTAAAGTAGTTGAGATTTCAAGGAAAGTAAACTACAATAAACTTTACCATTGCTTTTAACTGGTCAAAAGAACGAAAGTTTTGTCTACAATGTGTATGGGAGCCCATGAAAGTTTTGTCTCCGATGGAATTATTGCGACGACAGAAACCTGTGATTTAAACAATAAATTTTAAGTTTGAATTAAAATATATATTTTTTATAAAAAATTAAAATAATAAATTTTTTATTTATTCATCTAACTTCACAAAACATATTTTCTAGATAAATAAGATTTTCTCGTATCCAACAAAAAAAAATTACTTAAATTTGCTTAAATTTAAATTTGCCGATAAAATGATTGTTTCTTAGTATGGTTGAAGTTATTTTTTAAAATATTTTTTATTCAGAAATACATTAAAATAATATTTTTTTTATTTTTAAAAAATTATTTTTGACATCATCATGTAAAAATGATATAAAAACATCAAAAATATTTAATTTAGAATAAAAAATAAAAACAATTTTTTTTAAATTTTTTCTAAAATGTTTTTGAGAGACAATGACAAACAAGGTTTTATTTAAGAAGAAAACTCAAAAATATTTTCAAATCAGGACAAAACCAATGAATTGTGCCCAAAGAATGCGCTCAAGTCTACAGACCACTTCAAGATGGCAAAAATTGAACGAGAACACAAATGATGATTAATAATAAATATGCATTGATTCAACTTTATAACATAAATATGCATTTATTTATTTATTTTAAAAATATACACTTGTTTACTTTATTGTTAAATAATTTTGAAATTATAATATTAATATTTTTAAATGAAATTTATTACAGCGTACAAAACGAATGTATATACAACAATTAAAACCTCTGGAATGATAACGTAGCAAACGAATGTTATGTACTTTAGCTCCGAGACAAGTCTCAAGACTTGCTAGTCTGTGGATTAAATAAACCACCACGCTAGACGCCCCTTGAAAATCAGAAAATAAATGTTCTTTTGCTAGCTAGGTTTTCGAGGGTTTATACTTTATATAATAATAATAATAATAATAATAATAATAATAATAAATATGCATTCTAGCATTACTTATTTAGCAAAAAATATTCGACTGTCATTCAATTATTCGACTGGAAAACTATTCAGTATTTTTCACAGGGCTATCATTTTCTCTTCACGATTTATTTTGTTTTTATTTTAAAAAAGAAAAAGAAACATTTATTGACATGTTGGCACAGGCAGTAACATGTTGGCACATCTGGCCATTTAAAACCCACCGCATCCATCCCCAAGCCCAAAAGCGTCAATTCAACTCAAAAACCATCACCTCGCCACCATTCCATTGACCTTCTTTCTTATTCACCTGCTTTCCATTTACCATTCTACCCTCATACACCACCCTCTTCCTCCCGCTATTTAAACCCCTCCATCGATAGACCGAAATCACAGACTCGCATTTCCTCAGAAGCCCATCAGATCAAGCTCGGACTATCCATCAATGGCATCCGAATCAAACCAACCCGGCTCCCACTCCACCACTGCCGACAACGGCGAAACCAAACCTAAAATCGCCCTGATCACCGGTATAACTGGCCAAGACGGTTCGTATCTTACCGAATTCCTCCTCCACAAAGGCTATGAAGTACATGGGTTGATTCGTAGGTCGTCCAATTTCAATACGCAGCGGATTAACCACATTTATATAGACCCGCACAATGCCCATAAAGCCAGAATGAAGCTCCACTATGCAGATCTCTCTGACGCGTCGTCTCTTCGTCGTTGGCTCGACGCTATAAACCCCGACGAAGTCTACAACCTTGCAGCCCAGTCCCATGTGGCAGTCTCTTTCGAAGTCCCTGACTACACAGCGGATGTCGTCGCCACCGGAGTCGTTCGCCTTCTTGAGGCGGTGAGGTCTCATATTGCCGCAACAGGGCGGAGCCATATCAAGTATTATCAAGCGGGATCTTCGGAAATGTTTGGGTCCACGCCGCCACCGCAATCGGAAACCACCCCATTCCATCCAAGATCACCATATGCCGCGTCGAAATGTGCGGCGCATTGGTACACTGTTAATTACAGGGAGGCTTATGGGCTGTTTGCTTGCAACGGGATTTTATTCAATCACGAATCTCCTCGTCGCGGAGAGAATTTTGTAACGCGAAAGATTACGAGGGCTGTTGGGAGAATCAAGGTGGGGCTGCAGAGTAAGTTGTTTCTAGGGAATTTGCAGGCCTCGAGGGACTGGGGTTTCGCAGGGGATTACGTGGAGGCAATGTGGATGATGTTGCAGCAGGAAAAGCCTGATGATTATGTAGTTGCGACGGAGGAATCGCATACGGTGGAGGAGTTTTTGGAAGCGGCATTTGGGATTGTCGGGATGAATTGGAAGGATCATGTTGTAATTGATCAGAGGTATTTTAGGCCTGCTGAAGTGGATAATTTGAAAGGGGATTCGAGCAAGGCGAGGAAAGTGCTTGGTTGGAAGCCCAAAGTTGGGTTTGAGCAATTGGTGAAGATGATGGTCGATGAAGATGTTGATTTAGCTAAGAGGGAGAAGGTTCTTGTCGATGCTGGTTTCATAGATTCTCAGCAACAGCCTTGATCCATACATCTGCTGGTCTCTTCTATTCGGACAATAAGTTGTTGTATTGATAATGTATGTTAGAAATTTGAATTACCAGTCATAATTTTCTTTCATTTCATTTTAAATTGTCAGGATGATATTTACTGGGTATTTTTTTTTTCAAAAACGTGTACTTGTCCCTTTGTTACCTGGAATCAAATTTATTCAATTTCAGCAATAATAGTTATGATTATTTGAGTTTTCTTGTTCTTTTCGTAATTCATGAACTTCAGGTGAGGTAAAATTAATCCAGAGTTGAAACTGGATTTCCAGCCCTGAGATTATTGCAATTATGAAGTTCATCGTTCCTCTACTGGTTTGTTTAAGCAGACAGCTGCTCTCTGAACTGAACTGCTTAGCGGCTGACGCGTACGAGGTTCCGGCCAAGATCACGCTTCCGTGGCTCAACATTCGAACATCATTGCTCTTGGAAAGGAAAAGCTTGGCCCTTTTCACGCAAATTGTACTTGTTATCGTCAGCAAACTGTTTGCTAATCTGTCCTTTTTACCACCTATAAACTAGAAATAATAGAGCAGCTGTGGTGGGGTCGTGGGGTCCGCTGTCCTTTTCTCTTAAAAATTCTCTGGACCTGTAGCGGTTTAAGTGTTTCATTAAGTGAAAATTTATTTTTTTTTCAAATAATTTTAATATAGTGATATAATTTTTTATAAAAAATTTAAAAAATATTATTTTAATATATTTTTAAATAAAAATCTTTTTAAAAATTAGCAAACAGGCCTAAACCATGAGGTGGGGGTGTCCCGTTGGCTGTCCGCTCCTTTCTTAGCCTTGTGATATCACTGTCACTGTGTTTAAAGATTTTATCGATTTTTTTTAAAATTAATTTTTTAATGTTTTTAAATTAATTTCATGGGTTAATATTAAAAATAATTCTTTAAAAATAAAAAATTATTTTATTGTATTTCTAAATAAAAATCAGTTTTAAAAACAAATTCAACTACACTTAGCCCTCTTTAAAAGTATAATTAAAATTACTATTCAATATGCTACTCGTTCAAAAAAATATTAGAATAATATTTTTTTAGATTATTTTTAATATCAGCACATCAAAATAATTTAAAAAATAAATTTAATTTAAAATAAAAAAATAATAATTTTTTTTTTAATTTTTTTTAATAGCGATGTCAACCAGGCACTTAAATCTGGTTTAAAAGAAACGTATGATGCATCAGATCCCAGCTCACGTTGGCTCGGCATAATCTTTACATTCTACACCAGCAGTACATTCTGTTATATTTCAGGTCATGTTTTCAATATCTTGAAGAAGGAAACTATCATGGCAACAAAAGAATAACAATTTGTCCTCACATTTCATCCAATAAGCTTCTTTGTCAACGTTTCCAATATCCAAATTTCGATCTCAACGGAGATTATGGGTTAAACAATGACTCTATACAAGGAAAAAAGATGAAGGTGGAAAGAGAATGTAAAACAGTTGGTCTGACTTGGCTTCGTTAGAAGGTGGATAAGATTTTCAAACTCTTTGCGCAGATGATAAGCTAGAGCTGATCTGAATCAGCAGTGGCAGTTGAAAATGGCTTGACTGATGAACGAAGAGATTCTGGCCCTTCTGTAGTAATTCTATTGCACAGTGCATCACAATTACTAATCACGTCAGTCAGCCTTCCTTTTAACTCCCCAATCTCCACCTGCAGAGAATGAACTGCAAATGTTGTCCCAGTTAGAGTTGATTAAAGGCTTCATCAAAGATGCAGATAAGAATAAGAAACTGAGACTCACTACTAGTAATCGAGCCAAAAGGCAAACACTACTGATAGAATGATCAATTCTCTTATGATTTCTGTATGTGATTACATAGCCCGTTCGTAATCAATTACAGTTTGATATCTTGCCAAGTACCTTCTGATAGATTCTGCGAAGTAGTCTTCATTGCTGACACCGAGTTGTTAAACCTTTGAAGAAGTTTAATCGCCAAAGCATCTGCCACTTCTATCTTACTTTCTATGTCCTCCTGCAATTGCGTTCGCCAAAATATAGTGGAAGCAGCATTAATTTTCTGAATCCTACAAGTGTAAAATAGCAAAACCAGCAAAAGAGGTGCAACAGGTATTCCAGGACAAAGCATGCTGCCAGAAGGATTTCAAGCATCAGCATAAAGCACAATAACATCTGAAGTGGTACTTTCCAGTGGAAACTATTTCAGTCGTTGCGCTCTAGTCAGACTATCTGGTTAAGAATCAGCGATTCCACGTATCCATGGGCAAATAAAGAGAAATTTCAAATGGTTCATCAATTACACATCCTTTTTGACATTAAACCATGTTTAAAGTGAGTGTTTGAAAGTGTGATGGAAATTGTTTTTCAAAGAGTTTTTTGAGTGCAATTTTTTAAAATTCATTCTTGACATCAACATATTAAAGCACACTCAAAAAAATTTATAATTTGAAGCTAAAAAAATTCCAAAATATGCAATTGAACCACAATGCCAAACACTACCAAAGTCTTTAGACCTCCACTTGATCTTTTAATGAATCAGGTCGACCAGAATTGAGTGTAAAGTAAAACCAGATCATGCAGTTTCTCTTAACAGCAAAATTGAACATTTTACATTATTATGCTGTTCATCGCCATCATACCAAAACCTAAACATAAGTGTAGAAGAGTTGCAATCACGGCTTGAAAATCAAATTTACATGCGACCCTAACTTACAAGCAAGTTTAGTACAGATCATGATGAAAATTATCGGTATCCATGTTCATGTGGCATGTGTGCATCTTAGTACTAAACTCAACCTGGATTTCAACCAAAATAAAAAATGCATCAGAGAAAGAACTAATCCATTGAGGACCCCCACCCCGAGATCATAGGATCCATCCCATGCCTTTACAATATTTAACTAGATTTTTATAAACTGGTCTTCTACTCATAGTAGTTCTTAATGAAAGACAAACCTGTTTCTTGCTAATCTGCTGGACCTTCGCCTCTTGCCAATCACGATATACTGAGAAGAGCTCCAACAACACATCTGGATTTACAGTTGCTACACTTAACATTAAAAACAACACATGCAAATACCAAGTCAAAATATTAGCCTTTCTCAAACAATTATTCCCTAATTTGATTGGGATGAGCAAGATACAAGAAATAAGAGTAAAAAATTACAACTATGACTAATATACATCACATGAAAAAACACTTCGGACAACTACTAGTCAGCTTGGCATGACATTAATTTCTTTCTATATAAAACGTTCACGAGAAAAAGTATAAAACATTTCAAGTAAGCAATTCCAAGACTCACCAGGAGCTGAAGAAGCCGGTGACTTCTTCACCAAAATGTCAGTCAAACTACCTTCTTCCTTTCGAGGTGAAATTAATATTGGCCTTGTCTACGGTACAACAAAAAATAACTAATTTGATTAAAAAGATAGCGCACAAGTCTTCAAATTGGGATTGTGTAAAGGACGATAAAAAGCTTACAATTTTGAGGGATTTGAGCGTCTCCAAAATGGGATCCACAGCTTCTGATCTCTCATTGACAGTAGTGATCTCATCTGTTAATTTCTTCACACCAAAAACAAGCAAATTACTCAGCAGTGACAAATTTATAGTAAATGATTAGAGAATTTAAAAAGAACCACCTGCGAACTTGAAAGACTAGATTCGGAGGCACCCATGGTGGTTTACAGTTAACTTCTAAACTCTTGTCTTCTATGGACAGTTCGATTGTGTCTTTTAATCGCCACCGAGTACTGCTTGGGATTCGTTTCGACTCCACCAGGAATTGCAGAAGGGGAAGCTGATTGCTGTCGAATTTAAGAGGTGTTGGGTTTTATAGATATTATTTATTTGAAAATATATTAAAATAATATTTTATTTTAAAAATAAAATAATGCTGGTGTTTTTTTAATATTTTTTATTTTTATTGAATTCCACAAAATTTGAATAAAAACCACAACAATTAATTAGATGACAGTTAAAAGAAACTAAACGAGGTCGTTTTATTACTGCTTTTCAACTACACACAATTGAACAATATCTTCTTTCTATAATTTTCAATTTGGTTTTCAAGTTTTTATTTTACACGATTTAGCTTTTTTTAGCTTAGATTAGCATTTCATTGTACATTTTTTTTTAGAAGAGAGAGTTCAATTGAAAAATACGGGGCTATAGTATAAAAATAATTGCTATAGTATAAAAATAATTGGTTGAGTAATAACAAATTTAAAATTTATTTTAGAAGTTTAGTTTCATCCCCCATCATTTTGATTTATTAGGGAACTCATCATTGTAATTTTTAAAAATAAATTTTGATCCTGAACTTTACTTTTCTTATTTTTCAATTTTTTAGCAAGGCGAGAAAGACAAAACCATCAAATTCTAGCACGGAGAAACAAAGTTTTTGATGGTGATTCTGACTAACAAATTATTTGTTTTTTATGTCAAATGATTATATATGATGAGGAAAGTTTTGATTAGATGTTTTTTCACCTTGAGAATGTTTAGAAAATAAATATGAGCTTGAGAAAATTTTAGGTTTTCAGGTTGTTTTTGAGATTTGGGTTGGGTTTTGCATTTTTTAAGGCTATTGATTAGTTTAACAAGATTCATGTGATGTTTTTTTTAGATATTTCAAGACAAAAATAGATTAAAAATGGATTTATTTTTCAAAAAATATGGGACTTTAGTGGTTGAATTCAGGAGATGACAAGTATAAGAAATTTGCACTGCAATTTGTTGTGTTTGAAACTCACACTTCTATTTATCTTTTCATTATAATTTATACAATTCTATATTGTAACGGGAAAGTATTTACCAACAATGAAGGGTTGTAACTTAGAGGCTTTTACAATGACAATTAATGGTTGTAACGGAAAGGCATCAATTGTGGAATTCAACTCTAGAATTCATGGTGCCAACTTGATCTTGGATGGGCATTGGTGTATGAGTTTCCTTGATACGCCCCCGTAAGAATGAGCTACCATCGGATAGACCAATCTTGTCACGTAGGTAATCTGTTCGCTATCGTGAGAGAGGCTTGGTGAGCAGATCAACGAGTTGGTTAGTAGTGTGAACATATTGAACAGTAAAAAAAAAAATTCTCAACCAAATCTCACACAAAGTGAATGTCGATCTGAATATGTTTATCTGGGAGTGTTGAACGGGATTAAAACTTAGCTGAGTAGCACCCATATTATCACACAGAAGCAAAGGCTGGTGTGATAACTTAAACTTCATTTCTTGTAGTAGAGAGAGCAACCACATAGACTATGCGGTAGTAGTTGCTAAAGCTCGATACTCTATTTCAGTTGAAGACCGTGCTATGACACGTTGCTTTTTAGAACCCCAGGAGATGGGTGTGGTACCAAGGAAAAGGAGATAAGTAGATGTGGATTTTCTGTCATCCAGATTGCCAGCCCAATCAGCATCGGAGAACACATGTCAATGTTGGGCTTGAAGTTTTGTGGATATTAATTCCATG
The DNA here is from genome assembly GCA_964035475.1 of Salix caprea. NCBI lineage: Eukaryota > Viridiplantae > Streptophyta > Magnoliopsida > Malpighiales > Salicaceae > Salix > Salix caprea. The sequence continues at coordinate 11,853,484 of OZ037750.1, read as the reverse complement.
AAAATGGTGTTATTCAAGTATCGCAACAATCTTTTTGTTGTTGTCTAGTGGATCTGTATGGGACGATGCATAAACTAGGAAAGTTTATTAACTGCAAAGCTTATATCAGGGCGAGTGAAGGATAGGTATTGCAAGGCTCCTATCACTTTACAAAATTTGGTAAATCAACAGATGATGAGCCATTTATCAACTGTAAAAGAAACCAAAATGGAGAGAGTAGTGGTGATATCCCGAGCACCATCCATACTTGTCTTAGCAAGGAGATATTTGATATATTTATGCTGAGTGAGGAATAAGCCATCTTCGATAGGAATAACTTCAACACCAAGAAAAAAATGCAAGGACCCCAAGTTGATTGAAATTTTTTGTCCAAGTTGATCAATGATTGTTGCAACAAAAACAGAGTTATTGCTTGTGAGAATCAAATCATTAATATAAACTAAGCAGTATGCAATAGTGGACCCATCATAAAACACAAACAAGGAGGAGTCAGATTTAGAATTAATGAGCTCAAATGTTGTCAATGCCTGTTTGAGAGTAGAGTACCAAACACGAGGTGTTTGTTTTAGTCCATAGATTGCTTTTGTAAGATAACACATAAAATTAATTTTTTCTGGATTCTTGAAACTAGGGGGTTGCTTCATATACATTTTTTCTGTGAGATGCCCATGAATAAATGCATTATTGACATCCAGTTGTCGTAGAGACCAACTCTGCATAACAACAATAGTTAAGACTGTGCGTATGGTGTCTGGTTTAACAACAGGACTGAATGTCTCTTTGTAATCCAGACCTGGTCTCTGATTGAACCCTTTAGCTATTAGTCGGGCTTTGAACCGATCAATAGAGCCATTTGCAAGCCTTTTGATCCGAAACACCCACTTACAACCAACAATATTGCAATTAGTTGAAGAAGGTACTAATTGTCATGTATTGTGACGCATTAAAACGGTTAATTCAGAGGACATGGCTGCACGCCATCTTGAATCAGCCAATGCTTCAGTGACACTCAGTGGTTCCAAGGAAGATGGAAGAGGATGTTTGGTGACAAGAAATGATTTTTTTGGTTTATAAATATAATTCATGGACCTAGTAGTCATGCGATGGGTTCACACTGCATTTTGGTCAGAGACAATAAGTGTTGGATTTAAAATCAAGGGAGAAGAAGATGAGGTACTTACCTGGAGAGGAGACGACTCAGGGGAGGACCCATGCGCAGGCGATGTCAAGACTTCAGTACCCACATCCGGAGAGTTGTTAATGCCAAATGGTGTTAAGGAAAGTTGCCTTTAGATTTAACTGGATTATGAAAATTTCCCTACTTATTTTAAAACATATGTCTCTTGAACTTCTTTTTTCAATTTAAAAAAAATTGGTTCAACCTGTGGCATCATCCGAGCCACCAATATAGTAGAAACTAAAGTCCATTAATTTAGCTAAACTCAAACTATGATGCTTTTTTTTTTCCACACAACTTTCCCAAAGATTAATTTTAGAGGTAACACCAAGTAGAAACATTTCTTTTATATTGTATCCTATGGATTCAATCAAGACAATAACACATCTCTTCCAATTTTTTTAACACCTCAAGGATATTAAAACCTTAGCTATTAAATTTAATTTAAGGTTTGGCTTGTGAATTTGTCTTGCAAATCTTAAAAAAAAATTCTCTAAAGTTTTTGCTATGAACATTAAAATAAAGTAATTTTTAACAGTGAAATAAAACAAAAAATTAACTTGATCAAGTATTACTTGTGTTTGACTAAGTTGATCATGTTTGATCGAATTAATCTAAATTTGACAAGATTAATCGGGAAAGAGGTTCAAAATAAAAATTGACTCAAGATTGAGCCAATAGATTACCATTAAATCATCAAGCTGCATCAAGTTTAATAAGATTAAAAAACATTATTGAGATAATGATAAATATTTAATTTATATTTTAAAATGTATCAAAATAATATATATATATATATTAAAAATTATTATTAAAAACAATATATTAAAAAACCAAATAAATAAATAAATAACTGAAGACAAAAAATAAATAAATAACTGAAGACAAAAAAAAAATCAATTTTTTTGAAAACTCATGTTGAACCACGGGGCAAACACCCCATGAAACTTCCATCACGTGTTAATGCAGAAATGTTAGCGCATTACAAGGACTAAAAAAGCCACGAAAATCACTTCGTTCTTCCCCCTCCCCTATCTTCATCTCGTCCACACACACACGCACACTTTTAATCTTAAAAACCAAGTTGTTAATTCAGTTTTGTTCCGTTTCATCCGAAATGATAAATATATCTTGATCAAATAATATTTTTTAAATAATAAATAATTTTATTATATCGATTATATTTTTTAATTTAATTATTAAATTGAAATAAAATTTTATGAGAAATCCATTAATATATTTATATATATTATGTTAAAATTTCAGAATAATAAGAAAATATAATAACTTTGCTAGATTGAGGATGACATTCTCATTATATTATCCAACTTCATAATTTTGTCCAGAATAATTATTTTATTATATCTTCTTTTTAGATTTTTTTTCAATTTCATTATTCAACAACGAGTTTATTAAAAATTGAACTTTATAATTTATTTTATTTAAAATTATAATGGTCTTATAACGCAAGTCACACATTTGAAAGATTAATCTAGGTTGACTTGAGTTGATTCAATATATCGTTGTTTTAAATTTTTTTGAAGATGTTAATTTGATTTTTTTAGTTAAACTATATTTTTATCAATTTTTCATGTTATCTTTGAACTCATTAAGTTGATCGAGTTATATTAGTTTAATTCTTATTTATTTGCTTATATTTAAAATTTAAATTGCACAACTTTAATAATAATTTTATTTTTGAATTTGAAGTATGAATTTGTTTATTAAATTTATATACTTAATTAATATATATATATATATCACAAACAAAACTCCAAAATATTTCAAAATTAAAATATTTTATTCCAACTAAAAAACAAAGCATCAACCCAAACATAAAATTGCAAAATAAATCATATAAAGTTATTAAACTTTCTTCCCCTTTCCACCGATATATTCTGCTCAGTCAGTCTTAAAATTCATAAATTCAAGCCGGTAATCAACCTCACTCTCTCTGTGTATGTCAACATGAAAGCCACAAAAGCAGCCGCAACTAAAAAAACACCGGCGGGAAAGAAACCTGCCGCTGCCAAAGCCGCACCTGATTCTGCCACCGAAGAGTCACCGGTTCCAAAAACCCCAGGCAACGCCAAGCAGACACAAAATAACGACATGACACCGTTGCCAAATACCGGTCCTGATTCAAAACTTGAACAATCACCAGGTAATAATGACTATTCCATCGTTCTATAAGAAAGTAATTTTAGTTTTTATTTGTTTATTTTTATAGCTTGATATTTTTCTTAATTGGGGTTTCTTTTTTTGAAATGAAGCAATTAATGTGATTTTTAAGGTTTTTTTTTTTTTTTTTTTTCATTGAGATTGCTAGGCTAAGTCTGCTAATTGATAAATTTTAATATTAGTTGAAGGAACAAATGAACAAATGGACGTGAGCATGGTGACGCTGGAAACTACGAAGCCTCTTCCGATTAAGAAGAAGGTTGTGAGGAGAGTGGTGAAGGTAGTGAAGAAAACTCCTGCCAATGCAAAAGTTCTTTCAGAACAAACATCAAAAACTGTGATTGCCACTAAGTCTAAGGTTGAAGAAAGCTCAAAGGAGGAGGAATTTGCTGCTGAAAATGTTGGAGAATCTATAAAGAAGGAAGAAGTTACTATGAAAGTGGAAAATACTAAGGTTGAAAGTGTTGCTGTATCTGTAAAGGAGGAGGAAGGTGTGGAAGAGCCTGTACTCGATTCTAGCAAGGATGATGATGCTATTGGTGATTTGGTTTGGGACTCTGGGACAGAGAAACAAACTGCTGTGGAAGAGCTTGTGAAAGTATCTAGGAATGGAGAACCAGACAATGCGGGAAAGGGAGAGGGAGTCAAGGAGGATGAGAGGAAAGACTTGGATGATGAAGTAAAGCCCAGAAACGAGGCTGTTAAGATGGAAGAGACCTTGAAGGACGAGATTCAGAGAGAAGAGGCACAGCCTGAGCAAGATGAGTATGGCGGGGATGATGGAGATGAGGAGTATGGAGATCGAGTGGATTTCGAAGATCCTGGTGAGGATGACTTTGAAGATCCAGATGAGCCTGCTGAGGAAGCTGATGCAATGGAAGACGAACGCAGGGAACTAACAGCTGTCGCTAAGGAGCGTAAGATTAAGAAAGAGTATGAGATATTTGTTGGTGGGTTGGATAGGGATGCTACCGACGAGGATTTGAGAAAGGTTTTTGAGAAGATTGGTGAAGTGGTTGAAGTTCGATTACACAAGGATCTTTCAACGAATAGGAATAAAGGATATGCGTTTGTGAAATTTGCATGCAAGGAGCATGTGAAGCGTGCTTTGTCAGAAATGAAAAACCCTGTGGTATGTATCTCTTCATAGTTTTGGTTCATGTTTTATAAATTCATAAATGTCATATTAACTCCTCAACTGTTCACAGATTCATGGAAAGCGATGTGGGACAGCACCAAGTGAGGACAATGATACATTATTCTTGGGCAATATATGCAACACATGGACAAAGGAAGCTGTGAGTATCTAATAAAATCCAGCTAGCTCCCGTTTCTCTCTCTAAACACACACACACACACACACACACACTTCTTCAGTGATTTATTATATAGCGTGGAATGGCAGATAAGGCAAAGGTTGAAGGATTATGGCGTTGAAGGTGTTGAGAACATCACTGTTGTCTCAGATGCTCAACATGAAGGGAGAAGTCGTGGTTTTGCATTTCTTGAGTTTGCATGTCATGCTGATGCAATGCTTGCATACAAGAGGCTTCAGAAGCCTGATGTTGTATTTGGCCATCCAGAGAGAACTGCCAAAGTGGCATTTGCTGAACCTATACGTGAGCCTGACCCTGAAATTATGGCTCATGTTAAGACTATATTTCTTGATGGCCTTCCCCCACACTGGGATGAAGACCGTGTTAGGGAGTGCTTGAGAGGTTATGGGGAGGTTGTGAGAATTGTCCTGGCACGAAATATGTCAACCGCCAAGAGAAAGGATTTTGGATTTGTCGATTTCTCTACGCACGAAGCTGCGGTTGCTTGTATTGAGGGAATAAATAATAGAGAATTTGGTAATGGTAACACAAAGGTAATATATGTTCTTTCGATACTTCATCTACATGAAAGTATGTTGCTTTGCAGCTGTTCTTTTCTCATTTCTTTTCGTTGTGCTTGTAGCAAAACCACTTTACCCAAAAAACCATTTCTAGGTTTCATTATCTTATTTTGGCATTTTCCTTTAACTTTAAACAAAAACAGGGATTGAGGTGTCGAGGATATGTTTTGAAATTACCTCACATCTTCTTTTCACCTTGGTACTTTCATTAGTTTTATATTCATTTTCATTTCATTGCCTGGTAGGCTTTGATCATTCCAGTATCGATGCTTGTGAAATGCATGGTACACAGTAAACTTTCCACCTATTTTGTATTTAAACTGGTAAGTGATGATCTATGAACTGAGGTCACGATGTTGTCGTGTGCTGGCAGATGAGAGTTAAAGCAAGGCTGTCAAATCCATTGCCAAAAACTCAGGCTGTGAAGGGTGGAATGTGTGGCGGCTTTCGAATTGGTCATTCTGGAAGTGGAAACTTTTCAAGATTTGGTAACCTTTCATCTTGAGGACTTGAATCTTTCTTAATCTGGTCTTGTTTCCATTTGATTTAGGAAACCATGTTACAGGAAGGGGTTTTGGGCGTGGTGGATATTACTCCAACTGGGCAAATTTCCAACGTGGCAGGGGTTTCTATCAACGAGGGCGTGGTCAAACTAGTCGAAACGTTCCTCGTGAGTATGGCTATAATGATCGATATGGCATGCTTCACGGGAGGCAAGGTATTCAATGGCCCCTCTCCCTGTGAGCATGTGGACACACACACACACGCCCTCTCTCTCACACACACACAATCTTCCTTTCCAAAGAAGCAGATCTTTCTGTTGGCCACAGTTAAAAATCTAACTCCAACTACTGTATTGAGTAGGAGGCAGAAGGGGTCCTTTCAGAGGAGGTTATCACACAGCTGGTAGAGGTATGGCTGCTGGGCCATCAAGATCTAATATGAATAGAGCTTGGCATGATATCCCTGAGCAAGGACACAGGGACCATGTTTCTTCAAGGAGGCAACCATTTTCTCCTGAAGAAACCTTTGACCGACGTTTTGTTGGAAGGCACTTTGAGGAGCCCTATTTTTATGATGATGGTCCACATGGGATGAAACGGCCATTTTACATGACTGTAAGATTTTCTTTTCATGGCCAAACTGTCATTTGGTCAAATGTTCTTTTAAAATTTAAGCTTCTGTCATTGCTTGTGCACCCTTTATATTCCATAGAGTTTGATAGTATTCTCTTGCTTTCAGGACCAAGATCCTGATTACATGGAACCTAGCAGGCTTCGACCCCGGTTAGATTACTCTGATCCTCGGTTAGATTACTCTGATTCAGCAGCTTCATTTCGTGGGACTCATTATCGCGGTATGAGTTATTTTGTCCCAGCTCTTTTCATTTCGTGTGGCCTGTTATTTTATTTGGTTTATTGTTTTCAATATTTATCATCCTTGTGGCTTTATGTTTCAGATACTTATGGAGCAGGCAGTGATCCCTACTTTCACGAATATCGCGGTTCTGATGTGAGCAATTAACCCCTAGCTTATCCAAGGTCTTTTATTTACTATTAATAGTTTCATCCTATTTTGTTATCTGTTTGTGTTGCAGTACGTTTCATATCCACCTTATTATGGGAGTGACCATTCATATGGCGGTGGCTACCACTATTAGGCGCAGTCAAATCTGAAAATTCCAATTACCTTGCAATCTTAAATAGTCTATATTGGATGTGATTCTTGAAGTTAAAGGTTTTAACTTCAATTGTGTCTAGGTGGACTTGGAAAAGCAGGACGCCAAACATTGGTGATAGGCAAATGGCTTGGTGTTCAGAAACTAGTTGAAGTTGCCTTTACTTTATCTTTTCCATGTCTTGTATTTTTCCCCGTGATCCCCTTCAAATCCTCTCCTTGTGAAAAATTTCAGTGCAGTATCTGCACTAGTATAGGGTATATCTTCAAAGGGCGTAGATTAAGCAAGTAAAATTTTCTCAATATTTTGGAGTTTGGAATAGATATTTGTCCCTTTGATCTAGGCATGAACTGCTTGAGGACTTAAATTATGGGGTTGTTCTATGATTCAGTTTTTGGTTGTGTTTATGTTCCTGAATGATGGATGAAAAATTGATGTTGATGATGTTTAATTTTGAAGCCAAAACATAACAGATTGGTGACTGTGGTTTATGGAAGTGCAAAGTTTCAAATCAAGGTTTTTCTTGTAGTGATGGAGGTGAAGCAGTTATACTGAGTATGCTGGTTCTAGCTTTGTGGAGATTTCTTGAAAATTTTGAAAGAGATATGGAAAGGTTTAGACCTTCTATGCCTAACTTGTAGGAATTGTAAATCCAAATCGAAACATCCTGTGTGAGTTTATTTTGAATTGGAATGGATTTGTGCCCCATAAACTTAATGGTATTTAGTATGCACATGACTGGTCCTCCTGGATATGATTTGGCTGTTCATTCGACATTGATGTACCTATTGCCAACGAAAAACTGCTGGGAATTTCATTTTATTTGAAGGTGCATTGCCCCCAGATGAAATTAGGAATTTGAACGCACTTCATTTAATTATTATTTTATTAGGAGAACTAGCAATTGGCTTGGTCCATAGTATATTTTGATTCTTCAGTAGCATAAGATTCAATGTATTTTGAGAGTGATCCCTTATGGTATCTTTACATAACAGAACCATTTGTCTGGGCTGAGATTGAAACTGACAGTTTGTGTGGTGAGAAGATCTGCCTTTCAAGGTGAATTGAATTGTAAGCTTAAACTGTCTATTATTCTGATAGTTACTGTATACTAGCTTTGGATTGAAGGAGAAATGGCATTGGTGTGCCTACAAGAAAACATACAGATGATGTTTCGTATGTATGCCTCTTAAACTTCTATGGTTGAATTGTTTTTCAAAGCTTACAAAGATTTTTCAATGGTGGTAACGGCCTCCAACAATGCTTGGCATGGAATCCTAAATGTCGAAATTATGGTTATAAAGATGAAGGCTCTTCTATTATGCTCAATCATATTATAGCCTATGCTACAGTTGTTTTGGATCCTTGACAATCCAAATATTTGTTGAATGTTTATGCTCCGCCATGTACTTAGAAAGTGGTTGATGTCAATTGCAACGTGGTGTCCTGACTTGAAACATCGATCAAGTCCTGTATTTCTTCTTAGGACATTGTTACAGTGATGAAGTTGATTGCACAAGTTGGGAGCACATTACCATTTGATTACTTTTTTATTTTGTTAAAAGTGCAGCAAATAATATTTTTAATCATACATATTGTGTTGATTTTAGTGGGGTCGGGGGTTTATTTATGTTTGTTGTCTATTGGTTTCCTGTAGAAAACTGTGTTATGATATGCTTTGACCTTGGAATTTCCTTCAATCAAAACCAAAATATTAGGTATTTCCTTGTTGATAAATCTTCTCTTTTTTCTGCCTCAAATTGTTCCTGTAGGGTAGATATGTGGATCTGATGCCTTTGTGTGATAAATACCTGGTTATGACTTGGTGGTTAGGATTTTAGATTTCCGTAAGAGAAGATAAGATGGTCCATGCTATAAAATGATTCCATTTTTAGAAACTGTACTTGCAGCAGACACGGAACAGTTCAGCCAAAAAAACAGGGGTAGCCTTTTGTTTTAATGTTGGAGGTATGTTATTGACTGGTTAATTTTTGTGTATTTAATTCTTTGTCTCGGGGTCATGGTGTGTTTGTGATGGTCAACAATACTTCTACTTGATACATTGCATACAAAACAAATTTGAAAGAGTTGTTATGGATTAAATGGCGTACTAAATGAGGTCCTCCCTTTTCAGTTTCATTTTCCAGTTGCAAGCTATCATATTGCATATTACTTGTGGGCTATAGTGATGAGTGCTGTTAGGTCCTAATTAATCTGTTAAAACATGAATGCGGAAATCAAGTTTCTATACATGAGATTTAAGGTGTTTGCCAAACATAGAAACAAGCATCCACCATATTAGTGTCAGGAATTCTCTCATCTCATATATATATTTTGGAATAATTCGTTAGATCTGTAGTGTACCTTGGAGATTGTTTTGACCTCATGACTTAATTATAACCTTTCATTGATTCTGACATGCTGTTCTAGTAGCAGTAAGGTTTTCCATACAGTGTTAGTAATAATATTTGGAGGTTTGTTTAACTACTATGGAGCATCTTAGAATCTTGCTTTGGTGCTTTCCAAAGTGCTTTTTGAAGTTTTGCTGCTGAAGTTCATATATCCATACAGTCATGTGCCTTTCTGTTTGTCTCAGCGCGCACGCACCCCTTTTTTCCTTCCCTGAATATTTCCGTGTTCTCTCCTTTTCATTTCAAGTTGATCAAATTTTCTCTCATATAAGAGTTATCATTGTGATGAACTTTGATTTGTAATTTGAGCTAAAATACTGATACTTTCTTAATATGGTCTTCTGCTAGTTTATAGAATCTGTACCTGATAATGGCTGTTTAGTTTGGATGCTTCGAATTGCATCTAGTCACTCGTGCATCATTGTGCTCCAAAAAGGTCAGAGGCTGGGTTTCCCCAACAGCTTCAAGAGTTAGCTATGTGCTCCAGGTAATTTTTGTTTCCGCACCATTTCAAGAGCTGGCCGTGTGACCCCGGGTCAGAGGTGGATTTCCCTCACCTTGTCCGGAAAACCCGGTGGCTCTCACATGTGAACAAACCGAGCAAGACCCTTGACTTGTTTGAATCACAAGGGATCGATACCATGCAGACCAGCCATTAAAACAGCAACCGTCCATCGGCCGGGCGATGAAATTTAGTGATTCGGCGTGTGATCAGCTATGAATCGGTATGCTAACTAGTCTCAACTTTCAATCATATGATGCAGAGTCAGCAGTCTCTTGACCCATTACAAGGTCTCTGGTGTTTCAACAACGTATTGCCAGTAGTGTTGTGGTCTGAAGATTAGAGATATTGATGGCCTTGGCCCTTTTTCTGTCTTTAATCAATGACTTGAAAATCACTCGAACAACGAGAGAATGTTATTCCAGCAGGGCATGCTTGTCTTGAATGAAACTTGCTGTCCCTAACATGTAGTAGTTTAATGTTCTGATTTAAATCCTGTCTTTTTTTTCCCGTCTTCTGATAATTGATTCTGTGTTTTTCGTTTCTGTTTATTGAGACTGATTCAGGTATTCAACACTTTTCTGCGTTTAAGCTGGGAGAGATTGTTTATAGTGGCAGACTTGCACAGAAGTATATCATAATTTCCCTCGTTAATTGGGCCAATCCAATCCTGCTATTGCTTCTAAAAAAGTCAACTATTGATGAGCTGTAAAGCACTCGAGAACTTTCTACCGTCTGCTTCTTTCACAGGTTCGCATTCCCGAAACATTAGAAGGGATTGAAATAAATATAAAAAATGCTATCAGCATTAGGAGTGTTAATGTGAATTAAACAATGGAATAGTCACGATAGCCTAATCTACCCACCGCAATCCGCATTCCAGAGGGCATGCCCATGGGATTCCAACCGGTCCATCATTGTATGGTAAAAATTATTTGTTAAAAGTATTTTTTATTTTAAAATATATTAAAATAATATATATATTTTTATTACCAACATGTTAAAACTACAAGAAATTAATTTGAAGTAGTTTTTTTATTTGTAAAAAACAGCACATCCCTAAATAGAAAGTAGTAAAACAAATACTGTTTTTCTTCAATGGCTTCAAATCACACCCAAATGCCAACCAATTTGTCCCATTTAAACAACATTGTGATCTAGACTTTCCCATCTTCAATCTCATAAAAATATCTACAGCAAGAAACCAGATATGCCAAGAGAATTCTGATCCCAAGTTCATCCAAAAAACACAACTTTTCTTTAGCAACCCTCCGAAACAAAACCAAAAACCAAGTTGCCCTGCCTGTTCCCTGCCCATAAAATTCCATCATTTATTCGCTAACAAAAAAGAATATAAACAACCATCGGATTCCTCTCCACGTGTACGTTCTAGATCTATCATTGCACACATCACCAATCTCCACAACTCGAAATGGGCCAATAAAACGCCCCCCTCTCTCCTCTTGTATTCTCCCTATAAATGCCATCAAATGTCACTCGAAAATGACATAAGAAAACCATATCAGTAGAGCAACTGGTAACTCTGTTCAATCATTTTCCGCGTTTGTTCTGCCTAGCCTGATCACCATGACAACCGGCGAAGAAGCTGAAGCTCCTGTGGCGGAGCAGCCCCTTGCTACAGAAGAGCCTAAGGTGGAGGAGAAGCCTGTGAAAGAAAAGAAGCCAAGGACTCCTAGAGAAAAGAAGCCTAGACAACCTAAACCAAAAACTGTTGCTCATCCTCCTTATTTTCAGGTATTTCTATGTGCTTCCATGCTCTTTTTTATGTTTCTTTATTTTTTTTATTTATTCTACAAGCATGCCCTGTTATTGCTGCTGCTATTATTATTATTGACGTTTGATTTAATGCGTGGATTATATCCTTGTAGATGATCAAGGAGGCTATATTGGCTTTGAATGAGAAAAGTGGGTCCAGCCCATATGCAATAGCCAAGTACATGGAAGGGAAGCACAAGGCAGTACTCCCTGCAAATTTCAAGAAAATTCTAGGTCATCAACTGAAGAACTCTGCAGCGAGAGGAAAGTTGATCAAGATCAGGGCATCTTTCAAGCTGTCAGAGGCAGGAAAGAAGGAGAAGAGCACTACAGGGAAAGTCTCCAATGGAAGTAGTGCAGTGAAGAAGACTGAAGAGGCTAAACCCAGTATGAGAAACACCAGGTCTGTGAATAAAGCTGATGCCAGTGCAAAGAAAGTTGGGGCGAAGAAGGCCAAGAAATCAGCTGCCGCTAAACCTAAACAGCCCAAGTCCATCAAATCTCCTTCTGTCAAAAGGGCTAAGAAAGTTACTGCTACTGCTTAGATGTAGAAATTTCGTGCTAGCAGATCGGCAGTAGCTAGTTTCTGATGTGCTATGTTGGGTTTATGTGAATATGGGATGGATTATGCTGTCTAGTTTATGTAGGGGTGTTTTTGTGAAACGCTTTTTGGGACACAAATGGTCTATGCCTTGTATAATATTGCAAGTTTAGAGGTTTATGGACTCAGTTTTGCGTTCTGAATTCTGTGTATTTCCTTTTTGATTCAATCCCTTATGCTTGTGATGGTCTCCAAAGCGTTGCATGCTTAGTTTCGTGGGACTTGTTTTAACCTATGAATAGTTTCGTGGGACTTGTTTTAACCTATGAAAACATAAATGCATATATAAAAATCAATTTGACAATAAAAAATTGCAACGTAAAAATTATAAAAAATCATTTTATAATTATAGTTTTAAGAGATAACGCTTATCTAGTGTCGCCAGACGGGACGGGGGTCTTTGCATAAATTTATAATTATAGTTTTCTAGAGTTGCCATCTAGTAGAAAACTTACTGGTTTGAGTTTGTGAGAGTCTAAGATGATTTATTGTGCAAGAAAAAGATTATCATACTAGTATACTTTAATCTAAGATAAAATTTTTTATTATTTAATTGTTTTTCTACATTAGATTTCTACATGTCAGTTTTTTTTAAGGTTAGAAATATCTCTTTTTATGAGATTATGTACCTTTAATATCATATGAATATGAATATTAACACTCTGATTATTGTACTTTTGATATCTAAAGAGTACTTCTGTTAAGACCTTTAATATCTAAGGACAAGGATGTACTTGGTGGATTTTTATTTTTTTTTAATTGGGCTGAGCTTAACCCAACTAAATAGGCCAGCCCAATCATAGTGAGCCGAAATAGACCAACACTGTCCAGTATTGGCTGGACTGTTGAAACGGGTCCAACCTGAAGAGAATAAAGAGTTTACGTGAAAAGCACCGAAAGGTGAAGGAGGGGGAGGAAGGCGGAGGAGGTTACTGGCGACGGAAGAGGTCCAACTGGTGGCTGTCCAAGAGTTGGAGACAGAGTGGTAGGAGACGCTAGTTGGAGTAAGAAGAAGAAGAAGCTGCCAGTGACTGCTGTTGCTGCGTGAAGAAGAAAATTGTTGGAGCTACTGACGATGGAGAGCTGCTGCCAATTGCAAGAGAAAGACCTACTGCTAGTAGTCGACGGTAAGCTAAAGGAAGCTGCTGTTAATGCCCGACGGAGGAGTTGCTGCTTTCGTGGCTGGGTGAAGAAGAAGAAAGAAGAGGTTGCTGCTGCCGATGGTGAGAAGAAGACCTGCTGCTGGTTGTCGATGGTGAGCTGAAGGAAGCTATTGCTGGCGCCCTATGGTGGAGTTGCTGCTGACGTGGCTGGATCAAGATGAAAAAGAAGGAAGAGACTGCTGCTACTGCTGGTTGCTGCCTTCATCATCTCTTCTATTATATTATTTTCCTTCCTCCTCTGTCTTTTTCTTTGTTTCCCCTCCCCTGTCTCCCTTTTTTGTCTTTTTTTCTCCCTCCATGACCTCTTCTTGTCTTCCTCTCTCAAATTTTGATTTCGCAGATTTAAGGCTTTGCATCCTCTCACAAAGAATCATTTACCTTTTTCTGGTTAATTAGCTAGAAATTAATCGAAGACAAAAGACATCATAGCCAAAGAGACACAAATTTAACTACATTTGATTTCTTCTTCAGTTTCCTACATAACTTGACTTTTATTTCTCTTCATATGAATGGAAGATATGGCAAAGAAAGAGAAATAAAATATTTTTGACATCTTGCTGTGAAGGCTGAAATTCAAGTTTTTCTTTGCAACGACAATTGTTTGTTAGTTTCCTCTTATCCTTCAATGAATTAGTAACCGTTGGGTGTATAAGATTAAATGGTCCTAAAGAATATGGCGTGGTGATAAAAAAACTTGAGATCTGTACAATAAGTCTTGAGTTCGAGTCAGGGTATGCACCTCTTGTAAGAGCTTAAGATAGTCAAGGTTTTACTCGCTCATCTGGATCCATAAAATACGTTTTCCGGGAGATGAGATTTCCTCAAATCCAAAAAAGAGAGTATAAGATCAAATGTTGTATTGATGACAACATTAAATGTTATAAAATTTGCTTAGTTGTTAGAGATTTTACATAGTATGAAAGAATTGACACCTTTAGTCTTATGGCTAAGTAACTTATTGGTTTGTTAGTTCTTACTAGTACTATTTCTTGAGGTAGGCAGATTAATCAACTTGATATTTAAAATGTTTTTCATAATGGATACTTGGTGATGAAGTGAACATTAAAAAACCTCTATGTTTTATTGATCCTACTCTCTCCTCTCATATATATGAGTTGTATTAGTCTTTATATGACTTGAAACAACTCTACAGGGCTAGTATATTGGACTGAGTGATTATCTTATTTCCACTAATTTTCATGCTTCCAAAGTTGATACCACTTCATTTATTTTGTCTATGGGTAAGTATGTATTTTATCATCTTTTTTATGTCGATCATATAATATTTATTGGAAGCAATCTAGTCTTCCTTAACCGATTGATTCAATTGCTCAGAGTTTAAGTTTTGGGATTTAGGGTTTGTTCATTATTTTTTAAGGATTAAGGCTCACCATATTAGTATATGTATTCTGTTACGATAACATAAATATATCATTGACATACATCGTAGAGCTGCTATATCTTTCTACAAACTAGTCGATACTCTTATTTTTACCTCCAAAGTCAATATGTTGTTTAATTATATGTTTTCTTATCGTACATGGTTTTGTTAATTTTTTTATGCTTTTCAATATCTCATTTTTATGAGACTAGATATATGTCTTGTTGTGAACAAGGTATTTAAGTATATGCATGCACCTATTGATGCATATTGGGTTGTTGTTAAACATATTATGTTTTATATGAAAGGTATGGTTTCTTTTGGGTTGCATACTATCAATAACTCATCCTTTTATCTTTATGGTTTTATAGATATTGATTGGGCTGATAATGTTAATGACCATAAATCTATGAATGTTTGTCTTGTGTATTTTGGCAATACACCTATTTCTTGGAAATCAAGAAAACAATGAATGGTTAGTTAATCTTCTTTTGAGATTGAGTTTATGGATTTAGCTGGCTAAAATTCTAAAGTCTTATGAATTCTAATTTATTGACTAATTTGCAGATTACTCATACTTATATGTATACCATGTGGTGTGATAATTTAGGTGCTACTTATTTGTTTACGAATTTTATATTTCATGATCATATATAACATATGGAGGTTGATTGTCACTTTATATGTGATAGATAAGCAAAGACAATAAATTTAGATTCACTTTATTTCATCTAAGAATCAACTTGAAGATATTCTTATCAAGTCACTTTTCACTTCTTTTTCTCATATTTGCTTCATACTTTGGGTTGAGACTCCACCCTCAACTTGAGAGAGCATATTATATGAAGTGCTAATTTATAAGGTGTATATTATTATAGTAATTATATTTAGCATATGTATAGATGGAGTCTTGTGTTGTAATCTCCACACTAACTATTGTATATTATATGATGGTAAACCAATTGATTGAATCCATATAACAAATAATTTAGTTGCCTTTTCAATCAAAGAATTATTTTTGGAAACAAACTTATACATAAAGAGTAAACAAATTAAAGTTTCAAGAATCTTATGTTGGGATAGATATAAGAAATTAAAGTTAGTAGTAAATTGTTGTGGATGAAGTGATCATGTTGAGTTTTTTTTCTTCTTATATATATATATACTCATAACCATCATCTATATTCCATATTCACTTTTTATTAGTTAGGTATTCACTAGGTAACTAACCTAGTTTTTTTGAAATATATTTTTTAAATTAACTTTTTATTGTTTTTAGTGTCTCACAAAAAAAAATGATGTGCAAAAAATCTCACATATCCAACCAATAATCATGTTTTTCTAAATAACATTTTCAAAATAATTATATATATGATTTAAAAATAAAAAATTGCATCATTGAACATATGTTAAATAATAAATAATTAGTATTGGTGTGATTATATTTATCAATCATCGAAGATATCTTTTATATTTTTAATTAATTATTTTCTTATTATTTATTATATGATTTTATACAATATATTTCAAAGATTACATCAATTCTCTAACTTAAATCACAATCTAATTGAAGTTGCTGCTTGATATGGAAATATTATATATAATAGTCGTAATACTATAATACTATACTAACATACTACTTTTACATGTTATAAATCAACCATCATATTTATTATCTTATATTCGTAATTAAAAATAAAATTTAGATTTATTTTTCAAGGTGCAATATAGTATCTTAATAATAATTATTATATATATTGAGAGAATTGAATATTGTTTTTTGTTACTTAAATAAAACTTAGTCAATAAGTGAAGAGCTGATAATTAAGGTTTTTTTTGTAAAGTTTAAAGCAAATATATATAAATATATAAATATATACACTAATATAAAAGTTATAAAAGTATTCAGTTGTGTGTGGTTTGTGCGAACTCTTCACCCAAATAAACCCTGTTTAAAGTGGACAAAAACACAACCCAATCTGGTTGGATGATACAGTGAGCAGGCGTGAAATGCTTATTTGAAAGTGTGTTTATTTGAAGTTGTTTTTAAAAATATTTTTTATTTAAAAATATTTTAAAAAATAATTTTTAAAATTAACATATAAAAATAATTTAAAAACAATAAAAAAAAATCAATTTTTTTTTTAAAAAAGTGGGCATCAACGGGGGCTCAAAGTGTTAATAAAGACAAAGCATGCCCAACGGGATAACGCATGCTAGACAAGCCATGGACCCACCTTGGATGTTCCCATGCTGACCATGATCGGTTTCATTCAAGTCAAGCTGTGGCTCTCTCTTCTGTGCTCCTATCTATTCCTAATTTCTCACCCAGATTTCTTCAACTGAGAAAGATAAAAATACCCTGATTTTTTCTCTTACAGTCGATCTGTTTGGTTAGCAAGAAAATAGAACGTGGGCATTTTACTATTTCGAGGAGAAGCTTTCCTGAATCGATCGCTTGCATTAACTTGTCGAGTGCATGAACTCTTCTATCCATTCTTGAAAGTTGAAAATCAGCCCCAATTTTCCTTTCTTGAAATCCTACAGCAAGGTTATGGCTTCATTAATTTTCTAGATGTTATTTGAGGTAACCTAATAATTTTCTTTCAAAGATAAATGTGTTTAATTAAACCAAATCGTGTCACATTCTCTACGGATCAAGGAATATATATATATATATATAGCAATTTAAATATGGCATTCCCTAGCAAAGATATTTTAACTAGCTAGGTCATTTATATCCACATATATGTTACCTAGAGATTATATTGGAAAAGGTGGTTGATAAAGACCTAAGATAGGGATCAAGTCGTGCTTGCCTAGATGATAAAAATAAATAAAATCAAACCATATTAAATAAAACACATAACAATGATCTAAATATTTGTTTAGTATATCAAAATATTCCACGACAGTTTTTCTTGGAAACCAATAATTATATAAATTTAGATTACATCTCAATGATGTATTAGAGTGGTGTCATCATGTAGAATATCGTATTAATGCAATAAATTGTCAGCCTTTAGTGAAAGCTAAGCCACTTATTTTTTAAAAATAAATATACTTTATTTATATCATTTTTTCACAGTTCAGAATTAGTTTTTCTACGAGTTTTAAATTAAATAGACCATTTATTTAAAACTCAAAATCTTAGAGCGGGATATAAGAATATTCATTTTCTTATATATATATATATATATATATATATATATATTAGAAAACGAAAATCTTAAAGATCATTCGAAAAAACTATAACTGATGGCTAAGTATCTCGTGAATGACGTTCATTTTCATCTCTCTCTACTTTTATCTCCATTCTAAAATCGATCAATATTTCTCCCTTAAGAAAACTAAAAAAAGAAAGCACAACCTTTCAGTAGTTTCCATACATTTTCCATGAAATTTCTGTAGCTACTTTCTCTTAGATTATCGACAAATATAATGAATCAAAGATCATAACCATGAGGAAACGACTATAGTAAATAAATACTGAATCAAGGCAAACATGCTAGAGAATAATATAAATTATAAGCTAAGATTTCACCTGACAGCTAAAGTTTTTAGATGATATGATTTTTTAATATGATATCATAACTTTGTTAACCTAACGGTCACAAATTCGAATCTCAACATCCTCATTCTATTTGATAAAAATCAAATATAAGGTAGAGTTGGTATGTGTGTAAGCTTTAAACTCAAAGAGTTTTCACTTAAGAGAATGTGTTAGAAAATAATATAAATTATATTCTAGAATCTCACCTAACAAGTTAAAATTATTTTAGATGGGATGGTTACTTAACATACATGGTTTACAAAGTGCACTTCGAAGCTCTTCTTCACCTTTTCCATACTGCTTACTTTGTGTCTGACCATTAAACAATTAAAATATATAAGTGCCAATGTTGATATGTAATCACATTTAGAGAGAAAAAGAGAGAGTTAATTTAATTTTCAATCATGAAAACCACATAATTTTACAAATATATAGCATCAGGGTTCATCAAACATTTATAATACGTACTAACATTGAGAAAAAAAACCCTCTTCAAACCCCTCTCTTCATTTTTCAAATATGCATATTCCAATATCACAGTCAGAACTTGAACTTAAGAATCCATTAAACGTGCTCCCATCATCTCTACCACTTTGCACCAGCAGCAATGGAAAATCTGAGTTATTTTCTGCCCCAACCAAGCTTGAAGCACCATCACCATCATATCTTTCTTCCTGACTCAACTGGGAAGCAACAAACTTGTCAAGGGCTCTCCAGTCAGTTACTTTCTGGGTGTTGTTGTTGGACAATCTATTTTGCTCTCCCTCTTCATTGGTACTGTCATTATTCTCTGGTATCAAAAACATTGACGAGGTTGGCCTCTTTATTAATGGCTCAGATGGGCTCTCTAACTGAGGAAGCTGTACAAAATCTTCTGAGTGCATAAAACTTAAGTTATCTCCTTCTATCTCCTGCTTACACAGGAAATTATGAGCCAAAAAGCTGTGATCAGGTTGCCTTGCCATATAATCTATCGGATCCACCACTGAGCTAACCCCACTTGATTCCTCGTAGAAGTAGCTTGATTCCCACCCTTCAATGTTCTTGGTTTGGCCAGTAGTTCGCTTCTTAAATGCGCGACAAACTACCCATCCTTCTTCCTGCAATAACTTAACCTCAGTATTAAGAGATTATGAGGTTCTTTTCATTTTAGGTTTTCCAAACTTTTTTTATTTGCATAAAAGAAGGCTCAAAGCAAAAGTTGATTTATTTTTTGTTATATTTGCCTAACTTTGAGTTATATTTTTGTTTGAAAAAGAGAGGTACGTAGTAGTCAAAGATGAAGAGCAAGGATGAGAATTGGAGTTTTTCTTTTGAAAAAAATGAACATATAAAAGCATCCCATACCGGAAAAGGAATCGGAAGAAAGCTATTTCACTTGCTTTAGAATTACTAATGACCTTTTTGACAAAGGGATGGTGGAAGTCTTCTGTCTTTAGAACATAAACAGTGAAACAACAGTTAGTGGTCTGTGCATGCTTGCAAAAGTAAAGAGTGATACTGTTTCTCAAAAGTTGAAAATCTGGATTGAAGAAAATGATTTAATGTAAAGGCCATCTATTTCCCCCCCTAAAAGTCAGGTATAATATGAAGAATTTATGAAGCACTAAGATCTTGTCCAAGAGAAGGAACTTTGATTTGTCTCATGAAACTCAAAGTAATGGATTTCTAAACTCGCTTTATAAACTCTTATTTCCACACACACACACACACACACACACACACACACACATATATATATATATATATATATATATAGAGAGAGAGAGAGAGAGAGCCTGTTCAAAGCTAGCTGATGATCATGAGTATGTTGGAAGACCATGAATCTGCTTTAATTTCACCTTTAGTATGACATATCCATTTGAGTTGGGGGGTGGGGGGATAGAGTGACATAAGTAAGTTGATATGCTTGCCTGTGGAGGACCATTCTCATCTGACTCGAGCCGGTATTCATGCATGATCCAGTCAGTTTTCTGCCCATTTGGGGCTCTTCCTTTGTAGAAGACAAGGGTTTTCCTCATGCCAATGAGTTTTATTTTGTCATACACTGCCTTGTCTCTCCCGGTAGCCTTCCAAAAGCCAGCCATGGTTGCTCTATTAGTCCTTGTCCCTGTCGGATACTTCTTATCCTTGTGGCTAAAGAAGTACCACTCATTCTGCTCTTCATATCCGATCCAGCATCTCTCTGTACATCACAAACAATTAATTAATATTGCACATGAACAGGTTTTATCTACCTAGCTAGCCAGGTTGACTCAAGTCTCTTCTATGGAGCATTGACTACCTATTTATGGGCATGACCTAATTAAGGAAATCATTGGATGTAATAGTGCAAACCGCAAACCTATATGATCCACTAATTTCAGTAGACGTGCACGGAGTAGTAATTAAAGTGTGTTGCGTACAGGAAGTTGTTTATGCACAGAAACAAAAGATCGTCAAAACTAATCCTAACCAAGACCAAACCCTAATTAACATGCATGATCTGTATAAGGTTTCAATTAACGATGTTTCATCGGATCTATATATTAAACCCTAAAAAGAGAAAGAAAAAAAAGAGCAAGGGAATTATACAACTTTGATATACCTAGTAGATCCCATGGCTCAATTCTGTAAAGATCAATATCTCTAATAACGTCAAGATCAATCTTTTGTGATGCAACTTTCTTCCTTAGATAATAGCCAACAAGCTCCTCATCGGTTGGATGAAACCTGAATCCAGGTGGGACACCAGACTGATCCATTGACTCCTTCATAACAACTGCTGATGATGCTGCATAAAATTCACCACCACCACCACCATTACCATCAATAATAATGATCTCTAATTCATCATCTTTTAATCATTAACAAAATGTGAGTGAATGAATGAACGAACACATATAAAGCCACTAGAGAGATCACAGAAAACCAGAGAATAAAAAGCTAAAAAGAGAAAGCTAGCTAGAATTTTAGTGATAAAAAGAAATGAAACTCAAAAAGAAATAATGGACCGTCCAAATTAAAAGGTGACAAGTGTTATCAGGTATAATCATTAACTCATTTGGTGGTGAGCAACACTCACCATATATTATCTATGACAGGAAAATGAGCGCGTGTTTATAAAACAAAACTCCCCATAATTAACTGTTTCACATAAATTGTTTTATGAAGGTTAATTAGAACAGGAAAGAGGGTGAGAATGGAAAAAAGTGAAAATCATGATAAGAAAGTTCGTATTAATTTCTTGATAAGAAAAAAAAAAACAAGAGGCAGTATGAGCTTAGCTCGGGAGCCCTCTATTTGTACAGGGTCCATCAAGCAAAAACGGACAGCTAAGGGCTTGTACCAATGATGTTGTCTTGTGTTCGTGAATGGTAGAAATGATGCATCAAGAACGGGGTTTCAATGACAACACTATAAACAAACATGATTAAAAAAAAAAAGATTAAATATTAATTAGTGTGTTCTGTGTTTTGTTTAGAAAGAAGAAAACTGCCAAATTGACAGAGGATGACGCTATCACAAGTTTTAAAGCACGCGTTTCTCGAAAGAGAAAAAGGTTAAGACAAGGCAAAAAGAGAAACACAGTTTCTTATTGGATCAAGCCTGCAAGGAGAGAGAACAGAAAAGCACTTTTATTAAGGCGCTCTTGCTGCTGCAGAGTCTGTGTCTCACTGAAGCAGAAACTGTCTCTGACCATTTTGTCTGTTTGTCGGAAATTTTCATGGCAGAAACTGAACCCTCTTACTTTCGGTAGAACTCCAAGAAAAAATATGGAGAACTCCACGAGAGAAAATAAAATGATTATGCCTCTTTATCCTAGCATTTAAGAAAATCAAGAAAGGAGTGAATGATCTATGAGATTGGTGAGGTTATTTTGTCAGGGAGTGTTGTTAGTGCTTAGTCAAGAATAATTGGGTGAGCTTATTCTGTCAAGGTGTTACTGACTTGATATTTTTCAGCGACAGAGAGGGAGAGATCAACTGATTCCTTTGAACGTGTAGTCTGTCCAAGGATGAGGAAAAGAGCCCCATATATAATTAATGAAAATCGGGTGAGATTGGTGGGCTTGAAGGTCTACCTATATTAGCAGCAAGGAAATCAACTTTCTAACAATCTTTTACCAAAATCCTGTTCTTCAGGTGTGTGATATTTGACTCCTTTCCTCTTCTAATTAACGCCAAAGTTAATTCGGACGAAATATATATATATATATATATATATATATATATATATATATAGGCAATTAGAGATGTGCTGCCTCTGTCTAATGTGTGATAGAGAAAAGGATAGATAGGGAGAAGTTATCTGAAAAGTTTTAAATTACAAAAGAAACCCTTTCAAAATATACATGAATCTCATGAAACCTTTTCAGTATTTATAGGAGATGCAAGAGAATGCACCTTCCCTTCCATAAGAAAGCTTAAGCTGTTGAGAAAGAATGGCAGAAACTATATATATATATATATGTTTGTAACATTGGAGGATAGATAGATTTCCATGCAAGTATAAAAATAAAACAAAAGAAAGCTTACCTCAAGAGTATGGATGAACTGGCTAGCTTGTGGTATTAAAACTACTAATTTACTTAAAGACAGAAGAAGAAGAAGAAGAAGACAAAAGGAAGAAGTAGCAGCAGAAGGAGAAGTGGAAGATGAGATAAATCCCGTTAGGAGTGAAGGGGAAGATGGGAGAGAATATAAAAAGGGTTGAAAGAGGAGAGGACCGCTTAATTGCGCATGGTTGATTGTTGTCCCCAGTCCCATACGTCACGCCCTAGCTTCCTACACAAATCCCTTTAATCTATTTCTCGTTTTCTATCTCCTGAGAAATTATACTTTTTGTTCAAATGTTACCCTCCCA
Organism: Salix caprea; assembly: GCA_964035475.1. Taxonomy (NCBI): domain Eukaryota; kingdom Viridiplantae; phylum Streptophyta; class Magnoliopsida; order Malpighiales; family Salicaceae; genus Salix; species Salix caprea. The sequence continues at coordinate 11,830,319 of OZ037750.1, read as the reverse complement.
ACATTCGAAATAATAATAATAAGAGAAAACGAAAGCTAGTCCTCCCAAACATTGTTTGTACTTTATTGAATTCTTCTCATTTTACTAAGTCTCATGCTCAAGTTGGGTTTGGTGCATGATTATTAAAAAAATTAAAAAGGTGCGGGTTGGTAGATAAGGTTAAAATAGAAAGCTAATGAAAGTTTTTAGTTTTATTTTGAGAATGATGGATGTTATTTGTGGTATGGGATATCATCAAGGTGAATTATTTATAAAAAAAATAAATAAATAGTAATTATTTAGAATGTGTTTGGTATTGTGCTTGTAATTTGGAAAAAAATAAGTTTAGAAAAATCACTTTTAGTCGTGATTAGTTTAATTAAAAAATATATTTGATTCAAAATATGGTTGAAGTTGTTGTTTAGCAAAAAGTATGTCTAGTATGTTTGGTCAAAATTATGGTTAAAATTAATATTGATAATAAAATAACAAAAAACATGCATTGATTTTTTATTTTGCAATTATATTCATGTGCATTTGATTATTAATGCATTGTAATAACATCCATGTGATTTACAATACTAACTCGCCAAAAAAATTGGTCTTACCTCGGTTAAAATTTTGGATGAAATGTTTTGAACCAATTAAAAAAATCAAGATAAAACAACGTCGTTTTTACCTTGGTTAAAATTTCGGTCTATTCCGGATTTTTCGGCTAAATAGTATTTTTTAAATAATACATAATTTTACAATATCAATCATATCTCTTAATCTAACCGTTAGATTGATATAAAAATTTACGAGAAGTCTCTTGACATATTATATATATAATATTAAAATTTCAGAGCAATCAGAGAATATAATGATTTTGCGAGATTGATGATGACATTCTCGTAATATTATACATGTTCATAAATTTGTTCAGAAAATTCATTTTATTGTGTCTTTTTTTAGATTAAATTGCACAATTCTAAATAATTTTATTTTTGGATTTGAACTAAATTTTTTTTATGAATTAATATATTTAATTATATATATATATAAACACAGAAACAATACAACCCCGAAACGGCGCACCGAAACACTCCGAGACCAAAACATTCAGTTCCAATTGAAAAAACAAAGCATCAACCGAAACGGAATTGACAACCTTGATCTATATTGCTTCAATTTGATTTGTAAGAATTCTTAAACAATTAAAACATTTGACATGCATACTAAATTCCCTAATTGTTGTTATCGACAAAATAATTAATTTATAGGTGCTAGTAATCTTTGGGCTGACAAACATAACATATAGAAGCATCAACACACAACAAAAACATCATCCACACATAACATAACCATTCAAAAATAAATCAACACATCAAATTTAACACCAAAATCAAACCATTATACCTCAAATAAACTTGTTGTAACCCTATTCTAAGAACCTCATTACAAGGTATTGATTCCAACGTTATTCCACTTTAAAAATAAACTTCCATGGACATAATACTTTTGGGGTTGCCATACAATAATTAATCTTTTTTTTTTAATTTTTGGATTATACTCAATATTTATCTTATTCTCGTTTTTATAAATTTTATTTAATTTCAAGTTTTAACTTTCTTATAATTTTATTCTCTTTTCAGTTGACGATAGATCTAGGGCAGGGATTAACATAATAACTTTTATAAAAAAAAATCAACTTGACTAAGAGTTTTGTATTCGTGAATTCCATCTTTCTATCTCTTTTAATTTCTAGTTTAGTAAGTTTACGGTTCATCAAAATTAGTTTTGATAGCATACAAAAATGCTGTGATTTCTTAAAAATTGAGAAGTTTGAGTGAACATAAGTTCATAAAAGGGATTTATTAATTGATAGTTTCTTAAAAAAAATTGAGAACATAATCGAAGAAACTAATTAATTATATATTCATAAATCAATTGAAAATTATTATTTATTTTACTTGTGACTTCTGCCAAGCAAGGAAGACAAAGGTGATTCCTTCAATTTTGAAGATGGTAAGTTGACGTTATTATTTTATCCTGTTCTGTCTTGACAGCTACCATTAATGTTCCCCTTCCAAACAGAGAGAGTCTTCAATTTATCATTACCATCTTCGCACGATAAATTACTTTATCTCTCACGTTTCGTTTCAAACTTTCTGACACTCATGCCACGCTGGCAAAACTCGACAGCCTGCCGCCAAAATGACCTCCCGTCCAAGCCGAGCTATTGGTTCACCCCCGATATTCCCGGCTCACATGGCTTTGTCTTTAACTAAATTACCAGAAACACCCCGTACCAAGCCAGTGAATGGATCAGATGGAAGACGGCCCCGACCTGAATCCCTGTAAAAGTTCTGATTTTCACCCCAGTGAACGGAGGGCTCCATCGGTATTTTATGCACCCAAACTGTCTATTACCCACGTTCGAAAAACCCATTCCGCCCCTTCATTTACTGTGCTCTCCACTAATATTTGTTAGCATATGTATAAGTTTGTTATTGTTTTTTAAATTGATTTTTTATTTATGTTTTAGCAGTTATTTTTTATATTAACACAATTTAAAAACATTATTTTTTAATTTAAAATAAAAATAATTTTTTTAATTTTTTCAAAAATACTTTTAAAATACAGTGTAAAACATCTCCTAGTTTAAAGTACAATCAAGGGATCCATTCAATTTAAATAATATAATTAAGGAGTTAAAAAAAATCCTTCGGACCCACCAATTATTATTAAAAACAACTCCGTAGCTGCACTTACTTTTATTCAATTATTCAATGATTATTGTGAAGATTATATTTATGTAAATTACAATCAATAAAATTGTTTTGAATTATTATATTAATATTACTATAAATAGCAAACAACAAGCTAGTGAAATGGGGCGATTTATTCTAACACTCCGGGTCGGTTCATGATATAAAAAACAAAGGCCGACACAAACTCCATTTCGACCCAGACATTGTTTACTCATGTATTATTTGTAAGAGTATTTTTTAAAACAATTAAATAAAAAATAAAAGATTTTTTAATATATGCTTCAATAAAATTTAACAATCTCCATCAAAATTGTCAATACCGTTCTGGTCGCCGTTCTGATTTTTCTATTGGTACAGAACATTTCGGTTTCGGATCATTTCGGAGTGCCGTATCGGGGTTATACTGTTCATATATATATATATATATATATATATATATATATGTGAAAAAAATAAAATATTAATTTAACAAGCATAATTAAAATTCAAGATAAATTAATTTTAAATTATACAATATAAACACAAAGTGAAACAAATATAATCTCAAAATTAGAAACACAATCACAAATTAATCAAAATAAGGAGGATTTTAAGGCTGAAACGGCATACCCGGAACGGTACAGAGATGTTCCGGCCGGAATTTGGCCGGTATTTTCGAAACGGGCTAAAATTAAAATCGAGACGAAAACAACACTGTTTTGTCTTGATTTTTTTAATGCCACGGAATATTCCGGCCGGAACAATATTGCCACCCTTGATCTCCATCGCAATAATACAGCTGCTATACTTCACGTTAATATCATGAATTTATCTCGTATCGCTTTGAAGGGCACTTTTATCATTTGAAATTAAAACTAAGCCGCAAGTGATTTCTCGACTGGTATTTTGTAGACGACAGGAGTGGAAGGGAAACGTACGTTTAGGAGAACAGTCGGAGATACGTGTCAGCCAGTGGTTAGTGGATGGCCTTGTACTTTACTTAGAAGATAAACAAAGCAAAAGACAAAAATTTATGTCCTCAGGCCATGAGGACCCCCGCTTCCTCCTCCTCTTCCATAGAGAATGACACAGTTCAAAAGATCTTCTCTCTGGTTAGCATCAGACTTCATACCAGATCGTGTTACCTTCCTGTATTTTATATTATGTTTCAAAAATACATTTTAAAAAAATGAATTTTTATTGATATTTTTAGATTATTTTTATGTACTTGAATAAAAATGATATTTGAAAAATAAAAATCATAATACTATTTTGATGTATTATAAATAAACCTTTTATTGCAAATCCAGCCATCTTAACACTTAGTTTGTCAATAATCCTATTCTAATTTAAATTTTATTTAAAATTTTTCACTTCAAGTAAACAAAACTATCTCTTTTTTATTCGAACTCAATTTTTTAAATGTTATTTTTTCTTGTATTTTTTTCTAGTATTTGCATTTTATTATGTGTTTACCTGTTTTATAACTTTTTTCCATGGAAATTATTGTATAAAGGCAAGATTTGTAAATGTTAGAATTTGATTGAGATTTTGTAAGTTAAATTGTAACTTGTTTGTAAATTGATGACATTTATTTTGAATTTGTGACTTGGGTGTTTTGTTATGAAATAAATAATGATTTATTTAACTATAGATAATTGATAATAAATTAAGAGTAATATTATAATATATTGAATAATTAAGTTTTAAGCCAATGCTTTCAAATACATTTGGTTGATTAATAACTGCTATCATCAACATTCTATTAGAAAATTGGAAAAGTGAAAATCGAAGGATCATAAAGATTGAAGGAGCGTAAAACAAATGTAAAGTTGGATGATTTTGTTTGAAATGGGCTGATGATTGAAAGAAAACCTGAAATTTGTTTTTCCATTTTCTAGTAAAAAGTAGAAAAGAAAATGATTGATTTTCTAAAAAAATAATAATAATCATCTTCTGAAATGATCGATCACTCAGTCGCTCTTAACTTCTCAAATAACTTCACGCCACATTCATGATAATATTTTTGAAAAAAATATTTTTTTTTATTTTTTATTTTAAATTAAAAAAATAATATTTTTAAATCATTTTCATATGCTGATATCAAAAATGATTTTAAAAAATAAAAAATATCATTTTGATGCATTTCTGAACGAAAAACACTTTCAAAAGCAACCTCAATTACACTCCTAAACAGATAATAAATATGTATTGCAATCGCTATAATAAATAAAAAAATGGAGAATCGACCGACTAATAAGGTTTCATGAAATTGTTATTTAATGTCGATCATAGTATATAGAACAAAAAGCTATGGTCGGCCTTAGATATCCTTGAGAAATAAGACAGTGGCTGTGGAATCCCACTTAATTTAATAGATAGCTATGATTCCTCATGATCATGCTATAAGATAAAAATTGAAAGAGTAATCAGCTCGACTCCAAAAATGATCACATATCCAACTGTAATCCTCGCCATCGCTAGCTTTACTGAAATCAAGAACATTGATTTTGTCTAGGTGGCCGGATTATATTTTCCTGGTGATTTTAGCTAAATGATAATTCATTTAAATATTTAGTTTTTAGCTACAAGCTTCTTCTTTTTTATATATCGAGTTTGTACTTTCTTCTTTCTTATTGATTACGAATAAGAAGTTTTTACTTATTTTTAGATCCTAGTGCTGAAGGTATTTCCTATTTAAGGACCAGAAGTGAAAAATGAAAGTTCTTAGGTCAGTTTCTATTTTTCTTACCATTTAATACAGTTTGATAAATAATTTAGAAAAATAATACAAGTTATAAAAAAAAAAGTTTGAATAAAACCGGTGTTAAAAATAACGCGGTTTCAAAATTCATCTCTTATTCAAATTAATTAACATGTAAATAGATCAAATTAAATTTATATGAAGATTCAATAACAAAAAAATTAAATTCAAGATTCAATGTCAAGAAAAAAAAACTATTTTTGTGTTCTTTCAAGGTATGATTAAAATTATATTGTCGAGATTTTTCTAATAATATCAATCATGTATAAAATGAAGCCCAAATGTATTATTGTGACCCACCTTTTCTTTTTCTTTCTTTCTTTTCATCCTCATTTTTTCTCTCTTACCACATCATCTTATCTCCTCTCTCTTTCTTTGCTATTAGATTTTAAATTGTATCTTTTATCGGATTTTTATAAATTCTCGGGTTAACTCTTGTCTATGTTAATTAATGTGCATAAAAACATGCATTTTGAAAGAAGAACAAGAATAATCATTTAGTGTGTAAAAATAAAATGCAATATTTTCTAAATACTTTTTTTATTTTTTATATCTTATATCATTTTTATAAAAAAAATTACCACACCATGATATTTTCTAAAAAAAGTTCCTAGTTTTGGACAGCACCAAGCATGGCCACCCCACTTTCATTATCTGCTTAAAAAATAATCATTTGATGTATTTATTGGGTAATCCACATCCTTTTAGAGAGCATGAAGGTTCAGGATTCGTATTCATCGTGCTAAATCTTGTCTGTTTTTAAATTTAGATGTTGTGCTGATGGTTAAATTAAAAAAAGAAAGTAGCTTAGCGTCGATCAAATACCAGGCCTGGTATCATGAAAATTGGAATTCCTGCAAACTCCAAGTCTCGGCCTGGTTTGCTCTCTGTCAGACTAATTAAGGAGATGGATATAAAAGACTAATCCAACACTAATATCCGACTAAACCCTAATAAATAAATAAATAAAAGACACGAGAAGAAACAAAAGTTAATGAGCCATTATGAAATGCCAAATTAGTATGGGCAGACCTCTAAACAAGGGAAGAGGTTCATATAAAGCATCCACCAAGAAACGAAAGCGATCCGAGTTCCTTAATTATGCTCTACACTTGGGACCTGGGCGATAAAGGTTACTGCTAGACATGGCAATGGCAGCTTGACAGATTGAAAATGGCTGTTCAAATCCTAGCTCAATGGACTGGCTTGAGATTATGTGGCCAAAAAGAAGGCTTAATTGATGATCATGACTCAAGGGAGCACTGCATGCTATGCTGCTGTAGGAAAAAATCTGTTAGACTTCACGCAAATCACAAGTAATTTTTTTGATTAAGCATGGTGCCCATGTCGTTTCTAAGAGGCGTGATGTGATGATAGAAAACTTGTGATCTACACAGCAAGTCAAACTAGCATGCACTACTTGTAAGAATCTGGAATAATCAGGGTTTTATTCACTCATCTAACTTAGAAAGTGCGCTTTCCCTCTTGTATCGTGTCATGTAAATGTCAAATTTGGCTAAAATTACTTGTATCTATTTCCCCTCTTGTATCGATTAGTTGTAAGCTTTTTGCCGTCCGAAAACTAGTCCAACATTGACGTCGTGTAAATTGTCTCCACAATTTACATCCAGCAGCCAGAAAAATGGGCTTAAATCTGCTGCCACTTTTTGCAAATGAATTCAAATAATTATTTGGCTTTTTTTTTTTTTTTTTTTTCCTTTGAGAGGGAAGATTGGCATTCACGTTTCTGAGGCTAATACCCAGCATCATTTTTCCATGCTCTAGCTGCACTCATGGCATTGTACTGTATTTTTTTTCTGCAATTGCACTCCTTTGTGTAGATAGAACATGGGCAATGTATACATTACATGGTGGGTAATTGTGGAAAAGGCTTTCAAGAAGAGAGAAAAGAAGCTGAAAGAAGCTGGGGACTTTAGAGAGACGGGTAGCTAGCTAGACGCCTAGAGATGGGAGCTCTTAGTACACGTAGGACGGTGGTGGTCGGCCTTAGCCACCTAATCATGCGGCGGACCGCATCATTAGCACCCCCGACCAATGTGATCCCCACCACCACTCCTCTCAAAGCTGGGGCGTTGAGAACTATACATCAAGCCCCTCTCCGAAATGTTAAAAAATACGTAAACTCTCCTCCCTGATATATATATATATATATATATATATATATAGTTTTAAGAATGTTTTATGGAATTGATTGGTAATGGGAATGTGAAATGGTAAATTTATAGGAAATAAACTATGAATAACAACGTCTATTAGTTAATATCTATGCAAGAGTTGATGGAAAAACACTCTCCTTATATTACCTTTGCATTTGGTTTTTGTGTGGACCATGGTTCTTATGCCAAGGTTTTGAAGCCATTTGTAGTATGATAGTGCATTATGAGTTGTCTATATTTGGAATGAATTGCTTGAAGAAAAACACACTAATGATGACTGACATTGTGTTAATAATGATGGACACAATTGAGATATTTTCCATAATCAAGCTCTTTTATGTGTGGTTTTGCATTATAAACTTTTTAAGTAACTTTATAAATGGAGCTTGAATGATTTGTAATTCATATTGTTGACTTAGAGATCATAACAAAAAAAATGCCAATAAAAATACTGATGGGATAAAAAATCTTAGCGATAAAGTATCATATATACACCACATGTATACCTCTCAGAAAAGCATTTTTAATACTCACAATCAAGGTTGTCAATACCATTCTGGTCATCGTTCCAGTCGTCGTTCCAGTTTTTCTATTGGTACGGAACGTTTCGGTTTTGGAGCATTTCGATGTGCTGTTTCGGAGTTGTACTGTTTATATATAATTAATTATATATATATGAAAAAAATTAAAATATTAATTTAACAAGTATAATTAAAATTCAAGATAAATTAACTTTAAATTATACAATATAAACACAAAGTCAAACAAACATAATCTTAAAATTATAAACACAATCACAAGTTAATCAAAATAAGGAGGATTTTAAGGCCGGAACGGTACCGAGACGTTCCAGCCGGAATTTGACCGGTATTTCCGAAACGGGCCGGAATTAAAACCGAGACAAAAACGATGCCGTTTTGTATCGGTTTTTTTAATGGCACGGAACGTTCCGGTCAGAACGGAACGGTATTGACAACCCTGCTCACAATAAAAGATTTCTTGATCTTGTTATGGGTGATATATATTTTTCTAGTAGTATCATATATGACTAATTCTAATATATATCATAGTTTATCGAGCCTTACATTTTACAGTTCCTTTTCACCAGGAAGTCCTAACTTAGGGGCACCATTATTTTTTTAACTTTAGAAATTGATCATTATCCACCTTCATATTTTTTTAAATAAAAAAATAAGATCAATTATTAATTCCATTTATGATAATAATAGAGATTGTACTTTATGTAAACTTCCTCAACTCTTTTGATATTAAAAGATGACTCCTTTTTCTTATTGATAATTATGGTAGATCTAGTATATTTTCTACCATATTTGTTAATCTTTTTAGGCTTTCTTAATGACCATATCTTAAATGGTTTTCTTTTCTTGAATTTGACGACCAAAATTATTTGTTGTTAGGCTTTTTCAATACCAACAAGTGCTCCATTATATTTTGTGTTAATTAGTATATGCATTTGATGGATTTTTGGGAGTTATATTTTGAAGGCTAGCTTCTATATTAGAGGGGGACTAGTGTAATTTTGATATAAAGTCAGACTTGATGATTTTTTTTTTTATTATTATTATGTTTGTTAAATTTTGATTTTAGGCGTTTTGTTAGAAATAAGATTTCATGATTTCATTGTTTAATTGATGTGTTATGGGTTCTAAAATTGCATAAGCTTTTCTGAAAATTTCAACAATAAAATTTCTTTTTGGTCCTTGATTTGGAAGATTATGGTTTAGTCCTTAAATTATAGAAAATCATAATTTGATCCCTAAAATGTATTTTAGAAATTATGAACAGTATTATTATGAGGTTAGGGATGATGGATCTCAGTATTATCATTGATGTGTGAAATTCTTAGTTTGATTCCTTGATTTTATAAAGTTACATCCTAGTCCCTCGACTTCAGAAAAAATACAGCTTGGTCCCTGTAACTTAAATCTCAATTATGGACAAAATTGAAAATGGATTATGGGCGAAGATCCAATATTATTCTGTATTTATTTTTTGGTCCTCCATTTTTAGTAAAATTATGTCTTGGTCCCTATTTTTTTAAATTATCATTTTAGTCCTTAGAAGTTGGAGACTAAACCTACTCTTATTTTATGCAGTGTAGTCTTTTATTATCTTTTTATTTTTTTAATATATTTTTGTTATTCATTGGTGGTACTCCGCATTATCTATAATAAAGAATAGAAACAACATAGGTTAACATCGGTTAACCTACAAAAAAACATGATTAAGGTCAATGATTTTATTGGGTTTAATTATTATTTTTTTATTTCATGGTTTGTAAAAAAAAAATAACCAAGTATTTAAGGATAAAATTAAGCATAAATTTTAATATTGAATAATGAAATTAGAAGAAAAAAAAACATAGGAAAAAAAGAACTCATGGTGCGGATTTGAGTGGACCTTAGGAGCATGATGGGTGGCCTAGGTGTGTTGTCCTGAGCTAGGCCCATATTAATGGGCATAATAATTTGGACTACAATCTATATTCCAATCACTATAATATTGATAAAAAAAAATTAGGAAAAGAGTTTTTGTAGTGAACAACTAGTTTGATTGCCCGCACTTCGTTGCGGGTACAATATAATTTTTATAATTATTGGATTTGATGTAATTTATAAATTTTACTAATTTAAAAATAAAATATAATATTTACACATGCAAAGTTTGATATGATACAACATATTAATACATAGTACTGCAACAACATCAAAACTTTAACATCAAGGAGACAGAAATAGATAATTGCCTTGAAAGATTTTCAACAAAAAAATGTGGGAAAACATAGTGTTTTTCCAACATTTACATCAATCTTCATGATGTTGTCAATTTACACTACGTTGTGGGTCGAACAAACAATTTTTATAACTGTAGAGATAAAAATAGAATATTTTTACATGTAAAGTTTGATATAATGAAACATATCAACACACCTTATTATAACAACAGTAACATCGAAGTCTTAACATCTAAAATTATCATCGCTATCACTACCAAAATAATAAAAATTATTAAATTACCTAGAAAAAAAATACAAAAAAAATTAACAAAAAAAATAAGAACAAAAACTAAAATTATTATTATTATTATTATTATTTATAATATTATTATTGTGCTAATAATGAAAAAAGAAAAATGAAATCAAAGACTAAAAAAAGCATAAAAACTTTAATAAAAGAGCAAATAAAAAAATATAATAGATGATAAAACAAAAATAAAAAAAATTTAGCTGAAAAAATCATTTAATTTGAAAAATAATAAAATTATTATTATTATTATTATTATTATTATTATTATTATTATTATTATTATTATTATTATTATTATGTTAATAATGAAAGAAAGAAACCTAAATGAAAGACTAAAAAAATCCTAAAAACTTTAACAAAAGATCAAACAAAAAAATTAAAATTAAAATTATCATTCCTATTACTGTCAAAAAAATAAAAAATATCAAATTATCTCAAGAAAAAAAACTAAAAAAAATTAACAAAAGAGTAAGCAAGAAAAAATAAATTCAACTACTACTACTACTACTACTACTACTATGTTAATAATGAAAAAAATAAATATATAAAAGACTGAAAAAATCCTAAAAACTTTAACAAAAGAACAATCTAAAAAATAAAATAAATGATAAAATAAAAATAGAAATTATCAAGTGAAAACAATTCATTCAATTTGAAAATAAAAAAAATAAAGGGATTAAAATCAAAAATTAAAAGTATTAAAGGCCGAAATGAAAATCAAATATATTATCAATTTAAATTAAAAGATAAAATTGAAAAAAATAAACACTTATGTACCTAATATATTAAGGTATTTAAACCTAATCCAAAAATTAAAAGATTGAGGACCGGATTGAAATATAAATATATAATTCATTTCAATTGAAGGACTCAATTGCAATACATCAAAACCTATTTAAAAGAAATCAGGACCAAACAGAAAATTAAAAGAGAAGGGACCAAAGTGAATAAAGCAAAAACCGGGGGCCTCTCCTGCACTTTTGCGTGCAGGAGAGAGAAAATGGAAAAACAAACTCCCCCCCGCCACCGCACCGACGCCGGACACGATTGACCAAAACACGCCAAACCATGAGGACGAACACACGGTGGTACAACGGAGGAGACACCGGAAGCGTATTTTCCGGTGACGGAGGATGCCGCACGCGCCGCTCGCAGAGGGCGTGAGGCTACACTTCATCTTCTGCGTGTGGCCCACACGCGCCCCGATTTCTGAAGATAATAATAAAAAAATGGTGGTCAATTATCGGAACACTTCTACCTACAATTCTTCACTTTTGTCTTATTAGGGGGTACATTAGTATTTAGCCATTTAAAAAAATAGGAAATACCTGAGGTACCCCTCCCTCCCCTTTCAGAAACATTTTTTGTCTTTTATAGCGGCAGAATAGTATTTAGCCATTTTCAAAAAGTGTGTAATTCCCGTGAAGCTCCTCAGTGTTAAACCTCTTTTTTTATCTTTTTCAAGGGCTAAAATCGTTAATGTACTGTGCAAATAATGATAAAAAAATTGGAAAACTAGTAAACCAACCAAACCGAACGAACCGAGAACCGAACCGATCCAAAAATACACTATTGAAATCCACAGTGAAAACACTCACAAGCTACAGTGTTTTCCTAACCTCTTTTATTTTATTGTATAATTTGTTTTCACCTAAAAAGATATTTTAAGCACTCTAGAAATCTTTTAAATCAGTTAATAACCTCATAACACCTTAAAAAAACGAAAAATCAAACGAAAAAAATAATGAAAATTATTGTGGTGGTGGTGTAGGAGGAGAGATAATAAATACCAGTAATAGTATAGTAATAAAAATAATATATTCTTAAAAATTAATACCTCTATAAGTGTGATAGAAATGGATTAAATAATAATAATAATAATAATATCACCATGAATGGTAGTGATTTCGATAATGATGATAGTTGTAGAGGAAGTAATTGATATAAAATGGATAGAGCAAATATATCAATTTCTTTTAAAAAATCGATCCTTTTATTATACCTCTATAAGTGTGATAGAAATTCGATTTTAAAGTGTTTCAGCGTGTAGTTTTGAGGTTTTATTATATATATATATATATATATATATATATATATATATATATATATATATATATATATATAAATTAAAAAAAATTAGTTCAAATTCAAAAATAAAATTGTTTAAAATTGTGCAATTTAATATAAAAAAGACATAATAAAATGATTTTTCAGAATAAAATTATGAACATATATAATATTACGAGAATATCATTATTAATCTGACAAGGTCATTACACTCTCATATTGCTCTGAAATTTTAACATAATATATATAAATATGTCAAGAGACTCCTTGTAAAATTTAATCTTAATCTAACAGTCGGATTAAGAGATATGATCGATATTGTAAAATTATTCATTTAAAAAAAAACACTATTTGGCCGAAACGGAACAGGTGGAACGAAACTGGAACATTTCGGCTAGTATTTAGCCGAAAAATCCAGAATAGGCCGGAATTTAAATCGAGATAAAAACGACGTCGTTTTGTATTTTTTTTTAACAGGTACAAACTAAACTGACAAGTCTGGTTTATACCCGAAAATATGACGAGAACAGATAAAAGGGAAGCATCGGCATTACAATTTTACCTCAGATTTACAAGCTTTCTCACAACTCACAACCAGATTTCAAGAATACAAAGGGAGAAACTTACACTCAGAAGGCTATCTATGTGTAACAGAACTGTGGAAATCGTCTGTTAGCCACAAGCCTTCACTATAATTAACAAGCTTACAAGAAGGATAATAAGCTGCGCTTCCAAACAGAAGAATATTTCCTCCTGCCAGGATGTGTTGGTGTGAAATTGAGCAGCCCAAACATCTCCTTCAAAGCCTGCTCTAGCTCTGTAAAACCAACTAGCTTTGCTACCAGAGCGGCACTTTCTGTGATGTGGTTCATATCTGTTGTCTTGGTCCACAAGCTATGAACCAGCTGCAACCTTCGATTGTTTCCGCTCAATGGAATACCCCATTTCAGGAAAAGATTCTTTCTTTCTTCTCTGGTTAGCCTTTTCTGCATTTCCCTGGCCAGCATCTGCCTCTCATGGCTCAAAGCCTTCTCGCTGTTCACAGGAAATATTTTATCTTAGAATGCTTGCAGAGAATATATATATATATATATATATATATATATATATATATGAGTTAATGCAGAAATGAAGGTGATAAACCTCGAGGCAGATGTTAGAACTTGTCTGTGAACAATAGTTCTGTTGCCCCTTGACAATGTTTCGTTTATAAGGGACATTCGCCTGATCTCTACCTCCAGGTAAAAGGAATCTGCAGGATCACCCTTAAATAGGAGGAAGAAGTGGGTCCTGTGGACCAGAGAGACATTGCATGCATGCCAAAGTTCGATGATCTTGATTTGCATATTCTTAAATTCTAATGGCCATTTTGAAGCACTTTCTGCGTCATCTTGAATAGGATCCAAGCCAACATCTTTCACATTCTTTGCTGAGACACCATCCTGAATTGGATCCAAGCCAACATCTTTCACATTCTTTGCTGAAACACCATCTTGAAATGGATCCAGGCCAACATCTTTTACAATATTCTTTTCTGAAGCACCATCTTGAAATGGATCCAGGCCAACATCTTTTACATTCTTTTCTGAAACACCATCTTGAAATGGATCCAGGCCAACATCTTTCACATTCTTTTCTGAAACACCATCTTGAATTGGATCCAGGCCAACATCTTTCACATTCTTTGCTGAAACACCATCTTGAATTGGATCCAGGCCAACATCTTTCACATTCTTTGCTGACACATTATAGCACATTGAATCCAAGCTAACATCTTTTACATACTTTGCATACATATTATGTTGTGTTGCATCCAAGCCATCATCTTCTATATTCTCTGCATCCTCTGTGGTTGTTTCTTGTTCCTATCATCCATTGCAACCAATACAAAAATGAATGAAGTAAATGACAGGTCTAGCTTTCTGCAGCTTCTTAGTAATGAAAAAAAAAAAGACAACGAGAGTGAGAAGAAGCTGGTCTACTACATTCTAAAGACATTGCAGAACCTTTTCTATTTCTGCTAGATTCGGCAAGGACATTTAGATATTGATGCATCAACAACACATTCAATTATTCCCACCATTATCTTGCAATATGATTCATCCTTGACTGATAAATAAGATGGTAAGGAGCTCATTCATTTAATATTTAATCTAGCGTGCCATAGCATGAGTCTTATATATTATAACAAATGACGATGAAAAAAAAACTCACCAAATAATCAGCCACGTAAATCAGACCCATATCTGAGTTGCCAACACTGGCAATCCTCCAATCAGTTGAAGTTCCAACACTTTCCTCTTTGAGCTCATTAACAGCAGAGCTACAAATAGAATTCCGAGAGACATTCCCTGACAACCTTTCAATGTCAGGATCATGCTTCAATGCAGGACGTTTCCTTTGAAAACCCTCAGGTCTCCCGGGAAAGTCTTTCTCAAACCCAAACAGTGGTGTGCTCTCATACGCTTCTACCTTCTTGAAACTGAAACCTGGTGAATTATTCATAAACGTTGCTCTACAACTTCTACTCCTGATCAAAAAGCTTCTTGATTCAGACAGGTCTGCTTCCAGCAGCCATGGAGAGAACTTCTCAGGAGATGGTATAATAAAAGCAGATTGCAAACCATTCAACCCTTTCTGTTCTTTCAATGGGGGTGACTTTACTTCTTGATTTGCTCTTTCTTCATTCCCGACCTTTGTTAAACCCAAGGTATCTGTTTTTATATCCGGAGAAGGCATATTAGACTCCTCAAATCCGTATGGCCTAGACTCTGATGTATTTGAATTTGAATATTGGCTTACGCTCGACTCCTCCACTTCAATGCATTGGACTTCCTTCCAATTATCATCAAAATTTTGATTAGTTTGTCCGTCAGCATCCTTTTTCTCATGCAGATCATTTCCTACAAAATTAGTGGTGCTAATTGAGTGGAGTGTAGAGAAACTTTCAGGAAGGAAATTCTCTTCAAAAACTGGTAATTGGATGAAGCTTGCTTCAGAGCTTCGGCTACTTTGCTCATCTGAACATTGAGATGCATCAAAAGATCTGGCACCGAGATCTAGGGAGGGAGGATCTTCCGAAATAAGTGAATATGATACTGAATTGTCAGATCTGAACGAGTTTCTCACTCGCAATTTAGGGTAGTGATGATCTGGATCTGCCTGGATGAGGACATAGGGAAATCAGATTTGGATAGAGAAGGCATATTGAGATTGAGATGGTTGCTTGAGCTAGAATTCTTTTTTTTTAGGGTACTTAAAATGACAAGAGTAAAGAAAATGCATACCCATACTGTTGAAGATCCGCTGCCTTCAGATGCTTGTAGTAGATTCTCAATCTGCGACTGAGCAAGTTCAAGTCGCTGAGTCAGCTCTGCAACCTCATTCATTAGCTACAGGAAAATGCATGTGGTGTTAAAACTCAAAATTCAACAATTAAATAAGCACATCAACAGATTTCCTCATGCATATACATGTAATTATGCTTGTATATGAAATGATACTCGAATTTCAAAAGCCAAAAAAATGTAACCTGAGAAAATTTGAGGAAAACAAGAGAGACTAATTCAGATAGTAGGGTTATTCCAGGTCTAATTCCACGTAAAGTTCAATTGAGTAGCTAGCCAGTTTCTGTTCTAGTAAAACTCCTACACAAATGTTCACAACAATAAAGAATTGAACATGTCAAAGTCATGCAGCAGATATCATATGAAGGAACCTGAATTCCTGGCTCAACAAGGCACGTGCACTTCATCTTTACTACAATCATGACAAGTACTTTCATTTCTTATGATAGCTGGAGTACTGCCTTGGTATTAAGATGGAGGATCAGGGATCTAGTTGTGATATTAAAAGTTTTCTAATGGCATACAAAGAAATGTGCCCACCTTTTCAATCTGAAGGTCCTTTTCTCTCAGTACTGCAGTGGAATCTGATGTAACAGCATCTGGTCGTGTATTTTTCAACTCATTCTCCAATCTAGCCAATTCTCTTTGCAGTTGCTTCACCAGTGTTTTATCAGAGACAACTACGTTGACCTGCGCATTGGTTGTGACTTCCTTGGCGCAACTTGCAAACAGCAGTGTGTTTCTAGATTGTTCTACATGGCTTCGTGCAGGGCTCATGGTACATATGATGGCAGTCCTAGCATTGCCTCCTAAAGAGGACTGCAAAATTCGAGTCAGCTTTGAATCTCTGAAAGGAATATGTCCATTTTTTCCTTTGCTGCATCCAATCATAAAGTTATATAAATTAGAGAGAGCGTTGGTGGTTCTGTTAATTATAGGTCTCGACTCATGCACACTCTAAAGAATTAAAAGAAGAGGGGAAAAGGGAGTTGTAAAAAGAATAGAAGATTGCATTCATTGATTCTATGAAGAAATTAAAGGAGGGCTTGTGGAAAGACCATGACAACTGCTATGATTTGTCTATAATATTCCAAAACAGTAATGGAATGCCAAGTTACAATAGCACACAATTTGCAACTTCATTTACTGACAAGGAAATGCTCTGGTTGCAATTTATTTTGTAAACTTATATTATGCAACTTTCTGAGGAGCAGAAAGAGTGACTAAAGGCAGAACAAAGTGCTATTTTGAAGATATGATGCCATAAATTTAGCCTCAAGATCTGACAGCTAGAAAAATGATATAGACCAAATCAGCTTACCTCAGATACTTGCGGTACTATTCCCATCAAAATAGTAACAAAATGAAGATGCTAACAATATCTCTGAGTACTACTGAAGTTTAAAATTAAAACAAGCTACACATCCTCACCTTAGCTTACGGATAACAGTTCCCAACGTCAGTAGACTACGATTTATGTGGCACCCTTCTTTCAACCTCATTCCGGCTGATAATGATTGAGAAGCACGCTCACTTCCTGCTAGATCAACAAAATTCTGGGAGAAAAGAATGATGGTTACAAATTGTTCAGTCAGTATTACCAGCTAAAACAGAGATCCAAAAACTTTAGACAGCGCATACCACAGTGGCAGCAAGAGTGCTGGACTTGCAATGGCCTAAGAACTCCTGTGTGGAACTTTCAACTGTCTGGCTATGCAAATAATCAGTAAACCATACAATAAATGATTATCAAGATGTGATAATTTGAAGATTTACATTGAAATGATCATCCAGTCATACCACTCTCAGAATCTGGTGAGATCTAGAGCTTGCTTCATTAAGGGAGGTCTCCCCTATTTGTCTCTGAGCTGCAAAATCACCAGTATGCTTGAGTATGCAGTGACAGTTTTGAAGTGAAAGTAACGTTACAATAGCTTGACTGACCTTCACACACAGATAGAAGTTCTTTAAAATGATTCCAGTCCCTTATAGATTCCTCTGTGAGCCTCTCCACGACAGTGCCTCTCTGTCAACACAGTCAGATGTCACTGGTATGAAGAGGACAAAAAAGCATACAGCAGTTGTTCACACCTAAAATGAATATCACCTCTGGGTCATCTAGAAGTCGGAGAGGAGTTGTATCTGTACTAAGGAGGTCTCTGACGGATTCGTTGTAAATCTCCATGGCAGAGAATTTCAAAGTAAACTCTCTTTCCTTATGCTACAAAAGGGGGGGGAACACAATAAATTTTCATTGAGTAGGGGAACATTTAAGGAATAAAATAAAATGGAGGATTTAGAGTGATGATGGAAAATTGTATCAAGTATTTTCATTACCTTCTCCACATAGTCATATATGTCTGCTATACTGTACTCAGTAATTCCACTCATGGTGTATGTTTTTCCACTACTCGTTTGTCCATATGCAAATACACTTGCTGAAGAAATTCATCATTGTGAGGAAAAAGAAAGAAAAAGAAGAGATTAAAAAACACAAATAGAAAGTTCAACAATGAACAAGTTATTAAAGGAGGATGTACTCACAGTTTATACCGCTGACGACTGAAAGAGCAACTTCCTTGGCTCCGTCTCCATATACTTGCTTTGTGGAGCAATCAGGCCCAAATACTCTATCTATAATTAACAAATTAATAGGAAGAAACAAGACGGATGGGATGAGTATTTGAAAATATTCTGTGATGTAAAAGTATACGTCCATAAATATGCTCCTAAGGGCAACGGTAGTGAACGTGCAAAAGAAATGCATGAATACAAATCCAGCAACTTCACAACGTTGTTGGAAAAGCAAAAGAGAAGTCGAGGCCGAAACTCTGGAAAGAGTCAGAATAGAAGATTCGTAGACAGGAACAAAGAAACATAATAAAAGAAAATGCCATATAGAAAAGTCCAAAATTATAACAAGGTTCAAGCAAAACGTTTGCGATCTTACTGCTGAATAGAGTAATGTGCACATCGATAGATGACAGCAGATGTGATGAAGTTCTATCCGACCATGACAGCCTTATTAATCATTCGTGATGTCAACGAAAGAGCAGAAGTGCAGAGGCAATTAACGAAGAAATTCAAAACAAAAGTAGAAATGTGGTAAGTAATTTCTTACCAAATGTATAAGCTGTCGGGTACACGGACCGCTCAGACACTGAAAGGTTATTCCTGTATATAACAGTGTCGCCATTGATGGATTCCCAATCTGATACATCATTCCTTGCGATTTCCTTCTCATTCAAAGGCCTCAGCCGAACTGAAACCAAAATTTTCTCCTCGCCGTCACCACTCAGCGCCTGCATTGGTCCATCCACATCAGCTTCCCCCATCTCTCCCATTCTCCAAACAAAACTGAAAATCATATCATATATAAAGAAGTCAATCTATCACCAATTGTCATTTCCTTGTTCAGTAAATAACATGTGCTCTGAATTTGCTTGATAAACCAATTTTGTTTGGCTACAGATGACGTAAGGGCCACCACCGAAAATTGACAGCCACGATCATCTTAAATCTGACAATGTAATCATGGGTCATCGCTAAATTCACCGACACCTTGACTCAAGCAAAGAAACCCCATTTCTCTAATGAATATCCTGTATTTCTCATTTAATAAAACAAGGCACGGACAAATACATAAGCCAATTCATCAGCTATTACATTGTTCATTTTGAGTCAAACAAACATTTGCTTGTCTAGGCTTAAAGACAAACAAAGATGGAGTTTTCTTCCCTGGTCCCCTGGTACAGTCTGTCTCATGTTCTGTTACAGGCCATTCTTGATATAAAAACAAAACAAACAAAAAAACAAAAATGCAGTGGAGCAGAACTTATAATTTAACACTGGAAATTGAGAAAGAATTGACTTACAGTTCTCTTTCAAGGAATGTTTTTGAGCTTTCTAAGAATAATCACCGCCTCCATATATTGTCAGTGAGTTTTCAAATTGATCCCTGCAGCATCAAACTCTCCAATCTTGTTAACCAAAACCCAACAAAGATTGAATTTTGGAACAGAATTCAAGAATTTAACTCCAAGAGAAACTAACTTTTAGCATCAAACAGTGTTTTTCTTGGCTGCATTGGCATGCAACAACTCAAAACATAACAAAAAAAAATCTAGAAACGTCAAACATCCTCCCACCTAGTGAATTTTGAAGGAGATGTAAGGGGGGAGGGAGATGAAGAGAAGCAAAGATTGTTTGTGCCTTCACTTTATCTTCTCTTAATGGGCTATTTTTGGGGTCTTAAATGCTAGATCTTTGAAGGCAAATGAGTGTTTCTCTGAGTGGTTGTTATGGAGTCTTAACTGTGGTGGTTAGTTGCTTTCTTAGCTGCTCCGTCGGACGTTATGATTAGTCTTTCATTTAAAACCACCGCGCTAAACACATAGCCCACCCGCAAGAGAAGACAAGAAAAGAAAAAAAAAACATCCTGTGAACTTGACTAATCCAGCCATTTTAGGATGTTTTGCCTAATTTCTATGTTATTAAAAGCCTTAATTAGGTTATTAGTTATCGCTTATCATCACATCTGACACCTCTTACTCTCTTTTCAGTTACTACCATTTATCCTGACCTTCAAATCTCTCTGCCAGCTCTAAAACGAGGCCCGATTTGCCTCCAACCAGAAATTTCTCGTTTGCTGAATCTTAGCTATCAGTTCACATTCAAGCTGTAGGATCAACTAAATAAATAAAAAAATCCACCTTATCTATTTGAATTACCCATTTTTTTTTGTTTCCCAAATTTTAGATTATCTGCCAAGGATATGCATTTAAAATATAATTCCACCGTCATTTGGGAAAAAATAGGATGTTAAATGACGTAGCACTGCTTTTGCAAAATAGTTAGCTAAATGGATACTTTTCAGTTTGTTTAGTTGCGTTGACTTGGGACTGGCAATTATTTTTATTTTATTTTTTTGTCGGTAATAGAAAAACATTTCAGCAATTACAGATAATGCTCGAAGAGAAGGGGAGGGACCGTTCCATGAGGTGAGGTCCATGGACGACCTCTTCGATTATGTGAGAAAATGTTACCAGGCTATGGTTATAATACTAAAGAATGCCGTCACAAATGGGGTCTTGGCGTAGCGGTTGAAGGAACTTGTTTTCTTACTCTACATCAGAGTTCAAGTCCCATCATGCATGTCTGTCACCTCGGTGCCTTACATGCTCACTAGGTTTGCAGGATGTTCAATGAGTCCAGGAATTAATTGTGGTGCGCGTAAGCTGGATCGGACACCCGGTTATAAAAAAAAAAAAAAAGAATGCCGTCCATTGACTTGTCGTCTGTGCGTGTGTATCAGTCTCGGAGACAAAGAAAAAGCTGCTCAAAGGAGAAAGTAGGGGATGTTAATGCAACGCCCCATGTGGTAAATTGGTTCCTATTCGTCCCCTGCTTGCTTGGAGGACCCTTGCATGCACGTGTCTAGAACAACTTTTAATAAAGAGAAAAACAAAATCATTGTAGAAAACACTTTTTCTTTTTATCAACTTCACCTAACTATAGACACACTCAATTACTAGAATCTGTGACGATCGAGCTAATCGTCATCAAGAAAATCCATTATCAACTGAGTTTCCAGTTATTTTGTTGTATTTAATGTAGAGAAAGATGCCTTATCTCTCGAAAATCACGTACACCATGTCAAAAGAGTTGAGAAAAGGAGTGTTTTTTTTTTAAGGAGTGTTTTTTTTTTTTTAAGATAATTGGAGTGTCCGGGTCAGTTTACGCACACCACAACTAATCTCCGGACTCACTGAACATCCTGCAAACCCAGTAAGCATGTAAGGCACCGCGGGGGTGACAGACATGCATGGTAGGACTTGAACTATAGTGCAGAGGAAGGCAACACGTCTCTTCAACTGCTAGGCCAAGACCCCACTTGCGAGAAAATGAGTTTTTATACGATATTCAAAAGCGAATTGAAGATATAAATCCAATCATTTTTTTTAATTAATGTAGTATTTAAGTCAATTTACACCTATCTGAATTAATCTCACAAAAATTAAATAAAATGCATACATATTTGAGAGAGAAAAAGGAGGTAGCACATGAGAGATACTAACGGGTAGCAACTAGCAACCAAACAATCCATCTCATCATAAATCCCCCTCTTCTTTAAAAATATTTGTCAAAATGATGATTGATGGTCATGTGCTAGGCATGTGCTGCCTCATAATTGAAAATCCACCAAAATTGAAGATATGCATCTAATTTATAATGGTCATCTAAATGTCAATCATTAAATTAATTGAGGTCCACTACTAATAAGAGAAAAAGATTAAAATTATTGAATAACCAATGGTACCAACACTATTAGCTTTCTAAGACCCACATATCTATACCTTTGGGCAATAATATATATATATATATGAAGCTTTCTTTTCCCTTTTTTTTCCCCACTAAAATATAAGGTAAGGAGGTTTATTTGAGAATATTGCAAATACAAAATCTTATTGTACCTTGGGAATGAAGATCATACTAATAATAATAATAATTATTATAATTATTATTATATTATATTATTATATATAAAGCTAAAACACTTGAGTATTTTACTTAGGATTGTGAATAATGCACCTACAGTAAAAATATTACTTAGGATTGTATCTTTAATGAATTTTATCCTCATTTTTATGATTGCAATTCCTTTTATTTTGATTTATCTTCTTCATTGACTCTTTTTTAGGAATTTCATTCCTGATTGTTTAATTTCATAGAGTTTTTATATCATAATTAGTGCTTGTTTTATTTTATCATGGTTTTAAAACTTGACCTAGAATTCAATCCTCATCATGTCCTAGGTTGTTTTTTTAGTAGCAATCAATTATTTAGAGCCTATTTAGTATTGTAGTAACAATTATTTTTCACTTGGAAATGCTTTGATTTTTTTATAAAAAAAAAAACAATTATTTCTAACATCAGCACATCAAAATAATCTGAAAATATAAAAAAAAAAAATTAAATGCAATTTTAAAATGCAAAAACAAACCAGTTATTAATAAGTTGGGAGGGATGGGATAAGAGTAGCATAATTAATTGCCAAAGTTAGATGAATATTTACTGTGTTAGGTATTAGGTTTTAGCTGGCCTTGAAAGTTATTTTGCCCAGTAAGCAAGAAAACAATATTAAACGTGGGTAATTAAGTCGCTCACAGAGCCATCTTTGCTGGCAACTAACTGGAGCAGGTACGTAGCCACAGAGCTGTTCATGCAAACACAGTGACAAAGTAAAAGCAGGACTAATTATTGTCTAAACGGAAGTCAAACAATTTATTTTTTCTTGAAGGTCAAGTGACAGAGATTAGAGTGATGAGTCCTTTCTGAAAAATCTTATATGTTAAAGGAGTGGATCCCAGAAATAAATATTAGGTGGAAGACAGAAAATATGAATTCAATTTTAAAGGAAGGCCCAGGTAGGTTCCACTTCCATTGGATTAGTCGGAAGATCTGAGGAAAATTAACTTTCCTTTCACTGCCTCAAAGGACCAAATCAACACCCAACCAATGAACCGAGAATACTTACTATGAGATTTCAGAATTATTCACTCATCTAAGATCCCAAATTAGTCCGAAACTCAATTTTTCTCTTCTCCCTTTAGCGTATAGTGTATAGCGTATAGCGTATAAGTTAGAGTGTGTATTTTTTATATGAGCTTAGGACAACTAGAGCTTTACTCGCTCACCTGAATTTACAAATTGTGCTTCCGGGAGTTAAGTTTTGTCGAATAAAAAAAAAAGTATAGTATCCACTCTGTCGGTAAATTCATACACCAACCAGTGGATGCTCATTGGCAGGCAATGAGAAGAACCCTTCGTTGTCTCAAACATGCAATCTTTTTGGTCTGCGTTTCACTTCACAACAGGAACAATCTCTACATAGGTTTAGCGAGGTAGATTGGGCGACAGATAGTGATAAACTTCAACACTTCTCATGACCTGAAGAGTGCTGTAACCTTACAAAAAGTATAAAAAAAAAATAGAAATATAAAAAATCTTCATATTGCATAAGTTGTTACACATTCGAACAAAACAGAGGCATAAATGATGGTGATATTTATAAGCGATCTAGCCAGTCCCTCCACTCCAACAGATGTGATGAGTTGTGCAACTTCCAAGGATCGAATGGAGAGAACCTGCCAGGAAAGTTCCTCAACCATTAAGGACAAGAACAATCCAGCGTAAATTTGAACTCGAAGAAGCACCAGAGACATTTCCAAAATGCTGCTTTATAAAAGGAGCATCCTAGTTATGTGTTCATGCAAACAAGGAGATCTATAGTAACAAAGCTTGGGTGAGAAAGTGAAGAGCGGTAGAGATGAAAAATGAGATTGAGGAAGTCAGCAGCCATGAGGCACTTCCCCTCCTCTCATTGAATCATGTATCATTGTTGTGCAGATCAGTGTGGGCTTCTGTTAGGTTTTATGAGGATGTTTTGGGTTTTGTTCTCATCAAACGCCCCTCTTCTTTCAATTTCAACGGAGCCTGGTTAGTTTATTTTACTTGCTTTGCATTTTTACACAAAATATACGCTCATAATTTAGTTTTAAAAAAGAATCGACTGAAATGTCTGATTAGATGCAGGCTGTACAATTATGGCATTGGAATACATTTGATTGAGAATCCATCCATTGATGAGTTTGACACCATCGTCGAACCACCCGATCAATCCCAAGGATAATCATATCTCCTTCCAAGTAAGATATATGATTTCCAAACTTGAGAAAAGAAAACGTGTAAATACATTGGTGGTAATACTGACGAGAGTCTTTTTTCTTTTTTTTAATAGTGCACTGATGCTGGCCATGCTAAGAGGAGGCTGCATGAAATGGGAATGAGGTATGTGACAGCAGTGGTGGAAGAAGATGGCATCAAGGTGGATCAGGTGTTCTTTCATGACCCAGATGGGTACATGATTGAAATCTGCAACTGTGACAACATCCCCATCCTTCCTCTCTCATCCTGCCCATTCAAGCCGAGAATGGGAGGTCTCAAGAAAGCAGCACCAAGAAACTGCGGGTTCATGGAGAACGTGATGATGGAGAGCTTGAGCATGGATATGATGAACATTTCATTTTGAGTCGCAAAAATAGTGATCACTGATCAGCAAGTTCAACTTGTTTTTGTCTGTCAACAAAAAAAAAAAAGCAATATCATTGTCCTGTTGAAAATGTACTATAGGTCATGTTCGTGGCAGGTTTTAGTGTTTTCTTATTAAATATGGGTTAGCGGTTAGTGCTTATATGTATATTGACTAATTCTATAAATTTTAAAGTTAATGAACATATAAATTTTAAATAATTATTATATTAATAATCAAAAGTTTTGAACTTGAGACATTCCCGTTAAGAAACAACTTAGTTCCCAAACCCTTAGTTGCAAGTCTAGTTTTGGGTGACGAAGAGTGAATATTCTGGTTATGTCTGTAATTACCACACAACTTCACTGGGAGATTGAACAAGATGTATTCTGTCTGTAAGAAACCTGTGAGCCAAGATGTGGCTTTCGCATCTGAAAGTGCAAATAAATGTTGTCATCAAAAGGATTTGAATGAATTCCAGTAATCTGTTCATCATTAAATTTTCCAATCGTGTTTTTTTTTTAAAAAAACCACACGAATGTCATAGGTGATTTGCTGTTAGAGGCCAGGCAATTAAGCAGAACTAATCAAGTTATCCTTTATGAGAGAGCATGTTACAAAATATTCCTTGGCATCCATCATTCTTCACAGGTGATGTTAATCACATCCCTACACTATGAATTTCTAGGCTACTGAAATTCAATTAAATCCCTACACTATGATTTTAATCACATCCCTACACTATGAATGTTTTGAGAGAGGTGATAAGTCACGAGAATCCAACACTAAGTACCTGTTTGGCTAAAATATATTGAAAAAGCTTGTGCATTTATAAAAAATAATCTGACTCACATCTATTTATTTGATAGGAGATGCCTTCGTCTCATGAACGGCTAGGCTTCAAAGAAAAGCAAAAACTATATAAAGAAATGGACTCCTTTTCAGAAATCAAATCGGTGAGCAAGAATAAACTCAAAGGCACTATCATCCTCGAAAACAAACCCCACTGCCTTCGAAGTTTGTGGCCAGAGACTGAAAATATAGACTAAGAAAAAACAAAACCTCCATTTCTATATATGCGCACTTACTCAAACCACACGTATCATCTCTTGTTAATTAGAGCATCTCCAGCCCCTCTTTACCGTTTTTGTCCTTCTCGTTCTATCACCACCAGCAACAAAAACATTAACATTTGATAGACGACATAAAAATCAAACACCCAATCATTTTATAGTGAAGCTGTGTCTTGTTGTGGTGTTTTTTTTATCTTTGTTAAAAGAAACTGTACGTAAATCCCTTTTTCGTTTCTTGATTTTGGAGAAATGAGAGTGAGAGAGAATCATGCGTGCCCTTTGTGACGCTTGTGAAAGTGCTTTGGCTATTGTTTTCTGTGCTGCTGATGAGGCCGCACTTTGCCTTTCCTGCGATGAGAAGGTATGCTCTGCTTCCTTTCTTAACTGTTCTTTATTGTGATTACAATGGTTTGTGATCCTGATATTGAAACGTGAAAATCATTTATTATTTAGATTTGTTGCAGGTTTGAGGGTGGTTCAATTTATTGGGCCAATTGTTTATTTTTCTCATGCTAATTATCGGTGTCACTTTGACATGGAGAAGTTCTGACTCTGCTGCGACTAATTAAGCTATCAATCAGTATAAAGTCTTACCAGAGACATTTAAGTGGAAACATCTCACAGTTGTTTCATCTTCGATGGGAATTGATGGATGTTGGACACTATTTCTTGTAGAAGCTCCTTTGATATTCTTTCTTAGTTTTCTTCTCTTATATAAATAACCACACAACTTCCCCTGAGTCGAGATTTGAACTTGACATTGCTACTTCTCCAACTCGTATAAAGGCTTTAAGAATTTGAAATTGGTCAATATTGTTGGTGTGAACATCTGATATTAAAGTTTTAATCTGTAAATTGGATTGGCAGGTTCATATGTGTAACAAGCTTGCTAGCAGGCATGTTCGAGTGGGTCTGGCGACTCCCAGTGACATTCCTCGCTGTGATATATGTGAAAATGCACCTGGTATGCAGGCTCTTTCTCGTATATTCTCTTCTTTAAGGCTGAAGCATTCATTAATTTGGTATTTCGGAGAAGGGTTTGAACTTTGAACATGTGTTTTCTGCTTCAAAACATGCATGCGTGCAGCTTTCTTTTACTGTGAGACAGATGGAATTTCCCTTTGCTTGCAATGTGATATGACTGTTCATGTTGGGGGTAAGAGAACACACGGGAGATATCTTCTGTTGAGACAAAAAATTGAGGTTTATCATTGTTTCCTGTAGAAAACTCCATCAATTTTCTTCCTTTTATGTCTGATTCCCTTAAAATCTGATTTCCCTGGTTGTTCATAGTTTCCAGGGGATCAACCTCAGCCTGAGGACCCAGCACCGCAACCCATGTATCCAGGGGAGACAGGAAGAGGACAGAATGGGCCACAAAAGGCACCAGCTGGAGAGAATAGACAGAATCGCCAAGTTTCTCCAGTTCTGAAGTCGGTCACTAATTCTGATGGGCACGACAGGGTGGATAAGAAAATGATTGATTTGAATATGAAGCCTCATAGAATTCATGAACATGCTTCAAATAATCAGGTTAATGTATTTTCATCGTCTCTTTGCCTGGATTGCATCTGACTTTATCTTGTACATTTTGCATCCAAAAAAATGGATTGATTACTATCTATTTCTATTGCATGGCATCTGAAGGTACTTTGGCTCATTGGAAACAATTACTACTCGATGAAAGACTGCAAAACTATAAATTTTCTCTTGAAAATGTAATGAGATTCTATACATGCAGAGAGATTGCAATCGCATTACAAATATGCTGTGAAAATATATAAATTTGATACCAATGTTTGGTTGGGCCAATCCTGCCACCAGACCCACATTTCACAATTCTATAGTGAATGTTTTTTCTACTGGAAGTTCCAGTAAAAGATGTGAACGTGGACTGGGCTGAGTTTTCAAATTCAAACTTTAATGGTTAGAACCCAGGTTGTAAATCTATAGGATCATTCTACTCCTATGGGAAATGTGAATCTGGATGAAAGAAAAAAGCATAAGAACTAATCGTGTATTCTGTTTTCCAACAATACCACTTGAAAACTCTTACCTCTTTACAGGAACAATAATATTTTTATGTTAACGGAGTGGTCGCGAAGCTGAAAGCAGGGTCCCCATGTTGCCTGGAAATCTGGAGAGGAGCAGGGGGTTTTCTATGCTTCAATTGTCAAGAAGTTTAGTTTTTAAGACAAGCTTTGGACGGCATACACATCCTTAACTCGCAGAAACAAAATTTCAAGACATTTCTTGAAAGTCTAGAGAATTTGTTGTCCTGTTTCAGAATATTGCGAATGTAAGTTTCCAACTGTTATTTGTCTTAGTTTTAGATGGCGTAGCGTTGTCTCAGAATGCATCTAATGGCGAAAGGCGGTTATCGAAGGAAAGTTAACACATTTGCTCTTTCATATCACCTTCATTTATAACAGAACTTGCATATAAATTAGAATAAGAGAGAATTATAGAGATATCAATGAAGAGCATATATCTCTTCATCCCCCCTCAAGCTCAAGGAAAGATTGGACCAATGATATGTTGTTCACTCAAACTTGCATATAAATTATTCTTTTCGTGTGAATCAAGGAATAGGAGTGCCACGAGCTACTTGTTTTCAAGCAAAGTGAACATCGATCTCAATATACTTAGGTGTGATGATGAAAAATAGGATTTTTGGCCATGTTGATAGCATAGGGTAGGAATGCAATACTCCATGCTTTTTATGAGGTGTGTGAACCACATATGTTCAATGGTGGTTGTTGCTAATGCGCGATACTCTACTTCATTTATGGGATGAGATATGGTGGCTTTCTTTTTGGTTCACTAAGATAAAACGTTATCACCCATATAATTAGCAAACCGAGTAGTGAAATGATGATCATCCCTACAACTTGTCCAATTACCAATACAAAAATCACAAAGTGTAGTGAGAAGAGTTCAAACAACATTAAGACTAAGGTAAAAGTTCTAATGAGATATCAAAATATATGATTAATAGTAGTAAGATAAGCATCTTGAGAATTTTGCATTAACTGACAAACATTAGAAGCAACATAAAAATATCAAGTCGTGTCAAGGTAAGATATTATAGAAAACTAACAAGACATTGATAATATATGAGATCAAATAGAAGAGTATCATCATTAGTGGTCAACAAAGTATTGAAAGTCAACCGAGTGGATACATTGTCACCATTAAAACCAAATTTTTAGATAAGAGATAATAAATAGTGTGTCTAGTTAAAAATGATGTGTCTGGTTAAAAATAATGGTTAACTTATCAGGAGCAAAGTCTTACGAAGAAATGAACATTACTAAGATTCTTCATGTGAAATTAGATAGATAAGTGAGAAATAAATATGCTAATATATAGATTTGAGCTTTTTGCTATAAGAACATTATTATCATAAATTAAAATAATATTTGAATTTTAACATCGAAAAAAAGGATTGATTATAAAGATACATTAGAAAGCCAATTTGTAGAACATAGTTGTTGAACTTAAGGTACTTGTTTTAAACCTTAGAGAGCTTTATAAAGGTGGTAGATATTATGAGGATGGAGTCCTTAAAACTAGGTAGTTGAGATAAGTTGAGCTTGTAAATCACAGTAGAGGAAAACATTATTTATGACAAGTTATTTAATAGACCACTTTTGTTACAAATAAAATGTCCCATCCGATATCATGATGATCTCTTCCTTTTCTCCTAGAAAGAGGAAATGGATTTTTTTGTTGAGAGGAGAGAAAAGATTTTATGTTAAAAAAAAACTTGTCATCTAGTATAATAATCACTAGAAAAATCATAAGTTGTCTTTAAGAGACTAGTTATGCTTAAAAAAACAATATTATATATATATATATATATATATATATAAAAGGTAAGTTACATTGTTACGTTCTATATTATATTAATATAATGATAGATTTCTTTAAAATATAAAATTATCTTCCTATGCGCTAGCCACATATAATTCATGTTAGCTAGGCTTAAAATCACAAGATGTTTCTATTATTTGAATTTGATTCAATTGAAATCTTTACTAATAATTTAGTCAAATTTAACCCCTTAGCTCTATACATTTTTATTACTTTAAACCTTTCATCCATGTTTTCTATTTGATTATGATTTGTTAGTCAATGTCATTATGAAATGTATCCACTTGATTTCAGATTCAACATCAAAATTGAAATTAAAAACTTTAAAGCTACAACAAAGAAAATAAAAAAAATACATTTAAAATTTATCAAGGGAAATAATATTAAGAAAATCAATGATTTTTTATAATAAGTACTAAATATATAAAAGTAAAAGAGAGTAAATCTTAGTATATACAAAATTAACTTTTTCATATAATAATGCAATCAATATATAATAGAAAATGAAGAAAAGAGAAATGTTTTCAGCTATGGAAAGATTTGAACGTGACTTTGTTTTTTCTTTTCTAAGTATAATTTCAATCAATTATTTATTCTTCATTATTCTCGTCATAAGCTTTATTTCTTCTTCTTCTTTTCAATATTTTCTTCTTTTTTATTATTTATTCTTAACTTCAATATTGATGTTGGTTGTAGCGATGGAATCAAGTGGAGACAGATCACAATTCCATTTTTTACTTTTGATCAATTAAAGATCCTGTTCAATTTAGCAGGAAATATGGTGGAGAGTTTAAAATAACTAAAACATGAAACAAAGGGGTCAAATTACAATTAACTAAACTCATTAATAAATAATTAAAAACAGACAAACGAATGCATAATATATATATATAGATGTCTCAGAACTCAAGCTAAAATTTGTACCGAGGAGTTCATCATACCTTTGAGCTTTGTCAAGACTCAATTCAAGATGCCCAGATCTTGCTGAAATAACAGCACACTCTTGTCATCTAGACCCACCCAGGCCTCAATTCCTTCTCCATCTTTAGTGTCCATAAAGAAAACAAAGCATTCCATTTCATTATCCAGATTACTCACCCAATCAGGCTTTCCAAAACCAAAATCTGCTTCATATACTGCAAAACGACACCAGCTTGAGAACAGGTAGCCGTCCACCCCATCTTTTCCGAGTGTTTCAGCCAGCTCCTTCGCATCATTGATTGCCATCAGAGATATCTCATCACCATTACAAGCTTTTCCACAATCCTTGATAGCGCTCTTTATTGCATCATGGACCTCACCAACCAGTTCATGAAACTGCAGATTGTTCTCATCATCTGGCTTAAATCTCGCAAAAGCGTAGTGTACGAAATTTCCACAGCAATACTCTGGTATACTGGGACATGCCCTCCCTCGCATGTTCACTGGAATTGCTAGGACGGAAGGCGTCGAGTAGCCACGTCTAGCTCGAGCCACCCTGATAAGACTCCTCCAAATCACTGCTGTCACGATCTCCACTCGTGTGGGTTCTTCTTTCAGCAACTTCGATCCATCAGCACTGCCATTCGCAGCATCCAGCTTCAGCTTTGATATATCTGACCCGTTAAACACATACTTGATTGTAACAATCTTGTTTTCTTCAGCTTCCCCTTGATTTAGGACGCCACGAGGATGCATTTCTCTTGGTGGGCACAAAGAAGATAATTCGAAACTCGGGCGATGGAGTTTCTCAATTCCTACTCGACTTGCCGTAGCCCAAGCATTAACGAATGTAAATAATGTGAATGCATCCGCTACCACATGTGATATACTAACACTAATGGCTAGTCCACCACATTCAAACATGTTGAAATGAACTTTTACCAGAGGGCTGTCGTCGGGTACAAACAGAGTTGGACCCAATTGATTCCGCAACTTGGTCTCAAGTTCTCCTCCTTTGAGAAGCTGTGAGAGGCAGCAGCCTTTGACCTGTGCTTCCACAAACTCTACTCCCTGGTCACTGCAATGGATTGAGAAGTTGGATCTGCTGTATCTTCCTGATAAGGGATAGAAGATGGTTAGGGTTTCTGATAATGACTTTTGCAACTGCTCGCTTCTCTGAAAATTGTTGACACCAAGTTCATCATGAGCGGAGGATTGGTAGTAGAAAATGCAGGATACATGTAATGGAGGAAGCAACTGGTCTAAACATGATATTTTCAACTTCTCAAGATGGGGTGGGGTTGGATTTGATGGAGTGATTAACTTTCTAGATAGGTTTTCAACCTTCATATTGAAAATGCGTCGGCGCAATGAGGGAGACATTAAAGAGGTTGAGGCTTTATATAATATTTAGACGGAATCGCTTGCAATAGATTAGCAATGAACTATTTTGGGAAATTAAATAAATTTCCTTAATTTTCTTTTTTAGCAATGCACAAGATTAGAAAAGAGTTATTTGTTTTTTTAATTTTAGTAAAAAGCGAATCTTATTTTGTATTGTTACCTTTTTGAGGTTTTTCTTCCTAATTCAAAGAAATAATAGTTTTTCTATTTTATTTTTTCATATTCAATATTATTAAGATTTTGCACGCACACACTTTTGGTAAGTGAGACTATGATGAATGAAGATATGGCATTTTGGGTACTTCTAATAAACTTTGTTATTCTTCATTTCCATCTGCATTAATTGATATCAAAGTTCAATGATTTCTCATAGTTATTGTTTATGTGATATTGAATAATTATGACGGGAAAAATCACAAAACATAACGTGCTTGTAAACGGGAAGGGATCATGAAGTTCTCCGTTAGAAAAGATTTTTTTTTGGATATCCATATAGGAACGGGGGAACCACATGACCCCGAAAGCGCACTTTATGGGCCCAGGGCATGCGTAAACCTCCGGCTGTCCCATACTCTTACGAGGAGGGGTTGTTTCCCGGGCTCGAACCCAGGTCTGCCGAAGCAGAACCCAAGCGCCAGCCGCTAGGCCACCACCTCGGGGACCCGTTAGAAAAGATACATCTAGTAATTAAGCATTTTTTGTCTACATCAATTGTTGTTGTTGAAAATATTAATGTTGGAATCTATGATGGGTTGGTTTGTGCAAAGGTGTTGTGTTAAAAATTTATGATGGGATAACTTGCAAGAAAATAATGTTAAAGATCCATGATGGTATAGCCCACACACAAAAGAAAGTTCATGATGAATGATGGTTTCTGACTAAGATCTAGAACTCAAAGATGAGTTCTCATCATTGGTTTTTTTTATTTTCATTTTCATTTTAGTAATTTTTATATTTTTCAATTTTTATTATGTTTTTCTATTTAAAGAATAGTTTTATATTTTTGTTTTATATATTTTTTATTTTTTTATTCAATAATAATATGATTTTCTAGTTTTTATATATAAAAGGTTGTGATATCCTTTTGTTAAGTTAAACTCGTATAAATGAAAATTAAGTACTTTGAATGTGTTTCCATAATTACAATGCTCTTGATTTTCAAAGGTTTTAACTTATAACAAACCTAGTTATCTTTCATTTATATCTACATCACAATCAAATAAAACCTACCCAACATGTTTGAACAATAATTTTATAAGTTTGAAACTTTAATTTTGATTAAATTTACTTTGATAGTTTGTGTGCTCGATTAGTAATGGTATCAAATCATTGTCACTGCTACGCTGCAAGTGGGATAAAAAGAATTGGAAGTAAAAAATATATATTCAAGTGTTGATAATATGATTTTTATGGAAAAAATAAAAATATATGGGGATTGACCTAATGGACTTGGTAGGTCCAAAGACAACCCGAACAAGTGCTAAAATATATAATTAAACTAAATAAATAAAGACAATGTCTTTCTTAAGTATTGAAACTAAATATATTAGATGAACTTGGATCACTCGGGTTAACTTGTTAGATTCTTTATCCAAGTTATAAGAACCTAATAAATATAAAGAAATCACCTTTAAAAAAAAAAACTCAATTCTCAATCAAATCAATATTAAAGGATAAAAATAAAAATAAAATTCAGCTAAAATAAATAAATTGAGTGAGTTAACCTACTAAACTTAGGTCATGATTAGAACAAAAATTAAGAGTGCAAAAAAAATTCGGATTATAGAATAGCTAGGTTTAACCTTCAACCCAGCTGAGAGTAATAGACTCATTATCACCTTGTAAATTAGACATAACAAAATATTAGGAATAAACCAAGATTAGCAATGCAACTTATCTAGTAGAATACTTCAAGGTGATAGTATTTCTTATGTAGTATAATTGGTTTCTTATCTCAAATATATGAAAATCAATTAGGGTTCTTAATATAATAATAGTTAAAGTAGCTTTTGTTACCTTATTTTCCAAACAAACATACTAAGCTTTTTGTTTTTATGGGCTAACTGTAATGTCAGGTGTGACACGTAGAATGAAACAAATTACTTATAAAGGGAGAGCATAAAGAGAATTTGAAGAAGGAGATTTGGTGCATCTTAACCTTAAACCTTACAAGCAGGCTAGTGTGGCACTAAGAAAGAACATCAAATTGAATCTCAAGTCTTATGGTCCTAGGAAAACCATACAAAGAATTGGGTCAGTAGTGTATAAATTGCAGCCGGGAAGAGCTGCTATTCATCCAATGTTACAGTGGATGAGTTTGTCTTCACTACCAAGAGTGGATGAGTTTGGGAGAATTAAGGTTAGTGGCGGCGGCGGCAACCAAAGAAATAGCAACTGTCATTGATACATAGTTAGATAGTTAGTTAAAATCAGTTGGTAGTTAGTTGCAAGTTAGTTAGTTGCACATCCGATTCCGAAGACTTAACAAGTACCTGATCGGGTGTGTTAGCAATTTTTAGAGCTCATTGCAAACTGATAGAAAAGACGAAATTATGGCTGTTTGTCAATTTCTTTCATCATCGTAGGACTGAATTTGACAATCCAACTCATAGTGTTCTAGGTGTGTTAATTGATGAAAACCTAACCAGACCTGTTTGGAGCAGCTGTAGTTTCACTTGATCATCATTACTTGAAAGAAATTCACCTGTTAATTCGACAACAGCAGAGAATTTAAGATATCTTTCATCTTTACGTGGTTGTTTTCCGTCTGAAAGTTGTCTTGCAATTTCCCAAAAAAAATCTTTCTCTCATCAATATTAGTTGTGTGTAAAGATAATCTGTATTGAACCCGACCAAGTGAGTTACATCAGTTTCCTTCAATCCCAGCCAATCCAACTCGATGTAAGAAAGTAACAGGGCTACGACTGTGGAATTTATTAATCCATCTGCTTTTGATGTGGTCAAAATGTGAGTTTCAATGCAGCATTTTGCTATGTATATAATAGCATCGAGGGATCTGTCTAATTCATTTTCAAACAATATACAGTAGCTTATAAGAACTACCAGAGTTATGTTCAAAATCTATGATAATTGGAAAATTTGAAAGAGTGATGCTTTAGATAATATTGAGAAAGTTCCCTGGATTTGGGATTAGAGAGAAGTGAAAGACCTTGTAGGGGGTACGAGGAGGAGGTGGGGTGCTAGAACCCCGTTTAACTGAAGTTAAACACGACAGTTGGAGATTGTTTGATTAGCTTCTTTTTTTGGTGTCGTTTGTGGAAAAATAGTAATCATTCCGTTGCCGGGACTTGAACCCGGGTCTCTCGGGTGAGAGCCGAGTATCCTGACCAACTAGACTACAACGGATTTGTTGAGTTACGCGTTTCCTATAATTATTGTTTACTTAACTCCCTTGTTTTTTGTTTCCGCTGTATCTGCGGGTATTTTCAGGCGAGCTGTCCGACATGAAAAATACTGTAGACATTTCGGTCTTCTATTCATCGCTGACAGGGTTTTAGCAGACCGAGAATCGCTATGCTAAAATGTTTTATCTCTTTATGTCACATCTAGTTATGTTTAATTATAATCCAGGGAAAAGGTTGAGATCCGTACTCCCATGGCTTACCTTACCTTGCAAGGTGCTGTTGCAGACAAGACCATCATTGAGTGGGTTGAAACGGCCGGCCGAATGAGTCAGAACGGACGGCCATTGGCTACCTATGGCTAGGCCATTTGTTACAGCTTAGAGTTATCTTCTGTTTCACATGTGGTTCTTTTGTTATCTTCTTTTATTAACAGTGTTTTTTTATGAGAAAAAATCTTATTTCCTGAAAAGTATATTTAGAGATGTATATCCCGACTCGAACTCGAGACCTGCTATACAAATAGTAAACTTTTTATCGTCACGACACCCTCCTTGTATACTCTGTTAACAATGTCTGTCTTCACATTTATCCAATTTCTTATAAGAACTACCATAGCTAATCTCATATATTTATCATTAACAAGTCTGCGAAATTTACCAGTCACTAGATCATTGATGCCAAAAATCTTTTATAACAAATTATTTTAACCTGCTTCGTATATCAGGAGCTCTTGGAAAGCAAGCAGTGGCGCTAAATTTACCAGTCACTAGATCATTGACGGCATGAATTGCTTCTCAATTCACAAGTTATCTTTCAGTGTACTGATCAGAATTAAACCATAGCAAATTTCATGACTTTCTTAAGCTACCGATGATACGATTCATCTGGTTATTGATACTG
The DNA here is from genome assembly GCA_964035475.1 of Salix caprea. NCBI lineage: Eukaryota > Viridiplantae > Streptophyta > Magnoliopsida > Malpighiales > Salicaceae > Salix > Salix caprea. The sequence continues at coordinate 11,793,576 of OZ037750.1, read as the reverse complement.
GAAATCTGAGAAGACTTTCTGTTGTTGCTCCTAAAGAGTGAAAACTTTATGCTTTCAATTCTTCGCAAGCTCATTTGAAGAGCAAATTACTGAGAAAGAAGAGGAAACGAAGTGATCCAACTTGAATACACATGCAACCTGAATTAATGAATGCAGAGCATTGGAATTCTTTTTATGAAATACAGTAAGGTACACCCTAAATAATAATAATAATAAACTACAAATGAACTGTACAAATCATATGTACACTTTAACATTAACATAGCTTCCCCCGTGATGAAGCTTACACTTGCACTAAACACGCCACATGCAGCTTTCTGTACAATATCCAGTTACACCAGGCAAAGCGACAGCATCCAGCCTAGGTCAACCGAAAAAGGATCAAAAAATAAAGAAAACAAAGGAAGATGTTACCAATAGCAATAATCAGCCTTGGCACAAGAGATTGAAGTCAAGTGATTACAAAAATTACAGTGACCAGGACAATGATTGAAAATGGCAACAGAGTATTTAAGACAATAATTCAAGATAAAAGACTTGCAAAAAACAACATTCTAATAAGGATTGAGTGAGACAACCCAGTTGGCTCCTCAAAGACTAATGTTAAACAAAACAATAACAGACAAAATTTCAACATAAAAATACACATTATATCTCTAAGGAAAAGGATTCATTGGCATTGCGTACCAGAAAAGACAAACATCATGACTGGAAGAGAGTTACAGTTGCAATATAACCATTCTTCATCACCTGTTGACACCAGAATAGTAAGAATGGCACCAAAAACCAGAAGCAGATTTAAAAAAAAAAAAAAAAAAAACCTTTAGCAAGTGAACAAAATTGGCAAGTGAATTTATCCAAAAGCTCACCTCAAAGGCAATGTTCTGATAACCATATACAAAAGTGGAACCAAAAGGATTGCTTGTAGATCCCTGTGTTTGAATAGCTGCTCGACCACAATCCCCAAGGATCTCCTAATTTAGATGCAACCATAATTCACTCATGAAGGTCAAATAAAAACTAATCATGTTTGATGCTAAGACTGAAACTTACGTTGAGGGCATGAGCAAGTAATGAATCTAATTACATGAAAACACTGCTATAAGTGTGCATTACATGTGAATCAGAACGGTTTAGAAGACAGGTTAAACTGCAGAAGAAAGAGAGTAAGATCCTTGATTTCATTAAATTTTGATTGTAAACACACATAAAAATCCAGAGTTTCTTCAGAATGAATTAATAGGTGCAAGATACTCAATGCAATCAGTAGGTTGCAGTTTCCAACAAACAGATACAGCTATGTCTGTATGAAACTTTTTTTCATTTATGAGCATAATTAGAATGGGGGGGGGGGGGGGGGGCGCACTATAGCGGCTATAAAATTTTACCTTCACCTGGTCCCATTTTGTGCTTGGTGTAATACTCTGTTTGGAGTTGTCAACTTCATCAAAGGCCCACATGCGAGCAAGAATGAGAAAGAGTTTATTATTTTCTGCATTAACAACATCAACTAAAACCTTCAAAATCAGAAAACAAACTTACAGTCAGAACCTTCGATGACAAAATTGCACTTGATGTATGAATTAAAATCTGCATGACCAGGATAGTTTGTGTGCAAAACAAACTTTTTGATTCTATGAGTCTGCAAAAATAAAATAAGGTTATCTGCATACTTCCAGGCAGAAAGATAGTTGAACAGAGTAATGGCTAAAAGTCCTTCTGAACAGAGAAGGATATAAGTACCTGTCCATCAAACAAGATATCCAGACCACGAGTGAAGTAATTGTAAAAGTAGTCTCCACAAAGGGTTGTCCTCGGGTGAGGGTCAGAAGCAGAGTGAATGACCATTTGGTCAACCTGTACAGCTACCAAAATTAGTATGCATGCGCAGCGTGGTTAAGTGAATCGCACTGCTAAATAATAATGAGAAAAAAAAAGATGATAAAGGTCCATCATTTAGTGTCCTTTCAAATCATGCATGTACCCTGCCATGATTCAGCCTTATGTGTGCAGAAATTTTCCTATCTCCAACCCATGTAGTTGTAATCATGAAGTCTAGTTGAGAAGTTGGTCACTCGATCAAAGTCCTATTTTGTCTATTAAGCCACAAGGGTCCTATTTCTCTCCATCATACTAACATTACCAATAAAAGCTTTAATATTGCATTTCCAGGATAGACACTACCTGCTTTTGATGAATTCCACATGGACGACCTAATTCTGTCCATACATCCTGCATAGAAAAGGAAACCGTGAGAAACACACAGGATAAGTGATTTCAAGCACATATAATCCCACAAAAGAGGGCACACCCTGATGAAAATCTCTATTATTGTTCTACCCTACTATCTTGTGTAAGCCATGTATGGTATCATTGTCTTGATCATATCTCCTGGGCATATACCAGCATGAGGCAGCAAAACAAATGATCTTTTGCAGAGTATAATACTAGAGTACAGCAGCATCATACATCAAAATTTACCTGTGGTGATGCACCAAAAGGAATATGCTGCCCTCCAACAGAGAAATATAATTCTTCCCCAAGCTGCAGAGATAAACATTGCATAAGAAAAAATACGACGCAAACATCAAGAAAAATTGTTAACCTCTTAAAAGATAAGAAACCATGATGCTAATTCTCAAATCTACAAAGCATAGTCCTTCCTCTAGGGTTGATCCTTGTATGGTTGAGCACATGTGATTCCCACAAATCAATAATTGAACAGCTTAATAAAAGAAATGGAGGGGTCAAAGAAAGAAATCAAACCTTAACTAGCACCTCTTCCATATACGAGTTACCAGGAAGCAATGGAGGAGCAGAAGCCTTATGCATTAAAGACCCAACACCTACTTTTTTATCTGCAGAACCATCATATATAGAGACTCGACATGTAACTGGTGTAGTGCCGTCTGGAAACTCTAGTGGCAGTTCCGCTGTCAAAAAATGAAAACAAATCAAACTAATTAGAATATTGAAAAGCAGGATGAAACAACTATATATTACCTTGTCTAAATTGCAATACACTACCTTCTCTACCATGACAACAATCCGTATACTGGCTGGGAATCGGGAAAGCAAATGACAAACCCTGAGAAACCAACATAAAACAACCTGATCATCAAAGCCAAACAAGTTGCATAGGAAGAAATATCACCATAATTGCATTTTTCATGCACATACAGGGTAAAACAAAGTGTACACGCCTCTATCTTTGTCGTAAATCCCAGGAAATGTAGGTCCAAAAAGCGCATATACAGCAACAAAAGTAGCTAGATTTGATGGTCCCCTAAATATAAAAGTAATAATCAAAACACAATCTAAGAAACATAAACAAAATCATCAACAATTCATGTGAAAAAGATATAGCTTACCCAATAAGAGATGTAGCGTAGCGCATTTGAAGACGTTTCACATCAAAAACCTCAATCAATCGTAACCTCTAACATAGTCAAAATAAAAATAAAAATAAATGCATCAAAACAACTCAATTAACGGGAGAGAAAAAAATCAGAATTGAGGGAGAGAAAAGAAATGCATTACTTGTGACCACGGATCGAATCGAAGATGAAACCCATGATCAGGAAAGCTAATAACAATATCAAGTTTTAATGGCTCCTGCACATAACCTCAAAACATAATAAAAACCATAAATAACAAAACAATCGAAAAAACGTAAACTGAAATAAAACAACAAAATTCTCAAAACCGAGACCTCATCGAAGTACTTCACATGAACGACGTCGTATATGCTAGGTTGTTGTTCAATATGTGCAAATGCTTCACATATTGGCATCCCTAACAAAAAAAAAAGATAAAAAAAAAATCAATTCATAATCTCTCAATAACGGTGTCGTTTAACGGGGATTGATTACTTACCCAGAGAGAAAGGACCGATGCCGTTACCAGGGCGGAGATCGAGAATGATAACGCCCATAGCAGTGCCTTCACAGCGGCGCCGAGTTCGCTGTAGCTGGTGGTGATTGTGATGGTGGTGTAGCATGTTATTTGCTGGGGTGGGTGTTTTTGATTGGTCTGGTTTTATTTTTTTGCTTTGGATTGGAATTCCAGAAGTCCGTTACTTTCGCTAGATAGTTTGAATGCTTTTATACCTAATTTTTGTCTGCACGATTCGTTTTGTTTTTTCTATTATTTTCAGGTTGTTGTCGTTCAGTGTACGAAATGACAACAACATTGTTATTGTTTTGGTTTCTAACTTCAATCTTAACTGAACTGTGAAACTGAAAGGCGGGTCAGAGTCAATTTGTTTGGCAGTGATTCTCTTCTTTATGCTTTTTAAAATTCTTTTTGTTTTGAAGATACATAATTATGCTTTTTAATATTTTTAATTTACCGATTTAAAAAATCTAAAATAATATTTTAACAGACTTTTAGAAATATTATTTAAAAAATATTATGCCACACAATCTCAAACACATGCACCTATATACTTTTTAGTGCCTCTCAATGATATGCTATTATTAAATTCAACCTTGTCTAAATTCAACCTTGTCTAATAGTTCAATTTAATTATAAGCTAATTTGAAATTGGATTTCGAATTAAAGTGAATGGAAATTGATTTAATTAAATTTAATTGACTCAACAGATTAATTTATAACTTGATCGACTAGTCAAATCCTAATTTAATATTTTTTTTAAATAACATTTTAAAAAAATCAAAACAACAACATTTTATATTAATTTAAGTCAACACATGTTAATCCATCAAACATGACTCAACTCCAAGGTAGTCAAAATCGAGATTTTGACACGAATTGGAAAGGGTTCCGAAAAATCGGATCGTAAAATCGTAAGATCGTACCCGAATTTGTCCGTACAAAAATCGTAAAATCACAGAGCTAAAATCGTGTGAGAAGAAAAATCGTAAAATCGTATGTAAAATATTTCTGAATACAAAATAACATAATTATGGACATAAAACTTAATTAGTTTAGGTTCATACATGATGTAAAATAACTTCAAAACACATTACAAAATAATTATGTCCCTAAAAGTTCATAAGTTAAAAACTAACAAATTTAAAACAAATCTTCAACTGGCGTACAAGTAATTGTATATTTTTTTATGATTGTTGTATTTGAAATTAATTAATGTTATTTATTATCTTAAATTAATAGATTTTTTTTTAAATTATTTTTTATGCTAACTATTTTTTATGCTAATTATTATTATTATTATTATTATAACCCCTCCCCCGTATATATTATTATTATTATTATTATTATTATTATTATTAATATTATAAGTTTATAACCCCTCCCCCGTATATATTATTATTATTATTATTATTATTATTATTAATATTATAAGTTTATAACCCCTCCCCCGTATATATTATTATTATTATTAATTTATAACAAGTGAACCCCCCCCCCCCCCCCCCCCCCCCCCCGTAAAGTTAGTATAAAAGTAAAACTTTTACTAACCCTAAATGGCTAAATCTATTCTTCTTCACGCCGCCGCCCACCTCATCCATCATCTCCCTCAGGCCTCATCCATTTCTAAGCCTAAACTGCTTCAATTCTCCTCACATTCCCAAGACAAAATAGAAGCAACAAGTCTATCCTCTCCTTCTCTTGCCTAAGTTCTTTCTTCTGTTCTTGTTTCTTTGCTATGCTTGCTCTACAAATTCTTTGACGACTGCGAGGATTCCAGTTTACGGTTTTGTGAAAATTGAGATTTCTCAAATGCAAAATTGAAATTGAAGAAAGCCCTTCACCCCGTGTTGCGCACAGTAGAATATCATGAACTCGTAAAATCGGACCGATCCAGTCCGATTTTACGAGTCAACCCGATTTTGACCGAGTTTGACCGGTTTCAGTTTTTCTTCCGGTCCAACCAGGTTTGCTGAGCCAACTCGCAAACTCGTACGAGTTGACTCGCGAGTTTGACTATCATGCTCAACTCTTTAAACTACGTGATTGTTTGGTATTGAGATTGCGCATGAGGTTTGAGTGAAATCAATGTTAGGTCTATTTGGTTATATATGAACCACATGCTTTTGTAATGGGACCCACATAAAAATGAGTTTCAACCATATCTTGTAAAAAGCACTACAGTGTTGTTTTTCATGCTTTTCATCCGTTCTTGTCACTTCTCTATCAACAAAAAAAAATGATGAATTTCTTTTCAAAAAAACCCTAAAATTTGCGCCCTCGTCATTGTTAATAATTGTTTTTACAAACAGTGGATTTTATTTTGTTACTCTGATAGCACAAATTGTACTTGTTATCTTCGTTGCTCCTATTTTATTTTCTTTAATGTTTATTGTTTCTTCACATACAAAGAGTCAATTTGTGATCAAGGAGAGAACATGAATCAAGATGCTGTAAGATTTCGACCTCAATTTCATCTTTATCTCCTTTTGAAAGCTGATTCATGTTGTGATTCTTACTTTTGTTATTTCAGTTTTCTGACAATTGTAGTTTTGTGTTTTGTTTCCAAGAATGAATAAACACCAAATTTGTGATAGGAAAAGTCAAGGAATTAAGATCTTGTAACAACTTTTTAACCGTGAGTTTCATCCGCATCTCCTTTTAAATTGATCTTATTGATGCAGCAATATTTCCTCTTCTTATTTCAATCATTTGACAGTTGTGCATTGTGTGTTGTTTTTTCATTTGAATAAATTGCATATTTATAATGGGGAAAGTTAAGGAATCAAGATCTTTTAACAATATTTTTCACATGTTTTTTATCCTTATTTCAATTCTAGAAATTATATGTATTAACTTTAAATCTAACTTTTTTACGTGTTGCGTCATTAATTTAGTGTGCTTGTGATTAATTTTCATTGTTGGTAATTAACTTTAAGTTATTTGCTAACATAGACCTTTTTTTATTCAAGTTATCATCCATTGGATTATTAAAGATAATGTTGTTCAACGAAGACTAACATCTTTTCTCATTATATTGCCTCCTTGAGAATCTTTCATTTACAAACTTTTTTGGTCTACTCTCAATGTCCATTACATTGAAAATAATATTCAAAATACTATTGCATTTCAACTGATTGGATTTGTATGAGGCAGGAATATATAATGTAGAGTCATTTGCTATCGAGCTTAATCAATAAGTAGAAATACTTGTTGGACATTGCGGGTAAACTTTGTGTAAGCAGAAATGGCTGTGCAAAATTACATTAATAAGTAGCTAGGACTGAAACATGGAATAGTTTTTAAAAAAAAACTCAACCTGAACTATTGTACTTGTATACAACTTAAAAATTTTATTAACTACTACACTTGCCTCAAATTTTGTATTGTCTTAATTGTTTGCTTGATTGCTCTATTAATTACTTGTTTTTTTTGTAGATTCATGTGTGATAGGCAACTATACAAGTTTTATTAGTTTATTTACATCAGTTTTGTGTTCTCAAAAATATTGTGTTTAGTTGATTGCTTGGATTAATTAGTGAACTTTTGATTGGATGAATTAGTATTTTGTAGCAAACTAAAAGTTAAGTGTTGCTTTCTAATTTTGATTTTTGAGGTTTATGGAATTTAGTGTAACATGTTGTTCTAGAATTATTTAATTAGGTTGTTGTATACTTGATGAACTTTTGATTGTTTTTAAATATAAGTAGCCATTAATCATATGACTTGTGAAAATTTTATTGCAACTGACTATAAATAGTTTTGTATGAGTTTGTTGCGATGTTGTTATATATGGTGTCAATTTTTTGATTTGCAAAACTTACACTTAATAATAATCATGAAATTGATCTGTATGAATGTCATTAAAATTGAAGTTGTTTTCAATTTGCTACATACTAAAATATTTGTCAAAATTTAAGAGGAGAATTTTACAAAACATGTTAGTTTATTCATACAAAACGCAAGTTGAGATTGTAGTTGCATCTATGACACCGCATAACTATATTAAAAAGAGATTGCAAGATGATATTGCTTTTGTTGATATGATTTTAATCTCAATTTTATCCCAGATGAGTTTTTACTGGATATTATAGCTCGCATAGATAATCAAGGATTACAGAGGCCTTCTCGTATGGATTTTATACATGATGCGATTGCAAATAGTTTGATTGAACAATAGCAAACAAATCTTGTAAGGATTATTAATGTTCATATGTAATAATAATAATTATAAATTTATAGTATTTTGAAAGTGATTTGTAACACACACACACATGTATATATATTTTGCATTTGTGTCCTTCTAAGTCATTTTACAACCAAACCTTACTGTCAAAAGTAGATTAACCAAAAACATGATATTTATTTTTATTCAACCTCAATTTCAAATACAGTTTTAACCAAACAATTAACTTTATTAAACAAAAATCAATAAAAGTAATTTTTTTGAATTTTTTTTCAAAACACAACCATACAAGTAACCACAATACGAAACACACCTAAAGTCATATGTCGTGCCAAGTTTAATAACTTTGCATATAAAATGTCAGTCAAGGTTCGATATATTTCTTGACAAAAAAAAATTACTTTTCCATAATCTATTATCTTGAATTTAAATTTAAGAGGAATCTACAAGAAAATATAAAAATTCATTATGAATAAAAACAATAGAGTAGCATAAAAAATATTGATCTGTATATCTCATTATAAAAATTACTTTTGACTTGTGTTTTTTAAGTTAATTTATTTTTAAATTTCAATTAAAATCATGATTGTTGAATTAATATTTTGAAACGTGTCGTTTTTGGTTTATATACACACACAATACAATTTCAAAACAGTACACATGAACACTTCAAAACAAAAACATTGCATATTAATTAAAAATAATATTACTAAAAATAAATTCAGCAACCTTATTATTTATGGACATTAAAAGTTTTTGAGTTTTTTTCTTCTTAATCGTGGTTACCGCGGAACATTTTTATATTGTCTTGTTTTGTCTTCAATAATTTCAGATGTATTGTCGTATTTTAGTCCAGTTTATTTTGTATTCTTTTTAAGGTTCTTGCTTTTGCCTTTCCTCTCGGGTCTTTATCAATGAAAATCTTACGCAAATTACCAATTAACCAGTCTTCAGATCCCTTATCTAAAAATAAAGTATAAAATAGTATGTTTTTTAGGCTACTTAATGTAATATATAAGCTTGTTTCATTCTCTACATTTAGATAATCCTCCTGATTGGCTTCGGATACTTAGATATAGAAATCTTACTCTTTTTTAGCTAAATGATTTTTTTATCAAGAAAATTATTATTGACAAATTTAAATATAATTAGCATCTTAATTAAAAATAAAAAATTACTATTTTAATTTCATGGTGTTTAAGCTCGAGTCATCAATTTCTTGACGTAGATAGAGAATATTCAGATACTTAAATTAATAAAAGGAGAAAAATAATGAAAAATGCATGGGAGTTTTTACAGAGAAAGTTTCACGCATCAAGATGACTAGCGGTCCTTCAATGTTTATAGACTCAGGAAGGAGGAGTAGGGTTGTCTGTCACCTAATAATATGGTAAGAGAAATCATGGCAACCCACGACTTTAATTTTTTGATAAGTGTATATACCAATAATTGCATTTTATGAGTTCAAATGACTACGTAAAATTCTGGTTAAAATTTATTTTTTAATAAATATATTTTATGAGCTCAAATAAATAAGTAAAATCTTAATTATTCTAAACTCTTATAAATATAATATATTCTGACTCAAATTTCAGATCTGCAAATCATAAAATCTCTGATATAAATAAAATTAAAATGCCCTGGTAGCATAAAATATTTGTAGACTCACAATTAACTAATAATACAACTTGTAAAGCGATAATATTTTAAAAACTATCTACCATGCTGATAACTTGAACGGGAGTTACGACGACGTCCACGACGTCGTACTAACATCTTAAGGAGCGTGTCATGAACATTAGAGGTAAAAATATAATTTGAAATCTAATAATTACTCACACAATCCAAATTAAATGGTGAGTAATTTTTAAATATGATAAATAATAAATAGAGTATGAATATTGTCATATCCTATATAAAATCAATCTAAACCTATTCTAAAAAAATATTTATATTATATTACATATATATATTTGTCGAATATTTAGATTTTTAAATACAATATATTATATACATACCTTAATACTAACGTAAAACACACATGTGTATCTATATAAATATATATATATATATATATATATATATTGATTATTTATTTATTTATTTATTTATCAATAAATAATAATGGATATTCATCGAATAGCCAAAAATCAATAAAATAAATAGTTTATAAATACATAAAAAAATTATCCAATAAATATAATATAAATATCAAGAAATATAATATATACTATTCATTATCATCCTAGTTGACATATTAATTTATGAATATAATATAAATATCAAGAAATATAATATAAATATCAAGAAATATAATATATACTATTCATTATCATCCTAGTTGACATATTAATTTATGAATTTTACAAATTGCAACAGTCACATATCAGCAGCTTTAATGGGTATGGTCTCAATAAGTCATTAAAGAAGATTTGTTTCGTAATATGGTTGGAAATGTTTTTAAAAAAATATTTTTTTTTTATTTTTTTTTTAATTTTTTTTTTATGTTTTTATATAATTTTCTTCCCTTCTTTATCATGTATTGATTTTCTTTCTTAAGAACCAAAAACCGAGAGTTTTTATTTTATCACTTTACTATCCATATGCACTATCTTCGCAACAATCAATGGCATCACCAAACTGTTTTTTTTTTTTTTTTTTACATGGCATGGAAATTACAATGTAAAATAAAATAGTTAAAATAGATAGTAAAATCACAATAAATTTTAGATTAATTGTAAGAACTCAACAATTAGTGAATAATATCGAACTTATCAACTCATTTTTTTTTTAAAAAGAATAGAAATTGTCAATTATATTTTCAAACATAAAAATATGCTTCATTGTTTGGTTTTCAATAGCCTAACTCTTGAGCAATAATGAGATGTTCTTATATGAACTAAGAAATATTAGAAATAAAGATTTAATTTCTATGTAACCAAACAGTAGTAAGAAGAAGTTTTAAAAATAAAAATTAAGTTACTATCTAATCATGATTCTATGATAATTGGTTTAACAAAGTTTGTGTTGGTCTGATTGTATTTAGTATTTTTTTTAAATTAAGTTACTATCTAATCATGATTCTATGATAATTGGTTTAACAAAGTTTGTGTTGGTCTGATTGTATTTAGTTTTTTTTTTAAAAACAATATATAATAAAAACAATGACCCCTTATTAACACTCTTTATCTCTCTTCCTTCATATGTCATATGGGTTTTAATATTTTTCTTGTCTTTCAAGGAATCCTAATTTAATGTACATTTCGGGCCTGTTTGTTTTGGCGGTACAACTGTCGTTTGCTCAAAATTCAATTTTTTTTTCATTTTAAATAAAATTTTTTTGGTGTTTTTAAATCATTTTGATGTGCTGATGTCAAAAATAATTTTTAAAAAATAAAAAATATTATTTTGGTGTATTTCTAAATAAAAAATATTTTCAAAAACAACCGCAACCGCCCTTCCAATCATGCCCTTCATATACTTGACTCGCACTTCATTGCAGATTATATATATTTTTGTCCAGTACATTTAACATGATTTTTTGACAAAAAATTGAGTTCATAGAGAGAGAATTGCAGACATTTCATAGTATTTGAATATTTCACTCAAAATGTTATCCGCATTTTTGTAATAAAAAAAGTTTATATGAATTAAGGTAAAAAAGATGTCTCCGTTCAGACAAACAATAATAAAAAAACATAACGTCTCCGCGATCCAAAAAGTTAAAAAATAAAAAGGGAAATAAAAAGTTTGGGTCAGATATTTAGCATTCTGAAAACAAAAATGTCCAAAAAGGATGGGCCCCTCACCTGCCAACCCATCTTCAACCCCTTTTCTCGGTACTTACCACTGCCGCCTCTTCCCACGTGGTGCTCGCTCACGAGTCACAACCCCCCCCCCCCCCCCCCAACAGTCCAAAAGAAGAATCAAAGTGCCGCGTTTGACGCCTCTTTCAATGGTCATATCCCCTCTCTCTCTCTCTCTCTCTCTCTCTCTCTCTCTCTCTCCCTCCCTCCCTCTCTCCCAGCTGGTTTTTTTGCCGGAGCTATACTCATGGATACAGACAGACACCTACGATAACCTCAGCATGTTTTTCTAGTCTCATTAAGAACATATATTATTTTTTTCAACGTTATTTATTTTCATGGATCAGATAAAATAGAGCATTTAAAAATTAGACTGTAATTTATAGAATGCATAATCTGTGCTCATATTATTGACTTTAATAATGTCATGACTTGTGGTGTCCTTTGTTACACCAATCCCATCGCGGTGCTTCATATAATAATTAGTTTTGAGCTATCACGTAAGTGAGTAGATCAGAGAAAATAAAATAATAATTGTCTTTGAATTATAGCAGGGTTTTTTATTTTTAAATCATATTTTAAGATGATTTTAACATATTAATAAAGAATAAAAATATTTTAATATTCTTTTTAGCTCAAACCACTTTAAAAAAGCCGCTTTGGAACATAATAGTAATTACGAACTTACTGCCTCTCTCTCTCTCTCTCCCCTCATGTCGATATGCATAAAAAAAAGAAACAAAAAAAAAAAGAGAGGAAAGGAAATGCCTTGTCACATCTCCACCAAAGTCTATTCTCATGTGCTCCCACTAGTTTTAGAGACCACCCTCTCTTCTCCTCCCCCAACCCCTCCAAAAATCCCAAGAACAAAACCTAGGGTTTTCATCTTTCTGCTGCTGACCAACACAATAACTAATTTCTCGCAATTCAATTAATTCAGCACATGCAACAACAGCAAGAAGACTACAGACCTGATGGGACCGGAGAAGATGCGCCTAATCTTTTTGACAATTCTTTGCCAATTTCTGATCCTATGAGCATCGATCAATGCGAAACCATTCCACAAATGGATAATTCACAGCTCCTTGGAGCTCCAGTCACCGCTGTCACTTCCGACGTGGACTTGTCTAAGAGAGAATCAGTACAAACTGTGCGCGTCGTAGAGGTTACAAATGACTCGAAAATGGCGGAAACCATTACGGGCAAGCGAAAGCGAGGCCGCCCGCCTAAAATCCAAGGGAAATTAGGCCCGCCTGCTTTCTCTGCCCAGAGGAAGATGAAAGATGAAGAAGATGTTTGTTTTATTTGTTTTGATGGTGGCAGTCTTGTTCTTTGTGATCGCCGGTGAGCTTGCTGATTTTGAATTTCTCTTTTATGGTGTTACCACACAAAATTATAACTTGAAGTTTTGGTTGAGAAAGGAGGACAGCGTTTGGTTTCGATTAAATGTTTTCTATTTTGTTTTAAATGAGGGGATAAAAATTGAAAGTTAATGAGGTTTGGGACTAAATGTTGGTTTAGTTTTTTTTTTTTATCTTGTGGGTTTGGTGTAGCGATTGACTTGGTTTAACTGTTTCCCGTTGATATGTAGGGGTTGTCCGAAGGCATACCATCCGGCGTGTATCAAAAGGGACGAGGCATTTTTTCGATCGAAGGCTAAATGGAACTGTGGTATGTTTTAGTAAATGTAGCAAGTCTCTTGGAATATACGTCGCTTGTTTTTGAAAGTTTGTTCCTGTGTTGGCATTAATTTATGAATTTCAATAATATCGAAGTGAAACGTACGAGGCAATGTGTTTGGGCGTTTTAATTGGACGGGATAAGGTTTTAGTACAAAATGTATGGAATGTTGCATGTGCATGCATTGGGCGGGGGACTTTATTGGCAGGAATGGTGTTTTAGTTCCAAAGTAAGAATTTCGGTTTGCCTGCACGGGAAACATATCATTGTAGTACGTCACAGCTCAGCCTCAACAATCACTAAAATTGTTTGTTAATGAATGGGAATGCTGATTTTCTGTTGCAGTTGTATAGTAATAAACGGGTTGATAGTTTATATATGCATTCACATTCCATATTTGATCAGATTCTTGTTTTTTTCTAAAGTGGTCACGGTTCATTAAACATGTTGATTGATGCCTGATGCATGCAATGTTTATCTGCATGCATGTATTTTCTATAGTACAAATGGTTAATAAACATGTCAATCCATGTCATCGCAATTCCATATGTGCTTGGATTCTGTTTCTGTAGAGCAGTCATGGTTAGTGAACGTGTCAGTCGATGTCATATGAATAACGATATCACTTATCTTCTTATATTAGTCATGATCGCAATCCATCTTGTACATTGTTACCATCTCTGATTTCCACTGTTAACCTAGTTCCACCAATCTTAGCGCCTTATCATTTTTCTCATGCTTTTATTATGGCATATTTCAGGGTGGCATATTTGCAGCAGTTGTCAGAAGGCTTCACATTATATGTGCTACACATGTACATACTCTTTGTGCAAAGGATGTACTAAAGATGCTGATTATTTATGTGTCAGAGGGAATAAAGGATTGTGTGGTACATGCATGAGAACTATAATGCTGATTGAAAATATTGCGACAGGAAATCAGGAGATGGTATGTTAGTTGCTAAATTCTGTATCTTATTCTAGTTTAGCTAGCTTTCTTGTCTTAATTGCATTGTGAAAGAACAATAATGATAAGATTATATGAACTCCAGTGTCTTTTGGCACCTCACTATGCTTTGTTTTGGGTTTATACTGTTTCCTTTGTCTAGCATGCATATTGTTAATGTCATTAGTTCATGTTTACATTCTGCTGCAAAACTGTAAATGAAATTTCTTTACTCACTTAAAATGAGCAATGGATCTTGGAAGAATTCAACTTTGAACAGCACAACTCCTATTTTTCTCATGTGTTGTCACAGTTTGGCTGTTCAAGTCCTTTGGGCAGGGAGAGACATGGTCTGTAGTTAATATTTTTTTTTCTTTTTGCCATCTGATTCTGTCAATTTCTCATTTTTTCTCGTGTAATACCTATGCAGGTTCAAGTGGATTTTGATGACACAACTAGCTGGGAGTATCTCTTCAAGGTCTACTGGATTTACTTAAAAGCAAAGCTATCTTTAACAGTTGATGAGCTAACGAAAGCTAAAAACCCTTGGAAAGGAGATGAGCTACCTAAAACTAAAAATTCCTGGATTGGAGCTCGTGCGATGGCTCATATGCAGGAGCCATCAGGTGAATTTTGGTACAGTAATAATAATAAAGGCTCCTTTTCAGGCAGCTACTGCGGAAATGTGGAAGCAATTCATGCTAAGAGAAGAACAATGGACCAAACAAAGCTGCACCCTGAGGAGAACTCTCTGTTTATGGAAAAATCACGCGTTGATCAAGTCACGCATCTGCCTGAAGGCACTTTGTGGGCAACAAAGGGGCTCTTGGAGTTTGTTTCACACATGAAAAATGGGGATATGTCTGCGCTTTCTCAGTTCGATGTACAGAGTCTTCTGCTAGAATATGTAAAACGAAACAATCTTTGTGATCCTCACCAGAAAAGTCAGATTGTTTGTGATTCAAGGCTTATAAAGCTCTTTGGAAAAGAACGTGTAGGTCATTTTGAAATGCTGAAGCTTCTTGAATACCACTTTCTTGTACCAGCAAATGATGGAAATGCTGCAATGAGAATTTCTGATGCTGTTGGTGGCCAGGTTGAGGCTGTCAGAAATAGTGACAGTCAACTAATGTCAGGTAGTGATCGAAGGTATAAGACACGTAAGAGGACAGATGAGAGAGGACCACATATTAATTCTAATCCAGAGGAATATGCAGCAATTGATGTTCACAATATTAGCTTGCTCTACTTAAAGCGTAGTGTGATGGAGAACTTAATGGATGATGCTGGACAATTTCATGAAAAGGTTGTTGGATCTTTTGTGAGAATCAGGACTTCTGGTGGTGATCAAAAGGAAGATTTGCATAGGCTTGTCCAAGTTGTAGGTATTATTCATATCACTAGTGCCACCAAATTATCTATCAAGAGGAGGAAAAAGAAATGGTTTAATATTTTTATTCCAACACTGTTCTTAAATATATGCTTGACAAATTAGCAAGTCACTGATGATTCCTTCTGCAGGTACCAATAAGGTTGCTGAATCATATAAATCCGGCACAAGAACAACTAATATCATGCTTGAAATATTAAATTTAGATAAGAAGGAGGTCATATCAATTGATGGGATTTCAAACCAGGAGTTCTCAGAGGTGAGGTCACACACCACCCCCAATACATGTTTCCTTTTCTAGTTCTGGACACTCTTCTCTTTTCTTTACTGCTTACAGTTTGTACAGTTTTTCTTAAACCATTTCAAGTATTTTCTTGATGTGCAATGCTCGATGATGAAATTGTTATACAGAATCTTGTGGATGTATCAATATTAATTTCAACATTGGAATTTTGAATGAACATAACTAAGGGTGTCTTTAGGGTTATGTAAAGGTGTGCTTTTTGAAACATGGTATAGATTGCTTTGGGGAATAACAAAGTGTGAGGGGACTGCTGATGCAGGAAAGCTTTTGAACTTAGGTTTAGGCCTACATGAATTACTGTAGGTGTGATTTGATCTTTTGATGGTTAATTGCTGTGGAATTGGTTGAATATGAATGTGGGAATTACTGTAGGTGTGATTTGATCTTTTGATGGTTTATTGCTGTGGAATTGGTTGAGTAATGAACGTGGGGATGGTTAAAGGGATAGAGATGATTGCTTAAAGGCTTGAATAATGAAGTTTCATTGCTGGAATTTCGGAGTAAGATGAAAGGAAGATTTTTGTGAATCACATCTGAGAGGAGGAAAGCTTAAGCATCCAATCTAGGGCCTTAGGAGTTACACCTAAGAATGATGTAATCACAAAATTATAAAGCAGTATTGCTGGAAATTTCTTTGAAATTACTGAATTGATAATTAAAGACCACTTAACTAATTTTTAGAGTTGTAGTACTCCTAGTCCTGTAAAAATCTAAAACTCCTAGCATGAAAACATAATTAATTCTTAGACTAGGAAAAGTCTCAATAAACTTAATTATTTTAGGACTATTAAGGTACCAAATATAAAATGAAACCCAATTTTCTAAATTTCCAGCTAACCTGGAAATTTTGAAATATTTCAGCAGATTTTAGAATATAGAAATGCCCCTGAATTCTAGAACCCGATAAAATACACAAGGACCAATCATTTCCTGGTTGCTGCAGCAACTTCTCTTCAAGTATTGATGAATGTGTGAAAGCCTAGTTTCATGCTTTTGTTCCCTGGATTATCATGCAATCTGTGAGGAATGGTTTCTTTCTTATCCTTACCTATCATAAATGTGAGGTTCTTTCTGATGTTTACCTGACTTCATAATAGCAGGTGCATCATTTACATTCCTCTTTTGATTTTGAATGACACAGTAATAATGTAGTCTATACTTCAAAATTACAGTTTAATCAGACAAATGTTTATATCAATTCCATAGGAATCAATACAAAAAGGCAAACCCCTCACACCAGATTTGGCTTGGTTACTGATAGAGTGAGTAGATCTGCCATTTCTCGAAACCTCGTTTCTGATTCAAAATCATGGTGTAATGTGTACCCCCAGCCGGCATTAAAAGCCAGTTTAATCCAACACACACACTTACATATCAGTTGATAAAGTGTGTTTTTGTAATTGAGTTCTGGAAACCATGGTCTGAAACAATATTTGTGTTACTTTTCCTGTAATTCTAAAAGCTTGATTGGAAAAGGTAACCAAACAACCCAAACATGCCTTTTTTGGCTTTAGACCTGCTTTTGTTAACCCTACCACAAACAGTCACTTCAAGGATTTACAAGGTGAATCTGTTTTTGTGAAAGAAATGTACGTTTCCCTTCATTTTTGATTTGTTAACTGTTTCCAGGATGAATGCAATCGTTTAAGTCAAAGTATAAAATGTGGGCATATCAAACGGTTGACAGTGGTAAGTGTTTCTGTCATGTTCACTTCTATATTTCAGCTTAAATATGACTCCTTTGTCACAAGGTACTTTTCGGGTTATAGGGTGAGATACAGAAGAGAGCAATGGCGATTCAGGATGTCAAAGTTCACGATGTAAGTTTTGTCCTGATATTTATGTGTATACATGTAACCCAAATTGAAGTGATAGATGTCATGTTTTGTACAGCGGTATCATGGTTTCACTTTTGCTTTTCTTTAAATTATCAAGTGCAATTACTGATCCTGATTTTCTCTTGTATGTGGTCATACTCTTTTGATCCAGCATCTGGAAGCGGACATATTAAGGCTTAATCATCTTCGTGACCAAGCTAGTGAAAAGGGGCATAGGAAAGAATATCCTTGCTGTATGAAATTATGTTCTTTTTTTGGTTCTGTTTTTTACCATGTTTAATCATGTTTGCTCAGCTTATTTACTGGTTTTCATCAACCATGTTCTTCCTGGATGATACATGTTAGAGAACAAAATAAAGTATATCTTGGGGCCTCAATTAATAGCTTAAACTTTTAGGTGAGATGGTTTCTTGACAATACATATGAAAATTTACTCTTACCAAAAAAATTCTGCATTTATTTTGTGGATGATAAGAAAATAATAAAATTGCAACTACGGCGAGGGTGATGAGCTGGATTGGTGGTCATATACTTGATGTCAAGGTGGTGGTACAACAAATAATTCATCACATGTTCCTATAAATTCAGCAGCCTTGTCCTTTCCTCCGACTCTCTCTCTCTCTTGCAAGCTCATCCATCTCTACGTCTTATTTTTTGCTTGTCTTGTCATGAAGTTTATTACTTGTTGATTTCTTGGCCTGCTTGTTTGATATGAACGGGAATTTCAGTTGTTTTTGCATGACAATAACCAAAGCCTTCCCTGCTTATCATTTTTTC
Source organism: Salix caprea (assembly GCA_964035475.1). NCBI lineage: Eukaryota > Viridiplantae > Streptophyta > Magnoliopsida > Malpighiales > Salicaceae > Salix > Salix caprea. The sequence goes on along the minus strand of OZ037750.1, from coordinate 11,774,756 downwards.
CCCTTGGCAATCAAACAGAGAACATAATAACAATAGAAACCGACCGAGAGCATTGCAGAAGGTTTCAATTAGCATATTAACATTAGCAACTGAGAGTGTTAATGTTTCATTTGATTTGTACCATTTTCTTGATATAACACAGTTCCTTAACTATGTTGCACGCTTAGAGAATGTGTGGAGAAATTAGAGATTCTTAAGTCACCTGAAGAACATCAGCGGAGGCTGCTTGAGATTCCCTATGTTCATACTGATCCAAATATCAACTCAAGTTATGAATCTGAAGAAGATGCTGGAGTTTCGCACAAGAAGAAACAAGGTTCCTACTATGACTTCTTGGTGTTTATAATTTGTGATTGGCAGTTATGTTTGAAGTTGTCCATGTAGGGAGTTAATTTGGTGATAACCTTACTGGCTTTTTTGCAGGTGACTGTGCAAGAACAAGAAATGCTAGTGCTGGTAGAAATGGAGCAGAACTCAACTCTAGTGACAGAGGAAACAGTTCACAGAATTCAGCATTCAGTACTGAACAGAGTGGAGATATATGCACAACATTTTATATGGATAGAGAAGGCACTACCCTGGTTCATGAGAGAGTGAGTGGGTCAATACAGAGTCAAGGTGGAGAACAAATTGAGCTGAATAGGCAGAATACATCAAAGAACTGGGCAGCTTCTACTGGTTTGATGACTGGTGATTGGAATAGTGAAGCAGCTGTACAATGTGGATCGTATCCTGGGGTTGCATCACCAAATATACCACCACCTCTTTCTTCAGGAAGAGATCAATTGGTTGATAATGAGACAGACACACTATGGCACTATCAGGATCCAACTGGAAAAACTCAAGGGCCATTTGCTATGGCCCAACTATGCAAATGGAGTACAAGTGGGCTTTTCCCTCATGATTTGAGAGTGTGGAAGATAAATGAGAAACCAGATGACTCTATTCTTTTGACCAATGCATTGGTTGGGCGATTCCATAAAGAAGAGCCAGCATTGTCTCTTAACCGCTCCTTACTGGCTCAAGAAGCAATAGTTGCTTCTGATAAAGATGAAATGCATGAATTTGGTATGAATCAGAGTACTGATGCAGTTCAGTTGGACAATAAAAATATAAATAACTGGAAGTCAGTGCAAAACAATGCAAGTGTCAATTGTAATGATGATAATGAGCTTCCAGGAAGCAATGCATGGGATGCCCATTCTTCAAGGTGGACTACAGCTATGAACACCATTCTTAACAATGGACAGGCTCAACTTGCTCTACAACTTTTGGAATTGTCCAAGGGTTGCAAGGCGTCATCTAATCAATCCAATGTGTGTAATTCACTTTCCTTGCTTCCGTCTTCTGGGAAGCTTGGTGAAACCCCATTGCTTCAGGTAGAGGAAGAACACAAGGATGAAAAACAGATTTATGTTCCGAGTGGTGTAAATGGGAATTCACTCAAAACCCCTGAAGGTAAAAATAATATTGGCAAAAGTGATGATAAACAGGCTGACAGTGAGAGTTATTCAAACCAGTCTTCTGGACAGAACTGGAGACCACCTGCAAAAAGTTCAAGTGGATGGGATTCCAACTCTGCTTTTGTTTCTGGGACGAAGTCTGTTGAAACATCTCAGAAGAATGAGGAAATGGAGTTCTTTGATTTGCCCGGTCCAACACCGGAGCAACAACTTGGGGATTTGAAAGGACAGGCTGTTGAAAACAACCACACTACTTCAAAGCTTCCTGTTCAAGATTCAGGACCTTGCTGGAGTACTGCTTCCAGTTTAGTGGTTGGTGGAGCACAGCTAGTTGGAGTAGCCGGTGAATGGGGTGGCTATTCGCCTGCGCCTGTTAAACCTGTTGAAGAATGGGACTCCAATCATGTGTCCACCTCTTCACTGAAACCTACAGATGGAGGCAGTGATCATGCTGCCACACTGACTCCAGATAGTGGTCAATTGACACACACTCCCCCCACCCATCCAGTGATTGATGCACCTAATTGGCAGCCCATCAATCCTGAAACCACTGAGTTCTGCTCTTTAGTAGATGAATCTGTTTCAGACCTATTGGCAGAAGTTGAAGCGATGGAGTCTCTTGGTGGTTTGCCTTCCCCTACTTCAAAATTGCGCTCTGCTGAGGAATTGACACAAGGTTATGATGATGATTGCTTTAGTCCTGTTGAGGAGTATAGCCCAGCACCTGATCCAGGCAAAAGTGATGCGTTCAGCTCCACTGCTGATATACAAATTCCTTCTCAGTTGACTGTAGTGAGTGGAGCACTGCTGTCATGTCACATGCCTTCTCAACCTACTGTAATAGATAAACCACTTGGTGTATCTCTAATGCCTTCTCAGTTGACTGTAGCCAGTGAATCACTTCAGATATCTTGCACGCCTTCTCAGTCCACTATTACAGATGAACCACTAGAGAAATCTCAAAGGCCATCTCAATCGACTTTGGCAGATGAACCACTTGGTTTATCACAGACTGATGTTCCGAATCCTGAAAAGAGCTTCTGTAAACATTCTTCTACAAGTCCTGAAGTGGAAGGTAATATGAAGCCAAAAGACGTTTCAGTTAACCAACCGGAAAGAGGTTCAGAAATACAGCCTCCAGCGTCACCAGCCGGTAACCAGAGAGAATCAGGTTCAGATATCCAACCTACTAATAACCAGAGAGAATCAGGTTCAGATATCCAACCTACTAATAACCAGAGAGAATCAGGTTCAGATATCCAACCTACTACTCCATCAACGGTTAGTGATTTGGAAGCAGGTCCCGATGTTCAACAACCTCCACCATCCAACAAAGATGCTGGTCAGGAAACAGTAAAGGCAAGAGTAGCACAAGGACATACGGACATGGTTTGGGGAAATGGTAATGGCACAACTCAGCAACATGCTAGGACAAATGCAGCCAATTCCACAGGCAACTCAGGCAGTCGAGGAAGCCAACCAAGGTATGGTGGGGACAGATTTTCTGGTCCAAGAGACCACCGTAATCATTTCCAAAGCAGAGAGAGAGATTCAGGTTTTGGTAGGGGTAGGTCTTCATGGAACAAGCAGCCATTATATGTTGCAAATGGAGCTAGCACATATAGACCCCCGCCCAAAGGGCTGCGAGTTTGTAAATTTTATGAAAATGGATACTGCAAGAAGGGAGCATCATGTAGTTATTGGCACCCATGATATTTTGGTTCCACACCTCCACTTTTCCATAGGTAATTGCGTAATTCTGTAATCACAATTTGTATCAGCGACCCTGCCCCCCTGTCATTGTCCTAATTTAACTTGTACTTCAAGTATTCAGCTGGCATAAATGCATATTTGTTCTTTAAATAATCCAGCTTGGAGCTGCATGTTCAACGGACTCGTAATTCTCTCGTTTCTATGATTATCTAGGGCACTGTTAGAACTCGAAATCATGATATAATATTTTCTTTGCTAAGCTCACTATTTGCATCCTCATATATATATATATATGTGTGTGTGTGTGTGTGTCTTATTTAATATCAATTAAGGGCCTGTTTGGTATTGCGGTTGCTGTTGCTGTTGTGGTTGAGGTTGAAAAAAATCAGTTTAAAAAAAAGCGTTTTTTCTGCGGTTCAAAATAAGCAGTGAGTGTTTGGTTAAAAACAGTGGTTGAGTCTGCGGTTGAAAAAAGCAGTTTTGTATGTTTGGTTACCAAGTTTTGCATGTAGCTTTTTACATATACACACATATTTTTAGAACTCTCTCTGTATATATATTTTGTATTAATAATCGTGATGGTATTTAGAAGTAACGAAGTCACGCGTCATTATTTGTCATCAGAACAGATCTTTATCTACATATATATTTTTTTTTTTAATTATTTTTTTTTAAAAAAAATGGAATGGGCTTGTCCCAAATTAAATGGCCCGGCCCAACCAAGTTGGGTCAAAAGGGCCCAACTCTGCTGGACTAGGGATGGGCCAAGAGCAGGCCCAGCACAGCCCAGCCCAATAGTGCAAATAAAAACATGCAATGGTAAAACGGTGCGTTGCACCCTTCGTTCTTCTGATGAAATATTTGGCCATGTTACTGTTCACGTGAACAGTAACATGGTCGACTTTGACAAGAGGGTGAACGACTGATACCGACGAGTAGAGGAGACCAAGGTGGTTCTTCCTGTGGTGGTGGCGTCGAAAATGGTGTTGTGTGGTGGCCGGTATGAGCTTTGGAAGGTGGCACCTGGTGCTGTTGCCGCTGGTCCTCTGTACACGACGGGGGATTGCTGCAGCTTCTAGAGGTCACGGAGGAGCTTGTGGCATGGAGGAGAAGATAACGGTGATGAGGGGGATGATGGTAGTGCCGAGAGCTGGTTGTGACGGTGGAGAGAGAGGGCAGCGACGGTGCTGTAGAGAGAGAGAGAGATCGTCGACTGTTAAATGCTTGTTAACAGAGAGGGCAGCGACGATGACTGTTACTATATATTACAATCTCTGTTTGTTCCCTTAATTTATGCATGGTTTGTTTGAAGGAGATAAAAAATAGAGAGACAGTTTGATGGGTTGAAAAAAGTTGAAAAAGAGATGGGTTGAAAAAACCTGCTGCACAAAAACCACGGGTAGAAACGCAAAATTGGTGGGGCCTAGTCATTGTTCATGCGGTTTAAATTCACAATTGTACATTACCAAACACTGAGTGCCCGGCTTTTTTTGAAACGTGGGCTGTGCCACACAACCAAACGGGCACTAAGTTAATACAAAAACTATTGACCATTACTAAGTTAATACAAAAACTATTGACCATTTCTAGTTGTTCGTAGCTATACACCTAAGCATGTATTTTCAATCATCGATTAAACTATCCTTATTAACATAAATCCAATTATAGATAATTTCATAATCATATTATATTATATCATATAGTTAAAAAATCCATGGATTTTCCATTAAATCAAGGTGACAAAATTTCATAAATATTTTAGCAAGAATTAATTATTTGAGAAAAAAAACTTCAATAACAACGCGTGATCCCTTTTTTTTTGTTTGTTTTTTTTACCATCAAAGGAAAAATCGAAGATTTCAAAGGCCATTAAGTTGGGTTGGTTTGGTGACTGAGGTATGCTTTCTTCTTAATTTTATAGATTTATAGATTTAACCCTTGTAGATAATTTCAAGAAAGTTTATTAAATTTTACTGAATATATTAATTTAATTTAATATGAGGAAACGTTGAAAATATTTTATTAATGAAAAATATTTGTTAGATTGTAGTGATGATAACATTTATTTTTTATGGTGGTTGAAATAATTGAGTAATATTACAAGTAAATTCTCACTTCTAAAATATTTTATTAATTCTCACGAGTTAAATAAACTAGATTTAAAGATTATTACAAAAATATTTTATAAAAAACACTTCGTGAAATTAAATATAAAAAAAATCTACAAAACATTTTCATATAAAATATTTTTGAAATGATAATGGGAAACGATGGGAAGAATGATTGAGATGATATAAAGGGGTCTAATTCCTTCAATTTCTCAACCCCGCTCTATTAAAGGAGCAAATAAGAGAGAGAACAGAAAAAAGAAACAAGACAAAGAAGAGAGACAGGCATCGGCATGGAAAGTAGTAAACGAGAAGGGGGGGAAGAAGAGAAAAGGCAAAGTGAGAAACAAATCCAAAATGAAGGAGGAGGAGGTTCTAATTTGAAAGGGAAATCATGCAAAGGGTATCTTTATTATTCTTCAACTCTCAAATCAAACGGCATCAATCCTCGCTGTATTGGAATTCCTCGTTCTCTCCCTCGAAGTTAGTATTTTCATTTACAGTTACCATTCTTTATTTAAGTTTGTTTTATCTTTTATCGACTTGTTGGAGTTTCAATGGTTTCTTTTTTATTGAATCTGTGAATTATCGAGGGAAGGGATTGTTAGGTGTGGTTTTTGGTTTCTTGAAAAGAATGAGAGAAAAGGGAAAGTGGGTATTTTTTGGAAGCCTTATAGGAATCAAATTTGGGTTTTAATTTTATTTCTTGGTGTTAAGAGAAGTGTGAGTGGTTTTTAAAATTTGAGAGGTTTGATGGGTGTCTTTCTCTCCTTGAGTTTGAAGAAACTAGGTGATTGCAACTCTTGATTATGGCATAAAGTTGAACAAGAAAAATGCTCATATTATATATAATTTTTTGAAAGATTTTTATTACTTGAATGAATAAGGGTTAGGAATAGCAATGCACTTTTTCTTGATCATTTGAGTGTAAAAATTGATTTGGTTGTAGCCGGGCAAGTCACTAATAAGATTCTAATCCGATTAATTTGAGACATAATGGCTGACATTCAGTTGAGTGCTCTGAAATGCAGACATGGGGAATCATTCTTCTTGGTCTTGGAACAACTGAAAAAGGGTGTAGGAAAGGATATCCTTGCTGAGCTTATGTACTGGTTTCACTGAATATGGATCATATTTGTTCCACCGAGGAATTGGGAATGAAATGGGAAATTGGATTCCAATCCCGATTTTGTGCCAAATAGTAGTATGTTTTGTTTTGTTGTTATCCAAATCCTTATTGGTTGGACTAGACAATTTTGCTGAGGGATTCCCATTCCAAAGTAAACCAAACATGGTCTCTATGCTTAATGCTTCGATAGTGCTGCATTGATCTATTTGTACTGTTTTGTTTTACCTCCTCATTATGATGTTCTGAGAGCTGGGAGAGCGAATTGTTTTCGGGAGATTAGAGAAAACAACTCGATGCTGATGATTTCTAAATACATCTATAATTGGCATAAATTCATACACTGCCTTCACTAAGTATTTTGAAAAGTAAGCTAGGTCTGTGTGTCAGTTTTGTTTTACTCAACCTAAGAGCCTGTTTGGGAGTGAGTTAGTATTGGTTTTCCTCCAAACCAGAAAAACATAGTGTTTGGTTAATTATAAGAAGTTGTGGTTTAACTAGTTGGTCCCACCAATAACTGAGGTCTGCCCCAGTTATTGTGAAGCAATTAACTTGCTTTTACTGAGGTCTGACCTCAGTTACTGGTTTCTCTAGTCAAGTTTATTTTTCCAATACAGAGAGAGAACGCCTTTCACCTTAACCTTTTTTCAACTTATCTTTGATGAAAAAGGGAGAGAGAACCATTGCCAATACACATACCAGAACAACCGTCACTATCCTTTTGCTAAAGTGTTTGCTCAAGCACCTTTTAGTTCTTCTCAAATCATAAGAAGAGAAATAATAAACACAACAAGAAAGATGAAAGTCAAATCTCTTCTTACCTGATTGATGTTCTTCCACTGTAAGTTCCTTTCTTTCTTTCTTTCTTTCTTTCTTTCTTAGTTTCTTACCTGGAGCCGATGAAACTAGGCACTTGAATGGTGGTTTGGCTTTTATCTTATTGATCCCGCTCCCATTCCTTTGTCCACTTATTCTGTTGGCAATCCATTAGTTGTTAATCTATTTTTTTTGGTTGCTTGTCAGTTGATGATTATTTTCCAGGTTGTCCAGTCATGGTAAGTTTGGATAATGGATAGTCAACAACAGATGATCTTAGATTCTTAAGTGATAAAGTTATGCGTTCTTGTATGTACTATTGTCAAAAGAAATTTAAATCTATTAACCAAATATTCACTTTTGCTTCCAGCTTGAGCATTTAGCATTCTACCCTATGAAGTGTCCTTGGTTGAATATTTTTAAAGTTTAAAACCTTCAGTGCTATTATTGGTTTAAGTTAACTATTGTTTTATCAGAAAAATGGTGATCTAACACCAATGCATTTGTTTTTCCATGGGGAGAAGCTACTATTACTATAGAGGATGTGATTGTTTTTTGGGGTTGCTCTGTTTTGGGATCCCCTGTTTCATGCTTTGTAGAAAACAGAAAATGGGAGGTAATTAAAGAGAAATTGATGGATGCTCGAAAGGAAGTAGCAAGAAGTGTAGCCAGTAAAGCATGCCAGCATACATGAATGAAGATGTTTGTCAAGTTTCATGGTTAAACAAACTTCTTGAATAACAATTTTTGGATAGTATTTTTTCTCTCTCAAAGTTCTAAGTAACTCTTGGATTTTCTTCTTCTTGGTAACTAACAAACTTTCAATACCATGAGCATGTCAATGCTATTTGTTTATTTTATTTTGGACTAACAGAGCCATCCAAGTTTCAAGTCTCTAATGACCGGAATGTTAGCTCTAGAGAAGAGAGATTTTATAATTGATGTTGTTGCATTCTTGCAAAGCCATGGATGCTAAAGGTCTTCTCCAATGGATTGTGTTAATGATAAGATTGTAGCTAGTTTAATGAAACAATACAAGTAGTATCTTAATGTCGTATTGTTATGTTTGATGTATTAATAATCCAATGCACAATAATATAATTCAAAATTACAAAATTAGTACATGTCCTTTTTAGTCATATTATTATCAACACTTTCAACTGCAATTTTAACCAACCTTTTAATTGCTCTTTTTTTTAACAATAATTTCATTCGCAAATTTAACCAAACACATATTTAAACCTAACCAACAACAACTAAAAGTAATCTTCTTAAACCTGGTTTTTTCAAACCACAACGGAAAAACCTACCACAATGTCAAACACACACAAACAATGCATGATCATTTCCATACTTTAATGATCGCCACTTACCACTCTTATAAAGTTTGGATTATCTATGTAACTTCTGTTCTTGATTGGTTGAGTATAAAAATTAATTCAGTTGTATTGAGGCATGCAATGAATACGATGGAGGTCAGATTATGCAAGAGCTTATATGCTTAATGCATGGAATGCCATGCGTTGTTTTATTTCTAGTGTAGATGGTGACAGTATGAGTTGTTCACCATGACATACTGAGAGTCAGGAAATCTAATTGTCTCTTGAGAGTAATTTTATATGGAAGGAATTCCTACTCTGCCATTGCTAATTGTGTTGAAAAGACATCGCCTTGACTTTTTGCTTGGTTGAGCTCCAAGATGTTTGATAACTCCAGTAGTTATATATGCTTCCTGTTGCTGTTGAATATCAAGGCCTTTTGGTATGTGCTGATATCTTGGTTTCATGGTCAGTTCCTAATTATGTTGGGCAATCTGAGGATGACGCTTCAAAAGATGGGCGGACTCTTACAGATTTTTATTATGGTTGTGCTGGTTACTCTGTTTATGTCAATAACGACCTCTCAACTGATAAGCAAGTGGAAAAAACAGAACTTCCAGTCTGTGTGGGTCTGGAGGTACTCTCTCTCTCTGCATGTGTGCACCTGTGTTTGTAATTATTAGGTGGCCTATGCCTTTAACTTTCGTACAGTTATTGTTTTAATGTATAATTATTTTTGTGATCATACTCCCTCCATAACGTGTGAAAATAATTAGTAACTCTCGTCACGACAACTACTACCTATTGAATATGGTTTTTGTCATTTGTGAATCTTTGGTGTGACTTGCTTTCTTTAATTTGTCTCTGGCCAGGTGACAAGTTGCTTGAGTGGGAATAGAATATTAGTACTTTCATCTCCTGTTTTATCTGTTCTTTTGATAATCTGACTAACACAAGTTTTTGCAGCTTTTAGTGGATAGAAGAGTTGCTTCTGAAGATAGTGCTTCTGCTCCAGCTCATATCCACCATAAAGAAGGTAAGCAAGTCGTTGTGGTTATGCTGCATCTTATCACATGTACATGTTAGTGAAGTCAAGTTCTCCAGCACATTTCCTGATGTGCAAATTGTAGGGCCTGGATTTTTATTCTGTCCCAAGTTATTCAGATGTACGAAGCTGATGGTTCAACTCTCTTGTAAGGTTAAAATCAAGGGCTATGCTTGTCATCGTCATCTTATTGTATGCTATAACAATGTTTTTTTTGTCATTTAAATCCTATCAGAGGATCCCATTCACTTTTTACTGGATGAATCTTCATTTCTGTTACATTCTGATAATGTTTTTCTTTTCTTTCCTTTTTTTTTGGTCTATTTGTCCTCACAACAAGATATTGAAGCACAAAAAAAGCAACATGCTTCAGTAAGCTCTTAACCTCAACAATGAATATGTTTCCATGCTACATTGGCCAGGCCATGGCAGTAGTCTTTGGTTTGGGATCAACATTTGTCTCTTGAAGAGTAGTACTTCATTATAAACCGCAAAATGGTCTCAGAGTTTACCTTCTTAGGAACCACTTCGATGGAATTGTAACTGTGGGAGGGCCTTTTTGATGGTAAACTTGGATAATGAAAAATGAAAGAGATCCATGCAAAATACGATCATTTTCTCAAAATCGATACATTATTTGATATTTCTTCAAGGCATTAATGACATTCGTTTAGTTCAGTCATTTTCTGGAATGTTAAATCACTTCATTGTCCGTATCTCACCCTTTTAATTGTTGGCAATTGTTTTCTTGAAGATGGTGGTCAATTACCTCAGCTTCAGCCTCGACGCGATTTACCTCAGCCCCGAGCACAGAAACCAGTTAGCTCTGCAGCAGATGACTTCCTGAACAGGCAAGCAAACAGTTAATGATTTTAAATATATTAATGAATGAACATTAAATATCCGACGCGTAAAAAACTGCAGGTATACGAGAAATGCAAACCTGGTCGCATCAGGGGTGGCCAGAAACATGCGAAGAGTAGGGAATTACATAAAAGAAAGTGTGGATGATGTTTTGTACCCTTACAGAAGGCGACCCAAGTAGGTCATAAATTCTTGAATTGATGCACGGAGGAAGGGAATTGGCTTGATGGTGTAAAAACGTGCTGTTCGACTTTCTGATTCATGCACACTTCTCCTTTAAAACCCCGGCTCACACCCTTCCTTCATAGCAATAAAGCAGTGTTGCTGGTGGTACTTGAACATGCTGCTGTTATTCGTTCACCAGAAAACGATGCCTATGCTTAATGTCATCTATTGTATTTGAAGCCCAGGTGTGGTTGGCGGGGATGACAAAAAGCTCTTTTCTTATGATACAGTGCTGATCTTAAATATCTTTATGATAATGACTTACTACACACTGATATGCCAGTGATTAAAAAGAATGTTTCATTTTGGATTATTTGTCAGGACAAGAAAGATAAGATTGCAAGATTTGCTAGTGTACTGCCAAAGGGATGAGGTTGGTTTCTGTGCTAAATCTTCAGAAGTTTTATGAGCACTGTATAATTCTTATATCATTTTCAAGGAAAATTAAAAGAAGCTATTTAAAGCTCTTTTGGTTCTTTAATTTGTAGGAGTAGCTCTTTAACTTAGAAATAATATTTTTTTTCTTCAATATAGTTCTTTTTGGGAGGCTATGAAAATAAAGGATGAATTTTTTTTTTTTTTTTTTTTTTTAGTTTTCTTTAGCTCTCCCTTTAAAGTTCCTTTCAAGAGTGAATATTTTCGATTCAAAAGCTAACCAATTCATTTGGACACACACACACACACACACACACACACACACACACACTCAAAACTAGATTGAATCAGAAGCCAATTCTAATCTATCAAATTTAAATTCGGTCAAACAAACTTATTTGGACTTTCATCTTTTAATTTAGTTGCTTAAATTTACTCTTTATAGGCCTTTTATAGCAAAATCAGATTTTCATATCTATTGTGTGTATTTGGGATTATAGTATAGTGTGTTTTTTATAGTAGCTTTATATTTAAAAACATTATAAATGAGTTGTTTTTTAACATTAGTATATTAAAATAATGAAAAAAACACAAAAAACAGTAATGTAATATTTTTTTCATATCAAATACACTTTTAAAAAATATTTAAATGCAATCCCAAGCACCCCAATATTCAAGTTACTTTACTACTTTCGTCCAACAAACAAAAAAGGAATAAAAAATGTACTTTACTAAAATCTAATTGGACCTTATGCTAAATCTCATAACTTTATGGTGACATTGTCTTCTGTAACCTTATGTTAAATCCAACCTATAGGAAAAAAGAGGCTATCAATAGGATTAATGTAATCATGATATATAAAAAAAAAATGCAATTTCATAATTTTTAAGGTAATGACATACTATTGGGATCATGGCTTCCTTGTATCCACCAGCCTAGAAAAAAAAAAGCCATTAGCATCGAAATCAAAATAGAAATAAAGCATATAAAACGCACATATCACATCTCTCAGAAGCACTTTTACTTGCAACAATAACATTTACAACTTACAAAAGAAGATTTCCCAGCTCCATTTCTTGCTTGAAAAATAAAGTCTCTTACAAAAAACATCAATTTTGCTAATCTCTCCAGGTTAGAAACCAACAGAAAAGATAAGCAACAAGCATAACTGTGATCATTCCAACCCAGACAACATGTCAATAAATGTAAAAACAAATTTACCTTAATGTATAAGGTTTCCTAGAAGTTAACTTTTTGTAATAAAATAAGATGATGTGATTTTTGATGAGTTTATTAGCTACATGGAACCAAATGTAATATTTATTTTGAGAGATGGCTTTAAACCATCAAAACTGAAATGAGTTTCGTGTACGCCAACCATGTATGACCCTTGGATGATCCACCTAGATAAAATCTAAAGGAGGGTCTTTAAAAAATACTAACATGAATGGCGATATATAAATATAAAAAGTTAGACTAGTCAAAAGTTACATATAAAGATAATAGGCTAACTTTGATGAAACTATATACCCATAACTATTTTAAAATTTATTAGAAATTGTTTGTTATGGTTGCATATCATGATAATATGATTTGACAAATGAATGTTTTTTTTTTATGGGAGAAACCCCAACCCCTGTAAAATGTATTTTATTAGGATCAGGTGAATGAGTAAAACCCCGACTATCAGCCTTGACTTGAACTCGAGACCTGTTGTGCAAATCACAAGTTTTTTGTCATCACACCACTTGAGAACATAAATGGATGTTAAAACTTCGTGTGTGTGTGTGTGTGTGTGTGTGTGTGTGAGAGAGAGAGAGAGAGAGAGAGAGAGGTTTTGAATCTAACAAAATTTCCAAAAAATTATGCAAGTTATAAGAATCTATTTATATACGTAACAGAGTTTTTAAGGATTTGAAATATCTATTTATTGTTTTGTGTATTAATATTAAAAAAATATAAAATTATATAAATGCATTTATGAGAAAAAACCACTTTGAAAGCAACTAGTAACTCACTTTAGTGACCACCTCATGTGGTTCTAGTATTCAAAGTCTTCACTTTCATTGCACTTGATAGCACAAATTCAAAGCAGGATGTCACCTTCTCTCAATTTGATTAAAAGGTTTAGATTGAAGAGGTGAGGAAACCGAGTGGGTCCAATGCCCAATATATATATATATATATATAGTCTCTCATTCCTTAATTTTTTAAAGTAAGAAATAAAAAAAAAGGCCTCGTGTCATCTTCACATCTTAATTCCTCCTATCTCTTTCTTTCAACAATTTTTTTTTGTCTCACTATAATTAATTAATTAATTAATTATAATGGAATAAGATAGCAGATACCGCACTCGCATTTTTCACAATTAATTTGAGCACGACACTTTGTCTCTCTGAATTGGCAAAATTGCTAACATGGTGCGTGTGATTGGAATGCGGTTGAAATAGTGTATTTCAAAATTATCAAATTAATTATTATTTTATATTTTTATATGTTAATATTAAAAATAATTTAAAAAAATTATTATTTTATAAATTTAAAACCACTACTGTCATTTCCAGCAATGCAATCACTAAGCCCATTTTCCTGAATCTTTAGCTGTTCCTGAGATTGATTTTAAAATTATTTTATTTAAAAATATATTAAAATAATATTTTTTTAGTTTTTAAAAATTATTTTTGATATCAGAAAATAATTTAAAAATAAAAAAAATTTAAATTTAAAATAAAATATATTTAAAAAAAAACCCTTTTAAAATATATTTCCAAACTGGCTTAGGAATCGCTCCACAAAGTAATTTTTGTATTATAAATAATTAATGGACAGACTCAGAGAGACAGGAGATGAGTACACGCAATATAAAGAATTGTGCCTTGTTGACGACACTAACTAAACTTACAAATGTTTAAGTTACGATTCACTTTTCTTGATTGATAGCATTCTCAAAATAAATAAATAAACATTTCTTTGGAGTGATACCACATATAATTTTTTATTACCTTTTCGTGTTATTAAGAAAAAAAATCAATCAGGTAGTGATTTTATTTTTGAAATGCAGCCGTCCACTATTTCATACATCATTCTAGAATAGAATAGTCAATTTTTTTCATTTTTAGCACAAATGAATAGCCAATCACAACTTCTTCTTTCTTTTTTTTAATAAGTGAGGATGAAATTGAAACTTAAAGAACCAGAGTGAAAAACATGGGAAAAATAGATAATAAACCTTCAATTTCATCCAAAAAACTAGTTTGGTTCCCCATACTTTTCAATTAATAAGTAGATGGTCCTTTTTAGTGGTTCAAAATCCTATTTTGATATCAAATTTTATTTTTCTTGTATTTTTTCCATGAGATGAGAGAAGCACTTGCTGGAATCGAGCGAAGAGAGAGAAAGTCATTGTTGAATCTTATTTCAATAACCAAAATAGTTGAAATTGATGACAACATGATTCATTTGACGAGAAAAGTCTTATGGTGATTGTTTTGAGTTTTAATATTTGACTAGAAAATGAGAAATTTATTTGGGTTGATTTTATGGTTTAGATTTTTTTTTTAGTTTTTACATTGATATGTTGGTTTTGTAGATGTTTTAAAAGTGTATGTAGGGTGTTTTTAGGTTAAAATAACTTGATTTTTCAACCACTATAGTGGTGGTTGAATTCTAGTTTGTTTGTTGTAATGAGTGACATGTCATTTTTTTTAAAAAAAAAAGGGTTGACGAAATTTAAATGAGAAAGAAGAATTACAAGCCTAGGTTAATTATTTTTTTGCTCATTTAAAAAAAAATATAAACCCATCCTTTCTTATTGATAATCTATTTTTTTATTTAACTTAAAACCAAGCAAAAATGCAATTTGACCCATTGTTATCAATAATCTCTTTTAACTATCTCATTTTTCACACTTGTCATGTTTTTATATATATATATATATATATATATATATATATATATATATATATATATATATATATACAAAAAAAATAGCATGTACTTTATTTTTACATAAATATATTAAATAAAAAATAATCTATGAGATAAACAAAATTAATTGTATATGATGACATGTAAGATTTGCATTGCAAGATTAGTTGGTTAGCATGCATTTTATTTTTCCATAAATATATAAAATAAAAATTAATCTATTTTATCATGTTATGACGCAAACTAATAGACAAGAAGACGAGGAATACCCAAAGAAGGAAATGACTCAAACACTTGCTCATTTGGAGCAGCAGCTTTTTTTTTTCTTCCATTGATAAAAATAAAATTTCTCCCACGAGCTTACAAAATAAAAAGTAAAGAGAGAGAACAAATATCTCCACATAAATCAAATGAAATTTAAGTCTTCGTAAACATATTCAGGAAGTGAAAGTCTAATTTCTCCCATATTTTACTGTCGTCCTTTTTTCAAATATATATATAAAAACATGCAAATTCACATTCTGTCA
Organism: Salix caprea; assembly: GCA_964035475.1. NCBI lineage: Eukaryota > Viridiplantae > Streptophyta > Magnoliopsida > Malpighiales > Salicaceae > Salix > Salix caprea. The sequence continues at coordinate 11,759,247 of OZ037750.1, read as the reverse complement.
CCTTGTCCAACTAGAGCACACTGAGGAAACTCCCTCCATTACTAATCCTTACCTTTTCTTCCCCCCTCCTTAAAGTGGACAGACCACACGCTTTCTCGGTACGGCAACGAGTCGAGTTGCTCTTGGCGCAGTGAGTCCAAACATATCAGTCATGTCAAGCTCACCTGGTTTCATGCCATCAGGCAGCTCCCAAGTAAAACAATGAAGCAAATGAGCGACAGCCAAATCAAGTGCATATAACCCAAGTTGCATGCCAGGGCACGACCTCCGACCTGACCCAAAAGGAATAAATTCGAAGTGATTCCCTTTAAAATCAGGCACCCCTGGTTTCAGAAACCTTTCAGGCTTAAAAGAATCAGGATCTTCCCATGAATTCTTGTCTCTGCCAATAGCATAAGCATTGATCATGACCCTTGTCTTTTTTGGAACGTAATAACCAGCAACCTCGGCATCTTCAGATGTTTCATGTAAGAGAAGTGGGATTGGTGGGTGAAGTCTTAAGGTTTCTTTAAGCGTGCATTTAAAGAACGTCAGTTTGTCAAAATCACTTTCCTCCACGCGCCGCTCTAAACCCACCACGTCGGCGAGCTCCTGCTGGACTGTTTTTAGATCCTCTGGACTCTTCAGTAGCTCTGCCATGGCCCACTCTATAGCCGACGCCACTGTCTCTGTCCCACCAAACATCACATCCTGCCAGATATGCATGCACAACGTTGATTGTTGATTATTATTCTTTCAATTTCATCAACCGACAATTTGAAATATATGTGCACGTTATTAATTTCTTAGTTCTACAAGGAAAGTTGGATAATAATGAATGGATAACGATACAATATCGTGACAATAAAGTTAAGTAAAAGGTATGAAGTGATCGCTAAGGAATCATACTCTCAAAACGTGTGTGAGTATCTCAATATAAAATATTATGTAACGTGAGAATTGGGTATGGTAAATAAGGGATATTATTAGAACTTACCATGATGATGGCTTTGATGTTTTCTCTAGTAAGTTTGATGGCGTTTTGTAAATCATCTGATTCGTTGACTTTTGTCTCTTCACTATAAAAGGTTAGCATGTCATCGACCATATCGGTTTCAGCCACCTCAGAGTGGTTATTCTGATTTCTTTTTTGGATATGATCGTCGATAATATGGTCGATGAATTTATCAAGTGCTTTCCGAGCCTTGACAAGTCTAGCGGTGAGCCCTTGTGGGTCAATCCAGCCAAGCCAAGGAATGAAATCCGAAATGTTGAATGCTCCAAACAGCTTGGAGAACTCCTGCAAAATCTTGATGAACTCATCCTGTCCTTCATTTTTGGCCCCAAAAGCTGCTCTATAAGTGATATTCATGGTCAGTGTAAAAATCATTTCTCCGACGTTCACAGGCTTGCCTGTATTGGCTCCGACTGTCTTAACAATTGAGTCCACCTCGTCTCTCACAGAATCCCATGACTCAGCCCTTTTCCGGCTAAATAGCTTCACGACGCAGAGCTTCCTCATCTGGCGCCAGAACGGACCATAGTGGGCAAAGGCCATATCGGCACGATCATAGGTTAAGTAGCTTATGGCTACGTTGGCTGGTCTATTGGAGAAAATGTTATCCTGGACTTGCAAAACTTGGCGAGCTACTTCAGGAGATGAAACAGCTACCATATGCAAGAACCCCATACGCATATGAAATAGCCCACCATATTGTCTAGCTAGCTTAGCTAAGCCACGGTGAGTTAACTGGTCCATCATATGCATGTTACCGATAAGTGGAAACCCTTTTGGCCCTGGTGGATATGGTGATCTCCGGCGAAGGCGATAGATTAGACCTAAGAAGCAAAGTGAAGAGATAATGATCAAGAAGAAAGACATGGGTAAGGTTTGCAAAGATTCGAGAAGAGAATCCATGGATTTTTTTTTTTGTGTGTTTGTGGCTATGGGGAGTATTGTCTGCAACACAGTACACTACTGATTAATTGCAACTTTCAGATGTTGCTAAGCTGAGAAAGATATTACGGGGCTTTATATACAGTTTTTTTGTGACCTGTGGTCAAGCATTGCTCAAGTTAACCCCTCTTGTTTTTTGGTTAAGATATATATATATATATATATATATAACACTAGGCCCAATAAATTTTTTTCTCCATTCAGCCGTTTGTAAGTAATTGTATGAGTACCCGAAAGGGTGCAAACTCACTGGGTATTTGTACAAATGATAAATAGAAGGTACAACCACGCATACCAAAATCTGGATGGAGACCGCACAAGACAGAACATTAATTTTCACCAAAATAAGAGAACATTTGAGCCTGCAAATTATATTTGTTGGTCAAAGGAGATGAAGTATCGTTCTCTCTCCAATAGAAGGGTTTGTATGAAAAGCACCAAGAGCACAAAACAAAAACCTTTTCTTTTCTTTTCTTTTATTTTCAACAATAATAGAAGGCAATAGATTTTAATATGGACATGTTTGCATCATAAGTATCATGTTACAACAATGGACCTAAAGAGAGAAATAGATTGGACAGGGATATGCTTGAATAACTGATGTATTGTGAAATACTCACTGTAATTAATACATTGTATGATTCTGCTAATGCTATTTATATACATTCAATTGACAGAGCCTTGGCTGATCTGTAGCTATAGTTTCCATATACAATACTATCCGTTGCATGATTGCATGATTGAGGGACGTATTGATATGCTGATCAGATCTTCATTAAGTGCTGCATGATCTTCGACTTGCTTGTGGATTGTCCGTTGCTGCATCTTTGGTGATCTCCTTCATACGCCCCTTCAAGATTGGGCTGCCATCGGCAAGGCCAATCTTGAGTCGCAGGAGTTCAGTTCGTTGCCTGGATAAGGGCTTTGTAAGCAAGTCAGCCAACTGGTCATCTGTGTGGACATGGTGAACTTGCAGAACACCCTTATGGACGAGGTCGCGTACAAAATGGAGATCAATCTGGATGTGCTTCATACGGGAGTGGTTGACAGGGTTGTAACTGAGATGAGTCGCACCAAGGTTATCACAAAGTAGTTTTGGGGGAGACGATAATGGAGAGCCAAGTTCTTGCAAGAGATGAAGAATCCACATTGTTTCAGACGCAGCAGTTGCAAGGGCTCTATACTCGGCCTCAGTTGAAGATCGTGCGACAGCTCGTTGTTTTTTCGAGCTCCATGATATCGGTGTTTTCCCTAGAAATGTGACATATGCAGAGGTTGAGGTGCGATCGTCTAGGTTGCCTCCCCAGTCGGCATCAGTGAATGTGTGAAGAACAGGGGAACCATTTCGGCTTATCTGAAGGCCATGCAACAGTGTCTGCTTGAGATACCGTAGAAGGCGTTTTGTGGCTACCCAATGACTGTGTGTTGGTCTGTGCATGAACTGGGAAAGCCTATTGACTGCGAAGGAGATGTCAAGCCTTGTGAGGGACAGGTATTGCAGGCTGCCGATGACTCGACGAAATTCAGTGTTGTCTACTGGTGCACTGCCATCATCAAGCTTGAGGGAGCAGCTGGTAGATAGTGGCGTGAAAACATCTTTGGCACCACTCATGTTGGTGGTGGATAAGAGGTCACGGATGTATTGTTGCTGTGACAAGAACAACCCATCTGAGTTTGGCAGCACCTCAATGCCAAGGAAAAAATGAAGATGTCCCATGTCTTTGATGGAAAAACAGGAACTGATCTGTTGAATGATTTCTGACATGAAATGTGGCTTATTACCTGTAATTATGAGATCATCAACATAGACAAGCATAAAACACACATTAGATTGATTATTGTAAATAAATAAAGATGGATCGGCTTTGGACTGTATAAACCCCAGCTGTAGAATTGCATCTTTCAGTGTGTTGTACCAAGCTCTCGGAGCCTGTTTAAGGCCGTAGATAGCTTTGTTCAATTTGCAGACATGAGAGGGACGAGAGCTGTCCTTGAAGCCTGGGGGCTGTCTCATATATACTGCCTCTGTAAGGGATCCATGCAAGAACGCGTTATTGACGTCCATTTGCCTTAATGTCCAACCATTTAAGACAGCTATGGTGAGCACTGTTCTTATAGTTGCAGGTTTTACCACAGGGCTGAATGTCTCTGTGTAGTCAATGCCGGAGACTTGATTGTAGCCTTTGGCGACTAGCCTAGCTTTAAACCGATCTATAGAACCATCAGGTTTACGCTTAACGTGATAAATCCATTTGCAACCAATTAAATTGCAGTGTGTGGGAGGAGTAACTAGATCCCATGTTCCATGCTTCATGAGGGCTGTTAATTCACTGGACATGGCGTCTCGCCATTGTGGATGAGATAAGGCTTCTTTAACACTGGTTGGTTCAATGGGTGTTAGGAGAGGGTGAAGGGTGGTGGTGTTTATGTGTTTGGGTTTATAGATGTTGTTCATGGATCTTGTGCACATGGAATGGGTTCGAGGTACGGGATTGGGCTGTGGTGGAGGAGAAGGTAACGGCGATGGTGGTGATTGAACAGTTGTAGGGGATCTGGCTGGAGAGGAATCAATAGAATTGCTTGGTAAAGGAGAAGTTTGAGAAGAGATACCCATACCTGATTCATGTGAAGAATCGGTGTGAACACTTTCCAGTGAAGCTGCCTGACTGTCAAGGATTTGGAATGGATTGGTCACTGTTGGGGAAGATCGTGAGACAGGGGAATGAGAGGTAGGTGACGAGGACCTGTTGGAAAATAAGGAAGAGGAATTTTGACTCTCATCAAAAGTGACGTGGCGGGATATGTATATCTGATTGGTTGATGGGTCCAAGCATTTATATGCGTTTTGACTCTGAGAATAACCAAGAAAAATGCACATGATGGATTTGGGTTGCATTTTATTGGAGTTGTATGGTCTGTCAATGGATAGCATAAGCAACCGAATTTTCTTAATTTAAGATAATTAGGTTGCTGTCCAAACAATGCTTCAAATGGGGTTTTATGGGATAATAATGGGGTGGGCTGTCTGTTTATAAGGTAAGTAGCAGTTGCAAAAGCATGGGGCCAGTAGGATTGATGTAGGGAGGCATCATGAAGGAGAGTTAACCCGGTTTCAACCAAATGGCGATGGCGACGTTCAGACACGCCGTTTTGTTCCGGTGTATGTGGGGCTGTGGTGTAATGACTAATGCCATGCAAAGATAAATACTTTTGTAATGCAACATACTCACCATCATTGTCAGAGTAGAGATTGTGAATTTTGGCATTGAATTTTGTTTCAACTAAATTTTTGAATTGTGGAAAAATATGAGAAACTCCAGATTTGTTTGTCATGGGATAAAACCACATGTATTTAGTATAGTGATCAACAAGGAGTAAATAATATCTAAAACCATCAATGCCCATGTAGGAAGCGGGTCCCCATACATCGGTGTAGATGTATTCAAGGGGTTTTTGACTTTTAAAACTTGTGGTGCGAAATGGTAATTTATGTGCTTTATTGATTGAGCAAGAGGTACATAACGACTCTTCTTTTTGGGACGTGACTGGAAGTGAAAATTTATTGACTAGACCTCGTACTAATTTATTGGAGGGGTGACCTAGACATTTGTGCCATCTATCAAGTGATGCACGTTCATGCATAAGTGCAAGTTTGGGATGGAAGACAGTGGACAACGTCTTTGGTAGAGAGTAGACTCCGTTTCTACACATGCCTCTTAGTAGTGTCTCCTTCGTGAACTTGTCCTTCACAAGAAAATAAAACGGGTGAAGCTCAACAAATACATTGTTTTGTTTTGTAAAACAGTGAGCAGATATTAAATTTTTGTTTATATTTGGAACATAAAGAGTATCTTTCATTTGAAAAATTCTGTTTGGAAATGGTAAATGTAAAGAACCAGTATGAGATATAACCAAACCTGAACCATCACCTAGAAGAATTTCATCAGTGCCATTATATTCCGAATGGACTGACAAATTTTCCAAGTCGCCAGTGATGTTGTGAGAAGCTGCGGAGTCTAAGAGCCATGATTTGTCTTTACCTGTGGAGGATTGAGTACAATTAATAGTGGCTTTTGTAATCTGGGAGCAGTGTTTTGCCGTGTGACCTATGTGGTCACAAAGTTGACATTTGGGTTGATATCTCTTGTTGAATCTGGGCTGCCTGCTAGGACTGGAATTGTTCCAGTTATTGTCATACGAGTGTGATGCTCTGGGTGGGCTGCTGTTATGATACCTGGGAGGCCCATGGTATTTGTTTGGCCTTTTTGAAGGATATCCACGATGAGAGTTGTTTCTCATTTTATTCGTGTAGTTGGCAGTGATAAGCTGCTGTTGAGAGGCATTGTCAAGACGTCGGAGGTAAGTTTCATGGCTGATGAGCAAATCATGAAGCTCCTCAAATGCCAGGGATTTTTCCCTTGCCCGAATGGGCGCAACAATTTCTTGAAAATCTGGTCCTAGGCCATTTAGGACATACAAAGTGAGATCATCATCCGAAATGGGATGATCAATGATAGTAAGTTCATCACTTACTGCTTTGACAGCATGCATGTATTCCGAGATGGTTCGATTACCCCTTTGGACAAGGGTGAGTTCTTCCTTCAATTGCATAGCTCGTGTTCTCGAGCGACTCGTATAAAGCAAGTTTAATTTTGTCCATGCTGCGTGAGATGTCTTCGCAGATGCTATGAGTGGAGTTATGGCAGAGGAGGTGGACGCCAAAATCGCACTCAGAATCAACTTGTCCTGTCGAACCCAGTGGGTTTTGTATAGATCAACAGTGGGTGTGCCTGCAGGAGAGGGACACACGGCAGATCCAGTTACATAATCAAGCAAATCGTATCCAATAAGCAATGCTTCGAATTGAGCACGCCATTGCGGAAAAGTGGATGGTGTTAATTTGTCACTGATTTGAGCAGATATGTTGAGTGAAATCAACGGTTTGTCTGTTGTGGATTGAGGCTGGGTGTTGAAACTGGTGTTTTGAGTTTGTTCTGAGGGAGATGACATATTTGGGATTTGAATCGTTTCCTCGTTTGAGTATGGAGGCTCTGATACCATAAAGAGAGAAATAGATTGGACAGGGATATGCTTGAATAACTGATGTATTGTGAAATACTCACTGTAATTGATACATTGTATGATTCTGCTAATGCTATTTATATACATTCAATTGATAGAGCCTTGGCTGATCTGTAGCTATAGTTTCCATATACAATATTATCCGTTGCATGATTGCATGATTGAGGGACGTATTGATATGCTGATCAGATCTTCATTAAGTGCTGCATGATCTTCGGCTTGCTTGTGGATTGTCCGTTGCTGCATCTTTGGTGATCTCCTTCATAGGACCAGTAGGCAATATCTCTTCAGAATGAATTCATTAACCTTTTTTTTTAAAAAAAAAAACACTGAAATGTATACTCATTTCTAAGAAAAGCTCATTGAAAAATCTCCAATAGTGTTTCTGATTTGTTTCTCACAGATGTTCGTCGACTAAATCTTTCAAGTTCGTGATGAATTATATGTTATCTCCATGTCTGTGTGTTTATATATATATATATATATATATATATATATATAAGCTCACCGTATATCAACACTTGTATACGATAGAGACTTGGATGTTATTTATATTTCTTTTGGATATCAATTTGACTACAAATTCAAAACTTTTTGGAAAATATATGAATCCCTCCCTATCTGTGCACTGGCATGCACATTATTGTAGTGATGACACAAGGTACTAGCTAGTTGAATTTATTATCTTTAACAAATATGATAAATGTAAAAAATGATTATTGGTGAATTCAGTTAATTATAACTTCGCAAAAGTAATTAATTAGTTTTTGTGTATTTATATATTATTATTTATTCCCTATATTTTATTTTCATTTATAACTCAATCCTTATTGTCTCATTCATTTTTTTTTTCATTTCGATTTTTTATTTTAAAAATAGAAAGAATAAAAAAATAAGGAGGTAGAATATATAGTACTAACAAAATAGAAAGACCATTTAAATATGTTTTATATTACAATAATTAATTTATTTTTTATTTTGATAAACAACGAGAACTCAATTATAATTAACTGTAAAATGCACAAGAAATATATAGTATTAACAAAATTGAATTTGTTAGATCTTAATAAATATTTTTTTTATTATTATTACTGATCATGGAAAGCACGCGTTATACCCGTGTTGAAGCAATAACGCTGTGAGTCTGTGACCATGGTCTATGGGTTGAATTGGTCACTGAGTATAGAACATATTAAAATAATTTGAAGGGCGAAGATAGTAACGTGAGAAATACATGCAGCGTAGGAGGTATTTGAATCTCCTAATGTCATTGCAGCATGTGAATTGTACGTCAAAATCTGATTTTATCAGTTTAAGTTATTAAATTAAGATAATTATTAGACATGATATTAAAATTAAACTGATTAAATAATAAAAAATCTTATTAGTTTTATTTTCATTTTAATTGATAAAAAATAAACATTACTTAATATACATCTATGAAAGTCTTGAACTTTTAATCTGACCCCCTTAACAACAGGTCAATTTTGTTCCATTCCCCCTTCGCCAACACAAGAGGCCAGAACTATATATTTATATATGAATGTAAATAATACGATAACAAAATAGGTCACAGGGGCATCACAGAGGAGAGCTGATGAACAGAAACGAACCTCTTGCATACTCAAAACCTTAAGCAGGGTTGACTTGCATTGAAACACCTTCGATATGGGGTCAGAGTTCTGACCCGATCACTTTTGTTATGCTGTCTAAATATATATCTATATTTTTTTTTATTGAGTTACGTTTTCTAGATATAAAGTTGTCTAAAGAATACCCTTCCATTATTTAGAACAAGACCCTGTTGACACATGTTTTATGTCGTCAGAACTAGGGCAAGATCTTAAGTTACCTAGCTAACTGTCACTATTAATTTGAGTTCACGTTTTGTCGGAGAATGATACTACATCAGGGAAAATGAGCGTCATAAATCAATTTCTGCATTAGTGAAAACAATTTAATGCAAGATTGCTTCTGATCATAAGAAAAAAATACAAATCATGTTTTCAAATTCTACGGGAAGTGTTTCTGGTATCAAAACTATGTTCATACTTTCTTTTGGAATGTGTGTCTCGTATGATTTTACATTCCTAATTATAGTATTAATTTCGTGTCTAATTAACCTAAACATTTATGTAAGATTTAAGGGTTAAGTTCATTCCACGGCTTATTATGTAGCTCATAGAAATTATATTATGCATAAAAGAAAAGAAAAGATGAAGTTCATAATTAACCCAGTGGTTGTCATATGTGCTATCTTTCATTTTCTTAATTCCTTGCAGTTACAATTTCTTATTATTATCTGATTGCGATGGAGCCAGCTACCTGCTTCAACGAGCTGCCAAATACTTATTAAAATTTTGTTGTTTTTCCGGTGTTATCCCTTATTAAAGCAAATCCAAAAATGCTACGTACTTGCGTGTATATATATATATGTATGTAAGAATACATGAGGTCGATCCCATGCAAGCTCTACTTAGTGATCTTTGATCAGAAGCAAAAAGTGACAGATTTTGATGCCTGACCTTATTATTATTGCTTAATAAAAAAATAGACATTATTATAACTTTTACAAGTCATTTTCGTGGTTAGACATTGGAACGATTGATGTTTTCATTCCACCATATCATCAACATGGTTAAATATCTCCATAAAAATCATATGATTGACTATTTCAAAACGTATTTTGCTTATAATCAGCTTTCCGGAAGAAATTCATCCACTACTTTTACTTTGTGTATTCAGGCCCTTTACTTGGCTTACATTTCAGCTCAATTTATTATTTCTTAGAGGAGATTATTTATTTTCTATCGCGTGAGATATTTCAATATTTAATGGCAACCTTTCACGAGAAAAGAGGAGTCGATGAAACACTTGATGAAAGTGAATAGAACTAATTGCAAGAGGGTGGGGATATTTTAGCAATTATGTAAGTAAAATTCTTATGAATAATATTTTTAGTGAGATAAAGATTGCTTATCTTTGATTAAATTGGAAATTATAGTTTAATTACTGTTGATTAGAAAAAGTTTATCCCAATTTTCATGATAGGGAAAAAAGAAAAAAACCAAAATATATGTCAACATTAATGTAGACATTTGTGATATGTCCTTGTGGCAGCATGATCACTGAAAGATGATTACACTTATTATCCAAGATATATAATATACTTAGGTTGCGTGCAATAACATCATTATAACGCCATGTTAATAGACTGATAGACAATTGATATTGTTGTTCGTGGGTTGTGATATTTCAACACTATGTTTTTTTTATTCTACTCGGTTGATTATTTTCTTATATAGAAAATAATTTTTGAGTTTTAAAATCAGGTAAAAACAATAATGTAAAAAATCAGTTATTTATAATTATGCTAATTAGAGCTGAATTAACTCAGTATATCTAGCCAAACAAGCGGCATAGATCAAGAGGTTGAAATAACCCAATACGAAAATAAAAAGAATTGTAATGTTTTTTTTAATAAAAAAATATATGTTAATTTTTCAAACTCATGATCAAAATCATAAGACCTAAAGCATCCACTCTAGAAGTTCAATTTCCACTCAATTAAATATTAAAAGATGAAGTTTTTTATACACACACACACACACACACACACACACACACACACAAAACAATTTAAGAAAATAGTAATTAAAAGAAGGAGGATCAAAATTAAAACACAAAATAAATTTTATATTTAATTGAAGGGTGAAATTGAAAAAAAAATAGTAAAAGGAAAAAATAAAAAGAATCAAAATCAAAATTGACATCAAAATATAAGCATTGTTGTGATTGAAGGGTGAGATTGAAAAAAATAATAACTTTTATAAAAGGACCAAGGAAAAAAAAAAGAAACTCAAAGAATGAGGACAACTTTGGAGAATATAATATTTGGTAAACTGGATTGAATGAGAAAATAAAAAACAAATAAAACTTCTATAAAAGTATCAAAATAAAAATATTAAAAATGTTGGATTCAACAAGTATCTATACGAGGATAGTAATATTTGTATGGTATTTAAACGAGAATATCGAGTTGAATCGGCTTTCAAAACTTGAATTACGGAATCTAACAAGTATCTATGGGATGGTATTCGTATTTCTATGGTATTCAAAAGGAAATACCATATTGGTTTGGCTTAAAAAAAAAATGCCAAATTTATACCATAAACACCCAAAACATCTCATACAAAATATTAAACTAGGTTAATTACATAACTTTTCTCATTTTGGAAGGCAATTAATCATATTCCTATTTCTGAATACCTAATGAATTCTAGTATCCTCACATAGATACTCTAATTAGGATGATGAATTACCAACTGGTAAATTATTAGCTTGAATATATTCTGAGATCTTATGTCAAAAAAGACTTGTCTATGAAACAATATAATTATGTAATATTGATCTTGTATGTTATAATTGTCTAGAAAAATAAATAAGAACATATATGATTTGAACATGGAGAGTGAAATGAATTAGAATTATAAAAAATTGGCAGAATGAATTTCTGGATGCATGTATAAATGATGGAAAGGTCTAAAATATTTAAACCATTGCATATACATATATAATCTGATAATTAGTGTGTGATTAAGTAAATATTAAAATTATCATGAAAAAGGTTATATTGTGAACTCAAAAACAATTCTTATATTAGGTTTTTTAAAATAAATTATTACTCTAACCAAATATATGAAAAAATATAAAAAACAAATCTAATATTTTACATCACTAAAGACACTTGTACATAATTTTTTTTTTTGTCTTATTCATGTTTTATTTATTTATTTAGTAAACAATGGAAAACTTAAAAAGAAAACGTGCGTTTTTTAAACTAATACAAATTAGAAAAAGTGAGAAACTAGTTTTCTGAACAAACAAATATTGCATTTGAGTTTAATTATTATTATTTTCAACCTCCTTTTCTAAAATATTAACAACGCATGAAACTTCTCCTTATCCGATAAAATTAAAGTATATTATCTTTCTAATATATTATTTTTTTGTATTCAAAATTCATAGCGACGTCTCTTACAAGAGACATAGGTGACATTACTAATATGTGAATGGCCAAGCAAGCCATCACTTCAAGAGCAGTAAACTGCCTATCCTTGTATTTTAAAAAACTAATACAGTCAAATCTAACACATCGCCCTACCCACCCCCATACAAATTATATAGTTTCCTAGTGATAATTTCAAATAAATATAAACAAATTGAATTAAAATAAAATGCTGAGAGGAAAAACCATTGTTAGATACTACGGCAATAGGGTTTTTGAGGAAGTGTTTTTGAAAAAAATTAAAAACAATTATTTAAATTAAATTTTTTGGTGTTTTCAAATCATTTTCATGTGCTGATGTCAAAAATGATTTTTTAAAAATAAAATAAAATTATTTTGATATGTTTTTGAACGAAAAAAATATTTTCAAAAGCAACTTCAATCACACTACCAAACAAACACTAAGAGTTTGGGACTAAGAAGTTTGCTCTCCCTGTTATTTCAAGTTCGAGATTTATAATTACTAATATACTTATCATTAAAAACTTATATAATTTTTAATTTCAAAACCTGTTAAATTAATTGAGATTCATGTAAAATTAGCCCACGCTAATAAAATAAAATGCAAAGAGGAAAGGCTACAGGCATGTTTATAAATTTATTAGTTTCCTGTATGATATGATTGAATCATCTGACTCACACCTCTCGCTCGATCTCAATTTTATTTATCCACCCAAGACAAAGCATGCATATAAAAAAATTATAATGATAACGAGACGCATTGACTAGAGCTAAGTAAAATATAACAAGAAGGCAAACTTTTTTATATTATTTATTTCAACATGTTAACGTAGAAGGTCATAAGATAGAAACTATATCCTAATTGCTAGAAACTAGAATTAAGGATTGAGTTTAGTGTGAATATCTTCCCGGTGAAGAAGATATCCAAATGGTTGCGATATCACTCCTCACAAAAAAAAAAAAATATATCATTTATTCGATCTAGGAATTACTTGGAAATTGTTAAGCGCTTTGCTGTCGGTGGGATTGTTTTAATATTAAAAGATATATAAATTCATGAAATTAAGATAGCTACACAGAAAATGAATTGAGAAAAATTACAAAGTTTAATTTCAAAATAATTTAATAAGAAAATAAATTAAAAAAATTAATTTGTTAAAGGGTTAAATTAAAAAAAAAATATTTAGTTAAAAAAGGACTACAAATAATGAATTCAGTCATTCTGGATCTACTTGTTAAACTTACAAATTGAATTATGAGATTGGGATAATACCATAAAAAAAAAAAACACAAAGCCTAATTTTCAATCAACTCAATAATAAAGAATAAAATAAAAAATAAGTAATTAGAAATGGTGAGGATAAATTACTAGAGTTAACCTAGATTAACTTGTTAATTTTTTTGTTGTAAGTCATAAGATCATGACAAATTTATAAAAAAAATTTACATAACTTCACTTTCAACATATCTAATGTTGAATGTTGAAATTGGAAAAAAGATCATGAGACCGGTATATAACTCGTATAAAGAAAATAAAATAAAAATATAAAGTTTAATTTTTAAAATTGGTATGAAATGAAAAAATTAAAAATTAAATTGTTGAATAATAAAATTAAAAAAAACTAAAAAATATATTATTTATAATGTGATTTGGATATGAAATGACCAATATTAATTGTTTCAATACATTTAAGATTAACTACTTGTAAAAAAAAAAAAAATTATAGTTCTCTCATCAAACTTGAAGTAATTCCATCTTGAAAACAATCCATATGTTAAGTCTTGTTGCCTCTATATGTTTAGTGATCGTGTAACAAAATCACATAAAAAGTCCCAAGGCATGAAATTAGGATGACATTCAAACTCATTAAAAGCAATATCTTGTCCCAACTTTATTTTTTTTGTAATTATAAAGAGTTATTAATGCAACAACAATTTGCATTTGTGTCTTATATGGAAACACAAACATGTTTTGCAAAATTTCTTTATCTATTTTTCACACCTTAAATGCTCGTTTAATTTCACATCGAACTAAGGAATGAACCCGGTTGAATAACTCTTTTTGACTTCTTAGTTGACATTGATGATAAATCTTTAATTTGATTCCACATACCACACTTCTAATTGAATTACTAATTTTTTTAGTTTTTGTTAATTTCTTAAATCATCAAACTCAAATACATGAATTCTCATTTCACTTCAAAAAAAAAAATCACAACTACAAGCTTAATTCTACACAATATTCAAACACATCATAACAATCTAAGTTCCTTTCACTTTATGGTTTGTCATATACCCTATAAACTCACCATGATTTTCACTTTATTTTAACAAAATATATATATTTTTTTTTTGGATGACGTGGGGAACCACGTGGACCGGAAAGCGCACATTAGTGGGCCCAGGACACGCGTAAACCCCCCGGCTGTCCCAGGCTCTTACAGGGGGGGCGACTTTCGTGCGTTGGTGCTGGGGCTCGAACCTTGCTCTTGCTTATGCAAGAGCAAGGCTTGTGCCGCTCAGCTCCCCCCCGGGGATATTTTAACAAAATATCTTCCTTCATATCTTCAATAATTAATAACTAATGCTAACTTTCTCTATATATTGCTCCTAAAAACTATAATCCTATAACTTAACAATTCTATCATATATTCTATCATAAAAAAAAAAGCTTGGTAGGAATTTGTTCAGGAACACTTCATATATTTTACATAGCAAGAATTTGACCTTTCTATGCTCACCAAGTAAAAAATTTCCTCTCTTACCTTATTTGTTATCCCCTTCTCTCATTTTTCTCCTTCTTCTCACTTAATTTATTCTTTTTTTTTATTTTTAAAATATGATCAAGAATATTCTTCAATTTTATGTTTTTTCCTAAGATTTTTCTTAGATAATTATATCTAGACTTCTCTCTCTCTCTCTCTCTCTCTCTCTCTATATATATATATAGATAGATAGATAGATAGATAGATATAGATATAGATATTTATTGGCCAAAACCATATAATTCTAACACCTGCTTATATTATGTTCCTTAATGTTTCTTTCCTTATTTACTTCTTTCATCTTGTTTTAATTCTCTTTTCATTTTTTTTTTATTTTTCAGGTTTTACCGTACTATTATTTTATATTCACATATAACCTTTTCCCCTCTAGTTTTCAAGTCTAATATCATCTATATTGCGTACATATTTTCTTTATTCATTTCATATAATGTTTCCTTTACTAACATTATTGATTTATATTAAAAGTTCTATAGTTCATCCTTATTTCAATTTAATTGTCAATATTATCGCAAGGCCTTTCCAAAGTTCATGTCTTGGAGTATAGGTTTGATGATTTAAGTCACAATATTTGAGTTTTTTTTTCTTTTTTGAATATTGCTTTTTTTAGTTGATACATTTTTTAAATATGTTTTTCTTAAATAAATTTTGAATTTATATTTAACTTAATATCCCTTCTTTGTGATTTATTGTTTTATTTAACCTTTCTTGGATAAAGATATTTCTTAAATGGTGTTGTGTGTGTTTAGTTTTTTAGAAGATTATTCTGATTTATCTATAATGTTTTTAATCCTTTATATAGATTAACTTTATTTTCTTAGATATATAAAAATATTAGATAATATTTCTAGTATTTGTATTTGTTTCTTTTATTTTTTCAACCAATTTAATATATGTCTCAATTTTTATTAATTTTTTATTGAATAAAAAATTAATTTTAATTAAAAAAATTGAGTAAAAACAACAATACAAATATCTTGTCTTGCAAGATTAGAGATCTTGATTTATACATGTCTCTTGATTTCCCAAATACTTTTTTAGTTATGTTAATGACTTTTTTTCTCGTTTATCAACACATACTTCTCAATTTATTTGGTGAAATATATGCATGGGCTTTCTAATTTAAATACTTTTTTAATGTGTATAAATTCATTAAAAAATCAATATATATAATTAGTTTTGTAGAAATAAAATATTTGACCCATCACGATACGCATGTAAAATAGCTAGTTAAAGAAAAAATAATTGCTCATTAATGTTTTCATTATGTTTCATTTTGGTTATCGAATTTTATTTCTTTAATGTTTTATCATATTCTCATAAAAGTTATGTCGATACCGTTAAATTGAGTTACAACTATCTTCTCTTTGTATTGTCTCATATATGCAACATGCCTGAGAATATTATAATGTAAAATTGTAAATATATATTATAAAATAGAATTTTATAATATAGTTAAAAAAAAAAGAATTTCCAGTTTAAACATGATGATGAAAAATCATAGATATGGTCACGATTGACAAATATTCTTGATTAGCTAGCAAGTAGCTATATATAAATATCCAAGTCAAACAAATGACAGTGTTGACTTTGTATTCAAGGAAAAGGCTTGTTAATTCCATTCCGTTCTGTTCCGGCCGGAACGTTTCGTGCTATTAAAAAAACCGAGATAAAACGGTGTCATTTTCGTCTCGGTTTTAATTCCGGCTCATTCTGGAAATTCCGGCTAAATTCCAGCCGGAACGCCTTGGTACCGTTCCAGCTCAAAATCATAATATTTCTTTTATTTTAGAACATTTTACTATTATAATATTTTGGAATTTTAGAGATGTTTCTAATTTTGAGATTATGTTTGTTTGACTTTGTGTCTGTATTGTATAATTTAAAGTTAATTTATCTTGAATTTAAATTATACTTGTTAAATTAATATTTTAAATTTTATATATATATATATATATAAACAGTACAACCCCGAAATGGCACACCAAAACACCCTGAAACTAAAACCTTCTATTCTAATAGAAAAATTAAAACAACGACCAGAACGGCGACCAGAACCTTGGGATAGGTAGTTACTCTTTCCTAATTTATTACTCTCTTGCTGCCCCCAGATCGGGAAATGTGAGTGAGAAAGAGAAGTCTTTAACAGTATTTTGAGACAACTTCTGATATAATTCAATTCATAGATTTCAAATGTAGTTTTTAAACTGATACATGGGCAACCCCTCTTAAAACTCATGTCACCAGTTTTGAATAGGTTTTACGGATCTCAGTTTTTTTTTAAATTAAAATAACATTGTTTTTGTTAAAAAAAAAAAAAGATAGTTAATAAATTGTAATAGGGTTTTGACTAGAGGTCAATCTAAATTTATAACTAGGTCACTCGAGTTTTTGTCTTCTCTTATTTTTCCTTAAGCTCAACGTCGTTTCGGCCCTGGATCTATTAGGTTTTCTGAATATCATACACGAAATGAAAACTTAAAACATAATTATTTAAGAGTCCATGAGTCTTTACATATATCTCCGACTCAAACACTATGCTTAACTTTTTAGTTCTATTCGTGGCCAGCATACTGCTTGAGAGCTTGTTGCTCTCTTTTACTTTCTATTTTTTAATTTTGCTTCCTTCTGTCAACACCATGTTCGTACAAGCTCATCACCGTTTCCATTCCCAAAGTTGTCGTTTCTTATGGGGTGATTTTGTTTTAAAAGTATTTAAAAAAAATGATTTTTTTTATTTTTATCATTTAATTCAAATTAATTTTTTTTGTATTTTTATATTATTTTCATGTACTGATGTTAAAATGATTTAAAAAAATATATTATTTTAATGCATTTCTGAATAAAAAATACTTTTAAAAATAACCTCAACTACAAACCATCACTATATATACTGTGGACAAGTTTTCCTACCTTACCATACTGTGTTCTCTTTCGAGATCAGCACAAAAAGATTTCATGATTTTTGCTTGTGTTGAAAAAATTCGTGGTGTTTCCCGTACTACAACAAAAAGATAGGAAAAAAAATCCATTTTTATTGTCGTAAAAAAGCCCAAATGAGTGCTATTTCCGCTTCTCTCGGCTCTAGCTATTCGTTAGCCTATATATATGGTAGGCCCAAGCCCATAGTCTCAAAATGGCCTTACACTTTATTGTCATAGAAAAAACAAAAAGGCCGTCCACAAAATGACATAGCTAAATGGTTGGGAGTAATATTCTCCTGTAATAATGGAGTGATTATCCTATCCTATGCTATTAGAGATAGAGTTATATAGTTATGATTTTTTAAATATAACAATAGGATATCTTGTTATAACAGTACGGTAAGTTTAGCAATATACACACTTGTATATATATATATGCAATATTGATTAATAAATTATACAGAAAATCTATGTTTTATGTGTTCTTAACACTTCCACCTGACAGATGGAGGACTATAATTTGACATATGGCAATTCGCATGCACATCGTGACCAACGTCCCAACTACTAACTGGTCACCTTGCATCGCAAATCCGCCAGCAACATCAAAATTTTCTTTGTTATGTGACACCTCAACTGTGATTGGTTGTTTGACTTTTCAACTTATATTTTATGACATTGTCATGGATACATGTTTTCAATGTGCAGTGATCAGAAGAACTGTTAATTTTTGTCATAAAACGATAAATCTTTGTGGGGTTAAGAATAAACGAACAAGAAGTGGGTTTTAGTTTTAGTTTTAGTCCGACAAATCTTTGCAGTTCAAAAATCAAACTGAACCGAAATTAATTGATTAGTTTAGTGAGGTCCAGTTCAGTTTTAATTTTTTTTATTTGATTGTTTTTATCGATAAATATCCAACTTAAACTAAAATTGTTTAGTAAAAATAAAAAGGACCTTTTCTTTTTTTCCTCAAAACAATCAGAAATCGAGCTTATTCTAGTCACAATACATGCCTACCGGACCCAACGATACTTTTATCCTCCGGTTGTAGAATCAACATCAATCGGAGGATGTATTTGTTGACATTGTAAAAAAAATTATTTTAATATATTTTTAATCTATATTTACTTTACTTATCAATATTAGGCATTAAAACATACATATACATACATATATATATATATATATATATATATATATATATATATATATATATATATATATATATATATATTGAGTGGATCAAGGAGATATTTACGACACCACTAGCTAATGCTAGCGAGGAGGTCCTATAAAGGTACAAAATTAATTATAAATACAATGTGTTGATTATTTATTAAGTTTTTATAATAATTTTAATATTTTTATGCAGTCATGTTAGAGCATATATATTCCATATATTTGAGAGTGTATTATTCATTAACCTAACATGAAGATATGTTCCCTTAATTTATTTGACTCTCTTTGATGATTTTGATTTCATCCCGATAAGTAGGTAGAAACATATATGTCTTGCATGCATGCATGAAATGGGTCAAACAATTTTTGTTGTTCTCCTAGACAACTGTCGTATTTTTGAATCAGACCTTCTCAAATTGTGCTATTTTAGAAGAAAAAAAAACTTTTTTTTTATCTTTTTTACTTCACCATTTATTTTTATTTTTTATTATAAGCAAATAGTTTATCTGTATTTCATAGCCTCCTCGTGAAAACAAGTCATTGTTACCCCCATGACGTGTGGGGAAAATGCCCATCACAAAATTCCATCAATCATTCAGTTAATTAGTAACCTGAAGTTGGTGAGGGGTGACGTTGAAGTGGGTGTATATAGCGAGACTGATGACTTGACTGCGAGGTTTCTAATGCTCTACCACCCGTTTATCGACGTGATTTGCTCCCTCTCAAACTAAAAATTATATATTATTCCTACATTTTCACCGCATCAACAAACGCCCCTACTAGTTTTTTTCAACTTTTACTGCAAGCCATTGACTATAATAGGGCAGCCATGTGAGCTCTCTCTTGCACCACCTCCATCCTCTTACAGCAGGAACACCACAGTAGACTATACTGATCAGCTATTGATGGCTAAACTTAGCTTACTACTGTTTGCCCTCTCCATCTTCTTCTCCACTTCCTTGTGCTGTCCAGATGATCAGAAATTAGCCCTTCTCCGATTCAAATCCTCCCTCTTACACACTCTTAACTCTTCTACACCATACTCTCTCTTTGGCCTGGATTCGTGGAATGCTAGCTCAGATTGTTGCCACTGGGATAGGGTCACTTGTAGTTCCCAGTCAAATTCTAGAAAAGTAGTTGCCCTCCAACTCTACTCTCTGCTTGTAGCGGAGCAGCCCATACCAATTCCTTCCATGGTTTTATCTCCTCTCTCTCGCATTGAAAGCTTGATGCTGCTTGATATATCCTCAAATTGTATATCAGGTGAAATTCCAGCCAGTGTGTTTGCCAATCTCAGCAAACTGGTTCACCTTGACATGATGCAAAATAGCTTCAGTGGATCCATTCCTCCACAGATTTTCCGTTTGAGGTATCTACAGTATCTTGATATGAGTAGCAACTTACTTGAGGGAGTTATAACCAAAGAAGTGGGTTCTCTTCTCAACTTGAGAGTATTGAAGTTGGATGATAATTCTCTGGGGGGGTATATTCCTGAAGAGATTGGAAACCTTACCAAGTTACAGCAGTTGAATCTTCGCAGCAACAATTTCGTTGGTAGGATCCCATCTTCAGTTCTCTTCCTGAAGGATCTGGAAATAATGGAATTGAGGGAAAATTCTTTATCCATGGAGATTCCTAAAGATATCGGTGATTTAACCAACTTGACCACTCTGGCCTTGAGCGACAACAGGCTGACTGGTGGAATCACATCGTCCATACAGAAGCTTCACAAGTTAGAAATACTCAGATTGGAAAACAACTTCCTATTTGGAGGAATTCCAACTTGGTTGCTTGACATCAAAAGTCTGAAGGATCTGTTTCTTGGAGGGAATAATCTGACTTGGAATAACATTGTAAACTTGGAGCCCAAGTGTATGCTCAATAAGTTATCTCTGAGTTCATGCCGTCTCGCAGGAAGAATCCCAGACTGGATCCTTACACAGAAGGATATTGTTTTGTTGGATTTAAGCAAGAATAAGCTACAAGGACCATTCCCGGAATGGCTTGCTGAAATGGACATAGGCAGCATATTTCTGTCAGACAACAATCTTACAGGTTCACTTCCACCTCGTCTCTTTCGGTCTGAAAGTTTGTCAGCCCTTGCTTTATCGAGGAATAGCTTCTCTGGAGAGTTGCCAAGTAACATTGGAGATGCCATTAAGGTCATGATTCTTGAGTTCTCTAGAAACAACTTTTCAGGGCAGATTCCAAAGTCCATCTCGAAGATTTATCGCCTTATCCTTTTGGATTTATCAGGAAACAGGTTTTCGGGGAACATCCCGGATTTTAGGCCCAAATTATTACTCGCTTACATCGACTTCTCTTATAATGAACTCTCGGGTGAAATTCCAGCGATCTTCTCCCAAGAAACCAGGATACTTAAATTAGGAAAAAATATGTTCTCTGGAAAACTACCCAGTAACCTGACAGATTTGAACAAGCTTGAACACCTTGACCTCCAAGACAACAGAATTGCAGGAGAACTGCCTATGTCTCTATGTCAAATGTCCACACTTCAAGTCCTGGACTTGCGTAACAACACCCTCGAAGGTTCAATCCCCAGCACCATAAACAACCTCACTAACCTTAGAATTCTAGATGTCTCAAGCAACAATCTCAGTGGCGAAATACCGGCCAAGTTGGGGAATCTGGTTGGAATGATAGATACACCCAGTACTATCAAACCAGTCTCAGATGTGTTCACCTTCCCCATTGAGTTCAGTGATTTGATAGTTAATTGGAAAAAGTCAAAACAAGGCCTCTCAAGCCACAGCCTTGAAATCTACTCTTTGCTAGACTTGTCAAAGAACCAGTTTTCTGGCCAACTCCCGGCTACATTAGGTCACCTGAAGGCTCTGAAGCTACTGAACATTTCATATAACCACCTCTCTGGCAAGATACCAGAAACATTCGGCAATCTAGAGAGTCTAGAGAGCCTGGACTTGTCACATAATAGATTATCCGGTTCCATTCCAAGAACACTACCAAAACTGCAAGAACTTACAACTTTGGATGTAAGTAACAACAAACTCGAGGGTAAGATTCCAGTGGGTGGCCAAATGGACACGATGAATGATTCAGATTCATATGCCAACAACAGTGGGCTATGTGGTTTTCAAATTCAGCTACCATGTCCTCCAGAGCCTACACAAGTAAAGCTACCAGAAGCAGATGACTCGTGGTTTTCATGGAAAGGTGCAGGGATTGGATATTCAGTAGGCTTTTTTGCAACAATAACAATCATACTAGTCTCTGGCTGTATATGCAGGCTACCGCCTCAAAATCGCCACCGATCACACAGAAGGCGAAGGGTTTAGGTTTGGCTACTGACTGTTGGCAAGGGATCGATGGTAACAAGTATACTTTATTTTTCAGAACAGGTACCTTGTGTTCTGAGTCTAGTTAGAAGTGCCACAAGTTGAAATTGAAATAATTCTTCAATTGGGCATGCCGTTTCCAAATGATCTGTTCTATACTTTGTTTCCAGTCTGCAAGTCTGTGAAGTCCATTTAGCCTTTCAGTGGTTTAGAATGGTAATAAACGCCCACTTCTCACCTATTTTACTCTTCGTACCAGCTGCATTGCTAATCAGCACTTGAGTAACATGTTTCTGAATTGTAAACACCACATGCAAACGATGTAACAATAAAAAAAAATATCTAACAAGAAAACAACACCTAGAGCAGTGTTAACTCTCTATCCACACTCCATAATTTTCACAAGGAGGAGGTAGCCTATATCATGCAGAAACCTGATACAATACTACTAATAGCTTTATGACAGCCATTGAGGGAATCATGAATCTAGCATGATGACAAGTGTCCAATCTCGTAAAATAAGTTACTTAACAGGAGTTAGATTGTGAACTTGTATGTAATTTCATAATTGCTAAATGAATGAGTCATGACATTGTAAAAGAGTTGAAAGAGAGACAATATTTTCCCATTTCATATAAAGTACATTGATGTCTCTCTTGGATATCTTTTGATTTGAGAGTTGATTCAGCAGAATTGAAGTAAATGGGAACCTGTTCTAACTCCACCACAGCTTCTCAGAGTCCATATAGAGGATGAATAGACTGAGAGAGTCCCAAATTCTTTCCGTCCTTCTCTTGTGATTGTTTTTGTCACTACAGAAACTTGCACAATAAGGATGCTGTTAAATAGATGTCAAAGAATTGTACAAACACAGCCTCTATTGCTCTGATCTTCGATGTCACTATCCTCTGTTTCGCTGGTTAAAAGGGGAAAAACAGATTCAAAGAAATATTAACAGGTTAGGAACAATCCAGGTATAAAATATATTGGTTATAAACAATCCATAAAATTAGAATTCAAGAAAATGCTACAGCTGGTACTGACATGCTAGTTAAGCAACATTCTAGTGTGTTGTTTAAGACCACAAATACATTGCAACTCACTCACATTGTAAAAAGGCAGATTTTCTATTTGATTAGAGCAGCTAATGCGATGATGACTAGATATATCTCAAGCCAGTGATTTATTTTCGTTTTTAGGGATTTTCTTGAAAATGTTTACCATCATTTGATGCAAGTTGGATGGCTTGAAATCATTTGATCAAGCCAATCTGCTGTACAATTATTAATCTGCAAGCACTAAATGACTAAATTAAATCCTGGATAGATAGAAGTTGCATGTCAGAATCCTTTAGACAAGTCAAAATACACATCTTGATAACTCTCAACTGATTGCATATATCATTGTATGACTGCAAAATCATATGCTATTCCCGCATTCCTACTCAGGGAGAGAGTAGTAGACAAAGACAGAAATTACGAACCTATAAGAGACACAACATTGTACGGAACACGATAAGCTACTGAATATCTGTTTCTGTTGAGCCAATTTCTTAACTATACCACGAGGATCGGCAACGGATTTTCCAGTCTTTAAGATATCACAGGAGAGGAGTTTAATCTAGTCATATGTTCCTTGGAAAACATTATCCCGTCCCAATTTTCCCACCAGAGTCTTGTTTATCCGATTACCATGGTTTATGAACTTGTGATGCCATTGTCCTCATTTTAAATACAGAAAAAAATCGTTTCCTAGGACCAATCAAAGCTTATTGCGTTCTAATAATTCTAATCATGAAAGATTAACAACCACAGGAAATGCAGCCTTAAGAGGGAACTTCCCTCCCTTACCCTAGAAGAAGCTTCTTTTCACAATATCAAAATCAGTAGAACAACAATATATGCTATAGCTGCAAGGACTAGGAGTGCTGCAGTCAATCAGTGAGAAAATTAACAAAATTTAATCAAGTCATTCTTACTTGTCCATCCTTGAATCCATCAGCTGCATCGAGTATACTTAATACAGACATACATATGCATTGTACAGAAAAAAAGTAGATGGAGATAATAGAGACCACAATAAAGTACAAACCTGGACTCAAATTCTCTGATCTCAACAAGTTCTTTCCCTAAGGAATCAATCCACCGCACTTTCTTCTTATCAACCTCTTTCGAATCAAAACCTGCCTTTTTAAGACTGCTTTTGAGGCCATTCTGAGCCTGCGGTTCTTCCCCATAAACACCTGCATTCCCTTCTTTCACCTCAACGGAATCATTCAGCACATGATCATCATCATAGGAGGCATCAGCAATAACAACTGATATAACTGCAGTTGAAGGCACATGAGGACTGTTTTCCAATTTCAATGGTCCTGGTCCTGGTCCGTATATTCTAGGAGAGGGCTTGCAGAAGCAAATGAAAGGACAACGAATCTTGCAAAACAAGACCCTCATGAACAAAATATTTTCTTGATCGTCAATCAAACTACGAAAAACTTTTGCCCATTTCATGACACTCCAATTCAAAAGCATGGATCTGAACTTGAATCCTTCAATCATTGAATTTCTATATTTTGAGAACAAAGATTAAAGAGAAAAATGAGCAGCAAGCAAACCCGACAAGGTGGTTTATAAAAGGAACTGTCTTTTAACAGACAAAACTGCTGTCAACTTGGCAAAAAAGTTGTCGGAACTAAATGTACCCCATTGAGGAACACATAGAAACAAAACAACTTGTCATAACACGGAGCCAAATTAAACTCAAGTGGGGTACTTTTGTTTTGAGTTTAGAGGTCAGAAGGAGTGATCAAGTCAAAAACTTTCAAAGAAAGAAGTGGAACCCAGAAAGCAATTTCGAGTTTTGGTTATGAATTAGAAGATTCTATAGACCAAAAAAACCTGTCCATCCAGAGTTAAAACACCACTGTTTCAATGATAGAAAAAGACAGCACTTGTAATCTTAACAAGACGGGACAAAATTATGGAAGATTACTATTGCAAGAAATAATTGTCCTAGCCTCTTTCTTAAGATTACTTTTAATATTTTTTCAAAAACATTTTTAAAACATGACATCAATACATGGATGGGCGAGTTAATAGCTTGTTTGAGGGATTAATTACTCCAACGTGGTCTCTGTACTATTCTAGTTTGATTAATTGAGCCCTCTTACTTCCTATACATTTTGATTTAGAATCACGGCTGGGCTCTCTATCATATGTTCATAAGAAGCAGAGGTGATAGAAAAAAAATCAATTAAATTGAGAAAACTAAAAAAAATCTGAAAATAATCAACCATTAAAAAAACTGATTTAACTAATTAGAATTTTTTTTAAGAGATTCGGTCCTGTTTGATTTTCAGTTTTTAAGACAAAAACTGCTAAACCGAACCGAATCGGTTCAAATTATGAGATAATGTCCGGTGTATACATTTACATTATTATCCATTTTTCTTGAATAATTGTAAGTATAAAATAAAATAAATGTAATTTGCTAAGCACTGAAGAATGTGTGGGGCAGCTGTGTTTTAATAATTGCTTGTTGAAGTCGAGAACGTTTGACACAAGAATCAACGAATCAACTACATTCATGGAGCAGCTCCTATCATTAAAGATTAAAAAATATTCTATATGGTCTACGAAAAAGAAGAATCACATTCCCTCAACTCAGCTTTCACCACTCTTTCACAGGACAACAAAGCTGCTGCATAGGCTTCAACAGCAACTGTTCTTGGCAAACTTAGATTACTATTTTACCATCAATATTCTAATATCATATAAGAACTCATTTTAATTGAAAAGTTTAAGATGTAAATTACTATATAATAGCACTTTACCTTGTAGCCAGTATTGCACCCGATCCAGTTGGAGCAAGGTCTTGTTTTGCCTCCTGTTCCCAGTCTGAACACAGCCAGAGTGGATCAAAAAAAGAGTGTTGATCTAAACAATCCACCAAGTACAGTAGCTGTACAGGATCTGCTGCTGCCTTGAGGACAGGAAAAGCAATAACATCCCGGATACCGGCAGAGTTTGTCAGCAGCATCACCGATCTCTGTCGAGCTAAACAGGTGTGACATCAGAAAACATGAGTGGCCCCAGAGTCATCTCTAAGAGTGATGAGAAATCCAAGCTTTCCACAAGCTCTGCAGGCAACAACTCACCCAGCAATGGATACTCGATCATTCTGATCACTATTCCACAAAAATCTTGCAGCATTGTCGAGCTAAACAGGTGTGAAATCAGAAAACATGAGTGGTCCCTGAGTCATCTCTAAGAGTGATGAGAAATCCAAGCTTTCCACAAGCTCTGCAGGCAACAACTCACCCAGCAAGCATCTACAAAACGCCTCTATACGAGGTGAGATTGGCGGATTTATGGGGGCAAAAAAACAAATTGATTTTGCAACATATTTATAAAAAAATGTGAGTGTATTTGAGCAGATGACTTTGTCACTGCATGCCAAGAAATGCTCAGTATCCAGGGAGTGGAGGTGTGAGGCTACAAGGGATCATGAAAGAAATCGTCCATGCTTCTTTGAACCACGTCTGAAAATGTCAACATATTTATGATAGCGTTTAGTTATGTACTAGCCACTTACCCCACGTCTTGAGACAGAACCATATTTTTTTCAACATAAAAAAATATTAATGATATGAGATTTTTTTATTATAATATATATTTGGGAAAATAATATATTTGCGCAGAATTTTTGTGAAGTCCAAGTTTTCTATAAAATATATGAATTTTAAATCGATATAAATTTATTTGTTTAGTAGATTTTAACAAAATAGCCAGAATAAAATTATCATCATCATTAAAAAAGCAAGAAGATTCAAATATCTAAATTATTGAATTCACTGTATTAAAATTAGTTCATTTTATAATTCAATTTAAATTAAACACAACAAACAAGATATAAATTATGAAAACACCAACATTAATCGAATAACAAAAAAAAAAGTTAATTTTCTATCTCCAAAAAGAAGGAAACATAAAGTGACATTATCATTACTATAACACTTAAAATTATTATCAACATCACTGCCCAAACAATTAAAATAATTAAATTGCCTCGAGAAATTAATAGCAAAAAAATAATTCAAAGAATAAGGACTCAATTAGAAGCAATTAAAACCTGCATACTGAATTAATTAAAATAACAAAAAAAAACCAAAAACCAGAAGAATAAGGACTAAATTGAAACCCAACATATATAATCAGTTTCAATTGAATGGCACAATTGCAACAAATCAAAAACCATATTGAAAAAAATAGTAATAAAAGCGAAATCCGAAGCGCAGGGACCAAAATAAAACTTTCACAAACCTTAAACACCGAAGCATATTTCCAGGCAATAGGAGAGAGAAAAGGGAGAAAAAACTTAAATCCGTCTACCAGAGCTTCACTGACCATCATAATCAAACACGTATAGTACTGGGAGGAAGATGACATGTTGGCGCACCATGTGACACGACGTAAGACTTTTTTTACAATCATAATGATGTGCACACACTACCTGGACGGTGAATGTTTAGGATATGATCGGCAAACACTGCATTAATCCATATAATGGAAAGTTTATAGATTTATTTTCTATTTTATTTTATTTTATTTTATTGAATGTTTAGGATATGATCGGCTGGCTTTCCTGTCAAACTATCCATCTTGACCTCTCTTTATATGCGTGTTGCCCACTTAAGGTCAAGCCTTAAACTATGACCCATCTTATCTGCTGCAAAGTCCACGGTATTGTTTGGTGTATTGGGAAATGATAGATTGGACAGTATACTATTTTTGTTTATTATTTTAAAATTTAACTTGAAACTAACTTAATCAACCAAACTCGGTTAATAGACAATCATTTTAATCAAACAATTATCATTTTGATCGGATTAATATATATATATATATATATATATATATAAAGTCCATATCTGTGTCACTACCTGTGTATATAAAGTCCATATCTGTGTCACTACCTGTGATTTTTAAGGTTTTTTTCTTTTCTTATTTAAAAATGTGTCACGACATTAAAACAAAACAACAACAAAAGAGAGTTAGGACATTTGAGAGAGAGGATTAAAAACCTGTCTAAACAAAAAGGAAAGAAATAGCAAAGAGAGAAGAAAAATGGTGTTTAACAGCTTAATTGTATTATCAGTAGCCCACATATCAGCAGACGTATGGCAACAAATAGCATGCATAAGGTTCCAAGATCGTGTAAGCAGTCCCCAGCTTCTCGATCTTGTTTGCTGCTTTCCTCTTCAGCAACTGGGCCGTTTTGCTCTTTTCGTCTGGACTTTCCTCTGCTTGCCTCCACCTGATTCTTTCCTGTCTTCTCACTCTTATCACTCCACAACATCAGATGAGGAAGATCACCGTCAGTATGGTCATCAGCAGCAGCAAACCTCTTCTTCTTCCTCCTCGGCTGATGTTGAATACTACTACTATGACTCTGACTGATTTACTCCATTTTGTTTCATCATTTGTGTACAGTAACTCTCTCTCTCTCTCTTTATCTGTCATTCAATTGTATATATGTAATTTTTATTTTATTTTTTTGTGGGGTTTGTGTTTTTTTATTAGGAAATTGCCGGGTTGGATGGATTGGTGTTGCATGATGATTTTGTGGAGACGAGTGTATTTATCTACTGATTTTGTGGGGTTTTTTCAAGAGTCTTTTTTTCTTCTTCAATCTTGCTTCTTTTTTTTTTTTTATATATATATATATATATATATTATGTCAAGATTGCATCTAGATGAGTGATGGCATCGTTAAAAGGTTAGGTCATAGCCATGGAGAAATTTTTAAAAGAAATGTTTGCTTGCTATCCTTGGAATCTGCTGACTTGAATGTGTTTGTGCATATGCAATACCATTGAGGGTTATTTCCATTTTGAACTTGGAACCAGTAGGATTCCACTAGTTGGTGAAGATTGCTTTTTGTCTTAAACTTGTTTGTTACGAGGATACCGCCCAGAACCAAAGTCGATTCTTTTCTCTTTTTTAAGCAGACAGCTAATTGATGCCTATCCAATATCATGTTATTTGACTAAAAA
Organism: Salix caprea; assembly: GCA_964035475.1. Lineage (NCBI taxonomy): Eukaryota > Viridiplantae > Streptophyta > Magnoliopsida > Malpighiales > Salicaceae > Salix > Salix caprea. The sequence goes on along the minus strand of OZ037750.1, from coordinate 11,729,940 downwards.
GATATGTCAATTCCTAGAAGCAAACTTTTCTCTTGGGGTGAATGAGATCCTTAGCAGTATCTGATCCTCTCGATGATCAATTAGTTGATTACCCTGAACATTTTAGTTTAGTTATTAGAGATGGAAAAATATATAATCTTGAAAAAATTCAACTAGATTATCATTTAATGCTATCTATCTATCTAACTATTGATTTCATTGGAACTGCAATTGTCAATAATCATTCTGCTTTCTCAAGTCCTTTGTTGATGAAGTTTCGTACTTCATGCAAAAAACTTGCAGGGATTGATTTTTTTGTAGATTGCTTAGTCTCTTGTTGATGTATGCAGTTGTAGAGTTTGTCTTGATAGAGGATTGGAAAAGATGATTGTGCACAAGTTTTGACTTCAGTCTGCTACATCAAGAAAAGGGATTCCAGTGGAGTAAGACAACTAAAAGGATCTTGTTTATGTTCATCTTGTTTGTATACCTCTAGTTGTTGACAGTGCTGAATCTTTGTAAGTAATTAATTTCAGATTTTTCAAAGTTGCATATTTCATGGTCGTGTGATTGCCTTAAAAAAACCGATTAAACCGTTTTTTTTTTTAAAATCCGGTTCGGTTCGGTCTCGGTTTTTTACGGAAAAAACCGATTGACCATAACCGAACCGAACCGGTTCGGTTTAAAACATTAATATTAATAGAAACTTTTTCCCATTCTCGCTTGAAACCCTAGCGGCCTCGCCTCTCCCTCTCGCCTTTTCCTCTCGCTCTCGCCTTTTCCTCTGGCCTCTGGCCGCTCGCCTCTCCCTCTGGCCTCTCGCCTCTCCCTCCCTCTGGCCTCTCGCTCCTCGTCTCTCTCTCCCTCGGCCTCTCGCTCGGCCTCTCGTCTCTCCCTCCCTCGGCCTCTCGTCTCTCCCTCCCTCGGCCTCTCGCGGGAGTCTTCTTCCATTCCAGCTAGTTCATTTATTAACTAAAGATATTTTTTTGGTATAAAATTATGTTTTTTAGTGAAAAAGCTGAGAAATTTGTGTGTTTTTTTTTATAACAAGAGTAATTTATTTTATTTTTTTCTCAACATAGATGTTGTGGTTGTTGGGAGAGAGAATGATGGTGTGGTGGTTTCATCGGAGATAAGGAGTCATCTTGCAGAAGAAGGGAACCCCACATCTGGTGTTTGATTTTTTTGGATAGCATGTGAGTAAAAGCTCTTAAAATTTCTTCTGGTGTTTGATTATTTTTTGGAATTTTTCATAATTTACTCTTTTTTGTGTGTATTGCAGGAGACTGTCCCTCATTATCCTTGCTGCTGTAATGCTTGCTTTAGCGTTTCTTGGATTCTGTAAGTGTTATTTTCTTGGATTAGAGAATGAGAATGAAAAGTGAGCACTTTATTGCCCTGCACTTGAGGTAATATCCTTCCGAATGCTTGATTTATGATAGTTTTCTTCTAGAAATTTTATTGTTGTTTGAATCATTGTCTGGCAAGTTTTTCTTATTATTGAATTGTGCTGGGGATTAGTTTTTTATCACCCATGCGAAGCTTAGAATAGTCAGCATAGGAAAGGGTCAGAGCATTAACACATTTAATGTTATCATGATATAGGTTTGAACCTGATATGCTTGCATCTCCCTTCCTCAATGGAACCACATGTCAAAAGCATATCGTGACAGATTAATGTTATTGGTGCTCATTTTGTTTCCTTAAACAAGGATTATTCATTTATATTGGATATTTTTTTGTTCTCTATCAACCTCATTCAAGCTAAAAACCGAGGACAAAAACTAATCTATAAAGAACAAGATTAAAGCTTTAACCACACAATTAATTTCTTTTAATAAAACGAGCAAAACCCATATTGTGTTTCAATTTAACAATCTTTATGTCAATGAAATAAATCACACGCCTTTGACTAGATAGGAGTTCGTTCATAATCCTTGCACTCACACACACACACTTTTATGCTTCAAAAGTCCCAAGTCTAACATATATATGATCCAAAAAGAAAGAAAGAGTAGTTGAAATAAATCACACGATTTTGAATTATTATGTGATAGAAAGTCAGTTCATTCTGTTAATTTTGTGTGTGAGTATTGCAACTACTCTTTCTTTCTTTTTGGATCATATATATGTTAGACTTGGGACTTTTGAAGCATAAAAGTGTGTGTGTGAGTGGAAGGATTATGAACGAACTCCTATCTAGTCAAAGGCGTGTGATTTATTTCATTGACATAAGGATTGTTAAATTGAAACACAATATGGGTTTTGCTCGTTTGATTAAAAGAAATTAATTGTGTGGTTAAAGATTTAATCTTGTTTTTTATAGATTAGTTTTTGTCCTCGGTTTTTAGCTTGAATGAGGTTGATAGAGAACAAAAAAAATAAAATATAAATGAATAATCCTTGTTTAAGGAAACAAAATGAGCACTAATAACATTAATCTGTCACGATATGCTTTTGACATGTGGTTCCATTGAGGAAGGAGATGAAGCTAGGCCTGAGCTGGGTGTCTTTATAGCTGCTATTGCGCACCGATTTTTCTCTTCATCGATGCCGTCCTTAACAACAATTAAACCAAAATCGGAACTTGATGGTTGGGCAAAAACGTTGCCTCCTAGGTCGTCTGATAATGGCCCTGACTCCACTTTTCTGTCCTGTGTAGGGAGCTCAATTGGCTCCTTGAGGACTCACTTGTAAACCGCTCCTCATCCTCGTGCTTTTCCTTTTCCCAGTATAAATAAGATACCAGTGATAAAAATGAGAATGTCATGTTACGGATAAGTTTGAATGATCTTTACCAACTGTGGAAGCATGATGTATCTCATATCTTTGGCCTTGACATAAAATGGGCACTTCAGGTGCTTCGTGCTTTAATATCCTTTTTAAAAACTTCTACTGTTCTGATATATCATATATAACATATTCAGCTTTGATGTTCTTTCGGCAGGAATGAGCCGTTTACAAGGACCGTCATCCCTTAAGAGGAAACGGCCAGAACTGAATTCTCCAGTTCAATCTCTGACTGAACATGAGCGTATACTCTATGATGTGATCCAAAGCAAACAAGATATTGGAATCTGGACCAGAGACATGAAAAAAGAAGCCAAACTTCCAGATAATGTGGTAAATAAATCTCTCAAGGCTCTGCAGGTCAAAAATTTGATAAAAGAGGTGGTGAACATCCAAAACAAGGGGAGGAAACATTTCATGGCAACAGAGTTTGAACCCTCGAAGGAAATCAGCGGAGGGGCTTGGTATCTTGAAGGGAGCCTTGATACGGAGTTTATTGAGTCACTGAGGAAGTTATGTAAACGCCAAATAGAAAAGAAGGGGGTTGCCACTTTGGAGGAAGTTACAGATTTGATCAATAGTTATCCAGCCTTCAATGTTGACGTCACAAAACAGCAAATTGAAGAGATCCTGAGGACTCTGATTTGGGACAATGCAATCATGGAAGTAAAGAGTAATGGAATGGGTGAGTTTGCTTCAATTCCTTTTGGAAAAGTTTGCTATAGATACTTTAGCAAGGGAGGCCTTGGAGGGGAACCAAGAGCCGGGGCATTAGCTTCCATCCCGTGTGGAGTTTGTCCACGGATAAGTCATTGTACACCTGATGGCGTTATCTCCCCAAAGACATGTGTCTACTACCAGAAGTGGTTGGATTTTTAATTTCTAAGCACATATTTCTTAACAAACTTATCTCGTTGTTTTACATTTTAGATGTGAAAAATCTCCTTTCTGGGTACCATGTTACCATTTATATAATAGCATAGTTTGCATTTTTATAATCTCTTTCAAGCCCCTGATTGTTCTGTGCTGTAATGTTATTAAGCATCCTCATTCTTAATGTCCAGCGGCTCAGTTTCAACTTCGAGACTTTGTGATATTCTGTAAAGCCGTCCAGAAATAACAGTTCATGTTCTGCTAATACATAAAACTCAATTATGCTGCATTTCTATTGTTGCTTTAGGTATATTGTGATTTCATTGGAAAAATGGATTTTGCTAAGTACATGCACCTCGTGCATCTTCCTGTTCTGGCATTGTCGGAACCAAAATGGTGTCGTGTGATAGGTTTTACTTTTCATGCTGTCTTAGTTTCTTTTTTGCTTCTTCAAATTGTTATCACTGGTTATATGCTCCAAAGCGAATCCACTTCCATTATCGCATCCTTTTTTCAATGAACATCCTTCATTATGAAAGAGTCATATTCATGATGCTTTGTGCATGATTTACAATTATAGCTGCAAATTGCTACCTCTCTTATTTGTGAGATTCTGAGTGGGGAATATTTTGACGATTTGGAGTCATGAAAGGAGTGAATGGCAACCCAACTTAGGGCACTATGCACAGACAATTTCTTATCTCATGGCCTAATTTCCACAAAGGATCCAAATTTAATTATGATGGTTGCTCAATTGCTTTCCTATGTTCCTGCCCTTCCTGTTTAAAATTGCGTTCACTGGAAAATGCATTACAGCATGGACAGAAGCGGTTGGTCAATCTTTGGATGCTAAATTAGGTATTGCATTGAAGAAGGTGGTGGTTGTTGACATGGGAGGTTGAAAGGATTACACGCACTCAAGCTTCCATCATACAAATCGAACTTTTTAACGGACATCTTGCAAACTCCACAGGAGCGCGTGTTTTTTTTTACAGCCATGGTTGACGCCAATATTGTTTATTTACAATGATTCCTTGACCATGATAAGCATGTGGAGTATTCTGTATTTGCAAAGCAGGCAATCATTTTTAGCATAATTTGCCCTTTTTTCATAACCCAGGGTCAAAAGCAGCTCTTAAAAAAACAAAATGCTAAGAAAATAAAAAGAAACTTCTCAGCTCATGCTCCTCGAGGTCCAGGCTGTACTCGGCCATTCATGGGCGGGCATGCTCCAGATAGCGATGCACCCTGTACACGCAGCCCATTTGTCAACACAAACCTGCTCTCGTCTACCTAGCTAGGCTGCTAAACTCTACAGGGAGAAAGACAGAGATGTCCATGAACAGGGCCTGCGTTCATTTACTGCTTCTGTTTCTTTCCTGGCATGCAAGCAATCAACACCTCCTCTGAATAACGCCCCCATGTCATGAAAGTGATCCATGCCCCTGGTTATGTCACCCCTTTTGTCTCGTATCAAAACAAACCTCAAAAAAATCACTGACACGTGGTAACAATGGCTCATTTTAAAATAGATTCATAATCTTAAAAATCAACCTTCCATCTTCAAAGCAGCAAGTGGGCCTTTTGACATTCCATTTTGACAGCGAGAGGGAAATGCTTTTTTCACGGTAAAAGCATTTGTTCTCGCACGTTGATTTTATCCCCAATTTTGTTTCAAATCATGCCGTGCTGCTTGAAAATTGAGCTAATTTGGTTACTGACTGAGGTGTTAAAACAACATATATTAATACTGTTCTGGTACTGGATTTCGAGAGGGATAGAAAAGAAAACATTCAGGGACCAAATTGAGTGGAGGCAACAATGTAAGGGCCTTTCATTTGTAATAAGCCAAGAGAAACCTTGGCATTGATGATGGCTTTTGTCATCATTGGTTTCTCCTCTGCTGCTATTGCTTACGTACCATCAGCAGCAGTCAATCCCCCCCTCGTGATGTGTGCCGTTTTCGCACGGGCGTGTCTTTCCTCTCGCACGAGTTTGTTACACGTGTACGGTTCATGATGCAACCGCACGTGCTAGGACTCCACAGCACACGCCACTGCGTGTGGCTATTGTGACTGCTTCGGGTGACACGTCACTTCGTTCGTGTACTGTAAGCAGTGACGGTGTTAAAAAGGAAATAACGGCGGCGACGAGTACCGCCGCTGCCCTGGTGGATACTGGATAGAGGGTAGGATCCATGAAAGACTAGAGCCGTACGCTTAAAGCCAACCAAGAACACACTATCAGTAGTTTGCCTCGATGGTTGCTTGAGATGGCGCATGCATGCGAGAGCTCGAGCCTGTGCTAATTAACGTGAGCAATGAATGTCGATGAAGCCAGGCTGTTGTTTTAAATGATCAAATCATCTGCTTGATTCCACCATTTCTAAAACTCAGACGTATGTGCTGTTACTGAGATGGTGGCCTCGCCCCTGCTATCTGTTTCTGGCAATAAAAACACTTTTTCCACATCTTCTATTGGTATGGAAAAGTCTAACACTCTAACTAGCTAGTTGATTAATTATAGAATCATACTTCCTACTCAAGCCTCCTTGTCACAGAGCATGCAAGCTACCACACCTGACCTGGTTTCCTTTGTTGTTAGATAAACCCTAAACACTATGATCGGGAAATCAATAAACATAATCCTTGTGATAATTAATGCTTTAAAGTTCAATATGTTTCATAATTGGATTATGATGTATGGATGAAAGACAGTTGTTCATGCTATCCCATGATAAGTGCGTCCATTTCTATTTCTCTGAAACTCAAGCAAGCATGGTAACGTCTGTGTTGCAGTGACTCTCTCTCTCTCTCTCGTCATCAATTCTACAAGCCTTTCTTTACCTAAACTACAACGAATAAAAAAGATTACCATTATCTGAAGGAATTTGCAAGTGTGTGGGGGGTATCGATTCCGAACAAAAAGTGGGGCAAAAAGAGCAGGCTTTTGAAAAAGACAGAAAAATTGTTAGTTTTTCCACCGCCACTCCCTTCCCGGTCTCAATATATTGAAACTGTTTTTTAAATATTTCTTATTTAATATTAAAATAATAATTTTTAATTTCTAAAAATTATTTTTGATATTGATATATTAAAATAATATAAAAACATTTAAAGTAAAAAATATTTTAATTATTTTCAAAATCATTTTTACAACACAAGGAGTCACTTAACCCCTCTCCTCCTTAGGTTGTGTTTGTTTTCCGGAAAGTGGTTTCCGGAAAAGCACTTTCTAAACTTTTCTGTGTTTGTTTTCCATTAGAAAAGTTGGTCAGCGGAAAACACTTTCCAGTTAAAGAAAAATTTGGCTTGGTTTTCAGGAAAGTGTTTCCCTGGAAAATTTGGGCGGAAAACACTTTCCGGAAGTTATGAAAAATTTAGAAATGTCATTATTTGTTGATTATATCAAATTTGATCCTCAAACTTTTGATTGCTATATATAATTTGTTTTGAATATTTATTTTTCAATTCCATCTCTTAAAATTTAATTTTTATATTAATTTTGGTCCTTATTTTTATAATTGCTATTTGCTTTTTTTCTTATCATTTTTTTATTGAAATTTTTTATCTATCAAATTTGGTCCTCATTTTTTTTATTGTTACTTATTTTATTTGAAATAATTTATGAAATGTTAATTATTATTATTTTAATTTATTCACCTTTCATTTTTTTTTAATTTTTTAGATTTAATTTCTATTATTTTGATTATTATTTATTTTATTTGAGATAATTTATGAAATTATATTTTTTTTCAATTTCATTCTCATTCAACTTTTTAATTTGTAAGATTTGTTCCTCGTTATTTTAATAAACTTGAGAAAAATAAAACATTAATAAGTTATTTTTCCAGCTCATTTTTCATGACATAACCAAACACTGGAAACTGTTTTCCAACTTATTTTCCATTACATTACTAAACATCGAAAAATACTTTTCTGAAATTTATTTTTCCCGAAATTCACCTTCCAAAAAAAACTACTTTCCAGCAAACAAACGGGTCTTAATTATTTTAAAAAGGTACGAAAATAGATAAATAAATTGTTTTCTTTCTGTGAGAGAGAGAGAGAGAGGAGTGAAGGACAATCAGATCACACGGTGGAAATTGGAAACTTGAAAAACAGTGAGGTCTCCGGAGTGATTGACGTTGTTTTTCATTGAAAATATATAAAACATATTTTTTTATTTTAAAGAATTTATTTTTAAAATTAACACATCAAATCATTCAAAAAAATAAAAAATAAAAAATAAAAGTGTTTTTTCACCTTAAAAAACTCACACTAGAATTCATTTTCAAGAGTGTATTATTTTAATGATGTATATCTTTAAATAAAAAAATAATTGTTTATTAGAGAAAAAGTACATTTTATTAATGAAAAAGTAGAGGGAGTCACGGAGAAAGAGAAAATGACAAAAAAGTTGAGATTTTGAAGAGAAGGAGAGAGAAAGAAAAGGCAGAAGTGGGCAGAGCTCGATTGGATTTTCTGAGGAAACAGAACACAACAACCAAGACCCACTTCAAAGCTAAGTGGGAACGGATGAGTGCGTAGGATAAGCAAGAAGCATAAGGGCATCTCCAGCAGAGGAGCCACCCCGGGAGCCAAAGGCATAATTTGAAATTTTTGGCTTTTTTGTGTTAATTTTCGTCTCCAGCAGAGGAGCCATCCCGGGAGCCAAAATGGCTTCTTCATCTTCGGGAGCAATCCAGGAGCCATTCCCACATATATTGTCTGTAGAGGCAAAAATAATAGAGCCGTTGGCCATGCCACAATAAAAAACCCAGCAACAAAGAAATTGAAACACACAACACACAACTGATTCAACAAAGCAACATCAACCCAAAATTCAACAATTTTACACCCATCAACACAGCAACCCACAGAATTAAAAAATTGAAAAAACATTTGATTTTGCATCCAATCCGAAGAAGAAAAGTTGGCGAGAAAATACCTTCATCAAAGTTCAAAATCAAACATAAGAAGAACATCCCGGGAAAAAAAACTAAACTTTAGAACTGAATTAAAAAAATAATAATGAAAAGGATATCAAAAACTTCAATTTGATCAATAGGCTCAACAGCATGCTCATCATCACCAACACTTGGAGCTCTTCGAACCCGTCTCTGCTTCTTCTCGTAAATTACTGGGTTGGCGTTGATTAGCCCAGAGACCATTTCTTTTCTTCTTCTTTTTTTCCTACTTAAACCCAAAAGAACCAGAATAATGCAATACAAAAAGTAAATAGTAACCAACACCCAGACAGAATCAGAGAGAGAAAGAGTTATCGACGGAGGATGCCCCGATGATTTTTTTGGACTTCCTTTTGCAGGCTGGAGCGGTGAAACGTTTGGCTTTGTAAAGGAGATGGATCGAAGGGAAGGGTTGACAGATCGATCGAGAGAGAGACAAGAGGGGGGGGGGAGGTTGGCGGCTGGGGAGAAGAAAAGAAATGGGGTAGGGTTTTTTAGCTTTAAGTTTGAGATGGGGAATGGACGGGTGGGTGGGTATTTATGTTAATTATTATTATATTATAATAATTATTATTATATAATTAGTATTATTAATTATAATAATAGTTAGCATAAAAAAATAGGGGTATTAATTTGATTGAATTATTTATAATTAAATGTATTTTAATTAATTATGTTTAAACTTATTGGTTATTTGTTAATGTGTTCATTTTGTTTTTGTAAGTTTTTCTCACACTCGAAGAGAATAAGTAACATTAATTAACTTCAAATACAATACCCATAAAAAAACATATAATTACTTGAAAAAAATAAAATAAGCAGCTTAAAATTCAAATATTGCGGGTCTTATTTAAATTCATTTTTTTTTAATTTAAATATAATTATAAAAATAATAATTATATTATTGGAGGGTTTTTTAAAAGTAATTATTTAATTATATAACTTACTCCTATTAATTGTATAATTAATTGCATAATTAAATTATATACAAAATAATTGCATTACATTAAAATAGTAATATAAAAAAAATGGCTCTCCAAAATGCCTTTTACTGCTAAAGTGCACACCAAAGCCAAAACCATTTTTACACTATTCAAACATCCATTTTAAATATTTGGCTCTCCAATTTGCCTCTACTGCTAGAGATGCTCTAAGAAGATATACTTAAAAAAAGTTGTCTTTTAAGCTCTCCTCACATTTCTCTATCTCTTTACATGGTGTAGTGTGGTAGTGTATAGTGATGTATAGTGCTATGCTTAAATTTTAACCTGGGGGAGTAGGATAAGGACGAGTTTGCCTTGGTTCTTTTTTGGGCTCTATTTTTAGTGAAGATGGGTTCTTGTGCTCACGGTGGTTGTGCTCATTTTAGCAGAAGCAGACTTTTGGTTTTGGTGTTTTGCTTATGCAGTTTGGCTTCACCTTCCCGCGCTGCTAGATTGAGCGTGTCAAGACAGAAACTTGAGGTTCAAAAACACTTGAACCGCTTGAACAAGCCTGCTGTTAAAAGCATTGAGGTACTTTTGTCTTGTTTTCTTTCTTAAAGTTCTGTTTGGTGACCGAGAAACTGAGAGAGTGGAGGAAAATATGTTTTTAAAGTTGTGCACTTTTTTTTTTTTTTTTGCTTGAATGGCAACTGGTTTAAGAATTTTGCTCACACTAAACCTCATGGTGGTTTTATGTGGTTTTGTATTCCTTTTATTTTCATTTGGTTTCTTGCATTTTCTCCGCTGTAAAGTGGGTTAAGAATGTAACGGGTTTTCATTAAATTTCCTTTTTTGTTCTGTGATGATCATCAAAAAAAATTATCTTTCTTGAAATTTTATTGTTTAGAAGCAATAGTGATGATTTGATTATTTATTTTCCATATCCCTTTCTTTCTCTCCATATGATGATGTCCTTTTTGGAGAGTAATTGAATCAATACGGAAAGAAACTGCAAATTTTAACTGTTTTTGGCACTTCACATTTTCTAAGCGGACAAGCATAACATAAATGCAAGAGGGACTGTGATTTCTCTTCTGCTTTCAATTTTATGAGGACTTAACTCTTAAGACCTTGTCGATATACTAACTTCTAGCATGATTTGATAGGACTGATAAATTTGTGGGTATTGCTGCAAGACTTCTCATTATCTTCCTTGGATTTTTTATGGCTATACAGAGTCCAGATGGAGATATAATTGACTGTGTTCACATGTCTCATCAGCCAGCTTTTGATCACCCCTACCTCAAGGACCACAAGATTCAGGTCCATCTTCAGCAAAGCACTTCAAAGTCTATCCATTTTTCATGTTTTTGTTTTTTACTGTTACTGATTGTTTCTTTTGGGTTTGTTTATGGTTTTAATAGATGAGACCTGGTTCTCATCCAGAAGGGCGGGTCTTCGATGATAACAAGGTGTCTACAGAATCCAAAGAAAGATCAAACCCTATTACGCAGTCGTGGCATGTGAATGGTAAATGCCCCGAGGGTACGATTCCCATTAGAAGAACAAAGCAGGATGATGTTTTAAGAGCTAGCTCAGTGAAAAGATATGGCAAGAAGAAGCGCAGAGCAATCCCCCAGCCCAGGTCTGCAGATCCTGATCTTGTCAATGAAAGTGGTCACCAGGTGAAGTTTCTTCCTTTTATTCCATCTCTTATACATAAATTTATTGAAGTAGCTTCTGTCATTAACTTTGTTGTTTCTGTCATGCTCTATTTGTTCCCAATGTTCATATTCTTTTTCTGACAATTTCTTTTGGGTGATCAGCATGCAATAGCTTATGTGGAAGGGGATAAGTACTATGGGGCAAAAGCAACCATCAATGTATGGGAACCCAAAATACAACAGCAAAATGAGTTCAGCTTGTCTCAGCTGTGGATACTGGGAGGTTCCTTTGGCCAAGATCTCAACAGCATTGAAGCTAACCCAAAATACAACAGCAAAATGAATTCAGCTTGTCTCAGCTGTGGATACTGGGAGGTTCCTTTGGCCAACATCTCAACAGCATTGAAGCTGGTTGGCAGGTATTATTCCAATTAGTTTAATCCTATCTTGGCCAGAAATAGTTCAATTTTATAATGGAGTCAAATGACCCCATCTCGTTATCATCCTTCATTTTAATGCTTTCAATGTGAATGGAAACAGGTTAGCCCGGATCTGTATGGTGATAACAACACAAGGCTCTTCACCTACTGCACTGTGAGCTTCTACTTCTGTCGCTCATTAAATCAGTCTTAAAATTTCCATGGATTACCTAATCGATATCACTCCCGGTTGTTTTACTTGTGCAAATATTACAGAGTGATGCATATCAAGCGACAGGTTGCTACAATCTCCTTTGCTCAGGCTTTATTCAAATCAACAGCGAGATAGCAATGGGTGCAAGCATCTCTCCTGTTTCTGGCTATCGCAATTCCCAATATGATATCAGTATACTTGTCTGGAAGGTAGAATCCAAGGCCCTAGCATTCACATTCGGCTCCAAGTTGAATAGCTAAAGTCTTAGTCATTAGTTGGGATTTGAACATATAGGAGCCGAATATAAAAACGGAGTAACTTCTCTACTTCCCGTGGCGCATGTGAAACTCTACAGATACTGTCCCTCTGAATGGTTTCACATTCAGCTCCAAGTTGAATAGCAAGGTCTAGTCACCAGTAAGGTTTTCAACGTACAGTAGTCAAATGTAAAAATGGAGTAGCTGATACTGTCTGAGGCGCGTGTGAAACTCTACAAATGCTGTCTTTCTGCATGTGAAGATGGTTCTTTGGCTATATTTGAAGCTATGTATATGTATTATAGAAGCTAGGGTGTCAGAAACGGGGTGCAGATGCTGAGAATCTTTTGGCATTATCTTTTGATCATTGATTTGGACACAAGTGAATTGATAGGAGGACATTGTTTTACATAAATAATAGAAACCATCACCTTACATAGCATGGCACAAGGCATGGCGTAGATACTATAGTAGAACATCAACAATGCAACACAGTGAGAGAGTTACATATATATATATATATATATATATATATTTCAAATATTCTGCTTTCAGCGTGGTCTGAGAAATTCCGTCTTGTGAAATGCCTATATAATAATACAATACAAGTTGGTTGCAGATTGATTTTGATTCTTAATTTGCAAGAGAATTTCCATGATTTATCATCTGACTCCTTGACCCTATTGGTCATGCCTGAATTGCTGACCAATTGGGTTGCAACAGTAAACTATTAGCTTGAATATATTATGAGATCTTATGTCAAAAAAGACTTGTCTATGAAACAATATAATTATGTAATATTGATCTTGTATGTTATAATTGTCTAGAAAAACAAATAAGAACATATTTGATTTGAACATGGAGAGTGAAATGAATTATAATTATAAAAAATTGGCAGAATGAATTTCTGGATGTATGTATAAATGATGGAAAGGTCTAAAATATTTAAACCATTACATATACATATATAATCTGATCATTAGTGTGTGATTAAGTAAATAGTGACACTTAAAATGTTTAAAATTCAAAGAAGATTATGCTTAAATCTCAACAGAAATTTAATATACATTTAATATAAATTCAAATTTATGATCAATACAATTTTTAAGGAAATATTACACTAAAAATAGGCTGAGAATTATCTAATTTATATGATTGAGGGTTAATTTTATCCCCTTTCTTATAGATGTGTTGATCTTACTAAATCAATACTACAGTATGGTAATTTAAAGCCTATGAATAAAAACGCAATGAGTTGATAGCTTCCATAAAATAACAAATAGTTTTTCTTATCTCAAAGAAAATCATAAAACATATTCATTTATTGACAATAAATACCATACATCAAGATTACAACTATTTTTCATAATTTAAATTCGTGATTTACAATACTCTTCTCAATATTTTATATTTATGAGCATATATTAATTTTATTGCATCAATATTAAAATTATCATGAAAAAGTTATATTGTGAACTCAAAAACAATTCTTATATTAGGTTTTTTAAAATAAATAAATTATTACTCTAACCAAATATATGAAAAAAATATAAATAAAAAACAATTAATATTTTACATCACTAAAAAGACACTTGTACATAAAAACATTTTTGTCTTATTCATGTTTTATTTATTTATTTATTTAGTAAACAATGGAAAACTTAAAAAGAAAACGTGTGTTTTTTAAATTAATACAAATTAGAAAAGGTGAGAAACTAGTTTTCTGAACAAACAAATATTGCATTTGAGTTTTATTATTATTATTTTCAACCTACTTTTCTAAAAAATTAAAGTATATTACGTTTCTAAACAACTCATGAAACTTCTCCTTATCTGATAAAATTAAAGTATATTATGTTTCTAATATATATTTTTTTTGTATTAAAATTTCATAGCGACGTCTCTTACAAGAGAGAGGTGACATTACTAATATGTGAATGGCCAAGCAAGCCATCACTTCAAGAGCAGTAAACTGCCTATCCTTGTATTTTAAAAACTAATACAGTCAAATCTAACACATCGCCCTACCCACCCCCATACAAATTATATAGTTTCCTAGTGATAATTTCATATAAAAATAAACAAATTGAATTAAAATAAAATGCTGAGAGGAAAAACCATCTGTTAGATACAACGGCAATAGGGTTCTTGAGGAAACGTTTTTGAAAAAAATTAAAAAAAAAAATTATTTAAATTAATATTTTTGGTGTTTTCAGATTATTTTCATGTGCTGATGTCAAAAATAATTTTTAAAAAATTAAAAAAATATCATTTTGATATGTTTTTGAACGAAAAAATAATTTCAAAAGCAACTTCAATTACACTACCAAACAAACACTAAGAACTTGAAACTAAAAAGTTTATTCTCCCTATTATTTCAAGTTTGAATTTTATAATTACTAATATGATTGTCAGTAGAGATTTATATAATTTTTAATTTCAAAATTCGTGAATTCATGTAAAATTAGCCCGCGATAATAAAATAAAATGCAAAGAGGAAAGGCTACAGGCATGTTTATAAATTTATTAGTTTCCTGTATGATATGATTGAATCATCTGACTCACACCTCTCGCTCGATCTCAATTTTATTTATCCACCCAAGACAAAGCATGCATATAAAAAAATTATAATGATAACGAGACGCATTGACTAGAGCTAAGTAAAATAGAACAAGAAGGCAAACTTTTTTATATTATTTATTTCAACATGTTAACGTAGAAGGTCATAAGATAGAAACTATATCCTAATTGCTAGAAACTAGAATTAAGGATTGAGTTTAGTGTGAATATCTTCCCGGTGAAGAAGATATCCAAATGGTTGCGATATATAAAAAAAAATCATTTATTCGATCTAGGAATTACTTAGAAATTGTTGAGCGCTTTGATGTCAAGTGGGATTGTTTTAATATTAAAAGATATATAAATTCATGAAATTAAGATAACTACACAGAAAATGAATTGAGACAAATTACAAAGTTTAATTTTAAAATAATTTAATAAAAAAATAAATTAAAAAAATTAAGTTGTTAAAGGGTTAAATTTAAAAAAAAAATAGTTAAAAAAAGGACTACAAATAATGAATTCAGTCATTTTGGATCTACTTGTTAAACTTACAAATTGAATTATGAGATTCGGATAATACCATAAAAAATAAAAAATAAAAACACAAAGCCTAATTTTCAATCAACTCAATAACAAAGGATAAAATAAAAAATAAGTAATTAGAAATGGTGAGGATAAATTGCTAGAGTTAACCTAGATTAACTTGTTATTTTTTTGGTGTAAGTCATAATATCATGACAAATTTATAAAAAACATAAAGAAAATAAAATAAAAATATAAAGTTTAATTATTAAAATTGGTATGAAATTAAAAAAATTAAAAATTAAATTGTTGAATAATAAAATAAAATAAAATAAAAAATCTATTATTTATAATGTGATTTGGATATGAAATGACCAATATTAATTGTTTCAACACATTGACATTGAGAAATTAATACATTTAAGATTAACCACTTGTAAAATCAAAAAACAATTATAGTTCTCTCATCAAACTTGAAGTAATCCCATCTTGAAAACAATCCATATGTTAAGTCTTGTTGCCTCTATATGTTTTTTGATCGTGTAACAATATCACATAAAAAGCTTTAAGGCATGAAATTAGGATGACATTCAAACTCATTAAAAGCAATATCTTGTCCCAATTTTTTTTTTTTTGTAATTATAAAGAGTTATTAATACAACAACAATTTGCATTTGTGTCTTATATGGAAACACAAACATGTCTTGCAAAACTCTTTATCTATTTTTCACAACTTAAATGCTCGCTTAATTTCACATTGAACTAATGAATGAACCCAGTTGAATAACTCCTTTTGACTTCTCAGTTGACAATGACGATAAATCTTTAATTTGATTCCACATACCACACTTCTAATTGAATTATTAATTTATTTTTAATTTTTGTTAATTTCTTAAATCATCAAACTCAAATACATGAATTCTCATTTCACTTCAAAAAAAAATCACAACTACAAGCTTAATTCTACACAGTTTCACAATATTCAAACACATCATAACAATCTAAGTTCCTTTCACTTTATGGTTGGTCATGTACCCTATAAACTCGCCATGATTTTCACTTTATTTTAACAAAATATCTCCCTTTATATCTTCAATAATTAATAACCAATGCTAACTTGCTCCTAAAAACTATAATCCTATAACTTAACAATTCTATCATATATTCTATCATAAAAAAAAAAAAAAAAAGCTTTGTAGGAATTTGTTCAGGAACACTTGATATATTTTACATAGCAAGAATTTGACCTTTCTATGCTCACCAAGTAAAAACTTTCCTCTCTTACCTTATTTGTTATCCCTTTCTCTCATTTTTCTCTTTCTTCTCACTTAATTTATTCTATTTTTTATTTTTAAAATATGATCAAGAATTATTCTTCAATTTTATGTTTTTTCCTAAGATTTTTCTAAGATAATTATGTCTAGACTTCTCTCTCTCTCTCTCTCTCTCTCTCTCTCTCTCTCTCTCTCTATATATATATATATATATATATATATATATATATATATATATATTGGCCAAAGCCATATAATTTTAACTCCTGTTTATATTATGTTCCTTAATGTTTCTTTCCTTATTTACTTCTTTCATCTTGTTTTAATTCTCTTTTCATTTTTTTTTATTTTTCAGGTTTTACCATACTATTTTTTTATATTCACATATAACCTTTTCCCCTCTAGTTTTCAAGTATAATATCATCTATATTGCGTACATATTTTCTTTATTCATTTCATATAATATTTCCTTTACTAACATTATTGATTTATATTAAAAGTTGTATAGTTCATCCTTATTTCAATTTAATTGTCAATATTATCGCAAGGCCTTTCCAAAGTTCATGTCTTGGAGTATAGGTTTGATGATTTAAGTCACAATATTTGAGTATTTTTTTTTCTTTTTTGAATATTGCTTTTTTAGTTGATACATTTTTTAAATATGTTTTTCTTAAATAAATTTTGAATTTATATTTAACTTAATATCCCTTCTTTGTGATTTATTGTTTTATTTAACCTTTCTTGGATAAAGATATTTCTTAAATGGTGTTGTGTGTGTTTAGTTTCTTAGAAGATTATTCTTATTTATCTATAATGTTTTTAATCCTTTATATAAATTAACTTTATTTTCTTAGATATATAAAAATATTAGATAATATTTCTAGTATTTGTATTTGTTTCTTTTATTTTTTCAACCAATTTAATATATGTCTCAATTTTTATTAATTTTTTATTGAATAAAAAAATAATTTTAATTAAAAAAATTGAGTAAAAACAACAATACAAATATCTTGTGCTGCAAGATCAGAGATCTTGATTTATACATGTCTCTTGATTTCCCAAATACTTTTTAGTTATTGTTAATGACTTTTTTTCTCGTTTATCAACACATACTTCTCAATTTATTTGGTGAAATATATGCATGGGCTTTCTAATTTAAATACTTTTTTAATGTGTATAAATTCATTAAAAAATCAATATATATAATTAGTTTTGTAGAAATAAAATATTTGACCCATCACGACACGCATGTAAAATAGCTAGTTAAAGAAAAAATAATTGCTCATTAATGTTTTCACTATGTTTCATTTTGGTTATCAAATTTTATTTCTTTAATGTTTTATCATATTCTCATAAAAGTTATGTCGATACCGTTAAATTATGTGAGTTACAACTAGCTTCTCTTTGTATTGTCTCATATATGCAACATGCCTGAGAATATTATAATGTAAAATTGTAAATATATATTATAAAATAGAATTTTATACTATAGTTAAAAAAAAAAGAATTTCCAGTTTAAACAAATGACAGTGTTGACTTTGTATTCAAGGGATAGGTAAGTTACTCTTTCCTAATTTATTACTCTCTTGCTGCCCCCAGATCGGAAAATGTGAGTGAGAAAGAGAAGTCTTTAACACTATTTTGAGACACCTTCTGCTACAATTCAATTCATAGATTTCAAATGTATTTTGCTTCCTTCTGTCAACACCATGTTCGTATAAGCTCATCACCGTTTCCATTCCCAAAGTTGTCGTTTCTTATGGGGTGATTTTCATTGCGTTTTAAGAGTATTTTTTTTTAAATGATTTTATTTTTATTTTTATTTTTTAATTCAAATTAATTTTTTTTGATATTTTTAGATTATTTTCATGTACTGATGTCAAAATAATAAAACATTATTTTAATACATTTCTGAATAAAAAATATTTTTAAAAACAACCTCAATTACAAACCATCACGATATATACTGTGGACAAGTTTTCCTACCTTACCACACTGTGTTCTCTTTCGACAGCAGCACAAAAAGATTTCATGATTTTTGCTTGTGAAAAAATTCGTGGTGTTTCCCGGACGACAACAAAAAGATAGAAAAAAAAATCCATTTTTATTGTCATAAAAAAGCCCAAATGAGTGCTATTTCCGCTTCTCTCGGCTCTAGCTTTTCGTAGCTTATATATATGGTCGGCCCAAGCCCATAGTCTCAAAATGGACACACACTTTATTGTCATAGAAAAAACATAAAGGCCGTCCACAAAATGACATAGCTAAATGGTTGAGAGTAATATTCTCCTGTAATAATGGAGTGATTATCCTATCCTATGCTGTTAGAGATAGAATTATATAGTTATGATTTTTTAAATATAACAATAGGATATCTTGTTATAACAGTACGGTAAGTTTAGCAATATACACACTTGTGTGTGTGTATATATATATCTGCAACATTGATTAATAAATTAACAAAAAATCTATCTTTTATGTGCTCTTAACACTTCCACCTGACAGATGGAGGACTGTAATTTGACATATGGCAATTCGCATGCACATCATGACCAACGTCCAACTACTAACTGGTCACCTTGCATCGCAAATCCGCCAGCAACATCAAAATTTTCTTTGTTATGTGACTCCTCAACTGTGATTTGTTGTTTGACTTTTCAACTTATATTTTATGATGTTGTCATGGATACATGTTTTAAATGTGCAGTGATCAGAAGAACTGTTAATTTTTGTCATATGCGAAGCAGACGTGGGCGAAAATGAATTTGAATAAAACGATAAATCTTTGTGGGGTTAATTAAGAATAAAAGAATAAACGAACAAGAAGTGGGTTTTGGTTTTAGTTTTAGTTTTACTCCGACAAATCTTTGTAGTTCAAAAATCAAACAGAACCGAAATTAATTGATTAGTTTAATGAGGTCCAGTTCAGTTTTAATTTTTTTTATTTGATTGTTTTTATCGATAAATATCCAACTTAACTAAAAAATGTTTAGTAAAAAACAATAAGGTATCGATTAAACTTTCTAGTCACTCTAAGATTGCTGAAGTCTTCAAGTCATGTTGAAATCACAAAAAAAGAAGTGAAGTCCAGATCATGTCTAAATCAAAGACATGCATGGTTAAGGAAGTGATCAAAGTTCATTACTCCTGAAAGGAAGCAATAAAAATAAAAAAAAAGGACCTGCAAATTAGTCTGCATTTTCAGGGTTTTTTTTTTAATAAAAAAAACAATGTTAACGAAGCAATTTCGCGAATAGCATTGTTTAACACTGTCACACTTTTAGAGCGCAATATTTAAATTAAGAAGAGTGATGTGTTATATGTTGACTTTTCAAAACACGATATAAATTTAAATTTAAACGCAACCTAGATTTAAGAACACACAAACCAAACATCACCCCTCACAATCCCTTTCAAAACTCCACCAAAACCTTTTCATTTTTTCATTAAAACAATCAGAAATTGAGCTTCCTCTAGTCTTTAACCATCCTTGAACGTGTTTTGGTTCAAAATTGATCGTTACCTTTGTTTATGTCGCTTCCACCACTACTTTCTAGTTCTATAAGGTAAACATCCTCCAGTTGTAGAATCAACATCAATCGGAGATGTATTTGTTGACATTGTAAGAAAATTTATTTTAATATATTTTTAATCTATATTTACTTTACTTATCAATATTAGGCATTAAAACATACATATATATACACATATATATATATTGAGTGGATCAAGGAGATATTTACGACACCACTAGCTAATGCTAGCGAGGAGGTCCTATAAAGGTACAAAATTAATTATAAATACAATGTGTTGATTATTTATTAAGTTTTTATAATAATTTTAATATTTTTATGCAGTCATGTTAGAGCATATATATTCCATATATTGAGAGTGTATTATTCATTAACCTAACATGAAGATATGTTCCCTTAATTTATTTGACTCTCTTTGATGATTTTGATTTCATCCCGATAAGTAGAAAGAGATATGTTATCTCGGCATACTTGTACAAACACATATGTCTTGCATGCATGAAACGGGTCAAACAATTTTTGTTGTTCTCCTAGACAACTATCGTGTTTTTGAATCAAACCTTCTCAAATTGTGCTATTTTAGAAAGAAAAAAAAAAACTTTTTTTTATCTTTTTTATTCAACCATTTATTTTTATTTTTTATTATAATCACATAGTTTATCTGTATTTCATAGCCTCCTCGTGAAAACAAGTCATTGTTACCCCCATGACGTGTGGGGAAAATGCCCGTCACAAAATTCCATCAATCATTCAGTTAATTAGTAATATGTGGGTAAGTGGTTCGGACTTTTAAAAGGGACACCTAACCCAAAAAAAAATTAGGTGGAAGAAAACAAGATTATCACTGTTGACGCTTTGTAGGGGAAAAGATTCAAAGAGCAATGGAGGGAAAGACCAAAAGGGACAACACCGCCCTATTCTTAATTTAAAAACTTCGAATACTCAACCTCAGCCTTTACGCCTCGGGTCAGATGCCCTCGTTTACACGTACAATATGCTATTTTTAAATATAATTGCGGTTATTTTTTATTAGAAATATTTTTTTTAAAAAAAATATTACTAATATTAGCATATTAAAATAATATAAAAATTTAATAAAATTATTTAAAACAAAAAAAAAATCATTTTTTTTTCAAAAAACACTTATTAAATACTTCTCTAACACATCCAAAGTGTGGTCCAGAAGAGCAGCATCAAAATGCATTTATACAGTATATGACAATAAAGAATACATCAGTATATCTGAGCCCTCATATTCCCCTTTTTAAAGGCAAAGAGTTTATTAACTGCGTATATTTCACGCTATATATATAAACACGCATACGAGGACATATGGTGTAACCGGTGACATGGTATCCGGACATTTTTCATCATTGATAGACATCGCATATTTTGTCTAAAAGGTATGCATGCGTGAAAATTAACGGCATATCTGAATGATTTGCCTGTAATAACCTTGAAAAGAATAATTAAAAATATAAAATTACCTAACCATCTTTGGACCTAGCTATAATTATGAAAAAACTGGGAGGTGAAATACCATCACGCCCCAGCAACAAGCCTTTGTTTTTGTAGTTTATGAGGGTAAGTTTTATTATGCAAAAAACATGAAAAAACTAAAATAACCTCACCTCTGGTCCTTGCATGTGTCCTACTCAAAGGCAAAGTCATTATTTTATTGTTCAAGATCAGATAAAACTAAAAATACCTCTAAGTAATCTCGTTTTATTGTCAGCATTCAAGGGTAAATGAGTGGTTTTATTATGCAAATAAAAATAAAAAATCCAGATCACTCACACAGGTTTCCTAAAAGAACCAAAATACCCCCAATACTGAAGGTTAAATTTTGCAGTACGATAGAAAAAATAATAATTTTATTGTTGAAACCACTAAGGACTTTTATATATTTTTTTAAATATATTATACATTTCCCCTGTTCGCGAGACACAGGACATCACCATCTTGCTTCATAATGTTCTTGCTTTCCAACGGCCATCAGAAGAAATATTTTTAAGGTAAACGGTTTCTACCCCCCTCCCTCATGAAGACAACACTTCAGTTTCTGATCATGAGTTGTCTATCTTCCATGTAAACGGCAAGTATTCGGAGTAGCCTTAAACGAATGAATATTATTAGTTAGAGAATACCACTTCAGTGTAAAATAAAAATAATAGAAATAAAAGTCCCTTCATTAGGTGAGCTGGAAATAAAAAAGTGAAAAGTAAACTGTAATATATAAAAAACAAAGAGCACAGTATTATAATTAAAATTAAAATCGTCACTAATTCAGCTACAAATACAACCTCGTAAACCTACCTCGCCCACCCTGGAAAAAAAATGTGCACTAGTAAAACTGAACCTAATTAAAAACCGGGTTCAATTCCCCCGGTTCAATTCCTATCTTCTCTTCCCCTAATACCCGGTCTTTCTCTAGACTGTAGTTCTAATCTATCCAAAACTCGGCACCACGGGTTGAACCACACCTGGTTCAGGCTGGTCCAAAATCTCCTTTTTCCTTCGCATTTCAAGCACTTTGCGATGATGATTCGAGTGCAATTCCTTCGAAAACGTTGGGCTACAAGCCGGTCTGTACTCGGGAAGTAACCGCCCGGACTTGTATCGAACCCCACAAGCATTACAAAGAGTTTTGGAACCGTTTGGACCGGCTCTCCATTGTGGCGTCTTTTGAATCCCACAATGGCTACACCTCCTTGACGAGTGGGAGCCACCACCACCGCTTGCCGCCGACTGAAAAGCAGGTTTTTTCTTCATCCTTTTAGCTACCGGTTTCTCAAACCAGAGCGGTTCAGCATCCAAACCGGGTTTGGTGTGAATTAGCCAAGCACTTGAAGAGCTTGAAGAGGATGTTGAAGAGGAGGTGCTTGTTGATGATTCTGTTAAACTAGGAGATGCCAGTGGCCAAACTCTGACACCAGTTCTTGTTCTCTTGCTTCTAGCCTTGGCGGGAACCGGAGTCTTGAAACAAGGCTCTGTTAGTGCCGGCTTCTCCTGTTCAACAAAGCTCTCTTTTCCCGGCTCCGGCGGCAAAACAATTGCCGGAAACGGTGCAGCATATTCCGAGTTGGAGTCCTCCACAAAATGCGACAACCATTCAAGACTTGCTATATCATCCGTCTGAAAGGAAAAAAATGGCACCTTTTTAGAGGAAAAAATCACCACTATATTAATTATTCGAAGAAAGATGAATTGAAGAGAGGGGGACACTGACCGGCACACAAAGTTCACCTGTAGGAACAGAAACAAAGTCTTCTTCAACAGCAAGAGTAGGGCTCCTGTCGTTAATTTTGTCTTCCATGAGGGTTTCTTGTTCATGAGAAACAGAAACAGAGACAACACAAGGTTTTTCTTCATCTTCAATGAAGCCGTTTTCATTAGAGAAGTCTAAGAGTTCGTCAACAGAGAAATCATCAGAGGACATGCCGTTCGTAACATTAACTGCCCAAAAATCATCGAACACTTGTGGGCTAAATTTCACGGCCATTTCTTTTCTGAAACTGGTCTTCAAGGCGCCTTCATCATATTCCATGTTTCTTAAACCTAAAATAAATGTAAGAAAAAAACACAAAACAAAACCCAGAAATTTAAAAAATTAATTGCAAAAACAGGGGACAGGGAGAGGAGAGAAGACATAGCTGTTTATTCATACTTGCTTGACACATGTTAAAGGGTATACCTGAAGAGAAGAAGATAAGAGACGGAGAGAAATGAGAGAGGGAGTTGAGGATTTTGGAGAGGAGAATTGAAAGAACAAAATAAAAAGATGGTGAGTTTGGTAAAAGCATTGAATGAGAGGTGAAACCCGTGGCCTTTACTGAATTGCCAGTTTCTTTCTTCCTCCTTTTTTTTTTTCACTTTACCTCTGTTTTCACGTATTAATATACACTTATTTCTATTTTATACTGTTTTTATATCTACCTATTTATTTATTTTTTTATCTGAATAAATTTTATTTATTTTATGAGTTTGCAGTTTAAAAAATAACGTCCTGCTGTTACTTTTTGTTGGACTGAAATTACGAGGACTGCCCTTTGTATTTTCAAAGACAGTTACACTTTTACAGTTTTACTTAAATTTATAAATAGGATTGGACCGAATTATTAGGGTCAACATAACGCAAGCCGAAAACAATTGAGTTTGGGATTTCAATTGAAGATTTTTCTTCTACTTTTTTGGTTTTTAATACTACAAACAATCTCTTTCCCTGCTGAATTTCTTTTTTAAAACACAAAAAAAAAATATGTGCATAACAACGAAAGTAAATATTGAAGTTTGTAATCCCGAGAGGTAGGTCATAACTCTCAGGGTCATTAAAAACTGTTTAATTGATTGTTGACTTTAAAATTTATAAAATTTATTAAGTTATGTATAAATTGACTTAGACATATATATTTAAAAAACTTACATGAGTTTGTCATTTTTTTTAATTTTTTTTCCGAAATCAGAGCCTTTCATTAAATTGGAGTCCAATACGAAGACATAGATATCAGCGCATTCATTCACTGCTTATTATTTTAAAAGTATTATGGAATTTGGTTTGATTGAACTTTGCATCTATTTTTATTTTATTTTAATTGAGTACTACAATGATTTTTTTTAATCTTTTCATTTAGGGTCTTGATTTTTTTTTTGAATCACGTATTTTTAATGTTTTGAAATCATCGTTTACATTCAAATTGAATTAAAAAAAAAGACTTGTTTTTTGGTGAAAAATAGTATAGGTTGCCCAAACAAAAAAAATTGAAGCTCAAGGACTATGTTCAACTTGGTCAAAAAATTACTAAATTTAAATCAACAAGTCTTTCTCTATATGCTAAGGTAAATACTAAATATTACTAACAACGAATATAAAAATTAACTATGAATGTGATTTGTCTTCTCCATATATAGGTGGTTAGTCCAATTCTACTCAATATAAAACTCTCTATTTTTATTTTCATGGAGAAATTATCTTATTTCATCATTTGATTTCCTTGTTTATTTATTTTAGAGTTTGTGATTTATTTTATTGGTCTGGATGATGTTGTCCAGCCAATCAAACGGACGACCTCGGAAACCGTCACCTTTTGTTTTTTTTCTTTTCTTTCTTTTTACTTTTCTAGATTTTTGCCCGTCACTTTTGACTAATTATCAAATATTCATGATGCCTCCCTCCTTCTAATCTCATTGAAAATTATTTTTTTCTAATAATTTAAAAAATATAAATATTAATTTTTAATATTAATATATCTTAAAAACACTAAAACAATTATTGAGGGAAAAAAAATTACAAAAACACTTTACCACTACAAAAAGTATAATTCATTTTTTTTTTAAAAAGGTGGATACCCGATCTTGCTGGCGCTTCCCCCCGTTTCTCATGCTTTCCCGCTTGTTGTTTTCTATTTTTGCTTAAGGGCGGACCATAATCATGCCCTCTATTTCTTCTTTAAATTTCAATTAGGTCCCTCTCCTAATGATTACACCGGAACTGTCCTCGTTCAGATTGCGAAGCCTCTTCGTTTTCATTGTCAGGATGTGAGTTATTTTCATACCATTTCTTCCACATTTTAATCCATGAAAATTTTTAATTCTGTTTTTTTTTTTCTAGTAACAATTTTATTATCAATTTTTTATTTTAAAAAAATGCTACCACACTTACAAACACTCCTATGTCGCCATGTTTTTTCTTTCTTTCTAAGGTGTTATTTTGACAAGGGAATAAATAGAAGGAAAAACCATTAAGTATTAATTGAGGAAACCGAATATGCTTCTTTAATATAGGGAGTCATCCATGCCATGCACTCCCCTCCCCTAATTCAATTTAATCCATAATTCTCTAATAGCCTTTTATTTTGAATTTGCTAATAACCTACTTAGATGATCTCATTGTGATTAATTCCATGACTTGGATTTTGAATTTGAAGGGTTAATCTCGATAGTCGGTACACCAAAATTAATTTAACACGTCATTGCTTTTATATTAAAAAAATTATCATGAATTTTTTTAAATTAAACTATATTTTTATTAATTATCCAATTTATTTTTTAATTAACCAGTCAAATGAGTTATAAAAAAAAACTCCACAACCTAATACAAAATATGCCTTTTCTTAAACAATATCAATTTAAATATTTTTTATTAAAATTAAGTTTCGATTAAATTACCAAAAGTGTAGTACAAAAATGTTAAATATCCACCAATAATTTCTACGATTGGACTGGCTTTACCTAGTGAATGGTAAACAAAGAAAGTCGGCATCACGTCACTTTCGAGAACCCCATGTGGCTTGATAACGTGGTATGTTACTATTGGTTTTAGCCCTGTCAGCTGAGGCGCCGTTAGTCCACTGTGTTTTTGATAAGAAATTTATTCTTGAGCGTTTTAAATTTTGAACTTTGAAAAAATCCATCATCCCCTCCTTCCCTTCTCTTACTGCTTGAAAACAATTGCCAACCGCGTAGCTATTTTGGCTTCTCGAGTAGCAGGGAAAAAACATATGTTAATAGATGTTATTACAAGGATGCCCTTATAATATCTATAAAAATGTTAATAAATTAATTAAATTACGTAGCAGGTGATCCGATCATTATGTTAATAAAAAAAATGCCCTTACAATAGTATAATATTTTTCTGAAAAAGGAAGATTGCTGGGGTATCGTCAAAGGAATCTGTACTCTGTTCCACCGGCAGAAGAAACAAACATAAAGTACGGAATCAAAGTGAAATTTCCAAGGAGGAAATTGTGAGTTATTTAATCGATGGTACAATTGCAGCTGATATCTCAATCTTCCTTCGACAGCAGCTAGCAGCAGCAGCAGCATATAAAACTAATTATGAAGTTTCCTGGAGAGAAAAAAGTGTTCAAAACAACTTTTAGTAGCTTGTCTTCCAGCAACGCACTGACATTAATAATTGCAGATTAGGGAAATAGAGCTGAGCAGTACAGATGGCAGAGTCTCGTGATCAAGATTTGTAAATTTCTTATTTCATGCCTATCCAGTGAAGGTCTTTATCGTCGAGTCTCAAGACGCTGGCAATCTGTTTTTTTTTGATAAATTCTCAAGGAAAGAAACAATCCGAGGAAAAAGAAGCAAGGTGTAGAAATAAGGAGAAATCTCATGCCCAAACTCGACTTCGTGCAAAAAAAACTTTTTATTCCATGTATTTATCCTTTCTTCCTTTTGAGTTTATATAGTTTTTGAATTTTTTTATGTTTAGTTTTTAATTTAATTTTATTTATCTTTCAGTCTCTAGATGTGAGAGAAGACAAATAAAGTCATTGTATCATAACAAAACAAAATGAAAGTCATTAATTGACCATATTTTAATGACAAAAAATGATCGATCTTATTTCAATAGGTTTTATTAGTTGAGGGGGTCTCATTGAAATGTTTTTAAATCTTAATCTTGCGTAGAAAAGTAGATTGGTTTGAAGAGTGATTTTTTTATTAATTTGATTTTATATTTTCATACCATTTTTAGGGTTTTTTAGGTTGATAAATTGATTTTCTCATGTTCTAAGGATGTTTATTAGATTTTATTTAGGTTAAAATGGACTAAAAATTAAAAAAACTTAGGCAAAAAACAACCCCTTGATTGTTTGTCCATATCACTTTGGTGGTTTGATTCTAAGCTAGTAGACAACATATTATTTGTGTCTTTTTTTTCAAAAACAATATACTATTTGCCTATAAAAGAAAGCCTAAACACACTGGCCTAGGTCGGCCTAGGTATTACAACACATTAACTTATAAGAATTATAAACTTAGAATTTAGACAAGCAAGGAAATAGATTGTAAGTTAAATAATTGTTAGAAGTGAGACGATGATAGTTTAAATAAGTATTAATAAAGAAAGGGATTTGTCAATGATGGATGAAAAATATTCTATTAAAGACTATCACGGATTTTATAGAAGCATGCTAATAATGTTGGTTTGGTAGTATAGATTGATAAATATTATGTAGAAAGTAGAGAACAATATTGAATTCTGAATGTATGTATTTCATTCATTGAAGAGCTGAACATTTATACATGGTATTGTAACTATAAAGTAGCCATGCAAGGCTTGTGTGTGTGAGCTGGACTTGTACAATTATAACTAATTACATAACAATAATAATAACTAAAAATATAACTAATTACAGTTTCTTCAACACTCCCCCTCAAGTTGGAGAGTGGATATCTTGCACTCCCAACTTGCGAATCATAGGAACAAATAAATCTTTTCCCAAAGGCTTTGTCAAGATGTCTGCCAGTTGGTGTGCAGAGTTCACATGTTTCGTAACTATCGATCCATCTTGAATTTTATCTCTAATGTAGTGACAATCCATTTCTATGTGTCTTGTTCGCTCATGAAAAACTGGATTGGCTGCAATGTGTAGAGCAGCCCGATTATCACAGTACAACACAGCAGGTTCTTCGTGGGAGAGACCCAAATCTGTCAACAGAGAACAAAGCCAAGTTAACTCACAGCATGCTCCCGTCATTGCTCGATATTCTGCCTCGACTGAAGAAAGAGAAACTGTTTTCTATCGTTTTGATCTCCAAGATATCAATGAGGGACCAAGAAAGATACAGTACCCTGTAGTGGATCTCCGAGTAAGTGGGCAACCTGCCCAATCTGAGTCACAGTAAGCTCTCAATCTAGCATCATTATTTGAAGAAAAAAATAGACCTTTACCACGAGCTCCTTTCAAATATCTGATAACTCGAAATGCTGCTTCCATATGCAATTCCCGAGGCTGATGCATGAATCTACTCAAGACATGTACAACATATGTTATATCAGGCCTAGAAATAGTCAAGTAAATCAGTCTGCCGACTAGCCTTCTATACTGACTGGAATTCTTAAGTAAATCACTTTCATCAGATAATTTCAATCCTCTCTCCATAGGGGTATCAATTGGGGTTGATCCCAGCAGTCCTGCATCCGAAATTATTTCTAACGCATACTTACGTTGTGAAATAAAAATTCCACTTTGAGAAGTGGACACCTCAATGCCAAGAAAGTATTTCAAATCACCGAGTTCTTTGATGCGAAAATTACTATGCAGAAATTTCTTAGTTGCACCAATACTAGCAATATCATTTCCAGTAATCAAAATATCATCCACGTATATTAACAGGGCAGTAAATGACTTGCCTTGTTTTCTGGTGAACAAAGAGTAGTCAGCTCGTGACTATTCAAAACCCGCGGAGCAAATAGCCTCTGAAAACTTGGCAAACCATTGGCGAGAAGCCTGCTTCAACCCGTACAAGGACTTGTGTAGGCGACATACCAGGTCAGTCTCCTCCTGTCGCCGAAGTCCAGGTGATGGTGACATGTATATTTCTTCCGTTAAGTCACCATGTAGAAAGGCATTATTGACATCCAACTGATGAATTGGCCATTTGTGAGAGGCAGCCAAAGCAAGTAAGCAGCGGACGGAAATAATTTTGGCAGTGGGAGAAAATGTGTCCTGAAAATCAACACCTTCCAACCGAGTGAAGCCCTTGGCGACTAACCGAGCTTTGTATCGCTCAATAGAACCATCTGATTGGTGTTTGATTTTAAACACCCAACGACAACTAATGGGGAACTTTCCTGCCGGAAGAGGGACAAGAGTCCAAGTACCATTTTCCTGTAGAGCTTGCAATTCAGATGCCATGGCTGCTTGCCATTTAGGATTAGAAGCAGCCTCGGAATAGGATCGTGGTTCAGTGGCCGAGCTAATCTGGGCAGCAAAAAAATGAAGAGCAGGTGTATACCGGTGATAAGAGACAAAATTAGCCAATGGATATTTCATACCTTTAACCGGACCTGGTAACAAGGATGATGATTGGGATGAGGAAACGGTGGAGCAGAGGTAGTCACAAAGCCGGGCTGGTGGAGCCGTGGGTCGGGTGGAACGCCGAATGGGAGCTAAGTCATGGGATGGTGGTTGAGGTGGGGAAGGTAGAGGTGGATGTTCAAAAGCGGAAGGTGGTAGCGGAGTATTGTCTGGTGGAGGAGAGGAGTCGGGTAATGTGTTTGGTGGTGCTGGTGGGTATGTGAAAGAATCATAGTGTTCATGGGCCGGGATGGGGATTGGGCCGAAATTTGATGATGGGTCGGGTTGTGAGTGTGGAGGGGAAGCAAAAGGGAAGACCATCTCATGAAATATAACATCGCGACTGGTAAATTTTTTTTATTTGATAAATCATATAATTTATAAGCCTTTTGACCAACAGGATAACCAATAAAAATTGACGGTATGGAACGATTATCAAATTTATGGGAAGGGTTTACATTAGTAGCGTAAGTTAAACAGCCAAAAACACGTAAATGAGAAAATGAAGGTGGTTTTGAATAAAGAAGTTCGAATGGTGTTTTAAAAGAAAGAACCGGTGAGGGTAGTCGATTTATAATGTGTACAGCAGTAAGAGCACACTCTCCCCAAAAATTATTAGGGAGACTAGCCTGAAATTTTAATGCTCGAGCTACTTGTAAAATGTGACGGTGTTTACGTTCCACAACCCCGTTTTGTTGGGGTGTATAAAAACAAGAATGTTGAAAAATAACATCATGTTCATTAAAAAAGGTGCGAAGAGAAATAAATTCTCCACCATTGTCACTACGAAATATTTTAATGTGGGTCTTAAATTGGGTAAGAACATAATTAATTTTTTTTTTCAGAAGTGATTGTGCCTTATTTTTGTTACTCATTAAAAAAATCCATGTAAAATGCGAGTAATCGTCAACAATAGTGAGAAAATAAAAAGCACCAGAAATTGAAGAGTGTCGATAACAACCCCAAATATCACAATGTATTAGTTCAAAAGGTTTTACAGAAGAAATAACACTGTGACAAAAAGGTAAACGACTCTGCTTAGCTAAAGGACAGATAGGACAAGATTTAATTGACTGAACTGGAAAATTTAAAAAGTTCTTTGCGATGAAATTTAAACGAGATGGTGATACATGACCTAATCGGTTATGCCAAAGATCGGCGGACGAAATGGTGAGGTTGCAAGTCGCTTGATGTGTTGGTGAGATATTCGGTCCGGGTTTCTTTGGCGCCAGTGCCACCAGATAATAGAGCCCATCACGTTGTTTACCCAAACCAATCATCCTCCTCGTAGCCAGATCCTGCAAAATACACAAATAAGGGAAAAAGGTTATTGAACAATTCAATCCTTTCGTCAACCGGCTAACCGACATCAAATCCACTTTGAAAGTAGGCACACATAGCACATTTTTTAAATAATAAACGGAATTAAGGGGCAATGATCCTTTTGCAATGATTTTTGCTTTATCTCCGTTGGGCAACACTACAGGAGGTAATGAGCAAGCTGCGTCCGTTTTGAATAGTGACCTCAAAGATGAAGTAATGTGATCCGTTGCCCCGCTGTCAATAATCCAACTGCGGGAGATATTTTTTGACAGACCTGGTTTTGCGGCTGTATGTGCTTGAGAACTGGATGCCTCATTTTTTATGCCAAGCAATGACAGCAGCTGTTTTATCTGCTCCTCTGAAATCCCCATAATTTAACTGTTATTTTCTTCCTTGGACTGGCTGCATTCGGCTGGCCTGTTATAAAATGGGCTTGGGCCTGTGGACACATTATTGGAGGCTGGCCTGTTGTAGAAATCTGTTGGCCTATTAGAAAACGGGTCTGGGCCCGAAAATCTGGCCCTTGGGTGTCCTGCCGGATAGCCTTTTAAGGCATAGCAGGTCTGGGCCCAATGGCCCATTTGCCCGCAATGTGTACATTGCGGGCAACCCTTCATGTTTAGCCCAGCCCGCATTCGTTCCTCATTTCCAGCCCACCTCCTTCTCTCATCTCCAGCCCGTCTTCTTTCTTCCTCTCCTCTCTGCGGGCGGCCATGGAAGCCGTCTGGAGAAGGGCGCGACCCATATGGTCGTTCGATCCTTCTCCCTTCAACCGTGGCCGTGGGTCTGCTACCCCCACTCCGAACAGCCATGGCAGCACTTCCACCATGGTTGTCTCCGGTATGGGTTGAGCTGAGGAGGCACTGCTTCTCCTCCTGAGAAACCGAGGAGTACGCCTGCCGGACTGAAGGGAGAGGATTCATCAAGAGGATTTGGCCACGAACACCACTGTAAATGTCGTTTAAACCCATCAAAAATTGCGTGAGTTTTTGCTGTTCTTGTTGTCCCGTGGGTATAGAGTCACTGTAGGAGCTCAATTCGTCCCATAGTCCCTTCAATCTTGTATAGTAGAGTGAGACCGAGAGGTGTTCTTGGCATAGATAAGAGATTTCTCTTTGAATTTCAAAAATTCGGGGTGCATTACTCTGAGAAAATCTTTCTCGGAAGTCTTCCCAAACTTCAATGGCAGTGTTGTAGTAGATGACACTGTCTGAAATCTCAGGATTAATTGTGTTGATAATCCATGAGTGAACCATGTCATTGCACCGAGACCAAGAGGCATAGTTCTCAGGGTCTGTCGAAGGTGATGGTGGGGTGATTGAGCCATCTACGAACCCTAATTTGTTCTTAGAATTCAAGGCCAAAGACATGGCCCTTCTCCAGGTAGAATAATTATTCCCATTTAAGGGTTTTGAGATGAGAATCAGACCGCTGTGGTCTGAATGGTGAGAAAAATAGGGGTTTGAGACATTTGAGGATTCTGGGTTGGAATTGGCAATTTCTTTGCCATGGGCAGATTGGGTTTGTTGAGTCATTGTGGCTGGATTTTGGGTAGATAATTGTGGGTAGATTTTGGGTATTTTGGATAGATTGAAGATTGTGAACTTTGCTGATTTGAATTGAACTGGAATGGAATGATTTTGAACTTTGTTGAGAATTGATTGATTCTGGATTGGATTGAATGATTGTGAACTGGATTGGAATGATTTTGAACTGTGTTGAGAATTGATTGATTCTGTTGAAAAATTGATTTCTGGGTGCTGAGAAAAGAGGATTGATTTCTGGGTGCTGAGATGCTGAGAAAAATTGATTGATTGTGATTTTGCTGAGAAAAAAATTCTGATTTGAAAAAAATCTACTGATCTTGCTCTGATACCATGTAGAAAGTAGAGAACAATATTGAATTCTGAATGTATGCATTTCATTCATTAAAGAGCTGAACATTTATACATGGTATTGTAACCATAAAGTAGCCATGCAAGGCTTGTGTGTGTGAGCTGGACTTGTACAATTATAACTAATTACATAACAATAATAATAACTGAAAATATAACTAATTACAATTTCTTCAACATATTAGTCATCATGATTACGAATGCCACTTAAATTCAATAATCTTACAAGTGTTACAAGAAATTATCTTGTAAGATATCAATACTTTTCAAGGACAAACAAGTTATTTACTCTCTTAGACAGAAAGATCTTTATAATGGCTAAGAATAAATGTGTAATCAAATATCCACATATGATATTGAAAGCACTGGAAAACTTACTAATATGTTAATATAAATTGTGTATCATTGTACATGATATATAAACAAAAATACTTGAAATTTCTTATGTACAAGATAGCTAAAAATGATGATAAAACATTTGAAAGTTTCGGCCATTGCATATCACATGTCTATGAAAAGACTTATGTGATAGTTCTGTAAATGATCATTATATTTGAGATCACTAAGTTATTTTTATATAATTTTTATTTTTTTTGGTTAGACATTGACTTAATCAAGGATAACAAACAAGCATATATTGGATATAATATGAACTATATGAAAATATTTGAGTGATCATGAGAGTATTCATTAACATATGAATTAGAGAAAATATTTGACCTATTCTTGAATAATATTGATTGTGAAATCCTTGTACAAGGTGAAATAAAATTTAAAAAAGAGTTTCAAGTCTTATTCACATAATTTGAGAACAAATATAATTTGATAGAGAATATTCTTGATTAAAGAATAATAATTATATTGAACAAATAGTTATTAAAAGGTTAAATTAAACATACATGACATTTCTAATATTTGAGGGATCATGACAAATTTCTAAATATTGCACTTAATCTTTAAATATAAATTAATCATAGTTGAATTGATAATACATTAAATTATTTCATATACTTAAATATAATTTATTTAGGATTATGATTTGCTCGAGTACAAAGACATTATCCAATCTAGAACAATTTTATCTAAGGTACAATAAACAATTTTACCTTAGCACAAACACGTTCTTTAGCCTAAGTATAAGAAACAGTTTTTCTCAAGTACAAAGGCATTTGTTCTTTGGTATATGAACCCATTCTTTTAAACTTTAATGACTTAACTCGCTTAAAATAAACACAACTTTTTGTGCATACAATGAACTCCTTTTGAGTTTATATAGTTTTTGAATTTTTTTATGTTTAGTTTTAAATTTTATTTTTGTTTATCTTTCAGTCTCTAGATGTGAGAGAAGACAAATAAAGTCATTGTATCATAACAAAACAAAATGAAAGTCATTAATTGACCAAATAGTAAGCAAAAACATAAAGTAAATGACAAAACAAAAATAAATATTATTAGCCTCAAAGTTTTTTTTGACTTGAAGTGAAAAAAAACCTAAAAAATAAATATTATTTTTTATATATTTTAAGGCAAATATATGAGATATTTGACCTACGCTCCCCCCCCCCTCATTTCAATATATGTAATTTTTTGTTTTGTATTTCAGTTACTATTCTTTTATTTCTTTATTTAGTTTCAATTCCTTTATTTTTTTTATACTTTTGGTATTATTCTAAATAATTTGTTTGTATTTATGTATTTATACTCTTAGTTTTGACTTTTAATTTTTATTGTAATTTATCTTTGTATTAAATGCAGCTTCATTTAAAAAACAGAGCAAGTTCAACTTTGGTAGTGTGAAATGAAATTGAAACCCTCTCTTATGCATGTATATTGAATCTTCTGTTGTTATTTATTTGTTATATTTGTTATGGCGTTAATATTAAATAAATATAATAATATATTTTTTAAGCGAAAAAGCCTTGAAAATAATCTTTTTTATTATTTTTAAAGCATTATTTATAATAAAATGAATATATTAAAAAACTAAATAACTGAAAGTCTTATAGACTGTTTATTTCGCTCAGATGTATAACATTATTAAAAAAAAAATCAAGAACCATTCATATTTTTTAACATGTTAAGAGACTTTATTTTGTCTGCGATGAAACGCAGGGCAAGTGTCTCATATATTATTTTTATTTATAGATA
Organism: Salix caprea; assembly: GCA_964035475.1. NCBI lineage: Eukaryota > Viridiplantae > Streptophyta > Magnoliopsida > Malpighiales > Salicaceae > Salix > Salix caprea. The sequence continues at coordinate 11,694,783 of OZ037750.1, read as the reverse complement.
ATTTAACCCAATTTTTCCACCTATTTTGTATATGTGTAGCTTCGTATATTTTTTATTAACGTGATATTAAATCTGAAATATTATATATAAAAAAGTTGTAGAAGTCATTTTTTAACAAAAACAACATCGATTAATGAATTATCTTGATTATTATTCTCATTGTATATTTATATTTATATATTTTTTTAAAAAAAATGTGCAATTACCTTACTAACCCCGGCTGTAACTATTCTATTTTGTCTTATAAGAAGGTATATTTGTATCTATACATATTAAAAAAAACTGTGCAATATCTTTAATACCCCCTGTGGAAACTGTTAATTTTTGTCGTATGTGAAGGTATTATGGTTATTTTACTGTGCCTAGATACATGAAAAAATGAAAATACCCTCAAGTCTAAGGCTAAAATCAATGTGCATAAAGGGGTAAAATAATAATTTCACTATTACAATCCACAATAATCTTAGTCTAGAACTGCAATACTTTTGCTACGGTAAAAGAACGACCTCATTTAGCTTTTAGTGTAATTGCACAATTTCACAAATTTTGTTAAATAATAATTTACAACTATTTTATTTATTTTTACAGTTAGAATATATTAAAATCTACTTCTCGAGTTCAGTGGACTGACTATGTGCCTGTTTGAGAATGTAGTTGCAGTTGTTTTTGAAAGTGTTTTCGTTCAAAATTACATCAAAATAATATTTTTTATTTTTTAAAAAAATCATTCTTGATATCAGCATATGAAAATGATTTAAAAATATTATTTTTATAATTTAAAGTAAAAAATAAAAATAATTTTTTTAATTTTTTTTCAAGTTTATACCAAATATTAAGTGATTTCATATTCTTATGTCATAGTTGGGCCTATAAAATGATGTTAGGCATGCTTATACACCCATATTAAAAGGTCACTTCCTCTAAATCATACATCACCAACCATTAGGATTTATAAACCTAAATGACTATTATTAAATCAAGTAACACAATATTTTTTATTTTCTTCCCTTACCACTATATAAGTTGGTATGGTTTTGGTTATATAAATTTTCATGAGCCATGAGGTAAGAAAAAAAAAACATGTTTTAGTATTCTTTTCTTCTTCGTCACTTTTTGAAAACACAAACTTTTAATACAACCTATAAGTTTGTTTTCCTCCACCATAATGTTAACTTATACGTTGAAAGGTATCACAATCTATAAGAGAAAATATTTTGCAAGTGCTTATGATTTTTAATTCTTGTCAGTAGTTTTAATCTCTCTCAACTTATTCACTAGCCTTGAAATAACCTCGATCTTTTAAGGCTTTTTATTAACCTCTCATATAATCTTCTTGTGAATAGTTTAACGTGTTTTATCTAAATAAATAATTAGAAAGCAAGATTGTTATGCCTTTAATAAATTCGGGACAATTTTATTTTTTCTTAATATTTTCAATGATTGTTATAAGATAACATAAGATACATCTAGTATATGACCTAAATCCTTAACTATAATTTTGGTTGTAGAATTAACAAACTAATACCTTGTAAAATATCACTCCATTACTTGATTTTGGGTTGAGTTCTCTAGTTCATATAAAGATTTATGAAACAAATGAAAAACATTATTATTCCATGATAAAATGCAAAAAAATGAATTTATGATTTATCTTGATTCTATTTTTATTTATGGAAACTAAAATAATACAATAAAATTATGGAAGATAAGTTATTTGTTGTATAGTTGTTATAAATAGCATGAGGTCTAACTTAAAAAGCTCGTGTTACTGGTTCATAAAATTAACCTATGATTTACCATGTCATTACACATCAATTATAGTTTATCAAACTAACATCATTTCATTCTTAAAAGAAATTCTTTATGGCTGACTCAATCATGTTTAGCCGGATCAACTAGGTTATACGTTAATCTCTTAAGTTGACCATATTGGTCAAAGATTTATGGTTCTAGATTGTGGGTTTCTAGGATTAACCCACACAAGGCGAAGCCTAGTTTAATAAGTTCCGATGAATATTCTTTATTTAGACAAAAGAACACATCTTCACCAAAATCCAATAGATCTGAAAGGAAATGCTGTCAAGTTTTTGCACTATATAAGCACAGAAACCTTTTTCAAATCGAAAAACACCATGCTCAGTATGTGTGTGCTGTTAGTTTCCGGCGAAATACAAAGGATATTGGAAAGGGAGGAGCAGGGTTTTATGAATCCAAAGAATAGGCGAATGCTTCAGGTTTTGATGCGGATGCCATTAACAAGGCTGCTTTCCAGGTAATTCTTCACTTCAATTTGTCTAAGTCGCATATCCATGTTTTTTTTTTCTGAATTTAAAATGTAGATCTCGAGTTTCTCTCTCTACTGGAGTATCCTGTTAAATCTTAACAAAAAAGTCTGGTAGATCTTGCAAAGTAGGAATTGTAGCTTCTATATCTTGTTTGTCCCGAAAGATAATAAAATAGATGATGATGAATGGAAGAAATCCACACAAGCACTTAAGTAACTCAAGAGTTCTGATCTCTCTCCCTAACGTTGTCTAATTGTTCAAGATGATGAATCTCATTAATCCAAGAAGATCGTAATTAATCAATCAAGAAAAAATAGAAACAAAACCCTGAGAAGATTAAAATGACATTGATCAATCTCATTAATCTAAGAAGATCATAATTAATCAATCAATCAAGAAAAAATTGAATGAATAAACAAAATGCACCAGCCGGGAATCGAACCCGGGTCTGTACCGTGGCAGGGTACTATTCTACCACTAGACCACTGGTGCCAGATGCTAAAGCGTCTCACATAAACATTTGAAATATTGTATTATATATTTCCACCTTTGAAATTCATGTGGGGTGTGTTTAGTGCTTAACGCAGCTGATTTAAAACAGGATGATGGATGGAAGACATTTATTCTCGTTGAAAAGTGGAATACAGGAAGGTGTTTGAAAAAGACAATGGCTATGGTGTCTTGGGAAAAACAGTCTTACTTCTTATTATACCCAACAAATCGTGGAACCTGACATAAGATTTCAGTTGTCATATAGTGGGTGCTGGGCCACGTCATAGAATGTGGATGTGGGAGGGCAAAGAAAATTCCTATGATGGCTTCAATGCAGTCCCGTGTCTCGACTCTTCACCCTAGATTACTGTGGACCATGTTGCATGCCAGAATCGATTTCTATTTCTTTTCTTTTCTTTTTTAATTTTTTTTGGTTACTTCTCTTCCTTTTTGTAGAGGAAAAACCTAGTCTGTGGACTATAATTCTCAAAAATATCCAGGTAGCAACTCTGTGGCTACAATGGAAATGGACGAAATGGTTCGTAAGAGATGAGGAGAGTGGAGCCAATAACTAGCATTTGACAATCAATATAGTTTCACGTCATCCATTGAAGCTGAAAACATGAAATCACGTATGACTGAAGGCCTATTTCAAGAAAGGTTTGCAGGATAAGGAAAATAAAATAAAATCGTATTCTATTGATACTCAATGTTGTCTCATTCAATTTACAAGAGGATAGTGAGATGAACATGGTCGTTTAGCTTCTGCTTTGAAAGGAAATGTAAAGTCGGAGGAGATCAAGGAAAGAGACCTGATAAACAAACACAAAATTTCCCAGCCCGGGGAATTAATATGGATCTTAACAAAAGTTTAAACATCACAGCAAAGTAAGAAAATGAAAGAAGAAAAAGAAAATCTTGAGAAGAAACTAAATGCGTTTGCAAGGTGGGAGTGGAGGTCCACACAAACCAGGGTTGTTCTTGAATGCAGATACAGGAAGAATGGCTTTGTGAGGAGGAATCCTGCCTCTTAGTTTGTTGCTAGACACATCAAATTGTTTTAGCTCCTTCAAATTTAGCACAGTCTCTGGAATAGCACCAGTTAACTTATTTTTTGAAAGTAAAACTGTGGACAATTCTCTGGCATCACCAAGCTCCACTGGTATATTCCCAGACAGCCCAGTATTCACCAGCTTCAAGACCTGCAATTCTCTCAATTTCCCAACTGACTTTGGCAGTGGTCCTCTAAATGGGTTGTGTGATAGAATCAATGAGCTAATAGAAGCCATTGCTGGTCTCTCTCCCATGTAATCATCAACTGGACCAGTGAAAATATTGCTTGAAAGATCAATGGAATTAAAATGACCTAGTGGGTCTTGGACTTCTTTAGAGAATATTACATTTAAGCGGCCACTGAACTTGTTGGAATGAATGTCAAGATCCATCAGAAGTGAAAGGTTCTTGAATTCAACGGGGATGGACGAGTGAAAGCCATTATTTGACAGGTTGAGAAATGAAAGACGGGTCATGTTACCAATCCACCAGGGTAGCTTTCCTGTTAATGCATTGCTTGACAAGTCAAGTTGTGATATTGATGATGAAGATAGCCAGTGAGGAAGTTCGCCTTCAATCCCAGTCTTTGCCAACATAAGCCGGAAAACTCTTAATTCCCGGAACCAGTCTGGTATTCTAACTAGTCCTAAAGGATTATATGAAAGATCCAAAGTCTGTAAGCTCTTCAACTTACCTAGCTGAGGAGGAAGCTGGCCGGAGAGCCGGTTCCTTGATAAATCAAGTGTTTGAAGGTTAAGTAAATTTACAAAACTTGAAGGGATCTGTCCTGTAAAATAGTTGTTAGAGAAAAATATATCAGTAAGAGTAGTTAAATGGCCCACGGCTGAAGGTAGTTTTCCAGTGAGCTTGTTGTTCTCAAGGATCAGCCTTTGAATCTTCAAGAGCAGGCCAATTGATGGTGGTAAACTGCCTGATAACTTGTTTTCTGATAAACGACAGAATATCATAGAGCCAAGTCCAGATATCGTAGATGGTATCCTTCCTGTGAGGTGATTTTGATTGAGATAGAGAAGTTCCAAAGCAGCAAGTCCACCAATGGACTGCGGGATGCTTCCAGCTATCTGATTCTCAGATAGATCAAGATATTTCAGATTCTTAAGATTTCCAATGCTTGTGGGAATGCTACCAGTAAAATTGTTTCCATGTAGATCAAGCTTGGTTAACATAACCAACTTGCCAATGGGAGGAGGAATTGACCCTGACAAAGCATTTCCTGACAAACCAAGTTCTGAGACAGATGTCCAGGATTTCATAACAGATGGAGGAACATCACCGGATAAAAAATTGTCACTAAGATATATCTTTTTCAGCTGAGAGAAGTACCTTAATGTAATTGGTATTGCTCCAGTGAGTTTGTTCGTATTAAGAAAGAGATGTGTAAGCTTTGACAACTTGCCAAGTTCCTGCGGTATTGGTCCCTTCAAGTCCTTGAGATTACTCAGATCCAGAAGCTGAAGACTCGACAAGTTTCCCAAAGAAGGAGACAGAGTTCCTGACATGTATGTGTCTTCAACGAAGTCATTGTCTGAAACGACACCAGGACGAGAAACATCGACTACTCTGCCTGAGGCATCACAAGCAACTCCTTCCCAAGAAGTGCAGCAATCAGAGGAAGCTGTCCAAGAAAGCAACAGTTTTGATGGGTCATCTGTGATTCTGTGTTTGAAATCAAGCAATGCTTCTTTATCAATTGGGTGGCATGCCTTGGAAGGGGCTAATCTAGAAAAGATGAAAAAGAACAGGAGGGAGAAGGTTTTGGTGTGCCATGAAATCTCCATTAACAGTTTTGAATCCGTAGCAGTGAGGAGAAGAGGTGGTCAACAGTTTCTGTAATGCCTTTGTGGTCAATTTACTTAAAAATAGGAAGTCCAAGGTTGTGCAGGGTTTAAAACAAAAGGAAGCTATCGTGATTCATCAAAAACAGGAAAGGACTAAAGGTTTTGGTTTTTTTTTTCTTTTAATTTTTTCTTCACTCAAATTATCTACTGCTAGACCCATACATGCACGGGCACACATCACTCGCAGTTTTTAACCATCAAATAAAATATTTTGGTCAGCAGCCACACAACCAATCATCAACTATTAGGCACGTGAATCTGTGTTTGTCTTATTGTCAACCCTGTTCAGTATGGCTTTATTTCCAAAGTTCTTGAACTTTTCATGCTGTCCTGTAAGATGATGTTCACGAGTCCTTGTGAGTGGTTTTCATTACCATATTCCTGATTTGCAGGTGGTGGGAAGTGACCAGGACGGTCCAAGAGTGAAATGGTAAACATGGGTGAGATGTAGAGTGAAGTTTAAGATGGGATAGGCTACGAACCCACTTGTTGCCATGAATACAAGGGTGGGCACATTTTTAGCAGAGGTTAATTTACTCGTCAGTGTAATAAGTTTCACGAGTTATATTATATATAAATAATAATGGAACTATTGACACAACTTGCGGGGATAGCTCAGTTGGGAGAGCGTCAGACTGAAGATCTGAAGGTCGCGTGATCGATCCACGCTCACCGCAATTTTCATTGTTTTGTGGTGTGATTCATGGAAATAGGCTATTAATAGCCCAATGGGCCCTTCAAGGAGGACTAGAAAACTCTTTGAAGCCCACAATTACTTTCTTGGATCTTTAAGCTATGAAGGCCCAAAGGGGAAATCCAATCCAAAATTTGTGAGCTTTTGTTAATGAATAAAAAGCAAAAGAAGAAAAGGGAAGAGATTCCTCCGTATACTTATCCCTAATTCAACGGTATTTCTTCTTTCATTTTGTGCTCTTCTTTTTATTTGGTCCTTTTACTTCTCATTTACAATATTCGATAAACCATGAAATAATGTTTGGAATCTAAAATATATTAGGCAACGAGAGATAAAAATAAATAAATTGGAATGCAATATAGGAATTGATAGAATTATTGTGAGTTGCCATCGTTACACCCAGTGTTTTCCTTTTTTAAAAAAAAATTGTCACATGAATTTTTTATTTTCAGTTTAATCTTTCCATATTAAGTTAACTTGAAACTGAGTTGTTTTTTTTTATTTCATTTGGATTAATATAGAGCTCTTGCAATACTAAAAAATATTTTTTTGATGAATTAATACTTGATTTGGCAAAACAAAATTCAATTTTATTGACTTAAACCAATTAAACTTGAAGGACTCAATTTTAAACTAAAACAAATATTCTACTTTTTCCTAAAAAATAACATCATCATCTCAAATTCTCAATTCAATCTGCAGTTGTAATTGATAGATTTATTATTATTCACATATATAATTCTTGATTTATTTATTAAATGCTAACACCTTTATAATGTTTGATTTATTGTTATTTATTTAACACTTGTATCGATTTATCAAACCAAAAACAGAATAAATCCTATAAACTTGAACAAAAAAAAACCCCACTCACACCCGGAGTAATCCTACGCAAGGTGGTGAATATGTCAATATACAATACACAAATATTGAATGTATAATTATTTTCTTAAAAATAAACACCTCATGTGATGCCCTATATCTTCCCAAAGCAAAGGATGCAATGGAGAATTGAAGTAGTCGGGGTATAACATAAAAAAAAAGCTTTAAGGTTTCTTTACAATGATGTAATGTTCTAAAGTTTTTTTTTCCCAGAGAATAACCAAGTGAAGGCAAAGTTTGAGTGCAATACAACCAGACTTTTCTTTCTTTCTAGTTTCTCACTACGTTTTTATACCAAAAAAATTGTTCTGTGGCCAAATCTAATAAGTAGCTGCTGGTGGGGGGGTCCTTTCATATTATAAATAAACTGGGTAATCGAGTCACATTTAGTGCTGGCTAGTGTGAATTGCCAGCTACTTTAAAGATAAATTTCACAAATTCTCACGCCTCTGCTTGCATCCAAAGAAGTAATGAAGTCACATAACATTATCCTAGCGATCTGTCCTAGCTGGTAGGAACCCAAAAATGGATTTAACACAAGCGATCGGTAGGTCAAAAAGGGCGAGTTTACGGTCAGAAGCCACAACTCTAGATCTTCCAAGTAGGAATCTACTGCACGAGTGACCATCTAGTGCAGAGCAAGTGCATAATTCATTAGGGTTACTTCCCACTGTGCCTTAGTTTTGTACATCACTCTGGTCGTGTCATTTTACCATCTGGTGAAAGTCAAATTTCACCAAACTGTTCCACTGTGGTAAAAAGTAAGACTTCGAGTAGATGGAGTTATTGAGAGTTTGGGACCTCTTATAATCATCTCAGTACTCATCCATGTTTCCTTCATGTAATCAAAATTCCTTATACTCGTATAGAACAAAATCAAACTACTGATAATGGCTACCAAAACCGTAGCAATCAAAACCATGTCTGAAACCAAAGTTCAAATGCAATCCACAACCCCCACCCCCCCCAAGTCATGATTCTTTAGTGGAGTGCCATAAAATAGGATCACATGACATATACAGTGCACATAATCGCAGATTAAAATAGTAAGAGCAAGGAGAACAATTAGCATCAGCATTGACTTCCCCCAAATTGCAAGGCTAAAGTTGACGAGAATTGACACTTTCATCCAAAGGGAAACAAAAGAAAAACCAGTTCTCGCCAGCTATGAGTCTATGACTTACATTCAGCCATTCTACTTTCTAATTTTGGTATCCACTACTATTCATATACATAACATGGTTATCTGTAAATTATCTGTACTGCAGGACATTGCCTAAACATTATACGGCTGGTTAATACAAATGCTAGCAACAAGGGGTGCACTACAGTGAGTTTTTTTTTACGCCTTAAGAAGTTCAAGATGGAAAAATGAAGACCTTTCTCGGGTCATGGAATCCCTTCTGACCATTCAAACTTGAAATCAGCTTCTCGGTGGTTTGCCCCTTTATCTGACCATTTGGATTTGAAATTGTTTTCTTTGTGGTTTTTGATGACACTCACCAGATGCCGCGTCACCAATTTTCTATTCACTTCAAAGACAAATGCCATTTCCCTAATCTGAAGATTAAAAAACTTCAACGTTATTAATTATTTTGCACACGAATAACAAATCCAAGCAAGAAATACAATAACTTCAGGATGCAAGAACAGGGTAAAGACAACATATAATTGACATTACAACAGTCAAACCACTCAACATAGTTTCAAAGTTATCAGACTTGAATACATGAGGAGTGCAGAAGTTGCAAACCTCAATCAAACTACTTGATCTCAGTCCCATACTCTGGCCAGAAGTAAGTTCTTTGCCATTCAAAAACATTGGACTCTTACCAAGGTTCTTTAAAAAGAAAGAACCATCTCCTTCCATCTTTATGAGTGCCTGATAAATGAGAGATAATCAGTTCTACTTGCATGAAAACCAGAGCATAGGATCTTAAGAAGCTAAAAAGGCCTCTTATGAAAACAAATATCAGCTAGAGACAGAGTTATAGAGTTTATCTAATAGTATCTGAATTACATCCAAACATTTATCATCTTTGAATTATAATTGCTCATCGGGTGAGGTAAACAATGAGCAGGATCCTTTGCCAAACTCAAAGACTGTGAAATAACACATTCAGTTCCACATGGATTTTTTTCACAGATGAATTTTTGTTTTCCGTTATTGCTACTCTTTTCACCTATTCTTTATGTCCTCTCCAGTTCCATGTTCCCTTTAGTTTATATAGCGATGTTCAGATATGCAGCATTGCAGACCACGATATCTACATCAAAACTTTATGACTCCTACAAGTCGTTATCTGTTAAAGAGAGTTTCCTCAAGTAAAAAAGAACAGTATAAATTCAAGGTCTGGTAACCAGCTGTAAATTCAAATCAGGAGAGAATCGAATCAAAGAAAACTCAGAGAAATCTCACCTGCCGTCTTGATATTTTGTTAGCAGGCCCTTCTCTACCCAAATCAATATCAACATCCATATCCTCTGTTGCTCTGCCAAGCATTACCTACACATAAGCAGGAGGTTCATAATCAGACCCGGACATGATGTTGAAAAAGAAAAAGGTCAACATTGATTTAACATACCTCAGTGTCCTTGATATAATGCTTCAAATGGCGCCCATACAAGACAGCAAGTGCTCCTCGAGATGCAATAGCTCGTTGCATCGAAGACTGAGCACACTGTTCCAACCTTATAATTGCCCTCATTGCATCTTCATTTTGATATCTCGAGACTAGAAAGTTTAATTTAACAAAAATTAGCTCAAAGTTACTTCAGAAAACAGTTACAATTGCAGAGTTATCTCAATTATCCTTCTAAAGAATCAAAATGTCCTCCCCGTTTAATACTAAACTGATGTTATTTGCCAGATTCAATTAACTAGCAATCACCACAGAAATTAAAAAGTTAATGAGGTTAATGTGCAAGTTATTTGTAGCTAAGCGTGCGATTCTTTGGTCAGTAGAATTTGCATAATCTAGAAACACTACAAGCAAAAATTGGTGCACAACAAGCAAATATTAGTTTCTGACCTTCTTGATTAATAAATGAATCTGAATCATCCGGGCATAAATCCATTTCAAGTATCTGAATGGAGACAAAAAAAAAATATAAGAGAAATTTAGGAAATGTATTTAAACAGAATTCTTAGAAAGCCATCAATTAACAGAATCCAATTTACCATGGCTTCAATGTCTGAAAAGCTGGGAACATCATCATCACTCCCGGATTCTTCTTGGTTTGATGTTGAGGGTACTGAAATAACTTTTATAGGCAAACTTAATTTTTCATGCAATGACCCAGACTTTGGCAGTCCAATTGTGGAAGAAGTAGGACTTCCCAAGGCTGCTCCGCCCTCGCTTGGTTCTACAAGGGTTGTGATAACTGATCTAGAAATTAGAGCACGAGAGTCGCATTTGGCATCACTGCAAACAGGTTGGCATCTTGGATTGGTTACCGGCAACATATTGCACCCTACTATCTGCGGAGAAGTACGACATTGAGCAGGAATTTCTTCTTTCTTCAGCAAGATTACCTCTTGTTTGCAATCCTTTTTATTAATCCTCGAGGAAGGCAGGTTGTGAGTCATATTAGAAGTTTGTTCCTTTATGGGAGAAGCAATCGTTTTACCTATGAAAACATCATCATTGCACGGGATTTCAAAGTCTTCCATATTCAACGTGCACTCCATCTCTACATCATTTTCTTCAGCCGACAAAATTTTTGGTGCTGATGCTGATGAAGATGGCGGTGTGTCCATTTCTGACACAGAATGAATATCCTTATTACCACCAACAGAATGTGATTCCTCTGCAATAACCTCTAACTCTGCAGGGCAAGCACCATCAGGTATTCCCAGGCTTGTATCTGAAGCTGATATCACTGGATCTTTAACATCAGGAACATCACCCTGAACTTCATTAGGAGAACTCACCAAAAGTGAAGTAGTAATGCTATCATAACAAGCTTTAACTATTGCATCTTTCCCATTAACATCGATAAAAAGCGGGTCATCATCATTTGGAAAGTTCAAGAGCGAGTCTGAAATATCTGGAAAATCAGATTCTGAAATCGCAGTTGACCTATCAAGAACATCAAATACAGTTTCATCTCGCAACTCTACTCTGGAGTGATCGGCCTCAACTCCCACCAAATTCATTTTATTCCCATGTACATCACCATGATTTACCATCAATTCCCCTTCACTATGACCTTTACCTTCAACATTCACACTGGATGGCATTTTAGGTGCAGAGACATCCTCCATCCCTTTCCCTAATGGCACCCTTGGTGCCAAAGACTCAATTCGCCCTGCATGAATCAAAGCATCACTTTCTGGAACATCACATGACCCAGGTGCCTCACTTCTCTCAGAATCTTGACACTCAACTAATCCATCTTCAATATCCTGCACATCCTTTCGCACATTTTCTCTCTCAATACACACATCCCCTTCCCCACCTTCATTCACCCCAACAAATCCAAAACGCACTCGATCATCCTCTCCAAACCCGCCACTCCCACCAAATCCAACACCCCCTTCAAAAGAACCACCATCCAGCGAATCAAGAAAAAAAAAATCACCGCACCCTTCACCACCACGCTTCCGCATTTTCTTCCTCATTGCGTAATACAACTGCCGAACACATTCAAATTTTCTCTTCACAGAATCACTTTCTTTCACAGCAACACCAAATTTACTACTACTACTACTCGTAATAGTATTTAGTTTGGGCAAGGAAAAATTAGAAAGATGTAACTCTACCATTCGACTAGACGCTTCAGCCGAAACATCATTATCATAAAGTAAAGAATGCCAGCGATCACTCAATTCACGCACACTAAATTTCCTCGAAAACCTCACCGCCCCTTTCGCCAGCGCTTCCAACGAAGCACCTGCCTTCAATCAGCAAAACAAAAGGAAAAAAAAATGAATTTATACAGGATTTTGATAGCTAGGGTTTGGTGTAAATTTGAGAAATGGGAAAATGAAATCCAAGTTTATAGAAAATGAGAATTGTGGAATGTAATTGAGAGTTAAGAGGAAGTGAATTAACCTCGATAGCGTTTTTCAACAAGAGGTCGTCTTCCGGGATCCATAGAGGAATTGATGTGGTGGTAATTACACTAGTAGTGGCAGTAGCAGAAATTGCTGCCATAAATATGTAGTGTTTAACGTGTGGGACGAGATTTGACTTTTTTCGGAGAGCAGAACTGAAGGATTTGAATTCTGATTTTTTATGGGAATTGGAATTTCGAGTGGATTTTCTTTTTATTTTATAGCTGGGGATTTTGAAGCATTGCCTAGCCAGAGCGAGGAGTGAAATTCAAAAACGCGGGTAACGTTTCTGTGAATCTCCGTGTTCGGATATTACCTTACGGCTTCGGGAAACAATCGTTAGTTTAAACGGCGCTTGTGACAATTATTTTAATGTTCTCACGAGCATGAGATTTTCTGAGAAATTATTTATATATTTTTAAATAATTTTTAAAAAACAATTAATAATATTTTACTAGTTATTGAAAAAAATCATACATGAAAATATGATAAGCCAAATTAAATATTTTCTATAAATCAAGTGAATGACCCATCTTTTGCTTTTAAATAAATGTTTTTTTCATGATTAGATTATGTGTGTATTCTGTTTATTATTTTTTTTCCAATATATATATTATTGTTTTTCCCCATTAGATTACAAGTTCTTTGTTATCACACAATACATACATACATATATACATATATATACTATAGTTGTCAATACCGTTCCGGTCGTCGTTCCGGTTTTTCAATTGGAACGGAAAGTTCCGGTTTCGGAGCGTTCCGGCGTGCCATTTCGGTGTTGTACTGTTCATATATAATTAATTATATATATATATGAAAAAAATAAAATATTAATTTAACAAGCATAATTAAAATTTGAATTTTTTTTTATTTAAAATATTTTGGTGTTTTTAAATTATTTTGATGTATAGATGTCAAAAATAATTTTTAAAAAATAAAAAAAATAGATTTTGAACCCGGAACGGCACGCCCGGAACGGAACCGAGGCGTTCCGGCCGGAATTTGACCGGAATTTCCGGAACAGACCGGAATTAAAACCGAGACGAAAACGACGCCGTTTTATCTCGGTTTTTTGAACTGAACAGAACATTCCGGCCGGAACGAAACGGAATTAACAATTATGATATATACAAGAAAAAGAAGAACGAAAAACCAACAGAGCCCTCACCCAACAACATCATGCCCGAACTCATTAAGGATATAATTGTCAGCACACTGTCATAATCCACAGTGGAACATCTCAGAGGCCACAGTGAACTCAACAGTAATCCAGCCACACGTATTATATTTTAGTTAATATATATATATATATATATATATATATATATATATATATATATATCGGAGACCACGTGACAGTTGATTCAACCGATTTCAATCATGTAATTAAGCGTAAATATCACGAGGAGTGAGAGTGGAAGGTTCTAATGGGATACAATTTGTGGGGAGAGTTGATTAATTATTGATGCAAATGAAATGGCATGCATTCAGTTGCTAAAATCACAATCCAATAAGTTTTACCAAATTACAATCTATATAAGCATAAATATAGCTATAGTGAACTATAATCAGTCCACCTTACCACGTTCTTCATTATTCAATATTAGATAGCATCTCTAATTGGTACTGGCACTTGGATTAGATGTCTGCAGAGGAAGCACGGCCTCCAGCACCACTCAGGGAAGACGGAGTTCATGGGGTCCAAACCCACCTGCAAGGTGAAGATCAGGATGCTGGTGGTGGTGCTGGTGGTGGTGCTGCCCTTGGTGCAGGCGGAATGCATAGAGGTTGGAGGCCCCATTTACAAGTGCAGCAGCAGATTCATAATCTCCTTCACTGTCCACCAGCCCGTACTGTGGATCCTCCAGTCTTGCTTCCTTGAATTCCAGAAGAAAACCATAAAAAAATCTCTGGTTTAATCCACCTGTTTATTCTAAGTTGAAAGATTAATGAAACCAAGACATGAAAGTTTAGATTCTTACATATTCCATCCAGAGGTTTCTATGTCTCTCCTCTAAACTCCTTACCTGCAATTATTTATAACAAGAGTGATTTGTTCTTCCAAAAGCTTCATGCATGAAGTAGAAAACGCCATTTTATATATCACTAACCTTCTTTTTACAGGTATCGGATTGTGTTTTGATAACATGGTACTGTAAACAATCAAAGAATGTTGAAATTGTTAGTTTAAACTTTTAATTTGACGAGGCATATCCCTACAAATAATGAAATCAGTGCAAGGGCATGCATGCACCCAGCATCCAGTTCATCAAACTCCATAACGCAAAAATAAAGAAGCAGCATAAGTTGGAAGGCGTTTAGATTTTCCATGTTATAATGAGGATTCCCAAGTATCGCAAAATTATAAAAATAGATCAAATGGGACTTGCTGATAATACATAAATGTTAAGATCATAATTTATAAAAAAAAATTATTTAAAAAATCGCATGCTTAGATTAATAGCTTGAGATAAAACATGCTGATATATATAGGAAAGGCATGAAAAACTAAACCCCTAACATAATGACCACAAAACTACAAGCCCAGATCACTTTTAGAGATTAGAAAAAGTCACAAATCAAATCCAGAAACTCGATATTTTATTAAGATTCTTTTCTTAAACTTATAACATCTGACCTACCTTCCTGCCACGCACACCGTTCAAGGCTTCAGACATATTTTGCTCAAGAACGCGCAGATGATCGATGCTCAGTTCATTAAGGTCCTCTCCTATCCTCTGCCTGTCAAAACCAACACCTTAATTAGCAGCTCCACTTCACAAATATTCCCCTAATTAAAAAGAAAAAAAAACTAAAACCAGAACCATAACCATATACAAACACACACACATACGTACATGTATAGATAGATGATCAATGTTCTTTCTTTTTCAAAGTTACCTGATTTCTTTTTTCAGCTTATGATTGATATCTTTCAGCTTCCGCAATTGCTCTTGCATTTTCTGCAAACCTCACAAACAAAATCCTTTGAAGAATCTCTTATTTCCCTCATAGATCAAACATTAGAAGAGAGACTGAAAGAAAGGTTAACCTCGTATTGAGCGCTCCACAGATCTGTGCCTAAAGCCTTCTGATATTGGTCATAGATCTTCTTCGTCCTGGTCATAAAAAAAAAACCAACACGTACAGCAGTTCCACCATCAAGGCTTCATAAGAAAAGAAAAGAAAAGAAAGAAATAGTTTGAGAGAAACATATATTGTACACGTACGTTGTGGAGGGGCTAATGTACTCATGGAGTTTGTTCGTGTTGGAGAACATGATGAGAGAGACCTTAGCATCACAAAGAACAGTGAGTTCCTGGGCTTTCTTGAAAATACCATTTCTCCTTTTTGAGTAGGTGACTTGCCTGTTAGTGGGGTTTTCAATCTTTTTGATCTCAATCTTTCCACGACCCATAGTTTTCCTTTACTTTTTGTTGTTCTTTTGAAAGCTGCAGCAGTAAATAAACTGTTGAGGGAGAGAGAGATGTTGCACAGTGCACAGGCTGCTTGAAGGGAAAGAGAAGAAGATGAAAATGGAAGAGAAGTGATTAAGTGAAGTTTCTAAACAAGGAAAGGGAGATGGAAAGTTGATTGTAGCGTAACTTGGAATGTCTGTGGTATATATCTTAGGGTAGTGTGAAATACTGGGGAGATTCATTGACCCTGACAGGACATGAAAGCAATTTTACTGATAAGACCTTCTCTTTAACCTCTTCCATAACCGTCATCCGGCTTATAATAATCAATTAAATCAGCTGATTGATTGACACTGCAAATAATAATAATAATAATTATTATTATTAGAGTTTGTTTTTTATATTAAGTTGTATAAAAATATATATTTAAAATATATTTACAAGAAAAAAACTTGTAAAATTATAGTTTTTATGTAAGTTGGTCGATAAATTTATACAACTACATCAACTAGCAGCTAGAAAATTGGTAATGAGGCTACTACCCATCTAAATCTAATACAAAAATATTTTTTATAAGATTTATTATTTACTTTTTTAATATGATATTTAATTTAATTAATATTTTAGTGAGTTAAAATCTTTCGATTTTAATACAATTTCGGTGGAGTTTTCCTCATTTTCTTTCTCACTAGGTTTAGAATGAAATTCAAAAACGCGGGTAACGTTTCTGTGAATCTCCGTGTTCGGATATTACCTTACGGCTTCGGGAAACAATCGTTAGTTTAAACGGCGCTAGTGACAATTATTTTAATGTTCTCACGAGCATGAGATTTTCTGAGAAATTATTTATATATTTTTAAATAATTTTTAAAAAACAATTAATAATATTTTACTAGTTATTGAAAAAAAATCATACATGAAAATATGATAAGCCACATTAATTATTTTCTATAAATCAAGTGAATGACCCATCTTTTGCTTTTAAATAAATGTTTTTTTTCATGATTAGATCATGTGTGTATTCTGTATTATTTTTTTCCCCTCTATATATTATTGTTTTTCCCTAATTAGATTATAAGTTCTTTGTTATCACACAATAAATATATATATATATATAAGAAAAAAAAGAACGAAAAACCAACATAATTAGATTACAAGTTTTTTGTTATCACATAATATATATGTATACAAGAAAAAGAAGAACGAAAAACCAACAGAGCCCTCACCCAACAACATTATGTCCGAACTCATTAAGGATACAATTGTTAACACACTGTCACAGTTCACAGTGAAACATCTCAGAGGCTACAGTGGACTCAACAATAAAACAGTCCTACGTTTTATATTTTAGTTAAGCGTGACAGTTGATTCAACCGATTTCAATCATGTAATTAAGCGTAAATATCACGAGGAAGGCTACTTCTAATGGGATACAATTTGTGGGGAGAGTTGATTAATTATTGATGCAAATGAAATGGCATGCATTCAGTTGCTAAAATCACAATCCAATAAGTTTTACCGAATTACAATCTATATAAGCATAAATATAGCTATAGTGAACTATAATTAGTCCACCTTACCACGTTCTTCATTATTCAATATTAGATAGCATCTCTAATTAGTACTGGCACTTAGATTAGATGTCTGCAGAGGAAGCACGGCCTCCGGCACCACTCAGGGAAGACGGAGTTCATGGGGTCCAAACCCACCTGCAAGGTGAAGATCAGGATGCTGGTGGTGGTGCTGGTGGTGATGCTGCCCTTGGTGCAGGCGGAATGCATATATAGAGGTTGGAGACCCCATTTACAAGTGCAGCAGCAGATTCATAATCTCCTTCACTGTCCACCAGCCCGTACTGTGGATCCTCCAGTCTTGCTTCCTTGAATTCCAGAAGAAAACCATAAAAAAATCTCTGGTTTAATCCACCTGTTTATTCTAAGTTGAAAGATTAATGAAACCAAGACATGAAAGTTTAGATTCTTACATATTCCATCCAGAGGTTTCTATGTCTCTCCTCTAAACTCCTTACCTGCAATTATTTATAACAAGAGTGATTTGTTCTTCCAAAAGCTTCATGCATGAAGTAGAAAACGCCATTTTATTCTAAGTTGAAAGATTAATGAAACCAAGACATGAAAGTTTAGATTCTTACATATTCCATCCGGAGGTTTCCATATCTGTCCTCTAAATTCCTTACCTGCAATTATTTATAACAAGAGTGATTTGTTCTTCCAAAAGCTTCATGCATGAAGTAGAAAACGCCATTTTATAAATCACTAACCTTCTTTTTATAGATATCGATTTGTGTTTTGATAACATGGTACTGTAAACAATCAAAGAATGATGAAATTGTTAGTTTAAACTGTTAATTTGACGAGGCATATCCCTACAATTAATGAAATCAGTGCAAGGGCATGCATGCACCCAGCATCCAGTTCATCAAACTCCATAACGCAAAAATAAAGAAGCAGCATAAGTTGGAAGGCGTTTAGATTTTCCGTATTTATAATGAGGATTCCCAAGTATCGCAAAATTATAAAAATAGATCATATGGGACTTGCTGATAATACACAAATGTTAAGATCATACTTTATTAAGTTTTTTATTTAAAAAATCGCATGCTTAGATTAAAAGCTTGAGATAAAACATGCTGATATATATAGGAAAGGCATGAAAAACTAAACCCCTAACATAATGACCACAAAACTACAAGCCCAGATCACTTTTAGGGATTAGAAAAAGTCACAAATCAAATCCAGAAACTCGATATTTTATTAAGATTCTTTTCTTAAGCTTATAGCATCTGACCTACCTTCCTGCCACGCACACCGTTCAAGGCTTCAGACATATTTTGCTCAAGATCGCGCAGATGATCGATGCTCAGTTCATTAAGGTCCTCTCCTATCCTCTGCCTGTCAAAACCAACACCTTAATTAGTAGCTCCACTTCACAAATATTCCCCTAATTAAAAAGAAAAAAAATAAAACCGCAACTATAACCATATACAAACATACACACATACGTACATGTATAGATACATGATCAATGTTCTTTCTTTTTCAAAGTTACCTGATTTCTTTTTTCAGCATATGATTGATATCTTTCAGCTTCCGCAATTGCTCTTGCATTTTCTGCAAACCTCACAAACAAAATCATTTGAAGAATCTCTTATTTCCCTCATAGATCAAACATTAGAAGAGAGACAGAAAGAAAGGTTAACCTCGTATTGAGCGCTCCACAGATCTGTGCCTAAAGCCTTCTGATATTGGTCATAGATCTTCTTCGTCCTGGTCATAATAAAAAAACCAACACGTACAGCAGTTCCACCATCAAGGCTTCATAAGAAAAGAAAGAAATAGTTTGAGAGAAACATATATTGTACACGTACGTTGTGGAGGGGCTAATGTACTCATGGAGTTCGTTCGTGTTGGAGAACATGATGAGAGAGACCTTAGCATCACAAAGAACAGTGAGTTCCTGGGCTTTCTTGAAAATACCATTTCTTCTTTTTGAATAGGTGACTTGCCTGTCGGTGGGGTTTTCGATCTTTTTGATCTCAATCTTTCCACGACCCATAGTTTTCCTTTACTTTTTTGTTGTTCTTTTGAAAGCTGCAGCAGTAAATAAACTGTTAGAGGGAGAGAGAGATGTTGCACAGTGCACAGGCTGCTTGAAGGGAAAGAGAAGAAGATGAAAATGGAAGAGAAGTGATTAAGTGAAGTTTCTAAACAAGGAAAGGGAGATGGAAAGTTGATTGTAGCGTAACTTGGAATGTCTGTGGTATATATCTTAGGGTAGTGTGAAATACTGGGGAGATTCATTGACCCTGACAGGACATGAAAGCAATTTTACTGATAAGACCTTCTCTTTAACCTCTTCCATAACCGTCATCCGGCTTATAATAATCAATTAAATCAGCTGATTGATTATAATAATAATAAAAAAATAATAATTAGAGTTTGTTTTTTATATTAAATTGTACAAAAATATATATTTACAAGAAAAAAACTTGTAAAATTATAGTTTTTATGTAAATTGGTCGATAAATTTATACAACTATATCAACTAGCAGCTAGAAAATTGGTAATGATGCTACTACCCATCTAAAAATCTAATAAAAAAATATTTTTTATAAGATTTATTATTTACTTTTTTAATATGATATTTAATTTAATTTAATTTAATTAATATTTTAGTGAGTTAAAATCTTTACAATTTTAATAAAATTTCGGTGGAGTTTTCCTATATAAAACTCATATCTAAAATTTTATCTCACTTAAGATATCGTACAAAAAATCATAATATCATAATATTCAAACTCAATAACCGACAATCACACACAAGTCTAACCTATCATCATTTTCTTTCTCACTAGGTTTAGAATAATTAAATATATGTTGATCATTGTTAAATATAGTATCATTTATTTTTTGTATCAAATCATCCAATAATTATTATTCTTACATCTATTAACTAGCTTTAAAGGACCGACAAAGTTAGGACAAACATGAATTTCGATCAACTACTTACATATTGGCTGTTTGGGAGCGTGGTCACACCTCTGATTTTAGAAAAATAGGTTGAAAAAAAAAACAGATGAATGTTTGGTTATGTTAAAAGTTGTAAAAAATCGTGTGGGCCCCATAAAGCAAAAGTGGAGAAACGGAGTTGCGTGAAAAGCAACAAAATGCTGCTTTTCACGCGTGAGAAAAGCTGGTTACGCCCTCGTTTATGTATACAGTAGATTTCACCTGCGCTTCATTTCATATTTGACTGGCTTGGGCGTGTTTCATGAATTTTTGTCTTGGAAAATTAAAGAAAAGGATCTTTAACAACAGTGGGGTGGGTGATGCTGCCATGGCAGCAAAAACCAGAAATGATTGACTTAATTTACCAGAGAAGATAGTGGTCAATTTACTACCCATTTAATTTTTGGCATACAAAAACAGAATGTAAAGTAAAAGATAACAATTAATATGATGTATTTTATTATAAAAAATATGAAAAATATATATGAAAAATATAAAAATTTATTATTATTTATTATATTTTCTTATAAAAAATATATTTTTAATATTAAAATAATCTAAAAATTAATTACAATATAAATAATTTTTACATAATATATGTTTTTTAATATAACAAATATATTTTTAATATTAAAATAATCTAAAAATTAATTAAAAGCAATATGAAGAGCATGATAACCAAACACACAAAACTGTTTTTTTTCAACCTCAATCTCAACCATAGTTTTAACCAAACACTTCACAACTTATTTTGAACCACATCAAAAGTGCTTTTCTTCAAACTTCAACCACAAAAACAAAAGCAATACCAAACACACCCATAATATAATTCTGTTCAAATCATTTTGGATAAAAAAATCAATTATTATTTTAAAATTATCATCGCACATAATCGGTACACAATAATATAATATTGGTGCTCACAAATTTGACACCTCCAAATTATTTCAAGATCAATATTATTATAATTTCACTCAAAACCATGAAAAATAATTATTTTTATTTATATATGAAATACTTAAATTATCATATAGTAACAAACTATTACAACCATTGTATTCTACTATTCACATTAGAAATAATAGTGTCACCATAATGACAATATATATATATATATATATATATATATATATATATATATATATATTATAAGATATTTTATAAAAAAATCAGATTCTGGTAAATTGAACATGATTATAACTAAATTGCATTACCTCAATCCTACTTGACAAAATTCATAGAAAATTCAATCAAATTTCTAAAATCTAATGTGAAAGCAAACTTTACCACAATTAAACATAATCCATGATATAAAATCTAATGTGTTTTTTCATAATAAATTGCATTAAATCAAACTCAAATTTGTTGAAAATTAAAATATGTAAAAAAGAGAGTATAAAATTCAAAAATTTATCAACAATTCAATGTAACATGTAATTTGTAATAATTCAGCTATATTCATACTTTATTGCATGAAATCATTTAGTGTAATTAATTATATTATTAGATAATTCTAACAATCCATATAATCTCTAATTTGAAAACTTATCTAAAATTAAATACAACACATGAGTACTTGGTATAGTTAATTCAGCTTATTGTCATGTTTAATTATATCAAATGAGTCTTAATTGTTGGTATTATTTCTGACATAACTACTGTTGAAAGTATCCCATTAATGAAACAGTTAGTTCTTGTAGTATTCGCGATTGTTCCAAAAGTCAAACAAGCTCTTCAATTTAACAATAAAAATTAAAAGAAGTGATTATGAAAGAGTTGTAAGAATAATCGGCTCTATATTTATGAAAGAGATAGTTGCTTGAGAGTGTCATTTTTATTTTTTTTTTAAATTATTTTTTATATTGAAAATAATCTAAAAATATCAAAAAAAAAATTTAAAATAAAATAAAATATTTTTTTTTCAAAAATAATTTTAAAACACAATATTAAACACCACCCATGTACTATCATATAAACATGTCGACCATTCTTTAAGAAAATTCCATGACTATCAGTGAAGCAATTCTCATTTTCCACATAATTGAGAGATAGAAAATTTAATTTCATAATAACATTAAAAAGGTGAATGAAATAGCAAAATAAAAAAAAAAACTCCAAGTAAGCGACTAACAATTTTTATCATGGTAAAATATATCTCTAATATCAAATTTAATTATGAAAATTTCACAATTGTCATAAATTAACAGGATGAAAAGAAAATCTATCATCATACAAAATGCTTTTATTAAAATTTTGGAGTTGATAAATGATACAGAAAATTTTTAAAGTATTTTTTTTGGGTGGGAATGATTTAAAAATTGAGTTTTTGGACCTCAATTTTATAACTCTCTCTTTGATTTTTTTTCTTCTCTTGCAATAAGCAAGAAAAGGCTTGAAAATGAGCTCTCACCCACTATCTTTCCTTGGAGTCTTTAACTGACAATCACTTTGTTTTTCTACAGGAGCTTTAAATTGCAGAAATATAGAGAATGCTTCTGATTTTTTGTCATAAAAATAAATCCATATCATTCTATAGCAGTCATCAACAAGCAGTCATCAAATTTTGAAAAGCTTGATGAGAGTCTTCATAGATGGAGTTCGTGTAGAGCCACAAATATTTGTATGAACTAATTCCAGAGAAGAATTAGCTCTCCAGACTGTCTTTGGAAATGAAAAACGATGAATTTTTCCATACATAACTCCTTCACAGATTCCAGCTTGATTTCATATTTAAAGGGAAAATATGATTATAACTCTCATCAACCTTTTCAAAATTTAAACAATCACCAGCGAGATGATGACTACAGCCACTATCAAGATATCAGACTTCTTCTCCTTTGTGTTCTACATTCATGCAGGAATAGAGCAATTGATCTTTGTCCTTTGAAAAATTAGCTACATTGATCTCTTAACTGTCGTTTGCCTTTTCCTTATGCCAACAGTTTCTGTCAGAATGAGAGAGATTTTTCATGTGGTATATTTGAAGAAACAGTCTCTGGTTTAATGACCAGTTTTTTTTTTGTTGCAAATAGTACAATGAAAATTGTTGCTACTGCCTCTGTGCTGAAAATATGTTTTTCCTCTACCTCTTCCTCTGCTGTGATTTTAACTTTCACTTTCTCTTCCAGATGTTTTTTTTCTTCTTCTGAAAACTGATCTTCCTCCTCTCTGATCTTGTTGCCTTCCTATCAAGAAAAAAATGCTTTAATCTGAAATGCATGCTCCAATGGCCGGTTGCTTGCTATATTGGTTTACTCTTTGCTCATATGCTTCAAGAGATCCTATTAATTTGTGAATTGTAAGCCCTGACAAATCTTTTTTGTCCAATAACTACAACTATATGCTCAGATTTCGATAGCAAACTTCAGAAAATCTTAACCTTTTGTCAGAAACATCTTCACCACAACTTTTTATCTGGTTGATGAATTTAGTGGTTCTTGAAGAGAAGTCTTTGACAGGTTCACCATCCTTCATTGTATGATTTTTAAATTCTCTCCATGAATTTTTCAGCCTTATGGAGATAGCTTTTCTGAAATCCTTGGAATTCATTTTTCAGAATCTCCCATGCGTCTATTGCCTTCTTAGTAGAGAAAATTCTGGGATAAATTGATTTGATTACTCCCTGCAGAATTATTCTTAAAGCTGTTGCATTTATTTGCACATTCTGCTAATAGTAACCATGACATGTCAACCCATAGTCTCCATTGGAGAACTCCAGTATTCATAATGCTCTGCATCAAAGATTGGAATCTGAGTTGCTGTATAGGAAAAAATAGAGATATTTGATGAAAAAGCCATTGAAGAAACTAGCTCTGATACCAAATCTGATGGATATAGTTGCAGAAAACAGAACAATAACTTTTGTACAAGTTTAATGGTAAGTTCAGATCAATACCAATTATATAACATTGACAAATTGATGAAAACAAGGAACACAATAAATTCCTTATTTTAGAAAAAATAAAAGAGACTTTGACTCTGCTGAAAATTACAAATTATACTTTAACAGGAGCTTGGTATGGTCCTGTGTTTTTTGGACAACTATGGTTACGACAATATACGGTTAGTTTTGTCTCTCGTTTTGAAATTTTGAGTTTCAGTTAAAGAGTGTGCTCGATATTTTTTAGCATTTGAACCTTGGTGAATCCAAAGTAAAGGACATTTCTTTTACGCGTCTCCAATTCACTCCAGTTGTTAACGCACCGACGAAGATTTAGAGGGGGGAGATTTAAAAAAGACTTGGGACCATAAGATCGTTCTGTGGTTCATACGAATCATCATGTCATTTTATACACGGATAACAATATGAAGAGAATTTCTTCCCAAGAAGTTAGCATACATCACCCAATATTGATGTGTTTCTGCAAGCATCATGCGAATTATTTACCAAGTTGGAGTTCCCATGAGCTCTTATTAGCATTATGAATGCAAATAATTAATTGTTATTTTGTAGAAAATGATGAAGAGAAGATTGAATTTGCCGAGTTGGTTTCTCATTGATGATGGGCAGTGTATTTATACAGAAAAGCTAGCAAGAGGTTGTAACTGATTCCTACATGTCAGGAATCAGTTACTGAACTTGCAGCAGAGAACATTCATAATAAAATACATATCTCATGTTTGTACAATTTATTCTTTCTACACACTGTCATATTCCCTTTCTCAACACTGCCCCTCAAGTTGGAGAGTGGATATCTTGCACTCCCAACTTGCTAACCATAGGAGCAAAAAACTCTTTTCCTAGTGGCATGGTCAAAATATCTGCGAGTTGATGAGTAGAGTCTACATATTGCGTAGTAATGGAGCCATCTTGGATTTTGTGTCTGATGTAATGGCAATCCATTTCAATATGCCTAGTCCTTTCATGGAACACCGGATTAGCTGCAATGTGCAACGCAGCCTTATTGTCACAGTATAATAAAGCAGACTCATGGTGTGAAATTCCCAAGTCTTTTAGAAGACATCGCAACCATGTCAACTCACAGCATGCTCCTGTCATTGCTCTGTATTCTGCTTCAGCGGAAAAGAGCGAAACTGTTTTCTGTCGCTTTGATCGCCAGGATATCAATGATGGTCCAAGAAAAACACAATACCCTGTTGTAGATCTTCTAGTGAGTGGACATCCTGCCCAGTCTGAGTCACAATAGACTCTCAACCTCAAATCATTCTTGGAAGAAAAAAATAACCCCCGGGCGGGTGCCCCTTTTAGGTATCGCACAACTCTAAGAGCTGCTTCCATGTGAACTTCCTGGGTTGCTGCATAAAACGACTCAAAACATGCACAGCATATGTTATATCTGGTCTTGACACAGTCAAATAAATCAATCGACCCACCAATCTTCTATACTGGTTTGCATTTTTGAGTAGGGGACCTTTATCTGATAACTTTAAGCCCTGTTCTATAGGAGTATTGATAGGAGCAGCACCTGTCATCCCGGCATCCTCAATAACCTCTAACGCATATTTACATTGTGAAACAAAAATTCCATTCTTTGAAGTAGATACCTCAATTCCAAGAAAATATTTTAAATCACCAAGATCTTTGATATGAAAATGTTCATGCAGGAATTGTTTAGTTGCAGCAATGTTCACGGGGTCATTTCCAGTGATCAAAATATCATCAACATATATTAAGAGAATGGTGAAAGACATACCCTGCTTTCTGGTAAATAGCGAATAATCCGCTCTTGACTGAACAAACCCAGCAGAAAGCATAGCTTCGGAGAATTTGGCGAACCATTGTCGAGATGCCTGTTTTAAACCGTAAAGTGATGTGTGAAGGCGACAAACAAGATTGTTCTCCCTCTGTCGCCGAAGACCTTGTGGCACAGACATATAAATTTCTTCAGTTAAATCTCCATGAAGAAACGCATTGTGCACATCCATTTGGTGCAAGGACCAGCCATGGGCTGCTGTCAAAGCAAGAAGACAGCGAACCGAGATGATTTTGGCAGTGGAAGAAAAAGTCTCGTGGTAATCCACTTCTTCCAATTGCGTGAAGCCCTGTGCAACTAAACGAGCTTTGCAACGCTCTACAGAACCATCTGAATTGAGTTTAACCTTATAAACCCATATGCAGCCGATTGGTTTCTTGCCCGACGGTAATTGGGTGATTGTCCAAGTACCATTATTTTGCAGAGCCTGGAGCTCGGTTTGCATGGCATCCTGCCACTCAGGGTGAAGAACAGCCTCCGAATAATTTTTAGGCTCTGAAATTGTACTGATCTGACCAACAAAGAAGTGATTTGCAGGTGTATAACGATGGTAAGAAATGAAATTGCTCATGGAAAAATGAGTACCTTTCGTGGAACCTGGCATCCAAGGGGCTGATTAGTGGGAGTAAACAGTAGAGCAGACATAATCGTTGAGCTTGGCTGGCGGAGCAGTGTGGCGGCTTGAGCGACGAAGAGGAACGGGAACTGGTGGTGGTGGTGTTTCTTCAGGTGACTGAGGAAGGTCATAGGGTAATGATGGGTTGTGAGGGGAAGGGGATGATGGAGGAGCTGGGATGGAAGATTTCTGACGACGGGTGTATGTATGTAGTATGGGAGGAGGCTGGGTAGCAGGAGTGGTCGTTGATGGGAGATTTGGTGGCTGGGTTTTGTCGGTCAGTGGTGGGAGAGACGGAGGATCGATTGGGAGAGATGAAGTGTTTGGGCTGGGATTATATGGGCTGTGGTAATTTGGGCTGGGTTGATCTTGGCCGGAATGAGGTGGGCTGGGAATAGGTGGGCTGGAAGCATTGGGGTTGTAATTGGGTGGGCTGGAGGTAAAGGACCCGTGGGTCAGGAGAGGAATAGGGTCAGAATTGTTTGGTGTGCCGGTTTTGGCAGATAAATAAGGGAAAATATTTTCATGAAAATGCACATCACGACTTGTAAAATTTTTTTTGGTAGATAAATCATATAATTTATATGCTTTTTGACCAGTAGGATAACCAACAAAAATTGAAGGAATAGAACGAAAATCGAATTTATGTGAGGGATGAACATTGGTAGCATAAGCTAAACACCCAAATACCCGAAGATGAGAAAAAGAAGGTATTTTTGAGTATAAAAGTTCAAATGGAGTTTTAAAATTGAGCACTGTGGAAGGAATTCTATTGATAATGTGTACAGCAGTCAAAGCATATTCTCCCCAAAAATGAGTTGGTAATTGAGCCTGAAATTTTAAAGCCCGAGCAACTTGCAAAATATGACGATGTTTGCGTTCCACAACCCCATTTTGTTGAGGCGTGTAAACACAGAAATGTTGAAAAAGGACACCTTTATCTTGGAAAAAAGAACGAAGTGAAATAAATTCACCACCGTTGTCACTACGAAAATTTTTAATGAAAGTATCAAACTGTGTCAAAACATAACAGAAATTTTTTTTTATAAGAGATTGAGCTTCTGATTTGTAACGCATTAAAAAAATCCACGTGAAACGTGTGAAGTCATCAACGATAGTAAGAAAATAATATGCACCAGAAATAGAAGGATGTCGATAACGACCCCAAATGTCACAGTGAATTATCTCAAAAGGTTTATTAGTTGAAATCTCACTAGAATTGAAAGGCAAACGACTTTGTTTAGCTAAAGGACAAATAGAACAAACATGACTAGATTGAACCGAAAAATTTAGAAATTGCTAAGCAAGGAAACTTAAACGATGTGGTGAGATGTGGCCTAAACGTTTATGCCATAGATCAGTTGATGAGATGGTGAGGTTGCAGACTGTTTGGTGAGATGGTGGGGTAGGTTGTACCATAGATTTCTTTGTCGCTATCTTCACCAAGTAGTAGAGTCCGTTACGCTGTTTACCCAAACCAATCATCCTCCTCGTAGCTAGATCCTGCAAAATACACCAATAAGGGAAAAAAGTTATTAAGCAATTTAAATTTCTTGTCAATCGGCTGACTGACATCAAGTCAACTTTGAATGTGGGTACACACAGTACGTCATGCAAATAATAACAGGAATTCAAAGGCAGTGTTCCCTTTGTAACAATATCTGCAGTTTCCCCGCTAGGCAATAATACAGGGGGCAAAGTATAATTGTTATGCCGCTGAAAATTAAATGATGATGAAGAGATATGGTCAGTTGCCCCGTTATCAATAATCCAATTGCGCGAAGCAATTTTGGGCAAACCTGGTTTAGTCATTGCAGGTGGTTTTACACTGGATTCGGTTCCCTTATCATTGAGAAGAGAGATGAGCTATTTCAATTGGAATTCAGAAATCCCAACCGACTTGTCGTCTGACCTCTCGTCGTTCTTAGAGGAGCTCGCTGCCACATGATTGGCAGTGAACCTGTGTCCACCATTAAAACATCTCCCCGAGTTATTTCTGGATTTTGGGTGCCCAACTGGGTAACCATGGAGCTCGTAACAAGTTTGCACCCAATGGCCTTGATCTCCACAGTGAGAACATTGAGGGCATCCTCGTCTTGGTCCAAAACTCCGTCTGTCATTGTTGTTGTCAAACCGTCGTCCACCACCAAAATTATCCTTGTCTTATTCAAATCTCCCTTGAGAACGAATAGAGTGGTAGGTTCATTCTCCCCTGTCACTGGGTTTGCCATTTCTCCCCTGAACAGCCATGGCAGCACTGTTAATGGAGTCACTGATTGTGTGTGTCGAGCTTAGAAGGCGTTGCTTTTCTTCCTGGGTAACAAGGGAATAAGCTTGCCGAATCGAAGGAAGGGGATTCATCAGCAGCACTTGTCCACGAACAGCAGTGTAAGACTCATGTAGACCCATCAAAAATTGCATCAGTTTTTGTTGATCTTGTTGTGCTGCATGTAGAGAATCACTGTAGGAAGCCAGTTCGTCCCACAGCCCCTTTAATTTTGTGTAATACACTGAAACCGAAAGTTGTTCTTGCTTGAAACAAGCGATATCTCGCTGGATTTCAAAAATCCTTGGTGCGTTGCTTTGAGAAAAACGCTCATGAAGGTCTTCCCAAACTTCATGAGCTGTAAAATAGTATATTACACTATCTGAAATTTCTGGATTCAGAGTGTTAATAATCCATGAATGGACCATATCATTGCATCTAGACCAGGCTGCATATCCCTCTAGATCAATTTCTTCTGAAGGGATTTTTATCGAACCATTGACGAAGTTCAGCTTGTTTATGGAATTCAAAGCTAGGGTCATAGCCCTCTTCCAAGTGGAATAGTTATCTCCATTTAAGGGTTTGGAAATTAAAACCAAACCTGGGTGATCTGAATGGTGTGTGAAAAATGGGTTTGAGAGGTTTTCTTTTGAACGATCTAGACTGGCTTCTAGATTGGATGAGATTTCAGTGTTGGTCATTGTGATGAGTATGAGAGGATTTGATTGTGATGAATATAGCAGAAAACAGGACTGCTGGACAAGAGATAATGTGATGAGTATGAGGGATTTTGCTGTGACGAATAGAGCAGAAAAGAGTGCTGTTAGATGAGAGGTTTTGTGATAATTTGCAGTTGAGAGATATGGCAAAAGAAGATTAATTGGCAGTGATGGAAACCTGCTCTGATACCATGTAGAAAATGATGAAGAGAAGATTGAATTTGCTGAGTTGGTTTCTCATTGATGATGGGCAGTGTATTTATACAGAAAAGCTAGCAAGAGGTTGTAACTGATTCTTACATGTCAAGAATCAGTTACTGACCTTACAGCAGAGAACATTCATAATAAAATACATATCTCATGTTTGTACAATTTATTCTTTCTACACACTGTTATATTCCCTTTCTTAACATATTTCTTGTCGAATTCCTTTTATTTGTATGAATCCGTTTTCAAGATCATCTTTTTAAGAGCCTTAATCACGCGAGTTATGAGCGACAAACTTTCTGGTGCAAAATTTCTGCCATCGGCATGCTTCAATTTCTCCCATGCGGTGATTATAGTACTGATAGGTTTACATGACAGCAACAAATACAATAACCTAGCTGTATTTCAAAACAAGATTCTACATTTTAAAGAAAGAAAGTGCTACAGTAATCTGCCATTTGCAAGTCAATAAACTGCTAAGAAGGGGCAGGACAAGATTATGAGCCAGATGGTGTTTCTCTTCTTGATCAGGAGAAAGCTGCATATGTCTGTGGTCTCCACTCGCCTTTCTGTGCGCTGAGTACACCTTCCTGGTCTTTGGAGAAGATTAGATGAACCTCCCAATGCAGAGACTTCAATAAGTTCTCAACTTCCCCGATTGCGCCTGACTCATCTCGAACAATCAATTTACCTCCAGGTCTCACGATTCTATCAACCTCTGCCAATACAGGAGCAAGTTGGCACCTGTAAAACCCACAACACAGTTTGGTCATCAAGCTCTCGGGAAGGAGAAAGTGAATCGTACATGGAAAATGAAATTAGGTGCAAATCCAACGAGACTTGCCTCTTTTTCAGCTTTGAGAAGAGATGATCAGCGTGTAGAAGGTCGTATGTTCGAGGGTATGTGCTGAAGGATTCACACCAATCATGGTATATCCCGAAAAGACCTCGCTCATATATTATCGGAAGTGTATCTGGAGAGTCTGTGTTCACGACATTGAACACCCAGATCTTCATGTCCTTGAGAGCTGCTGCAAACCTGATATTTTGCATCAATAACATGTGAAAAATATGCTTTTTAATCGGGCGATTCCATCTTGCAAGTGAAGTTAGCAACAGCAAAGGAAAAAAATATCGTTACCCTCCATAAACAGCTCTCATATCCATTACATTTCTCACATTCGACCAGCTGATACCCAATCCCTTCACGTATGAGTTGCTCACCACATGCTTCCAATGTTCATAATCTGCAGCAAAATCACGAGGAGCTGGCTTACCATAGATCCCCATCTGGGAGCTGTTTAGCCAATAAGGAGGTGTTTGTAGTCTTTGAGGCCACTCCTCTGGCCATTTAGCCCCCCTCTCAGTTTTAGAAACAGGCACCCGGTGCATGCATGGCTGCAGAGGTACATACCTGAAAATGTAATACCAGAATGACCATAATTTCAATCAGCTAGCTATTGATGAAGCCATTTACAATTGTTAGGGTCATCAGCAGGAGTGGTTGAGAGAAAACTGACCAGGCAGCATTTGGGTCATCATCACTTTTACACATTGGAGGACTGTTTTTCTTTCTTTGATCATAGCAATTATTTGTGGTAGGTTTGCGGTAGATGGCAGCACCAATGCCGTTAAGTTTGTCGTTCTTGATAGTCACAAGCTCCCAACACATTGTTGCCGTCAATGTAGACATGGCTAGAAAAATTACAAG
The DNA here is from genome assembly GCA_964035475.1 of Salix caprea. Taxonomy (NCBI): domain Eukaryota; kingdom Viridiplantae; phylum Streptophyta; class Magnoliopsida; order Malpighiales; family Salicaceae; genus Salix; species Salix caprea. Next base: position 11,663,275 of record OZ037750.1, on the reverse strand, counting down.
AGGTCAGCTTGAGGTAATTAAGTTTATAGATTGTTCAAAAGATGAGTTCTCGGTTATCCAACCTTTCCATATCTCCACATCTTCCTCGAGCTTCTGGTAAACAGGAGTTGCTGACCACACAAAGTAACCTCCAGGTCTGAGAACGCGATTCAATTCCAGAAGCAGCTTGCCACCTGAACAAGCGCATAAACTTCTTTAGCAGAGGCAGATTACAAGAAATATATACACTATTTATGCCTTTTGCTCCACCGGAATCATAATTTATACGGTACTCAAACTGGAGATGTGAATGAGTTGTGACCTTCTGCGTGCCAAGGGACTCTACAGCGAGCACAGTGGATGAGATCGAAGACCCTACTAGGGAATGGGAGACGCTGAGAACCCATGACAGCAGAAATGGCAGGTATTCCTCTTTCAAGGGCAAATTGAACTTGAGCTTCATGTTCATCCTTGGGTGCAAATGACATTGTAAGAACATCCCTTTCAAAAATATAACCACCAAAGCTTGCAACTCCACACCCAACATCCAGTATCACTCGAGTGTGTTTTCCCCATTTAATATTAGGCACTGCCTGCGCCACCAACATTGAATAAAAATGGGAATTCATGCAACGGAATTAAGAATTTGATTCATGGGATTAGTTTACCTGTTGAACAAAATCAATATAGTGAAGAGCTCCATGTATGAACTGAGTTCCACCACCAGGGAAGGTCAAGAACTCACCGGTAACCTTAACCCAGTTTTGATGACCCTTGACCTCTGCCAACTTTGTATGAGGTACATTGTGATACCATATCTGCAAGACCACACGCTAAACTATGTTACAACACCACAAAATCACCCTAATCTAACCATCAATCTCCAATGATATACCTTATCTCTACTTTGAGGCCATGCGATGGGTCTTTTGTATCCTTCAGCAAGTGGGACCAAACAGGTGGGTCCAACCTCAGGACAATGTCTCTCTCTATGCTCAAAGTGTCCGGTTGAATGTAGTTGTCTTAAGGCCTTTTCATTATCCAAACAAGGTATATAATCTGGACCTGCAGTGACATTACAGAGCTGCCATGTGTACCCATACATACTGTCATTACCGTCCGATTCCTCCTTCCTTCTCTCCTTTTGATTCTCAGACTCCGCTGCTTGAGTTGACCATGACTTCTTTGACTCCTTTGATTCTTTTGGAATTCCTGGGTTATCGCCACCTGGAAATGCTGACTCGCCAGAGCTTGAGTCCTGCTTGGTTTCTTGGTTTGTGTTGCTATCAACCTGAGACTCCTTTTCGGGTTCTTGATGATGTGATGTTTGCTGTGGTTGCTGCTGCTGCGTTATCTTTTTTTCAGCTTCTTCAGATACCTCATTCTGGGATTCTTGAGAAGAATTCTGAACTCCAGCATCTTCTTGTCTTTGCTCTTGTTGTTGCTCTTCATATGATTTCTCATTTTGATTAGAGTCTTGAGTGTTTTCATTGAGTCCAGTACTCTCTTGTTGTTGCTGGTCTTTTTTTGATTCTGGATTCTGAGAATCCTGTAAATCTTTACTACTGCTTGCAACATCTTGTTGCTGCTGCTGCTGATCTTGTCTTTCTTTCTGATTTGTAGAATCCTCTGAATTACTATCTTCAGTTTCAGGTACTGTAACATGCTCTTGTTCTTGACTGGCATTTGTTTCTTGTTCTTGTCTGGGATTTGTTTCTTGTTCTTGATTGGCATTTGTTTCCTGGCTACCTTCAGAATGAGAACTTTCTTGGGTGGCTTGATCAGCCGTTTGGTTTTGAGTGTCTGAATTTTCTTCAGATATCTGATTTTGTTTTTCTTCCTGTTTCTGCTGCTCCTCGCCAGATCCTTCTCCCTTCAAATCCTGTGATGAGCTCTCTTGATCAGCCTTGCTATCACCATCATCTATCTGTTTTGCATCCTTACTTTCTTCTTTATTGTCACTGTCATTGTTGGTCTTAGGCTCATCGGATTTGATAGCATCATCAGGAAGATCTCCTGGATTATCTTCATAGATAGGCGCATCCTTTTTGTTACTGGATCCACTGTTTTCTACCTCGGTGGAGGAAGAAACACCCACGTCCGCGGCAATGTTGGTGGTGGATTTGGTGGCGTGATTGGTGGTTTGTGGAGCAACCTTTGAGTTGGAATTCAGCATCCAAACACCGACAACACATAATGCTATGAAGGCTACGGTGGTTATTGTTGATGTGTAAGAACTTGAGGAGGAATTACGCTTGCTAGTGCGTGGCCTAGCCATTTCTTTCAAGGTTCTGAGCTATGCTAGAAAGAGAACGTGAAAGAAATACAATTGTTTGAATGGATCCTGAGATATTAAAGCAAAGGAGAGGTTTCAGCGATGGTTGTGAAGAAACATTCCAAGGTAGAATGTCTCAAAGATCCAAAAGAGTCGGAGAAGGGAATTTGTTATGCTTTTATCAGTGCGGAGAAAGTAGCAAAACAGGAGACGAGAATCATGAGCCCAATATTATGATGCTTGGGTTTCATTTTTGTGGGATAACTAGATAGATAGGGCCATGAAAAGTTGTCAATCAGTTCAGGTTTTTTTTATCGTAAAAAAACACATGCTACACGAGTTTTAAAAAATTATAATCCAACATTCAGAGTTATTGATTCAACTAGGTTTAATAAACCTGAATAATCTAAACAATAAGAATATAAAAATACAATAACATTAGACAAACTAAGAAAAAAAATTAACAACATAATAAAACAAAGAATAACCCGGGCATGTTCGATTTAGCATGCTAAATCAGCATCCTGATTATAATATTAGGATAACCCTCCAGACCAAACTAAATAAAACTATGAGGATTAACTATACAAACTCAATGTTCAAGGGCAAAACTGGAAAAAAATAATTTAAAAAACACAATGAGAAAAAATCCATGTCAACTTGGGTTTACCTGTTAACCTTATGATATAGATATAATATTGAGATCAAGGTTGTCAATTATGTTTCGGTTGGTGCTTTATTTTTTCAATTGAAACCGAATGTTTCATTTTTGGAGCGTTTTGGCTCGCCGTTTCAGGGGTATACTGTTTATATATATATATATATATATATATATACTAATTCAAAAAAAATACTTCAAATCCAAAAATAAAATTATTAGAATTGCGCAATTCAATCTAAAAAAAAACACAATAAAATGATTTTTATGAACAAAATTATGAAATATTACGATAATATCATCATCAATCTCGCAAGGTCATTGCATTATCTAATTCAACTGAAATTTTAACTTCATATATATAAATATGTGAAGAGACTCCTTGTAAATTTTCATCTCAATCTAACGGTCGGATTAAGAATATGATTGATATTGTAAAATTATTCATTATTTAAAAAAAACATTATTTGGCCGAAACGGAACGGGCGGAACGAAACCAGAGCGTTTCGGCCAAAAAATTCTGAATGGGCTGGAATTTAAACTAAGATAAAAACGATGTCATTTTATCTTTTTTTTAACTAGTATATTATTTTGTCTCGTTTTTTAATTGGTACGACGCGTTTTGGCAGAAATAAAACGAAACTAACAACCCTGATTGAGATATCTTCATAGAAAGGAGATTATGGGGGGGAGCATGAAGATCAATTCCTAATAAATCAAATATTGAAGGAAAAAAAATTTCTTCTTAAAAATGGACAATAAAAGAACAAAGTCAATTTGTTTTAGCCTTTGAAACTCATGAGTCCAGGACTAACCTTATAGAAGACAAACTCTAAAAAGTAACGAAGAATAAAATATTAGGGGATGAAATTGAAAAAAAAAACAATAAAAAAGCTTCAAAACAAAAGAAATAGCAAAAAAAAAAGAATGAGAAATAATTTGATATAAAAATAATTTGAAATCGAATGCTAAGGGGTCAAATTGAAAACAAAATTTAATTAGGAAAGGGGTAAAAACAAAAAACAATCAAAAGAAAAAGAGCCAAATTTTATATACAAATTAAATGAAATAAGATGATAAAGGACAAAATCAAAGAAACAAAACAATAAAAAATTATTATAAACAAAACAAATAGAAGTCAAAAGAATGAAGACCACATTGAATAAAAAAAAAAAGAACACATTTATTTTTGGCAAAGAGTAGAGAGAGAGAGAGAGAGAGAGAAACACTAGAGCCTAACCACTACTTTATCGTCTACACGCGTGGCACCACTGGAAAAACCACAGTGAGTTGCTTTCAACATGTCTTGAAAGGCGATATTTGAACATGGGATCATGCCTGTATACACTGCCTAAAAGTCCTCGATTTAATATGTTAATTATAAAAGAAAACAAGGAAATATGCAAAAAGCCATAGTTGCAACTTTTATTTTTTATGCTTTTTAGGGTATGAAAGTTTTTTTAGTATTCCTAAAACCCATAAATATGATGCAAAAAATTTAGGATCTTATAACGATTAGGATTCAACCTAATAAGATAGAGAATTTCTTTAAACTTTAGATAAGACCAATGAATAAAAACACGATTTAGAACAACAATCAAACAACAATGTAACTTACAATAAGTAAGGTGCATTAGGGGTAAAATGTTTTGTCCTTACATAGCAAGTTTTCTTACTCAGACTCTCGTAGACCATATGTTTTTCAGTAATCATAATACTAGATGGTGATTTTCTCATATCATGACTTTATGATGCACCCTAAACCCCATCTTCCATACTCATGAGGCAACTTTATCATTTGACATCGTGCATGTCATGACATAAAGATCCACCCACACCAATTATTAATAAGATGATCATCTAGGCATCCATTTAACTCAAAATGAATTATTTATAGAACCGCAACACAAATTAATAAGAATGTTATCTTGATTATAAAGTTTATTTGATTTTAGATGATGTCATGATTGAGACTTGGGTTGAAAGGTATAATTATAAGGTTTCAATCTTCTAACGATATGATTGGTCGTCTTTCCGAATCTTTGTGGACTTGGATTTATATAACCTTATTGGATTTTATATGGAATGTTTACATATATTTTAGAAATAATTTTAGGAAAACATTGATCAATGCTAAACATTATGGGTTAGATGACATACCTGAATCTTTATATGTTCAAAAATATAACCCCTCATTATCTTTTGCAATCTATATTTCTTATTAGTGATATAAACTATTTTTTTTTATCTGACCTTATTTTGTTGTTTGACTTATTAACCCACTCAAGTTTTCATGTATTAATTCTCCACTTAAGTGTTTTTAAGCTACATAAATTGGATTCTTTACAATTATTACTATTCTTACAAGAGATTTTGTTCTCCTGACTACTCTTTTTAGAAATGGAAAACCATTTTTTTAATCTTGATGTTCCCCCTAACTTGACTATGCCCTATAAGTGTGCTTGTTGGTGGCTCAAATAAAACCATATTTATATTTTGATCTATTGAACAAATATATGTTTTGGAGTGGTAAAACATTTTTCAATCCTAAATTTGCCATTTAAGTTATTATGTCTTTAATTGTGCTTGTTAATACCTCAAATAGACATTATCATTGTCTTGTGATGCCACTAGGAATTATTTACTCATGATAGTTTCTAAAATTATTATGATGTAAGTTTAAAACAATTGTTTTTTAAATTTCTTACATTTTTTTAGGATAGTTTCAAGAGAATTGTGATTTGAGTTTTCATACAAATAAGTTTGTCATAGGTGAAGGGCTATGATGAGTTGACCTTATATTATATGGCAGTTTTAAATCCAAGAAGGTCAAGGAACTATTGTCCTCGAGGATAGTTTCAAGAGGATGGTGATTTGAGTTTTCATACAAACAAGTTTGTCATAGGTGAAGGGATATGATGAGTTGACCTTATATTATGTGGCGGTTTTAAATCCAAGAAGGTTGAGGAAATATTGTTGTTTTGCTCTGAATATTTATCTTTATTTAAGTGAAAATTAAAAAGTTTAAGCATACATGTATTCAAATAAACTGAGAACTATGTGTGCTAATAAATAACTAAAAGGTCATTAAATATCTAAAAATAAAACTTGAAAAATCAAGAAATAAGTTTAGATCAAGATATTTAATCTTGCAAGATAGAATAATTACCGAGTTATGTTTGCAATATTTCATTTATTACAATACTTATTTTATTTAATCAAATGATAATAAAAAATTTAAAAAAATCATTAAATTGAATGAATAAAATAAAAAAAAAATATTATGCAAAGCTACACATATTCAAAACTAGAATTAACTAGGGACTAAAATATTAGAGAAATAAGCTTTTGAACTAGAATTAAACTTCAAATATATTGAGATACCAAAATTATATAATCTATATTATTTCTTAAGTTTGAGGACTAAAGTGTACCTTATTCAAAACTTATTATATATAAAGTAAAAGAGGTCGCATTTTTAAACAATGTTTTACAATGTTCATATAGACTTAGAGCACTGTGGATCATAATAGTTAAATTACATTATAATATTATTATTATTATTATTTGTATATTAAGACTGAACAAAGATTCGTTTGGCCGAGTGATTAAGACGTGTGCCTGTCAGTTTCCCCATGAGAGTTCGAATCTCTCAAACAACAAAAATGTTTTTGCATCCCATGGTTTTCTGTTCGTCAATTATTTATACAAGGCAATTCATGCATGTGCTTGCTAGCAATTGTTCCATAATGGGTGCGTGATGTTTGGGAATATTATTAAATTGATTTTTTTGTTTTTTATGGTTTTGATATGCTAAATAAAAAAATATTGAGGTTTTTTTTATCTATTTACTACTCAATGCCCCCATGCCTCGTTGCGGGTGGTACCATATTTTTTTCAACGCAAAAAATAATAATTATGTGATATTTTTTATTATAATATAAATTTAGGCAAAATAATACATATGTGCAGAAGTCCTGTTAAGGGCAAGTTTTCTATAACATATATTAATTTTAAATCACTATAAATTTATCTATTTACTAGATTTCAACGACATAACCAACATAAAATTACCATCATCATTAAAAAAAAAGAATATTGGTATATCTGAATTATTAAATTCACTGTATTAAGATTAGTTCATTTTATAGTTCAATTTAAATTCAACATAAGAACAAAATATAAATTGTAAAAACACCTGCAATAATCAAATAACAAAAATAAGTTGTTAATTTTCTATCTACAAAAAGAAGAAAACATAAATTAAAAATTCATCCCTACACTATCATCATTATCATTACTATAACAGTTAAAAGTTTTATCAACATTACTGCCCAAAAAAATTCAAATCATTAAATTGCCATGAAAAATAAAATAAAAAAGCAAAACATTTGAACAAAAAAACAATCACTATTATGGCACAAACAATAAAATAATCAAATAATCACTATTATGGTGCAAACAATAAAATCATAAAATCATTTGATTCGAGAAACAAATAAAAATAACAGAAAACACAAGAAAAAAAGAACAAAGGGAAAAAGGGAGCAATATTAATTTTAAAATTATCACTAACATAAATTAAAATTTCAGGACTGAACCAATTAAACATAAAACCCCAATAAAAAAAAAGAAATAAATAAAAAAACAAAAACTAAAAGCATAGATGCATAAATACAGATAAAAAATAAACATTGTCCAAGAATGACAGAAAACAAGAAATTAATAGCAAATAAAAAATTCAAAGAATAAGGACCAAAATGAAAAATAAAAACAATAACTAACTCTAATCAAAGGACCGAAATTGAAACAAATAAAAACTCGGGTACCAAAACATATAAAGATATTTTTTAAAAAACATTGCAGTATAATTTTGTTAAGAAAATAAAAAGAATAAGGATTGAAATGAAAAGTTGCATACATGACTAATTTCAATTTGAGGACACAATCAAAACAAATTCAAATAAACTGTATAATTAATTCCAATTGAAGGACAAAATTGAAATAAATAAACCCTTTTGATATTTATTTATTATTAGTGCCTTAATATATATATATATATATATATATATATATATATATATATATATATATATGACCTATCTTGTTTTTAAATAAATTACTATCAGTGTTCTAAAATACTTTTAATATAATAATATGAGGAATACATCTTATAAAATAAAATAAAAATATCTTTTTAACAACAATTATGGTGTCATCAATAGTATGACCAATAATAATTAGAATATTAATTATGTATAATAGTATTTATAATTACATCTATAATAATTGTGATAAAAAAATCACTATTCAATGTTATTTTTATGAAAAATAACTTTTGTACCTTTTATATATATAATATTTCAGATCTCATATCACAAAAACAAAATATATACGAAACCACACGTAGACAAGACAAGTAGAAAAAATATGTCAAATTATCTACAATAATAAAATAAAAAATTACCCCATGTTTTGTCACAGTAAGCACCAAAATTTTTAACATGTAACAAAATTGTTAATGGTCCTATTTTTTTTAAAAGCAAATGTTATACATCTTAGCTAAATAATCAACTTTAAAATTTTAAGATTATGTTGTTTTTATATGTATTTATTTTACTATAGATAAAACCTTTAAAATAATGATAATAATTATTTTTGGGAATTTTTCCTTAAAAAATGGAGGACTAATTATATATTGTGATATTTTTTTGATATTAACATCTTAAAATATATATAAAAAATAAATTGACTTTTCTTTATAAATCTCACATTAATTTAATCTCAATGTTCTAAAATACTTTTAATATAATAATATGAAGAAAAAATCTAAAAAAATAATCTTTGATAATTTTAGCAGTTGCATTTTTGCTATCTATCAAATAAATTATTCGTCAGATAGTTAAAACATGCCAACAAATAATTAGTATGTTGTAGGCAACAAATAATATATCTTTAGTCAATTTGATCAATTGTGGTTTTGCTATCTACCAATTAAATTATTAACAAAATAGTTAAAACAAAATCACCAATCAAATTGTTTTTTGCGTAGAACAAATCACTCATCTGTGCTAAAATTCATCAATTATAATTTTATTATTTTCTAATGGAATAAATCATAAAAAGAAATAAAACATACACAATAATCAATCAGTATGTTATACGGAGTACGTAGCTCATTTAACAGATTTTTTTATTCCAATTGTAAAATTTAACGATTAAATAATTATCAAAACAGTTTTAACAGTAACAATAGTCAATAACTTTTAGGTGGAAAAAAACTCATTTGTAACAAATTTTATCAATTACAATTTTACTAATTAAATATTAAAATAATCAATTACAACACGCATAAAATCAATCAGTTTTATAGAAAAAAAGTTAATCGCAGTGCGCGGGCAAGTTAGCTCGTGGCAAACCATTCATGATCGGTACCTCTTTTTTCAATCTCATCATTTCACATGAGATTAAAATTAACTGGTTTTCAATTTGGACTAAATCATGAAAAAAAAATTGAGGACAAATTAAAAAATAATTTGTATAGTCCATCCACGATAACATGTGAGATTATGCATAATAAAAAACCCATGCCTTTTAGTTTTATACTTCATATTGATATTTGATTTATATTTAAAAAATATAGATAATAAAAAGTCTTTCAATATTGAAATTCCAACGTTTTTCTATTATCACCAAATTTAATTTATTCCAAATAAAGTTTTGCTCATACTTTATTTTTCTGGTTAAATAATAATGTTCTGTGTTTCTAAATGTTATTCTCTAATAAATAATCATTTCAACAAAAAAAATAGAGTAATTAAATTTTTATATAATTATTTTTATATTAATTAAAATTTGAAATTTAATAAATAGAAAATTATATATCAATAAAATTTGAACTATCATCTCAATATGTTCCATAATTACGCTAAAGATAAGAGGTATACAGTACATTAATAACAATTACAATAAAATATGGAGTGAGATTGTGAGTAAATAACATCATAAAAAAAAAAAAAAAGTCTGAAACTTTCATGCACTAACCTAGATTAGTGGTTAATTCATCGAGGAAACTCCTTCGCAGCAATTTTCATTCAAGTCCCGAACGCCATGTAGGGAAGGGACCAAGGAACATTCATTGAATATCCCACGACTCAAAATTATTTTTGATATTAGTATATAAAAATATTAAAAAAAAAATTATTTTCAAATAAAAAATAAATAAATAATATTTTTTTCAAAAACGTTTTAAAAAACAAAGTGTTAAACACCCATAAGGCTAAGAAAAAAACATGAAAATAGAGCAGATAAAGTATTTTTTTTTCACATAACTTATAAATATATAACTTTTTTCACGAACATACTGTGATAAAAATAATGTATATATGCTGAAACGTTTTGTTAAGAGTTGTGTGCACTGACAGGATCCCATGGTTTTCAGTTTTTACGCACACAATCTTGACCTATATACTGAAATATATATCATACCCAAAAGAATTATTGGCTGATCCATATATTTGTGCTTTTAAAGTGTGCCAAAAAGTCATCACTTGCAGCCTTCCTGCTCAAACCGGTCATCATTCTCTGGAACAAAATCTTGCTCCGGCCACCAAGAACGAAGTAGCCTTTACTTTCGATGTAAAGGGATCTGTCTCTTGCTTCTCATAAACAAAGTAGGGCTCCATTAACAAATATTTAAGAGTACGTCCGTATGTTGAGCAAAAGCAAAGCATATGGAAAGCAAATTTTTTTCTTGGAGAAGCTGAGAATTGGTTAATAATGGAAGTGTGGGACCACCAATTATATATATATATATATATATATATATATATATATATATGCATGCCCTACAAATCTAGCCTCGCCCTAACTACTACATACACCCTTTAGTGCCCTAAAATACTGCGACAAACCCTAGTACCCTATCGTCTGGCTTCGGCCACGCCATGGTTCGGAAGGAAATCCATTGCTTGTTGAATCATTGCTTTGTACCCCTTTCTCTCCCTCTCTCACGCCTAGTAGATTGACGATATCTTCTTAATTTTCTTTCAAGATGCTTTCAATAAAGAAACAGGCCGGGGCTCCACAGCTGAGCAAAGTCTCCAGACGTGCAGATCAGGTCTGGTAACAAAGAACAAAATCGGACTATACTGGTGCTGTATATTCCCATTCGCAGAGACAAGTTGTTGGAGATGTCAGAGGTTGGCATCCCTCTCTAGTCTTTATGAGTTTGACTTGAAGCGTACGAGATTAGTATACTTAACATGCGCCAAATTCTTGCTTCCATGAATTGTCAGAGTTGATGGATTTTTTAGCAGAGGGAATATGAATGAATCAATTTAGGCAAATAGGTTTTTCTTTTTCTTTCTTTCTGCTACAAAGGAAAGACGAGAACCCGAGTCCTCAGATGAAGAAATGAATAAAATGAGGTAATTCTGATCATGATCGATCAACATCTACATGTTCGTGAAGGGCTTTTGGAAAATGATTCTCAAATCTCATGCTGATTGGTTGACTTCAATAGTTATGATATTGGACTTTGAGAGGGGGGTGAATGTGGGATAGAAATAACTACGATGATCTTGAAACAAATTAAAATCTGCGAAGGGAACACCGATGTTACTACAAGCGAGGAAATTAACCAAAAACAACTTTCAAGCAAACGGCAGCTTCTCAATGTAGTTAACTGCTAAAAAATAGCAGGCAAAATTCATACAAAAGGGAGATTCTTGAAGAAATCCCAACAATAGGAGCTGAACATCCACAAATCATGATGATCCAGGTGAAAAGAAAATGAGGCAACTTGCTGTACCCATCACGAGAGCATGAAGTCCTGAAAACTCTTTCGGGGAGGTCAAGAAATCTTGGTTACAGAAAGAGTCAGTAGTAACTATAAATTCTACTGAGTTTCAGAGATTTTAAACAAGAAAATAGTTGTGTACAGAAAATATATTAACACTCCTGATACGTTTTGCCTGAGAAAAGTTGCTACTATAACAAGTTTACTACGATGAACAAATTCTTGTTATGAGTATTAACCTTTTTGTAGGTTTTTTATCATTATATAAAAAATGAATAGTATATTTGTTTTCCAAAACAAAGTGTTTAACGTATTGAAATATAGACCAAAATTATTTCAAATTTTATAAACTAATTGTAAAATACATGCAATACACTGTGTATTTTTAAACATAAGAAAATAAATTTTAAATAGTTTTTATTAACTCTAAGACATGATCTAATATGTTTTTAGTATTTTTGGCCATATAAAATAAAAATATTTAAATTTATTTCTCAGAAGAATTTTTTATATAAAGGAAATTGATTCATTTAATATAAAACAAACACCTCGTGTGTAGGTCATAATTGTAAATATAAAATATGAGGGCAAGAAAAACTGGGGAACTAATTATTAATTGCAAAACTTATCATCTAAAATTTCATAACATTATAGCAATTTGTCAAAACAACATATAGAGATTATGAATCAACCTTACGAGGTGTTTGTCATGTCTAGGAAATACTAGAATCAAGCCTAAAGATTGGTTATTATTCCAAATAATATTGTACTTGGACTATTTTATTTTTCCAAATAATATTTCAAATATTTTTCATATCTTTATATTCAAAGTGAATAAATTGTATTATTTCAAATAATATTTTGGATATTAACCTCATACATGTTGTTATATGCTTATAATAAAAATGAATAATAAATTATTATTCTTAGCAACATTTGGATATTAATTATTTTGTAAGTTTTTTATCCTTACATTAAAAGTGAAGAATATATTTTTTTGCCTAAAATAAGTTTTAAATATTTGCAAACTAATTATAAAATGCAGCAATACTTTGTGTATTTTTAAACATGCAAAAATATTTAAATGTATTTCTTGGAAGAAAATAAATGTTTTTTCTAGAAGGAAATTGATCCATTTAATATATAAAAAAAAAACCTCACATGTAGGTCATAATTTCAAATATTAAATGTGTAAAAACAAGTGCAGAACTAAAAATTAATTGCAAAAAAAAAAGATCTTTCAAAATTTAAAAATTTATTAAAACTAGATTAAGATCATGTTTAGCAAAACATAATATTTAGTTAAATATTTTAATAAAGGTATCAACTCCATGCAAATCAATCATCAATCAAACATCAAATCTTGTTAATATCATAAATTATATTTAAATCGCATATTAATTCAAACGAGTTAACACAAACTTAAACATAATCCATACATTGATATTTAATATATCCAAAAAGCAATCACAACCTAAGAAAATAAACCCACAATTCAACACAAATACTCAAATCATTTGGAAAAAAAAAAAAAAAACACTTCAGATCATATCAAATAATATCTAACCAGTCCAGAAAGTATAAACAGTAATAAGTATTTTTTCTAATTCCACAACATTTTACCAATTTGTCCAAAAACAATCTAACGTGAATAGTGATGGCGCATGGGTCCCACACGCCATCACTATTGCGAGCGAGTGGGCTCACAAGCTACTATGGCTCAAATGGAAGACTTGGTAGGTTTGGAACATGTTTCTTCTCGTTTTTCTTCCTGCACAGGTGGTGAGATTCACCATGATGACCTACAAAAGTAAATCAGCACAAGCAATTTGATTATCTTTTCTCTGAAGATCTATTTCTTTCTCAACCATGTCGGCCTTTCTAGAGTAGTGTTGCGTTTATGAGGTAACTAAAAAGAAACGTGGTTGTAGGGGTGCCATTAGTTTAATTTGTTGAATGAAAAAAAGTAAGGAGGCATGCATGCTTTGTTTTTATTTAAGATAAAAGGAGCCCCATGATGTGGTGACCTGTTGCTGGTGCGGGTTTATCGTTGTTGACAGATGAAAGATGAAGCATTGTTCGGGAGATCGAGCAGGCAACCGGTGAAAGGCTGGATAGGGTGGGAAAACAGAGGTTGCCATTGAAGTTCTTCACTAGCGTTGATGGAGGGACGTTGACTTTTTACAGAGAGAGGCTTGACCAGTGATGGCTATATGGTGATCGAAATTGTCTTGTGTGTTCTTATTTGCTATTCTGGGGAATAAAAGATGAGACTTCAAGTTTTATGGTCTGGTTGTTTATAGGATGGCAATCCAGTCTTTGTTGTTGTTTCTTTATAAGAGGGGTAAATTGTTTGTTTTAAATAAATCTCGATTCTTTTGTCTTTTATAAAGTGATCTGAAAATAAAACCATGAGAAATTCTTTTTGTAAATTTACATCTTTCATGGACACGTATGTGATCCATGCAGTTCCTTCAAAAATGTGGTTTTCTCAGGAAGCTTATTATAATACTGAAGCACCAAACTTCCACGCAGCATATTAAAACTTCAAACTTCCACGCAGCATATAAAAATTCTGCAGATCGACAATTCAGTAAAATAAATCTAGGGTATTGAGCTCCTAAGGAATCTAATGCACTGAAATGATCCATCATTGTTAATATACATCTCTATAATAATATTTCCCCTACCGAACTCTCAAGCAGCTCACATATTCACCTAGCTTTCTTTATAGTATTGCACAGCTAAAACACCCACAGCATTGCAAATCTGACGTTGATTGCAGTACATTTGCAAGGGATGAATGCTAGAAAATAAATATAACACCTGCTGTGATATGGTATATACAGACCTGCATCAAGTTTATGTCATAACTTTTAACATATTCTTTTGTTGTTTCTTTCTCTCTCCTCTTGGATGATTTTCATGCGACATATATCCCATGTACTTAGAGATTCGAATGGGGGAAATGTCTATATATATATATATATATATATATATGCATACTTTAACTGTGCAATCAAGCATTTTCCTTGTTGGAACTTATTGAAGTTTTGACACTGCAGGGTTTGGATGATTATGTGTTGTGTACCTTACAAGACAGACTTCTGATAAGAACTTCACTGAAACAACAGAAATCTAGAACCCATAAATGAAGGAAACAAAAAATCTCTTAGTAGATAAGCTCAATCCACATAGAATACATTCCAACTCCTGCTCATCAGTCTCCCCTAATTGATGCAAGAGATTGTCATTAATACAACACAATCTCTCTGTTGCAAGAGAATATTGTCATGTCAAGTTTGTTGAACATTAAGACATTGCACTAAAGTAAGATGAGAAGTTCATTTTCTAGCATGTGATTTACAAGTGAAAAGGAGAAACAATTCTTTTGATCTAGCTGACTTTATCATTACACTGTTAATATTTAAATGATTTTTTTATTCAAACGGAATTTAGCAAAACAAACTTTAAGTCAAGTATTTTATAACTCAAACCCATTTCCTTCTATAACATATTCAATATTCTTTCATTGCAAAGGTGCTTCTGAAATGAAAAACAGTAGAATTGTGTAAAACTATGTAGAATTGTACCTTTGCAATGAAAAATATTGAATAAAATTAGATTGCATACGATTACTAGTATACGATTAACAGTAGAATTGTATAAAATTCTTCAATTAGCACTACAAAGGGTCTTGCCAGGTTTAAATTCCTCAATTAGCTAGTATAAGATGTAGAACTGTGCCTGTATCATTTAAAAGTAGACACTAGCCTTGGCTTTTTGCATAGTTATTTGATGGGCAGAAATGTAAGATTTGATCAGAAGGATTCCTTTATTTAGAAATGATATTGGATTGGCTGTGGAAGGTGACCATGTGCTTGCTTCAAAACGAAACATAAATATAGATAAATAAATGGTGTAGCATTATTTCAAACTAAAAGGGATTGGTATTAAAAATAATATCCATCAGTGCTCTTTTGTTGTTTCAAGGCTTGAGGTTTACATTTGATCTTCAATTGATGTTTGATCAAGCTACTGCATCGTGCGAAAGCTACATTTATTAGCAATAATGCAGAAAACATGTGGCTAGTCTAATTATGTGTCAGCCCTAAATGAAAACAAGCTCTGGATCACCTAAAACGGTACTGTACAGGTAATGAAAACAAGAAATCATTTTCAAGAAACAAGACTTTATTGGGAAGAGAGAAATCCTAACTGTAGAGGCAAGCAAATATCAAGTAAGAATGAAGAGAAGAGACCATGCCATGGGTCTGAAAGCTTCTCAACCTCCGAGTCCTCCTCAAAAAATCCTCTTTTTTTATCTAAACATAATAAAAAATTCAATGAGAAAGACTTATAACATGCAGGTATGTTCCTTTGGACTTTAAACTTGTACACAAATCCACACTATCCTATCTTGTGATTGATTTTTATAAAATAGAATGAGTGGTGGGATTCAAACTCTTGACCGCTGGGTCAAAAGGTTCTGATATCATGTTACCATGTTAAGGAACCGCAATATGATTTATATTATTCTATAATAATAACAGTGCATATAGTCTCTCGCAGGGGCAATAAACAAGAGCAGTTGACAAGAAATATTTCCAATTTTATCATCAAAGTTACATCTACTCACGTCCATCCAAACTAATTAAAGAATTTATTCGTATAATGATATCAAATGAGCAAGTATTTCAGCAGAGAGAGAGCAAGTATTTCAGCAGAGAGAGAGAGCAAGAAAGAAGAGAGAATACACCGCTGCACATTTTTCTTTTCTTTCACCTTTTGAACTTGAATGCTTTGCTAATTCATGCATGGCTGGCAACGCCCATGCCAAGTTAATTAAGAAAATAGAAAAAAAGAAATTGGTTTAGTCTTTCTATTTCGCCCAAACAAGGACGAAGCCCAATTTTCGATTCAATTTCAAACCGGCAAACTTACGGGTAAACAGGGAAAAAGTCAAGTTCTAGTCCAAAACTAACGTAATGGAATTTCAAACCCAGATGACAAAACATAATATATAACAACACAAACAAACAAGAAGACAGGAAACATGCCATCACTACATTAATACACTACCTCTTTACTTGCTTTCCTTTCTTGTCCTAACACAGGAAAGAAACTTTAGATATCTTCCGCATAAAAGAAAGAAAGAATGTGAGAGAGAGAAAAGGAAGAAGAATAATAACTTGGCATTGAAATTTGCACAAAAACAAGAAAGTGTTAAGCATTTCCCCTCTTCAGTCATCATTCTTCCTTTTCTTTTCTTTTTTTTCTTAACTCCTACTTGAATGGATTTGTCAAATTTACTTCTCTTCTTACTACATTTTATCATCATCAATTTTTTTTTGCCAAAGTACATGGAAAAAAAGATCGCTCGCTAATATAAAAGCGAGAGAGAGAAGACAAGAATGATGTGTGGTGTTGTCATGATCTTGGATTCGGAAAGAATTGCGTACCAGCCATGAAAGTGTTAAGTGGAGCGGGATATAAAGAGGAAGGATCAAGAAATGCAGCTGTATTCGACGCCACCGTTACACCACCACCACCAGTAGCTGAAACTGAGGCAGAAGTTGTGGCCGTGCCAGCTGTGATTAAATTGAGTGACCGTCCCCCACCACCACCACCACCACCACCACCACCAGAAGATGTTTCACCAGGTGCCATGTAGTTGCTTTCAGGGCCATGATCATAAAGAATTCCCTTAAACACATGCCCTCCAATGTTTACGGCAGTTTGATAGGCTAACATCTCCTCACTTTCATCAATGTCACCCACTCTAACACAACGAAATAATGCAGGAGAGCTCACTTCTGCTGGGAAATTCCCAAGTTCTAACCCTAAAACAAAGAAAGCCACAAAGAACCCTTTAAAATAGATTACACATTAGATTTTGATTAAATTAGTACTAAGATATAAAAAAAATAGATTTTTATAAAATTATATTTTATGTAAATGAAATGGCACGCAAAAGCAAGAAAGAACAAACACATGCTCATATATATTATATACACAGATATCAATCAACACACAGAAAGAGGAAAAATAGTTTCTTCCCTGTTAACCTACTCGTGAGGATTACTTCCAAACAGTATTCATACAAGGAAAAGTGAAAAAACAGCTGATGGGGTTCATCATGGAGGCCCATTTTCATTACACACGCAATCGATATGGTCTCTCTCTCTCTCTCTTCCTTTCTTTCAAGATTCTCTGTAAGGGCGTGTGTGCCTCTGAATTCTACTACAGAGTGAATCTTTAGAATTGTGAGTGACTCGTTTCACTTGAAAGACAGGAAAGGAAAGGAAAGGAAAAGAGACATTGCAGAAACAAAGTGTATATAGATATTATAGTGTCTTTACCTGACATGTTATTAGCCAAGCGAGTGCAGGCAAGAGAAGAAGAGCTTGGATTTTCTCTCTGTCGTTTAGGATTCTCTCCGCGGATTTGCAGCTGCTGCTGCTGCTGCTGGAAAGCAGTTAATTGATGCTGTCTTTCACGGCGTTTAGAGGCAGGAACCCAGGTGCTTTTCACATGTGTTTGACACTCAAATCCTCTACTCTTACAACAAGTCCTACACCTCATGTGTAAACAATCTTTCTTTGCTTGGTTGCCACAATCTTGGCAACTTATGCTACCTCCTCCTCCAGAACCAACAGGCCTCATCATCATGAAAGCTGCTGCTGCTGCTGCTGATCTTGATGAGGATTCCTCGGAGATGTTGATTGAAGCTCTACTGGGTCCTACACCTAAACCAACAGCTGATGAGTAGAGATCTTGCTGTGGATTTTGGTGTCTTTGGTGAAGAAGTTCTTGGTGGTGCTGCTGCTGCCATGGCTCAAAACCCTTGTAAGAAATGTCTTCACTTCTGTAGGGAAACCAGTTTTCTTGTGGAATTTCAGCTGTTGGGTTGTTGTTCTGCTGCTCTTGGTTATTACCACTACTACTACTACTTCTACCTCTTCCTAAAGAGAAAAGGCCAGCCATTTATCCTCCTCTAAGTCTGACCCAGAACTCAATTGTGAGATAAAATCCATAATCAAGAAAACCCCACTCTATTTCTGTCTTCAGCCCACACAACAACAAATATCAAAAGGGCACTCCTTGAATTCTCCAGAAATTTGGGTTTTGAAGAGAGAGAGAGGTGCCGAAGAGTGTAGGAATGGTCGTAGTACTCGATCTTTTGAATTCTTGTTCCTTGTTTTCTTGTGTCTTGTGTATGTGAAAAATGTCTCTCTCTCCTCTCTCTCTCTCTTCCTCACATACTCTAGCTATCTTGTTTCTCTAAATAACTGTGTCAACAAGCAGTAAGTAGTTTCTTGATTAGTTTTGGCTTTTGTTGGCTTTGTTTTGGCACTTTTTTGGTTGAAGGTTGTAAGAGGAAAAGAAAAAAAAGCGTTAATCGCGCCTTCAATTCCTTATCTTCATCATTTAATTTTACGACACAGAATTACAGCTGATGCTGCCTCTCTGCAAACGCCGCCATGCTCTCTCTCTCTCTCTCTCTCTCTCTCCCCTAACCCAATTTAACCCTCTCACTGCCCATCTCTCTGATGGTGAATGATCCCTCTTTTTAGCTTTCACTGAACAATGCTTCTCTTGTTCTTGTTTTATTATTGCTGCGTCTCTAAAACTAAACGAGCTGATCAGTGTCTTCCCTGCCCTCTCTCTCTCTCTCTCTCACAAAAACACACAAAATGGGGTGATCATTCTTCATGTAAATCCAACGGTTAAATTTATGACAGGTGTCATCCAACCGGCCTTTTTGCATCTTTCGCCCTTTGTACCGGAAAACCCGCTACTTTTTTTCCCTTTATTTTATTGGTTAATTAATTTTTATTATCTCCTATTTTTTCACTAATTATAATTGATTTTATCCCTTTCTCTCGTTCATTTCACCTTTCCCCTTAATTTAAGTCCATGTGTACAATATCCATAATAAAGTCTTAAATTACTCGAAGGTTTAGCTGTAAAGCATAATAATATATATTTTCTAGTCCATTGTTCCATGCAAGTGTGTGTCTTGTTAAGGACAAGCTTGTGAGTTGATGTTCTTCTCTTATGCTGCAGAACGAAGACCATGTCACCTTTTTTATTATTATTATTATTATTATTATTATTAAATTATTCTTGAGTAGGGTTTTATACAATCCACCCCCATGAAAATGACGTACTCATGAAATTATGATAAAGTTTTCATCACAAAGTATTACACGGAGAATACAACTTAGTTATAAACATTTGAAAAAGATAAGATCATGCAATCATCCCAAGCAAAAAAATCTACATTAGGCTATCGATGCAGAGAGATTTGGGGGTGTAGTAGTAGTAGTAGTAATGTTCATGAACTCTGAAAAAAAATAAAAAAAACAATAATCATGTGCTGCATGTCTTGTGGCTGTCGTCCACGGGAACACGGCGCCACCTACTCGTACCCTTTTTATTTATTTGATTCAATGTCCACTATATTAAAAAATTATCACGGCTGTAAAACTACCGTATAGTATTAATAAGTTAAATTTCTGGACCATATTGTTTTTTATGCTACCTCTTAAATACTATATTTTAAAAGTTTATAGGAGTGAATAAAATTGTGGATATATTTATTTGTACGCATTGATTTGAACTCAATACCGCAATTACCATGACATTGACGGAATGTATACTCGGAGCTAAAGAACAAATGGGAGTTGACTAAGTAATTGAAGGACCCCTCATGTCTTTTCATGTCCATGTACAATATATCATCTTGCAGGGCACTCTCTCTGCTGGAAAAGATTTGTGGCGGATACACATCACTCTCACCGATGGATTTCCTCGACTGATTAAAATTACAGAACCTCCAGAGAATTAGAATATTTTTTTTTATTGCATTTGTTTTTGTGGTTGAGATTTTAAAGTAGTTTTATTATGGTTCAAAATAAATAGTGAATTATTTGGTTAAAACTATGGTTGAGTATGAGGTTGATAAAAAAATAGTTTCGTGTGTTTGGTTATCATAATTTTCGTATTGATATCAACTTGTGAAATTATTTTAAGGAACACACACACACACACACACACATATATATATATATATATATATAAATTGTTTTTTAAATTTTGTAGATTAATAATCATAACAATAAAATGTAATTAATAATGAAAAAATAGCTATTTATTTTTATTCTTCCATCAAACTACTTGTAATTTCATCACGAACAGATATCTCTCTTTCACCATGACTGTTTGTATCTACACATTTTATAAAATATATATTTAAAAAAAATGGATTAGACTAAGAGCAGACCCATCAAAATTGGGCCAAAGCCCAACTCTGCTGGACTGGGGCGGGGGCGAGTGCAAGCCTAGCCCAAGTCCAACTTTAAAAAGGAAGATGTGAAACGCTGCACTATTCACGTCTTCTTCACGTGGACAGTACAGCGCTACTGTGAACGTGAATTAATTCACGTGAACAATAGCGTCCGACCGACCACGACGAGAGTTTCAACGACCGATGCTGATGGGTAGAGGAAGTCGAGGTGGTTCTTCCTGTGGTGGCGTCGGTGGAAATGGTGACCTGTGGTGGCCGATACGAGCGTCAAAAGCCTATTGTCGTCGTTGTTGCTTTCACGTCGAGGCTTCTTACTCACATTGGAGGTAGTCACGGCGGAGTTTCTGGAGTGGAGGAGAAGCTCCTGGTGATGAGGGGGATGATAGCAGTGTCTCCAGGAGCTACCCCGACTGTGGAGAGAGAGAGCCGCTATGTAGAGAGAGAAAGTTGTCGGCACCATTTCCAGATAGAGCTGCAATCATGGAGAGAGAGACCCGCCAGTTCCCACCGTGATGTTGCACACCCACCCAAGACTTGCCATCCATGAAAAGTAGGCAAAAAAAATGAATCGCAATCGAAGGAAAAGCTTGAACTTGCTGCTTCTCATGAACCACAGTTTGCATCAATTTTTTGGTGGGTTCCATGGTAAATTAATATGTAGTTTCTCGTTATCAAATGCATGAAAACTGCTTATTATTTGAATCTCTGGTTGGATCGCGTTACCAAACGGGCACTTAAAGTCTCTTTAGAGTGATTGAGATTATTTTAAAAAAAAACAATTATTTAAAATTATATTAAAATAATATATTTTTTATTTTTTAAAAATATTTTTAATATCAGTACATTAAATGATATAAAATATTAAAAAAATTAATTTAAAATAAAAATATCAATTTTTTTCAAAAATATTTTCAAAACACATTCTCAAACACTGCTTAAATAATTATAACTTCGAGAATTGGCATGATGTTCTGAATTTAGATTTTGAGATGTTTTTTTTAACAAGGATTAATATTTTTAATAATATACTAATTCAAAATAAAAAAAATATAATAATTTTAATCAGTCTCGTAATTCTTAATTATAACAATAAAATATAATTAATAATTCATGAAAAAACAGATATTTATTTTTATTCTCTCATCAAACTTCTTGCAATTTCATCACGAACAGATATTTCTCTTTCACCAGGACTGATTTATATCTACACATTTTTTAAAATATATATTTAAAAAAACAGATTAGGCTGAGAGCAGGCCCATCCCAGTTGGCCCAAAGCCCAACTCTGCTGGACTGGGGCTAGGCCGAGTGCAGGCCTAGCCCGAGTCCAGCTTTAAAAAGGAAGACGTGAAACACTGCACTATTCACGTCTTCTTCACGTGGACAGTACAACGCTACTGTGAACTTGAATTAATTCACGTGAACAGTAGCGTCCGACCGACCAAGACGAGAGCTTCAACGACTGATGCCGATGGATAAAGGAGGCCAAGGTGGTTCTTCCTGTGGTGGAGGCGGCAAAAATGGTGACCGGTACAAGCGTCGAAAGACTGTTGTCACCGCTGTTGCTTCGACGTCGGGGCTTCTCACTCTCGTTGGAGGTGGTCACGACAGAGCTTCTGGAGTGGAGGAGAAGCTCCTGGTGATGAGAGGGATGATAGTGGTGTCTCCGGGAGTTACACCTGACTATGGAGAGAGAGAGTCGTTGTGTAGAGAGAGAAAGTTGTCAGCACCATTTCCAAATAGAGCTGCAGCCGTGGAGAGAGAGACCCACCAGTTTCCACCGTGATGTTGCACACCAAGACCTGCCATACATGAAAAGCAGGGGAAATAAATGAATCGCAATCGTAGGAAAAGCTTGAATTTGCTATTTCTCGTGAACCACGATTTGCGTTGAATTTTTGGTGGGTCCCATGGTAAATTAATCTGTATTTTCTCATTACTAAACGCGTGAAAACTAATTATTGTTTGAATCTCCGGTTGGATGGCGTTACCAAACGGGCACTTAAAGCCTCTTTAGAGTGATCGAGGTTATTTAAAAAAATATATATATATATATTTAAAATTATATTAAAATATATTTAAAAAAATTATTTTTAATATCAGTACATTAAATGATATAAAAACATTAAAAAAATTAATTTAAAATAAAAAAAAAAAATCATCTTTTTTCAAAAGTGTTTTCCAAACACACTCTCAATCACCCCTTAAATAATTATAACTTCGAGAATTGGCATGATGTTTTGAATTTAGATTTCGAGATGTTTTTTAACAGGGATTAATATTTTTAATATTATACTAATTCAAAATAAAAAAATATAATAATTTTAATCAGTCTGATATTTTTCACAAGTAAAACAATTATATCATCTCCAAAACATATATATGATGGAAATACCACCTCGCCATTATTTGGGAAGGGAACGCTAGGAAGAAGTAGCCGTTGACATTTTTGTCCACACGTAAGCCAATAACATCGAGCGGGGCCTACAATCTGCTGGTATCGGATGCTGACATGGCAATAAGGGCTTCTGTAGGACCCACTTTCTTCTTATCTAAGCATTCCTTCTATGAACTGGCCTCTCTTACCATGATCAAATCTCTTCCCGACTCGGAAAAATATTATTTTTTGTTTGGTTTGAACTCGAAAATTCCCTCAATGTTAGAGCCGAATTCTCTGAATGTTAGACGCTCGTAGTTCTTTATTCAATCTCCATGTTATGGCTTACTTTTCTTTCTGCTCTTTATAAAATCTTAATCACGTGTTTTAAAGTGAATTGCTTTTGGTTCGAGCCTTTCCCCCAAAATCAAGTTATAGCCATTTAAAACAAAATCACAAGTGAGAATAGAGCAGGGCATCTGAATCTGATGAACATTATAAATTAATTCAGGTTGTTAATCAGATCATTACTATATGCAAGTGTTTGATTCTATTTTCCCGTGATATGTTCTGGTCAAGCATCGTAGTTAAGGAATCGTTTGGTTTAGTTTTATTTTTCTTATTTCTTGAAAAACGAAAATACAAAACTTCTATACAAGTTTTTGTTTTTCGCTTTTGGAAATTTTGAAAACTGAAGATTGTTTTTAAATTGAACAATGGAGTTTCCAAAATTATGTATTATTTGATGTGAGATAGGTTTTCTAAAAACTTAATAATATAAATTATTTTTTGTAGTTTCATCTAATAGCTTAGATTATTATGTTGAGATAGTCCCCAAGAGGCGTAATGTGATGGTAAATACTTGTGATCTGCATAGCAAGTTTCGAGTTCGAGTCAGAACATGCATTTCTTATAAGAGTATGGGACAACCAGGGTTTTATTCGTTCACCTGAATCCATAAAATACGTTTTTCAAAAAATAAGGTTTACTCACATAAAAAAATTATTATGTTGAGATAATTATTTAACATTGTATCAAAAACATGAATCGAAACCTTACTATTGTTATTCTAACTAATTAAATAAATATTAAATACAATGCAATGGTAGATTTAGACTAGTTTCAAGCTCAAATATTTTTAACAGGATATTTTGAAAAATCATAAACTCACCTAAAGTCTGAAGTTTTTGAATCATATAGTTTTGATGCATTGATCTAGAGAAAAGAGAATTATTAAAAATATCCTCTAGCTTGAGTGTGAGAATATTTTGTTTATTAATTTTTTTTATAAATTACATTTATCATTTTCGACCTTCAATATACGTAGATTTATTGAAAAATAAAAAGATCAAAGTATCCTTGTATGTCAATAACCATGATCACAACTGTCACCGGAAATCCCCATCCTCTTTTAACTCAGGGAATTGTTGTGAAAAAAGCGTGTTTCTGCAATCTGAGATGGTTGAGAGTTTGCAATGCAAATTGCCATTTTCTTCCCCCGATAACTTCTCCCTACACCACCGATTTTTCTCTTTGCCTAAGGGTTCAGCAACATGGCCACAGGAAAATCTTCCTGCAAGCTCATTGATCTTGCAATCTGTAAATAAATCGCAGTACAAGTTTCTGCAGATGGAAATATATATTTTTTGTAAGCTCATATATATTTTTGCCGTTCTTAAATCATCATGTCAATGTTCTTGCACTGTTTCCACTGTGGAACTCACCTAGCTAGATTATTCTTTCGCATCGCCATGGCCACCAAGATGGAGCTTTTGCCACGGGGAATGAGGATAGGTTTTAAAAATTCGTTGAACTTGCAGCTGACTTCGGCAAATAATAGATTTTAAATAATGATATTAATTCTTTTTTAAATATTCAAGGTTACTGACTATTTAATTAATTTAAATAGATTTTTTTTTATTTTGTCAAAAAACAAAGAAAAAGTTCCATAAAACTTTACCTTTTTTTTATCTTGTCAAGGAGTTGCTAGCCAACACTAATATTCTTTCTTTTAATAAAAACAAACTGACAGAAGGGCTGGGACATTTCTGTAGTTGAAGGTTCTCTCCTCGGTGCCACGCGCTTTAAGGAAGAGTTTTCGGAGAATGGAAAAGAGAGAAATGAAATTATGATTTGTGCGAGTCCCAATAATTGTATATCTCTGTCTCCTTCTCGAGCCCTGTGTTTGTTCCCCCTGCTTGAGTGGGTTTACAATTCTCCTTGGCTCACTCTGGTGCTGCAGACTTCCTATTCTGCCAGACAGAGTTGGTAATAACTCTTGTCTACTTATTATTTTTATTCTTTTTAAAGAATAATTAATACAGTTTAAAATTTTACATTTGCTAAAATAAATAAGATATTTGTTAATAGAAAAACTTATTTGGATGGGATTTTTTATTTTATTTTTATGTTTAATAACAATTCCAAAATAAATCATTAAAACCTAAATATATTTTTATATTTAAAAAATGTTTTGATATCCCGACAACTTAACTCGAATGTACTATTAAATTTAAAAAATAAATGAGAAGGATGAGTTAGTGTGCATTAAAACACAAAATTTATTTATTATAACAAAATTGACCTCCGGCCATAAACCTTTTGGACTAAACATTAAAGATAAGATGACACAATTATCATTTTCGAGGATTGAACTTCATTGAGTTTATGATTTCATGAGTTTTGCGTTTTTTAGATTTTGCTTTTTTATTTTAAGCTTATTTTTAAAAAAAATTATCATTCAATATTTATTTGATGGGAAGATAGACTCTATTATTGTTTATTTATTTAATTTTTGTAGGATATTTCATTTTTTATCCACCTTATATCGCTCGTAGCAACTAAATGGACATCAGTAGTGTTGGATTAATATTATTTTGAATGTTTTATCTGTAATAATAACAAAATTCAATATCTAACAATATAAAAAAATATTTTTATATTTAAAGAAATTGCTTAACTGGAAGAATAAAAAAAAGAGAAATAATAACAGACATTATTTCATCAAAATTTGGACATTAAATAGAAAAACTTAATAATAGTGGAAATAAAGAAAAATTGGAAAGAAAAACGAAGAGCATATATACATAAACATGGACAGAAATAGGAACTATGTAAGAGATATATATAAAAAATAAAGGAATTAAAATAAAATTCAAGATTAAAAGTATAAGAGATAAAATAAAAAGGAAACATATGTAAAAAAATTTAATTTAAAGGATAAAACTCAAATAAATCCAAACATTGAAATTAAATAATTTAAAAACAAAGCCGGAAATCCAAAGAATTAGGACCGAAATGAAACTGAAATCCATAATTCACTTGCATGGAAGGATAAAATTGTAAGAAATTAAACTTTGATACCAAGAGTATTAAGGATTTATAATAAATTTGCATGGAAGGATGAAATTGAAATAAATCAGAACTTTGATACTAAAAATATTCAGGATTGAAGACTAATCCAAAAACTTCAAAGAATGAGGACCTAATTGAAACTACAATATATATTCAATTTCAATTGAAGGATGAAATTGAAAAAAATCAAAACCTATATAATAGCAATAAGGGGCAGAAAACCAAAATCGAATGTTCAGGGACTGAAATGAAATTTGACAAAAAGCAGCTGTGCTAACGTCAGCTTGCGCAGGAGGAGAGAGAAATGGGAGGGGGGGGGATTGAAACGACCATTGACACGTCTCCGGACACCACATCACCACACGCGCCGCACCATGTGGAAGAGCACATGTCTGAAAATAATTCTAGACGCTGGTTGGGTATTTTTGGACGCTGGAGTAAGCCGTACGCGCCTTCCGAAACAGGCGTGAGCGCGGAAACGGACGGCGTGTCCAGCGACGCGCCACACAGTAAGCGGGCGGAATTTTTTTGGCTAATTACCGTATCGCCCTCCCTCACATGCCTGAGTTTTGTCCTTTTCGAGGGACAAAACGGTTATTTCACTGTTCAATGAAATATTAAAAAATTAAAAAACCAATTGGACGAATCGGACCAAACCGGACCGAATATGTGCAATGACCGAGGAGCCCCTGAAACCGGCGGCGTTTTTTGTATTTTTCGAGGGACAATTTCGTTAATATATTGTTCATTAACAAAAAAAAAAAAGAGGACATGCACCCGTGAAGCACCGAGTCAAATGTCCAATGAACAGTGGCTATGAGTCACAGTGAATAGTCGGTGAACAGTGAAACACCGATCTGTTTTAGGTTCTTTGTTAATTACTCTAGTGGTGGGGGTGAATTATGGCAATCCAAACCTTCAAGGCCAGCTGAAAGTCACATATCAACAAACACTTTTACGGTCATAAATCAAGTGACAACTTAGCTCACAAAAGTAAAGTGATAAGAAAACCAATAAAAAAAAAGATATTTTTTATCTGAATCATGTAGTTTATATTTTTAATTTATATGTAATATTGACTAAAATCTTTAAATTGACAAGTGCTTTCTCTTGATTTAATTATTGAGAAGACACCTATGAATCCGTGTCCAGAATATAAATATATAAATCTCATGAAAACCATTATTAAGATCGCAATTATAATTTACTGCGTGCATTCCATTCCATGTGGGCAACTTCCTATTTATGGTAAACTCTAGAATTAACTAAAGAGAGAAAAAAAAGAGAGGAATTGCGTGGTGGTATTCTTTCTTGTCATGAAGGCTTGAAAGGTACTGTGAAAACAAAGGTTGTCAATTCGGTGTTTTTTTTTTAAGGTTTTCGAGCATTTTAGTATGTTGTTTTAGAATTGTACTATTTATTTATATATATATATATATATATATATATATATAGTTAAATATATTAATCTAAAAGGTTTTTTTAACTCAAATTCAAAAATAAAATTATTTCGAAATTATACAATTTAATTTCAAAAAAGACACAATAAAATAATTTTTCTCAATAAAATTATGAACATGTATAATATTATAAGAATATCATCATCAATATCGCAATGTCATTATGTTCTTTGAATGCTTTGAAATATATAAATATGTCAAGAGACTCCTCGTAAAATTTCATTTCAATCTAACGATCGGATTAAAATATATGATTGATATTGTAAAATTATTTATTTTTATAAAAAAACATTATTTTGCCGAAATGTAACAGACAAAACATTCTCGCTGAAATTTGAACAAAATTTCTCTAACATATCAAAATTTAAACGAGATAAAAACTATATCATTTTATCTCATTTTTTAAATAATACAAAATTTTTGATCATTTCAACCGCACCAAAACGGAATTCGGAATTAATAACACCGGTGAAAACAATAAATATTGTTGATGGTATCAAGGAAGCAGTGAGAAATATGACCAAAAGATTTGGTTTCCTCCCTCGTAGCCAGCTAGTGAAACGAAACCCAAAACAACATTCCTTCCATTGATTGCCATGGAGTGGAGAACTGGACTGGAGTTATGTTCTGTAAGGATTCTGAGATGACAAGGAAATCCACAGACTCTCTGATCACATCTTAGGAGCCGAATCAGCTCGCATGCATTCCTGTACTGGCCCACCATTCCTCGTTTTATCTTGACAATTTTGTTCTGGTGGGGCCCTCACAGAATTAGGGTTCGGTCCCATTCTCAATTTGCTTGACTGAATCCGAGCAATTAGGTTTGTCCTGACCTGCGTATAACCAGCCAGAGCTAACGAATGGTGCTGCTGCTCTTCAAAGTTTAAAAAACTTTTTTAAAAAAGGAAAGGTGAGGTCACACTGATAGAACCAGCCAAAACATCATAGCTTAATATTATTGGGTTTGAATTCATGCATCGGCTGTCAGAAAATATTGTTTTTATAAATGCTTTAATTTTTAATTTTGATGCAGATGATTTATATAAAGCCTGGTGATTGTAAACGTAGGAAGTTAGTCTCCATGCATGAAACTATCCTATAGAGAGAGAGGCTAGATATGACGTCAGCTATATCTATCTATCCACTTGGAAATCTTATGAAGATTAGTGGAATTAAGCCTAGTTAGCATAAGCTAAATATATCCTAGAGAGAGAGAGAGAGCATGCATACATGTGTATTTGGAAGGCGCCATTCGGTGGCTGGTCTTCCATTTTAATTGGTTCTGAGTTTAGAAAATGAGAAAAATCAATGGTCGATTTTTCTGCTCCATAATCATCCACGAACTAGAGGACAGAGAAGAAATAGTTTCCCACCAAACACAGATTTCATTACAGCAATTGGATTCAAATACACTGGAGCATTAGATATATTACTCTTTTTTTCTTTCATGTGATGAAACTTCTCTGAAAATTGTATGTTATGGGTCTAGATAATTTAGTAAAGTCCTGGTTGTTTCAGATTCTTACAAGAAATACATATCTAGAAGGTAGATCACAAGATTTTTACCGTCATGTATTTTGGGCTAATAAATACATATCTGGAAGGTAGATCATAAGATTTTTACCATCATGTATTTTGGGCTAATATATATATATATATATATATATTAGCCAGGAGGCAGTGCCGCAAATCACCTCTTGGCATCTTGACAATATATAGAAAAGGGATCGATGCTTAAAGCAATGACAAGTGAGTTTGCTCTTTACAATTTATTTAAAATTTTATTTTTCACGAAATTGTGAAAAATACTTACGTACCGTGCATGCATTGTAAATCATGCCTGATTTACTTGATGGCCTACGTACTTATATATATACCGTCTGTGGGGACATTGCCTTAACTTATTTGATGCTTACTTGATTAGTAGTCAAAGCGGACTCACAATAGACACAATGTAATGTCCCCCGTGACTTTATTATTCGCTTCATGAGAAAGATGCTTTTTTTTTGGACTTTTATTTTTATTTTATTTTTACTTTTTGGCTTCGTTTGGTTCTTATTGTACTTATTTATATTACTATGAATTGAATTCTTGGGAAAAGCTTAATTATCCCATTATATCAAGATCCTTATATAGTTAGCGAATTTAGCATTTGATGTTTTCAGCATGGAATCAAAAACTCGTTAATTTGAAGAGTTGTGCTTTTCTTTTTCTTTTCTCAAACTAATTGTTTGATGTCATTACGGGAAGCAGTTTCGTAGTCGTCACCTTTGTGGGGGTTAGCCTTTGACCCAAAAGACATGTTAGATTAGCACCTAACTTTCATTTTTTCAGTTTCCATCTCGAAGTCCAAATTTTTAGGTGGAAGGCTACATGTAGCCAGCAGAGTCATGTGATCAGGAAAATCAAAGGTTCTAGACAGTAGGGTACTTGAGCTCACGAGTTACAATTTAGTTGAATATTTATGATTTCGGATGGATTTCTCTAGCAGACATAACCAGTTTGAGGAAATTCTTTCGGTAGGTATGTATATATATATATATATAGCTTTCCTAGCATGATCCAGTTATAATGAGATGCATGGTGGTTTCGTCATATATATGCTGTCTTTAATTCTTCTCAACTTATCCCCACTCTAGCTAGTAATCGAGGCTAGAATAATAAATTAGGATCATTGACTTACTCATTCTTCTGCCTAATTCACTGTTTCTGGCACTGTTATGGAGTAATTATAGTGATGTGGACGTGATTTCTATTCGGCTATCGATCGATGTCACGTCCAAATCCAAAATTCTTAATCCTTCTGATTGATCGAGTCAAAGTAGCATGGAAGGTTGCAACATTTGTTGACTCAAATTCAGCTGGCAACCATGCAGAGATTCTTGATCGTATCGATATGATGTGGGGTTAATTTCTCTTAAAAATACTTGCAATTTAATTTTATTATTTGAATATCTTAATTTGATGCATCGAATATAACCTAAAGACACATATATAATAACTCACACGTCGGCTAGTTCAACTGCTCAAGTGTTGGTAGTTTGTACTTCTCCCTTTCCCAGGGACTTGGATATATCATCTGAATTCTTGAGGAGAAATGATATTTAATAGTCAAGCAGCTGGTGAGTTCATAGCTTAACGGGCAGGATATGTCTGCTTTTCTTAATAAAATCAAAATTATTTTCTTTTTCTTTTTGCTTGATGAAAAAATCTCACGTTTGAATCTTTCTTTCCCTTACAGAACAGCAAGTACACATGTATCGACAAATCAAAATGAGTCTAACATGTCTTTATTCTTCTTAAATACTTTACTTGACAGGATTTTACAGAGCTAAACCTAAACGTCCATGGATTAATTATTATAGTCCTGAAGAGGAATTGCACATCGTTTTCATGACAGGAGATCAACGTCTAGATGATTATGACAGCCTTGCTAGTTGTAGTCCAGAAACCGGCGCGTGGCACCGCGTGACTTGGGCTAGCATGTTGCTAACTCTCAAAATAATTAGAGAAGGACACGTGTATATGTAGTTGTGATATAGGGGAAATGGGAAGACTTGTCACTGATGGAACTTTCATATTTTAGTTGTGATACGGGGGAAAAGGGAAGACTTCACTGATGAAACTTTCATATTCTTAAGAAGTGTTAAAGGTAAAATAGTTTTTTTGACATGCTGATAAAATTTTATTGACTCAATGATCACAAATTTGAATCCTATTATTTTCATTTTGTTTGATGAAAATCAAGCATAAGATAATATAGGCATGTGTATAAGTTTCAAGACCAATGAGCTTTCACTTGAGGGGATGTGTTAGAAAATAATATAAATTATATTCTAAGACTTTATCTAATAACTTAAATTTTTAGGTGAGATAGGTTCATTAACACAGGTTGCCTTGATAGGACGAGCAAATAAGCATATATTAATGATACTAAAAAAAATGCTCATTATGCCACCATGAAACCCTTTCCTTCTGGCAAATAGGGCTCCAATCTTTTTAATGTTTCTAATAGCAATTGATGGTCTCATCCATTTTGCAGAACTATCTTGATTGTACTTATTGGTTTAAAACCCTTTCTTTGAAAACTTTAAAGAGCTCACGGAGGGTAGTATAAGCATCTTTTAATTACAGCTAAAGTGAGTTTTCAGCTAGTAGCAGTTCCTAGCAAAGCAAGGAAAAAGGTTAGGGTCGAGGCGGCTGAAGCAGTGTCCTTCTAACCCGAAAGGCAAATGATAATCAAAAGAAAAAACAGTGGAATATTTGCAGTTTCAATCTGAGACTGCCAACTAAAGAGGGAGCAAATACGCATCAAAGAAGCATGGCCATGTATGTTATTGATGCTCTCTTGTCTGCTACCTCGTTTTCATTTGATTGTTAAAGAAATAATACATGAATCCTTTCTCAATCTGTGCGTCGTGGGCAATCATTTGACAGACCAGTTAGCCCAGTAGCTCACAAATTAATGATTGTTTTTAAGCTCCTAGCAGTTTAAACAAGGATCCTGTGTTGGAGTCCTTCAAGGTTTCGATTATAACTACAAGGGATGGTCTTTACCTGTAAATCTGCCTCACCTCAGATGATTAGACCTTGATTAATGATTCCTAAGAGCCCACTCGTACGCACTTGTTGGCTCAACGCTTCAGTTTGAAAAAACAGCAATTTTAACGGGCATCGACTGACATGAAAATGTGTTTTCTGCACAAACAAAATATCCAAGACACGTAAGAAAACCTCGAGAGCCACGGCCATCGCGTTATCTTGGTTGGACATGGTCTTTAATACAGAGACCAGGACTGCAGCGCGGGTCTTTCCATGAAGAATTAACATCGGCAGGAAAAAAGTAGAAGAAATTATATAGAACCCAAGAGGTTTTGAATCTCAACCTCTTGTAACCTCGAAAAGAAAACGCATATACAACTTCATTGACGCCACTCAAATTCGAGGGCAGCTTCTGTTGGGAATAAAAAAAATCAGGGTGACAATTCATCACCAATATGTAATCACTCCTTCCTCGTCAGATTTCACTTTTGCTTGCTGACAATAACTAACTTGACAATATTTGCATTTATTACAAGCTAATACAAAATTTCCTAAAACCCATGTCAGGCTCAGCTCAGAGGAGGAATCCCCCCCGATGTTTACAGTACACATTTTTCAGCAGGGACGAGTATCCTTCCAGAGAAGGAGAAGCACATCAAACCTTTGGATACTTTGCCTTGCAATTGGTTGACCAGTTGCCTTGCATTAGATGTCAGAACAATTAGGTCAGTAAGTTCATCATTTGAGAAATCCTCGCAGATCAGAGCATGGGTGGGTGGTGCAGGAAGATCAACCGATGCCTGGAGACTTCCTCCTGGAGATATAGCTGAAGCCTCTTGATCACCAGCTGCGAGGATCATTTGTTGAGTGTCATGTGCACGCAACGAAAATGCCTTCAATGTGGGGACCACCATACCACCTTCCATCATCCCCGATGGAGAAGGAAGATTTGACCATGTAGCGCCTGTCATTATTTGCCATTGCCAAACAGCATCGTGACCATGCAGGCCAGGAGAGTATGATGTCACCTGAAAGAAATGGTACATTTCTCAATCTTCTTATTGCAATAACAGGGCAAAGACGAGTGTGTTTACTGATGTATTTGATACCACAGCATGCAAACTCCCCACTCCCAAAACCAAATAGCTGATTGTTAATTCAAATACTACAGCACAGGTGATGGAACAGCACACCTTGAACAACTTATATCTAAATAAAGAAGCTTGGTCTAGATTAAAACATACCTCCCCTTGATTTGTTAAGAAGACGACATCACCATGACTCCCCTTGCGATGCCTATGGCCATCACCTCTTGGGATGAGAATAGGGGTTGCCACCTCTCAAGAAGATGCATCAGTCCGACCAAAATTTCTGCTGAAATCTCCATGCTGGAATAAGTTTAATGGAGGACAATGACATATAGAAGCATTGAAAAGTTGCTCTCGTACTGGTACACCCGAAGTTGCAACAGCCCAACATGGTCGCAACACTTCCATCGATCCACTAATGACAGTCTGCCCAGCTCCATTTCCTCCAACAGCCTGTGGAGAAGGAAATGTCAACCTTTGCAATGAGCACATAAATCCAGCCAACCTTTCCCAATAAATGCTTCAATATTTTTTTTCAAAGTAGTTTTTAACATGTCTTTGTTTTATTTGTGGATTTGAGTTCTCTGTGATGTTTAAGTTTTTTTGCTTGAAAAAGCCTTAAACTCACCCCCACAACTTGAATTTATAAATAGTAGAAAAGGTTAAACAAAAAGAGTTTTCAGATTAATAATGGACCTAAAATGATGAATAGCACAAAGCTAGATGGGATCTTCCAAGCTCATTTCCAATCACCAATAACAGCAACCTATATTGCTGTGGTCTGGGTCAAATGAGAAGTACTAAGCATTCCACAAACAGCAAAAGATTTAGGGCATATCATATAATATATTCAGTGAGAGCACATTTGGAGCATATATCATAATCCAAGAGACAAGAAATACACATATGGTTTTGATTGCCTTAGATGAAAGAAACAATCACACACCTGGACATGGTCTAGGACTCCATCACCATTGATATCGGCATGGAGGCCACCTTGAAGATGAAGCCAATGAAAGCAATGACATTCATCAAATTTGTTAGAGTTGCTGGAACAAATAATATAATAAGCAGTCAAAATCATCAGTTAAAGAGCACATTCAACTTTCATATTACACAAATAAGCTGTGGGCCACGAGGGTTTTCTAGATAAATCTCTAAATGAAAAGGGATGGGCATTATAGCTGTAATAGGAGCGCATATGCTTGAAATGGTAAGTTTAACAGTAAGAAGATGACTGACACATGATCAATGCGCCATTTACCAGCTGAATTTCATTATAGCTATAAGTTATTATTCCATATAAACTACATGCTGGCACAATTGCATGTTTTCAACATTACCTTACACAGGGTGCGGCCAGACGCCAAATGAATGGCTTCTATCCCTTCTTTTTGATGAGCCACAACAACATTAGGAAGCCACCAAAGCTGAGTGTAGTTTGTTATGGTTGGAATATATTGAGATGGGTGCAGCAACAAAGTACAACAGACAACATTTTTTTATCAAACACTGTATAGGTAAATTTGGAGGGTTGACTCATGCAGATATTAAACAACGCAAACTAAGTAGGATTGCTTATGCAAATCTATTGGTTTTCTTGTAAATCTTCTCAATGGGTACAAGATTCATATAAAAGCACAAAAGAAGAATGGGGGTGCAATCATTCCCTGGCAAAACTTCAGACCTAATCTTGAGAGGTGTGATAGAATAGACAGCAATTCAAAATCATTATTCGAAAATATCAAGCAACATAATGCCATCCCCACACCAAAAAAGATAAATCTGTGTCACTTCTAGTTCTTTCAATGAAACCAATATGCCCAACTAAGGGGAGTTATTATTTCAGTAGCCTCCAACCATCCTACATAAATAGGAGCCGGATATGGTTTTAAGAGGATTTCACACTAGAGTATTAAAAAGTTTGTATCAAAGGCACATTGTCAAGCTTTCAAATTCCAGTAAATCATAAAAAAGAATCAAAGTGTCAATTGAAAGAAGTTATTTAAATGACACACTGATCACATGCAAAAAGTGCCGAGCATAAATTAATGACAATTTTGATCATCTTTCAGAGGCACGTGTAAAAAATTCTGCCTAAGCTTCTGGGATAAAGAAATAATCACTAAGAAAGAAAGCCAATGGTATATAATGATTGTTGCTACTGTCAAAAATCCAAGATCATTGAAATCCGGTAGGTAAAGTTATCGGAAGATCTCACCTTCTTTGATTTTGTTGAGCCAACATATTTTGCAGCTTCCCCAATCAGGTTTGAAATTTTCTTTGTTGAGTCTTTTCCAGGAGGATGGTTTTCCTCAGGCTTATGGAAAGGGTAGCTTGTTGTCTTTCCATTTGATTTTTTTGATGTTTTTCTTTTATGGCACCTAAAGTGCGATAGCTGCAACACAGTATCTTCTCTCCTATCCTGATACAGAGATGAATGAATGTGCTGTGAATAACTCCCTCCATATATATATATATATATTTGTAAGTTTTGTAGCAGGGGCTT
Organism: Salix caprea; assembly: GCA_964035475.1. NCBI lineage: Eukaryota > Viridiplantae > Streptophyta > Magnoliopsida > Malpighiales > Salicaceae > Salix > Salix caprea. Next base: position 11,626,920 of record OZ037750.1, on the reverse strand, counting down.
TCCCCTTATCTTTCTGGTTTTGGGAGGCATTAGGAGGAAGAGAGGGTTTGTTCTGCAAGAACTCTCTAATTAGGAAGTGAGTTTGCATCTCCCTTTATATAGGCAATTTCGAAATCAAAAATTGATTAAATGGCCTGCCATCTGGCAAAGATTTGTTTAGATGCCAAATTTTGAACATCTTTTTGTAAAACTTCTTTTGCACTCTTGCAATCAACGCATAAAAGAAATTTTTGATTTAATAAATCACTTTGAAATTTTATAATGCATAAAACAATGGAAAGAATCTCTTTTTTGATAGTGGAATAATTCTTTTAGGATTCGTTCCACTGTGCTGATGTAAATTGTATGATATGCTCTTTGGAATTTTGTACCTGTTTGAGAATTCCACCGTATCCTATGTCTGAGGCATCTGTCTCGACAATCTTAGGTGTTGATGGGTCCGCTAGGTGCAATAATGGAATACTTTGGACTTGAGTTTTGATCTGTCTGACTATTTGGGTATGGACATCAGACTAAGGTTCAGGGTTTTTTCTTAACCTATCATGCAAAGGCTTTGCAATCCTGATAAGGTTGGGATAAAAATCTAGAACATAATTGAGACTACCTAAAAACCGTTGTAATTGGGTTTTATCGGTAATCCTATCAGGAAACTTGGTTGTAAATTCTAAAGATCTCTCAATCGGAGTGATTGTTCCTTGGGATATGTAATGTCCTAGGAAACGAACACGAGTTTGAAACAAAGAAATCTTTGATTTGGAAATTACTAAACCATTTTGCTTGGCAATATGAAAGAAAGTATGTAAATGTTTGAAATGTTGATCAATGGAATGGGAAAAGATAAAAACATCATCAATATAAACAATGCAAAATGCAGAGTATGAATTGAAAATGTCATTCATGATTCTTTGAAATTTTGATGGTGCATTTTTCATTCGTACTGGCCAAAGGGAACAGTAAATGCAGTTTTGTATCTGTCCTTTGGGTCAATCTGGATTTGCCAGAAACCGAACTTCATATCAAATTTTGAAAAGATGAATGCAGAATGTAATTTTTGCAATAAATCTTTTTTTTTGGGTATTGGATACCCAATACATTTCTCAGCTTGTATCAAATTTTGCCAGAAATTTGATACCCAATACATTTCTCAATCTGGATTTGCCAGAAACCGAACTTCATATCAAATTTTGAAAAGATGAATGCAGAATGTAATTTTTGCAATAAATCTTTTTTTTGGGTATTGGATACCCAATACATTTCTCAGCTTGTAATTGAGGATCCTGAACTAGCTAATATGAAATGCAAATGTTGGGTAAATCATTATATCCTCAATTACAAGATTCATCATCAAATGTCTGCTCTGATACCATTTCTCAGCTAAGGTGCGGAATTTGAACTAGCTAAAATGAAATGCAAATGTGATATAATAGATTTCTGATGAGTAGGAACAAGGCAAGACCAACAATGCCAGTATCCTTGATCAAACACAGAGCATACTTATCAATGTAAATGTATGATAAAAAAAAATAATTTCAAAAGGAAAATATTTGATTGCTAAAATAAAAGATGGGTACAAACTCTTTGGAGGGGACACAAGATACAAGATAATGGTTACAAGGGTTAAGACAATGACTTGTATTCTCCCGCTAAATTGTTTTGTCCATGAAAGAAAACGAATGCTCCTTATATAGAAGGAGTTTTTAAGAGTAGCTTTGGATTCCCTAGGAGTGGAGCCAAAAGCCGCTTTGTCTTCTTGTAGGCTTTGTCTTCTTGTAGGAACTTTCCTGGAAGTGGAGGAATCTTCCTTGTTTGGTTGATAGTGCAAGAGGGGGACAAAAGATGCCTTGGATTCCCTGGGAGTAGAGCCAAAAGCCGCTTTGTCTTCTTGTAGGAACTTTCCTGGAAGTGGAGGAATCTTCCTTCTTTGGATGCTTTAAGAGTGGCAGGGTCACTTGCTTTGGAGCATATGGTTAGTGCTTGACTAGAGACGGGATGCCAAAACAGTCATCTTCATTGTCGTTTCCCAAAGAAATGACAGGAGAAGTCACGGACCCGGATGAGCTGGAATTTAACGAGACAAATTCGTCGTCGTCATTTTTCTTTGGGGCTAGACTCTGCAAGATCTGAAGATATTTCCTTACTCTACCTAAGAGTGACTGGGAGTCACCTGAGGCTTCTTTGTAAGCCTTTTGCATTGCAATAAGAAGGCCAGGATTTTTTGATAATTTGATAAGAATTTCTTCGGATTCTTCTTTTTAAGATGAGTAATCGTCTTCTTCCTGGGTAACCTTGTCGTACCAGGACTTTGTGTGCTTTACATCTTTGATAGCATCTGCTAAGAGCTTTGGAGAGGCTGAAACTGGGTTTTGTTTTGATTCAGTGCCGTGTTTGGGCTTTGAGCAACTTCCACTACAGGAAGGTTTGGAGGTTGAAATGTCAAACTGGTGACAAAATGAACCTAACTCTTGTTTGGTTCATTTCATCTCCCACTTCAGATGCTTTTATAGCTTAAGATCTTGGCAAATCTTAAGTCCTTTCTGGGTAAAACTGACAAGTTCACCGTATGTAAGCTGGTTATATGGAATGAGCTTTGTAGAGTAAGTATCCTGTAGAGTCTAGCCCCAAGGAAAAATGACGACGACGAAATTTGTCTCGTCAAATTCCAGCTCATCCGGGTCCGTGACTTCTCTTGTCATTTCCTTAGGAAACGACAATGAAGATGACTGTTTTGGCATCCTGCCTCCAGTCAAGCATTGACCATATGCTCCAAAGCAAGTGACCCTGCCACTCTTAAAGCATCCAAAGAAGGAAGATTCCTCCACTTCCAGGAAAGTTCCTACAAGAAGACAAAGCGGCTTTTGGCTCCACTCCCAGGGAATCCAAGGCATCTTTTGTCCCCCTCTTGCACTATCATCCAAAGAAGGAAGATTCCTCCACTTCCAGGAAAGTTCCTACAAGAAGACAAAGCCTACAAGAAGACAAAGCGGCTTTTGGCTCCACTCCCAGGGAATCCAAGGCTACTATTCCAAAACTCCTTCTATATAAGGAGCATCCGTTTTCTTTCATGGACAGAACAATTTAGCGGGAGAATACATGTCATTGTATTAAATTGTCTCAACCCTTGTAACCATTATCTTGTATCTTGTGTCCCCTCCAAGAGTTTGTACCCATCTTTTATTTTAGCAATCAAATATTTTCCTTTTGAAATTATTTTCTTTTATCATTCATTTAAATGGTAATTATGCTCTGTATCTAATCAAGGATCCTGGCATTGTTGGTCTTGCCTTGCTCTCATACATCAGAAATCATTGTTTTACATTTGCATTTCATATCAGAATCTTGTAATTGATGATGAAATCTTTTTTACATTTGCATTTCATTTTACCCAACATTTCACATCTTGCATCTTGTAATTGAGGATCATCAAAACATTTGATGGCCTCAAGGATGAATTCTTGGTCCTGGATGCGGACATTGACTTCATTTGATTTTGAAGTATCTGAGGTAGCACTGGTAGTTGCTATTTCATCTACTTGAAATTCTTCTTCAGAATTTTCCGAGGAAGAAGGATCTGTACTGGAGGCTTCAATGTACAGGTTTTGGATAAGGTTGATCGTGACTTCATCCATTTGTAGTTCATGTAATTTTTTCTGTACAGAACAGAAACGGGATGTGTGTCCCTTTTGGTTACATTTGTAACAGGTAGCATTTGATCGAAACTACAAATACATCCATATCGGCTATGTTCAAGTCGGTATCAAACCCCATACAAAAGAAGGTCTAAACACCTCCATCCTTGCTGTCTTACGAGATGCAAGATTTACAAACTTCGAAGACTCATTGCAGAGTTCCATTGAGTCAAGTTTATGTAGTGGTCCAGTATCATTCGATTGCTATCCAAACCTGACAGTCTCCCTCAAAGACAAGAACATCTTACAAAGCATGCAACTCCAAATCAAAACCCACAACTATCATATGCTTGAAGGCTCAATCCCAGTAGCCCTCATATTCAAAATCCAATACAAAGCAATGTTTTCAGCCTTTGCCTCAAAACACCTACATCATTCCAACAAAGGAGCAACACTCCTCTTACAAACAGACCTATCCAAAGCAAATACCGTTGTCCCTAGAGCCATCCAATGGAAAGATATAACCCTTCCAGAAGAATGGATCCTTGAAGGAGCAACGCCACCACAACCCATACAACTACCACAACCAAATATCCAAATCAGAGACATAACCCAATTTGAGGATGGAAAAGTTAAACTTTCCTTCCATCGACATTCAATGAGTTCTAGATATTCAGGAGAATCTTCCTCTTCCAGAACCATAGATCTGGGAAGAATCTCCAGAATCCCTTCGGTTATCAACATACCATACCAACCACCTAGACACTCTACATCAGATATACCCACTTCAAATTTACACCAAGCAGACTACACTACAAATATACCTACCTCGGTCTGCACCCAAAAAGATGAAGAACAGTCCCTACCAGGATCTCCAAACAGTATAACCTCCTCAGTCATACCCAATAACCAAAATGAGTTGTTGGTTCTAGTAGAGAAATGGTATCAGAGCCTTGGGTGAGGGTGAGAGAATAAAAAAAAAGAGTAAGAAAAGAGAAAATTAGTGAGAAAGTAATTGTGAGTAGGGGTGAGCAAACCGAACCAAATAACCGATTTAACCGAGAAAACCGGAAAAAAAAACCCGAAAAAACCGAACCGAAAAAAAAAACTGATTACAAAATTATTAAAAAATGTCTGGTTCGGTTCGGTATCGGTTTTGTACAGACAAAACCGATTAACCCGAACCGAACCGATTCGGTTCGGTTTGAAGTATTAGTATAAAAAGAAACTTAAGAAACCCTAACCTAAGAACACATTACCGTCCGCCTCTCACCTCTCGCCTCTCTCCTCTCACCTCCCTCTGCCAAATCACGTGAATATTTCCACAAAAAAATCAGTTTGAGTCCAGAGGTCTGCATCTCCTCCCTCATCCTCATCTCTGCAACGCCTCCCTCCTCTCTCTCTGTAAATCCAGCTCCTCTGCAAATCCATGGTTTGCCCACTGAGAACCATCCCATATTGTTGCGTAAAGAGGCATCGGCTATGATGGATATACAGAAGAGTAAGAACTACTGTGGGCAAACTCTCTTACTGGTATATTGTCCACTAGAAACCTGCATTAATCAAACTGCCCCTTCTCCCTCAACCCAAATCCCACCGTCCCTTCTCCCTCAACCCAAATCCCAGTGAAGTCAGTCCAGACTTCAACCTTTTCCCTCTCTCCCTCACAGATCTCTCCCTCAGCCTACAAACCACCCCTTCCCCCTCAGTCACACCAACCTGCAACACGCCCTCAGCCACGCCTGCACGAAGTCCATCCTTCTCCCTCATATCAACATTGACGACGAAGGGGAGGCACCAAAAACCAAATTCGGTTTTATTATTTTTTTAATCAAAAAAACCGGACCGGACCAAACCGAAAATGGTCGGTTTTGAATATATTCGGTTCGGTTTCGGTTTGTTTTTTTTTTTTAAAAAAATTCGGTTTGGTTATTTTTTTGACAAAAAACCGAACCGAACCGAAAATGTTCACCCCTAATTGTGAGTGGATCTCTTGACTGTGCGACGTAGAGGTGTAAGTCCCGCTTAGCAACGAACAGCGATAGGGCAATAAGTCCTCGTTAACTGCTGCTTGAGACCCAGTCTAAGTTTTTAAACTCTTTACTTTTAACAGTCTAGTTTATTTCTTTTCTGCCTTTTTTCTTAAACAGTTTAATTTATTTCCTGTTTTTTCTTAAAATGGATTTAAATTTCTTTAGATCTACTTCTGTTTCAGCTTCTTCTACCTCTAGTTCCTCAGAGAACAGGAGGAATATACAAAGTGAAGAAATTACAATTGAAGATTTTACAAAGCATATAGATGATTGGAGAATTCCAAGCATCTTTCAAAGCCAGATTTACAAAAAATCCAAATATGATATTTTCAAAACAGATTTTACAATTAAAACTGAAGAAAGAGATATTCAGCTCACAAAACCCTTTGCCATACAACTCCTTACCCACAAATCCCTACAAAAACACCTAGATCGAAACTACAATGATGAATCCAATGCATCACAACATTTTCTGACATTCTTACCCAGTGATGTGGCATAACTCCAAGGATTGATTCCCTAAATTCCCTGCATTCAAACTAAGGTGTAATATGCCTCAGAAAGCTTAGCTAAAAAAATACAAATATAAATGGAAATTATCTTACGCTTATCCTACTTTAAATTTTTGCAGGGTTAATTTTGGCTTTTGTTTTTTCCTTCTTTTCTTTTTCTTTTTTTGGTACGGCATATTGTTATCAATAACAAGAATCAATTGTTTTGTATCTACATTGAGTAAGATACCTCTCCTGGATGGCAACTGATTAAAGCATTCACATCAAGCTTGTAGTTATGTTGTGGAATTAATTGTGACGCAACATCTGAAGATTGTGCTTCAATGTTCTAAAAAAAACAAAAAATAAAACCTGGATCTTAAAAAGGGAGAATACATTCCATAGCAGAACAATAGCAAATCCCATCAATTATGTTCTAATTACAACGATTCCTACCCAAATCAATGCTCTCAAATTGCCTGTGAGTTTTCAGAGCCCACATGGATGGTGCATTACAGTATACATTCCTACATAAGTTACACCACAATACCATTTGAAGAGTTCCTCATTTTTTCAATTTTCACCACATAACTTTAAGAAATATTTCGAAGAAGGAAATTTGTGCATAAAAGATAACAGCGTCAAAGAGTAAAACAAAATGCAATTTTGTGATCACCCTGCTGAAGCATTCTTTAACTCTAGAACAACGTAATATTGGAACACCCAAATATGCAGGTTTCAAAACTGGACATTCCAAGTGGTAGTTACAGTCTACCAAGTAATGAACAAGATTTCCCTTCCCAGATGCGTCGAAGTAAGGGGCATGGATCAAAATGACAATACCATGAAACCATAGATGATAAACAAATACTAATAACATCCTCCATGAGATATTATGCAAGAAAACTAAGAACAAGCATTTAGAATTTAGGTCACCTCATTCTTTCTGCTCCATCGAAGGGCACCAGTTCGACCAGCAAAAGCATACAAGGCAAAATGGCGTAAATCCACAGTTCCAGAGTTCTCTGATGGCTACCAAGGATTCAAAAAGCAATGCATGAATACTCAAAAAAGAAAGGAGAACAATAAGAACTTGTTATTGCTAGTTTGCATTGATCATGTATTGAAGAATGGAAAACTCAGTAGCTTAAAATGACAACGGAATCAAAATATCAGCAAGGAAGACAGGTTCTTTCTCAATAGTCAGAGAAGAATGATCAGGAAGTTTATATCCATTTAGAACTTGCACACAAAATTCAACAGGTGGCCCACTTATGGATCTAAAAATACCATCAGTTAAGATTTTTCAATAGTAAGTACTAGTGTCCTAATAGTGGCTACTAGGTTATTCGAAAATAGATCAAGTTACAAGAATGTGAATCACATTGTCAAAAGAACATGCCAGAAATGTCCATTCCTCTTTCTCACTAGCGCTTCTTCTATGCTCCTCAACATTTTTCTCTGCCAAGCCAATTTCTTCAAAAGGATCTAAGTATATTTGTAATAGCACATAAAACACATACAATGTTACAGCACATCTATGTAATAGATGATGCTAACGAGTTGTTGAAGGAAATTTGATTTCAATCTATCAAAAAACATAAGACTACATATTCAAGAATCAACAATCTGATTAGAAAGGATTGCATCAGACAAAGCATATGAGATTGGAAAAAATAAGAAACATTGAAAAGTAATATTCGCTCTAGAGTGCGCATATGAACAGGACATCAAAGAAAATTGACTTTATGTGGGGAATAAATAAGCTTATTCCTACCTCAACTTGCCAAAAAATTACATCCATCCCCATGAGATTTTAATGAAAACTAACAGTGTTACTTACAATTCTGTCTTTCTAAATTTTAAAGCCAAAGCATTAACCATGCTATTGATTTGACAGGTAATCATTAAAGTCAGGCCCATGAAATGTTCCTAAACGCACAAAATAAGAATAATAAAAAATAAAAAATCTGATAACTATGTAATCATCTTTAGAACACAGACCAAGTTACTTCTTGTTTTTTCTTTTTGCAACAAGACAATCAAGTATATTGAAGAAGATAAAAACAAGAAATGCTGAGAACGCAAAATCACAACATACATGTGGCTGCATTTCCATTCTCCCACCAATAATAACCAACCCATAATCCTCATGCCAATGTATAGTTACTTATTGATATCGCAATCTCCCTATGATGTGCATTATGTGGAAATCCTGCACAAAATAAAAGACCCATCTTAATTCATTTTGCAAGGACAAATAAAACAGGAAGGAGTGAGCAACCAGCATTAAAAAAAACAAATACAAGAGACCACTAATGATAATGACTTTCATAACCTGCAAATTAGTTTCCTAAAGCTTCTTAAGGTTATGATCAAAGCACATAACAGACCACCCTGAGGTTACAACAACCAAAACTTGCTTTAACGGATGCCCTTCCTTATATCTCCTATTCAATTACACCAGTAGCCATACCACCGCACGTCTACCAGTCACAACCCGTGTTTTATCAGGCAATAGTGATAGTTCCGTTAACAATCTTGCTTCACTAAACCCCTCATCTACTCTCCTCAAATGCGGCTCCAATACCTAAAACACACACATAAATACCCCAAAGAAGAAAAAATAAAAAGATAAAGGACATGTTTTCAAAATCTAAGAAGTAAACAAGTGTAGTTTTCACAATTTGTACAAAAATACTATAGCTACAAGAATTACAAAATTAACACAAGAAAACGAAATTGTTTTCATAATCATGTACTTTCGGAAATTCGAGGAAGAACACATTATAGCTAAAAAAGAAATACTGACATTTAAAAATTGACAAGTCATTAGCACAAGAATCGGGACCTGGATTTTGGCGTCGTGAGTGGCGACGAGAATTTTTTTCTTCCCGTCGCCATTAAGATCAGAAACAATCGGCGGGGGGAGACGGTCGGTCTCGTATTTGATTGGATACTCATCGGTTAAATGAAACCATGACTCTCTGAAAGAGAAATCTCCTTCGTGCTGTATTTTAAAAGAAAACGATGAGATTTGAATCAATCAGGGGTTAGAAATAGCGATTATTTTGAAACAAAAAGAGGGGTTTAGAGTTTTGAAAGAGGAGACCTGGACAGAGAAGAGGATGGAGAACGCGGAGAGCACGAGGATGGCCAAATCGCGTTTTCTCATTTTGGATGGAGTTGAATCCGATTCTCGGCAAGACTCGCCTCACTCGCTCATGCATTGCAGACCCCTTCGGTTGGTAAGGAGCTGCTTAAGAAATGTAGCTCGCTCAACAGAATGGTAAGCGGCATGTCGTTTATTAATGGACCAACACGTCTTCCAGGGTCCAACAAACACGGGCAGCTACAAAAAGTTGAGCCTAGCAATTTCCACCTCGATGTGATCATGTGGTGGTAAGTATTGAATTCCAAAATCCTCGACACTCTGCATTACATCTTTAATGTTAATGTGTGGGATTGATCATGAGAAATTCAAGAAAAATCAGCAGACCAAGATGGAAACTGTGCCTTGCAACATTCTCGCAAGGATGTTCATGCTGGAGATATTGTATTTTTTTAAAAAAATATTGTTTATGAGATTTGTCGCGCCTTAGAAAAAGCATGTTTTTATAAGATGTGCCACCCGACACACACCCCACCATGTAAACAATCAAGACATAAATCTGGTGTTGGCTGCTATTCAGCCTTTGAATCTTCCTCTGAGCGAGTCAGGCGAGTCTTGCCGAGAATCGGATTACAAATGTTGTAATCTCCAACCGAGAAGGCATATTAGCTTTTTTGTTGCTATACAAATAGCTAAAAATATATGTTACTTGTTGAGTTATTATATGTAGATAAAAAAAAAATCATAATACATATTCTCGTATTTCTGTTGGAATCAGTGTTCAACCCATTTGATATATAATCACCCCGAAGCTGGAAGCTGTCTCAATTGAAACCGAAGCGAAGAGGGAGGGGCATGAGATTGAAGAGGGAGAGGCTGAGCTTGTGGTGTTTTGGTGATTGCTTGGGAGAGACATGATGATGGGGCAGTAGTCTTTGGGAGAGAGCTATGCAGTACTGGATTTTTGCCATGTGATTATGGATTTTGGATGTTTGAAATGGAATTCTGCTGCTGGATTCCTTCGAAAATGTGCAGAAATTATCTTGTCAGATTGAATATCTAACATGTTTTAAGAGTTTGCTAGATTACATGCAGCATGCAAATTTTCTTGCCACCAACTCTATTAAGAAGGCTGGTGTGTTTGAAAAGGCACGAGGAGGAAGGTTCCTATTTCAGAATTACAATATTACTTTTAACAAGTTTATGCAATCAAATAATCTTCGTGAGTTTTGGCTCTCTTCATCAGCTTTCTCATTCTTTCAGCTTCTCCCCATTTGCCTTCTGCAGCATAGATATTTGACCATATTATGCCAATGCCTTCTTAGCTGCCAACTTGCCAACCTTTGAAAGGTTATGTGCCTTGCAAGCACCAAGAAGAGCACCCCAAACAGACTCATCAGCCATAAATGGCATGCTTCTTATTAGTTGACAGGCCTCCTCAACTCTTCCAGCTCTGCCTAGCAAACCTACAACACACCCATAAATCTACTGATTTGGCTTGATGTGATAATCATCCAGCATACAGTTGACGTACCTCAAGCCTTGATCAACTAGTCCGGCATGATTACATGCATGTACAACTGCCATGAACACTACCTGATCAGGTCTCATGCCTGACCTGACCATCTCATCAAACAAATCAAGTAATTATTTAATTATATAACTTACTCCTATTAATTGTATAATTAATTGCATAATTAAATTATAAATAAAATAATTACACTATATTTAAAATGATATATAAAAATTAACTCTTCTAAATAGCTTTTATCATTAGAGTAGAGATAAACAAAAGAAATTATATTTACACTATTTAAAAAGCTATTTTAGAGATTTAGCTCTCCAAAATAGCTTTTACTATTGGAGATGCTAGTTTCTGTATTTATGCTACCGCTTCAATCCACAAAACTACACAAGTTGATGGAGATCTTATACAAGTGTCAAAAAAGTTCAGATAAAAAAATTCCAAGTTAGAAACTTTGAAATTTTATATACTCTGGAATAATTAGGGTTAAGGTTTCCGTCCAGTTCAGTCGAGGTCTAAACTACCGCCATATGTACACACTTTGCTAGATGAACATGGTTTTGGCAGATGACAAGAACCAGTCTTGAATCACAAAAAAAAAAGAAAAAAAAAAAAGGGAGCCTAATACCAAGACAGCAATGCTCAATATCATAGCTGGACCTTGACGCACCCAATCAGGAGATCAGTGATAGGATGATCACTTCAGGCGACCTTTTCACTTTGTTGCTGCAAAATCTTTTGTTTCCTTTTAGTCTCCAGGTGCGAAGCGAGTTGAGCACACTTCCTCTTGGCTTGTTCCAACTCTTTCTCTAATTCCTCAACCTAATATTTGACCAATAAATACATAATTTGTTATTGTTTTTCAAACTTCAAAATTTAGTCATGATCTAGAGAATTCTTTAGTTAAGACCAAAGGTGCTGCGATGGCAACTCTACCTACCGTTTGTTTCAATTCAGTCTCCTTCTTTGCGTATTCTTCACACCTGTAGAAGGTAGGGTATTGGGTGTGATTTAGTGACCAAAAAGTATAGGACCGCGGACAAATCCAGAAAGCACTAACATTATAATGTAACTGGAAAATTTGAGTGAGAAAGGTCTAAATTTAAATGTCATTGTAATTTTCAAACTAATAACATTTTCAGCCTTTTTATGCTGTCAAGCTACTTAAGAAGGAAAAAAACAATCATGTCCTTAACAACAGAGGCACATTCCATTTATAGTTTCCCAGAGCTTAATTTGAAAACAACATGCAGATTATAGAGCGCAGTCAATGTATGGCATGATGCTACGTTCTGAACTTCCAGATTGAATATAGAATATACACCTCATAAAAAGTTGGATGTTCTCTTCACATATCTGATCAATTGGCATGGATCCAAGACCACCTTCAGATAGAACTCCACTGTCTGACCCCTGCAAAAAGGGGCAATGAACCACGAATGATAACATATTAATGATGTTCAGAAAGCAAGTCATTATAAAACCAGGTAATAATTCTTTGGACATGTTGATTGTTTGTCTTAAACCTTTTTTCCCCCTGCTTTCAGGCACTTTAATTAAGAGCAAAGGCAAAAATACCAAATGTAGACACCTAGAACTTGAAAGCCGCCTGCCCTGGTTTGAAATGGTTGGGTGACAATTAAGCTACAAATTGAGAAAATACTAGTCTCTACCAAACAGTTTGAGTGTAAATGGCCAAGGATGTTAATGATAGAACTCCATGTATGTCAGTCTGCATGTGTCCATATGGTGAGCAGATGCGAAGGGTCATAGAAATATGAATTGAGAAAAAGGGGACTTAAATCACTTACAGCTTCCAACCCAATAATGGACTCTTCCACAGGCGAATCACTCTGGCCAATGCTTCCAAGTTGCCTATTGTTCCTAATGATAAGCTGATCCAGATTCATTTCCTCTTCATTAGTTGGAAGATCAATGTTATGCTGGTTAGCAGGCAATTGCTTTCGTGTTTTAACTGCACCTTGCTTTTGAATATCAAGTGTTTTGACTCCAGGAGGCAGAATCCCAAGCAAGTGACAATGGTGTTTCCTGTCTCAAAAAACAAAAAACACTCGAGTTTAGATTCCTTGTCCTGTACATAAGCATTCAAACACAGTTGACAAAAATAAATTTGTCAATAACCCTGTTGTATCCTTTATTCTTTCATTGATGAATGCAAACGAACGCTTACAGCAAATAAATACAACTGCAATATAATTGAAAAGTGTGGTCACTATAAGCAGTTCAAGGCTTTGAATATCTTGGCAACACAAACTAATCAATTCACAAGTTCATAACTGCCTTGTTGCCTGTAGTAATGCAATGATTTGAACTTTGCCCTAAATTCATGAATACCATTCCAGAATTTTATTTCCTTTGTATCATACTCAAGATTCAGCAAAACCCAATCCAAAAAATGTAATATGCACATACCAGAAAACCAGGAAGTATCCAGGCATCTAATCCAAGTTAAAGCTTATGTTGAGCTCTTTTGGTCAGTCAAGGTACAAATCCAGCAGAGCCAACAAGGTAAGGTAAAATGAAAAGGATAAATAAAGAGATGCCCCCGTGTCATTAAATAAGATTTTCTAAAGATAATTCACAATATCAATATAAGGCAGAGCAAATTTTGCAGTTTGCAAGCCAATATTTCAATATTGAGACACAAAATAAGTCATTTCCAACATTGTCAGAATATCTCAGCAAAGGATTTTAGGAACACCCTTCCTCTCCCCCGTGAGAAGAAAAGGAGGAAATAATTACATACACATGCATTCTCCCCCAACAAATTCCAAGATTTGCAAACTGCAAGAAGTGAATATACAGTAACAAACCAGTAATCCATCACCATCTGTTTCAGTCTAGCTTCTAATCGGATATATAATGATGATCTCTCAAAATCCTGCTTATCATGTGCAGGTTCTATAAAATTTGCTTCAAGAACTCCTACAAGATTATTCAGTGAGTAGTAAGTAGCTGACGATTCAAAGAAAAACTTTGACAACAGAAATTGAGAGAAAAGCTTGAATACCAACAACGCCATTCCCTTTTACTGCAGCATCACCAGTGACTTTCCAGAAGGGCTGAAATAATGAAAAAAGACTAACTAATGCGCTGCATAATAACTATATTGCTGATTAACTTTAATCCAATCCATAGGTATTTCTAATGCAAGGAGAACAAGCACTGAAAAGTTTCATATGTTTTTGCTACTTTCAAAACAATATAGTGGCTGAACATCAAATATATTACATAAGAGTTTAAAATCTTCCATGTTATGCAGTTTTTTTCCAAGGAATGCATTAGTAGGAATAATATACAAAGAATGCATCAAACTACATGAAAAGAAAATGGGAGAAAAATAAAAAACATACCCTGATGAGTCGATTTTTATGGTACACGTTGAATCCAGAAATTGAAAGAGCAGGAGCCTCTTTAATAAAACCAACCGTTGTCTCCACAGTTACCTAATGCAAACCCCCACCACCCAAAATAAATGAACAAATAAGAACACAAGACCTATGCCTCAAACACATTGCTTCACATATTTGCATGAAAATTCACCTTCAATAAATCAGCAAAAGTACTCCAACACAAATTTAGTTGGTCATATATTGGCTCATATGTACAATTTCATCACAGAAACATTTTAACACTACAAACAGTGTCTGCCTAATAACCTGGTTGTCAAGAACACCAATTTTGAAATCCTACATCAATGACATGTTTTTTTCTTCACTAGATGCCAAACAATTATAAATGCTTTTATTATCTCAATACCACTACCAATTGCAGAAACCTAGAAAAAGCTTTACTTTTTATTTCTACTTTTTTAGGGTGATATCTACATCATCTAAGTATAATATAATAAATGTTGATTTTTCATTTACCATACCACTATGAGGATCAGTTTAGTTGAATATCACAGAGCCTATTGGTTGAGCTATCGACAATTATTTTCGTTTCTAGTTGACGTACAAAGAGGTAAACAGAAAAATCTGGTAGATGTCAAGGTGGAGTTGACACAAACAAACTAAAATGACTTAAGCCAGTCCCTTCCCAGTGCTCTGGACAAAGGCTTTTTGCAGAGTGAAAGCAGTGGATCTGCATTGGTAAATTGCAGCATCTGGGAGGGCAACAGAACTTATCTTTGCAGATATCAAAATCTGCCAATAAATTCTTTTTAGCTCATAACATTTATAACAATTACAAGATAATCCCTACATGTACTCATTCCCTCTTCTTGTTTTGTATTAAAAATTGATAGTTGAGTTGATGGCTGTCTTGGAAGCATGTGTTAAACAATGTCAATAAACGTTTTTAGAACATTACAAGGAAAATTTCACAGAACATGAAGGAAGAGTTGGCAAGGTCAGGGCATGCAAAATAATGCCCCTGCCCTAGTTGGCAAGGTCAAGACAGCCCCCCCAATTCCCAAACCTCTCGGATTCTCATAGAACCTAGGTTGCATTGTGCAGCTTGCTTCACAGAAAATTGTTGCAGATACAAAAGAAGAAAAGGAATAATTATACTCCCCTATAGACCATGCATCTTACCTCTTTTATTGTTCCCACCTGAGGCTTGTATGACACTGTTTTTGAATATTTCAAGTCATCTACAAGATTAAAATGCTGGACAGGCTTCCCCCTCAGCACAATACTGAAATTTGTGAATTTTCTTAGGTACAAAATCGAAGCATAAGCCTAGCAGGAAGAAATAATGAAAGTCAACCAAGTAATAGTGGAGAAAGTAAACAAATAAAGAAATGATAAATTTAAAAGGTTACCCTTAATGAATAACGGATGCAATAAGAAATGTGAGATCGAAGTTCAGCTGTTTTTTTGTGTAGTTTTGTCTGACCATGATTAGCTTCATCTCTCAGTCGTATATCCTACATCAAATATAAAAAAAGCGTTTATGGATGCTTTTAAAATCAATTTCTTATATTTTCCACCATAGATCATGTATCATCAAAATCAACAGCAAGAGAATCCTGTGTGTTAGAGCACATGTATCTGTAATATGCACAATAGTTGATTCATCTAAAGTCATCCATACTTTTCCAGGAAAAAAAAGAGAAAAAAAAATAGGAGGTAGGGAGGGAATGATCTTTCATGCTTGAGAGCAGCATCAGGAGGGAATCCAGTCAAAACTAATTATATTACACAATCTTAACTTTGCATTGAAATTTAAAAGCAAGTAAAAATAACCATTAATTGCTCAATGCCATCAAACTACAAGGACTGATCTAACATAAGCATTTCAGATTAAAGTACTTAGCTTGCATGGTCATCCAATAAATATATGTTTGGCGAACATATTTGGTTGCCTAAGCTTTCCATCCTAAGATCTTAAAATTTTGGGATGACTTGAACCTCTTTGCTAGAAGAGTCAAGACATTGAAATATTTTACAAATACACTCATACTTCTGCAATAAAATAAAACCATTCACATGCTGCATACAAATTTGTGGTCAATATGAATTCCATTTTAATGCAATAAATTGAGTAGATATTCATGCCATACCAAACAACATAAAAATATCATACCTCTTCGTCATCGTCAAAACTCAATTCATAAATGCCCTCGTCATTTAGCCATAAGTTGTATATTATTATTTTTGTACCATGTCGGCCAATATCCTCAAACTGATGAATAAGAGACAAACAAGTGAGGGAAAGGAGCATGTAGGTTGCATCCAAAAGGTATAAAAAGATTGCTATCTAATTGCCCTCAAATGTAATGTATTAACAAAAATGGTGACAGCAGCAAGCATATTTCCCTATTTAGGGCAGAGGAACCAGAGGGTATCCATCACAATTAGATGGAAGAGGTAAGGTGGCAGCAAGGAATGGTGTTTTTTATTATTATTCTTATTCTTAGGAATTATAATTCATAAATTCACCCGTCAAGATGTTCAGAAGACATAGTCTCCCTCAGTTTCACTTCATATCCTATTCAGATAAAGAGGATATTCAAAGAAGAAATAATTGTGCTGGCAACTGGTGTCCTTTCCCCTATAAGAAACCACAAGGATACAAGTCAGAGGCCAAATAGTGCTGGAGAAGGCATTTCCTACATGATAATTCAGCTAAATATCCCAGACAACTTGTTCCAACCTCCCCAGAAGAGCAAGACAAGCTCCATTCCGAAGCCACTTGAAGATCATTTGTGAATATACAAGACAAACTGTTTAAAGAAATTAGATTGAGCAAACAAATTCTGATGGTCATAAGAAGTTTAGCACTAATAGAACGTGACATAAACCTCCTAGGTAGTACTTCTAAAGATACAGGCCATAAAGAATTTACATTTTACTGGATTGAATTTTCTAACTAACCTGTTGCATGAGCTCCTCCTTTGAACCAAATGGAGACCATTCAACGATTGTTTCCAAGTTAGAAGACCAATCATCTTGTGATCCATAAAGTATTGGCTCTGCCCTACTGTCAGAAATGTCGAAATCAATCTGAAATGTAAGCAAAGTCAAAAATTAGAAGATCAAATACATCATACAAACTGACCAAACTTGTGCTTTAAATAGAAAATTGAACGTTAAAGTGGAAGAACTACCATTGGAACAATAACGTCATCCTGCCCAGTTTTCCGTAAAAAGGTGTAGGATAAAAGACCAATGCTTTGAGTTGCTTTGCTAAAAGACAAATGTTCAGACAGAGAAGATGTCAAACAATCTTGAAGTGAAATGCGTGCAAGTTTATGCATGAAGGGGATAGGGTGAAAGATAAATGATAAGGTTTATAAATATGAACACATTTATAAAACAAAGGCATGGCAAGAGAGAAGGAAAACGTGCAGAATGCATTATGGATTCTGAAGTAATCATATACTCAAAATAATCTCATGCAAATTCTTTTTCCTCATGGGTTTAAAATTAAAACAGAAATCCTGAAGTAAAAATGTTCACCGAGGTAACTCTAAAAAAGGAAGGAAAGAGTACCATAATTTACAAAAGACATGACTCAATCCTACATTTGGAAATGAAATCACAAACTTTTTGCGCACTAGTGTGACTTTATCAATCATTAACCCATTATATACAGTTAAACTGACAAAGCAGACTCATCTCAACAGATATACAAACTACTAGAGGTGGAACCAAAAACATTTGATCCCAAAAGAAAAGATTGTTTAAGAGAGAAAATGTGGTCAAACATTCCACACAATGGACAAAATCTAAATGAACAAGTTACAGTTTAAAAAAAAAACACAGGTATGCTACATGAATCTGAGAGAGAGAGGGGGGTACCCTGTGCGAGTTGCACAGCTGAAAACAAGGACATCAGCACCAAGCCGCATAGTACTTGTCTTGAATCCATTACCATCTGAAAAAATAACAAGTAAACTTTTACTGGGAAGAACCTGAAGGTCCACTAAAAAATCAAACAAATGCCATAAAGAAATTGACCTAAGTTAATGAATACATTTTATATATCCCAAATAGAATAGAATACATTTCAGTGTTTCTAATTGCGACAGCTTTGGCTACACCAATAGGATTGAGGTTCTCACAAATAATTCAAAAGATACAAATGCGCACATATCTCTTTATGGAATTTTGACTCCTTTTTTTCCTATGCTAATAGCATTTTTGGATTCCTTAGAACCATGTGAAGGTTCCTCAATATAATATCAATAAAATGTACGAGGACAGACCTTTAGAGCCTAAAACCAACCCTTTACAAATTCAAACTTGCTTTCCTCATTCCTTTGTACATATCACTTCAGCAGGAGTGCATCTATGAAACTCACTTTGACCAACTCACGTACATGAAAATATCAGCTCATTGCACAAGATTATCATCACAAAGCTCCCACACACATGCATATCGTTTACACTCTCTCCACATGTAGCAAGGATCACCTCTTTCAAGGTTCCTTCCTCCCCAACCTCCAATAAAGCAACCTCCCTGAAAAAGATGATTCCTTATCGGGATTAGGTTTCAACCACCCTAAAACTGCAACCGTACTCTATCTAATTAGCTCAGATTTTGTCAAGTTCAACCTACGATCTGGGATTACATTTAGAGTATTGAAGGGTGCCTTAGGATGATGCTGGCTTCAGAATTTTAAGCATCAATTTCTTTTGAAAAATGGATTATTATATGTTTTTTCCCAAGAAATCATCTAGAGCATGTATAGGAGAAAATGTAGGTAAGCAAGCAGTAGCTTCAACTTTGATGGAAGAAGAAAATCAAAAACTTGAAAGTACAACATGAGAAAAGAAAAATAAAAAAATGGGAAATGAAGGAATAAAAAAATGGGAACAGAAAGAAAACAAAAGGATAATCATAAAAGATAATAAATTAAGTCTAGGAATCAGCCAAAAGATAAATAAATTGAGTGATTTGACAGTTACATTGTCCAATTGTTGTTTTTGATTTCTTGGAAGAATAACCCAAACTCATGCATTTCCGGATGCCATCAGGATCCATTCCACCACCATCATCTGCACAGAATATTGCACATTCCTGACGTGCTTTTTATAATCAGAAGAAAGCAGATGCTTGACAGCATATGCCATATCCCAAAGGCAAACCCTTAATCATATGGATACAAACCTTGGAAAAGTAAAGCAGGAGAGTTGTCTTTCATGATATCAATTTTATCAACCTTCACAAAGGTTGCACCATTATGAACCTGAAACCACAAGAAGTCTAATCAGTGGAATTAATGTAATTCATAGTCAGTACATACTATATCATCAATGTTACATTTGTTTCATTGTTAAAATAAACTGATATCTTAGGTATTTCCACAGACCCAGCCGAGCAAAAACAAAACATGACTCATAGTCTAATATCATACCTCATCAACAGCATTATCCAAAAGCTCAGCAATTGCTGCCAAGAAAAAATTACGAATACCAACATCAAAACATTATGATAAAGAAAAAAAATAACAATAGAAAATATAAAATACTGACTAACTTTTCACTTCATTAGCATAAAATAGTGGAAACACTCTAATCCACGCGAGAAATCTTCACTTTCACAACTAATGCAGCTAGAAGATCCTTTCTTTCCCCTTAAAATAATCTTAGTTTAAACTTAACTAATCATATCATGCACAAAAATCATAAAATTGAGCCAAAATTTATTTGCTATCGTGGAATTTTTTTTTAAAAAAAATTACCTCCAAAAGCCCATTTGTGAGAAGTTGCATTAGAATGCAAAAACTTAGGGTGCACTCTTGCATGCTCCAATTGACCTACAAATAAAATCAAACAAAACCAAAAATTGGAAAAAGAAAATCACATTTACCATAGCAAAAAAAAAAGAACAAACACATGCGGAACTGTAAACCTTGAGCAGGGGCCTTGCTAGCTACGGGACCCACGTCATACCCTCCCGCTTTCCAGAAACTTCGACAATCCAGACTCTGATACGCAGGCACCGGTGCCGCTATTACTTCCGAGCTACTATTTTGTTGCAGCTTCTGCTTTTTTAGCGGATGCTGTCCTCTCGACTTTGAAGACGAAGGCGTCGTTTTGCGTGGCATACCTGGCGGAGGACCAATTTCGACTTCGTCATCGCTACTTGCGATTTCTACTACACTCATCGGTTGCTGCTTCTCTGCTTTAGGCGGCATTTGTCTAAAGCAAAAGAGTTAGGGTTTGAATTTAAAACGTTAGAGTAATTTGATTCGTAAAAATTTGGTGCAGTAGACTGGCGTTCTGCAGAGATGACAGGAAAACTCTGAATGACATCAAAACGGTCCGTTTTCAAGATACGCCAAATTTAAGGGGTGCCCTTTTTTCGGAGGATCGCAATTCGGAAATGCGTTCTTATGGCTAGCAGCTATCGACCTAACTATTTACTTTCTCTGCTACTTAGATGACAACATTACCCCTAAATAGCATCATTCCATTCCCTGGAATTATAGCTGTCTGGGGTATTGTTGTTGTTTTAAATGGATTTTTTTTATTGTTTTAGAATTTTCGTAGGTTGTTTTTTTAAGTGTATATTGATTGAAATATAATAAAATAAAATTTATTTGTGATATTTATGTAAATATATAAAAAATAAAATTTAAAAGTGTTTTTAAAATAAAATAAAAAACAAATAAATTTTTGTTTTAGAGTATGGAATAAATTATTTTTCAAACTATTTTTTACATAAAAATATTTTAAATTATATATTTTTTTATTTTTAAAATTTATTCTTGAGATATCAAGACAATTCAAAAAAAGTAATAATTACAAATTAAAAAAAACTCAAAAAATCTCAAAATTAAATTAAACCATAATATCAAAAACCTCTTTCACCGTAGTTGTCCATCTCACGGAACTGCAATATATGTTCAAAAAATAACATGAAATGCCCTATTCAGATATCTCAGGCATCTTGAGGTGTTCCTTTCCATAAAAAGATTAATTTTATTATTTGTGAAGATTTTACTAAGCTCAAAGAATACGAAGAAAATGTTGTTTTTAATAATTAAATTTAAAAAATAAGATAAAAGAGCTACACATTTAGTGCTTATTTGGGAGTGTGGTTGAAGTTGCTTTTGAAAATATTTTTCATTCAGAAATGAATCAAAATGATATTTTTTTATTTATTTTTAAAAAATTATTTTTGACATCAACACATGAAAATGATATAAAAACACCCAAAAAAGTTAATTTAATATAAAACATAAAAATAAAACATTTTAATTTTTTTTAAAAACATTTTTAAAATGCAATGATAAATAATGTGCTAATGTGCTTGCTACTATATAAAGTCATACAAAATGCGGTGTGGAATGTTTTTTTTTATAATGCATAAAACTATAATTTTGTTTTTTAATGATTGAGATTTTATATTATTTTATCCTTGTAGTTTTAAAGGTTTATTTTTATTACATTTGAGTCCCTGGATATTGAGAAATAAAAAAAAAAACCATCGAGAAATAAATAAATTTGTTTAGTCATATTTGGACATAAAAAAAAGTTTGATAGTAGAAAATGTTCAAAAATATAATATTAATTGTCTTTCAAAATATTCTTTTCCTAAAAAACAATCTATAAGCAGAAGTATGACCTAACGGATCAACGATAAAAAGGGTGTGATAAATCATCGGGTTAACAATATATGTATAAAATCATCGGGTCCTAAGAGGCGTGACGTGATGGTAAAGGATTGGAGATTTGCACAGCAGGTCTCGAATTCGAGTCAGGACGAGCACCTCTTGTAAGAACCTGAGACAACCGGAGTTTTACTCGCTCATCTAGACCCATGAAATATGTTTTCTGAAAAGTATGGTTTCCTCAAATCCAAAAGAAAAAAACTTTTGATGGCTTATATTGTGCATGAAGTATTAGGTAGTAGGCATTCTCAGTTGCCACATTCCAATTAGTAATTAAAATTACACATAAATTTGTTACAACCTCTACAAATTTTCACAAAATGGAGGGAAGTTGATCTCTTACTCCCCATGAAATAAAAGTGAAATCGGAGAGGAAGAGGAAGATCAAGAATTTGAATGGTATGATAACAGAATTTAAAGAATTATATGAAAAATTACTGGCTGCAGAACCGGTGGTGGTGGAGGCTCTGTTGATGTTGATAGAGTCATTGCTGCTTCTGAAAGTGTTACTACAGATACTGATGGTGGTGGTGGTAGAAGCATTGTTGGTGGTCATGGAGGCGCTACTCTTACTTAGTGCTTTTAGCGATGAATGATGGGCGTAGCTTGGAGAAGGAGAAGAATGAATGCACAAGAGAGTGGGAAAAAAAGAATAAGAGAGGATATATAGACATGGTATAATTGTAATGAGATGAATATGAGAGGTTGTTTTTGTCCAAATAAAATTCATTAAGCTAGAAAAACCTTGGACAAACACATTTTCAAGTAAGAGAAGAATGAAGGGAAGATTTTCAAAAACATCTTTACATGTTTTAAAAACTCAAGTTATGTGATGGAAAAAATAGTCAAATCTTTTTACTTTTTTCAATTTGTAAAAATACTATATTTAAACACAAATTTGTCCCATGTTTATTTTTTACTTTTCTTAGAAAAATAGAGAAAAACTTCATTATTGAACATAGCCTAAATTTCATTTATGTATAATTATGATATGACTTTAAACTATATTATTGATTTTTAGATTGATATTCATGATTTTTTTGGAGTTGATATCTATACTCAATTTTAAACTTGACTTTTTGTCTTTGAATCTTACCCAAATCCAAACCAAAACCAAACTATTTACACAATTTACTATTTATTAGATTGGTTTGAATATATATATCCATTAAGTATAAGTGAAATTATTATTCATTAATTTATTTATTTAACCTTATAAAATAAAAATATTTTTTACTCTCATGTATGTTTATATTTTCATATTATCTTATATATGATTTTTTGTCATTTTTTTTTTATAATGAAAATGGTCCAACAGTTAAAAAAATGTCTTTTAGTTCATATTTTAATTTTAAAAATAAAACTTATGTGTTGAATAATCAATTTATCTATTAGTTCAAGTAATCTAATACATTCTTCTCAACCAAAGTATATAGTAACTTGGTTTAAAAAGCTCAAGTGGCTAGTAAGTGTATACTAACCAAAGTGTATAGTAACTAGTACTTGCCAAAGATCTTGTTCTTATATATTTGAGGACTTTCAAATGCTTAAATAAATATTTTTTAAAAGATAAAAGATACAATGATATTTTAAAGAGATAAACTCTTAAAATATTAAAAATATTGAGAATGAAAAAAATAAAAACCTAGAGTTTGAAGAATTCATAGTGTAGTTTTATCCTTATGGTATTTTGAGTTATATTCCACTTAAAATAACATGTATTAGATTAATATAAGAAAAATCTAAAGTACTTGTATGGGGGCTTGAAAAAACTACAAGAGAGAATTGGGCTTCGGGTGCATAATGCATTGCCTAGGACAAGCATGTGGAGGTTTCGTGACCAAGTATGTTGAATGAGGCCTTTAAGGTGGGTTTAAGCTATTTAAATTTAGATTTATTAATAGCTCCAAGTTTTATGATATTAATCCACAAAGATTTATAAAACTACCTAGTTACCATGATGAGTTTATTGAATTTTCTTAGAAGAGGGGTGGAAACATGGTGTTATTAATAGGGGTGTGTACCATATTTGAAAAATGTATAAAGGGTAACTATGTTTAGTGCTCATTTTCTATATGTAAATCCATTAGTAATTATAATATTGATGGAATTACCAATAACATATAAATCAAAAATAATATATTTTTTTATGATATATTATCGTTCATGATTTTGTTGGTACCTCCTCCCTGACATATGTTTACATATCAACATAAAAGTGTGTTGATGTTATGCAATATTCTAGTAATGAATATTGAATATTAATTAAAAAAAGATACAAAACATAGTTTCATTTAACAATGTTTTGTGAGCTAGTGAATAATAATTTTAGATTTGATTTCACCATTCAAGTTTATATGCAATTTCAAGTTTTTATGTCCAAATGTGCTACTGATGATTAACGAGCTTTTGTTATTGCTAAGGTTAAGATTTGAGAAAGGAAAAGGGAAATGGCAAGAGTGTAGGAGAGGAGACGGTTATAGAATTAAGAAAAGTTAATTAACTTACATAGTTGCACAATTGGTAGAATTGTTAAATCAATATAAGTTTACTGATTTTACGAGTTTGATCGAGTTTACCAAGTCACACATGATTTTACTGAGTTTTGAGTTTTTAAACTGATTTTACAAGGTTTTTACATTTGACTCGTAAAATCGTGCAATTTTAAGAGTCAAATCGCTATTTTAACAACATTGATGTTGATGCTTCAGTTCAATGTCTTATTTTTTGTCTTACATTGTGTGCCAATTAAAAATTCATCTGATTTATATGACGCTCAAATGTGCTGGTCTTTTGCTTATGATTTCACGATTTTATAATTCAATTTTATATTATATTTTCGGGTTGTGTCAAAAAAGCGATTTTGACAACCTTGCTTGCCATTACAAGGTAAAAATATTTTTCTGTGTGTATATTTTTATATGTGAAGCTTTCCCAAAGACATTTTATCTATGTCATAAGGAAAAATGCCAGAGCAACTTCAATGCAAAAATGCATTTTAGAGAGTTAAATTGATAAAATGAGTTTTTGAATAGTATAAATATAGTTTTTTTATTTATATGTATTTCAATGGTAAAAGTCGTTTAGAAGAGCTATTTTTTGTATATTATTTTAAATATATTGCAATTATTTTGTATATAATATAATTATCAAATTTGAAATAAAAAACTCGCAAAAACAAAAAAAAAGAAGAAAGAAGACCCTTTTTCAATTTTAGTTTCATGTTGTTGTTTCTGATTTGGATTTGTATTTACGCATGTCAGTGTTTTATTTTAGGGAAGGGGAGCAGTTGGTAGGAATCGAGCAAGACCCTGCAAAGTTCACTCCTACAAACACCATGTCCTAGCGTGGAAGTTATGACTTTTCTGTTCCAAGTTGCTATAAATGGCAAATGATGCATGAAACAACTATTTTAGCTATTCTAATAGCATAGACATTGAAAATGAGAAAATTAAACAAAAATACTAAAAAATACTTTTTTGTCCCTGCCTCTTCTGATAGCATAGGCGTTGGAGTTAATCTCATGGTTTAGTAGCCAAGCTCTCATCTATGTAAATGCAAGGATATAATGTGGTGAAACTGTTTTTTAAAATATTTTTTGTTCAGAAATGCATTAAAATAATATTTTTATTTTATTTTTTAGAAATTATTTTTGACATCAATGTATGAAATTTTTTAAAAAAACACCAAAAAATAATTTAAAGAAAAAACTAAAATAACTTTAAATATTTTCAAAAATGTTTTTCAAGTGATTTCTCGTACAATAGTATGGCATAATTTTATATGCTCCACTTTCAATCCTAGTCAAAATTGTCTTTAATGAATATACTAATTCCTCTTATTATAAAAATTGAAGGATGGACCGCAAAGAACTGTAAGAATCTCCCAAGAGATCACCTCGCGAGTTCACTTCTTAATGTTCTATAACTCTTCCTTGACATTTTCTTAAACATGGTTGACTAACATAATAATTTTCTGATAACCCCATTTAAGTTTTCGCTTAACAGCCTTCGAGCATAATTACATGATGTTTCTAGAATTAATTGCGTAATTAAATGTGAGTAAATATATACTTCTCTCTACCCATCTAGAAGAACAGAGTATTAAGTGGTTGTGAATTCATAAATATTTTTTATTTTTTTAAAATTAATTTTTCAATACCAGTTTCGAATCTTAATGTCTCCAAATTGACGACCATTGACCATATTGACTCCTGTACCTATGAACTTCCCGCATGTTCAGCCCATCCTATTAAACGAGAAGTAATCAAGAAGACATTAATGGCCACATTTCAGTAATAATTAAGAGAAGCTTAATAGTAATAACGACTATTATTAAGCAATGTTACCAACACTAACCATTGGATCACAAAAAATGAATGGCCAGGATTAACTATTCTCATAAATGCATTCATCTCTTGAACAATATTAAGGTGAGAGTAACTCTTAAATTCTCCAGCTCCAATATTTGAGCTTGTTAAGCTGATTAGAGACAGCCCGTCCTCCTCCTCCTCCTCCTCCTCCTCCTCTTCTTTTTTCGCACTCGATGTTTTCCCCAGATAGCTACTTAAACAGGCCATACATGAAAGATGTATTTCCCTGTGAAACTCCTTCAGCAAGGAGCTTTCTTCAGGATCTTAACCATCTTGATCAGGTTCATGCTAATAGATCACTGTTTGGCGTCCAAACAGGCTCTAATTTTGATTCATTGGATACTTTTCCCTATAGATTATCAACAACTACACATTTATACGAGTGTGACTACAAGCCATACTCAAATAACAGCAATGGGCTATATGTTCGAGAGAATTTCCAAGGTGGTGGGTGCTGGAACCTCCCTCAAAAAAATCTCATCGACATAACAGGTCCCAATCAGAGTCACATGTCCTTGAATTTTCAGGAAATCAAACCTATGAATACTGAGGTGCTAGATGGAACCCCCTGTGCGACTACAAAAGATGATTGCTATCCGAAAGGTGGTTTGTATAAGAATGGTGCCATGCTACCTTTGACGAGAAGGACAGGCAAGACTCCTAAGAAGGAACCTATTAATGCAGTCAAGGGGCAATGGACTGCTGAGGAAGATAGGTACATATAAAGGAGGTTTTTTTCTTTTTTTCTTTTTCCTTTTAAATTGACAGTACTCTCTCTAGCTACTTGATTTTTTGTGGTAACATCAAAAATTTATGCAGTCTGTTGATTCGGCTGGTTGATGAGTTTGGAATAAGAAAATGGTCTCATATTGCCCAGATATTGCCAGGAAGAATCGGGAAGCAGTGTCGAGAGAGATGGCATAACCATTTGAGGCCAGATATCAAGGTTAATATTTTCTTTCATTATTTGATCTATCCATCGTATTCTTTTCACCATTTCTTTGGCAACAGAAAAAGAATCACACATGGATATTCATGTTTTGTCCATGGCATATATATGATCATCCCAAGCATATTCATAAGCAACATGAGGATGGCAATGCATTTTCTCATCATTTTTTCGATGTCCATTTTTCGTTACAGAAAGATATTTGGAGTGAGGAGGAAGATAGGGTGCTAATACAGGCCCACAAAGAAATAGGGAACAAATGGGCAGAAATCGCCAAGAGTTTGCCAGGGAGAACTGAAAACTCAATCAAGAACCACTGGAATGCAACTAAAAGAAGGCAAAATTGCACGTCCAAGAGAAAAAGCCGATCCAAGTATCCAAAAGGGTCCCTTCTACAAGAGTATATCAAGAGTTTGAACCTGGACTCGATTCCTAAAGTGAAACGACGTCAGAGGAGAAGGAGAACTGATAAACATCCTGATCATGCCAAATTAGGCAGCGGTACTACAATGAAAGAACCAAGTGCTGAGCAGACTCGGCAGGACCTGGACCTTTGTGAGAATAATGACGGACCCCTCTTGGATTATGATTTTGACGAGATCCCAGATTTTGATTTTGACGAGACAATATTTCAAGATGGCTGCAGCATCGATTCTCTTCTTGATGAGATAAGTTGCGATCCTGCTGTTATGGAAGTGCCAAGACTTTGCAATGAGATTCCATTTCAGGACTTTGCAATGATGGATGAGGTAGGTTTATGGAGATGAGACCTGAAAACACTTGGGATGCAGCAGCAGTTTTGTTCATGGAAGTGCTATATAATTACTGGTGCAGGATTAAAATTTATTGAAAACAAAGTTCACTAATTAAGGATTATAGAGGAGCAAATATTCTTAATATTTTTATTCTGGCATGGCAAAAATATTCTTGCTGGCTGGCTGATGTTATTGAGTATTAAAAGTGGATTATAAATAAAGCTAACAACACTTTTGTTGTAAATGCTATGATGTTATAAAAAGTTTCTGAAGGCTTCGATTGCAAAATTGTTTTCAAATGTTGCTGGAATTGAGTAAAAAAGTCCTCTTTCTTTTTGATTTTTCCTCTTTACCCTACAGTTTCTTAATTTTGTGTTATCTCCTTTGTTTGTTTTCCAATTCGTGCTATCCACATGCATCTGCTGAAAATTAAAATTCTGCTAGTGCTAGCTGATTTATCATGAGATGGCTAGATATGCAATGAAGAGACACGAAGATGGTGCGAGTAGATATATATATGAGATGCCACGTGTACACTATCTATTGCTTTACCCCATCAACAAGCAATTGGTGGACAGCAAAACTTTTAAAGCAGGTCAAATGTTCAGGTCAAGGATTTAATAACCTTAACTAGAGCATTAAGTCAAAATTGATAGAGTATTAAGAAGAATTTGGCTCAAGTTAAAATTAATTGCAGTAAGTTATGGCTGGTAACATTAACAACAATTTATTATAAGAAAGAAGTGGATGACCCTCATGAATTAATTGTTAAAAATATTTACCTCACATGCCCTTGTGAGTATCAGAATCCTATCTTAAAACACACAGCATTATGTTTAGAAGATCCTTTATAGTGACAGGAAATTGAATGAATATAATGGATTTTGAAGGAGATTTGAACAATTTATGTATAATTTACTATATAATGTTGAAATACATTTGTTCCAGTATATACGATTATAAAAAAAATTATATTTTGAGCACATCTTTGATATAGTAATAACTTTTAATGATTTTAAACTTTTTTAATTCTTGTTATTTTTGCTTCGTTAAGGCACTTTGACCCTATTTGGTCCTGTGTTTCAAAAACATTTTATTTTTTATTTTAAATTATTATTTTTAGTATTTTTAGATCATTTTTCATATGCTGATGTTAAAAATAAGTTTTTTTTTTTAAAAAAAAAACATCATTTTAATGCATTTATGAACAAAAAATACTTTCAAAAACAACTGCAACCACACCCTCAAACATACACTTTGTATTTGTAATAAATTTGAAGTTTGAGAAGAAGAAAAAGTCCAAGTTTTATGTTGTTATTATTGCTCATTTTCTTGATTTTGGATTGTGATGCTATTATATATATATATATATATATATATATATATATATAATAATCAAACACATTGTTATATTGAATATATATATTGTTTTTTTTTTTTTTTATATTGTGTTGTCTAAGAGATCTGAAAAGGAAGCTGCAGACTATATCACAGCTCGAGGAGATGCCACGCTTGTTAAAGATTTTGAGCAGCCCAGGATCTTTTCAGGTTGGCTCTAACTAAACCAGCTATGAACACTGGCTCCTAAATCTTCCTTGTACAAACATGCAGTCATGCCCAGAGAAGGGAACCGATTGACATTGAATTCCAGGTACATGGGAATGAATGGATAAACATCCTGGTGAAACTGAAGTATATAGAGATGATAGCATAAAACTCTAGAAGTTGGTAGAATGTTCTTTCAAATTCAATGAGGAACTGCACAAACATGGTCATACTAGGATCCACTCCCAACACGAACATGCTCGGGTTTCATTTTTCCCCACCTAGTACAAACAGAAAATAAAACCACACCACTAGAAACATCTCTTTCTCCCAGTGCCCTCATCCATTTAAAAAGGATGAGAACTGGGGCTTGAAATTCACCATGGACCCCAAAATTGCAGGAACCTGGGAATTTTCAAACTCACCTAGCTAAGAAAAGACTAATTTACACTATTCCATAAACCAAACTAAATTAGTAATAATTTTCCTTGAGCAACAAACACCCCTTGCCACAGCCTCCCAATTTGGAAGACTACAGCATCCTACCTATCTAAGTAAACAACCCTTTGCTGTACTCGTCTGTCTCTCATCCTTTTGTTCTTCGTTTCTTTTCTCTTCCGGTAATGCGTTGCTAAATTACTAGATGCATTGTAAATAATGGACTAATGTTCTTTCACCTAATTAACCCCTCCAATTTGTAGGTGCACAAACAGCTTCAACTGACAACTTCTTCAGCACATTTGGACATGGATCTTGGCCGAAGTTTCTGTTCGATATGGTAACAGTACACCTCTGCTTCGCTATACATTTCTGCAAAAAAGATACAGAACACAATGAAAAAAACAAAACAAGGATGCTTAAGATTATAAAAACAGCAGTAATGTTGCATATATACCTTCTCTAGGATGGCATAGGAGGTTAAAGCATGGCATGCTCCTTGCTGATAACTTCCACAAGTACCTAAAGGAGTTCCAAAGCTTGCAAATTTAATGGAAGAAATGGATTGACCCGCGCTACACCGAAGGTGAACCTTTGGGCTATGGAACTCTTCAGCTCTTCCATAGCTTTCAATATGCCAGTTCTTAATAGTTGGGTGGAACTCTGTGACCTCAGCACAAACACTGCCTACCGATCTCTTCACAATGGAAATTCTTGAAGGATCCCCTCCAAGTTCCTCAAAAACAACCAAGAGATTATTGGTTGGCTTCAACCAAGACCGAGGAACATGGTACCTGGAAAACACAGTTTTGTTAGACAAGGAGCAAAGACGGTCTCGTTTTTGTGGGGGGTTTTGAGTTGTATGAACATTTTAGCATGACTCCATCTTAGAAGAATTTACCATCGCTGGGTGGGTTGGCCACATCCAAGCTGACACTTCGGAGGATGGAATGTTCCAGCATAACTGCATCCATTGCAATTACCACTAGCATATGCGGTCCAGTATCTTCCTATACTTTGCCCGTTAATCCATATTTGACCCTTTCCCATACCCTCCATGTCCAAAGCCAACGGCTCGTCTCCTTCAGGTGCATTGAAATACGCCTGCAAAGTTCATATATTAAGTTGAATTTCCACACAAATACTCGTTTTCTGCAGCATCTAAGTTGCACTCTCGTTGATTTATACCTTATGCCATGTCAATGGCTGAGGTCTTTGGGCAGCTAAAGATGATTGCATCCACTCAACAGAGGAAACACTATCTGGAGAGAGAAGATTCATGGCTTCTCCTTTCAGACCAACCTGTTATAAAGAGAGCAGTGAGGGAATAGTTCATTGAACCATCAATAAATTTTAGAGAAATCAGCAGTAGATTATTCAACCTGGTAGGTCCATTTCTGCCAAGACAAGTCCCATTTTCCCTGATCAAGTCCATGCATTGCAACTGGCCCAAGGATACCGGTGTTCCATGACTCGTAGTGACCTCCTACATTCTTCATTAACAACATACAAATACATTTATCAGAAATTTCAAAATGATTAGACATCATGTCACAAGTTCACTGCCCAAATTAAAGATGAATATTAGTTGAGTCACAAGGTTTTTGTTAAGGAACCATATCACCTAAAAGCTTAAGTTAGTAAGTGAGGTCCTATAATATGATTTATATTATTCTCTAACAGTTTTCAACAACCTAGATAATATTCTTGAGAACTTGGCCTGATACGCTTTTGTTATTGAGTACCAAACCACAGTTCCATGCTCTGACCTGGAGTATACTCCTATACAACTCAATAAAAAAAAATGCAAGAAAAAGAACAAAAACTCTTGTTTCATGATTGGCTAAGCCTTCAATGGATTTTGTTGATTGATTTTCTATATTCCCTTAAAAGAGAGAAGGCAACTCAGCTTCAGACAACAGAATCTGTCAATAGCTCTTTGAAATTTCAGCAATCGTTCATCAAATAGTTAATTTCAATTGGTTGACCACATATCCCCTTCCTAGTGCTCACACCTTATGAACTAAAACAACAAAAAATAAGTATAAGTGGATTAATGAAACTAACAGGCAATCCAACAGCAACACTCAGCAATGCAATTCTGTTTGTCCCGGGACGCAGATTGACCTTCTCAGTATATCTAAACCTCCTATTTTCTCTCGTCCCAAAGGAAGAACCTGTACAACGCATATTCTGCTTAGTAATAGGTAATCAATCAGCTAAAAGACAATCCGTGAATGATGCAATTTATGCACATACCAGAAAGCTGTCCATTAATAAAGACATGCAAAGCATGGCCTGTTGATTGAACAATGAGAGTTGGGAGCTCCCCTCCATGCAAGAAGGATTCAGATGAACCAACATCAACACTGTAGGCACATGGAGAAGTGCGAGGTTAATCCTATCATCCAACAATAAAATGTCTACAAGTTTAAGATCGCTAGGGGTCACAGGTTAGAGGATGGCAGAAACACTCCTGTAACCAGCTGTCTTACCTGATCATGTACCACAAATAATCACTAGCATCTCTTGTGACATTTATCTGCTCCAAGAGACCAAAAGTTGTGAATGTTGAACTGTCACCCAGAGAAGAAATATCCTCATTGTAACTCTCCCATGAAAACATCCCATTTGTTGGCAACATTTCCATTTGCAACGTTTGAACTCCAACCTGGAAAGGAGACCAACGAATTCAGTTTTCTCACACCTATTTATGCTATACAACTCAAGATTTTTTCTTTTTTTCTTTTGTTGGGGGTGGTGGAGCGAAATGGTTTTTATCCCCGGTAAAGTCTTGGTTTTATTGGGGCACTAGCACTGAAGCTCACATACCAGATCATATTCAAGAATTACTGAGTTAGGAGGAAATTGCATACCTTAGCAGTATTAAAGACCACATTTCTGCAGTCAGGCAGGATGCTGATGGACCAAGGAGGCAAGTTATAGTGCATGTTGTTGAACAACACTCTTGCGGAAGATTTTGTGTCATAGTTTGCTAGGAAAGCTGCACAATCACTTGATTCTGTCGAGTAAACATGAGCCTGTGGATACCAAATATTGACAGAAATTAATACATGTTATCAAATAACAGAATTTCCAGTACAAGAGGAGTCTCAGAAGAGAAGAGGAAACCTGTTGATAAGTTCCTAATTGAGTGACAATAGGATCAACTGAAACCAAAGCTCGCTCACACATCTTAATGGATCTATGAAGCTCCTTCAGATGACCATATTTTGGTTGCCTGATCAAACCTGTCAAATTTACAAAGTCCAAGCAGTTAGAAACATTTCCATGAAGGAAGATAATGTGCTATAAGACTATTAACATGATACAATCTTATTCTTAAAGCTTATCTAGTCAAGTTACATTGTTATGGATCGATTTCTCAATCCTTACCATATTCATCTATTGGAGCGTCATAGTCATAGCTTGTGGAGACGAAGGGCCCTCCAGCACTGCGACCAAAGTTGGTCCCTCCATGGTACTGTTAACAGAAGACAAAATTAGTTTCTCAAGAATTGAAATTACAAAATCAACTTTTCCTTGTACTTGGGAGAGGAAAAGGAACCAACCATGTAGTAGTTAACAAAGGATCCTCCTTTCTGTATGAATTTAGCAACTGCAAATGCCAAATCTTGAACTGGCCGCTGGTGAATTGGACCACCAAACTCGGTGAACCTTCACAGTTCAATTAGGATGAAAACATGGGGTGAAATGTCACATAGCGAATTTGTGATTTTGATATAACAAAGTTAAAAACATGAAATGTGCATACCATCCAGTCCAAGCTTCTGTCCAAATTGTCGGCTTGTAAGGTTTGTTAGGAGTGAATGAATCACAGTAGAATCCGTTGCATGTGTTTATCTGTCAGTAAGAAAATGCAGACTTGTGATTTCCTGTAGGATCGCCAAGAATCAAAGAGAGGATGGAATGGGAAATAAATCTAGATCTTCTGTTAGCATGCAAGGCTGTTTACCACTGGATCTGGGGCATCTTCTTCCTTGCACATCACCCAGGGGACACCAGTTCCTGTTTGAATGGCCATGTTTGCAGCCCATGTCATGTAATTATAACCGACAGTGCCAAATAGCTTACTTTGTACGCCGTACTCATTCTCAATCTGCAGAGCCATGAGAAGCAGCAGAATGAGAAACGAAAGAGAAGAAACAGTGCATTGTACTCCATGAGAATTTACAAGATTTCTTCTCCTTTTCTTTTTAAAAACTATAAAATCATAAGCAACGTGTTTTCCCTTCATCACATTGAGAGAGTTTAGTTGCATGAATTGGCAACGAAAGAGAGAGAGAGAGAGACTAGACGCCAAAAATGCAAAAAAACAAAGAATCAAACAGCACAAACCTGAGAGAGTATAATGGGGCCACCCTGTGATTCATACAAATTTTCACTCTTCATTAATCCGACAATCTTCTCAGTAAAACCTTGCATTGCCCTCTGCGACAGAATACAGACGCAATATTCTGCTTAGTTTCACCATATAATTGGATTCAGAAGACCCAAACAACGTAAAAAAAAGAGGAGGGTGAAAACTAAATTAAAAAGAGGAGACAAAAACCTTGAAAGGCTCGTTGTCTGTTCTAAAGCTGATGCCTGGAACATACTTTAGCCAAACAGGAAACCCTCTGCATAGAACACATAAAGAGAGAGAAGTGGTAAGTACCTAAAAAATTGCAAAACAACTAGAGGGAAAGAAGAATTGGCTAGATCCAGAGAAAGAGAAGTGGTAAGTACCCAAAATTCCATTCTGCACAAACATAAGGTCCAATGCGAAGATGGGCGTAGAGACCAGCTTTTTGTATTGTCTTCATGAACCTCACCAGATCATATCTCCCTTCAAAGTGGTACTATAACAACCCACAAATCCAAAAAAGGTAAGAAAATAAACCAGGAGAAGCCAAATCAAAACCACAGAAATAAAAACAGAAGAGTAAAAGGAGAAGCACATTTCCAGGAGTAGGCTCATGCACGTTCCAAAAAACATAGGTCTCAATCACATCAATCCCTCCATCCTTTGCCTTCTTTATCAGATCTTCCCACATCTACCAAACGCAGCAATTTTCCATGAAAACTAGACACGCAGCAAAAAACATACTGTAGAAAGAAAAAAACGGGAAAGAATAGAACCAGGAGTGCTTCTTGGGTAATGAATAGAACCAGAAAACAGAATTCTCCTTTGGCCATTAATCATAATTGCCTTTCTATCATAAGTCACAACACACTGGATCAACTGAGAACAACCCAATAACACCACCACCACCAAGAATCCCAAACTAAACAGCTTGGAAACTGAGTCAGCTCCCATTTTTCTCGCTTCCCTTCACCCCCCTCCTCTCTGTCACCGGCCAAAGAATGAATGCAGAAAGAGAGAAAGAAGGGAGAATGTAAAAGGGTTTCTCCTGCTGATGTCTATTGTGAAAGCATTGCCGTTTTGGATATCACCATTACACAGGTTTCAGACACTGAGCTTTCTAGCAGAACCAAATATATATACAAGTACAGAGCTGCACACGCCAGTGTCGAGAGTCACCAGCGCGTGGCTGCGAGCCTACTAAAGTAATAGCAAGTAAAAAATAAAGAAACAACTGACAAAAGAAAAAGGAAAAGTGATTAGAGTCAACTGTGAATCTAAGAAGCTTTTATACACCTTTCTCCTTTGTTTAACTGAGATTAGAGACTAGAGCAGCATCGTTGGAGGGTGTTTAGCACGCGTTAACAGAATCTTGTGAAGAGGAAAGAGCAGAGAGTGCAGTGTACTTTTCTGGTTATTATTTAATACTGAAAATATTGTTTAAAATATTGAATAATAGTGCTAGTTACTAAAGACTCTAAAAGAGATCAGCCGTTTCCTATTCATTCCTGTAGCTTAAGACTCATTTCTACTGTTTATTTGCACTTTCGCCCGCTGCTTCGCGGGTGTACATCTTTTTTTTTTTTTCCTTCGATGAACAGTGTAAGCACGAAATTAGCCCCCGAAAAAGACAAAAAAACGCCGTCTTTTTCAGGGGCTGGACGGTCATTGACCAGTCCCGGCCGGACCGGCCCGGCTCGGCCGGCCGGTTTTTTTATTTTTTTAACATTAAACTTAACAGTGCATCGACGAATTCACCCCCCAATAACGACAAAAACACGGCCTGGGGGTGAGGGGCCTTACGGTAATTAGCCAATTTTTGTTTTTTTTTTCGCCGAAAACCTTTGGCGCGTCGCGTGACGCGCCGTCCGTTCCAACGCTCACGTGTTTTTCGGACGGCGCGTGCGGCTTCATGCGGCGTCCAAAAATGACCTCCCGGCGTCTAGAATGATTTTCAGACATGTGCTCTTCCACATGGGGCGGCGCGTGTATCAAGATAATGTCCGTATACGTGTCAAAAGTCCTTTGAATTTTCACCCCCACTTTCTCTCTCCTGCCTGCGCCAGCTGACGTCAGCTAAGCTGTTTTTTGCCAAAATTCATTTCAGTCCCTGAACGTTTTGATTTGTTATTATTGCCCTTAATGCTATTATATAGGTTTTAATTTCTTTCAATTTCGTCCCTCAATTGAAATTGATTATATATTAAAGTTCCAATTCGGTCCTCATTCTTTTAATTTAGTGGATTGGCCTGGAATTCGGAATTTGTTTGGTATCAAAGTTTTCATTAATTTCAATTTCATCCTTCCATGCAAATTTATTATAAATCCTTAATATTTTTAGTATCAAAGTTTAATTTCTTTCAATTTTATCCTTCTATGCAAATTTATTATAGATTTCAGTTTCATTTCAGTCCCAAATCTTTTAATTCCAGGTTTTGTTTTTAATTATTTAATTTCAATATTTTTATTTGCTTCAATTTTATTCTTGAAATAAATTATATTATTTAAAATATGTCAAATTAATTATATATTTGTATATTTATGTTAAATTAAAATATTTTAAACTAATTATATGTTCTGATATTTATTGAATCTTATCACCTGGGAATATATATAGAGAAAAAAAAACATGACCTATGATTTTTTGAATAAAAAAAAATTAATATCAGTATCCTGAAATATATTTAATATAATAATATAATGAATAAATCTAATAACAAAAAAATGTGAGACTACTATTTATTGAATATAATCGCCTTAAAATATATATATATATAGAAAAAAAAAGACCTAGGATTTTTTTCTTAAAATAAAATAATATCAATATTCTTAAATACATTCAATATAATAATATGATTAATAAATCTTCCAAGAAAAATTTGCCTTTGAATTTAAATTTAATACTCTTTTGTTTAGGTTTATTTCTTAAAAACAATTTTACAATATTTTAATTTTTCATATTTTAAATCTAATATTACCGGGGAAAAAAAATTGCACATTTACTTACGTTATCTGCAATTAAAAAATATGCGAGTCACTTCCCGTTTCGATTACACTGTTCCTTTTTGACAGGGAAAAAATATTACCTACGTTATCTACAATTACAAAATATACAAACCACTTTCTATTTCGATTATACAGATTTTATCAAATATAATTTTACTAATTAAATATTAAAATAACAAAACACAATACATGTAAAAACATATTTTTATATGTTCTAATATTTATTGAATATTATCGCATGAGAATATATATAGGGGGAAGAAAACATGACCTAGGATTTTTTTAATAAAAAAAATTAATATCAGTATGCTTAAATACATTTTATATAATAATATAATGAATTAATCAGATAACAAAAAAAATATTTGTCTTTGAATTTTAATTTCGTACTTAACACAATAATAATAATAATAATAATAATAATAATAATAATAATAATTTAATTGTTTTTCTTGCTTACTCTTTTGTTAATGTTTTTTTCTCTCCGTATAATTTAATAATTTTAATTGTTTTGACAAAAATGGCAATGAAGTTTATTTTTTTTCCTTTTGTTAAAGTTTCTAGGATATTTTTAGTCTTTCATTAATTATATGTTCTAATATTTATTGAATATTATCTCATGAGACTATATATAGGGAGAAAAAAACATGACCTAGGATTTTTTGAATAAAAAAAATTAATATCAGTATTCTTAAATACATTTTATATAATAATATAATAAATTAATCAGATAAAAAAAAATTTTATCTTTGAATTTTAATTTTGTACTTAACACAATAATAATAATAATAATAATAATAATAATAATAATAATAATAATAATAATAATAATAATTGTAATTGTAATGATAATAATAATAATAATAATAATAATAATAATAATAATAATAATAATAATAATAATAATAATAATAATAATAATTGTAATTGTAATAATAATAATAATAATAATAATAATAATAATAATAATAATAATAATAATAATAATAACAATTTAATTGTTTTTCTTGCTTACTCTTTTGTTAATGTTTTTTTCCTCCGTATAATTTAATCATTTTAATTGTTTTGACAGAAATGGCAATGATGTTTATTTTTTTTCCTTTTTTTAAAGTTTCTAGGATATTTTTAGTCTTTCATTAATTATATGTTCTAATATTTATTGAATATTATCTCATAGGAATATATATAAGAAGAAGAAAACATAACCTAGGATTTTTTGAATAAAAAAAATTAATATCAGTTTTCTTAAACACATTTAATATAATCATATAATTAATAAATCGGATAACATAAAAAAAATTTGCCTTCAAATTTTAATTTTGCACTTAACACAATAATAATAATAATAATAATAATAATAATAATTATTATTATTATAATTTAATTATTTTTCTTGCTTACTCTTTTGTTAATGTTTTTTTTCCTCCGTATAATTTAATAATTTTTATTGTTTTGACAGTAATGACAATGATATTTATTTTTTTCCTTTTGTTAAAGTTTCTAGGATATTTTTAGTCTTTCATTAATTATATGTTCTAATATTTATTGGATATTATCTCATAGGAATATATAAAGGGAGAAGAAAACATGACCTAGGATTTTTTGAATAAAAAAAATTACTATCATTTTAAAATTAATATTGAAATTTGGTACTCTTTTGTTTAAGTTTATTTCTTAAAAACAAATTTACAATATTTTCATTTTTAATATTTTAAATATAATATTGTCGGGGAAAAAATTAAACTAAAAAAAACATACAGATTTACTTAGGTTAGCTGCAATTACAAAATATACGAGTCACTTTCCATTTTGATTACATAGATTTTATCAATTATAATTATACTAAATAAATATTAAAATAATAAAATACAATACATATAAAAACAATAAATTTTCTACATCGATAAAAAAAAGCCGCCGCAGCGCGCGGGTATACCGCTCGTAAATTCTAAGATAAATCAGCAGTCCACTGTACACAAGACATTCTTAAAAACAGAAATTATATTTATTACCTTATCTACTTCTACTGGTAGGATTTAAATCAAGACCTTGACCTTGAGTGTATTTTCCATACCAAATGAATAGAAACTATATCACTCTCTGTTGTAACTTGATGATCCCATTTGCTAAATAAATATACGACGGGTTTGGCTGGCGATTGCCAGTGTTTTTTGATGATGGGTGAAAGGAAGAACAGATAGCATGCTCCTAGGTTTACCAACTTTGCTGGTCTTCGGATCTTTCTTACAGTGTTTCTCCCTTATATATCTGTTTAAGAATTTAACCAGACAACTACTAACTGTCATCCGAAAACCAGCTTTAGAAACAATTCATGTCGATTCATTTATTGCTCAAATTTGACCCTTCCGTCCCTATCTTTATTGATCTTAGAGAACTTGCAAAAACAATCCATGGATGTGTTATATTTTGGAATTCCCTTTTGTAAATTTTGATAGCACAATGCTTTTTTTTTCTTTTAGCAAATGTTTTAATTGATAAAAGGCAAGGAATTAATTTTACGGATGGGATGTTTAGTTAGACTAATGAATTTACCTACACTTGATGATGTTCTTGTGTGTGTTTGTGGTTGCATTATGGGTTAATTAAGTATTTATTTAATTAAATCTAGTTTTCATAATAAAAGAAAATGATGTCCAATATAAGAATCTTGACATCTACTAAAAGAGCAAAAGTATTTCTTCTTTTTTTTGGGTTTAGAGATCGCTTAAGTTATTATCATTGTAGAAAAAATGTACTCAATATGTACGAGAGAACATTAATTTATGAGAACAATGTTATTTTTTCATGTTTTGGTAATGGCTCTGTTTAACATTGTGTTTCAAAAGTGTTTTTAAAAAAATTAAATTTTTTTATTTTAAATTAAAAAAATTGGGTGTTTTAGATTATTTTGATGTGCTGATGTCAAAAATAATTTTAAAAAATTAAAAAAATATCATTTTGATATTTTTCTAAACGAAAAATATTTTCAAAAACAATTTCAACCACGCTCCAAAACATGCCCGAAGATTCACGAACATGTGTATGATGTTTATTATTATAATGCATGCCCATTTTAATGGTTAATTGGCCATGTGCTTTTTAATCTATTTTTCATTTTTTATGTGTAATCCTAAGAAAATATCTTTATATTAATTTAATTCATTAAAAAAACCTTGTTCAATCCAAGGTAAACAAAATCTCTCATCTACCAGCCCACCTGTCTCTTGAATTCTAATCCAACTAAGATTATATAATTGATTTATGTAAATGTTCATGATCTTTTTGTTACACATACCTCACATACCTACATGACTTGTTTAATTGACTAACGAAGGTGGTGTGTAACGTGTGAATGTGACCTTTCTTGTGTGTCTATGGCGTGATTGATGGAAAAGATAATGCGACGAAGCCCTGAAACAGTGGAACCCTAGTCGGTCAGACTATTGGGTAATCATTTTAAAATTGATTTTTTAAAAAAATAATTTTTAATGCTTTTATATTATTTTAATATGCTAATGTTAAAATAATTTTTTTAATATATTTATAAATAAAAAATATTTTAAAAAACAATCTTAAAATATTATGTTAACTTCTTATACCTGTAACTCAGGTTATTAAGCATGAAACACACAATCTAGAAAAGCTATGAAGTTCAAGTCCTAATAAATTGTATATTGAATGATATAATTGAAAAATAATCTTAATTATAAAAATAAAGATAAAAAATAAGGGTTAAAATAAAAAATTAAAAGAAAAATCAATTAAGTAAAAAGTCTAAATTGTAGTGGAAAATATAACTTTTTATTTATTTTTGTAACCTAAATTGTAGTGACAAATTTTGCCACAGTTGAGCAAAGGCAGGGAATTTTGCACAATGATGGATGGAACCTGCAGTTATCATGACATATTCTTCTTCCATCACAAACAATTTTTTCCTTGGACGATCTATTGAAACATCGCCATCATCATTTTGTCCGCAAGATATTGATGGTTTTTGAGATTTTGGTTATGATTATTTTTTAAAATATTTTTTATTTAAAAATATATTAAAATAATATTTTTGTTATTAAATTAAAATAATCTAAAAATAAATTATAGTAACTATACATAATATTAAATTAAATTTTGATAATAAATATTTTAAGACTTTCACGGTTAAGACCCGTAAATATTTTAATTGATGTATTTATATTGTTGTTGTTGTTATTACAATCTTCTATGTGAAAAACAACCTTACAAGCTTGCAAAGGTATTACAACTAATCTCTTTTTGCCATAACCAAATTCATTTTAGTAGTTAAAGATTTATATCACATTTGTTTAGCATTTTAAAAATATTTTATAATATTTTTTGTAATTATTTTTTTTAAATTATGTTTTTTTATTTATATTTATAATATATTTAAAAAAAAAACACTAGTTTTCATTTAGCACATTAATAGAAGAAGAAAAGTTCTCGCAATCTTTCCTAAATTAATTTTATTTATTTATTTAAGGTTCATTGTGCATTGCAAGAGATAAAAAGTTTTTTTTACGGCGGAACACGTGATGTCCGCATCACCAGCCTCAAATCTACACTACTCATTTATTTTCTAACGTGTCGTCACCTTCATATAGTAGTGTTTGTTGTTGTAGTAAATGTATTTTATTTTAAAATAACTCTTTAATGTTTTTAGAGGATTTTAAAATAACTACCTCATACATAATTTTTAAAAAATAAAAAATATATTATTTAATATATATTTTAAAAAATAATACTTTAAAAATTAATAATTACTATAATATTAAACACTATCAAAATAAAAATGAGCCGACCACTACCAAACAATATATATTATTGTTTTTGCGCTGTATTTTAATTTTTTAAAGAACAATAAATGAAAATAAATTTATTATGTTTTTAATTTTTTTTTGACACGATGATGTGATAAAAAATATTTTTTAAAAAATAAAAAATATTTTCTTTATATAATTTAAACTAAAAATAGCTAGTTCAAGCGTGTCAGTTCAACGGGAACGATCGTGAAAGCAACGCGAGGAGAAGCAATGAGGCAAGGTGATTGGCTGGTGGTTAACAGTAACGTGAAAGGAGAAATCTGGTTGTTGTTTGTGTGGGGTCCACAATTAAAAAATCGTTGGTGCACGTGCCATGCATGATTTGCTTCCATGGAAGCCAAGCAGAAACCACTACCACCGCCGTGAATATTATTTAGGCCTGTTTATCACCTTTGTTTTTGTTGGGATTGAGATTGAAAAAAAAAAATTATGAAAATATTTTTAATTATTGTTTATAATTAAAATTGAAGTGTTTAGTTAAAAGTATAATTGAATTTGAGGTTATATGAAAAGCAGTTTCGTGTGTTTGGTTATCATATTTTTTATATTGCTGTCAATTTGTGAAATTATTTTAAATGAAATATACATACACTTTTTTTTTATCAATTTTTATTTTTTGATTTTATCAATTATTCTTGATCCCACTTTTTTTTATGTCAATTAATCAAGTATATTTTGTTTTGTTATGTCATTTATTCAAGATCCCAATTTTTATTTTTTGATTTTATCAATTATTCTTGATCCACTTTTTTCTTCATTTTTTTATGTCAATTATTAAAGATCTCATTTTTTATTTTATCAATTAATTAATATCCCACTTTTGTTTTTGTTTTTGTATGTCAGATCCCATTTTTTCTATTTTAATCAATTATTCAAATAAAAAAATGCAAACAAAATGCAATTTTTTTAGGCAAGGGATGTGCAGATCTGTACGCCTCTAGTTTATAGGGATGAGAATAATTCATAAAAGCAATTATTGAATAATTGATAATTATGCAAACAAAATAAATTTAATTTAATTTTTTTAAAAATTGTTGGAACTCCATTATGTGAGGATCTTTAATTGCTGGAAAACAAGTCCCCTTACAATATATATATCCCCTTAATATATATATATATATATATATATATATATATATATATATATATATATATAGTACAAAATTTTTATGAGAAGAGAAACATGTTGAGGAGGATTGATTTCTTTTCAACGCATTCCACGTCCTTCTGATAAACATGTTCAGCTGTGGTGCGGGTGAAAAGCATTTATTGGTTGCTTTCCGCAAACTGAGGTTTAAACTTTAGTTTGTGTGGGTCCCACAATTATAAGAACTGTAATACAATATACACCCTCATTTATTAGCCTTTTTAATCGTTTGATTCTCTCCTTGCCTGTATTTTCCTTAATAGCTATTGTATTTCAAAATATATTTTATTTAAAAATATATAAAAAATTAATTTCTAATGAAAAAAATCAAGATTTTTTAAGACATTGTTTTTATCGTAAAAAACATGCTCTCTCGCGGTTTATTTCCCCTCGACCATGACTGTGCTACTAATAGTTCAGTTTTTTTTTTTTTTAATATAATAAAAAATAATAATAAATTGTCGTCCGTGGCATAAATAAAAGGGACTGCCCTCGAATTGTATCCAAAGAATAAGGCGTAATTATTCTTCCGTTATGCAGCAGCTGATAACTGTCAACTATCAAGATCCCACGTCCGTTAATGTCGGTGGTACCGTTAGGCGTTAGCTAAGCTAAGTCGTCTATCTCTCCTTTCTGGCGATGAAGGAAAATTCTCACGAA
This sequence comes from Salix caprea, assembly GCA_964035475.1. Classification (NCBI taxonomy): domain Eukaryota; kingdom Viridiplantae; phylum Streptophyta; class Magnoliopsida; order Malpighiales; family Salicaceae; genus Salix; species Salix caprea. The sequence goes on along the minus strand of OZ037750.1, from coordinate 11,582,971 downwards.
AGAGGTGTACGTGGCAGTTGCTGAGGTAGCAGACGCCAAGAGGATCTTTGTTGGATTCTACTGCTAAATTGCCACCACGTGGTTCATATCAAATACTAATATTTTTACATCAAAATTTATAATAACAAATTAAATTCTTCGAAACTCTTGGTTCCCCATAAGCAGGAGAAATAAGCAAAATACAAAATTAAATTAAATTAAATATATCCATGAACATGCACACATTTCAATTTAAAACTCACGTGGATCAAATCTTTATTAAAATAAAAAAATAAAAAAGGAGATAGAAAAGGAAAGAAGAAAAGAAAAAGAGAATTGCATGCCTTTATGCCTTTCGGATCATTTCATGTTTTGATTTATTTATTCCCCTCCCTGTTCTTCATAAAAGAGAGGTCATTACTAGTTTAACCAGGACCGAGGGCTTCGAACTATGAAGTTTTACCTGTTGAATTCGGTATTTGTGTTTTAAACCCAAAAATCTTGTAACGCTAAATCTCTGAAAAATATATGCAATGAAAAGAAATTTTATCTCAATTTGTCATTACATTTCAAAAATATTTTTCAAAAAAATTGATTTTTTTATTATTTTAAGTTAATTGTTTTTTAGTGTTTTTAGATCATTTTCATATATTGATATCAAAAATATTTTTTTTAATAAAATAACATTATTTTGATATATTTTCAAACAAAAAATATTTTTAAAAACAAACATAACTAAATTTACTCCAAGACAGACAATTTATCCGATAAATCACGTTTAACACCGATCCTAATGATGAGACGGAAGAGGCAGGATGGAGCATAATTATCGAGGCCAGCTAATTAAATTTAGAAAAAGCTAGCACTAAACAATCCAAGTCAACCCCTTTAAACGGTAAATTCAACATAATCATTATTTGCCATGTGGTTACCCGAAAAAAGAAGAAGCTTGGAGCATAACGTTTAACTAGGTAATCAATCTTTATATATATAAAAAAAAAAATGATTAATAAGCACATGGAAACTCTATTTAATTGCCAAAGAAAATATTATAGACCAAAACAAATCGCGAATCTCTTTGTTAGTCTTAGGGTTCCATGGCACAATCGCGAATCTCTTGTTTCATCAAAACAAATCTATGTGATCTTGCAACGAACTATCATGGTGAAGTTTGGATTCCTGACTTTTCACTTTTTCATCATTTTGATGGGGTCATTGTGGCCTGAAAAATTATTTATTGACTCATGCTAAACGGTAATATTGGCGTTCGAGTAATTGTTGAAATATAGCCGTTTATTACTATAATAGGAAAAATATTTTTGGGTGTTTAAAATATATTATATTTTAGCTAAAATTGTTGTAATTATTTCCTATAAAAATCCCCCCTACTATAACAAAAGACATACTGAATACTGAAATTAATTGTATTTTGAATTCTTACATGATATTAGAGCAAATCTCAATTTTTTTCCTATGAATCATATTGCTGAATTTTTTTTCTGGTTCGAAACCCAAAAATTAATCTCTTCAGTGCTTGTTCATTGCCGGTTACTATTCATCAAACCTAGAAATTGGTTGCTACAGTGCTTGTTCATCACCGGCTACTGCTCATCATCACAAAAAACCCAGAATTCGTGCGTGTTCATCCACCACAAACCCATAAATTTCCCACCCCAGAAAACCCAATAGATGAAACCTAGAAATTCCAGGTGGCAAACCCAACTCCGACAACCCAGAATTCCAATGATCAACCGACCGACAACCCACGTGTGAAGACCCAACTCCAACAAGTGCAACAAACCTTTATTGCGTTATCGAGCGATATCGAAAAGATACACGCCAGAAATCAACGAAGCTCGAGCGACTAGTTATAGATCCGATTTTATAAAGATACAATCGAAGAACCTTTCAATCTGAATAGATAGGAAATCAATCAATAGATCCAGACAAAACAAACTAATGGCTTGAAAAACAAGCTTGACAAGCTTATGAAGTTACAAATAAACTATTCTTTTTGTGTTTAGAGGAGAGATCGAAGAAAGGTTGTTCACCGAGACCGAACAGATCGAACAGACCCACCATAAAAAACCTGGCTCTGGTAATATTGGAAATTACCTCCACTCCAGCTTCGACAATGCAAATCATTGTTCACCAAGACAACTCCCCACTCCTGATGGGCATTGTGTCGGATGAAATTAACTATTCACTATGGTCACAGCTCATGGAAATGAGAATTGGAGCTCGTACAAAGCTGGATACCTTACCGGAGATACACCAAAACCCAAACTTGGAGACCCGAGATTGGAAGTATGAATTACCGAGAACCATCTTGTGAAAATTTGGCTCATCAACTCAATGAATCCAATATTCATGCAACAGTTCATACGCCTTCCCACGACCAAGGAAATCTAGGAGGCCATGGCTCAAACCTTCTACGCCGCCGCCAATGAGACCTGTATTTTCGAACTGAATCAAAGGTCCTTTACTACTAAACAAAGTGGTTGTCCGCTACCCACATACTATAATGAGTTGGTGTCATTTTTCCAAGAAATCGACTACCAGACTCTATCACAGGCCAGAACCGTTGACGGCGTGCTCCACCTTCACTCAGCCATGACAAGGATTCGAATACATATTTTTCTTAGTGGACTTGACCCATCTTCGAGCTGATCCGTGGCGAGATTTTAAGGAAAGATCCAAAGGTGGATCTGGAAGGAGCATACGTCTGCGTCCGGTGAGAGCTCTAGCAGAAACAAACCATGGCTGGCAAGGGTTCTCCACTGGTTTTCGAGAGTATGGTGATGTTTACAAGAAACCACAGATAGGTGGGGGACACAAAAATGACAGAAAACTGGTGGGTTGTTATGTACTCATTGCGGCGAACCAAGTCACTCGAAACAAAGATGCTATGAAATTATTGGTTACCTTGACTGGTGGGATTTTAAGAAAAAACATTGGAAAAATATTGAAAAAAATCTAATGAATTGTACGAAAGTAGAACAGGTGATGCGAACCTCGTGATCACGTGGTCACACAACCCACAACCAAGAATGAGATCTGATCCCAGAAAGCCAAAATAGGTCTGATAGGAGTGTGACATAATGGTTACCTGCCCCAAGGCACTAACACTATTAGAATGAGTAGAATGACGCCACGAAACCAGTTAATCTTCGATAAGTCGGATTCAGTTCGTTCAAGAACTAAAGAATGCAAGAATCACTCTCACACATAAACTGAAAAGTTCAGAATTAAAATTAATTAATGGCTGCCGAAATTTAGCTAACATGAGTTTAAATAGTTTTTTAAAAAAACTAACCCTAATGGACCTCTTATGTGGACTTAAAAGAGGTCCACTAAACTAACCCAAAATTCTAAATTGAAAAGCCCATGACTTAATCTAAGCAAGCCTTGGATCCTATCTGAAAACAAAGTCTTAATTAAGCCCAAACAAGCCTTGGGCTGTAGCTAACAAACTTAAATAAAGCCCATAAGGTTTATTTATTGTCTTCCATCCAGCCCATCAATCCCATGTTTTAAAGTTGTAGTAAGATTCTTTTGGCTTCTTTGCTGTCCTCACTTCATGGCTCACATAAAGTTGGGCTGGACCACTCCTGCACATAGATAAGATGTACTAGGGTCTCCTCTTGATACTTCAATGGTCCTTGCAATTCTGACTTGGTTGACACCTTCAAAACCACGAATCAAGCCCCTGAACATGTAATAAGTCCTTGTTGGTGTTTCTAGACCGGTTCACATCAACAGGGACAACCAATAACAAACGTTGTTCATCCAGGTATAATTGGTAAAATTTTGTACTTTTTGTTACTGCTAATAATAGTTCTTGGATTATTGATATAGTTGCATTCAATCATATGACTAGAGATTCTGGTAATTTAAATTTCTCTAAACTTTCCTCTCAGTTAGTTATCTACACCGCTAACAGTAGCATCTCCTTGATTACCGGGGAAGGGTCTATAACCTTGATCGAATCTCTTATCTTAGATACGGTTCTTGTTGTTCTGTCTCTTGAATACAACCTCCTTTCAGTTAGCCAAATTACTTCTACTCTTGTATGCATTGTAATTTTTTGACTATTGTTTTGTGTTTTTCATGACATTCGAACCCGAAAGATTCATGGTTATGGTGTTAGACGGGGCAATCTTTATTATCTAGAGTTAATCGAGAAAAGAGGGTCAAAACTTAGTTAGACGCATCAGACAGACAATAAAGACAAAGCTCAAGCACTAGTATGGTTATGGCACCGAAGGCTAGGACATCTTTCATTTGGGTACCTTAAGAAATTACAACCACATTTGTTTTTGGATTTCAGCAACTTAGATTTTAAATGTGAAATTTATAAACTAGTCAAAAGTCATCGTATCCCTTATTTACCCAGTTTGAATAAAAATTCAAAACCTTTCATAGCTATTCACTTAGATGTTTAAGGTCCTGCAAATTTTTTGATGTTTTCTAATGCTCATTATTTTGTTATGTTTATTGATGAGTGTACTCGGATGACTTGGATCTCTCTCCCTTAGAATAAGAGTGATGGTAGGTACAACTTTTCAAGAATTTCATAAAATAACAACCACCTTATACTAGCAGCTGATTCATACACTGTAATCTGACAATGGTAAAGAAATTGTGGATCAAGTTTTGGGTACATTCTTGGATCACCATGGAATTTGACACCAAGCTTCATGCATATATACTCCATAACAAAATGGATTCGTAGAAAAAAAGAACAAACAAATTATGGAAGTTGTTCGGGCCTCCTTATTTGGCATAAATATGCCTAAGTTCTATTGGGGTGAGGCGGTGAGGCAGTGAAGTCGGCTATATATTTAATCAATCGCACGCCATCTAGTGTGCTCAATTTTCAACTCCCAAACAAAAGATGGAATCTCTACTCTCCGTCTCTTATCTACTAAATCTTGAACCCAGAGTGATTGGATGTACTGTATATTTTTACATACCTAAAGTTTTGCGAGGAAAGCTTGATCCTTGTGCAAAATGGTGTGTCTTTATTGGTTACTCAAAATTTTAGAAGGGGTATTGATGTTATGATCCCCTACACCCGAAGTTACATGTGACCCTAGATATCTCTTTTCACGAGTTGGAACCCTACTGTTCAGGGAGAGTTTCTGGGATGTCTCTTTAGGGGGTGAGAAACAATGAAGAGAACGACGACGATTTATTTGAATTGAGGAAAATGGAGGGATGCTTGAAAATTTACTCTATACTAATTTGGAATTTTGCATAGACCAAAGTCTCCTCAGCAATAACCCTTTTGATCTCTAGAGTTGCTCATGTCTACACCATTAACTGAAAAATTAACTCAGAATGTTCTTTCTCAAGTAAATCCAAACCTTATTGTTGATGAAACTAACGAAATCCCTATCTTTATAGAGAATACAAAAAATTAATACTCATAAAGGTCAAATAAAAGAGTCCAATGGAAACAATATAAACTTGATCCCAAAATCAAGATTAAATACCCGATCAATAATTATATGTCTCCCCATAGATTGTTAAAATCATATGTATTTTATGTTAATCAATTATTCACGTACCTATTCTTAGTAATGTACAGGATGCATTAACAGATCTAAAATGGACTAAGACAATGAATGAAAAAATGGAGATACTATAGAGAATTATCACTTGGGAGTTGTGTACACTACCCAAAGGAAAGAAGACAATTGGTTGCAGATGGGTGTTCACAGTAAAATTGAAGGCGGATGACAATATTGACATGTACAAAGCAAGATTGGTTGCGAAGGGGAGTATGGAGTAGATTATATAGAGACATTTGCTCCGGTTGTAAAAATCAATACTATTCGTATTCTCATATCTCTAGCAGTGAATCGAGACTGGGTCTTGCAACAATTTGATGTAAAAAATGTTTTTCTCAATAGAGACCTTAAAGAAGTATACATGGAGTTATCACCTAGAGCTAAACACAAATTCACGTATAAAAGTGAAGTTTACAAATTAAAGAAGACATTATACAGTCTAAAATAGTCACCCCGGGCTTAGTTCGGAAGATTCTCTTCTATGATGAGGGAATTTGTCTATAAGCAAAGTAACTCGGATCACACCTTGTTTATAAAACACATAGAAGGAAACACGACATTAATTGTGCATGTGGACGATATGGTTTTAATAGGAGATGATCCAAAAGAAAGAAAAACACTACAACAGTTTCTAGCGTCCAAATTTGAAATGAAAGATCTTGGACAACTGAAGTATTTCTTAGGAATTGAGGTCTTAAGGTAAAAAACTGGGATATATCTATCGCAACAAAAATATGTGTTAGATTTGTTAATAGAAACTAGAATGCTGGCGTGCAAACTTGTTGACACACCTATGGAAATGAATTGCAAGCTTGGAGAATTGGAAAATAAAACGCCAACAGACAAAGGATGTTACCAAAGGTTAGTCTGAAAACTGATATATTTATCACACATAAGGCCAAACATAACCTATGTAGTGAGTGTAGCGAGTCCGTTCATGCACTCACCAGGAGAAGAACATATGAAAGGGTATATCGGATCTTGAGATACTTAAAGAGTGCACTAGGAATAGGACTACTATTTTCTAAAAATGAGGTCTATGAGATTAAAGAGCATACAGACTCGGACTGGGCATGAGATCAGATTGATAGAAGATGGACATCAAGTTACTTCACTTTTGTAGAAAGTAACCTCGTTACTTGGAAAAGTCAGAAGCAGAAAGTGGTCGGTAGATCAAATGCAGAAGCAGAATACTAAGGTATGATTCATGGTGTGTGTGAATTATTATGGATTAAACAAGTGTTACAGGATTTGAGAATTGATCATGGGACATCCATGGGTCTACAATGTGATAATAAGGCAGCTATCAAAATTGCACACAATCATGTACAACATGACCGTACCAAACACATTGAAGTCGACTGATACTTCATTAAAGAAAATATTGATCGAAAAATTATACAATTTTTGTTCGTTTGTGTTGCTACCCAATTTTTGACCCATTTATTTTTATGTTTCGGAAAAAAAACAAAAAAATATCAAAAAAGATAAAAATCCAAAAATATCTTAGCATAGGGGCAAAATTGAAAGAAATTAAGAGTTTAATAGTCAATTGAAGGTCAAATCACACAAATCATAAACGAAGGACCAAAATAAAAAAGATGCGCAAGCTTAAGGCTGCTTTTGGAATTTTGGCTAGAAAAAAACTCTATAAATAGAGCTGACTATAATCAAAATAGAGGACCAAAAAAATACACACAACCAAAATCCTAAAACCAAACAAAACCCTAAAATCTTTTCCTCTCAAGGTGTTGCAGCCGCCAACCCCCCTTTGGGGCAGCTACTGCCCCCTTCCCACTCTTTTTCCCTTTCCTTTCACCTTCTCTTCCATCTCCCCGTCAGCCATCCCTCTTCCTCTCCAGCTTTACCCTGTCAGTCATCCCTTTTCCTCTCCAGCTGCAGCCCCCACCCCTTTCCTCACTCTCCTCTCCTTCTCCCATAGCCACAACCAGCCTTCTTCTCTACTACTTTCGGCCAACCACTCTTCTTTGCAGTGTTGTCAGCCTCCCCTCCCTCTTTTCCCGTCAGCAACTCTTCCTCTCTCTTGGTCGTGCCACTAGCTGCCTCCAGTCGCAGCCCCTATCAACTTTTGTTTTTCCCTTCTTCCCGTCATCTCCTCTCTCCTGCTGCAGCCACTAACCAGCCTTCACTTATAGCTTACCTCCGCCAACCAGCAGCCTCCACAACCTCCCATCAGTCCTCGTCCATGTCCATCCTCTCTCTTCCCATGACAGTTCTCATCTCTCTCACACGAAAAACCACCAACAGCACCCCGGTCAGCCACCATAGCAGCTCTCACCTTGGGCAAAACAACCACTAACCATCTAAAAAAGAAGAAGCCAAGAAAGAGAAAAACACAAAAACTGAAATTTGAAGAAGAGGAGAACCAATTGATTTTTTGTGTTTTTGTATTTTGTTGTTGGTTTGCAGGTCACCGTGCTGGCCACCACCAGCGAGAGAAGTAAGGGAAAAGACAGATCCACCCCCCATGTCCTGCTATTTCATTGGAGGTGGCGTGTGAGCTGACGCACCACCAGTGCTCCTACACTGCTGCCACTGTTCCAGAACCGTTCCTGCGGTCTTTTTTATAATTTTTTTTTATGTTTATGTGTTTATTCAATTTTTGATTGTTTTTTTTTATTTGTAAAATATAATGAAAAAGAAACGAAAAAGGAGAATGTGTGTGTGTGTGTTTTATTTGTAAAATAGAATAAAAAAGAAATGAAAAGGAGAATGTGTATGTGTGTGTTGTATTTTATTTGTTCATTTATTTATGTTGTTTTGTTAAGAAAAAAGAATATAAATCTGTAAAAAAAATATGTTTTATTTACACCAAAGCTTTCCAAGAAAAACTATTTTAGATTTAATAACAAGTTTATTAAATCTTGATAATTTGGTCTATATTGAAATAAATCATGAAATTAGTTCATGAGGATTAATGATTAAATGCAGATAATAAATGTTGAACCTACAAGTAGGCGAACATTTAAATATCTAGAAATGACCAAAGAAATTCCCAGAGTTATTCTGAGCGGGGACCAATTTTTTGAATCAGAACATTTTTTACGATACATAAATTGCGGAAAACTCATCCAAGATAGATGATCTTTTTAAGGCATCTATATGGATCTTTTTCCTGATATTTTATTTGGGTTCACGAGCTCATAATAAAATTTCAAAAGCTAGATTTATTCACATTAATAAATACGGTCAATCGAAACGTTGAAAATCACATCAAAATACGCAATGCAGTTTACTTTAGGTAAGGCGTACTAGGGGTGCTAATACCTTCCTTTTATGCAATCAGTCCTCTACCTTTGAATCTTTGACCATACCAGTGCAACCGGGTTTTCCTAACTAGCCCTCAACAACTAGGTGACGACTCCTTAACTCCCTGCGAGACACAACCCCCTTCCAGATGCCGCACAACGAAGTGCGACAGTTTGGTATGAAGATCAGCTACCCGATGTACTCAAAAAGGTAGTCTTAGTGTTTATGACGCATTAACAAGTTGAGCATGATAAATATCTACGCTCCAACTTGAGGGGGGGTGTTGAAATATAGACATTTACAATATAGTCGTTTATTACTATAATAGAAAAACTATTTTTGGGTGCTTAAAATGTATTGTATTTTAGCTATAATTGTTGTAATTATTTCCTAAAAAATCCCCCCTACTATAACAGAGTACATACTAAATCAACTGAAATTAGTCACATTTCAAATTCTTACAATAATGAATATGACAACAATGAATAAAAATAGTTGAGAAATCTATATTTTCTTTTATTTTCTTCCTTTATTCTCCTTCTAGCTGGGCCTTGACCAAATCTCAACTAATCGTAGGTTCAATTTAATAATAGATATGAAATTTAAAAAATAAATGAATATTCAAGGCTAAGACTTCATAAACATTAACTTAAAATGGGTTTGGGGGGGGGGGGGGGGGGGGGATCAATGTCATATGAATTTCATAATTTTAAGTTAATCATTCAACACCGTAACCCATAGAGTTTTAAACTCGGGCTCAATAAAAAACTCAATTCTCAACCAATTTAATGTTTAAAGATTAGAAAAAAATCCAAAGTAAAAAAAAAATGTCAAAGAAAAAAGAACTACAACAAAAAGAATGAGGATCAAATCATATCGGAACTCATATATACATGCTAGGATATTTTGATTCAACTACAAGTTTAAATATTTTTCTATATACTTATTATTTATTAGATTATAATATAACTCATATTCTGGACTTTACCTAACAGCTTAAACTTTTAGCTGAAATGGTTCTTTGATATTATATCAGAATCTTGTTGAATCTCATCACCCTCATTTTATTTGATAGAAATTAAGCATAAGGTACTGTGGACAAGTGCAAGTTTTAAACCCAAAAGATTTTCACTTAAGATGGTGTGTTAGAAAATAATATAAATTATATTCTAAGATTTTACCTAACAATTTAAGTTTTTAGATGAAATGATTCATTAACAAAATGCATGAAAATGTTTTAATTCAAGTTCATATATAAATATTCTGCTTGCATGCTATTTTTAGTCATCATACTCTTAACTCAAACCAAACAAACACCACCAGCAGATTTTAGCACAAAATCGAACCCTACATGGACCTGGGCCTTTTTCTTCATCGCCAGTGATTAAATCTGACCAAGTGTTGTTCGTAATTGAAGAAAGAACACGGTAAGCTCATATTCTACGGGATGATCACGTCCACCCTGTGAATAATTGAGAAATAAATGCATAGCTGTCATGTGTCGAATATTCCCAGTTGACACTGCTATAAATAATTCTTTTTTTTTTTTTTTTTTTTTTTTTTTTTTGCAGAACTTTGGTGAAGATTGCATGTGACCAGGGGCCACATCTTTGGAATATGCACATTTTTGTCAGCGGTATTATCTCTTGATTATTCATTGACTACTCCGGAGGTTACAAAAGCACTTTATTATGCTGTCACGGTTTGGCCAATCCACGCAACTCTGTGATATGACCAAACCTTCTTTTAAATCTACACTCGTTTCACTAACTCATAAATATATCTGCAGGCTATTTCCAAAGTTTGTCTGTATAAAAGATTCATAATTTTCTGTTTTTACAAGTTTGATGGCATCACCATATAAAAGAAACATTATACAAAGCAACATGATTAATATTGACATTGATAAATGTTCATGCTGCTGTAATTGATAACAGCAGCATGATCAATTCCAGAAGAAGAAAGCAATTGCAAGGCAATCTTCAAGTCTTCCCAGAATCCTGCCCAGAATGCAAGGCAATCTTCAAGTCTGCCCAGAATCCTGCCCAGAATGCAAGGCAATCTTCAAGACTGCCCAGAATCCTGCCCAGAAGCAAGGCAATCTTCAAGCAGCCTTCAAGCTTATGTAAAACGTGTTGAAAACAGTTAGATAGTTTGTTATTATAGTTAGCTGGTTAGTTGAATCAGTTATATAACTGTTAAGTACATAACAGAGCTTTTGATTATGTATAAATACAATGTAATTACAGTGATGAATTTAATCAGAAAATTGAACATTGTTCATTTTCACAAATATCTCAGTTTCTTCATTCCCTCGTGGATGAATTTCAATATGGTATCAGAGCTTTTTTTTCTCTTTGAAGATCAATTCTTCATCTTCAAAACTTTTCTTTGATTGATTCAAGCTTCTTCTATTGTTCATCTATCAACAATGGCAGAAAGCATCAATTACTCATCAGAAATGGATTCATCTAATCCTTTCTTTTTACACCACGGTGACAGTCCTGGTGCTATGATTGTCTCCAAACAACTCAATGGTGATAATTACAACACATGGAAGAGGGCGATGATGATGGCTTTGTTAGCGAAGAACAAGCTGATTTTTGTGGATGGAACACTGCCTAAACCATCAAATCTTTATGATTCCAAAGGACTGGCTTGGACTCGCTGCAACAACATGGTCCTTTCATGGTTGATCAATTCAGTTTCAACAGAAATTGCAAACAGTATCATCTACATTGATGATGCTTCTGAAATATGGAAGGATCTTCAGGATCGATTTTCTCAACACAATGGGCCACGAATTTTTCAATTGAAGAAATCCATAGCCTCTCTGTGTCAGGAGAATAACTCAGTAAGTTCATATTTTACTACATTGAAGGGATTATGGGATGAATTGGCAAATCACCAGCCAATCCCTACATGCACCTGCGGAGCCTTGAAGACTATCCTGGCATACCATCATCAGCAGCATGTATATCAATTCCTTATGGGATTGAATGAGAATTATTCACAAGTTCGAGGACAAATTTTGTTGATGGATCCACTTCCTTCCATCAACAAAGTTTTCTCCCTTGTTATTCAAGAAGAAAGGCAACGCACGATTTCTTCAGCAAGCCCCTCTTTCAATCAGAATACAACTGCATTGTTTACAAAAGCAGTGCCCTCAGCTCGTTTTGCAGGTAACAGGCCTTCATCTTTCCGAAAGGATAAACCTACATGTTCACATTGTGGCATCTCTGGACACACAATGGAGAAATGCTACAGAGTGCATGGTTTTCCCCCTGGCTACAAATTCAACAAAGGAAAGAATGCCTTTCCTAGTGTTCATCAAGTATCAGCACCACAGCTGCCTATTACTTATGAACAATGCCAACAGCTCCTTAGCATGCTCAAACCTGACAATTCCGAGCACAATTCATCTTTGAATCAAGTCTCTATGTTTAACAGTAATGAAACAGAAGTTGTAGCACAAGGTGAGGGTTATACAAGTGCAGGTAATTTTTTGACTAAAACTCAATTCTGCAATTTTGATTCAAGGCATTCTGTTTTCGCATCTTCTTTATCATTATCTCCACAGAATGCTTCAAACCCTTCTAAAACACCTTGGATAATCGATACTGGTGCCACAGATCACATGATCTGTTCCATCTCCTTCTTTACCACTATTACTTCGGTTGTTTCAAAGTTTGTGAAACTTCCAAATGGCCAATTTGCTTCAGTCACTCACATTGGCACAATTAGAATTTCAGATGGATTTATTCTTACAAATGTCCTCTGTATTCCTTCCTTCTCATTCAATCTTATCTCTGTCAGCAAATTGATCAACACCATGAATTGTTGTGTCATTTTCTTACCAAGATTTTGTTTTATACAGAATCTAACAAGCTGGAAAACGATTGGTGTGGGTAAAGAGGATGGAGGCCTATATCATCTACTACAACCATCAATGTCTGTTCTTACTGAATTTTCTAGTTCTTTCATTCCTGCAAATGTTTTGTCTAAGAATTCAGTCATTGATCTAGCTACTGCTAGTTTTTGTATTAGCCTTGAAAATTTCAGTTTATGGCACTACAGACTAGGCCATCCTTCAGACCTTCCTCTTAAATCACTCTCTCATGTAATTCCACAACTTTTACATGAATCAAATAAGAGTTGCAATGTATGTCCACTAGCTAAGCAACATCGATTGTCTTTTCCCCATAGCTCCTCTATTTCTACACAGCCCTTTCAATTAATACATTGTGACATTTGGGGGCCCTTTTCTACAAAATCCATTTCGGGTTCTTCTTATTTCTTGACAATTGTTGATGATCATACTAGGTTTACATGGATTCATCTCTTGGAAAATAAGTCTCAAACTAGAAACCACATTCAAGCTTTCTTTACACTAGTTGAGACACAATTCAATGCAAAAATCCAAACCTTAAGGTCTGACAATGGTGCTGAGTTTAACATGGAATCTTTTTATGCTTCCAAAGGTGTTATTCATCAACTTAGTTGTGTTGAAACACCACAACAAAACTCTATTGTAGAACGTAAGCATCAGCACATTCTTAATGTGGCTAGATCACTTCTTTTTCAAGCACATTTGCCTCTGAAATTTTGGGGGGACTGCATACTTGTTGCAGTTCATCTAATGAACCGCATCCCCACTCCCATTTTACAAAATAAATCCCCTTATGAAGTTTTGTTCAAAACATCTCCATTATACTCTAATTTACGAGTTTTTGGATGTCTTTGCTATGCAAACACACTTCTCCGAAATAGACAAAAATTTGACCCGAGAGCTACACCTTGCATTTTCATTGGATATCCATATGGCATGAAGGGATATAAGCTTTATGATTTGCACCTTCATACTGTTTTTGTATCCAGAAATGTTATATTCCATGAAAATGTGTTTCCTTTTGCTCTCAAACAACAATCAAACATCACTGATTCTGTTCTACCTTTACCTTTCTCACTGCCAGAAACTCCCATTATTTCACCTACCCCATCATCATCACAACCTGCCTCAAACACTCCCAACTTCAGCCCACCAAGTTCTAGTTCCCACATCTCCATTCCATCACCTTGTTCTTCACTTCCACAATATAATTCTAGCCCTCATACCTCTATTTCAGAACCTTGTCATGATTCTGTTTTAGAACTTGCATCTGTTTCAGAAGAATTGCCTAGTAGACGATCTTCTAGAGTGAAACAAAAACCTGGTTATTTGCATGATTATCATTGTCATGTTGCCACATCTACTTCACTCCCCACACCATCGTCTACAGCTTCAGGTACTCCTTATTCCCTTGATTCTGTGCTTTCATATGATAAACTTTCTTCCACTCAAAAATGTTTTAGTCTTTCTATTTCTGCACTTGTTGAGCCCAAATCCTATGCTCAAGCTGTTAAACATAAAGATTGGAGGGAAGCTATGAATAATGAGATTCAAGCACTTGAGCTCAATAATACTTGGACTGTGGTTGACTTACCTCCCTCGAAACATGCAATTGGATGTAAGTGGGTTTACAAGGTGAAGCTCAAATCTGATGGTACTTTGGAAAGGTATAAAGCTAGGTTAGTTGCCAAGGGTTATAATCAATGTGAGGGATTGGATTATTATGAGACATTCTCCCCTGTGGCCAAGCTTACTACCGTGCGCACACTCTTGGCAGTGGCAGCTGCAAGACACTGGCATCTTCACCAATTGGATGTGAATAATGCATTCCTTCATGGTCAATTAGATGAAGAGGTATACATGTCTTTACCCCCTGGTTTCACTAGCAAGGGGGAGTCCAAAGTGTGCAAGCTCAATAAGTCCCTCTACGGTCTCAAGCAAGCTTCGAGACAATGGTTTGCTAAGTTCTCTAATGCTCTTATTGAATTTGGTTTTATACAGTCCAAGGCTGATTACACATTATTCACTCGCAATTTAAAGGGGTCCTTTATTGCTATATTAGTGTATGTTGATGATATTGTTGTTGCTAGTGATAATGCAACTGAAGTTTCCAAATTCATTCAACTGCTTAATGACAAGTTTCAGTTAAAGGATCTTGGTGCTTTGAAATTTTTTCTCGGCTTGGAGATAGCTCGCAGTGAGCTTGGGATTTCACTTTGCCAGAGAAAATACGCCTTAGAGGTTCTTGAAGACTCTGGTTTATTGGCTTCTAAACCAGTCAACTTTCCAATGGAACCAAATGTCAAATTTTCAAAAGACTCGGGTCAACTTTTGACAGATCCTACTGCATACAGGAGGCTTGTTGGTAGACTGCTTTACCTTACTATAACAAGGCCTGACATTTGTTTTGCAGTTCAAGTCTTAAGTCAGTTTATGGACAGTCCAAGAGAGCCTCATTTACATGCAGCTCATCGTGTTCTACGTTACATCAAATCCTCGCCTGCACAAGGATTATTTTTCTCAGTCACCTCAAGCTTGCAGCTAAAGGCTTTTTGTGACTCTGACTGGGCCAGCTGTGTGGACTCTAGAAGATCAGTAACAGGTTTTTGTGTCTTCCTTGATCAATCTTTGATCTCTTGGAAATCCAAGAAACAAACCACAGTCTCCAGATCCTCTGCTGAAGCAGAATATAGAGCCATGGCCTCTACTTGTTGTGAAGTGGTTTGGCTTCGCAGTCTTCTTCAGGACCTTCAAGTCCCTCAGCAGATTGCTCTTCTTTATTGTGACAGTAAGGCAGCCCTTCATATTGCAGCCAATCCTGTCTACCATGAAAGAACGAAGCACATTGACATTGATTGTCATGTTGTTCGTGAGAAGATTCAGCTTGGGATATTGAGAACATTCCATGTTTCTTCTCAAAATCAGCTTGCAGATATTTTTACCAAGGCACTTGGTTTTACTCTTTTCTTTCCTTTGGTGTCCAAGATGAGCCTTCATAACATCTACTCTCCTATTAAAGTCCCCTGAAGTCTCATCTTGAGGGGGAGTATTGACATTGATAAATGTTCATGCTGCTGTAATTGATAACAGCAGCATGATCAATTCCAGAAGAAGAAAGCAATTGCAAGGCAATCTTCAAGTCTTCCCAGAATCCTGCCCAGAATGCAAGGCAATCTTCAAGTCTGCCCAGAATCCTGCCCAGAATGCAAGGCAATCTTCAAGATTGCCCAGAATCCTGCCCAGAAGCAAGGCAATCTTCAAGCAGCCTTCAAGCTTATGTAAAACGTGTTGAAAACAGTTAGATAGTTTGTTATTATAGTTAGCTGGTTAGTTGAATCAGTTATATAACTGTTAAGTACATAACAGAGCTTTTGATTATGTATAAATACAATGTAATTACAGTGATGAATTTAATCAGAAAATTGAACATTGTTCATTTTCACAAATATCTCAGTTTCTTCATTCCCTCGTGGATGAATTTCAATAATTAAAGCAAAATCCAATATCATCACACTGGGAACGAGTCCTAATAGCTTATTTTGTCAGCCAAACACAGTTGCCGGGGGCTTTCGTTGAGGTTTTGATTGAAGTTATTTGTTGCCCATAGAGTTGGATGGGGAAATGAAAACATTAGTTTTTCGGACCAGTGACAAGTCAAAAGGTTGTCTGATGCGATGTGATTATCGAGAATTTATGATTTTTATAATAAATTTTAAGTTCGAATTAAAACGTGTATCTTTTATAAAAACATAAGATAATTAGAGTTTCACTCATTTATCTGTATCTATGAATTAAAATTTCCAAAGAATAAAGTTTATTCTCATTAAAAAAAGTCAAAAGGTGGTGGATTATCTTTTTGACAAAATTTCTGAAAACCGGAAGATGGATTTATCCTCTTCCTTTAAAAATATATTTTCTCGCCAAACCTGTCTTCACGAGATGCCTATACCTTGAAGACCCCCCCATAGGACAAATTGAAAGGGAGCATTTTCATTAAACAAGGCTAGAATATGCTAATGATCATCTTTAGAAGAAGTCAAAATGGGAGATTGCATATGCCTGCTTAGAAAAAAAGTAAGAAATCGATTTTCTTTCTCGTGCTTTTGACGTGGGATAAGCAAGGAATAAGGACATTGCAAAAGGCAAAGCTTCCTGATTAGCAAATGGGAATACCCCTTTTCTACAACTTTTCCTGGATAATTTATTCTATTTTTTGAAATCTGACCCATTACCATCTGATTTCTTTTATTACCGACATACTGTCACCAAGCATTATACTAAGTTTGAAAATTAAACACTGATAATTTGTTTAATGGTTAGTTGCTATTCTCCATGATCCATAAGACCTAATTTATTGTTTCACCAGTTGATTAACTTAAGTAGCCATGTAGCCGGTGAGCAACTGTGTTTATTTATTTATTTTTTGTCCCTAGGATAGCCTGGCGGCAACAGGCCTCGCTCTCATATACGGGAGCGAGGTTCGAGCCTTCCTAGCGCTCTATCCCAAACCTGTAAGAACCTGGGACAGCCGGGAGTTTATGCATGCTCTGGGCCTACAAAGTGCGTTTTCCAGATCATGTGGTTCCCACGTTATCCAAAAAAAAAAAAACTGTGTTTATTTTATCATATGCACTGAAAACCCTACATGCAATAATTTTGTCGATCGCTAACACACACACAGGTGAAACCCTTTCGTCAACTTTTATTTTTCTCATCTCCTTCATCTGTTGATGATGTATTTCTGCAGATATGAAAGGATTTTGTATCAAAATTATACGTTTTCCTTTCCTGGATTGGGAGAGCCAGTTATACACGTTCAAGCTTCTTATTAATTTCAAAACATTTAATCTTTATGTAGACAAAAAAGTATTTCCTTCAGTAGTTTCATGTTTTTTTATAATTTATTTCACATTGAATATTATTTCTAAGAAAACAATTTATATGCCTTTTTTCTCAATTTATTCCACCTTTTAAAAAAGAATAAGAAAAATAGAAGCAATGAAGTTTGGAATTTTCGTGTGAAAAATTATCCTTTTTTTAGCAGAAAATATAAATTGAGAATGATCAATGTTGTTCAAAGTCCAATTATTATTTATAGTATAAAAAGAAGTTAATTAGTTTTTATAATCTATAGTTAGTAAGTTTTAATTAACCAAAACAATATATAGTAATAACTTCTAAAAAAAGAAAAAGAAAAAGAAAAAGAAAAAGAAATACTCGTAGATTTCTAGAAGATATGGTAATACGGTGGTGGGGAACATAAATCATTCTATACCGGTCCTCATAAACCGTCGCTGGTTCTCTTTGTTCCTTTCATCAAACATCCCTTCACATCAACAAATCTCTCTCTCTCTCTCAAAAGTTACTTTTGCAACCATGACGAGCTCCTCTACAACGACCCGCAAGGTTCATACTTTTAATCGATGAGATGGGGTTTTGTCAAATTGTTTTATCAATCATTAGTCGTATGCTAATTTGGGGGGTGTTGTTTTGCTTTAGGCACTGAGTAAGATTGCTTGCAATCGGCTTCAGAAAGAACTTGTTGAGTGGCAAGTCAACCCCCCAACTGGTTTCAAACATAAAGTCACTGATAATCTCCAAAGGTTTGGTCTTTTCTGATTAATTACTGTGTGTCGGTTGTTTTGTTCTACGTTAAACTGTGTTTTTTGCTGAGGAAATCAAAGAAATGAGGGGGAAATAGAAATCAGACTAAAGTTTGGATTTTGTTTTTGGAACCGTCTGTAAAACGTAATTTTTAAGAACCATGATTAATTAGTTTCTATATTCGATTCGTTTGTTGATTATTTATCTGTAATGTAATCTATGGATTTTGAATTGAAGGTGGGTTATTGAAGTAATTGGAGCTCCGGGCACCCTCTATACAAATGAGACGTATCAGCTTCAAGTTGATTTCCCTGAGCATTACCCGATGGAAGCTCCTCAGGTTTGCAATTGCATCAGCCTGTTGCTAACTGTATAGAGTTTAATTGGGTTTATTCCATGTAAAACAGTGTTGATTGTGGTTCCAAACAGGTTATATTTCTTCATCCGGCTCCGCTTCATCCACATATTTATAGCAATGGCCATATCTGCTTAGGTAATTATTTATGTTCTATATTGGATTAAGGTACCATGAAATTACAATTTTGGATCATTTGGATAATTTGCTCGTCTGTATTCTGTTCCCAGTTGAAATATCTTGGCCCACTTGGTTGGTTTGAAGTTTTCCTATTACTACAATACAAACTGATTTATTTCTCTGCCTTTCATTCCATAACATTCACTTGTTTATTGAGTTTGATGGTCTTGTCCATAAATGTGACTTGTTTTGGTTGTTGGCTTGGATATTTCCATTCTCTCTTTAACAAAATTTTCATTCAAGACATGGTTCATAGTACATGTAATCAGATCTCTTAGTTTTCTAGTTTCTCACATCGCCATTAAGTAGATAGCAAAACCTTGAGTATTGCTAGAAAACATGGTAAGATAAATCTCATAACATTAACCTTCATTGAGATCTGCAGAGGCCAAATTCTAGTATAGCTCACACTATTGTGATTTGCAATAGTGTCCATAGATTTTATTATGTATTGTTATAAACTTGGGCACAATACAGTAACACAAACTGACTTGTAAATAATTATTGCTATATAAATTATGTCCATCAAGCAATCCGTTTATCTAGAATTATTGCCCCTTAGTTATGGACTGATGCACGTATGAGACTTGTGAGAATGCGGTTTTAGTTTTTTTTCCATCCCTTTTGTTCATTTGCAATACAACATATGGACTCATGCACGTATTGATGCACATGCTATGCTGTTTCTTTTCTGGATAAGCAGGATATAAGTCATTTGTTATGATTCAAGCTTTATTTAACTTTGTGCATGGCTTTCATGTCAGTTATACTCTTTCCATCTCATATTAACTGTGAAACTTTGGTTCTCCTACTATTTAGAGAGTGATCATCCAATGGTCTAGTCACCGGGATAAAAATTTTAAAGTCCGTCTTTTTGAAAGTGGTTAGTGTCTAATTGAAGGTAGCTATGTTGCTCAATAAACCTGTGAAGTAATTCACTATTACATATGCTATTTTGAGAGTGGATAAATAAATTGGAACATCTCAAAAAGGAATGGGGCACGTCAAAGGAATGAGGGGTGTAATCCATTGTGCATCTAACATTGCATGATTGCCTCAATCTAAACCTGCAGCTAATGATCCTGGCAGCATGACGGACATTTGATTATTTCCTTTTGCAGATATACTATATGATTCTTGGTCACCTGCCATGACTGTTAGTTCTGTCTGCATCAGTATTCTCTCAATGCTTTCAAGCTCCACTGTGAAGGTTTGATTTTATGGTCAATTTTGAATGCACTTGCTAAAGCCATTCTTTCCAGTTAAAATGGATTTTGTGCTCATTGTGCTCCTATTGGCTGCTGGCTGGTGCAGTGTATATTTGCCAATACCCATGATAAATGATAAGCATACCTCTTAGGTTTAATTAACTTATGATTCATTAGATGGTGAATTAAGACAGGCATGAAGAGGGCTTGTTTTTCACCTTGTTTAAATCATATATAAGAGATAATAAGATATGAAATGGTTATACTTTGCAACTTCTTACAATTGAGTGTGTTGGTATTTATTTTTAAAAATTGATGCGAATGTTAAAATGTTTCAATCAAGTGGGATTTTGAATGTATGTTAATGAGGGTTGATGTGGTTATTAAGTGATGACATGACATCTACAAGATGGCTGTGCATTGATGACAGAGCATGCATGCCGTGGCAGTGAAGGACTTTTTTTTTTACCCAACTTAACAATTCATGTATTAAGTTATTAGTTATTATTATTTTGTGATTTTTTGATGAATATAGAGAGTCAACTAAAACCCATGTTTTGGATTTTAAATTTTTAATGCTCTGTTATTTTCATAATTGTTTTTTAAAAAATCAATAAGTTAATAAATTGAATTGTGAAGTTGGGTTTTAATGCCCCTATTTATGTTCATTGAAAAATTCAGAAAACAAAATTAACAATTAAAGTACTAAGTTGATAAAATAAATTGTCAAGTCGAGTTTTAACTTTCTTTTTTATATTTATCAAACACTTGATAAGCTAATAAAATGAATTGTTAAGTTAGGTTTTCTATATTCATAAAAAAGTAATTAATTTATAGTCATCAATGCCACGTCATCATTGAAATGCCATCACTTGATAGCCATGTTAACTTATCATTAGCAGACATTCAAAATTTCACTTGATACATCCAAAAAACAATCAATAACTTGATTGTAAAAAATGACCAAGTAAAACCACTTTATATCTTTTTTTTTTTTTTTTTTTTTTGTATATAATGTTGTAAGATTAATGAGGTTGACCCTTGCTTGCAGCAACGCCCTGAGGATAATGACAGGTATGTAAAGAACTGTAGAAATGGAAGATCTCCGAAGGAGACCAGGTGGTGGTTCCACGACGATAAAGTGTAACAACTGAAAGCATTTCCATGCTTTTTAGTTCAAATTAATAATTATGGAAGATGGTCGCCTTGGGGAAAAGCATTTTGAAAACCAAATCTTTCTGAATGCATTAGCTTCTGTAAATGCCAGGTGTGTAAAGGAAGAGAAACAATGTTTTCTAGTAATTTGAGAAACAAACTTGGCTCTTTGTTACCCGGCCGTAGAGCTTTGTTGTGGTGCCCTAACTCTTGCATGATTGAAACCCCCCTTGAATCCATATGTAACCATTTCTCCACCATCTTATGTTAAGATTTTAGTTTGCAACATAATGGACAGGTCATTGCTCCTTGTGTTGAGTTATTAACATGGAAGGTGTATCATGCAATTCTCGCAGGCCACTACTAGAGTTACTGAGTGGACAACTGAATGTTTCTTCCTCTCGTGTGCTATTGTGTACGTTCCTCTCTTCCCGGTGCTTTCTACTGCTCGTTAATGTCTCCTGCTGTCATTACTTTATAATGAATTCTCTTTATAATGCAGTCTAGATTTAAGGCTCACTATTGGATTTTGTTCGTAGAATCACTGATTATGAGTTGGTGAATGGTGACCCTTTTTTAACTGTATTTTGCGACTATTGAGAGATTCTGAGATGCTTTGTGTAATTAGTGGAATCTTATAACTTTTTTTTCTCGAGTTTATTATAAAAAAAATAGACCAAGATGAAAAAGAAAATGAAACTTATGATTTATAAAAAATAATAACAATATTTTTACTTGTGATTTTTTCTTGCTTGTATTAACAAAGAAGTTATTAGCTACTCCTTGAGTACTATAAATATTTTTTTTATTAGGAAGAGCCATTACCTCCTATGTATTTATAAATTTTATATATAAAAAATTATGTTTAACTGTGTTGATTAAATAAATTAGAATATCGTCCTTTTTTGTTTACATATTTGTTTAATGACAACTTGAGAAATATTTGATTGAAATTCATATAAAACATATATTCTAACACCAAGTTTATCATGTCTTATGACATGTCTTATGACAATGGATGATAAATATTTGTTTATCATGTCTTATGACAATGGATGAAAATGAGTACAAGGGTGCTCTGTGCTAGACCCTCGAATCATTGCTCCATTTGTTCTTTATTTAATTTCCTTCATATATATTTACACACACACACACTAAAGATCATTTTGTGAATGAGTGTTCCACAATTTCACAAAAATAAAAAAAAACTTTATTATATAATAATAAATTAAGCCATGAAAAAGAAAGTACTTTTATTATATTTTGTTTTCAATCACATACAAAATATTGATATTAATTTTTTATTTAAAAAAAAAACTTTCTTTAGATTTTTTATTTTTTTAAAATGATATTTTATAATTTAAAAAATGGATCAATGAGTCACCAAATTGATCAACAAGCTTGATTGAGTTTAATAACATCATCGAAGAGTTTTCCATGACAATGCACAAATAACTAACTAGTTAAAATTATTTTTTTATTTGGCAAAGAAAATATATATATAAAAAAAAAACAAAGGGCCTCATTGTTTCACTTTGAACAAAACTCATTATATCGTGGATAACTATAGTGTAATGATGTTTTTTCTCTCCGTGGTGACAACTAATGAAGGGAAAAAATTTATAGTCGTTTTATGGGTTCAATTGATATTTTCAAAATAAAAAGGAGTAAATTGGTCTCCTCACTTTTTATTGTACATTGAAATTATTAATTTATCCTTATAATAACAAAATTGCTTGGTCAACAATCTTTATGATCCTTCTTGCTTTTTTAAAAAATAGCTAAAAACAAAAATACCCTTAAAAGAAAAAAAAACACTAAACATGCTATTAGGGATTTTTTTTTTTTATATTTTTCCTGTGGTTTTTTTATTCTGAATTTGCATGAGTAAATAAGTCTTTAATAAATAATAAATATTATATATAAATAAAGGTGGTTGGGGTGTGTTACACACATTATCGAGTGGATGTTGCCTACATCCTTCTAGCAGGGCATGCAGTGGTGTCTAACCGCAAAAAATAATCAATTGTCATGTTTCCTAAAGCATTTAGTGATGACATAATCAATGGGGTGGAGTGTGCAATTTAATTCATGATGTTTTGACGACGACACTTCTCTCTCTCTCTCTCTAGGGATTCTTTCATGCCTAACCTTCCAAAATACAATGGTATCATTTAATTTGTATTTATTTTATTTTTTTGAAGTTTTTTTTTCTTGTAATCTCATCCCTTAATATCTTATTTGTATAATTTTTATATCTAATTTGATCCTCATATTTGTTTTACAATTTTAAGACAAATTGATCTAACCAAATTATAACACATAGTAAACTCAATAACAATAAGTTTCACATTTATTACCTTAAAGTAATGGTGACAATTAAAAACTAGCTCTACTTTCTTTTTTCACTCCAAATAAGGTTTCAGATCGTTTTTCCTTGAAAAACAAAAATCATCATCTTGATGTTGCCTAAATCTATACCCAAACCATCTTAAAATCCATTTTTTATGGTAGAATTTCTCAAATGGCCAAAGGCTTTGGTTTCTATTTGGCCGAAACCTATCACCATGGTTATCATCAAAATTTTAGGCCCTCTTGTCTATATTGTTTTTGTTATGGATTATTTTGAAGGTGAATTAGCTTGGCTTGTAGACCTTCTTACTTCCAAACCTCTATGATCTGGCTTATCTCAAAGACTAGTCTTCCCATTAATTACTTCGGTAAATCTTGTATTCATTAACTCCACTTGTTGTAATTAAATGACCAAATAACCTCTTTTAGTATTATTCATATTTTTGACACAATGTCTCAGATGTTTATACTCAATAGATGCCACTTCTCTTGTGTTTGATATATATTTTTTTTATTTTTTCTATGGATTTATTTAATCAAGATTGCAAATAATTTCTTTTTCCCTTAACTTGATGTCACAATTAGTTTTTATAGAAGATAAAGAACTCAACAATAATAAAGTACGTGAAAACTTGAAAATAAAAGAAATTAACCTGATTTAGAGTTTACTCAGATACCAACTGATGTAAACCCTATAGATATATAGATCTAGAAATCCATAATCAAATTGACTCTCCCTAGTAAAACTAAGATCAGGTTTGGAATTGAGTTTGACACAATAATAACAAGTACCTAGACACCAATACCATTAGTGATTGAACCTCACGTAACACCTACAAAGAGATGTGATGAGTATAAGAGATGTGAAACCTGATTATTCTTTGATAAGTCAGAGTAATTTGATGAAGAACAAAAAAACATGAGCAAAACCTAAATAAGTTTTTCCCCCTAAAATTAACCTAAATACAAGCTAAATAATCCTTAAAAATGTTTTAAATAATTATGAAAAAATAATGAAATAGGAAAAAAAATTCTAGATGAACTAGGAAACTAATATAATTAATGTAGACTAACTTATGAACCTTATCTCGAAGTCTTCCCGATGTCTAATTGCCTAAAATATTTAACCTAATATAGAATAAGACCTTTGAAAATTTTTGGTAAAATTTCATACCGATCCAACAGTCAAATAAAAAATTATATTTGTTCATAAACTATGCACTAGAAAAAATAAATATCTAACTTTCAAAATTAATTAAGTCACCATTGTGAAATAATTAGGTTCATATAGATGGATTAGGCCTCTCATCCACATAGATTAGATTGACTAAGTTCCGATCATTTTTTTTTTATTCGAGGAAACTCCATTCTCTAGAAAGTACACTTTGTGGATCCAGGTGAGTGAGTAAAACCTCAGTTGTCCCAGACTCTTACTAGAGGTGCATGCACTGACTCGAACTTAAGACCTCTTGTACAGATCAAGTCATTTGTCATCATGCCACGTCTCTTAGGGACCTAAGTTCCAATCATTACTTTGCCCAAATACTTTAAATGAGCTCATTGAATGGATTTTTAAGCTTTTTTACTCTTGATCTTGTAATTGGTCCAAGGAGAACTTCTAATGGATCATTTGGAGAAGTTTTAATTTGATAAGGAGAGGAATTGTCGTGTTTTAAGTCATTTTAAAATTATAATAGAATCGTCTTCTATAATTTGACATGTAATAAAATTGCAAATGATTTTTTATTTTTTTTATTTCGTCAATGTTTTCGTCGAAAATTACCTCTGAGTTTATCGTCTCCTATCGTATAACAAACAATCACTCAATTCAAATCATCTCGTGAAGAATTTGAAGCCCTGCTTTTTGGGTTTGTTCATGTTATCGACTCAAACAAGCGTGTTTGAAAAGAAACTATGATGCTCTTCTTTTTTGGTAACCATATCATATGGTCTCTTATATATTCTCATTCTGAAAAGTTTAACTGCACCTTGCAATGTCAATATGTTTTAGAACCCCTCTAGAAGCCTGAGATCCCTATTATCGAGCTGTTCCTACTTCTACAAGTTGAGCAACCATTTGACATTAATCAGCAAGTGTGGTGGCTTTGACTATCACAGAATGTATAGCTTCGTTGTTTGCTGAACCTTTTCTGGGATCAGTTTGCACGCATTTTGATGGGTAAGTTTTGAACACTACTGCCTATTGGAAAAGGTTAGTAGACCTTTCCTGCGAGATCGGGGAAATCTATTGCATGTCAATCCCTATTATTTGCCGATGAAGAAGAGCTTATTTAGAGCAGATTGGCAGGAGATTAGGAAAGGAGGACCTCTCACTCTGATATCAAAAGCCAGAAACAAAAGTAAACAGATGGGTTTTAAGTGATTGTGATTCATGGAAGTACAATGGAAGGAGCCAAAACAAAGTGGAAACATTAAATTTACATGTGAAAGAAGTAAAGAAAGACGACCATAAAATGGGAAACAGCCACAAAGCATTTTAACACATCAGTTATTTAAAGCATAGATCTAATAGTTACTGAAATTCAAGAATTAATCTTTCTGCAACCCTTTCTAATCTCTCCCCTGGAACCTGTCAATGGAGATATGTTTCCCATCTTAACCATGGACTTGGAAAATTGCTCGAAGAAAAGCTCATTGCTCTCAGCATATTTCTTGACCAGTTCCATTGAAGCTTCATTCTTTGTCAGGAGAACTTGGTCAGAGCTCAACAGTCCTTTTGAAGCCAATATGTTCTTGAAGTAACTGTTGTCGAACTTTTTTGGACTTGCGAAGTCCAAGAAAAACAGGTTCTGGTCACCTCCTGATCTGGGGCACCGGGTGCGCAATTGGGCAGCAAACGATTGTTGAAGAGAGTAGTCAGGCTTCCCATTTCCTGACTGGTTGTACAGCCTCTGCCTGAAGCTGGTGCACCGAGCATTCCCAATTGTGTGGCTCCCTGAACAAAAATCTTCAAAACTAAGGACCATGTTCATAGTTTCCGGAAACTCAATGAAGGGAGATAGTCGAGTTAATTTACCAGAGAGTGCAACAAGATCAACAACATTAAGGCCTTTTAACTTGAACTTTGTAAGAATTGTTTGAAATGTGTTGTTTGGAGCAGGAATATTGTTATTCGAACCGCTCAAGCTTGCACCTCTGGAATCCCTCCTTCCCAATGGAACTTCCCAGCTAGGACCGCCAGTCTGTATACATCAACAAAACAGGGGTCACCTCTGGAATTTTGGCTAGAAAAGGTTGGTTCATTTTCATTACAGGACAAGCATGTAACACTTACAAGAACGGTAGAATCTCTTGCAGACAAGGCCATGATATCAGCACAGGAAACTGTTTGAGGACACTCCTTCTCTAGCGCAGATTTAATCTCGTCAATTACTTCAAATCCTCGAAGTGAGTTTCTATTCGGATTTGACCCCTTCTCACTTACTATGCTTCCGGTGCTGTCTAGCAATACTGATGCATCACAGCCCTGAGATTTTAACAAAATAATGTAAATCATTTTTGTCATGATAGTAGAAGAGCAAGTGATGAGAGTAGTAATCAATTACAGACCTTGACAAAGCAGTCATGAAAATGGAGCCTAAGTAATGAGGCTGCCATACGAGCTTCTTTAGCAACTGCCTTGGCTACAATGGAGTGGACTATTTCTCGAGCTTTTGGGCATGACCTATCGTAAAACTGCGGAAAGAGGTAGCCACCAGTTGCCTTACCACAAAAACAAATCGGAGAAAAGGCAAGGAAAACAAGACCAAGAACCAAGACTACGCTAATGAGCTGAGCCATTACTGCTTCAGTTTTTGTACACAGGAATGCTAAGAAATATGAAGGGGAAGTTCAAAAGCTGCTATGAGCTTTGGATGGTCTTGGGATATTTATAGAGGAGGGAAGGGAACAAAAATGGAGTTGGTAACTAGCTAGCTTTCTATCATCGGGAAAAAGGGGGGGAAACAGAGAAGAGAGTGGTTAGCAATTTATTGTTATTTAGGCTGATCATTCTTGCTGATACAAAGTTTTAAGAAACCTACTGAGCAGTCCCTGACCTGATCATAACTTAATGTCGGTAGCTTGTTAGTGCATTAGCTTTATATCCAAGGTTATCCATTATGTTTCGGTTGATGATTTGTTTTTTCAATTGGACTAGACTATTTTGATTTTGTTATGAATTAATATTTTCGTTTCAGGGTTTATGTATGTATATGTGTGTGTATTAATTCATAACAAAATTTAGTTCAAATCCAAATTTAAAATTGTTTAGAATTGTGCAATTTAATCTAAAAAAAACACAATAAAATGATTTTTCTGAACAAAATTATCAACATGTATAATATTACGAGAATGCATCATCAATCTTGTAAGATCATTACATTCTCTGATTGTTATGAAATTTTAACATGATATATATAAATATGTTAAGAGACTCCTCGTATAATTTCATCTCAAACACTATTTGCCCGAAACGATATAAGCGAAATGATACAAAACGCGTTTCGGCCAGTATTTGGTTGAAAAATCCAGAATGAACTGAAATTTTAACTAAAATAAAAACAATGTCGTTTTATCTTATTTTTTTAACTGATACAAAACATTTCAACCGTTTCGGCCGAAACAAAACTGACAACCCTGTTTATACCACTATCGTCGAAGATGTATCATGGGTTTTCTGTATAACATGGCTGTTCTCTTACCAGCTTGCTGATTCAGACATCCTCTCTGAATCATTCCTCTATGCGAAACTGATGGAATGTTCAACACACGATGCACCGAAAACAGATTTTGAGGAATCCTATCATTTTCACAATGATGGGACCAATCATCACCTTCCTTGCATGAGTTTGTTCTCATTACCAGGGGGTCCATATGACCTCAATTATTATTATCAGCACTCGTCCCCGAACGTGAAGAATAGCACAGACGAGAAAAGCCGCGGAAAGAGAAGTAGATTCACCTGCTCTTCTTGACCAAATGGATGATCCCATAATTTTATTTATTTTTACAATAATTCCTACTATAGATGGAATTAATAATGTGTGACCACTAGAAAGCAATACAAAAGCTAGCTGTAAACAATGCATGAGGTTGAAAGTTCATAATATTTATAGCAAGCTTTGCTTGCTAGATCCATGGCAAAAATACTTTATGGTTAATCATGGGCCATTCATCAATTAATTCTCTTGTAGTTACTTTTCTTTTAAGTAGCATGATAGCACAAGTATAGATGGAGCAGATGAGAGAGACTATCTTTTTTAGAGTCTTGAGCCATCCTCATCCTAACGACTCTTCACTCCGAAAATGGGACCAATGGTGAAGCACCATGACTTGATCAGTCAATGTTTTTTATTATTATTATTTTATGAAATCTTAGTTGCCAGGTCAAGTGTACCGTGTAGGGGTGATTTAAAAAAAAAGTGAGTTTTTTTTTTTTTTTTTGCTTTAAATGAATTTTTTTTGAGTATTTTTATATTATTTTGATGTGTTGATGTTGAAAATATTTTTTTTAAATTAAAACAATATTATTTTAATACATTTCTAAGTGAAAATCAACCGCAATCATACTCATAAACACCTTCGTAATGTAGTACAAAACAAAATATGAATAAAAAAATCTAAAGGTTTAGGGTTTTAATTATTGTATTTTTTTTTTTTGGTAATTCATTTTAGTTCTAATTGTAGGCTAATTACGTCTGAATTCTTAAAATTATATATATAAAAGAATTGAATGCCAATTAAATAGTAAAGTGAGAAGTCGATGATGTAAGAAGTAAAGCATAGATATACATAAAAATATTTTATAAATATAGACTATAGATAATTATGATAATTAACTATAAGATAAATACAATAAACTATTTAATATAGAAAAGAACCAAGGTAGCGAGACCTTTTCAAAATCAATCTTGATTTAATCTTGGGTGTGTATTATCATATATAAAGTTAATTTTAGATTAATCTAAAAAAAGTGTAGATGCAACGTAGTTACTTGTTGAAAACTTTGAAAATTCAAAGCATAAAGTAATATATTATTATTAAAGATCATTTATCTTCCACCCGTATTTATACTGATATTTGGAATCAAAACTAATACATAATTATTTCTAGTAATTATTATAAGTAATTTTCTCTATTTTATCTTAATTAACTTCCATAAAAAAACTAAAAACCTCACATTTTTTAGCCTTAAAACTCATACATCTTCCCTGAGAAAAAAAGGTATTTGTAAAGAAGAATATTGTTCAAACTATTTTTTTCATGGGCTATTATATGTACATGCTAGAAAAACAAATGATGGGTCAAAGACTTATTTATAAAAGAACTCAAATAAAATTTTAAAATAAGTTAGCAAAACTCAAATTCAAACCTAAACTT
The DNA here is from genome assembly GCA_964035475.1 of Salix caprea. NCBI lineage: Eukaryota > Viridiplantae > Streptophyta > Magnoliopsida > Malpighiales > Salicaceae > Salix > Salix caprea. Next base: position 11,553,022 of record OZ037750.1, on the reverse strand, counting down.
ATGCCCATAACACAAAACCCCCCAAGCCTGAGCCAAGCCAAGCATACATATGAGTTAAATCTATATTACTTTGCTTAGACTCAATGATGACCCTTCATCTTTACAATAGATAAGCTACATGAGTTCTTAGGCTTATATGAGATAGAGTGTTTCAGGTTTGACAATAAATATATCAACCAAGGATTCTTTGAAATTAAATTCTTTTTATTTTAATCATTTTAATATACCATGTTAAAGAACTGATATAGAATAACTCTTAATAAAGTCTTAACCCTAAAAGTGAGTGGGTCTATTTTAAATTTGATCTTAAAAGTGTCTATTAGCCATGATTTTAAAATGAATTTTATTAAAATAATTTATATGAAAAAATTATCTTGTCGATTTAAAAAAACTTGAGGATTCATAAATAACTAATGATTTGGTGGATGACTGCATTAAGATAGATAGTTTTGAGTTTTGAGCCTTTCTTAAAGAGATACTATTAGATTTACTTGGCTAAATAGTAAATATGATGTCTTGAACTATTCAACATTTTATGTAAGACAATAATACTCACATAGCTCATTGTCTTGATATTTCTATTAGTTATCATGGTTGTGTTTATTTTGGCCCTGAATAACCTCTAAATTCATGAGTGCTTTAAAGAATGCAATCATTTTAAAATTCTCAAAGAAATAGTTATGTCTTTCACTTATATAAATGATATTTGATTTTGAATTTTTTGATATGCTCCACTTAAATATGTAGATATTAAATCATTAAGAGAATTGCTCACACTTTATTAAGTTCTAGTTAACTCTTTTTTCATCATAAGAATAAGTTGAAAACAATAATTTATAAGTGCTTTTAATAATGTTATAGAGTTAATTTTTTATTTGAACCTAAATCTTTGGATTTATAATAAATTAGGTATTTTTACCATCAGCATACTCTTTTTATATTTAAATGCCTTAAACTTATTTCTCTTGATGAATTATACATAAACCCTCTCAATAAGCTTTTTGTCAATGGATCTATAATACTTTTCTTTGATTTTATATATTCAGTATAAATTATCTCATTCTAGAGTAAGTATTTAACATTATTATGTTGACAATGTGTATGTCTAAACTTACCATTATACATGTTATTTTATGCCCTATTGATTCACCATCACAATAGACACAAATAATTGACATTTTTTTTTTTTGCCAACATGGAATATCTTCTAAGAAATTCTAAAGTCACTTGACTTTCTCTCTAGTTGTATAAAGAAAAATAATTTTTAACTCCATCATGGATTTTGCAATGCACATTTATTTATAAGACTTTTATGACATGACTACTTCACTAAGTATGAAAGCATATCCATTAGTGAATTTCAAATATGTAGTGTTGGATATCTAATTACTATAACTATACCTTTTTAATATCATTCTGTAACAAATATAGTGTAACCCATTATAACCAACCTAATTTATTTACATGATATTCCATGTATATATATTATATTGTTATTGAAAGTACATGAATCTGTTCTCTACCAAAAATTCAACAGAGTTTTCTTCAATTTCTCAATACCAAGTTATCAAATCAAACAATTTTCATAACCTACAAATAATAAATTCAACGTTATCCCACAATTCGGTTGTTTCTTGTTTATATTAAATTCAACCATAAGAATAATTGTTTTTCTTTAATATTTATTCAAATGAATCAAATATTGTATTATCCAAGAAATAATAATAATGATGATACAATTAATTTAATTATCACATAAATCAATACACACATTCATTTTAAAGCAAAGTAAATATGAAAAGGGTATAACATAATTAGAGACATGTTTTTTTTAAAAAGAAAACTATTTTAGATACATCATTTATATTTAATTTAGATTCATATATATTTTTGGATATACAATTACATTTTAAAAATAATATTCGTCTATTCCATTTACATGATTAGTCAATTAACTAGGTAACTAGTCTCATTAGTCAGGGTAACTAGCTTTTTTAATTGCCTATTAATTAGGGCGTTAGTCTCATTTACTAGGGTAATTAGTATCTCTAATTTCCTATTAATCAAGTCATTAGTCTTATTTACTAGGATACTAGTTTTATTTATCATAACTAGTTTCTTCAATAATTTAACATTTATTAGAAGAGTAAGATACATTTAAGAAAAAATATTATCATAGTATAAATAATATTTTAGTTTTAAGGTGTTGAACACTTAAAGTGATGTTTGAGTGTTTGAAATGGTCCCTAATGATGAGTAAGTCTTGTGACCTCTCTTATACCAATAAAAAAACTAGACATTCTCATTTCATGTTTTGTCTCTAGGTTTAAATGAGGACAAAGAAAGTCATCAAAAAATAGAGGAGCAGATAGAGTTATTGGTTGACCATATTATCATAATAATAAATAGTTATTTTGGGGATAATGGGTTTGCTTCTCGAGAATAGTTCAATAAAGATGATGTTTATCTATAAACATGCAAAAACAAATGGGGCTAGTTAGTTTTTTTATATGTATAATTTGAATGATTTTTGCTTTTTAGAGTGATTTTTGCCTTTTGGGATTAGAAATGAATTTATTAAGATTCCTAAGGTGTTTTGAGAAAACAAAGTGTAAAATGGATTTTCAAGTCCTTAAACTTGGACTATAATTTTCCATCACCAAAGGTAATTAGAAACTAGTTAATCAAATGACTTATTGCTTGTTGAAAAATAAAATTAGAGAGGAAGATACATCATCCATTCTTTTTAAAAGAAAAAAACGGTCAAACATGTGAACCTAAGCTTTCAAACATGCGAACTTGGACTTTCAAACCTAAGTGCACCTTTTCCAATTATACAATTCAAAAGGTGTAGAAAAAATCAATTTAGTCCCTTAAGTTTAATCTTTTTATATTTATTTTATGCTATTTTTAGCTTATATATTTTAGTCATAAGACTTTATTTATTTTTCATTTTAGTCTCAGTTTGTTGTCAAATGAGAGAAAAAGTCTTTGAAAAAGGAAAACAAGAGAGGGAAAACTCTCGGATGACCAAATTCCAAAAACCAATAACTACAATTTTAGTGTTTATGGATTCGTTTTTAAGATGAGAAGTCAATGATGGTAATTTTGTCTTTAATCATATTTAAAAATGTAGATTAGATCTCTTTTTTTTCTTCTTAATTTGATTCTAAGTCCTTATTCCAATTAAAATGTGTTTTATGGTTAGAAATAAAGTTTTTTTTTTTTTTTTTTTTTTTTTTTTTTTTTTTTTTTGTATGATATTTTCTTCATGTATTCTGTTAAAAACGTTGAAATTAGATTTTTTATGTCTAAAAACTTGATTCTGATTTTTCAATCACCTCTGGTGATCAGAAAATGTTGAATACAAACAGCTCCTTGATTGTTCCATTTTAAAAAATAAGTCATCCACCTTTTAAAATAAAAGTAATGTAAAACTTATTTTTAAGATTATGATACATTTTGTGTAGAAAATACTATGAAAATCAATTCAATATCTAATTATAAGTTTATATATTTTATTAATGAAAAATATTATATTTTGAGTTCTTAATTAAAACATTTAATGATATTAGAAACCACATTCACAAGCCTTGTTTTCATGTATATATATATATATATATAATATCTAAAAGTAGCGCGGGTACAATTAAGAATGAATTTTCTCCAAGCCATCCCCTGAATCTAACGACATGTTGTCCACCATAATAAAAATTCATTATTATATTTTCACTTGAAATTCCAGTCAGTGACTTCCTATCAAAATTCCAGGTGTCTAGACGAGGCGTCAACCCCTTTCCACAAGTCCAAATGTGCAAAAATGAACCAAACCTCAACAAAATCAACACCCTCGAAACCCTAACGATGCCACTGCTAAAATAACAATAATAATGCCAGTTAAAGCCGAAGCCAAAGGCAGCAGTCTCAAAATCTCGAGGAAATGGCTAAACTACTGCAGCAGCACAGTAATGCAGCTGGGTGGGCTCCTCCTTCAGTGCAAAAACGATGGCTCTTAACACTCTTAATTATGCTTTCCGTTTCCACTCTCATCGCTCTCCTCATTAAATCCGCTTTTGATTCCTGCGATCCCCCCCACCCCCGCAACTTCCATGTTGATGCTTCAAACCAACCGGTCAAAGATTTTCCGAAATCGATTAAAACGGCGCCGAGCCCGCTTAGTTTCATGAAGTCTAAGCCCGTTCTCTTGGTCTCTCACGAGCTCTCTCTTTCTGGTACTGTCTTTCTTTCTTTTCTTTTTTTATTTTTGTGATTAATAGTTTTATTTTGATTAAATAAAGATAATCGGTGTTGCTATTTGCGTTGACTATTAATTAGATTGGCTATTCTATTTAGCATGCAAGATGCTTGTATTATCTTATGATAACCTTAATGATTGTAGAATCTGGAAAGCCAGGTGATTATTATCCTGCTTAAAGCTAAAATATGTGCTCTTTATTACTACCAGGGAATGATTTTACTACTTTGTCAAGTCAGGTGCATATTGTGAATTCGTGTTTGTGAATCCCTTTTGTCATCTTTCTTGAAGGAACGCTAGTCATCAACTTGTAGTTAAGTAGATGGTAATTATTATCCTAAGATGGCTAAATTGCTGAGCATTCTAAAGGTGTTTTGAGATGAACGTTGTAATGCCTGGTTTGGTGATTCATGGATGTTGCGCATAGTGATATACTCTAGAAGATATTGTGGCAGCCTTTGTTGTCGTTCTTTTTTAGTTATTTAGTAAGACTATTTAAGTGGACATGCTTTAAGAGAATGTTTTTAAAATTTTGTTATCAAGGCATTGTCGTTTGAGGAATCTTGTTTTTGGTTGTCATTATCTTTTCATCTAAAGGTGTATTGAGTAAATGATCTTGACAAGTGTTAATGTCTGAAACAACATTTGTGTGGACATAGAAGGAATAATTTATATACCGAAACTGTTAAGCTACCCGTAACTGGCTTCCATTATTTTTTGTACTTGTATGGTTGTTCTCATGGTTTGGAGAAGTATGTAGTAGGAGGGTTCTCTATATTATGTCAATTCATGAAATTATCTTGCTGTTCATAATAGGAAGTTACTGTTAAAGATCTTCAGCTATAAATAGAGGAGCAATGTGGCTGAAAATTTCCCAGTAGGATTAGGATGTGTCATTCATTTGGTTTCCGCCGCTATTCTTGTGCAAATGTGTATAGCATGTATTCTTGGCATGTGTTAAAAACCAGTTAAAATTCATTTTTCCAACTGGGGAGCTGATTTCACTTGCTTTACTTCCATGAACCTGTGTACTCTATTTAGCAGAGATCAAAATTTAGAAAGCATGTAATTGCACTGTGGTTTCTTAAATGTTCAATGCATAAAATCTCATCTATCCCATCAATTTTGTCTATGATTTTCAGGTTGATTCATAAGTATAATATCCTCTGTTCTTTTTTCCTTTCCGTGATTTTGAGCTAACTTGCTCGAGTGTTTTATTTTTCCAGGTGGACCATTGTTACTGATGGAACTAGCATTTCTATTAAGAAGTGTTGGCACTGAAGTTTTTTGGATTACTATCCAGAAACCAACAGAAACTGATGAGGTTGTATACAGTTTGGAGCAAAAGATGTCGGTCCGAGGAGTGCAGGTATTTACTGTTCTAGCTCCTGAAGCTGTCTAGCAGATGATTTTGTTCCAATTTGAGTGATTTTAATTTAAATATTAAGTCGGGCATGTGTCAACCTTTTATCTTAGTTGGAATACAGAATTAAATCAGGCCTGGTTTCTCTACTGCACTGTGCCATCATCTATATCATTATGTCGTCCCCTCTTAATAAAAAGTTGGAGTTGGCTTTTTATTCTTCACGAAGCTAATCCTCTGCTATTATATGCATACAGGTGTTCTCTGCAAAGGGTCAAGAAGCTATAGATACAGCTTTTAAGGCTGATCTTATTGTCTTGAACACTGCTGTTGCCGGTAAATGGCTGGATGCTGTTCTCAAGGAGAATGTTCCTCGTGTTCTCCCAAAGGTGTTGTGGTGGATCCATGAAATGCGGGGGCATTATTTCAAATTGGATTATGTCAAGCACCTTCCCTTGGTTGGTGGTGCTATGATTGACTCACATGTAACCGCAGAATACTGGAAGAATAGAACTCAAGAGCGTTTGAGGTACTTACAATCTGTTTGTTGATACTGACTTAGTGAATGAAGTACTTGCTTTCTATATGATTATATGTCCTTTCTTGTCTGCCCTGGTATTTAATTTGCTGATAAATGATCTATCTTAATGTTGACTATTGATGGCGCAAGTATAGGAAGGAATATATCAATTCCTATAAATAATTAATTATCGTGTCCATTCTCAATTAAACCAAGGCATCATAATACCTTAAATAGCTGAATCTAGCTTTGCTTCTTCTTGTGGTGGTTGAGGTGTTGAACGTTTGTCTTTGGCTTGTTTTAACTGGCTTCATCATGTTTTATTTTCCTTGCGTAGTTTTCATCTCCAGTTTCGGTTTTGGTTGGGACCTAAATCTGAAACTAAATAACATTTCCCTCTATTGTATATGTGTTTCCATAATCTCTTCTTTTTCATGTTTTTTGTTTTTCATTTCAGTAATACTTTTTTTTTTTCTCTTCTACAGAATTAAAATGCCTGAGACCTATGTGGTTCACCTTGGAAATAGTAAAGAACTCATGGATGTTGCTGAAGATAGTGTGGCAAAAAGGGTCTTGCGTGAGCATATTCGGGAGTCTCTTGGAGTGCGGGATGAAGATATACTCTTTGCCATTATTAACAGTATGTTTTTCATGCTAATTAGATCATATACTCTCATTTTGACACTGCAGTTTCTTTTCTGTTGATGAATTCAGTTCTTTACTTAAAATGAATGATTCGTTGTGTGTCGCCCAGTTGGTAGGAATTTTACTTTAACCTTGGGATCTGAATTTATCTCCTTCCCCTATCTGGTTTTGGATATTGTAGTATGTTTCTACTTCATTGTGCCTTTGAAGTCCACTTCCCTGCCAATCTAATGCACCTCCACACAAAAGAAACATCAGAGCGAGGGAGAGAAAAAAATGTTATATCTGGTCGGATATTAATGAATGTTAAAATATATTGCAGGTGTTTCGCGTGGAAAGGGCCAAGATCTATTTCTACGTTCCTTTTATGAGAGCTTACAATTAATCCAAGTGCAGAAACTAAAGGTGCCATCAATGCATGCAGTAATTGTGGGTAGTGACATGAGTGCTCAGACTAAGTTTGAGACAGAATTACGGAACTATGTGATGCAGAAAAAAATTCAAGATCGTGTTCACTTTATAAATAAAACTTTGACTGTAGCTCCTTACCTAGCTGCAATTGATGTTCTTGTTCAGAATTCACAGGTAGTTTCATGATGCCTGAGCATTTCTTTTCCATGCACTAGTTTATTTTAAATATCCAGTTTAGTAGAGTAATTATTGTTTATTATCTTGTTATCATCATCTTAATTGATTCATGGTTTTTGACATAATTATCTTCATTGGGACATGAGCTGTGTTCATTTTGCTGATGCTGTATTCAGTAGGAAATGACTTTGTGGCATAATATTCAAATCATATAAACTGAAAAGATAGGGAAGGAAAAAAGGGGATAGGTTAGGCATAAAAGATGCACCTCTTAGCTGCAAACTCACAATTAATAAACCAGGGCCTCCATCCAGAGTTATAAACACATGAATAAACAGTGAAATAAAGCAGTTTATTTTCACGAGGTCAATATAATGGTGCCATAATCTGTCTAGGAAGGTTGTTATTATATTAGGCAAGTGGTGCATCTTATAAAATGAAGCAAAGAATCCAGTCTTTTGATGTGAAACAATTTTTTGCTGTCATTGAGATGAATCATTGATGCTTATAGAGGCTTCTACTCTAATGATTTCATTTTCCTAATCCAAGGTTTGTTCAAAGTCTATCTGATTGTGTTGTTATGGATGTTCTTCACAGTTCCTTTTCCTCTTCCAAGCAATTGAAAGTATAAGAGTTCTCATAAACATTTTCTTTCTGCGTATCCATTCAGGCACGGGGTGAATGCTTTGGGAGGATAACTATTGAAGCAATGGCATTTCAGCTGCCTGTTCTGGTGAAGCTTTTTATACGATCCTGATATTTCTTATAATAAACATGCTTGATACTTGAGTTCTCATCTGACAATTTCTTTTTAGCTGGTTTTGATCTCAATTGTTGTTTGTTATATTGTTCTTGTCAGGGAACGGCAGCTGGAGGCACCACAGAGATTGTTGTGAATGGAACTACCGGATTATTGCATTCCGTCGGAAAAGAAGGGGTCACTCCCCTTGCAAAAAATATCGTAAAACTTGCCACTCATGTCGAGAGGAGGCTTACAATGGGTAAAAGAGGATATGAAAGGGTCAGGGAGATGTTTTTAGAACATCACATGGCACACAGAATTGCTTCGGTGTTGAAAGAAGTTTTACGGAAGTCGAAGAGCCACCCTCATTCTTAACACTCTGAAGATCAGTCCTCCCTTCAGCTTTGCTTGGAGCATGAGGCGATCTGCATTTCTAGGCTGTCCATCAAAATCTTCACAAAAAGACTGCCTTCAGTGATGATAGGAAAATGGTAGTTTATATAGCCCATAGCCATAGCCATACCTTTTCTTTGGGTGGTGTTTTTCCATGCTATCTTTCAAAGGAGCTGTATATTATGTACATACTTGGATGGATCAAGTCAGTGGGACTTTGTCATATATCAACGCTTATGACTTTTATCATGTCAACGTTTACAGTTTTTTCTCTGGCCTCATTGTTATTGATCAGCATTCCGATCAGCAAAAGAAATCTCAAGCCAGCAATTATCACTTGAACTAACTTAAGATTTGGATTTTTTTTACCTATCTAATATTTAGTCAAAAAGCAATCGGACTATTTTTTTTTTATTTTTTATGATAGGGTTGCTTTTCTTTTTTCTTATATAATTTTGACTCTTAACTTTTAATCTCATGCGAACAAAAAACCAAATAGATCAAGAACTAATTCAATGTCAAGATAACCGATTCCAAATAAATGTAATGTCAAAGAACTAAATCGAAAAAAAGAAAAGGACAAAAAATCGGAGCTGTGAGGAGAGCTGTAGGGAAATCACCAAATCTTTAAGGTGTTTTGTTAATGTTAATCTGCAAGTGTAAGTGAGACAATTTCAGGTTGCGTATAAATATTTGTTCGATCCAACCAAACCAAAGAAGTTGTCAGATGAACTCAATTTACGCCAATCAAACTGGAAAATTCAGCTGATGATTAAGAAACGATAAAGCAACACAACAATCTTTAACAGTAGTAGGGCATCTTTTGTAATAGAAACTGGATTTCCATGGATAATGAGGGAAGTGACCAACCATAACAGAATCTGCTCAACCAGCCATCCATAGTATATATACAAAGGATTTGCAAAGAAGACAATGAACATCAGCTAGCCACTAATCCTACAGCATCTCTCAGTTCATCATTGGTCTTATAACAAACTGGCAAGAAGATTAACATGATTTAAGCAAGTCCCTTGACACCATTACGATACTCATGCAATCTCAAGGCTTGGGTAGTGAAGGCTGTTTATTGCCTGGTTTTGCTTGCAGCTTGAGGTTGGGTTTAGTGAACCAAGAAGTATAAAGAAACTGCTTATGAGGCCCTTCATGATTGCAAATAAGCTTAAGCTTCTGCCTCTCTCTCATCCATCTCAACACTATTTTCATATGCCTTTTGCTTGTCAGTCCTCTCAATCCAACTTCCTACTCAGACAATTCATCAAACACTATGCTATCAAAACAGAGCAAACCTTGACGGCAACCAATGTAAAGAAGAATCAAAAGAAACCATTTGTGGTAAAGGTTGAAGGGATTACCTGGACCTTTTCCCAGGTTTCTGCGATGGTGAGAGGACCATGTTCTTTTACGATGTCGATAATTGCTCTGGTTATCGTCTGGGTTTGCTCTGGCGGTGTTTTGAGCTCTATTGGTTTCATTTTTGGCTTAGGTTTCGTTGAGAAGTACCTTATTGCAGCCCTAAACATGATTTCCTTTTTCAAAATTCACGACACTCGGATGGGAGAGAGACTGTCGTGGTGGTGAAAGAGAGAAATGGTGTCATATAGTTGAGAGAGGCACATGACTCGCAAATTAATTATGCCATTTTTCTAATTAAATTTTCATTCTTGTTGATTTTTTATTTTGTATTTTTAATGTGTTACGTTGAAGAAAAACTCGGAAATAAAAAATAACGTGTTGCTATTTTGTTTAAACTGGTTCAAGAAATTCAAAATTGATGAAATTCAAAAAACAAAATAAAAAAACAAAAAACAATTAATAAAACTTCATAAAACGTGGTTGTAGTGCTCCTCCAAACAAACACTGAAGGAGCTAAAATAAAATCAGGTCTAAAGATGGAAGAAACTTGTAAGCTTCTAACAATCTCAAAACTACAAATTAATCTTCTTGAAACCGAACTACCTCCAAAAAAACAAGAAGAAGAAACTGTGCTATGGTCACCATCTCTCGCAAATTCTCCACGGCCACATCCGATTCCCTAACTTACATTTCCCTCAAGCAATTCTCTCAAAACCCACAAAAATCAACCCCTTTCTATCAAATTCAACAACAACAACTTGAGCATCTAAAATCCCAAATTGTTACCACACTCGATGGCTGCAAAAACCTCACTCAAATCAAACAAGTTCATGCTCGCATCCTCCTTAGCGACCTTGAGCAATCCTGCTATGTCCTTGCAAAACTTATCCGCACGCTCATAAAACTTAACTTCCCTGTGGACCCATATCCGCGGTCCATTTTTAACCGGGTCAAATACCCAAATCCATTCCTTTACAATGCTCTAATCAGAGGTTATTTGATTGAAGAAAGGTTAAATGAATCAATTGAATTGTTTAGTTTGATGAGAAAAGAAGGTGTTGGGCCTCTTTCTTACACATTTGCTGCTCTTTTTAAGGCATGTGGTGCTAAAATGAATATGAGTTTGGGGCGGCAAATTCATGGGCAAACGATTTTGGTTGGTGGGTTTGATGAGGATTTGCATGTTGGGAATTCTATGATTGATATGTACATAAAATGTGGATTTTTGGAGTTTGGGCGAAAAGTGTTTGATGAAATGCCCAAGAGGGATGTGATTTCTTGGACGGAGTTGATTTCTGCTTATGCGAAGAATGGGAATATGGAGAGTGCAGGCGAGTTGTTTGATGGACTGCCTGTGAAGGATATGGTGGCTTGGACAGTGATGGTTTCAGGTTTTGCACAAAATGCTAAACCAAGAGAGGCAATAATGGTTTTCGAGAAAATGCAGGAATCTGGTGTTGAAACTGATGAGATTACTTTGCTTGGTGTTATTTCCGCTTGTGCTCAATTGGGCGCTGCTAAGTACGCTGATTGGATTCGTGATGTTGCAGAGAAATCTGAGTTTGGTGGTAAGCATAGTGTTGTTGTGGGGTCAGCTTTGATTGATATGTATTCAAAGTGTGGGAGTGTTGGAGATGCGTACAGAGTTTTTCAGGGCATGAAGGAGAGGAATGTGTATTCTTATAGTTCAATGATTTTGGGGTTTGCAATGCATGGTCGTGCACATGATGCAATGAAATTGTTTGATGAGATGGTGACAACAGAGATAAAACCAAATAGGGTTACTTTTATTGGAGTGCTTACAGCTTGCAGTCATGCAGGAATGGTAGAACAAGGTTGGCAGATATTTGAGTTGATGGAAAAATGTTATGGTATTAAACCATCTGCTGATCATTACACTTGTATGGTGGATCTGCTTGGACGAGCTGGGCGCTTGCAAGAAGCACATGAGCTTGTTAAAACAATGCCAATAGAGCCTCATGGAGGAGTGTGGGGAGCATTGCTTGGAGCTTGTCGTATCCATAAAAGCCCCGACATTGCAGCAATTGCTGCTAACCATTTGTTTGAGCTTGAACCCTATTGCATTGGAAACTACGTTTTGCTTGCTAATGTATATGCATCATGTGGAAGGTGGTGCGATGTCTCTACTGTAAGAAAATTGATGAGAGCAAGAGGTCTAAAAAAGAACCCTGCATTTAGCTGGATAGAATCAGAGAAAGGAATGGTTCATGAGTTCTTTTCAGGGGATATGACTCATCCAAGGTCTGGTGAGATTAAACAAGCACTGGAGGATCTTCTTGAGAGGTTGGAGGCTAAAGGATACCAACCACACTTGAGTTCTGTGCCTTATGATGTGAATGATGAAGAAAAGAGACGTATACTAATGACTCACAGTGAGAAGCTTGCTCTGGCATTTGGGTTGATCAGTACACTTCCTGGTTCCGAAATAAGGATAGTGAAAAACGTTAGGATATGTGAGGATTGCCACTCAGTTATATGTGGTGCATCGCAGATCATGGGGAGGGAGATTGTTGTGAGGGATATCATGAGATTTCACCATTTTCATGATGGGATATGCTCATGTGGTAACTTCTGGTGATTGAACGGAAGATTTGGGTGTTGTCTGGGATTGTGCATCGGAAGTCGGAAGCCGAGAACCCCTCTCTCTTCACATGGAGGGTTGGTTGTGGCCTGATTTTGTGCAAGACATTCGAGCTACTGAAATCTTCTATCCACGTAAAAGCCAGGATTCTATTTCCATTAGTTCTGAACCTGCTCCTGTGAATCATCTGCTGTTGTAGACAACCGCTGCAGTGAATAGAATTGGAAGGTTTTGAAATCATGCCAGCAAGGTAAAATTATTGAACACAACAGCTATCAATTGAACTCGTTCACATAAATAACAAAGATGCATATTTTTACTAAACAATTTACTCACATGCCAAGATAATTCTTTGATGCTGAGGCAATTAGCACTCGACTTCATAGTCGCCATTACCCGTTATAGGTCTATTCTGTGAAAAGAGTTGTTTCGGAAGAGAAAATGCCTAGGTATCTGAAAGGGAAAACTACTCCTAGCTTTGGTTGAAATTTTATTGTTTACGTCTAGGAGAGTGAATGGATCTTCTAATCTTGTAGATCCTTTTAGGTGTCTTATATGATAAAAAAATATATTTTATAAGGGTCTTTTAATATCACAACTTTTTTTGCTTCCCACGTGCATCAAATTTTGGCTTTGCAATAGATTTACACTCCTGTGAAACACGAGGGTTCGGTGTGAATGATTCACAATAGAACTAAAAATTAAACCAATCTGCATGACAAATCCAATCAGAATTCTCTTATTGTGCTATCAAAAACTCAGAATAAATAAGGACAAATTCTAAATAGTGAAGATTCATGTTCAACATGTGAGAGCTCTTCAAAACTAGGAACAACCTTTTCATAGTAGTCTCCCAAACTAGATAAGCCAATGATGTTGTATATTTCCCAAATTAAAATCCCAATTTTACCATTTAAAGTCAAGAGAGTGTTCTTAATAGGACACCTAGTTTTTATCAATGCAACTTTTATTGAGATTTTATTTATGGCCTGACTGTGTGTGTGTGTGTGTGTGTGTGTGTGTTGTGTATATATATATATATATATGCCATGACCCAATGTTTTTTGGGAAGCTAAAGGGCTAGTATGGCACAAGGACTCATACTTTCTCGGATATACCTTTTCTCTAACAACTCCAAAACTTGCCTCGACAATTGTTCAACCTCTTTAGGGCTAAGTCTTTAAGCTGTTTTGTTTGGCTAGTTGGAACCCAACATCAATTTAATTTGATGCTGTATCTTTCTTATAGGTGGTAAATATTGGGCAACTCATCCGACATTAATTTTGAGAATTCTGCCAATACACCCCTCTCCTTTTTGGGAATATCATCATTGAATTCCTCCTCTTTTAGGGATGCACTCATAGGGATTAGGGAAAATACCACTCCCTCACTCTTTATTTCCGTCATAAACTATGATAAAGACAACAAATTCTTCGCACTATCAGCATTCATCTTCATTTTTTCCCTCCTAGGTGCCAAAATTATATTTTCCCCTTTAATGCTAAGGGTATAGTTGATCTTGTTAACCATTTTAAATCACATTCTTATCAATCTGCCATAGCTTCCCTGGCAGAATATGTTCAGAATCCATTGAGACCATATTGCACCAAACATTATCGATGTAATTATGACATATAAAGAAAGAAACAAGGCATTATCTATCCACAAGTACCTTGATGTCTTTATTCATCCATGTCAGCTTGTAAGGTTTGGGATGATTTTGGTCGCTGATTGAAGTTTCTCTACTACCTCTATAGAAACCACATTATCGTAACTCCTGCTATCTATGATCAAACTGCAGACTAAAATCAATGATAAAACCTCTTCCTTGGGAAGTTTGCAAAAATCCTAGCTAAAATAGAAAACTTTTTAATGATATTTTTTTTTTATTAAATATTCTCTCAAAAGATACACTTTTTATTTTTTCTCTATTTCTCTCTATGCTTATGTTTTATGTTTCTAATTACAAACCCATTCATAAACCTCAAGTTTTAGACAATCAAGAAACTAAACTACTTAAATGAAATCCTAATGCATTTAGGAATTTATAATTACACAAGTATTCCTAATGTATTGAACTTCACCAAAGTGACCCTTTTCTTCTCGCTGTTGGAGGCTTCAAGGGCAAATTGGACGTCAGTTAAAAAACAGTACATATATTTTATTTTAATGCATATCTGGTATTAGGAAAAGTGGTAGAATTTATCCTATTTAATGTCACTTGAAATTCTCAGCTATGGGATCCGTTGTCCGAGGCCAAGGTCACAAGTGTATTGATGCTTGAGTGGCATCTGCGACTGCTAGGGAAGAGGTAATCTCATAGCTTTTTTCAATTTCGTGAGATGGCAGATGAGGTTTGGTATCTTGTTTGTTTGTTTGTTTACTTAAGCTCCTCACTGGAATTATGATATTTAATTGTAGCGATGAGACCAATGTTAATTCATGCATGAGTGAGAATCTTGAGAAACGAAAGCGAATCAAAAGCAAGAGTTGAGACAGTAGTAGTTCCAAAGATGTCTTGTTCAGTTGTTCTTGAAGAAATAAGCAAGCATAGAGTGAGTTATTTCTTGAAAAAAGATTTCAGCTTGAAATAGCCAAAAGGGGGGGGGTGGATGCTGTGTTCCACTACAAAAGAAGCCCAAGTGGATGCGGTATATATATATATATATATATAGGGGCAAGAACCTTCCCTTCCTTTCCAGATGAACCGGAGTTCTAACCATTTTTCAGATAAGTGCAGGAATATATATTCATATTCCTGCACTTATCTGAAAAATGGTTAGAACTCCGGTTCATCTGGAAAGGAAGGGAAGGTTCTTGCCCCTAACCTCACACTATTCAAGGTGCTGTCAACACTGCTTTAGCATCTTCTTTCGAGTATCCTTTTTCCATGAGCGTTTTCTGTACGTTCTGTTCCTTTCCTGGAACATTCTATGAAGTTTCTACGAACAAAGCACCGCAGTGTCTCTATCTGTTACCGTATATTACAAGGGTGCTGGTAACTAACTGAGGTTGAATATGTTCTTTTGTTTTAAATTAATTTTTTTAATGTATTCTTATTGTTTTTGTGTTAATATTAAAAATTATTTTAAAAATATATAATATTTTTTAATGTATTACCTAATAAAAAAAATACTAAAAACACAGGGTCACCACATTAAATACATCCTTTTAGAGCTTGTGCGAATGAAAATCACTTTAAAACAAGGTTGCTAATTCCGTTCTGATTTGTTCGGAATGACCGGTATATTTTGTTTCAATTCAAAAAACAGAATAAATTAGAACAAGTTTTATCTCGCTCAAAATCTTAGCATATTCTAGAAATTTTGTCTGAAACGTTCCGATTTTGTTTTGTCCGTTTTGTTCTAGCTAAATAGTGTTTTTTTCAATAATGAATAGTTTTACATTATTAATTATATCTCTTAATTTGATCGTTAGATTGAGATGAAATTTTACGAGGAGTCTCATGACATATTTATATATATTATGTTAAAATTTTAGAGCAATAAGAGAATATAATGACCTTGCGAGGTTGATGATGATATTCTCGTAAAATTATTCAGGTCCATAATTTTGTTTAGAAAAATCATTTTATTAATTTTTTTTAAGATTAAATAATTTTATTTTTGGATTTAAATTAATTTTTTTGTTGAATATATATATTTATATATATATATATAAACCACAGAAATTCATATATTCTTTCGTGTATTGCCTGCACTCATTTTCGTGGACAATTCCAAACAACAATATTTTTATGCTTTTATGCCCTCTTTGCTCTATATAAATAACGTTGCTCATTCCATCCAAGTGATCAGTCGGTCTTCACCCACTCACTGCACTTATTCTCCGCCATTGCCCGCTCGTTGTTTGCTTTCCGAAATCAGAAATGGAGTCCCTGTTGAAGGCAATGCCCTCCTTGAGCACAATCCTCTCTCTATATGCATCCATATCTGGTCTATCCATGCTATTCCGCACCATCTTCAATGAGATGGTTCCGAGGCGTATTCGCGACTTGATAGTTAAAAACCTCTCAGATTTCTTTGCCACCTGCTTCTCCTCCGACTTCACCTTCATCGTCGAAGACCGATGGCAAGCTGTGGAAAATGAAACCTTCCGAGCTGTTGCGGTCTATCTTCCGACCAAAGTTGGCCCTTCCACCAAAAGTCTTCTCTTAGGCACCAATGATACCAGCAACATCGTCGCCCCACCTAAACTAGGGCTACCTGTTGGTGCTAAAATTGTTGACTTCTTCCAAGGTATGCGTTTTGAATGGACTCTCTGTGAGAGTGAAGCAGAGAAGCCTTACCACAGCCATAAAAAATACTTTCAGCTGAAATGCAAAAATAACTATCGAGAGCAGGTCATGCGAAGCTACTTGCCATACATTAGCCAGACTGCAGCTGAAATCTTGAACAAGAGAGAGACCCTCAATATCTTTACTTATGATGACGAGGATTCTATGTGGGAATCTACTGCGTTCAAGCATCCAGCTACCTTTGACACTCTTGCAATGGAGCCTGACCTGAAGAAGTTCATAATTGAAGACCTCGACTCGTTTGTGCGAAGAAAAGACTATTTTCAGAGTGTTGGTAGAGTTTGGAAAAGAGGGTACCTTCTCTACGGCCCACCAGGGACTGGAAAATCCACCCTCGTTGCTGCCATTGCAAACCATCTTAGATTCAACATCTATGATCTTCAGCTTCAAGGTGTAAGAAACGATTCTCAACTCAGGAGGATACTTACCTCCACCACCAATCGCTCCATCCTTCTCATTGAGGACATTGATTGCAGTACAAAATCTTCACGTTCTCGCGATCGAAATCAGGACCCGAAAGAAGATCATGGTGATGATGATGAGGGGGGTGATAAGCATTCTTTTGATCCTCGGGTAAGTGAGGCCTGAAATTAAGAATCAATGTCCTATGTTTATTTTTCTCGGAACTTAACCGTAATCCTTACTGATTAGACTTGATAAATGAAGGACTTAGCCGTATTGTCTCCTAGCTTTTCAATTCCATATATATTGACTGAATCTATCATTCATGTTTCTCCTTAAATCTTCTCACAGGTGACCTTGTCTGGCTTGCTGAACTTCATTGATGGACTGTGGTCAAGCTGCGGGGAAGAAAGAATAATCATTTTCACGTCAAATTACAAAGAGAAGTTGGACCCAGCATTGCTTCGCCCAGGACGAATGGATGTTCATATCTACATGGGCCACTGCACTCCTGCAGCGTTCAAGAAGCTTGCCCTTACGTATCTTGGGATTAAAGAGCATGCCCTTTTCAAATGCGTAGAAGATCTCATTCAGAGATCTGTTATTACCCCAGCAGAAGTTGCTCAGCATCTTATCATGAAAAATGACGAGCCTCAGGCTGCACTAGGAAGTCTGATTGAGTTTATAATTATGAAGGAAACTGAAATGGTAGAGAAAAATGGGGTAAAAACGATGAGCAAGAGGTTGTAAAAGAAGCTAAGATGCTGTCGAGTGTAGAATTGAAAAAGATGAGAAAAAGGATATTGCAGAGCAATCCAAGATTTTCTAATTTCATCTGTTTACCTCAATTAGGTGGATTGCTGGCTTCCATTGTTCATCATATACAATATATTTTTATATATCTAATATTCTATTGTAAATTTTTATTTAGATCCGAGGTATTATTTGATAGTGGTGAATAATAATTTCAAAGTGAAATTCAAACTTCATTTGGTTTATATTATAAATTTAGTAAATTTGTATTATTTGATTTTGCACAAGGTAAGTTTAATTTTATAATTTTTAAAAATTTTAATTTAATTTTACATGTTAAATATATATTGAATTATAAAATTGTATGATTTGACAAATTCAATTGCGGTTTTAAATTACATAGCTTTTGTTGTGACTGGAAACGTGTGAAAGGGATTTTAATGTTAAATTTAGGAAAAATACCTCGTTCAACTAGTATTCTAGATGGTAATAAATTGTTTTTCAACACTTTTGTCTTCTGTTCCAATAAAACGTTTATCAATTTGCCAAAAAAAGTCTTCAAGATGGTGACATGATGATAAGAAATTTATGATCTGTATAATAAATTTTAAGTTTAGTTAGAATATGTATTCTTTATAAAAATTTAGCACAGTCAGAATTTTACTTATTCATTTAAATTCATAAAATATATTTTTCAGAAAGTGGGTTTCACTAGATCAAAAAACAAATTGCCAAAAAATATCATGTTAATTTAATTTCCCCCCCAAACTCTGGATGGTTTTTAGATTTCTCTCCTAAATATTCGTTTGTATAAATTACCCCCTTAAACTTTCATTGAGGTTTCAAATCTCAGTTCTTCCTTTTGCTTATATTTAAATTCATTAAATTATTATTGTGTGGTAAAACCTATATTTTAATATGTTTTTTTTCTGAAAAATATGAAATTAATCATATTTTAGATGTTTTTTTAATGATTTTTATGTGTAGATGAAAGAAAGCTGAAAACAAATTTAAATTTTTTAATTAAAAAATATTTTTAAAAAAACTACACCTCATTACCAAAAACATATTAATAAAATTAGGAGTAATGTGAACGTTATTATTTTATAATTGATCTCTTAGAGTTTTTTTTTAAAAGCATTAACCAAGTGCCGATTCCTCAAACATTTTTGCAATTTTTATTTTTATATTTAACAATTAAGATTCAACTTCCGTTCCCCATCCTCCCTTCCGTCTCTCTTTTCATGCAAGGAAAAACCATGTGCTTTTATTTTAAATAACAAAATACTAAAGGGTGTGATTAAATTATTGTAGCTCTACACCCATGAAATACTATCTATTATAATAGTATTTTGTGTATTTTTTTTTCCATTAACAACAACTTATTTTTTTTAAAAAAATATCCTTTAATATTAAATTATTTTAGGAATTGAATTTTTCAAAAAACATTATTCCCTTTATGTTGGGTTATGCATCGGTCTAATGAATTGTTTTTTAATTTTAAACTTTAACATTAGATTTATTGAAAATGAGGTTTCATAATTTATTTATTTTATAAATTTATCACAATCTCATTACTTAAGTTGCAAATTTAACATAGTAGCTCGAATTAACTCTTAAAAACTAGAAGAATCTAAAAAGATGGTGAATTAGGTTGCCGATTTAAAAACATCTTCTTAATTTAAATAATAAAAAACACAACCTAATGATTAATACACTCAAACTCAATTCAATAATAGAAACAAACTTAAGGATACATAAAAATAATCAACATATTAAGTGAGGAGATATAGTGATTGTTTGAGAGTGTGTTCAAAGTTGTTTTTGAAAGTGCTTTTCGTTCAAAAAAATACATCAAAATGATGTTTATTTTATTTTTTAAAAATTATTTTTAACATCAGCACATCAAAATGATTTAAAAACACAAAAAAAATTAATTTAAAATAAAAAATAATTTTTTTTTCAAAAACGTTTTGGAACACATTCTCAAACACTCTATAATTAAAAGAATGCGCACTAATATTTTTATAGAGATTTGGAGAATCATTTACTCTCTTTGAACCACGATTCAAAAGTTTATTATGACACACACTCTTCTTAACTGGTGAGATCAAATATTTACACAATCTTTTTCATAGGTCAAAGATTGAAAATATATCTCAATCTTTTATAAATTCAGAATTTAACCCAATCTTTTTCCAAGTTTAGGATTTAACCCAATCCTTTTACGAGCTCAAAATCAAACACAATTTTTTTTACATACTCATAATCAAACCTATCACAATCTCTTACAAGATCAAGATTGAAAACCTTTCTCAATTTTTTTCTTGGTTTAGGATCCAACCTAATTCTTTTGTGGGTTCAAAATCAACCTAATCCTTTTACGGACTTACACCAGTACTTAAACTACGTGGGACTCACTTTCTTATTGTTGTCGCTTTCATCCAATTAGATCTCAAAGATATTCCGGTGACAGTTGTAAGTTTGTTAAATTGCATAATTATAGTTTTAATTATGTATGAACTCTTATATTTTTTTTGAAAAACATTTTATTTATAAATAGTATATTTAGCTGTGTGGAAGCTTTAGCGGTTGCTGTTAGAAAATATAACTTTAGGAAAAGCAATAAATTATATTTTTTTGACTCAGGTTTTATGAGAGAATTTTCATAGTGACGTATACAAAACTTAGGAATGAAGTGGATAATGCCGTTTGACTTTTCAATGCAAACACACGGGTGGAGAGAAAAGGGTTTCCCTCTCTGTAGTCTCTTCTAAAGTGGCAAATTCTCATTAAACTAATCCAGATGTTACTCAAAAGTTCTGAAGGATACGCAAGAGATATATGTCCCAAAACTAGTGTCTTTGAAGTTAGCCGTCTTGTAAAATGTTGGAATCACAGGTTTGAAAGCTACTTTCACATGGATGGAACGCAGCATGATTTGTTTTTTAGCAATTTGGCATCCTCGTTTTCAGAAAAATATGAACTCTTTCCCAACATCAACAACACAATACCCTTTTTTTCATAAGAACAAGTTGGAGTGATAAAGAATTTAAGATTTATATGGAAGATTTCGAGTTTATATGGAAGATTTCAAGTTCAAATCAGAATATTTATACTTTATAAAAGTCTAAAAGAACAAATATTTTATTAACTTTTCTGAACTCACGAACGAGTGCAGGAGATGGGTTTACTTGCATAAAAAAAATCAAGAGCGCAAAATCTGGGTTGCTTTCTTTGCCACAGCAATAGCCCAAACGCTCATCCATTTTTGTTTATTGGTGTTCTTTATTTCAAAGAAATCTTAGCGTAGAGCCTTTCATATGTTCTGCTATAATTATTACAAATGAAACCAATACCACTAACCCATAACCATTTGGGGCCAAGCTACACTTGTGCAATTTATCATCCACCATGAGATATCCAGAAACGACAGTTTCAAAAAATCCAGAAACGACAATAGAATTTTTGAATCTCAGGATGCATTACCAGTATGACATTATTCCATTTCTAGCAATGAACACTTTTCTTCTCCATCGGATTTCGAGCACATTTTACATCTTTTATTCATCATAGCCAATACAGACACACCATCAAAATATAAGAAAAGGGATAAAAAAAACAGGAAACAAGAACAGCTTCAAGTACAGCCACATTCCCACATAAAGATTTCAGTGCATCACCATGTCCATGATGGGTTGATTCGCAGGGAAATTAGCATTGTTCCATGGATTCACGAAAAACCCATCACCAATCTGATGACTATTCTCAGAAACAGAGGCAACAGCATCCTCGAATTCAAATAGCTCATAGCTGAAGTTCACGTATTCAATAATCTCATTGAGAGAGTCCAATCTGTGGCTAAGCTCAGCCTTTTGGGCTCTGAGGACAGAGTTCTCGGCTTCGATATTCATGTAGAGCTGAGATATAAAATCCATCCTTGTCAGGATCTCACTGTTTCCTTTCCTGAGCTGACCAAGTTGTCCCATGAGGTCATCCAGGTGTTTCTGTTTCTTCATTCTGGATCTTCTTGCGGATTCTCTATTGGATAGCATCCTTTTACGCTTCCTTAGGTCCATAACCTGCTGCAGATCGTCTTCAGAACTTGAGATCCTCAGCATGGCTGTTGACCCTGAAGATGCCCCACTAGAGGAGGCCATCGTGTTTTTCCCCTGGGAAATAAAAATAGTTCTAACAATAACAAAACAACAAGAAGAGCACCGGAATAACAAAATTGCAATTAAGCCCGGACTATGCTTGATAAAAGAGAAAGCTAGCACAGGACCAAGAAGATGAGTATTTTAAGGTAGATTAAGATGCTAATGGAAGACGGTTATGCAGGGATTCGGAACTGGTAGTAGAGTTCATGAGAAAACGTAGAACCAATAGAGGAAAACAACGGAGAAGGATTGAACAAGGTGGGTCCTGCGTCTAAGAGTAGAGTTTATCATAAAACCAGAGAGAAGGATTTCACAGAGGACAGGAGTCATGAGCAATTGCTATTCGCAAACATCAAGAAACAGATGATTAAGCATAACAAGAGTCAAATTAAAGAAATGTTGAAGATTTTGAGTATTTTGAGATGAAGCCGTTGTGCGTGTGTGTGAGCGAAGCAAAGGCTTTATATCCTTATCAGGATCTTCTAGAAGGGATGGTGTATGATAATGGAGAGGAGAAAAGAAGGCCGGGGAGAAGAGGATGAGAAGTAGGAGGAGAGTTTTCTGTGGGTACTGGACACGGGATTTATAGACTGAATTGTACGTTGGAAGAAATTATTTCATTTAATTAAAATATTTTGAGCACGTGGTTTCAATTAAAAAATTAAAAAAAGTTAAAATAAAGATAAGAAGTAGTGGGGTCTTTGTTCTTGCATTGCATGTACATTTGCACGCGCAAAATTAAAAGATAATTACAGGATAACCATTTTGATCAGTCAAATGGATGATTCGAATCGAAATGGAAGCAGTTTTAAAAAATTAAATTATTTTTTTATTATTTTAATGGGTTAATATTAAAAAAATAAAAATATACATATTATTGTAAATCCATGCTTTGCCACTCTAACCGACCAAAATCTAGGATGATAAAGATAATTTACACTAAATGTAAATTAGTGCTTTTAAAAGTTTTTGTTTAGAAATATATTAAAATAATATTTTTTATTTTTTTAAAATTATTTTTAATATCAGCATATCAAAATAATTTAAAAACAATAAATTTTTTTTATTTAAAATAATTTTTTTTAACCAAACATCCGTTTGACCGCAGTGCGAAACAATCACGGATCCGTTAACATTGAATTTAAAAGATTATGGTTTGAATGTGATTCTCCCCCGTTTTTGTTTTTGCATAAATCGTGGGTGAGAGTAAGGAGTGCTGGCAATCGTACTTGTTTATTTATTTTTAATTAATTTTGATCAATATATTTAATTCCTAGAGACAACCTGGTAGAGTGAACTGTGGGTACGGTAATGTATCTTGTGCAATCTGTTTGCCGTGCAGAGGCACATGCATGGTGTCAGACCGCTCAGTGCTAGTGGTGTCCTTCAATTTTTATTTTTATTTAATAATAAAACTATAAAAAATCACCAATGCTCCTTGGATCATGTGGCTTGGGTTTGATTCCAAACCTAAGGGATGCTATTTCAAAATCCAGGATGATTAAAAATATGCTGTTGTTTTTTTGGATAATACGCTTAATCAAATGTTTATATAATTAAATTTATTGTCCATGGTAAATAAAGGTGGTAGTTTGATGTACAAATTTTAATATTGCATAATTAAAAAGTTCTTTATATTTTCTAACGTGGAAAATGACAAGACTTGAAGTGGAGGTCTGCCTCTTCTGCGAAAGGTAAAAAAAAATTGAAAAAAGAAGGAAAAAGCTTAATTTGGTCGTAATCCATCAACTTGCAAGCAAATTTCCTGGATTTACTTGGATGGTTTTTCTTAGTTCGGCGGCTGCAATGGCCACCCGGCCATCCACAAGAGCTATTATGACGTTAAATTGTTTTTGAAGGGGTTTAGGTTTTTTACTTAATGTTGGTGTCTTTGACTCTTTCAGTAGCCAGGGTTGGAATTGACTTTTTTAGACTTCTAGTGTTGCTTTATAATTTATAAAGTAGGGCCTCCCTGGTTATAAATTAAACAAGACGGCGAGGAACTGCCGGCGGGCTGGATTAGAGGGGGGGAGGTAAACAGGGTCAACATTTCGATGGATTTTATTTTATTTTTAAGTTGATTTATTTAATACCAACTAGAGTGGAAACTTTATTGAACTTGAAGCTTGCTTTCACAAGAATCCCTTTCCAATTAAGAAAATATATATGATTTTTTTAGGTGTTTTCAAGATAAAAAAAAAAAAAAAATCTTAACTTTTCTCGTTATATGGAACTATTTGACACAAAATATATTGTTTTCATGTCCACAATTTTCACAAACAACAACTTTATCTCATCAAGTTGGAGTTCAATGACCCTTCTCTCTCCTCCACTAAAACAAACTTAAGAAAATAAAATTTAATATCAAAATA
This sequence comes from Salix caprea, assembly GCA_964035475.1. Taxonomy (NCBI): domain Eukaryota; kingdom Viridiplantae; phylum Streptophyta; class Magnoliopsida; order Malpighiales; family Salicaceae; genus Salix; species Salix caprea. The sequence continues at coordinate 11,528,535 of OZ037750.1, read as the reverse complement.
TAGATTTTTTATATAAAAAATAGAGAGATCAAATAATAGGGGGATGAAAATCAACTTTTCAAATAAATTATAGAGTTACCATCTATCTCATCCATGTTTTTCACTTCAATCATATTTTTTTTTCAATTCAACTTTCACTTCTAAAAAATGTTGCAACTTAGTTCTAATTTGGCTCAAAAGAGCGAAATTGTGCAAAACAGAATGTTGTATCTTTATACGTAATTAAATGATAGCTTTACGTGTATATCAAAATTTTTAGATATGTATATTTTAGACTAGTGAGCAATGATATTTAGTTTATCATAACATGACATATTAAACATTTGAATTTTTTTAAGAAAAACTCATCGTTCATACAAATTTAAATTTATTATCATGCGAAATTATAACTCATGACAAATATTTTTTCAACACATAATACTAGCATGCATACAAAACATTTAACCAAACTTATAATTGATATTAATTCAAAGTCCTAGCATGCATACTAATAATAAAAATATATAAGCTTAAATTAAAACAAATGAAGTTGTTTACTTCTTGAAGCACTTTAAAATAATGAGATTTTGCTCTTGTCAATGATAAATCTTTTGTTCTTTAGGCTCTATTACTCATCACTTCTTCAAATAGATTATTTGCTATATACTTCCCAAGATTCCCAACAACACCTTAATTTAAATGCATTTCTAAACAAGGTTTTCAAAAAAATAATATATTATATAACTCAAATATTTATCAACAAGATGAACTTAATCTTTGGATTTGAGAGGAAAATCCAAACATAAAAAGAATAAAAACACTAAATATATGGTGAAAAATCTGAAAAATACAAGTACTCTTTCTTCTTATAGTGAATTTTGGAAGCTAAAATATTGAAGAATGAATTACTATCACTATCAACCATTGATTAAATCTATAAAAAACAAGAGTTTTTTGAGTGAGTAAACTATGATTATTTTTAGATTCTTAAAACAGATTTTTTGAGTGTAGACCAGCATATCAGATCGAACTGCGATGTATGAAATACCTGCTCGCAAGTCTACTTCAGTTTGTTGAATTACAGTCACTTTGTGATGCAAAGCTAGTTTGACGTTTTTCAAATTTTGTGATGCAAAGCTAGTTTTTCAAAAGAAACGTGAGCCGAATTCATTATGTTTGACGTTTTCCTAAGTACTAAAACTGACTACTGATTTTAAAACAAAGGTAGATATATCAGATGCTCAGCAATTCTTCATTTCAGAACTCATTGTTTCTGCAGAAACAAAAAAAATAACACATTTCCAAAACTTACAAGATCATAATTTGTGTTTAGAAGCGTGCCTTAACAGTGCCTCACTGCCTTAAGGTCCCTTGCATTTTAAACAACTCCATTATTTCATAAACAAGTGCAAGGCCAAGTGATGGTGAACCACAGTTTGTCCTTTAAAAAGGGTTGTTTCTAGTGCTGCAAGAGGTTGGTTGGTTTTCATTTTCACGTGCAGCATAACGCACTGAAAGAAAATTGTTTTGGGAGCAGGGAAGAAGATGAAGATGAATGGTAGAATAAAGGATATTGCATGTCAAGATGTCTACATTGCTAAATATATTTATAGATCACAATAAATGATGGCGTGCCAATTTACAATTTACAGGATGCCATAGTCCTCCGCAGAAACTCAAAACTAATAAACAAAATGTCCAAGCAAAATCTTGGTAAATGTTACGTACCTTCTTTCAACGCCATGATTCTAAGTGGAAATATTTCACTGATCTCATAGACACTAGAAAAAGGATTTTGAAACATAATCTATCCATGTGCTTACACAGCTTCAGGATGGTAATGAAGAATCTCATCCCATATCATCTCCCTAATTATATGTCCCCCAAGATTCTCATCTATGTCGAGATTGATCGGAACCTGTGCTAGAGGGTCGTGTATTGGATCGTACAGCCCTGATATGTAAGGGTGTAGAAGTGCTTCTGTGACTGTAATTCTCTTACTAGGATCAAACACCAGCATCCTTTGCAGCAAGTCTAAGGCCAAAGGATCAGCATGAGGGTATAGGTGTGAAAGATGGATTCCCCTAGTATAAGGAAGTGTTTTGATGTACCTCCTGGCTCTTGGGCTATCAATGAACTCAAGATCAGTATCATTTTGGCTCCCGAGGACACTGATAATTAGCTTCAGCTGGTTCAGACACTCTGTTCCAGGGAAGATAGGTTTGCGGCCAAGAATCTCAGCAAAGATACATCCGACAGACCAGACATCAATGGAGGTCCCATAATTGTCACAGCAGAGTAGCAGCTCAGGTGCGCGATACCATCGCGTAACAACATACTCAGTCATGAACTGTTCATTGCCTCTGCTCGTTCGTGCCAGCCCAAAATCACATATCTTCAGGTCGCAGTTAGCATTGACAAGGAGATTTCCTGGCTTCAGGTCCCGATGAAGAATGTTTGCTGAGTGGAGATAATTCAGCCCCCGTAGCAACTATAATATTTTAAGAAGATTAGATGCTATCAGAACAATATTGAGAAGAAACCATTTTATTTGAAAATTAACTAGTGGCATGCATGGCATCGCATTTAATCATTATTCCAGATTATTATCACTGGTTATGCTTTGTCAAAGCACAACTATCAAGCTTATTCAAAAAGGAGCATAAGCCACTGTCATTGTTTTTCCAAATTCATTTAACATCTTCGCACTCAGTTCTGTGATTTGTTCATTAACAAATGAGTAGCTCAGCTGAGTTTGCAACCAGAGAAGCCAACAGGGAATGCTGAATGCAAGGCATTTCTTACTAGCATAGAAAGCAAAACATGGGAATCACAGAAGGCCCTTAATGCCCTCACATCCTGCCCTGGCACCCAGTGAGTGTGAGTAAACATGAATCTCAAAACACTGCAGCATGGTGGATTTAAATCAATTTTGCTTGAACCCTAGCTTCTCCCTCAAACTTTCATTAGATGATGAATCCAGTCACAACTTTTATCACCACCTCTATATATTCTACCTATTCATTATTTTTGTTGTGGGTTAAGATTTTTAACAGGCATGACACAGAGTAAACCAGAAAACCAAAGTACTGATACCATAGATACTAGGTAGTAAGGATGAGTGGTCATTTATAGGTCTAAATAAATTTGGTGGGTTGCATACCCCAACGACATGGAGAATCAAAATCCATGAAAAATGTCGAAACCTTAGAAAGCCGAGAATGATAATGCCCCATGGTGTTAACCAAGATAAACAAATGGTAATAATTAATGTATAAGCGAGCATTTTCTGCTGAAATCTGGCATCTAACAAAGCCCATGAATTTTGATGACACCTTAAAAAGCTGGGTCTGATAATGCCCCATACCTTAAACAACATCAGCGCAAGGTAACAAATGTTGTATAAGCATGCATTTTCTTCTGACATCTATTGTCTGGGGTGGAATCCTTACAATTTAAAGACATGTAGATACAGCTCGTAGACCAAAACTACCAAAATGATAACTACTATTGAATGGTCAGCTTCAGTTTAATCACTTTTCTCTGTGAGCCATAAAATGATAATTGTTCACAATTGGTATGATTCTTTCTTAAATAAATTTCACTTTGTAACCATCAAACACTGTTTTCATCAAAATATTAATCGCTATCTCTTGGCACAGCATGAAATTACAGCATATAATTACAGAGATAAAATGCAGCCATAATTCCCAGTGAGATCACTTTCCGTCAGATAGACTGTGCATATTAGCATGAAACTGACATGACAAGGCGGGCTGAAAGAATAAGAAACTTTTATACTTCTACCACTTGAGAGAGAGAGAGTATTTACCTGAAATATAAAATACTTGCAATGATCATTGAAAAGTGGTTGTGAGGACTTGATAATCTGATGCAAATCTGTATCCATGAGCTCATAAACCAAATACAAATCCTTGAAATTAGTCCTATGAACAGGCATCAAAACATCCTTCAGAGCAATTACATTATCATGCCGGATATGTCTAAGAAGCTTCAGCTCTCTAAGAGTCCTCAAAGCATCAATCTTGTTCTCAAACACATTATTGATTTTCTTGATGGCAACTTTCTCATTTGTTTCCCGATTGATCGAAGAGCAAACAACACCATACGCCCCTTTACCTACAGGCTTAATTGGAACGTACTTTGAATCAAGCTCAAACACAGTGTGCCACATTGAGTAATATTGCTTCCCTGTTGGCCTAGTTCCATTAGGAGGCTCCACTAAAGTTGCCATTTCCCTGCAAATTGTCATTTAAAACTCTTATGACTCCACAAAATCTCATCAACATTCACATAAATGGAAAACCGATTTACCAATTAAAGCAAGGCATCTAATCAAATAAACAACTTGAAAAAAACAAAGGCACAAGAGCCTGAAAATGATCCAAAACGAGCCATAGCAAATATATAAACAAAGGCTTAAGAAAGGGATCTATGATGTTTTTAGATCACCTGGTTGCTCGCAATGTTATTCTCTGCGCCAACGTTGCTTGCTAATAATTTAATCACTTTTAAATGATTCCTCCAAGAAAAAAAAAAACAAGGAAAGAAAATTCCAATAGCAGCAAAGTCTTGAAACTTTCACCTCCAACCCCTCGAAGAAACGAAACCCATCAACTTCTCCTCCAAAATCAAGCCAAGAAGCACATGATCACAATCTAACCAAAACCCCAGAATCCTTTCGTTTTCCCTCAACACACGACCAAGTCTTAAAACCCAGAAACCAATTCTCCTTCGAAAAAGAAACCTTTAAAGAAAAGCAAAATATTTTCCATAATTCATCAGGAAAGGAGCTGGAGATCTTATCTATATAGTGAAAGTGATAAGAACTGATCCGATGTAACAGGGTTTTGTTGGATACTCTATCTTGTCAGGATTGTAACAAGGGGAAGGAGGGCAGTGGCGAGAGACATGGCAACACGGCACAGAAAAAAAAGACAGCTATAACGTAATTTGCTTTGGGTTTTAGGAAACTTCACCTCTCACTTCATGCACTAACAAATATGCAGATATATTGGCTATCAGTTGACGGCTCTGGCTCTGGCTCCTCCGTGTCTTTCCTATTTTATGTTGGAAAATAAAAACCAAGTCCTAAAGGGTAACGTCCAAATTTATGTTCATTGACAAGTTTCCTAAACATAGAGTTTGAGAAATTTTATAATACTTGTAATGTGGGTATCATCTAAATAATTTTCATATATTGGAGGAATTCTTTCTAGATTTATTTATATATTATGATTTCATCGAAATACAAAAAAAAAAAGAGATATCCCTATTATTAAATTAAATAGAAATTATTGTTTTTTTAATGAGAGTAATTCCATTGATTTTTATAAAATTAAATAGAATTCAAGTTTCATTAATTACTAATTCCCTGACATTCCATTTCAAAAATATTTTTGAATTTTTAGAATTTTAATTTTTTATTTTAAATTAAAAAAATATTGTTTTAAGATCATTTTCATATGTTGATATCAAAAATTATTTTTTAAAATAAAAAAAATAATTTAATACATTTCTGAATTAAAATAATTTCAAAACACAATCTCAATTACACTTTCAAATAGACACTAAATCTAAAAAGTCACCTACCGTTGAAATCCTAAGATTCTAGCATTATAGATTTTGCATCAAAGGATTTAAACTCTTTTTAAAAGTATAGATTAACCTCAAGTCTTAAAATCTTATATTTTAATTATCCGAATATTATTTTAAATCGTTCAAAATTCTAAACAATACAAGAAAGTAAATTCTCAAACACTTTAAAATCCAATATGCTTCACGTTTAGAAAATAGTAAAAAAATAATAGTAAAGAACTATCACAAATATATATTTTTCACAATTGGTTAAAAGGGAAATTGGAGGAAAATGAAAAGCAATATTTAAGATGCAGAGCCAAGCTTAAAAACCCAATAATAATAATAATAATAATAATAATAATAATAATAATAATATAGCTCATGTCTCTCATAGTTTTGAACGTGTAAGATACGCCTTCTATTAATGTGTTTGATAGTATTTGCCTTTGCTTTGCTTCACGTTTAATCAATTACATATTTAAATTTAAAAAAAATGTGAATGTCTATAGACTATACATATGGCTCCTCTCCTCTGGTTTTGCGTGCGCTTAAGTAAACGTCTCTAGCCACCACGTGGAAAGCAGCCATTGTAGCCGGCTGGCTTTCCTTTTTTTCTCTCCCGATATGACCCTACTCCAGCAAATTAGTCCTTTATCCAATCTAACAGTGCAAATTAGTCCTTTCCGTGGCGTCTACCATGGGCATACAAGTGTACGTGAATGTTTAATATCGTGGTATTTTTAATAAATAATTAAAAATATTATTTTTTAAATCAAATATATTTTTAAAAAGGACCGAGATACGCAATATTCCAAATAAAAAGAAATCGGTGCACTGTTAGGTAAAAAATGGAGTTAGTTTGTAGTCCAGGCTGCTCTCAAGAAGAAGAAGATGACAAGTGCCTAAATAAGTAGGGTGGGTGCCCAATCAGAGGGTGGATTGGCCAATTAGAGCTTTAAGACTAGCAAACTCCCCGTGGGATCAAACACTTTTAATGTAAAACAAGAACGTCCAGCCTGTTGGTAATTTCTATATATATATATATATATATATATATATTAATTTATTCCGCAATATGTTTATCAATTTAAGATTAAATTCTAAGATAAATGATTTTATCAATTAGGTACCTATTGTTTGAGATATTTCTCAATTGGGGTCGTTTTTTCAGTGTATATTAATATCTTTTTCTTCTAATGTGCATATTTTGTGCAGTAAATGGTATTCATTAAAAAAACAACAGAATTTGATAAATATTTGAAACATGTGGAGCCATATTTGATAAAAATAACAGTGATTGAGAAATAGATAATACTTCAAGGGCTCATTTGAGGATTTCTCTTGTTCTTTTATGAGCTGAGAGATTCTTCAGGTTTTTTATAGCCATGTTATTAAATCCGACTCAACTCAATGATTTATTGATCCAAAACATTGTTTGGTTCAGGTTTCATGTCGAACCAGGTTGAGAGATGATTAAGTCAACTACGATCCGGTCAAAACTCAAATAATTTCAAATAAAACTTGATTAGTTCTTCACAATATTACGAGCAAGGTGTTTTAGATTAGTTCTTCACAACCCAGGAGTTGAGTAAGGCTGGCTTTTATATGTATGAATTATGATTACAGCAGTCAGCAGTGTTAACTGCAGATGATGTGTGATCTTCCTCCTGATTAAAATTGTCCAGTATAATGAAGCGGTGTTCAGAAACAACACACCAAATGGGCCACACAATGTGGGTTGGCCCGAGCCCACAAAGAGGTTGAGATTAAAAAAAAAAGGTCGTGTGGCTGCTGGGATTCGAGCCCAGGTCTCCACGGCCACAACGTGGAATTCTCACCACTAAACTACAGCCACCTTATGATCTCCGTACTCACTAAGATATATATAAAGTTAACTATTATTTTAAAATTGTGAAACAGCTACGTATGCTGCTGAGGTAGATCCTTGGGAGTAAAGCCAAATGATATGATATTTAAGTGAGAAGCTTCTGTAATACCAGGGGGGATATGGGCGATCGCTGAACGAGAGAACCACCATTTATTGTAAACAAAAAGGCAATGCAAGTTCATGAGGGTATGGGTTTGTGTAAAAGACCGGTGAGATCTAAAGGGAAAACATAAAAAATGATGTTTGGAAGGAGAAACAAAAAACAATTATGGTCCACAATAATGAAGGGGAGCATGTATTCTTTGGCTACAATGTCTTGTCTTCTTCTCAAACATCTTTTCTTTTTTCAGACCGCCTTTTCAAGGCTTTCCTGTGAGTTGCTTCCTCATATAACTTCGTTTGAATTTCCGTGTCGCAAGGTTAAAGCAATTTCTACTTCTTTCACATTATTTTACCATAAAGCAGTACTTAATTCCCAAGCTATATTCCTGGGAATGGTTGTCTGGCAATGACCGGAAAAGGGTTCCGGCCATGGCAGCAAATCTGGTGTCCCCTCATTTTCGTTTCTGCTACATTGAAATATGAACATGTGTTTTACTTATAATGTTTTTAATTAGTAACTGTGGAAGCATAATGCATCCAACGTGGATTCCAACTGGGTGCCTAAGTGCATGCAAGTGGATTAGACTGACTAGCTAGGTTCTTTCAAATATTAGATTTTAAAACTCAAGCTGACCTATCATCTAGAGCATGCTGTACGTAGGCATCTTGGAATCCCGATGGGCTTGCAATAGTTGGAAAGGATTTTGCCTAATGTATATATATATATATATATATATATATATATATATATGTATAGAATCCTGTATTGATTCAGATGATGATTTCCTATAGTGCTGAGGATTTCTTCTGTTTTTTATGGGTCAAGTCGAAAAGTAACGGAGCTTGAACCCGTGACAGTTCTTCACCTAAGAACATTCCCACTTCATTATTATTATTATTATTGTCTAATCATTTGATTGTTATGTACTAGCTACCAAATTAAAGTTCGTCCATGTTATTTGAAAAAAAGAAGAAAAGAGGGTGAAGATTTGTACCTGAACAAGAGGAAAAGATAAAAAGACTAAAAATAAAAAATGATTAAAAAGATAGGGCAGGAGCAGGCTGGAAAAGTGAAGGAAATGAAGGGAAGGCAGCGACAAACTTTTGCCCATAATGGAATATAAATCTCACATATTCCCGATAACCTTTTCCCCCGGCCTCACTTTTCTGTAGGTGCTCTTGGATTATTATACTACCTCCTCTTTTCTTAAAAGCTGCTAATTTATGTCATGTCATGTCTTTTTTTGTTTTAAAAAAGAATTTGTTTAGTTTTAGGTATTGGTCATATCTTTTAATAAGATAATTGAAGTAGATTGCAATTTTAAGAGAAATTTATTGATGTATTTTTAAATTACATGTTAAAATTTTAGGACAATTGAAGATTAGAAAGATCTTGCGAGACTGCTAATAATATTTTCATAAGTTTATTCAAATTTGTGATTTTGTTTTGAAATCTATTTTTTTTTGGTTTTTTTTAGATTGATTTTTTTTTAAATTTTATCATTCAATAATAAATTTATTGAGAATTAAGCTTTATAAATATGTCTTGATTTGTTTTATTTATGGTTATTATGGTTCTGACCTGGATAATGGATTTGAAAAGTTAACCAATGTTGACTCGGATTGATCTAATATGTTATCTTAATATTTTTTTTTATAAATATACCATCTTGATTTTTTTAAACCAAACTACATTTTTATCAGTTATTTAAGTTGTATTTGGATTCATTAAGTTGATTGAGTCATATCAATTTTACTTTCAATTTTTTAATTGTGTTTGAAATTTGAATTGTATAATTTAAGTTAGTTTATTTTTGAATTTGAATTGAAATTATGTATGCTAATTTAATATTTTAAATTTTATATATAAACAATACAATCCTGAAACATCACGCCAAAATACTCCAAAATCAAAATATAGTATTCTAATTGAAAAAAAAAAAAAAAACTCCAACCATAATGAAATTTACAATCTTAGATATATAAAAGAGCTCTTATTATTTGTTAATAAAAAAACATTATTATATTTAGCAGTAGCAAAGACTTTAATTATTTCTGGTCCCTCTACATGACAAATATATAATTTAAAGAGCATTAGGGTTTCATTCTCATCAACGCTTCTGCTCCCTTCCATGGTATACAAGAAACGTAGTGATTACTAATTAGTTTAACACAATGGTTAATGATCAAATGGTAGCATTTTATAGTTTCATGATTTCCTAAAATTAATCCCAGTTCTTTTCCATCACTTTTTTTTTATAAAAAAAAGAAAAGAAAAGAAGTCTCAGGCTCAAATCAAAGCTGCAACTTTCCACTACTAATTCTCCAAGTACTGTTTATATATATCACCTTCAAGAAAAGAGAGCACATTCAGATCAAGTAAAGAATGGAAGCACACCTTAGCTACCTAATCAGATGTTAATCTTAATTAATGATATACTGGATCAAAAAGGCCATCAATTTACATGATTGTTAACATCTAATTCCTACTAACTAGTAGAGGTCTTCAATATTTTTGGATTCTGGCTATATTTGTTATAAAAAAACAAAAACACTTGGATATATAGTGAAAACTTGAGATTTCATGAGGTAATTTCAAACTCAAACCATTAAAGAAGTGGATAGAAATGACTGAAAACTAGCGTACGTGCCATTTAGCCTTCCTCCAAGCACGGATGTGAGATCGCAAAGCAGTGCATAGTCCCACCAGTATGATCACTATGACCAGTCAATCAGTTCTTGATAAGCCCAGAAAGTATTTACAAGGGGTTTTTCTTCAATGATTATGACTTACCATGATTTCTTTAACTGATATTATATAAAAGTTCTTCAGTTACATTTTCAGCAACAAAAATAATGAAAGGTTTAGTCTTCATGTTTGTTGCAGACCCTCTTTTCCATAGGTTGAGGCAACCGCGAACTGTTGTATATGAATGTATATATGATTGTATAATAAAAATAAAATAAACAAATAACTATGCACTAAACAAAAGCTATAGAGTCTTACTTTTCTTTTTCTTTATCTTGCCTAAGTTTTGCTATATTACACAAGTGGGGAGAATAAATATTGCGAGTTCCAAGTTTGCCATTATTTCCCCCTACCTTTGCTTGCCTAACTAGGGCAGAATTATGGTCACGAACAAGGGAAACCTCAGAGAGAGAAGAAAGACGTGCTTTCTGATATATATGCATGCTACTTTAAAGATGATAATAGGATGTGAAGTAAGAATATAACTGAGGAACATAGATCAGTGAAGGTAAGCAAAGAGGTTTTTGTGAAATCATCATCCCTTTCAATTTATTAGGCTTTTCTAGGGATTTTCAAGTCTAAAAGGTTGCATAATGGAGCCTGGAAATCTCCACCTCCAGCATCAGTTTCAAGAACAGTGTACAGGATATTCTTCTTCTTTTTCATCACAACCTGCTGAGTACAATAATGTTTCAAGTACCAGTGACCACTTCAACCCAGAAGCTGCAGGCATCATTTTGTAAGTATACTAATTCTCCCCTCGCGGTAGAATTCTACTCGTTTGTTTTGTCTCGATACTCTACGATACACTGATATATAAGCTTCTATATATATATTTTTATGGATTTTAATCCCACAAACACACACACAGTAGTACTCAAACTTTGATAGATTCATTTTTCAAAGGATCGATGGCTAGCTAGTACTCCTTCTGTAAACTTGAGGCTTTCTCCTAGGTTTCATGCTGCAGCTTTTTAGGAACTGAAAGAGGAAGAAATTTGGTATTTGAATGAAAGTTAGGCAAGCTTCAACTGTACTTGCCAATTGGTTCACCTTATTAATCTTCCAAAGGCGCTTTCTCTGATAATATTGCAGTTAATTCTCTAGGGTTTGTGAGCATGCAGGTAATCAGAACCTAGGATGATGTTGCTCGATCGTAAAGTTTTCATCGTAATCATTTGTTTCTCTTACATGATCATAGTTTGAAATAGAGAAGTTTGAAATAAAGCTACAGGTATGAAGATAAACTTTTCTTCTTCTTCTTCTTTGTATTTACTTTCTGCTTAATGTTGCAGATGAGAGCTTGATTACATTATATAGGCCAATGAGCAACAGCTCATTTGGCTCATTGCATAACAGTAATTAGTTTCTACGGTACATAACAGAAAGGTGACAGTGCAGGATTCCATGGGTGAGGGCAGCTAACCAATGCTAACAGAATTGGTTATGGCTGCCAGGTGTTTGCATTAATGCTTGGCCTGTGATTCCAGCCCTTTCATCTTAACATGCCCCCTCAAGCTGTGGTGTGGTGAGTGCACAACAGCTAGCTTGTTCTTAAGCGTGTGGAACTGGGATATTGTCAGAGGCTTGGTAAGAATGTCAGCAACTTGTTCTTTAGTGGGTATGTACCGTATTTCTATTTCTTTGTTCTGAACCTTGTCTCTTATGAAGTGTATGTCGATTTCGATATGCTTTGTTCTGGAGTGAAAAACTGGATTAGAGGCAAGTTGTTTAGCCCCTAAATTGTCACACCAGATTACTGCTGGTGTAGAAGACTTAATTCCAATTTCAGATAGCAGAGAGTTTAGCCACACAATTTCAGTGCTGGCTTGAGCAAGTGCTCTATACTCGGCTTCGGTGCTTGATCTTGCAACTAACTTTTGTTTTCTTGAACTCCAGCTGATCAAGTTCCCCCCAAGATATACACAGTAGCCTGAAGTGGATTTTCGATCGTCCAGTGAGCTTGCCCAATCTGAATCGCAGAAGCTTTCAATAGTCAAGGTAGGTGTACTGGTGAATTGAAGACCTTCACCAATTGATCCAGCAAGATATCGCAGGATGCGTTTGCATGCTAGCCAATGATTCTGAGTTGGAGTTTGCAGGAATTGACTCAGTTTGTTCACTGAAAAAGCAATATCAGGTCGACTAAGTGTAAGGTATTGAAGAGCTCCTATGGTGCTTCTGTAGAGAGTGACCTGTTGAAACGGTTCACTGTCATGAAGATGAAGCTTATTGCTTTGATTCATGGGTGTTAGACAGGGGTGAGCATCGAGCATATTTGTTCTTTTCAGTAGGTCAACTGTGTATTTGGCTTGGGACAAGTGAATTCCATCTGTCCCCCTAGTTGTCTCAAAGCCAAGAAAATAGGTTACTGAGCCGAGAGTTTTGAGTGCAAACTGAGAGTGAAGATGAGAGATAATATTCTGAACTTTGTGGGAGTGATTGCCTGTGAGTAGAATGTCATCGACATAGACAAGGGCAAACATGAGAGCTTCACCATTTCGGTAGATAAATAAAGAAGTATCAGATGAGGAGTTGTGAAAACCAAGGTGTAACAGAGAGCTTCTGAGTTTGTCAAACCAGACACGAGGGGCCTGTTTGAGATCGTAAAGAGCACGTCGAAGTCTGCATACAACAGAGGGATGATCTGTACTTGTGTAACTAGCAGGTTGTTCCATGAACACTTCCTCTTCAAGGGTGCCATTTAGAAAAGCATTGTTGATGTCGATTTGCTGCACATCCCAGTTGTTAGTGACAGCAAGAGTGAGGATTACCCGAATGGTTGATGGCTTTACAACAGGGCTGAAGGTCTCAAAGAAGTCAATTCCAGGCTGTTGTTGGAAGCCTTTTGCCACAAGTCTGGCCTTGTGGCGTTGCACAGATCCATCAGAGTTATATTTAACTCGAAAAACCCATTTGTTATCAACAATATGCATGTGAGATTGGCGTGGAACCAAATCCCAGGTATGATTGTCCATTAGAGTAGTGAATTCTTCATCCATGGCTGTTTTCCAAGATGGTGTAACAAGAGCTTCTTTAACTGATGCAGGTGTAGTTGTGGTGTAGGTGGGTGATTGGGGGTTGCGGAGGGTGGATGCAATATAAGTTTTTGGTTTAAAAATGCCTGCTTTTGATCTAGTAATCATGGGATGAGAAGGAATATGTAGTGGAGAGGGAAGTGGTATGAGTGAAGTGGATGTAGTGGGCTGATCTGGGGAGTGAGACATAAATGAACTTTGTGAGGAATGACTGGCAGGGGATGATGGAGGTTGAAAACTTACAGGTGATGGTGAATCAGAGGAGGAATGTTGAGAAATTGCTCTAGGATTGACTTGTGAGGGCATTGTATCAGCTGCAGATGAATCAAGTGTGGTATCCTGCAAAATGTTAGACAAAAAAGGAAGCTAATGATTGTAATTAATCGGAGAGGTAGTGGGCTGAGAAACACAATTTGGACTAGTGGAATTTGGAAAACCAGCAGCAAAGGGGAATTCAGATTCATTAAAAGTGACACTTTGTGCTATATAAACTCTACCCGAAGGATGTAGACATTGATAACCCTTGTGATTTGGACTGTATCCAATGAAGACACATTTTGTGGACCTAAAATCTAATTTGTGTTGATTGTAGTCCCGAAGATGAGGAAAGCAGCTGCACCCGAAGACTTTCAAAAAATTAAGATTGGGCTTAAGATTAAGTAATATGTTAATGGGTGATTGGTGATTGAGAGTAGGTGTTGAGAGATGATTGATCAAAAAGGTGGATGTACTGAAAGCCTCCCACCAGAATTGAAGTGGCATGCTTGCTTGAGTAAGTAAGGTAAGTTCCATTTCTATTATGTGTCTGTGTTTTCTTTCTGATTTCCCATTTTGAGGATGAGTATGAGGGCATGGATGTCTGAAATGGATGCCTGCAGAGGCCAAGATAGGTGCAAGACTGCGATATTCGCCCCCCCCAATCTGATTGAAGTGTTTTAATCTTGCTGTCAAATTTTCTTTCAACTAATTTTTGAAACTTAAGGAAGGTTTCTTTGACTTCAGATTTCAGTTTTAAGGGAAAAATCCAGGTGAAATTGCTGAAATCATCCACAAATTGAACATAGTAGCGATAACCATCTTTTGAGAGTGTAGGAGAGGGACCCCACACATCTGAATGGATTAGTTCAAGTGGTTTGTGAGTAGTAGTGAGTGATGAACTGTATGGTTTATGCTTTGATTTACCTATGTGACAAGCATCACAAAATGTGGGACTGATTGTTGGAAGTAATTTTTCATGACTTAGCATGTGTTTCATTACATTGATACTTGGATGACCAAGCCTCATATGCCATAAATTTGGCTTAGAAAACTGAGAGGACTTAGCATATAAAGACTGGAGAGATGACTGGAAATAAATTGACTTTGCTAGTCTATTTGAAACTGAATTTAACTTGTGATTAAAACTTGTGAATGTCGCAGGATGGTGATTTATCTGAAGCTGATACAAGCCTTCATGGAGTATACCCCGAAGCAGCTCCTTCCTCGTAAGTCGATCCTTTACAATGCAATAGGTGTTATGAAACTCAACAAACACAGGATTGTCATGTGTTAGTTTAGCAATAGACAACAGATTTTTAGCAATTTGAGGAACACAAAGAATGTCATGTAGGATTAGAGAAAACTGAGTATTAAGGTTGTGAAGAAAGCTGAAACCTGAATGAGTGATGGGAAGAGGTTGTCCATTACCAATGAGCAAGTGGGTGTTACCTTTGTACTCTGATTTGTGATGCATGTTGGCAAGGTCTGCAGTGATATGGTTTGTAGCTCCACTGTCTAAGTACCATGCATTGTCTGGATTGGCAGCATTTGATGTTGAAAAATATGCTTGATGATTGTTTTTGAGCTGTGGCTGACCCGAGAATGGATTATTGGAGTGCTGAGGATTACTGGACTGTTGTCCTTGGAAAGAAATGTCAAACCTATGATAGCATTTGAGAGCTATATGTCCAGGTCGATTGCAAAGTTGACAATGAGGACGATTGCCTCTGCCCCATTTCCCCTTGCCATGACCCCTATCATTTGCAAAGTTACGGGGTGTGTTTGAAAAGTTGTTATTGAAACCTTGCAGGTTGAGAGATTTGCGAAAATGTGTGGCTAGGTTTGCATTTGGTGTGTAAGTGTCAGATGGAGTGGAGAGATTGAGTTGTTCAAGCCTCATCTCCTGACTTTGAAGCATGTATTGGACCTCTTGAAGAGTAACCTGATCATGACGAGAGGTGAGATTAACCACCACTGAGTCATAGTCATGACCAAGACCTCCAAAAATGTATAGTGTGAGTTCATCATCTGAAATGAGTTGTCCAGCAGAGACTAGTGTTTCAGAAAGGGATCTCATTTTTAACATGTAGTCATGAATGGAAAGGTTGCCTTTCTTGAGAGATTGAAGTTGGAAACGAAGCTGAAGAGTACGGGCTTTAGAGTGGGTAGTGAAAAGGTTTTCAAGAGTGTGCCAAACTTCATGAGATGTGTTGCATCTAACTATGTGACCAAACATAGATTCAGAGATGGAATTAAGTAGCCAGCTCATAATAGCTTGGTCCATTCGGATCCAAAGAGTAAAAGCAGAGTTAACTTGTTTGGATGAGACATCACTTGAGATGTGATCTGTGAACTGTGAAGGGCAAATTTCAGTGCCAAGAACATAACCTTCAAGGTCATGTGCACGAAGAGCTGGAATTACTTGAGAACGCCAGAAGGAATAGTTTGCTCTGTCTAATTTGATTGTGAGGGGAGACAAATTTTGAAACATAGAATTGTTTGGTGTTGAAGCAGAGGTTGAATGGGATGTTTGTGTATTGATAACTGAGTTCTCATTTTGGGGAACCTTTTCTGGTGAGGATGCCATTGATGTTAGTCACTAGCTCTGATACCAAGTTTGAAATAGAGAAGTTTGAAATAAAGCTACAGGTATGAAGATAAACTTTTCTTCTTCTTCTTCTTTGTATTTACTTTCTGCTTAATGTTGCAGATGAGAGCTTGATTACATTATATAGGCCAATGAGCAACAGCTCATTTGGCTCATTGCATAACAGTAATTAGTTTCTACGGTACATAACAGAAAGGTGACAGTGCAGGATTCCATGGGTGAGGGCAGCTAACCAATGCTAATAGAATTGGTTATGGCTGCCAGGTGTTTGCATTAATGCTTGGCCTGTGATTCCAGCCCTTTCATCTTAACAATCATGCAGGAATATTAGCAGTAATACCCACAACAACTATCTAATTGACTGTATCCCAAATTCATGTGTGTCTTTGCCACCTGTTTCCTTGACTCAAGGATTGAGTTTCTGCCAAGCTTTTAGTTTCAACCAACAATCTGCAGCCAGTGAATTGCTTTTGGGAAAGACCAAAGAAGAGTTTCCAGACTCTTTTGGCAAGCTGAGTGACATGATGCACACTAGCTCTAATGTAGAGGAAACAGATTTTCTGTCATCAAAATACAAGCACCAATATTCTCATGATCTAGGTGGAAATCAATGGCCTCTCAACAACTTTTTCTTCTCTCCGCCATCTATTTTATTCTAATGCTCAAATTGAAGAATATCTGCAGAATTTATCTGCTTGTAGAGGATATAATTTTAGCCATTTCTTGCCAACAATCAATATCTCAAATTCAGATTTGTGTTCTTCATTGGTATCAAGTTCTTTGGACTTGAACTTACAAACCGTGGATCTCTTATCAACAAGTACTTGTGATGGTGCAACTAGTTCTAGCCAGTCTTCAGAAAATACTCTCGATCATTTCATGCGAGAACTTACGGACAGCCCTTCAAATAGCTACAGCACAGTGGGTGTCTTCTCTACTTCATGATCTTATTAATTTCAGTATAGTTACGCCAATTGTGCATGCCTTTACTAATACCCCTTGCTTACATTGCTAATGATATACCTCATTTCGAAATTAAGTTTTTCAACTGAAAAAGGTCTTCTTCATGGTGAAGAAATCAACATTTGAAGATGGATATGGGAGAAAAAAGAGACATAACAGTGTTTCTCAGTCAAATAACTTCCTTGCTGAAGCTAAGAAGAATCGGACAGCGCCAAGATCCTGCCTAACTTTGAAGGTGATGGTTTAAAAGCAGCAGTAATTTAACCTTGATCAATTCAGATTTTCCATTATAAAATATAGTTTAAATGTGGAATTGGGTTTTTAACTAGGTCAGGAAGGAGAAACTAGGGGACAGGATTGCAGCTCTTCAGTGGCTGGTGGCACCTTATGGCAAGGTAATAATTAAATATGAACCTTGTTCTCCTGCTAAGGAATGTCTTAAATAAATGCATTACAATATAATATGACCAATTTTTTTTTTTTTTTTTTTATGGTGCACATTGTAACTTCCAGACAGACACTGCCTCTGTATTGACAGAAGCAATTGGCTACATCCAATTTCTGCATGACCAAGTGCAGGTGATTTATCCCTCTCCAAGTTTCAGTTCATGGTATAAACTTTCCAGCTGATAACATACTTCCTCTCTTAACTCAGCTTGATAAAATGGTGGAGTTTATTCTTATTAGTAACTTTATTTAGTCCCTGATGCCCACAGACACTGTGCGCACCGCATATGAAGTCATCAGACATCAAGCCAACTAGAACAGCGCAAGCAGTAAGACACTTCTCCTCGTAAATATACGTACCTTATCAGATCATAAATGACATCTACTCTCCATTGTACCCAAAATATCTAATCTTTTTCCAAAGGAAGAGACTGTGAACCATTATAATTATTTTGATTATATTAATTTTTATGTGACCATCGATCTGTTTTTATCAGTGTTCAAGTGAGGAAGATGGGAAGGGACAGCAAAAGAGAGATCTTAGAAGTAGAGGCTTATGCCTTGTGCCCCTATCTTGTGTATCTTTCTTTAGAACCTGCGATGGCGGCATCGAAAGATCCCCGAGGAAAGAATTGAAGATGGCATATGAGAAGGAAATTTGAAGACTTCATGATGGGCTCCAGGTTGCAATAAAGAAAGGTTCTCTATGTGCAATATTTAGTTTTAGTAACGCAACTATTGTGATTCACTTATGGAATGACATCTACTCTCCTTTCTACAAATTGGTATATTTGTGAGTCGAGGACAAGTGAATCTCTGAATATGTAGGTCATTCTTCAAGGGATTGATACTTTCCTAGCTTTTGTGTCAGACTGTTCTTCATAACAGAGCTAATTCTTAAAAGGGTATTGAAATCTTGTACAGTATAACTGAAAAGGGGTATTCTTTTTCCTTTGGTCACTCACAGTGGACTGCTAAAAGAAGTTCAGATGTTATTCCTTGATATTTTGTGTAGAGCAATAAGAAACCAGGATTTATTGAAGATACATGTGTGTTAGAATGGCAAATTGGATCTTAAAAAAACTTTTGATGGCTTTTTTATACATGAATTTGAGCCAGAGATCACGCAATGGAGTATCATTCGAAACAGAAAATCACTTCAATACCAGTTATCCAAGCACCTTTTAGTATCTTGCTTTTCTTCTTCACCAGAACAACTGCATCACAGGCAAATAATATTGAAAATTATATAGCCATTAAAA
Source organism: Salix caprea (assembly GCA_964035475.1). Lineage (NCBI taxonomy): Eukaryota > Viridiplantae > Streptophyta > Magnoliopsida > Malpighiales > Salicaceae > Salix > Salix caprea. The sequence goes on along the minus strand of OZ037750.1, from coordinate 11,509,640 downwards.
TTCCAACGCTAGAAAAAAATGATATTTTTAGCAATCTTGTGATGTATCAGTAATGTACCATCTTCTTCTTCTTCTTCTTCTTGTCAAGATAAGCAAAGAGCTCTGCTTGTTGAGCAAGCGATTCCTCGAGAGCCTGAATAAACAAGAGTAGGAGATACAAATGAGAATTCTAATTTACAGTTTCAGCTTTGACTAGTTTTGTTTTCATCACCATGCATTCATTTCCATGTGAAACTACCTTCTTAGTTGCCATAAGCTCTTGCTCCAGGCCATCAACACGGCTCAAAGCAGCATTCAGCATTTCCTCCTTTTCAGGTGGCATGGAAACTGGCTGAGCACTCAGAACACTAACTTTATCTTCCAATTTAGCCATGCGTTTCAAAAAAATCATGTAATCTGCACTAGAGATGGCAGGTGACTGATTTTCCGGGGTCCTAACCGCTGTGTCATCACAATAGACAGGACTGGAGTAGATGGTGGCATCAGTCATCTTCCTGGGAACATTGCGTGTCACTCTAATCATGGTGACGATGCCCGTAACCAAAGCCATGACACCAGTAAAAAGTGGTGAGCTGATTGCCTGGGGAGCCTTGCAAGCATCATACTGAGTGTAGCAATCTGCTTTTGCAAATCATAGACGTCATTTGGATTTACAAGGGAAAGACAGATAGCTTGTAAGGCAAATTGTTCGAAATTTAGCATACAGGAAGCATATAGCTCGTTGCCTTGATTCTCAGTTTACACAACCCAGATTTCTCATATCCTCAAGTTATATTAGTCAGTGAATATACCTTTTGAAAGAGACAACATATCATTGTCTACCATCTTTTTCCAACTCACATCCATAGATTTATCAACTACAAGGTCGTAGTCCTCAAACTTGTAGGCCTGCAAGTTGAATTTCCGATAAAAAGAAAACGTGGAAAGGAAAAGGCATTAGACCTGTCACTCACTTGACAAAGAGAAATAAAGAACAATTGGTAGTTCAGAAAAACAAAAATCTGTTTACTCAACAAAAAGGTGTTTTGTGGAGCCTGTACAGGGAAACATAAATTCAGACCTTTTTATAGGTGAAAAGATTTACAGGAAGTCTGTTAGACTCACCTTTTCAGGAACAGGAGAGGATTGTGGATTCTCTGGAGCTGACTCCACCTTAGGAGAGTCAAGTCTCTGTCAATCAAATAGGAAGTGAGAGTAAGGTTTTGATATGAACTCTGAAAACTCAAGCCATTAAGAAAGGAAACAAATCAGAGAAAGAAATAATTTGGCTCCCTGTATATGCCAAAAGAGGCATCACCAAAAGGGGAATGGAATGGGAAATGTATATTCAATACTAGACCTTTGAGCAACTTAGTTCATCCTCACAAATTGTTTTTTCATCAGGATATTGAGTTCCCCATTTTTTTACACATTTGTGATCTCCATTCTGAACCATCTGCAAGTCACTGAAACAACTAAGAAAACTAATTCAACATTAAACTAAATGAGATGATCATTTCAACAGTAGTAAAGAGAATAAGTCTCAAAATGAATTGAATATCACCCTCAGAATCTCTGGGTCATTCCAAGGGCCTTTATCAGAACGCATGCAGCCTCCTTTGTCAGCACAGGTGCAAGTACCTCCCAGAAACTCTGGCAACTCACTGATACAAAAGCCATTCATTGTGATCGAAAGGGCGAAAAGAAAAATAAAAGAAAAGCTGGGAAAAAATCGCCACATTACGTGGGATCATAAAATAAGCATAGGGGGGTATTTTATAACACAGATTAGAACTTGACGAACAGTGTAAATACAATTGTGAAGAATAGAAACCGAGATGAGAAAGATGGTTGCATAAGCAACCGATTATAAACTTACCTGGCATCAATTATCTCAAGCAACTTGCTCTGATACTTATTCCCAAGAACCTGGTGAATTATATCTTTCATTAATTATATAGTTTCCCACATCAAACTGCGATTCAGAATAGAAATGTTGTACACTTACATGGATCTTTGCTGTTGTCTTAGGGTCAAGGAAAGATTTAACGGTATTCCACAACATCCTGAATCCAGAACCCGCATTGATGATGAACATGCGGTTCAAGGTCTGTCGAGAAGCCAACAATTTACACCACATCACAATTTTTATGTCATTTGCTCGGAAAAGTTATTGCTTGTTGTAAGACAAACACACTGGTTAGTACCTCGGGATAATTGTCGCCATCAATCTTCTGAAGGCGAGTAATGAGATCCCTAGCAGCTTTGGTGAAACTTTTGAGGCCCTGTGACAATATTTCCTAAGTTATCATACAGTGTTCTATAAAATATTGGAATGGAAAGGAACACGTATTTGAAGATCACCCTAACACTTGTCTAGAACCCAACTACCCCGTCCATAAAATGTGCTGAACTTCAAAAGAAAGTTTCATGAAATTAAAATCTTAATTCATATCACTACACAAATTATAGAAATTATTTGGAATACCCATAGCAGTCATTATTGATGAAACATACCACTCCTTGCACATCCAAGATGGTTGTACTCTGATCAATGTGCCTCTTTGCTGCTAGTGAACAAGCTGGAAACTTGACATCAAAAGTTCGCTCAAACTCTCGAACATGGTATTTGACATAGCGGTCCATGTCTGTGACTTGCATTAGCTTGGCAGGATCTGCTTTGCCTATTGACTCTATGTACACAGGTCTTCCTTCTTTATCCACTCCATGATGCCCCTGGGGATAATATTCCAGGACTTCATTGAGTTCCTGGAATTCAAACTCCTGAAGAAAAACGCAATGAGACTCGGTCAATGCTCTGTGTGGTCGATAATGGGCTAAATGAAGATAATAAATGATCTTTTAAGGAACCGTTTCTATGATCAATACCTCCAGTACTATGTCAGCACCAAATTCCTTCCTCCACCGAAGCATATCAGACCACATTTGCTTTGTTTTCTCGATGTCAAATTTCCTGGCCTTCAAGAATCTACATTAATGGAGGATAGGTCTAAGGATTAATCAAGTATACTTCCATATTATCTATTATGCATTTAATGGTTGAGAATAAAGTCTGAAATCAAAGATTCATCAGATCATTGAACATGGAACCATGAAAAGAATAACCTGAGCATCATATGATAATCATCATGCTTTGATGGAAGCAATTCCTCCAGTATCAGCACTTGACGGAAAGCGTCAACAGCCTTCAGTTCCTCAGCATCGTGCACATCCTCAATTTCAACAGAGACGACTTTGCTACTTCGGCGGCTCTTTCTTGTCAAAGAATGCCTGAATTTGGTGGAGGCGCTGATTGCTTTCTGTTTTAGTGACCCAATTCTAGTCTTCCTCTCATCCCCAGAATGTTCCATATCAGAAACTGCAAATATTTTCATCAACCACAACTAACAATTAAAATGACGCATCAGAATATCAAAGCATGAAATTGTCCTACTCTCGTAGCGAGCAAAATACCCACTCCAGCTATATATCACAGAAAATGATATTCAAAGTCATAACATAAGGAAATTCGTTAAACCAGTTAATACATGACAGCATTGTACAAGAAACAGCCCTCGTTAAACTGTGAAAGAAGAAATCCTGATCCATAGATGATAGCAATTTTTTCTTCACCAGAGTTTCAGCGCATTAATATTGCCAATATTCACACAAGAATTGATACACACACATGTATATGTACATGGATACATGCATGCATGCATGTGTGTATGAAAGAGTAATTCTAATTTTAGAGAAAGTTCTTCTCGGAATCACTTTCTGAAAAATCCCGTGGATTGAAGGAGTGGATATCACAAGTGAATGATTGAAATTTGCTGGAAAGTAATTTCAGTGTGATTAGTTGACAAAAACACATTGAGATGTTAGATTGAAGGAGGTAGCTAACCTTGGTTGGGAGACAAAGGTGCACAAACTGCTGCTGCCATTGCTCTGAGGAATGTGCTTTTACATTAAAATACGACCCCGCAACCAAGCAAAAACCTTAGCCAAATGCCTGCATTTCACCATCATAACCATCTTATACCATAACACAAGAAGAAAAAAAAACAATATTCCTCCTTTCAACAAAATGAAAAATGAAGATTGGGAGAGAGAGGGGGTACCTCCGCAAAGGGTGAGTGAAATTGCGAGAAGGGCTACAAATAGAAAGAACAAAAATAATAATTTGGGGATTTTTCGGGGAGATTTTGGCGGGGAGAGAGACAGCGAGGAGCACACGACGCGGGAAGAGTAGACAAATACTATATTGGCATTTGCTGTTTTATATATATATATTTTTATGGTAAATGCTGTTCTTGTTGTTGTTCTTGACCATTTCTTATAAGCCATAGATATAGATAGCTGTTCTTTGCCATGACAGGAAGAGATTTCTGGGGAGAGATTGGAATTCCACCACTTTGTTTCCATAGCAGAAAATTGAACATCACGCCCAAACAGCATTCTTATCTGTCGCATTTCCTTGAAAAAATCCAAAACCAATACCAGTACTTCCTGTGGAGAGGCAGCTTCAGGAAGTGACGCTTGTTTCTTGCTACATGGCAATAAGCAATCTCTTGAGCTGACCCTCGTGCTAATGGCTCAATGTCTCATTTCAAATTTTCTCAGGATCGAAACTTCACTCAGGTTGGCCATTTATCAGTAACATATAAAGATAGAGAGCGTGCCAGCCTGCCAGCCCCAAGATGGCTTTTTTAAATGCCCTTGTTACAACTGGGGGTAGCTTCAAGGCACCATTTCCCCTTCAATATATATTGCTATCACCATATTTGATGGCATTACCAGAGAAATCATAATAGAGTTTTAAGAAGCACCCACGCAAAAATATTTCAGACCGATTGATTTGAGCAAACCCATCATACAATTAGAGCTAATAATCCTTTTGACACTTAACAGCTTCAATTATTTTTTTAACGATTTTTTTTTGGAATTAATTGATAGCATAGGATTTGCATTCTGCAGAAACTTCAAACCAACAGGAAATCAAACACGATCTTTTAACCAAGTTTCTGAATAGAAGAACTATAGGAACAATCCCTAGCATACAATTTGCATTGTTAACATCTGTTTGAATTCCCTATTCATTTGACAGAACAGTCTAGTGTGGCAATATTTCACTACATAAAAAATTACAAAGCAAAATCAAGAATAATCAATCTCACATGGATACTGTTAAAATTCTGTGATTTGAACAGTAACTGTTTTAAACAGTTACTGTTTGGATCAAAATCTGGGATTTAGAATCTGGGAAATTTTTAGAAAGAACAATTCACTGTTTTATTGAATTGAATACAAATATAAAGACTTACAAGTAATTCAATTTTAATCAAAGACAAACTCTCAACAACCATGAGAGATTACTGGCAATTGATAGCAGATTTACAACAAATGCCGAAGTAAACTCTGCTTATTGAATGCAAATTCAAAATTCATAAAACAAACAATTTGACTTAATTCTATCTACAAGGCAACATCTCAAACGTACTTCTAACAGATAAAACATATAGTGCTAGTGTGATGCATGATACTGTTACAACTTGCATTGGTTTTACAATATCACCTCCCGCGTTCTCCCTTATTCCAAACACCCCCTCTAAACCCAACATCTTCAATGGGGAAAGACTCCAAATTTGGACACCAACTTGCATGTACAGTTTTCAAAGATGGCATAACTTGTTGCACCGTTTGCCACTCCATTTCTAAATCTGAGAGAGATTCGAACATCAATCCCTCAATATTCCATGCACTATTATTCTCTCCAAAAAAGGATTCATGCATCACAGCGAGATTTCCAGAAGATATCCAGAGATATCTTAACATATGAAGTGAAATGGGATTGAGCCAGGCAGGACTTAGCTTCCCCGGATAAAACTGGAGACAGAGCTCAAGGAGCCCCGGTGGAGGGTAGAGTTTATCAAGTTTATCTACGAGATCACTACCATGGCTATCAAAGCAACTTATTGTTAGGAATTGAAGTTGTTGTAGGTTTACCAAAGCACTGACCTCACTATCTCCAATCTCATCATCCCAAACCAGGTGTAGACCAAGTTTCCTAAGTTGACTCAAATTTCTCAACTCTGCAATCCGACATCCTTTTAACTGGCTTGCTCTGGCAGGTCTAAATCCCAAAAGAACTTCAAGATTTGAAAGCCTTCCCAAGCCTTCAGGTAAGTATTCAAGTGAGCCACAGTTACTAACATCTAAGACCCTAAGTTTCTTAAATTTTGTGAGATAAGGAGGCAATACTTTCAGATTTTGACTATAACTCAAGTTCAAAATCGTAAGGTTTATAAGGCTCTCAAGTGAAGGTGGGAGTTGAATCAAAGGATGGGTGTTGCTTAAGCTAAGGTATGTCAAGTGCTGAAGGAAACCAATATGAGATAAAAGACTTGTGAGAGGCATTTCGAAAATTGATTTGCAAAGATCCAAGACTCGCAAGTATTTGCACTCACTGAACCTGTTTGCAATGCTTGATGATATCTTGTTCACTTCACCAGTCTTGGTTGTGGACATCAATGCTCGTAACTTGTGATTGGCGGCAAGTTGCTTTCGATCCATTTTGGTGTCAATTCCAAAATGGCGGCAGCCTCTACCAGTGACTTCAAAGAATGCATTATTTTCAGCCATTTTGATAACCAATTCACGAACCATATCATGAATCTTGCAAGTGTGGATAGTTCCATTGTAAGTCTTTTCAACAACTTCTACCAGACATCGATTTGTTAACCCTGAGAAACAAACTTCCCCAGCTTCAGTTGATGGTCTTCCACTTCTTAGCGGTACAAATCCCTCTCCAATCCACCAATGTACCAATTGCTCTTTTGTTATAACACAATCCTCTGGATATAGAGAGAAACTCAAGAAGCAAGACTTCAGGTATGGCGGGAGCTCATCATAGCTCAATTGAAGTGAGGGCATTACCGTGTCATCATTTTCTCCTAATTCATCTCGAAAATTGTCTGCAATTCGTTTCCACTCATGATAATGTGATTTATAGAGCAACATTCCTCCAATTGCTTTGATTGCTAAGGGAAGACCATTACATTTTTGCACAATCTCCTTACCAATCTTTTCTATCTCAGGTTTTGTGCACTCACCTCCACTTCCTGCAAATGCTATCTTTCTAAATAGCAACCAGCTATTATTGCTGTTGAGGATATCGGGCTGATGTGTCCTGGCTTCACTCACCTCCATCTTTCTTAAGACTTTCACGAGTCTTGTAGTGATGATAACACTGCTTCCATTACCCTTGGGCAACCCTTCATAGATTCTGCTCCACCAGTTGCCATCTAAACTCCATACATCATCCATCACAATCAAATACCTCTTACCTAAAAGGTACTGGTTTATTTTCCTCAACAATTCACCACGATCATCTCCTACACTTGCATCTCCCAAGGTTCTCAGCATACTTCTCATGATTTGTTCTTCATCAAATGATTGAGAAACAGAAACCCACATTCTTCTCTCAAACCTGTCCTCTGTTTCTCTATCATTGAAGACCATTTGAGCAATGGTGGTCTTACCTAATCCACCCATACCAACAATGCCAATTTTTAGTATGCCCACATCTGCATTGCAAAGCCAACCTTTAATCTTCTTCGTGTCATCCTCCAACCCAACCACTTGGGTGTGGTCATAGACAGGAGAGCTCCATCTAGGCAACTGGTCATTGCTTGCATCTCTTCTCCCCATATCATTAGTGATTGAAGGACCGAGATATGCCATGATGCTTTGCTTAATGTTGGTGATTTTTTCATTGATTTCTCTAAGCCGCTTTCCAGTTTGATATTGACAAAGAAGATTTGGAGGATAGATACATTCTAACCAGCCATTTGAACATTGATTATCCTCCCTTGATTGAAGTTGGCAGTCTGCTAGTATATCTTCAGATTCATAAATAAGCTCGCGCAAGTTGGCCATGATCCCATGCAGAGTTTGATTCTTCCTCTTCTGTTTATCTGCATCTTTGAGGAAGCATTGCATTAATTGCAGCTCATTTTGCAATTTCTCAAACTGGCCCCGGAATTCATTTACTACACGTCCTTCTTCTTCAAGAGTTTTCAGTAGCCTTTCCAAAAACACAGTGACCACAGCATCCACCATGTCTTCTCCTTTTAAACAGACAAGAGAAGATCTTTAATCAAAATAAAATTTAGAACAAAAGAGGAAAAAACCCTTTAATCTCTATCATTTTCAGGGATAAAACAGGACTTCACTTGAACTATATAGTAACTGATGCATCATTCACTATGAACATGGGAAATGATACTGTTTCGTAAACAATCAAGTACTGCCTTCAATTGTAGAACTTCTGCATAAACCATAATGATTCTTAACATAAAAGAACGCTCATAAGCATAGAGATAGGGGGGGTTGACTTGTCAAGAAGTAATTTTTGTACAACAATATGATCTCAAATGCAAATTAGTTGTGTTGAATTGAGCCATTTATATCAAGTGCAGATGATTTTAGGGCAGTTTATCTACCAAACAATCAGCCATAAGCTGGTACTAATCAACATCACTTTATAATAGCAACCCAACATCAACACATAGAAACAGAAGTAACAAAGCTAACATTTTGGCTACAAACCCACCTTTTTCATCCTAGTAACTCACATATTCAAACTAGAAACAAGAAAGAAAGTGCACTGCAGCCATCTACAGCAAGCAAGAAGGCAGACACAGACCAAACTGGGAACAAGTTGAAAGAAAATTAACAATAAAGGACAAATCTTTTGAATCAGGAAGCCTGACACTAAAAGTCGACATTTTTCACTGTTAAAAATCTTTCCTACACAAATAATCACAGATGATGTTGCTGAAACAGATTACTTGCCCTGCTGCAAAAAATTAGAATCAAATTGGCAGGCAAAGAGTCTATTATTTGAGCAAGTTAAAAGAGACAAGATTTAAGATCCAAGAGATAGGAATTACAATAGGAAGCAGTGACAACCGTCTTGTAGAAATCTGAAAATCCAGAGCTAAATGAGAAGAGAAGGCAAAGAGGCACAAAAACTACAGCCCTAAAGCATCCTCTTATCATAAGACAAGGGTACTGAAGTAATATATGATGTCAACACCAACGTGGAAGGCCTTTTGGGTCAACAAAACAAGTATAAGCAGAGTTTTATTCCATGCAATTGCTACGAACTTTCTTGCTACTCCATTGACAACTTCCATGACAAAGTTTTCACAGATTCTAGACGCTTGGTGGGTCCTATTTCCACGCGGTTAAGCAAGAGCACTTGAGTTTCCATTTCCTCCAAGGTCAGTATCAAACTTTCAAGCACTGTTACTATGGAGAAAACTGGACGTTTCATAAAGAATTGGGCATCAGAAAGACACGTAAGGCCTCCTCATTATTATCCTATATACTAAAACAGATCAGCCGGTTACTATAGCCTCTGAGTGCTTTATAAATCATATCAGGCTTTGTCAATGATTCCACTCTGCCATTTTATGGACACTAGTGAAATTATGGAGAATGAAGATCCAAACCATGATTCAATTTCAACTGCCATGGATTCAATTCAATTTGAAGATTTTTATTCTATTTGATAAAAATCAATTACAAGATAATATGAGCTTGTATAAATTTTAAATTTAAAGAGTTTTCATTTCAGGATGTATACTAGAAAATAATATAAATTATATTATAAAAATTCATTTATTAACTTAAATTTATAAATAAAATGATTCTCGAATATTTATTTCACGTGCTTTTATCTAATGTTCCAATTAATTTTCATTTTGAATTGAGTTGATGGGAGAAAATGTTGTACTAGCATGCATAATATTTATCATATCGGGAGATAAACATGGTGTTCATGGTTGAAATTTGGATTGTGATATGCATGAACTTTAATCCTCAAGTTATTGTTATGATTTAGTGATTCCATGGGATTAATAATTTATGACACGCTGTATTTTTTATATATATTTAAAACATGCTAGCTATATTTAGGGGGAAGCTTCTAATATTTTTTATGATATATATTCCTTTTTCAAATATAATATTAATTATTATTTTTTATCACCTATGGATTTGTTATATTTTTTTTATGATAACAACAATTATTGAATTTAATATAAAATTCTTGGATGCAAAAATGACTTGAAGATGCATTAACTTATATTAATTTAATTAAGTCTTTCTAGAATTTAATTTGATATTACAAAAAAAAAAATTACCCAAAATTATTTTTAATTACCAAGATTTACCATCCAATTCTTATAGATAATAAAAATTACTTTAAGAAATATTTTATACTTTTGGTATGTCACTCAATTCTTTTTAAATGAGAGTATGATCACATGTTCTCTTGCACTTTCAATCACCAAAAACCTTTTAATACATTTTTGGTCAAAAATAACTTTATCATGTGAGCTTTTGTATTTTTGTTAACCAATTTTAGCTGAGGAAGTAAACTTGTAATTTTTGGATGAGTTGTACTTGACCTTTTATACAAGAATTAACTTGTCTCATATAATTAACTTGTTTTTACTCAAGCTCTTTCAACAATTCTTTTTGTCTAAAAAATAGTGATATAGTCATTTTTTACAAGTAGAAGAATACACCAAAAAGTGCAAAATATTTGACTCTATTTCTTTTGTGTGAGTAACAATCACTGAAGTTCTATTTGCCTGTTGAAGAGATCACAATATTTATGTCTTTTAATTTCAAACCTCAATTGATAACAAAAATCAATCACGTTGTAAGACATAATGATGATAGAGAAGTGCCCTCGAGTGGAAACTTGTTAAGTAAACTATCGAACATGTTATTTTCAAACAATTATTCTCTTATAAATATCATAAACTAATATATTGTTGAATTTATCATCGACAACATTATCAATTTTTACTATTCTAAAACCCACAATGATTATATCCTAAATCTTTTGATTTTGTGGTAAATAATTTTCCACGTGGTTCAGAACACATGTTAGTACTTTGTAATTATTCTTATCTTTCAAAATACTTAATTCCATTACACATTTCTCTTTAATTGTTCATGTTTGTATTTCATGTACGAGATTTATAAATTATAAAGAAATCCTAATGATACCTTGTGTTTACTAAGTTTGAGTCCTGAATAAAAAGTTAAGTGTCTATTTGAGAATATGATTGTGATTATTTTTAAAAATATTTTTTATTTTAAATTTATTAAAATATTTTTTTTTTAATTATTTTTCAATATTCCTCTTCAAACTTCAATTCATAATAACCGCTGCCATAGCCTATCAAAGTTTCACCGTCTGGACGGACAATTTCCAGGTAACCCCCTGTCTTCAAACGCGTGCAAAATCTTCCCGTCCGCTACCAGACATTTTGTCACTGTTTTCTTCATCCTTATCAAACCTGACATCACTGGCAACTTCATTATCATCATACAATCATCAATGATCGAAGAACATAGGATGGATCATGTTTTTCAACAAAAGAAAAAACTAGTAACTATTGACACGCATATGCTTAAACCCACTCTGGTACAACTTGCCATTATGTGTTTTGCTTATAAATATAGTTGTGGTTGTTTTTAAAATATTTTTTTATTTATAAATATATTAAAATATATATATTTTTTAAATTAGTTTTGATATTAGCACATTAAAATGACCTAAAAATATAAAAAAATAATAAATAAATAAATAATTTTTATTTTTTTCAAAATTACTTTTGAAACACAAAAACAAACACCGCATTAATAGCATCCAACATGTGGAGAAGGAAGCTTAGCATGAAAGTAAGTGGATGTTTAGCTCGACAATGACTTCTATCGTTGAGTAGGCACACCACAGGCACATACAAGCAAATCCCAAAAGGTTGTTTTCTTGTATGTGCCTGTGGTTGCCGAAGACGATTAACAAAATTAGTATCTGTGAGATTCATTTACTTTTTATTTTTGACATAATTTTTTAAATACTATTATCATTTTTTTAATTTCAATGTTTTTTAATTATTATGTATCTAATATGAAAATACTACTACTGCTAATAATAATAAATTGCTCATGTTTTATAATATGATTTAAATCAATGTTTTATTATTAAGAGTTTTTAAATGTATTTTGAACATAATTATTATGTATCAAACATTTTTTTTCTGGTCAATGCATTTTTTGTGTCTATTTTAAAATTAATATCATAATTATTATGTATCTAACATATTTCTTAAATGTTTTAGTTCTGGTTTTAACCGAAAACTTATTTTTCTAAACCACAACTACAGAAATTACCACAATACCAACCAAACATACACTAAATTTAAAACAGTCCTTTTAGTGTTTGCAATCAAACTTTGGATTTTTAACGCTACAAAGCAATACAAGTTTCTGTCATTGTTTCGGCGGGGGAATTTCCTGCTGCCTGAAACATTCATCAACCTGGCCGGTAGCATCTTCTCTTGCAATGTCAGATTAGGAACATCTTCTCTTGTTGGTCTTCCTTCCGCCATTAATCCTAACAGATACTCTACGCTTCCTCTCAACTTTCTGCCTTTTCGCTTCTTGAATCCCAGCCATTTTACCACCTTCATCGAAGAGTTCATCGCCTTCCAATTTCTTCCTCTTCAGTAGTTTCACAAGCCCTTCGAGCGCAACGTTTGAATCTTCACTCTTCAATAGCTGCTCTGCCACTTGTGCAGGGGTGATCTCTGTAGTTTTGATCAGGTCCTCGATTTCTCCGAAGAGTGAATGATAGCCATTGATGCCCAAGTAATTGGTGGCCAGAACTCTAAACCCATGAGCTGTGCAGTAGGACATATGAATGTGCATGTCCATGCGTCCCGGACGCAGCAGAGCTGGGTCTAGCCTATCTTTATGGTTGGTGGTGAAGATGATGATTCTTTCGTCCCCACAACTAGACCATAATCCATCTATGAAGTTGAGTAAGCCAGACAGTGTCAACTGCATAAAACACAGATAATCAAACTTTGAAACCTTAATTTCTCACTGTGTAATGATAGGCTGAACCTTTCATTACTTCGTAATCTTTGAAAGCTTTAGTTACCACTAAATCTCTCTCGCTTGGAAAGAAATGGAATTTATGGATCATACTGTCGAGCAAAATAATATTGTCTTTTAAATAAAATAATTCATAGTGCTTAGAGAAAAGCATGCATACAAAGACTGATCCTAGTGACATAAAAGAGAGGAAATTAAGAATCTTAAGCCAATTGCACACCATAGCTTAACGATTACAATATGTCAATCCATCTTTCCCAGCATGTTCTGTCATGATGATCAACTGAAATACTTTTCAGTAGGACATGGTTTGGGCGTATTGCAATAATGCAGAGACTTGACCAGAAAAGGTAAATATACATGGCGTGTGAGTTCTTGACAAATACAAATGACTTTCTATGTCAGCCATGAGTCACCAAAACGACTTTACCAATCCACTGATAATAAAAAGAAAGTTCCCCGCATGAGAAAAAAAGTGGATCTACCAGGATTATTGACAGCGATGGTTCCAGTAAAGAGGTGAGGGTGACCATGTGCATACATTTCATTGAGCACATAATATAATTTCTCCCTATCATAACTTGTACACTCCAATTTTTTCCACCCTACGCAAACGAGGGCAGCTTGAAGACTAATTTCCTTTTCAAAATACTAATCGAATTCTCGGAAGTGAGAATTCTGACATCTTTTCTGTACTGTGGGAGTTGATGGTGGAAGGATGATGATCAACTGATCTTTGGGGAGGTGGTAGTAGTGCCTGTAATGTTTTGGCAGTGGTGGGCTTGGGGGGAAATGAGCAAAACATTTTACTTACTGATGGATACAGTGAATAATATGCCTAGCTACCTAACAGTCGTAGAAAATCAAGTGAAATTAAAACATAAAACCTAACAGCAGCATTTGTTACCTGCACATCATGTGTTTTTCGACTGTCTTCATCTCTTGAAACCTGTCTTCGATCAGGCAAATCCAGACTGCAATCAATATCTTCAATCACAAGTATCGATCTATTCCCGGTTGCCAGGAACAATCTTCTCAGGTCAGAATCCCGCATTATATTTGCAAGCTGCAAATCATACACATCAAACTTTAAGTGATTTGCCATGGCAGCAACCAAGCTTGATTTGCCAGTTCCTGGTGGCCCATAAAGTAAGTACCCACGTTTCCAAGCCCTCCCTACTCTCTTATAAAAATCCTTCCTCTTAACAAATCTATTCAGATCCTGTATAAGAAGATCTTTCAGGTCTGGCTCCATAGCCAAAGTCTCGAACGATGCTGGATGTTCAAGATTTATGGACTCCCATTTGATTCCTCCATAGCCTTGTGAATTGCTAAGAGTGTGCATCTTCAAGACTCTGTCTTCTTCTTTTATGGACTTTGCCTTTCCAAGAATATAAGGCAAGTAAGAACCCAGTATTGTCTCCTTGTGATTCCTGTGGAAGCTTAGCTCGAACCATCGTTTCTCAACATTCTTTGGCTGTAAGTGATTGTGGGAGTCATTCTTGTCAGCTTCTGCAAACACCAATCTCCACTTAAGCTCAATCCCTTCATAGTGATCAACGATTTTCTCACCCTTTTCAAGCTTGATCGTAAAATTCCTCTCTTTTGGGGTTTTGCTAATTTTGAGCCTCTTTGTTCTGGGACTAACCTTAGTGCACAAGTAAGTCTCGGAAGCATCATAAATTTGGTTTCGAGCAATTCCTGTGGATTCCTCAATGACTAAGGTAAGAACAGGAGATTGAGGCTTAAAGAAGTAATGAAGAGTTGATAAAAAGTAGCCTCTGATTTGGTGGGGTATGAGATGGCTTAGTTGATTGGCGATGGATTGAGCCATCATTATTGAACCAGCCATGGAGGCATAGGCAGCCAATAATGATGATGAAGAAGGAAGTTCTTTGCCAGAAAACATGATCGCAAACTTGGACAAGGGAACGAGGATAGGTCACTCGAAGCTAAACAAGAGATATATCCTCGGAAATGAAACCTTTTTCTAAGCTCAAGATGGGATAGAGGAGGTGTGTGTCCACATTACCTCTTACACTTAAAAGACATGAAAAATATCATGTAGCTTCGCTATTTATATTTTTTTTTCTCAATTTAACCCCTTCTAATCTGCAGTGAGAGGCATGCTTGTGAACTAATTAACTATATATAATATAATGTAATAATAGCACTAAATCATTGAACTAATGTGACCTGGTAAATAACTTGGATAACTGGTAAGAAAATAGCTTGATTAAAAATAAATATTTAAGATGAGATTTTTTTATAAATATTAAGACTACAATATATTGGATTAATTTAAGTCAATATAGGTTAACTTTCCAATTCACATGCTGAGTCATGAGACAATAATTACCTCATAGAAAACAAATATAAACTAATTATAAAACTCAATTTTCAATAAACTTAATGTTGAAGGATGAAATTGAAAAAAAAATCGATTAAACAAAGGATTAAAAAAACTTGAGTCAAACTAGGAACTCAAGTCATGAAACTTTGATGACCCAATAGAAAAACAAATTGAAATAAATTATGAAACTCAATTCTCAATCAATATACTATTAAAAAATAAAATTAAAAAAAATACAAAAAATGAATTAAACGACTCAGATTAACCTGCCAGATTCATGGCTCGAGTCACAAGATAAGGATAACCTTATAGAAAATAAAACAAAAGAAATCCCGAAGCTAATTTCTAATAAACCCAACATGGAAGGGCAAAATTGAGAAATAAAAGTTAATTAGGAAAAAAAAAGTTGAGTAAACTGATTTAAGTTTTCAAATCTGAGGTCCATGTCATAATAATAATCTATAAAAAGTAAATTTTAAAAAAATTATGAAGTCTAATCATCAATAAAACTAAAGTTGAAGGATGAAATTAAAATTAAAAAATCCATTTTAAAAGGACAAAAAAATTGCTCTGGATAAATTGAGTTAACTTTCCAATCTCGTCACTTAAGTTATGCGACAAGAATAATGTCATAGAAATCAAAACCAAAATAAATTATAAAGTATAATTTTCAATAATAGAGTAAAACTGAAAATAAAATATAAATCAGAAAAATAAGGGAAAAAAAATCCTTAAGTCAACTAACTTAAACAAATTATACTCTTTAGCTTTTTGTTTTTGTTAGGCAACACTTAATGTTTAAGAAAAGCCAAAAAGATCAAACCTTAGGAATGGCAAGAGTTTTGCTTAGAAATAAAGTGTTTTGCGTGGAAGGTCGTATTGGTTGAGTGACCACTCTTGTCATCACCAAGGGTCCATCACATACATATGCACCCCATCATGATGCATACGATCATTCCACCCTGCTAGCTGCCCCACTGCTCCCTCGGTCCCAAACTTAGTTGTCTCTACAAAAACGATAAAATTTATAACTTTTTTTTTTTTTTTTCATTTTCCGAAAAGACCAATTATGAGGGAGTCCCTGGTCCTCCACTTCAGAAAGCTTCCAAATTTCTAGCTAAATATATTTTAGGAATGTTATTGAGAATATTTTTAAAAATAAATTTAAAAAATATATATATTTAAAAAAATTATTTCCATATGAAAATATTAGAAAATACTAAGTTTTTTTAATTTTTTTAAAAATAAAAAATATATATATGTTTTTCAAAAACATAAAATGTCCACGGAGCCTGACGCTCGAACTGTACAGCATAAAATGGAGGTCTCTGACAACTTTTGTCTATGCTTATTGAATTGAACGGTAGAAATGAGTCTGCCACGAATAACTGTCGGAAGAAGTATTGCATGATAATTGCTGCAACTTTTCCCCAAAAGAAGGTTGAAGGTTGCGTTTCAAGCTTTGTGTTTGGACTTTTACGTCACCGGGTAGGTAAAGGGAAAGTTCATGATTCCATGCCGCTCTGCATTATTCAGTACTCTCTCTATATCTCCACAGCTCACATGTATGGAAACTGCAATTATTTTGCTTAGATCCCTTCCCATTTCTTCCAAGATTGCATTGTCGATCTGCTGTGGCTGTGAAGATCACCAATCAGATTCCTCATGTCAAACAGCCATTCTAATAAAGAAGATACTGGATGCAACAGTTTGAACAATAATCATATAAAATTAATAGAAAATATTAGAGAATAATATAAATTATATTATGTGACCTTATTTAATATCATAAGCTTTTATGTGAGATTGTTTTTTAACATGGTAATAAAATCTTGTTGACCCAACAGTCACGAGTTCAAATTTTACCACTTTATTTTTTTTGATAAAATTAAAACATAAAATAATATGGATTTATACAAATTTTAAGTCCAAATAACTTTCAACAAAGGTGTGATCGACGAAGAGCTCCCCCACGGGATATCCCATAAGATATCTTTAACATCTGCTGCGTCAGCTAAAGTCTTTCATTGTATCATTAGACCACATAGAAATTATGTAGAGAGTTCGCTACCTTTCGGCTGAGAAAGGAATCATCCTCGTCACCCTCAGCGAAGGGTCTTGGTCAAGTGCATGGAATTATTTATTTTGAAACTGGGGGTTGATTATAAATATGGACAATAAAAAGGTTTCTTTTTGTTTTTTTCCATAGGGGAGAAAGACCTCGTTCTACTCTTTATAATATCAACCAAAACTCTTTTTCTTTGTTTAATTAGGAGATAGGATTAGCATGCGCATTCCTTTTATATATAGACCTGAGAGGGGGAGATGGGAAGCATGGATAAATTTTGTACTTGCATCATTTATTAATTTAGGTATCTATCAATCTATCTATCTATTCTCACGCGCGCGCACAAACTATTCTAACAATACTTAGAAACTTAAAGAATAACAATATTGTTGATGTTAAAAGTTTTCATTCATCCATCCACTCTTGATTTTTTTTTTTCATGAAATAAACTCCTTCAAACCAATGTTTTGGTATATGGTTATTTGAGTGATGTTGGTGATCAAAAGGTACAAGAAGAAAAGGTTAAGATTATAAAAGTTATTGAGGAGTCCAAGAAAAAAACTTGGGAAATCATTAGGACATAGAAAAATATGAGGGGTAGTCGAGATGATGGGTACAAGTAAAAAACAATGAGGAAGATTTAAAGATGAAGAAAAATGGAAATTTGATGGGAAATGAATTTGGATTTAATAAAATGTTAATAGATTAAAGAGAGAAAATGAATATGATAGTGATTAGAGGTTTGATGTGGAAAATAATAGTAGGAGGATTCAACAAGATTTAGGTTCAATCCTATTGATAATGTCCCTTACATTGAAATTAGCATAGTGTTTATAAACAAGAATCAATTCAAAGATGTAGTCATTAAGCATGACTTGATAAACATGAGGATCATAAGGTTTAAGAATGACGACAATGATAGAGAGATCAATATAGACATAGCTAAAGAAAATGGATGGATACTATTATTCACCCTTATAGCAAGAACAACAACTAGACAATAAAGATCCATATTCCAAATCACAATTATCGTGTTAAGGTCACCAACAAAACTGCAAGTACTATGTTCTATCTAGTAACTTAATAAAAAATCATTCTGTTATATTGGAAAAGAAAACTTAAAAAGATTGATGTAAACATTAATAAGGGTTTTTAGCTTAAGATTTCTATTATATAGTCTAATTATCTTACCGAAATCCTTACGGACAAAAATAGTTTGTCAGTAATTCCTATTATGTAGATGATTCTATTGGTATTGAATGTACCGATGACTTTACCAACAGAATAAACACGCAAAAAAAAAATCACCCTCTCAATTCTATCGGTATATTAAATGTATCACCGACATAACTTCCTATTGATAATGTTATCATTAAGTGTTTGTCTGTAATTCGGTCGGTAGTAGTGACATTTCAAGTAATTATTTTTCAACGCTTTGGAAAATACCAATAATAATCTTTGTTTGTAATTGCGTCACTAATATTTAAAAAATATACTAAAAAATAATTTAAATAATATAAAAATCAAAATATATTATGAATTAAATTAATTCTTTTACATTCAAAATTCAAATATAAAAAAAATATGAAATTAAGATGACGTTGGGGAAGAAAGAGGAGAAGGCTAGTCAAGACCGCGGGGCCAAAGAGGAGAAACATATGGATCACCCCATGTGATTGTATCCACATAAGTATTCGACGCAATTTGTCCATCTCAGCACGAAGATCGATTGTCTTACCACGAAGTCCGAATGTATCATCACATCTTTCTCGACTAAAGCCACCTATAACTCTTGATTTTGTGTGAACAGAACCAATTTGAATGAGGTTTCAATGGTCAAAACACTGGTATTTTGTAAATTCTTAACCATAGTGTTAGAGAGTCCGTAAACTCGATTTTTATGGGATCCATCATATTATCTTGCCTCCAACCACACATTCGGATCAAAATCCGGATAGGATGAAGGATTGTCCTCATATTTTTTTGAAAAAGAATGGAGATTTAAGAAAGAATGAGTAATCAAATAATCAAAAGTTAGGCAAACTAATGACTTTTGAACCTAGATTGTTAATTAAACTAACTTTTTGTATATTACGGAGTAGACTTGACTTGATAGGTCTTAATTTTCTTTTTGTTAAAATAAAATTACAATGTTTATTCACTTTTGTTTTGCATGTCTGTCTAATATGATAGTGTTGACACTAAAATAAGGGTAATATTCACAATTAAATCAAAATTGGAGTTAATAAGTTGTCTATTTTTTTTAAATACAAGGAATTTATGCTTTCAAAAACATGGCCTATATTTCTCATACACATAGAGTCTCATCATTTAACTTTTTAAAATATTTATTGAGCTCATATCATTTTTAAATTTACCATGACTATGTCAACATCTCATTAGGTTTTCTTTTCATTTATAAAATAACCTTATATTTGACCACCCATAAAGAACTTAGTGTTAAAAATCACCACAGGCTTTTATCACCCATTAATAAGCCTCACTTTTAAAAGCACCTGAGCCCAACAAGTCTTAATTTCTTGGGATCAATTATAACATCTGAAATATTTATACTCATTTTCTAGTCAATTATTTAATATATATATATATATTTGGAAATTTGATATTTGAATTTAATAAGAAAAAAAGAATACGTGAGATGCATATTATGGATGTCGCACCCGATGAGTGCATGCTTTTTGAAAAGAAGAAGAGGAGTGCTGAATTCGAAATCCACTGGTGTCCGCATGTTGGAAGGGATGAGATTCTCTAATATAGTTTTTTATTATTTTTATTATTATTATTATTATTATTATATGGCCAGCATTACAAAGCAGTACTGACCTAACTTTATAGTCCTCCGGCAAAGGTCGAAGTCAAGCCTATTGTTTATTGTAATTTTGTTTTTTTTTAATTGTGAATATTCGGTGAGCTTGGAAATCGGAAGAAGCAAGACGTGAACCGAGATTCGTAAGGTGCATAGTTATTGATCCCGTCCCGGTCCCGGTTCCGGATTTGTGTTTGGAACGGAACGTTCCGATTTCGGTACCGTTCCGGGTACCATTCCGGTTTTGTACTGTTCATTTTTATTTAATTATATATATGAAAAAAATAAAATATTAATTTAACAAGTATAATTTAAATTCAAGATAAATGAAATTTAAATTATACAATACAAACACAAAATCAAACAAACATAATCTCAAAATTAGAAACATCTCTAAAATTCCAACAATAAAATTATTTTTATAAAAATAAAAAATAAAAAATGAATTTAATTATAATTAAAAGATCGAGAATATTTGAAATTTAAGCTACTTATTGTATGTTTTTCAAGTAATTCTATGTTTTTTTATGGTTGTTGTATTTGAATTTGAATTTTGAAATTAATTAATGTTACTTATTGTTTTTAATGTTAGAAAAACTTAAAAAAACAAAATGAACACATTAAGAAATAATCAATAAGTTCAAACATAATTAATTAAAATACATTCCATTACAAATAATTCAATCAAATTAATTACAAATTAATACCCCTATTTTTAAGTTAACTATTATTATATAATAATTAATAATTATTATATAATAATAATTTGTATAAAAACCAATAATTAGAAGAAGAAAAATAAAATCCAGCCCACCCCGTTTTTGTCCCCTTCATTTCAATACATAAAAGAATAAAACCCTACCCATATTCTTTCCAACCCTACCCATATTCTTTCCAACGGACCCTACCCATATTCTTCCCATATTCTTTCCAACCCTACCCATATTCTTCTTCTCTAGCCGCCCAACATTTCTTCTTCTCCTTTCTTCTTCTCTAGTTGCCCTAGCCGCCCATCCTTTCTTCTTCGCCCATCCTTTCTTCTTCTTCTTCTTCTCTAGTCGCCCATCATGGTGAGCAGGAGTGGGTCCATGTCCATGGCAGGCGAAGAACCGCCATGGCTGACCTGTGAAAACCCTAGACGGCGTGCTCCGGAAAGGGATCAGTGGTGGTTTTAGCAATCATCACACGAGATTTGAAAAGGGAAAGGGAAAGGGACACGACGTCGTTTTGATCCGTACCGGAACGGAACGCCCGGTACGGAACCGGGGCGTTCCGGCCGGAATTTGCCCGGATTTTCCGGGACAGGCCGGGATTCTAGCCGGGACAAAAACGTCGCCGTTTTGTCCCGGATTAGGCATTGGGACGGGGCGTTCCGGCCGTTCCGGCCGGAACGGGGCGGGATCAATAACTTTGGTAAGGTGTCCACGTGCCCGTTTGGCATTGCGATCCCACCAGATTATTTTGATATGCTGATTTCAAAAATAATTTTTAAAAAATAAAAAAATATCATTTTGATGTATTTCGGTACGATAAGCATTTTAAAAAGCTACCGCAACCACACTCCCAAACAGGCCTTTGAGTCAGGAAACACCTTTTCCCTACTAGGCTAAAAGGAGATTTCTTATGGGCTTTGCTGGGATATTTAATTATTTATGCACCATCATTTTATTTTATTTTTCTTTTTGGAAGGGGATCTTCACGCCCTGGAAACAACCTTATCGATCTTCAAGGTGAAACTCACTTTCAAAATAACAGCTATGCACACAGGCAACTTTGACCGGAAAGTTTTATATCGGTGATCGGCAACCGAGCTCGGGTGGCGTCAGGCCTCCCTAACGGCCAGGCCCAACTAATCCTCGCTGTTGCCAGGCTCGGGCTAGCGGGAAAAGAAAAGAGAGAGAGAGTAAATGGGCCCACTCAATCGAACCTCTCCTTCTTGCACAATCAAATCTGCTTTATATATTGGCTCGTTAGACCCTCGACAGGAACCCAACTGGACCTTGTCAAAACCAACCTCGTCGAGAAGATGAAAAAAAGAAGAGAAAATGAGGGAGTTTGCCACCCAAAATACCCGCATGTCTGTTGGAATAATTTAGGTTGAGTTTTAAAAATATTAATTTTCTCGATTGGAATGTCTATTCATGTTGTGTAGTCCAGTGCTTTAAACCTCTTAGTGAACAAGATAAAGAAGTAGCAACCTTGACTTCTATTTTGAACATTAAGCTGGTAAAGAATCATGCCATCTAAAATTTTAAGTTTTTAGATGAGATGTTTCTTTAACATGATATCAGAACTTTGTTGACCTAACGGTTACGAGTTCGAATCTCACCACTCTTATTTTATTTAATAAAAATCAAGCATAAGATAGTATAGATTTGTGTAAGTTTCAAGCCCAAAAAACTTTCACTTGAGGAGGTATGTTAGAGAATAATATAAATTATATTCCGAAACCTCACTTAATAGCTTAAGTTTTTAGGTGAGTTTGCTCTTGGTTATTTTAATTATTTCGGTATGCAGGTTTTAATTTTTTCTAATTGGGTCATCGAATTGAAATTTGTCATATATTCTACCTTTCATTTTGGTCCTTATTCTTTTAATTTGTTTAAAAAAATACACAATATTTTTTTAAAAAAATATCTTAATTTTTTTTTTGGTCCTAGGGTTTTTATTTGTTTCAATTTTGTCATTCGATTGGAATTAATTAGATATTTTTTTTTAATTTATTTGTGTCCTCCAATTGAAATTGGCTATATATATTCTTCTTTTTATTTTGGTTCTTATTCTTTTAATTGTTGTAACAAAATTACTTTGCATTGTTTTTTTTAAAAAATACTTTTATTTGTTTAGGTCCCAAGGTTTTTACTTGTTTCAATTTTTTCTTTCGATTGAAATTAATTATATATTTTATTTTTCATTTTGGTCCTCATTCTTATAAGGTTTATTTTATATTAATTCCTTTGGTTTTGTGGTTCTTCTTGGACAATGTTTATTTTTTATTCGTATTTATGTATCTATGCTTTGAGTTTTTATTTTAAATTTTTTTCATTTTATTTTTTATTGAGGTTTTATTTTTATTCGATTCAATCGTGAAATTTTAATTTATATAGGTTATTATTTTAAAATTAATATTGCTTATTTTTTTCCTTTGTTCTTTTTTTTTTGTGTGTTTTATGTTATTTTTATCTTTTTTTTCGGATTAGATGATTTTATGGTTTCATTGTTTATGAAATAATAATAATAATAATCTTAGTGATTATTTTTTTTATTAATTTTTTGTAAAAATGTTTGTATTTTTTTATTCTTTGGGGCAATTTAATGATTTTAATTGTTTGGGTAGTAATGATGATAATAATTTTAACTGTTATAGTCAAGATAATGATGACAATGCAAAAATGGATTTTCAATGATGCTTTCTTCTTTTTGTAGATAGAAAATTAACTATTTATTTTTGTTATTTGATTATTGTAGTTGTTTTCACAATTTATATTTTATTTGTTTTTTTTTAATTTAAATTGGATTATAAAATGAACTAATTCTAATACAGTGAATTCGATAATTCAGGTATCCTAATCTTCTTGATTTTATAGGAAGCTCGCACTCCATATGAATTCTGCATATATTTATTATTTTGCTCAAATTTATATTATAATACAAAAATCTCATATAATTAATATTTTTGCGTTGAAAAAAATATGGTTCTGATCACTGCGAAACGCGAGAAAGTGGCTAGTATATATATATATATCAAAGCATGTTTTTTTTTAAGTTGATGAACAATATTATTCCAGCTATTTTGCTTCGAATATTCTCTCTCTAATTTTTAAGTTTTTATTTACTTATTTATCTTAATACCAATCAAACACAATTTCGGTACATAGAGGGGTTTCTGTCAAATATTGAAAGTTTCGAATGATATTTATTATTTTATTTTAAGAGATTATTGTAATTTACTGGAAAAAAAACAGAGAAAGAAAAGAAAGAAAGGGTAGCTCCCTACTTCATCTAAATGTTAATATATATATAACCACAAAATCGTCAATATATTCTTTTGTTTTTTTAAGAAATAAAAATCAGAGCATAAATTCTTTTCTGCGCAAGAATTAGTGGCACATTCAAATCGAATCTACTTCATTCGGAACCAAGATAAATTACAAGTCACATTACATGATGTTGACCCACTTCAAAGGAAAGGCATGTTCCACCTGAAATCTGCTCAACTTTAGACGTGTCACTGATCTAAAGCTATGAAGTAGATGTAATTTAGGCCCCCAAAACATCAGAGGATCTGTGCTTCTTGCTAGTTTAAGATTATCGGTACTCAGCTGACTCAATGGAATCGATGCCTTTCATTATTGTGATACATGTATTGCCAAAAATCTATTGGGTTTAAGAAGTTTTTTATCGATTATCTCAGGTTTGAAATATATGGTTGCTAATATGATTATTACTGAAAATTTATATGATCATTAATTTTAGAACTTGTAAGATTAGTCAAGGTACAAGTAAATTAGCGCAGATAACCGCGTTAAAAAAATACAACATTAGATATTGGTGGAACAAAGTGCTGAAGATCTAACCTATATTTGTCTTGGTCTTCATACATAGAATATGATTCCATTACATTAAAGCTACTACTAAGAACAAGTGGGTTTTAAAAATAATAAAGTACTTATCTTTCATAAGAATTGGGTCCTTATTGATTAAGCATATTGAAGTCACCGGCAGCACAAAGAAAAATTCTTTTTTTTTTAAAAAAAAGAGCTAAAACCACGCCTGGTCCCTCTAGTTTGCAATCTCGATCGAATCAAACTTTCCATTTTGTGTTTTGTATTAAACAAGCCCTATAATTCCAATTAAAAATTTAAAAGTCATTAGAGTTCCTTTGCCCAATCCTTTTACACCCGTGGCAATCATTTGGTTGCCCATTGGAACTAACTATAGAGGTTGGCTTGAACAAATTCAAACAAAAAAGGATCTAATTTGACAAAATGTGAAAAGTAGAGGGGTCACTTGTGATGCTTAGCCAAAAAAAAGCAGCAGAGACCAAAATTCACGCTGCTGAACTTTTATTATCCGGTTGATATGGAGATGCACCATAGGCTGAAAATGCTAAAGGAGATTATTATTTATATGATAAATAACAGGTTTATGTATTTTATTTTATTTTATTTTTTGCCTTTGAACATGTACAACATTATGCATTTTTTCCATGAGAACAAAGAGATATCCCAACTTTCATATATATATATATATATATATATATATATATATATATATATATATATATATAAAATGATTGGAAGGTTTATCCAACAAAAGTTTATGGATTAAGCATGCAGCCATGTTATATAAGGTGATTTTGTTTAATTGAAAATTATTTTATAGTTTTCTCTCTCTTTGTTTACTATTAGAAATTTAATGAATAAAAAACACTTTGCAGTAAAAAATAGTTTATTTTCAGAGAAAGTGTTTACAAAACATATCATCTTATTCATTGGATATATCAAACTTGATCCTCAATTGATTGATTATTATATATTTTATTTTGAACTATCTATTTATTTTTCAATTTCCTTCGTGGAATTTGATTTGATTTGATTTTTTATATCAACTTTAGTAATCATTCTTTTAATTATTATTTTTTCTTATCCTTTTCTTAATTAATTAATTTTCTATCAAATTTGATACTCATTCTTTGAATGCTATTTATTTTATTTGAAATGATTTATGAAATCATTATTTTTTTGTATCCTCTTTTCACTTTTTAATATGTCAAGTTTGATCCCCAGTTCTTTTTTTTTCTCTTTGTTTATTTGAAATAATTAATTTATGTGTAAGAAATTGGGATTATTTTTCAATGTCATGCTATTTCAACTTTCTTACTTGTTAAATTTGGTCTTCATTATTTTGATTGCTATTTTTATTTAAAATAATTTATGAAATTGGATTTTTTTTTTATCAATTTTATCCTTCTTCAACCTTTTCATATGTCAAATTTGGTCCATATTTATGAAATAAGATTATTTTTATCAATTTTATCCTCCTTCAACCTTTTCATATGAGCTAACCTTTTCATATGTTTTATTTGAAATTATTTATGAAATAAGATTATTTTTTTCAATTCCATCATCTTTCAGGTTTTTATCTATCGTATTGTTTTGATATTTATTTGTTTCATTTTAAATAATTTCTGAAATTGGATTTTCTTTTCAACTTTATCATCCTTCAACCTTTCCCGACTCATTTCTCATAAATTGTGAAACAATAAGAAGTAATCTAAATTCTTAAGAATTCACTTTCCAATAAAACAATATTTTGAAAGAAAATTATTTTCATCTCTGGCAAATAACCGGAGTATAAACAAAAGAAACATACATTTATCCTTGGAAGGGCCTGTCCGCTGGTAAACACTCCTGGACATCACGTTAGAGCATGCCTAAGTATTTTAATCTTAGTCTCTTCATGAAAAGAGAGGGCAAAGGTGTTTGACATGCTCTCTCTCTGGAGGAAAACATTAGTGAAAGCTAAAGTTATGTCGTAAGATGGGCAAAATCCCTTTTCGAAGTACAATGAGAGCCAATTCAACCACCCCAATAGTCAATGAAGGTGGAAGTAATCATGGCTGCCCCCCAACGAAAAGAATCCAATGAAAGGGAAAAAGGAAAACTAAAAGCAAGGGAGTTGAAATTGAAGATCATGATCAATTCGTTAATTAAGCAAAACTAGAGTTAGTTTTCCTCGAGAGATTGTCACATAATTCTGTAATGATTGATGCTAATATCCACTGGAAATCTTTAAATGCTTCACACAGAGCATAATCATCGATGAGAGTGGGGACAGTGCTTGTAATTCTGCCGCGATACATTGGTTTCAAAGCCATAATCACTCCAAGAAGCAAACGTTGAACTTTGTCCTTCCATCGTCTTCCTTTCAAGAATCAAGAACCAATTGATTGATTGAAACCATCTGCTAGGTTTAACTCTGATAAACGTTTGGATTTTAAAGGTTTCGCTCTTTTACATGATTACTAATTTTAAAATCTATAAAATCAATCAAGATACAGGCAAACTGACTAAACATACATGCTAATAATAATAAAAAAGAATCAATTGATTGAAAAGAGTAGCTTCAGAAAGAGGCTTCGGAAGTCTAAATTGACAGATTAACTACCGCCCATGCTTCTTCTTGATCATTGCCAGTGTCTTTATAGGAAAAGGTTATACTCACAGTAACATTTCATTTGGGGTGCTCAATTATTCCGAATTTTGCTCTAAGACTTTACCTAGAAAAGCCAAAATGAACGTGCCCTTTCCCTATGATGAGCGAACAGGGGTAGCTCTATAGGTTTTGTTGTTATCGATTCACCATAAAAAATAAAAAAGCATATATGCAATTTTGGAATACATTATTCTATTCCTGCGCTGTCTCACACAACTTCATTGGAACAGCGAAAAGAGAGCAAAGGGAATACCCACCACCCTAGATTTCTGCTTCACTGTATGTCACAACAAACCAAGCATCCCTCTTCATATCTGAGAATCTTCTATCTCCTCAGCAAAAGTAACTCGCCAGCAGTTCATCAAAATCCAAAGTAACCCTAATATATTTTGATGTTCCCAGTCCCACAGAATTATCCATCCTAGTCGTTAATTATTTATCCCTTAATTCTCATTCCACACTCATTTATATAGTTTACAAGAAAGTTAAAACTTTTTTCGAGTTTGCTTGATTCGTCACTTAACGTAGTTTATATCATCTTCAGTCAAATCAAGCTCGCTCATAATTGCAGTAAAAAATTTAATACAGAAAAATTTAGAATGAGCTTTTTTGTTCTGGGATATTAACATAATACAACTCCATCAAGCTACTCGAATTACAGAGAGGGAAAAAGAAAAGGAAAACCAAGAAAATCAGAAGTTCATAGAATTTATTCCTCTCTCTAACATTGTTTCTCAATTTCTGCAATATTGGAGCTCTGATTTTGAACAACAACTGACATGGACTCTTGTCGACGAAACCTTAAATGCCTTGCAATGAACTCTTCAATGGCACGGTGAAATTCCTCATCATTCAACTCATCCTCTCTGCGAAACAAAATCTCCTCTTCTGAACCCAACTTCTCTGTCTCCGATCTCCGCAGCTGCCTCTTCTCCTTCACATAATTCTTCCTCCCCATCTCCTCCGACATCGTCCTCCGAATTTTCAAGTTTTCACTGTCAGAATCCGGGTCTGCATACATGTCCGCTTCAGGATCGTGATCTACGTTCTCTTTTTCACGCGTGCTAATAAAAGTGTTCTCTTCGGAGATGATGATATGTTTCTCTTGAAACACTACTTCCTCCACTTTCTTTATTGTCTCCCTCGCTGTCGCTGTCGCTGTCGCAGCGTGAGGCAACAATACATTAGGATTCTGTGAGAGAAATGGCTTTGGACAGTTGCGGTTGTTGTCAGTGTTTTTTATTAACTCCTCGTGCAGTTGAGTATCAGCATTGTCTGCGCCGTAATTCACGCCGGGGAACCTGCCAGATTTTGCTATCAAAGTAGCAATTATACCGTTAGAAAGCAAGAAAACAAAGATGGGGCTAGCTATTATGCCGGCTAGTCGCCGGAAATATTCCCCTGAAATCTTGACAGCAAATGGAAGCTGGTTAAAGATCCATGAGAGGAGGATCAAAGCAAGACAGAACTCCAGTAAACGAAACAATTTTGTCAAGGTTTGTACGAGGTTGTATTTTAGTAGTGCATTCGCTTTCTCGGCATTTACACTGACAAAAATGGAGAAATCCATTTTTTGATTTCACAAAGAGAGTGAAAGATTGGCCTCAAGAGAAGAAGAAGAAGAAGGACAGGACTAAAAATCTCATGGATAGGAAATTTTTTGTCGAAGAGAGTGAAATACGGAAGGGACAGAGGTGTCTGAAAGGGAGAGGATTTGTGTTTTGTTTTTGTTTTTTCTTCAATGTCTTCCGCTTGGGAGAGACTTGAACCTTCGTTCGAATGGGCAGATATTGTTTGCTCTTTATACTAGTACACAAGGGGAACAGGGGGTCGCACACTGATCATTAACCTTTCCAGAATTTATTTATTTTTCATTTTTTATTAATGGGGATTTGCTTAAATCAAAGCCTTTTAAGAGTCCTAATAAGAGGGCGACCCGATTTCAGACAGGCGTGGATTATTGCTGATAAGTGGGGTCCAAATGACATGCCACGCAGACTATTTTATATTATATTTTGTTGCTAGATTGAAGTTACCTGTAGCTGTGGCCTGAGGGCTGCTGGTAAATAGACATTCGAGCATACTTTGTATGGTGTGATGTCAAAAAAAATTATAATTTTTATAATAGGTCTATAATAGATCTTGAGTTTGAGTTAGAATTTATATGTAAAAGTCTGATACAATCAAGATTTTACTCACTTATCTGAGCCTATAAAATACACTTTCAGGAAACGGGGTTTCTCATCATCCAATTTTTTGATTTTTTGCATAAACCGTCCGAATTTAAACTCTTGGATGCAGCGAAGGTCGGGCGGAAATGAAGGAGAACAAGCATGCATGACCCTTTTTGTAGAATTATTAGAGTTTGATGAACAATTCAACAAGCAAAATTAGAAGGGAAGGCAACAGTAGCTACATGCATGATGAGGTGATAGACTAGTGATGGAGGTGCTGAAACCTCTCACCAGCAACATTTATTTCAGAAGTTGTCACTCGCTACCTGCTAAAACAACCAAATCCTGTGATTTGTGAGGTTCATGTCTCTATAAGGAACATTACCCTCTTTTTAAAAAATAAAAAATAAAAAACGATTACCAAGAGTAAAAAGTGTGCGTCTGCATTTGAGAAGATGCAGTTGAGCTGTGTGCCATTCGTATATTTTGCTCAGTGGTCCATCTCTTTTTGATTGATTCTGCGATGAGTGATTTAATTGGGACAGTGAATTATAGTGTTGAGAATTCAAACCCTCTTTATACCATGCTGATGGCAACGAGAGGTTCGATAAGGAACAGTGAGTGGTAGTGTTGGCGGCTAGGAGGATTGGGTTGGGTCGTGGAATTCTATTTCTGTTCATAAATTTGAGCCAAATCTTGGCTTTTGCTTTGACTAAATTACTTATTTAATCTCTGGGTATTTAATGAGATTAAAACTTAGTAGTTCTTGTTTGGAAACCTATAAAAAAAAATACTTATTTTTTTTATAATGGTTGTTTGGAAGTGTGGTTAGAGTTAAATTTTATAGTGTTTTTTGTTTATAAATATATTAAAATATTTTTTTATTTTTATTTTTTATATCAATTCATTCAAATGACATGAAAACACCAAACAAATTATTTAAAAACAAATAAAAAAATATAATTCAAATTCAATTTTTCTCAATCATCATGGATGGAGTTATAATGCCGTTCAGATCCCAGGAACTAAGAATAATCCACTCTTTTGTTTTAGTCGATAACTACATACTGGCCCAAGGGTATTAAACTTTCCAAATATATATATAAAAAAAACATTTAGCTAATAATAATTTCAAGAACTAATTTAATTAATATTTCATTTATTATATGATATTGGAATATCTACATGAAAAAAAAAACCAAAACAAAAAATATAATTCTCAAAGCCCGATAACATAGAAAGTATTGGTAACAGTTGGTTTTTAAAATGCTTTTTTTAAAAAAAATACATCAAAATAGTGTATTTTTTAATTTTTTGAAATAAAATTTTCACATCAACATATCAGAAAAAATAAAAAAAATGAAGTAAAAAAACAATTCTTTTCTTGAACGATACAATTAATATAAAAAAATAAAAACACCAGAGAAAAAAATTGGATCAACCCTGATTAACTAAGCTAACATGTGATCTAATTCATGTGATCAAGAGAGAGAGAAATTGTTTTAAAAGAACATAGAAGTAGGAGTAAAGTTATATCAAATAGAAAAAAGATCCAAAAAAATCTAGTAAACTCAAGTTAGCTCAATGAACCCATGACTTGTAATAACCATACATAAAGGAAAGGAAGAAAAAAAAGCACAAAGCTCGAAGCCTAAAACCTAGTTTCAATGAATGAAATTGAGAAGAAAAAAACAAGAGTCAATCTGGATTAACTTTACTAATCCATTATATGTGACATGAGATCAAAATAAAATAAAAATTAAAAAATTGATCGGGAAAATAAGAGCAAAGTTAATTAAACTTAAAAAAACCCTGTGTTAACTCAATTTAACTTCATCAACTCGCAAAATGGGATAAACTCGCTATACAAATAACAAAAGAATAACAAAATTCAAGGCTCAATAATTGAATATCAAATTATAAAACTGAAAAAAAAAAACATAATCAATTTTAAAAAACATGAGCAAATTAGGTTAACTCTACTAGAGATATGAGATTGGGATAACCTCATAGAAACAAGAATAAAACAAATAATGAAGTTAAAGACTTAATACTCAATGGTCAAAATTGAAAACAAATAAATA
This sequence comes from Salix caprea, assembly GCA_964035475.1. Lineage (NCBI taxonomy): Eukaryota > Viridiplantae > Streptophyta > Magnoliopsida > Malpighiales > Salicaceae > Salix > Salix caprea. Next base: position 11,477,953 of record OZ037750.1, on the reverse strand, counting down.
AAAATAACCTAAAATTAGATCAATGTTAAATCAAAATAATCTTCAAAATTAGTGATACAAGTCAAGAGACCAATCTTGATATAAATACTAAATGAAAGAAAATTACTAGGATGTAAAACTAGAAAATAAAATGAATAAAAAACAATACCAAAAGAATGAGGACCAAAGCTGAATAAAAATAAATAAAATAAAATATATAAGGATGAAATTGAAATGAAAAATAAATTAAGAAAAAGGTCAAAAAAATCAATCAAAAGAATGACAACTGAATTGGATAAAAAAAATTAAATGAAATAAAATACCAAAATGCTCTAATTTATTATTATATATTATTAACTTTCAAGTGTATAAAAGTTATTATAAAGTTATTATAATATGTTTTAAATTATTTAATATTATCAAAATTATTAAAGTACTTATTTAATATGATAATGACAAATAAATATCAGAGAAGACCTTTTCATCTCTAATAGCATGTTATTTGAGTTTTTTAAGAAGGGCAAAACACAATATTTATTGCTACAACCACCCACAGTAAACTGTTTATGGCTTGGTGTACAGTAAATAACTACACTTGTTAGTTTTGTTTCTTTTTAATAATAAGGAGCAGCATTCAAAGCGATCAAGCATGCAGGCAGGCACCTTGCGTGGCCAAGAACTTGGCCTCACGTGGTTCTGAAACCCAGAGTACGGTGAAGTTTTGACAGGCTTAAAATAGTTTCTTATAGTGCCCAGGCCTACTTACCTGGTTATTTAATCGTAAATAAATGAATTAAGAAGCCATTTTAAATTCCTTATCCAGAAACAGCACGTGTTCTTGCAGAACCGGAGATGAAGGAGAGCTTGTGTTTGCCCAGATTTATTCACGGAGCTGTGATTGTGAACTGTTTCATAAATATTGTCTTAAAAACTGGATTCAGGAATCATTCCACTGAATGTCTTCACTGTTTCTGCTATGAATTCAGACCATTGTGATATGAATTGCTATTGCACACTCCCATTGCAAGCTATTGCTAAAACTGCCAGCAGGTGAGTGTTTTTTTATTGGTATTATTATTTGCAACCCTTAGCAACTGCTCTGGCGGTAGCCATTTTACTTCGCTGCTAATATATTGGTCATGTACAGCTTTTTTGCTGCAGATCTGGCAGCAGAGATCCTTTAGCAACCGCTATATCAGTGGTTGCAAGTGGAGCTGCCGCAAGCTTTCTGGTTGCAAGTTGCAACAGCTTAGCAGGAGGTCACACGCGGATGGCAAACTTTTCGAAAGTAACCACCATCTGCCCGCACTCTCTCCTCCTCCTCCTCCTCCTCCTCCTTTTTCTTTTCTTTCATGTAGCCTCCAGCTGTGATCTTTTTATTTTCTCGTCGGAGTCGAAAACACAGGTCTCTGTTTCGTTTTCGAATTCCATATTACTTGTAGATTTACTCAGCAACTTTCTGTCACATTAATTTCTCTGTTCCTGCGCTACAGACATGTGGAGGCATACCGTGTTCATTCCATGCTTCATGTGGAGGAACCATGCATGATCATTAATTAAATGTACAAGCTCGTGAGTGATCAGGATTGAGTATGACCAATTTCCAAACCTCGAGGGACCATGGATTTATTTTACCCCTTTCTATTATATGCGATACGTGGATGAGCTCATTTATGATAGTTGCAGCAGTCACTGGCGCTAACCAGGTCAGGCAAAAGATAGACTCCGCAGGCAGGGACTTGTTTGGCGGTCTAGCAGGTAAAGTAGTTTTCCTCTCACCCCACTTCAAGCCTGGCTAATGCATGTCTGTCACCTCTGCGGTGTTTTATCTGTTCATTAAACTTGCAGGATATTCAGTAGATCCAGGGATTAGTTGAAGTGCGCGGAAGCTGGCATAAAAAAAAGATAGACTCCATAAGTGGCTTAGTGATACGAATTTGAAACTAAAAGTTTTGTTCTCTTTATAGTCTCGGGTTCGAACCCTGTAGCTGTTAATATGATGGTTACTGGAGACATACATGGTCATTAATTTTAGAACCTGTAAAATTAGTCGATCTTCACACAAGCTAACTTTGTCACTCATGTTAATAAATAAAAATAGATTCGGAAGATTAATTAATGGTAACCTAATGAAAGTTTTTATAATCCCTATAAACATAAGATGTATCGGTATTCTAGTTGGAAAAAAACAAAAAATCAACAAAAAAATTTATTACTAATTGCGAAAGTGTTTGAAATAGGAAGAGATTCCTATGTATGAGTTATGGAACTTTGTCTCTTAGTAATTTGAAATTGAGTTTGATAGTTTAATTCTACCTTTTTGACATCTATTTCTCCCAAATAGTAACAACATCAATTTTTTTTAGATAAATTTGTGATTTTAAAAAAAATATATGGCATAGTAATAAAAAAGTAATTTACAAACTAACACGGAAAAAGTTTGGAATATAATATTGTTTTATTGTTTTTGTTATGAGAAGTAACGTAACCAGATGCGCTGCTAGAAGTAGCACAATTCAATTGAGGTTTAGAAACATGGGTTAACTTGTCCATTGATGCTCACGTCGGAGACTAACGACGTCGGAGAGACTTTGCTCGACAGAAACATGGGTTACGTTATAGAGGTGAGTGGCTGCAGGAATAATATACCACGTCCTTCAATTCAAACATGCTTTATTCTTTTTATTCCCTTGTTTGGTATATTAAATCTTCAATTATAGAGGTGTTTACTATATAATTTACATTATCCCAAAAGCATAAAAAGGAAGAAATAACTACTTAAATTTAAAAGGTAAGACAAAAAAGGGGGGGCAGTCTGGTGGTGGGAAATTGCTTCCATGGAATCAGCAGTCAAATAATGTTCTAAGAACACAATGAAACTTTTCTTCGAAAGAGATCTTGGTTTACATTATCCCAAAAGCATAAAAAGGAAGAAATAACTACTTAAATTTAAAAGGTAAGACAAAAAAGGGGGGGCAGTCTGGTGGTGGGAAATTGCTTCCATGGAATCAGCAGTCAAATAATGTTCTAAGAACACAATGAAACTTTTCTTCGAAAGAGATCTTGGTTTAAAGCAAGTACTTCCTTTTCTATTTTCCCCTCTTCTTTTCTAAGAGCACAATGAAACTTTTCTTGCCTTTAAAGCTTCACTTTGGGTTGGCTTTCATAAGTGATGCGTGATTTGGAGGATTAATTAGGTCTAAATCCAAGGGAGAAGATGCCATTGACCTTTTGCTTGATGCTTCCGATAGAACTCTTTTTTTATGGGGTGACCTAAGCTAATGCCATATTCAATTCATCTGGAGTTCTCCTCCCTCAGTCCTGCTTTCCAAATGTATTGTTAAATCAAATGGTCAAAGATTATTGGGGTGACCTGAGCTATAACAATATAATTCAACTGTGAGGCTCATAAATCTGTTCAATTGTTAGGATTTAAATAATTAGAAAAAATATATATTAAAAAAATGACGCAGTTATTCTAAGTAACTTAACTAATGGAAAGAGGCAAAAGCTTAAAAAAAATTAATAGAAAAAAAAATAATCCATCTGACAGGATTCTGGACAAAATTAGACTGAGTTAACTTATGTAAATTAGACTTAGTTTATGGCCCATAAATCAGATGCAAGGATGAAAATGAAATATGTTAAAGAAACCTAAGTAAATTCAGGTACCTCAACTAAATCATTACATGCTATATGAATAAATTAAATATGTTAAAAAAATACATAGGAATTAAATAAAAAAAACTTCAAAACAAAAAACTTGAGATAACTTAATTAACTCGTAATCCGAGATAATCTTACTAAAAGAAAGTAGAAACAATTACAAAGCAAAGGCTCAATAACTTATTGTCAAATAATAAAACTTTAATTAATTTAAAAAAGAAAAAACATAAAATAAAATAAAGCTTGATTCACCAAAATTTAAACTAACTAACTTGTGATTTGAGATATTAGAATCAAATTTAGTGTAAAATAACAAAGAAAAGCTCATAATATATATATATATATATATATATATATATCAATCAAATAATAAGGGTCAAATTTAGTATAAAAACTAAATGGAAGAAAATAATTAGGGCTTAAATTTAAAAAAAAAATACAAAAACATAATTCAAATGAATGAGGACCACAATTGAATACACAAATAAAATGTTAAGGAAAAAATGAAAAATAAAATCAAGAAAGGTGTAGGAAAATTTAAAAGAATTTAGTAACATATTGTTACTAAATGTGTTGATTAATTGGAGCTGAAAGTCTTCAAATATGGTCAGTTTTTACTGCATTTCATAATGGCTATTCCAACCAAAAACCAATGTGCTTGTTTTTTAATTTCACTTACTAGGAATCCTCTATAGCTGCCTTATGCTATATTTATGTTGGTAGGTTAATTGTTTTTTAAAATAAATTTCATTTAGAAATATATTAAATAAATATTCTTTTTATTTGTTTAAATTTATTTTATATCAAAACCATCTATAAACATAAAAAAATACTTTAATTTTGTTAGAATTTCAATTTTGGCATTTAGATAAAACTAGATATTTGACTTGTATTTTGTTGTGGGTTAGGTATTTTTTTTCTTCAATAAAAAAAAATTATATAGAGGTTTTTTTTACATGTTTTTTTGTAGTTAAAAAGACTCTAAGTGAAAAAAAAAAATTATGTGTACATATAATCAAATAAATTAAGAATTATATGTATTAATAAATTAAAAAAGTCAATAATGATAACTATAAATAAAACTGGAAAAATTGAAAGACAAGTATAAATCTAGGTATGTAATCTCACCAGAGAGGATGTTTTTCAAGTTGGCAAGGGTTAAAATAAATTTTTATGTTACATGTTTGTTTCTTGAAATAATTTTTTATTCAATGAAACAATAATAAAAACAGACACACACATTAATTTATTGAATAAAATAAAAGGATGAAAAAAATATTATGCAAGGTTGAACATATTATAAATATTATCAGAGAATAAAAAAATATATTTTCAAAAAAAAAAGTTCATCCATACAAATGATAAAAATACATATATATGTGTGTGTGAGAGAGAATTAGAAAAACTACAATAAAAATTATATGCATAACAAAAGAATTATAATAATTTAAAAGAAGTTTTCTAAACAAAAAAAAAAGTAATATGAATTTCTGATCAATGGAATTGTTGACTCAAAAATTGATTGTTTTGTGATTTAAATTAGTGTTAATGATATTTCTCTTTCTTTACAACTGGAATTCGGTGCGCTCTCTCTTTTGTCTTAACTAAAGACTAAAAAATAAAAATTTATACCAAAATTGAATTAGAAAACTATTGAATGCTGAAATTGTACATGATATTCGTCATTTTTAAAGTTTGAGGACGGAAATGTATTTTCCTCAAAACTTATAGCATGACATCTATGTTTGATATCTTCTTAACTTCAGTCCTTATTCTTTCAATTTCATATTTAAATGAAACATCAAAATCAATTTGTCTTCAATTAGTATTAAATCTAAATATCGAGGATAAAAATGAATTATAAAAAAATACAGTGTCATCTTCAATGTTTTATGTGTTCTGCACAGAAATCAGCCCGCGCGATTTGATTTTTCATCCAATAAATTCGCATGATTCAGTCGTACAATTGTTGCTGGAACAGAGCAAATGGCTTGTAGTGACTGTTTTTAGCGCTATCATTCTTTGGAGGCATGATGCAAAAGCCATGTGGGCTGCTCTGGGTTCAGCTGTTAATTCAATCCTCTCTGTAATCCTTAAGAGAATACTCAACCAAGAGAGACCCGATTCCGCGTCGAGGTCTGACCCTGGGATGCCATCTTCACATGGACAATCCATCTTCTTCACTGTGGTGTTCGCTATTCTGTCAGGTAACGCCCCTCTTTATTTGACTTGTTTGCTATTTATCAGTCAACTGGGTATTTTAGGTCAACAATTGCAAAATCCAAGCAAAGAAGCTTCTTGGGATTTTTGGTAGACCTCAAATGCAAAAGATAATCTGGGTTAGTTCCTGTCAGTTAAGATAACACTATGGAGAATGCCCTTGCATAGATATTGGATTAATTAATGATGGGAAATTAACAAAAAATCTTTCTCTTAGGACATAGAATGCTTCTGCGATGTTGCGATAAGAGAACAAAATGGATGGAGCAGTGTGTTAGGCATGCAAATGAACCATGAAAAATTCTATCTTTTACAGATGTTCTTTGCTTGTGTATAAGTTTTGGTCTTTTACAGAGTGCTTGTGTGAGCCTCTTCCTGGTAAATTGCTACAGAGTGCTTGTGTTTGTGTGCAGTTGAGGAATGGCTGAGTGTGAATGAATTCACACTGATCATCAGTGCATCTATCCTCGCATTTGGCACGTATCTTGTAAGTATCGTTTTCCCCTTCCTTCTATGGTCAGATGCAGCATGCAATCAGCACTTGAGCTCGCTTTCGAGTTTATAAAAACAAGCAACAATGTAGAAATCTAGGGGATGCTTGCAAATTATGCAGAATATGTGAAGCCTGTGAACTAGGGCGAGCACTCTGTGGGATGCTTTCTTAACTTTTTCAAGACCAGATAATCTAGGGGAGAAAATATTGGTTACACTATTTCTTAAACAGTATCTTCCGACTCCCTAGGGGACCGTAATTCTATAGGGTTGATCCAGGTTACTCGGTTAATCCTTTCGATCCATTACCTGGTTATTTTGCCGGGTCAACCCGGGATTCATATTGAATTTCATTCACGAGAGAATGAAGAAACAGAGAAACTTGTGAAAATGAACAATGTTCAATTTTTTGATTAAATTCATCACTGTGATTACATTGTTTATTTATACATAATCTAATTCTGTTATGTATTTAACAACTAAATAACTGATTTAACTAACCAGCTAACTATAATAACAAACTATTTAACTGTCTTCAACATGCTTTACATATGCTTGAAGACTGCCTTGCATTCTGGGTTGCTGCTTGAAGATTGCCTTGCATTCTGGGCAGCATTCTGGGTTCATGCTTGAAGATTGCCTTGCAGTCCGGGTTCCTGCTTGAAGATTGCCTTGCTGCGTTCTTCTATTTCTGGGCTTGAACATGCTGCTGTTATCAATCACAGCAGCATGGACATTTATCAATGTCAATAATTCACTTTAGTAACTATGGCTGTTCATGTTTATATCTCACCATCTGTTTTGTAGACGTGGTTACGTGTCTCACGAGGACTTCATACAATCAACCAAGTTGTGGCCGGTGCTGCTGTAGGATCAATTTTCTCCATTTTGTGGTTCTGGTCCTGGGAGGCATTGGTGCTGAACGCATTTATTTCCTCTCTCTGGGTTCGTATGGTGGTTGTTATGGGAGCTGCTGTATTCTGCCTAGCTTTTCTTGTGCATGCTATTGGTTATTGTTTCAAAGATGAGTGATGATTATTTTTTTTAAAGAAGTTGAATATGATTACACGATTTTCAAGCAATTCTTTCAGAGCAAAGTGGAATATCGTGACCTGAAATAGAGTTTACGCAAAATATCTACGGGTCTGTTTGGTATTGCGGTTGCGGTTGCGGTTGCGGTTGATGTTGAAAAAAAGGAGTTTCAAAAAAAGCGTTTTTTACTGTGGTTCAAAATAAGCAGTTAAGTGTTTGGTTAAAACTGTGGTTGAGTTGGAGGTTGAAAAAAAAGCAGTTTTGGATGTTTGGTTACCAAGTTTTTCATGTTGTTTTTAACCTGTGAAATTACTTTAAAGGGCGCATATATATATATATATATATTTTAAATATTGTAGATTTAATAATTATAATAATATAATGTAATTAATAATTCAAGTAAATTAAATATTTTTTTTTATTCTCTCACCAAATTATTTTTATCAAAACAATTTTAAAACATAAAAAAACAATTTAAAATAAAAAAAACATTTTTTTTTTAAAACAATTATAAATTAATATCCCTATTTTTTAATGCTAACTATTATTATAATAATTATTAATAATAATAATAATAATAATAATATAATTAGTATAAAATTCGAGACCCACACCCCATTTATCTAGAAGCCCTACTTTTCTTCTCCTTCTCTTTGCTTTGCCCCCTCCAGCCGCACGCTTGTCTTCTTTCTTGTTAGGTCCATTCTTCAGGTTCTTCATTTTCTTTGGACTGGTGCAGCACAGTTTCCATTCTCTAGCTACAATGAGATGAAAATAAAGCTTGAAGAGAGGCTGGCAAGGAGTCAACAATCACGGCTGATCAAATCATGGCTGCAAATTAAGGGAAGATTTTTGGTGATTTGTTGATAGCTGAAATGGGATGTGTGCTCCCCCTTCATCCTTCTAATCTGTTTTTGTGATATTTTTTCCACTTTCAAAACTCTAGACTGCGATTCTCTGGACTTTGCATGGTATTTTGACATGGGTTGTTTGACATGGTATTTTTCCACTTTCAAAACTCTAGACTGCGATTCTCTGAATTTTTCATCTCCATCAGTTCTCTGAGCTTGAAGGCGAGACTGTGATGTTGAGGGACGAGGGTTGATTTGGAATTAAAATTTTAATGGGTTTGAATGAATCGTGGTTTTATTCAGCTGGAATCGGCGTTTCAAAAGCACCTCCAAGGTGCTTTTTTTGAAACGCCGTTCTGAGCTTAAAATGAGGTGGGACCCATTAAAAATAAACTGTGTTTGGTAGAAACTAAACACTAAAATTGCGTCCCGTTTGGCAAACGTTGAACGCACCACATTGCCAAACGGGTGCTACATTCTTTAGTGAAGGAACTTTCATCCACCAAATTTGAAAGCTGAAGTTGCCACAAAAAAAAAAAAAAACAATGCTTTTGGCATTTTCATTGTAAATCGCTTTAAAACACTTTGGATTCTCTTTTGCAGTAGTTCGATAGCTTAATCATGTCCGTTTCTGTGGATTACTACAAAGTTGATCACCCTTAGGGCACGTTACTACTTCGACACTTGTAGGCCCGGCTGCTCAAGAGAAAGACAAGATCTAAGAGAGACTGATAACATTTTCATAATTTCTGTCCAGTAACGCAAGTGCTGCAGCAGCTTCTATAAGCATTTGAAATGGACAGTAATTACAATTGGCCAGGATGAGTGTGATGAAGTTTGAAGAATGAAAACACAGAAATTGTTATTGCTATTGAAGGAAAGTTTTTCGCACACATTTTTTCAATTGATTGTATCAAAATATATACAAGTGATCAGACTCTGTTCTAGGGAAGGAAGCTAAATCTAAGCCAAACAGTTCCAATACATTTTTTGATATGCTTCGTTTGAAGAAGTGAAGCTGACCTAGCGTGATTTAAAGAGAATGGAACTTCAAGTTGTTCAATGATATGAGATAAAAAATAAAAAAAAGTCAGATCACTGTCAGTGCTTACGAAATCATCCGCATATACCAATAAATAGAACAAGAAAGTATTTTGTTGGTGTATAAACATGATGGGTCTGCCTACGAATTTTGAAAACCGAGACTCAATATTGCCATTCTCATCCTGGGATCGAGGAGCCTGTTTTAGGCCATAAATTGCCATACTTAACTTGTCAACATTATTAGGTTTCAAGCCTTGCCAAAGAACATCTGCTATCCTAAACGAATGATATTTTATGTTTTCAATGCTTCTTTCATTAACTCTGATCCATAAACAGATTTCAGGTTTTTGCAGTGGTACAGGAAATTTACAAATGTTGATGAATCATGCCTGCGAGTGCCAAATTTGGTCGCCTGCTGCCGTTTTTTGTACAGCCATGCTATGATCAGCTTATAGCAAACACGCAAGACGCGATGATAAGAGAAATTCAAAGAAGTGGATCTCACCCGAGAATGTGATATGGGCCATAATACTTCTTCAGCCCAAGAAACAAGTTGCTTATATAGACCATAACATTTTTTCAGCCCAAGAAACAAGTCTTTCTTATAAGCCCGCGATGTCCAAGAGATCAGGCCATCTTTGTAGGCCTACTTATGACAAGCAGCAGCCCTCTTTGCAGACCTTGAAGAAGTAGAGACGATGGAATTGGGAAAACAAAGAAGGGAAATCAGAAGAACTAGGAGATTTGTGTCCAAATAGAAAGGGGAAGAAAGTGGAGGAAGATAGTCGTGATTTGGTTTATGATAATATATCAAATGGAGAACTTGACTTAATTGCATCAACTAAATCTGATAATTCAAACGCCACACCACTAAACTAAACGACATTGGCTTGTCCTCTTTTATTCATGTCTATTTGGGAGTACGGTTAAAGTTTGTTTTTCAAAGTATTTTTTGTTCATAAAAACATTAAAATGATGTTTGTTTATTTTTTAAAAAATTATTTTTGATATTATCATATCAAAATAATCTAAAAATATCCAAATTTTTTAATTTAAAACAAAAACTAAAAACTAAAAAATTTATTTTTTTTTAAAACGCTTTCAAAACACATTGTCAAACATGCACCAAGTTAGTCGTTAATGAATGTGTAGATGGGAATTCAAAAGTTTTTATACTTTTTATGTTAAATTTTATATAAATTTCTCAAACTCATTATTTTTTTATTTTTTTATACTATAGTATCAAAATTTTCGTGAATTTGTTTTGTTGATTTATTAGTAAGATTTTCTTTTAATATGATGAAATTTTTTATTAAAATAATATTTTTTTAACAACACATTATTTTTTTTCTAGATAAAAAAAATAAAAGAGGGTTTTAGCTTAATTTTTTTTAATTTAAATAATGCAAATATCAATTTTAAATGTGTTAGGTTTTCGGTAAAAAAAAAAAAAATGCTACTTACAAAAAACAAAGTTTCGATTAATTTTTTATATATAATTTAAATCATTTAAAGTTTTAAAAATATTTATTTTGATACAAATAATCTTTTAAAATCTCCTCACAAGACTGCTAGCCTGATCTACAACAAGGGTGTCTGTTTTTGCTCTCTAGGGTTAGAAAATACGCCACCGCGTTGCTTAAGAACTGATCATGTTCCCTCTGCATGGCTTTCATGCTTTTGGTAAATCCTAAGACCGTCGTTTTCAGTGCAGCGTCAGGCATCCCATGCTACAATGTCTTCAGATAAGCAAGATCTCCTCAGATCCAAAATAATCTGTCGGTTCCTAACTCTCACCACAAAAATAGAATGATGTAATCTCATAAACAGTATATATAGTGATTGTCATTCAATCGTCGACACTTGGTAGAATCTAATAAACAATCTAGCGTGATTCTGGCGGTGCTCTTTATTTTATGCTGTAACTTTCTTTCGCCTGAGATTTGGTCCGATGGGTTTGTCTCAGACTGGACAAAAAATGATATCTTGATGGGAGCCACGGGCAAGGAAGGGTGTTAAAAAGAGAAAAGGAGAAGGAGAGCATCGGCACATGCAAACCACTATGGCATTTAATGGGATCATCACTTCATGGTGATGGCCCATGATCAGAGTTTAAAATGAAAAACTTGGTAGGACCATGTACATGGGCAAGCGATCGATCCAGCATCTCACATGGGTTCGACCATGAACTTGTGACGCGTGGGTGGGTAAGATTAAAAGCATCAGATTTCTGAAATTGTCAAAACTGTGTTAAGGATTGGTAAATGAGATCAGGCCTGCCATGCTCTTCAGGTAAAGCTAGATAAACCTCGGAGAAAATCCTGGCTGATGATGTATTGAAAGGGTACTCGTGCGATCTTTTTTGCTGCTTGTCGTTGAAATTAAATGGCTATTATATATATCGCCAGCTTTTCGTTTCATCAGGGGATGGCAAACACTAGCCAAATATGCACGACCATGGACCAGGTTTGTTGGGTGGGTTCTGAAAATGGAACCAAACCAACCCGTAAAAAAGCTAACCATACAGCAAAAAGGTGACTATCTAGCTAAGAGATGGAATAAAATGGGGTTAACGGAGTAACCAGCAATACTTGAAGAAGACACCGAGAGCTTTTTCCAAAGGAAAGAAAAGATAAAAGCAGCAGTAGAGGGATTTTAAATAAAAATACTCATTACTACAGTAAAAACCGCTACACTAACATGACATGATGAAGTTCTTACCTCGGAGGCTTAAATAAAAGAGATTGGATTAGTGTTATTTTTAAGTTTCTGTTTTATTCAATAATAAAAAATAAAAAAAACTTGTCGGTGTCTCTATCGACAGTTGCTTGTAGTCCTTTGATAGTCTTGCAGTTATAAAAGACAAAACTTCTCTCAGCTTTTAAACGGCAGCTCCCCATTACCCTTAAGATTCCTTCACAGAGAGAGAGAGAGAGAGAGAGAGAGAGAGAGAGAGAGAGATGACGCGTTTGGCTTTGGCTCTTTTACTAGTCACTTTGATCCATCAAGGATGTTTTCATTTCCAAGTTGAAGCAGGAGATGGTTTCATTAGAACTAGAGGAGTGCATTTCTTGTTGAATGGCAGCCCTTACTATGCAAATGGCTTCAATGCTTACTGGTTGATGTACACAGCTTCTGATCCATCTCAGAGACCAAAAGTTTCAGCTGCATTTCGTGAAGCAGCTAGCCATGGTCTCACTGTGGCCAGAACTTGGGCGTTTAGTGATGGAGGTTACAGACCTCTACAGTACTCCCCAGGATCCTACAATGAGCAAATGTTTAAGGTCTCTCATGGAAGTTAAATTCTTTTTAGCTTTTCATGCTCTTATAAATCTTCGAAAGTCACAATCTTGCTTAGTTATCTTGATTTTTATCTGTTTTTCCTTTGACAATTTGTAAAGGGGCTGGATTTTGTCATAGCTGAGGCTAGAAGTTATGGGATCAAGCTCATTCTGAGCTTTGCTAACAACTATGATAGCTTTGGAGGGAAGCAGCAGTACGTAAACTGGGCAAGAAGCCGAGGGCAGTATCTGTCATCTGACGATGATTTCTTCAGGCACCCCGTTGTTAAGGGTTACTTCAAGAACCATATAAAGGTCAGATTACTTTCTCCCTATACTTACTTTTCTTTCTCAAATCTAAGATGCGTTCTGTTTTTATGTTGATCGTGTATATATAGTAACTTGCATACGAGTTCCTCTCTTGTTTTCCCTCGTAGGCGTTCGTGGCATGAATTTCTTCAAAATTGTATAGTAGATTGAAGAATCAGAAACCTGCCCTGTTTTTTAGTCCGGATTTCTGTCTGATATGTTCTTAAAGTTTGAATGCTTGTAAAGTCAAGCATTAACTTATCTATGACATTTTGTTTTGCAGACTGTTCTTTATAGATATAATAGCTTTACTGGAATTCACTACAAAGATGATCCAACAATCATGGCATGGGAGCTTATGAATGAGCCTAGATGCACATCAGATCCTTCTGGAAGGACTATTCAGGTTCGTTGACCTCCCCTCTACTTGTTGCCATTTCTTTATTTCTTTGCTACCAGTAAATCTAGAGCCTTGCCTTGTAGCTGGACGCTTCTTTATTACAGTAACTTGGGCATTCTAGCTTTGGTTTGCTTTCAACTGATCTTGATGGATCCTTAAAATGCCCCTACCAAATTTAATTGATTGCATTTCTATCTACACCTCAATTTTCTTGGTCCGCCTTAATTAGTAAACGGTTGGCAAAAATAGATATAGGTATTGGCAGTTTACTTTTAGCCCCACCTTAGTAAAGGTAAAGCCTTTATGAGTTCTAGAGTTGCCCGACCGATTAGGGTAAGCCTTAATGAATTCACTGTTTTTATTTAGAAAGGTATACGATTGCACAAAATGCATGCTTACTGTTGGTCTCTGTGCTTGTCGATATAGGCTTGGATAGCAGAAATGGCTTCCTTTGTGAAGACAATTGACAGAAATCACTTGCTGGAAGCTGGTTTAGAGGGATTTTATGGACCATCAACACCACAGAGGAACAGTCTCAATCCTGGTTTGAAGATAGGAACAGACTTCATAGCAAATAACCGCATCCCTGGAATTGATTTTGCAACAGTCCATGCGTATCCTGATCAATGGTAACTACAACCTCATAAAAACTTAACCTGAGCGTTAGCTATACTCAAGAGAATCATATAGCGTTACGAAAGAGATCTCTGTACCTTTATATTGAGTCCTTGTTGAACCAATACTGGTTAAAAATGGAGTAGCCGCAACCAAAATGGCTAAATTAAGCGATCACACCTTAAATAGCCACACGCCGAATCGTTTTTTTATCTTACACGTTTTTGATGCTTGAACAGGTTATCCAGCTCCAATGATCAAAACCAGCTTTCTTTCTTGAATAATTGGCTGGATACCCACATACAAGATGCACAAAACATTCTTCGAAAACCGATTCTTATTGCAGAATTCGGAAAATCTTGGAAAGACCCTGGTTTCAGCACATACCAGAGAGACCTATTGTTCAATACCGTGTACTACAAGATATACTCATCAGCTAAAAGAGGAGGTGCAGCCGCTGGAGGCCTGTTCTGGCAACTTTTGACTGAAGGAATGGACAATTTTCGCGATGGCTATGAGATAATCTTGGGGCAACCCTCCTCAACTTCAAATGTGATAGCTCAACAGGCACACAAGCTTTATCAAATTCGAAAGATTTTCTCGAGGATGAGAAACGTGGAGAGGTGGAAGAGGGCAAGAGCCGCTAGGGCTAGGAGGGGTCAATGGCGGGGTGGAAATAGAGGCAAGCGAGTAGGAAACTGAAAACGTTTTGTGCCCAAGTACAGACTGTTGTGTTTTGAGCGCAATCACAGTAATTAAGGTTCTGTGGAAATGGCTCCTCTCTTAGAGATGAGTGTTTTCGTCCAGGAGAGTAATCAAGTCAAATATATTATTTACTATCTCAGAGCAACTTCACAGTATATCTGTATTTTGATTCTTAGACTTTATTTTCATGAAAAGTATTGCCAGGAAAGGCCCGATCAGGTCCAGCAGTTATCCTCCTCCTGCTTGAGAGTTTTCTGTTCTCCATCATGTTTTGCTACCCTTCACAGGGTTCGTGATAATCTCTGCTGCTTCAGGTGGCCAGGCCTCAGCAGTAGCATGTTGATTGTTTACTACGATGCGCCTCGTTTAATTTAATGTGCGTGATAAGTTTACATGGACCTGTAGTCTACGTTTATATTTTCATTTAATTCTTATAAGATTTTATTATTATTATTATTGTTATAAAATATTATAAAAAATATATGAAAAAATCATAAATAAAGAGCACACAAAAACATATGAAAAATAAATCTAAATTCAACATATCTAAAAAATTAAATAAATATATTAATTGCCAAATAAGTTTTATGTTAACTATATAACAATATCATTTAGTCATAAAAAAATAAATATAAATTCAATAATAAATAAATTAACTAAAAACTAAATACATTAATTGTCGAAAATTGGGGTGTTTTTTGAGAATACATGCAGACTATTAATGAGCAAGGATACAATGTATACATACGATCATCATAGTAAAATCTTACCAAAAAGAGATGAACATACCATAAATAAGAATCATACAAAAACAAAAGATAATAAATTTAAATTTAAGGAATAAAAAAATTACATCAATTGCAAAAAGATTGTGTTATATGATCATTAAATAAAATGTCAAACACATTCTAAGTAAATTTAACCATATCACATGTTAAGAAAATATCAATATTGAAAAGATACATAAGAAGACAATTATTAATTACTAAGAAATTGGTTATTTTTTAGAATGTATTATATAAATAAAATCTTGTTTTTCATTATTTTCTTATTTATATACAACATAAAATATTTAACTGAAAGTGCTCATAATATCATATTAATTCTTTATTTTGACTATATGAAAACTATAAGAGATCTAAACAAGTTCATAGAAAAGAAACATTAAAATTAAAATATGAATAAATTGCATCAAGATTCTTCAAATCATTAAATTGAACCTCTAGTTCATTTTTCTTTATTTTCTTAGCTGTTTTTTCTATTCTTTTGAATTAGAAAATGAATTATAAAATTTATATTCAATTATACATGTTCACTTAATTAAATTCTTGTCACGTATAATTGAAACGAACTATTTAAAATAACAAGAAATTTATTAAAACTTAGATAAAATAATTAAAAAATAAAGGATGTTTATTTGATAAAAAAAAAAAGTGAAAATGTTGCTAGAATCAAAGGGATCTTACATCTAATAACCTTATCATTATTTACACCAGTAATAACACTAGCAAACAATCATTTCTCTAATAACCACTGAAACTAGTTAATTTTATTATTAATCATACATGTTCTGTGAACAGCAAATTGTGCTCATACAAAACAAGGCTAGGCAACCCTAAACTATCCAGACAAGCATATCTAGTCATTCGATATTGCAAGGTTTTATCAAAGTGAAATTAGATTAGGGCTTTACAAAACACTAAAGTCAGATAAAATTATGCAATTTACACCTTTGACCATATTCGTATGGCAGGAAAACTATAGGTAAAAAAAAAAGACCAGCATACAAGTCCAAAATAGCCCAAATGCCCTAACCCCCCAAAATCCCGAAACAGTGAAATTGCCAGATGAATGACTGTTTCAACAACCTATTTTACTAGGATCTCAGCTATATGTAGTTTTACACAAGTTTTGAATCTTTAAAGCAGCAACCTTTTTTATATATAAAATTACCGTTACTCCTCACAGATTGGCAGGATCACCATGTCACAATCTCTGAATCCATGCTTTATTTGGTCAATGGCTCGATAGCAACAAGCTGTACAGCAGCAGCAGCAAATACCTTTTTATCACCAGTTTAGTACATTGGATGCATAAAGCAAATGGAAATTGAAACTCACCCCGGGACAATAACATTAATGTATAGATTAGTATCCGAAGTCATTCCTCCTAGGTCCAGACCCTTCTGGCAGGGATCACCATGTTTCAGGTTACAACATATCAATTCCCTTCACCTTAGTTTACATAGCTGAGCAGATTTGCAGGGGATACAAGAACTTGAATGCAGAACAAATTAAAATAATGAGGCTATTGGCCCTCTCCGGATAGAAAGCTCTCTTTCTAAAATATTGAAAATGTTAAGACGCACCTGATGGTGTTCATGCAGGTATCAGCACAGCCTTGAAAGCACAAAAGGCTAGAAATATAATTCCAGAATATCAATGATCCCAGCCGAAATTAATCACCTCCCAGATCACCAGGAAGGCAGTAACGAATTATTGTGATGGTAACCCTGCAATCTAAGCAGGCAGGAAAATTGCTGTAGACAAAAGCAAGAGGTTGATATTCACAAAGTGGCATGTAAGATCTTTTTATTCTCCTGTGACATGACATCACATCAGAGTCTATTGATTGATCAGATGCTCAACAATTAGCTGTCTCATCATGCTCTGGAGCATGAGAATCACTGGCAGAAGGTGATCCTCTCATTGCTGGGAGGTACGACCATGCCAAGGCTGTAGTGCCCAGTGTAATTGCAGCAGCAATTGAGCCAAAAATCCACCTCCGCCTCCTTCTCCTTACCTGCCTATTACGCCGCGCCATTTCTACAAATTCAGAAGCCATATATCACAAGACCAATAATCTAGCAATTGATACAATGGGGCTCCATTTAAAGCTAATACACCTTAAAAGCTATGAGATGAACATGCTTAAAAGAGGAAATCTCAACAATTTTCTTAATTCGCTCCTGTTCAAAACCAGGTAGGTCACTGGGTCCGGTCAACAATACACACAGATAGTGGTGCAACCACTAGCCAGTCAGTCTAGGACGGCCAGTCAGTCTAGGACAACTATATATGAATGTTGACAACAATGTTTCAAGCTTTCTAGTTGACTAGATCAACAAAGCAGGAAATTTCATAACCAGTTTCATCAATCCCTAGCAGCTATAAGCCAATTACCACCAAGCCAGTTCCATCCTTCTAGGAGCACACCTAATATCTTAACTTTCTTTTCTTTGGGTCCAATAACTCAAATGGTTTTAGAACTTTGACTTGAAGCGACACACTAAAGAAATTAGAAATGTAGCTATAGTTTTTCTTGATTCCATAAGCACCCCCAGTTAAAAATAAATGAGAAAGCTGGCAAAAGGAAGCTTAACACATTTAACAAAAATCTCACCTATGACTTCTTGGTTCCTCTGACACATTTCTCGATTCACAGCCTCATAATAATGAAGACGATCACACAATCGAGCAATTTCAAAGTTCTTTTCTTTACCCTGAGCTTCCAACTCTATCTCCGCCTCAGCTTTTGCAAAGCCCCTGCCTATAGATTCTGATACAAACCGAGCAAGATAGATCTGCTGGCAAATCTCCTCTGCAGGATTAGCATCTGATGGCTGACCACTCTCTGGCATATCAACAGGAAAAGCAGGGAGGGATAGCCCTACCAGAGCTAATTCTTGCCTGATTCTCTGCCACTGGTTTTGCATATTAGTCAAAGCCTCCTCTGCTTGCTTCCGCTTCTCTATTTCCATCAACAAACTCAATCTCATTTCACGAAATTCAGCTCCAATGTAATGAGGAGAAGGAGAAGGATGTGGCCCACTCCCAGAAGACAGTTCTAGCAAATAGTAATAAAACAAAAGTGAGCTTCTGCATTCTGTTATGACTAGTACACACAAATCTGTTGCACTACTAATTTTGCTAAGAGAATACAGAGACAGTTTTATGAAATGATAATGCTTGAGTTCCTCATTTTTAACAGCTGCTTGTATTGTATTCATAAGAGTAAACAACCAAAAAATAAGATACAGGCCATTCAGAACCAAAATATCTGTTCTTCAATAATAATATGCCAGAGTAAAGAGGAGATGACAAACAATATAACACATGCATATAGCAAAAGAAAAATCACAACAAAAAATATAGAATAGGTAACAAGAGCAATGGCTCCCCCAGCACCATATCTGCAGTATCCTATGAAATACTACTTAAATATGGCAGATTAAATACAAGATGCCAAGCAGTATGATGCAAGAAATTAACAAAAGGACGGAAGCACACTGTAACTTTTCCAATAATCAGATGATCTACCAAAGTAAAACAGTCAGAAAGAATAGGTAAGACATGAACACCCAAGTACCTTCCCAAGCATCATAAAACTCTCCCGCTGGTATAGCTGCAGTAAGCTTCATAGAACTCTCAGCCGCAGTGGTGTCCTCAACATCGGTGTTACTAGTATAACTCATTGAGTCCTGTGGATCAAAGAAATCATCAGCATCAGCATCTGCATCTCGTTCCCCATTCTGCTCAATTGGCTTCAACACATCCTTTTCCAAGGTAAAGTCCGTCCTTGAATTATTAGTCCCGTGTTGCGTATTACCACTCGCTATTTCCCCATCGTTCTTACCATTGACATTCTCCGCATTCATAGGACGATGATGGACACCATTTACAACATCATCTTTACTAGGACTCCCATTTACAACATCCTCTTTGCTAGGATTCCCATATACACCACCATTTAAAAGCTCACCTTCAACAGAACCAGGGATGAAAAAAGTAACTGAATGCCCATAACTTGAATCAACAAGCTCATTTTTGCCATTATTCCCTTTCCCATTCACCTCATCTTTCTCCATCTCCTTCTTCCTAGAAGCTACATCATCCTGTGAAAAGCTCTTCAAAAGGCGTGGCCCACGTCGCTTATGATTAATAATATAAGGCGAAGGAGGAAATGAAGATGGCGAATCAGGAAGTGGGGTCGATTCGGGAGTAGCATACAGAGAAGGCGACATTTGAGGACGATTAGCTTTCCTCTCTAGCACCGACGCACTATTCCTCCTCTCCAGGTTTGATTTTGGTAAAGGTGGCTTCGGTTTTGGTGGAGGGGGCTTCGGTTTCGGAACTGGATAGTTGTTGTTCAAACTAGGAACTGACTTGTCAACAAATTTTGAAGCTTTAGGTTCTAACAACCTATCCAAAGCTATTGCAGTAAAAGATGGCATCCTTCTACAACAACAAATCAAAAATCAAATCCAGACACTTGAAATCAGAGATTAGTTAATAAATTAACCCTAAATAAAATTCATAATCTCGAAGCTAAATAGCTAATAATAGAAATGATCCGTCAAGTAAATAAGGGAAAATTAGTGGAGATGAAACAAGTTTAGCTTAGTTTGATTATATAAACCCAAAACTCAAGCTTTTGACACCATTACTCACCAAGACAAACCTCTAGATTACAAAAATAAACAATAATAATTAAAGTAGGAAAAGAAAAGTAAATTTCCACCCAGCTATTTACCTAGGTGCACAATCAAAGCAAGTGAACCCTAATTTTTAATAGAAAACAAAGCAACACCGTTTTGGTAGCTGAAAAATGGTGTCAACATCAATTCTTGCAACCAGCAACCAAACAGAGAGAGGGAATGAAGAAGAAGAAATGAAGCTAAAATAAATTACCTTGACAACGAAGGAGCTGGAAGATAGAGAGAGAATAGACAGCGAGAAGCCCTAAAAGAGAATCAGGTGATGGTATTAAGAGAGAAGAGAAGCGTCAGGGAAGAGTCGATGAAGATTATTTCGAGCAGAAATAAAACGAGAAGAAACGAAACGACATGGTATTGGAAGGAGTGATAACATATGGTCGTGCCGTATCGTAGATTGAAATTCACGACTCTTCCCTGCCCATGAAGAAAGGGAGAGAGAGAAAAGGCCGCTTGCTGCCCAAGTTTCTTGTTTTTCTTTTCTTTGTTATGGCAAAGAGACTGATAGCCTGTCTCGTCTCTTCTCTTTTTGTTCTCCGCAAATATTTGAATTGGCTTTTGTGATCGAAAAGATCTCTCTAGGGCACACGTCCTTGCCCACATTTTTGTGTTTTTTTTTTTTTTTTTTTTTCTCACCATTAATTCAAATTTAGTTATTTCATTTATTTTTTCTCAACTGGATACTACTCTCTACATCAAAACAATATAAAAAAATTATTTAAAGTAAAAAATAGAGAACCATAAAATCAAATAACTTAGGACAAGTCCAATGATAAGAGCTATTTTGGAGAGTCAAATTATAAAAATAGCTCTTTAAATAATGTATAAATGGCTTTTGAGTTGATGTGCTTTCCAATGGTAAGAGCCATTTTAGAGAGCTATTTTTTTATATTATTCAAAATAAAGTTCAATTCTTTTGTATATAGTTTAATTATGTAATTAATTATATAATTAATAAGAGTAAGTTATATAATTAAATAATTGCTTTTGAAAAAACCCTACAACAATAAAATTATTATTTTTTAATTATATTTAAATTAAAAAATAAATTTAAATATAATTAAAAGACCCACAGTATTTGAAATTTGAAATTTAAGATACTTATATGTTTTTCAAGTAATTTGTATATTTTTTATGGTTGTTGTATTTGAAGTTAATTAATGTTACTTATTGTCTTTGAATGTTAGAAAAACTTAAAAAACAAAATGAACACATTAACAAATAGCCAATAAATTCAAACATAATTAACTAAAATACATTCCATTACAAATAATTTAATCAAATTAATACCCCTATTTTTTATGTTAACTATTATTATTATAATTAATAATAATAATATAATAATAATTAATAATTAATAATTTGATTTGTGTTTTTTTTCTTCTAATTAGGCGTCAATTTTTTAGTTTTGACTTGTATTATAATATATGCTTTTTATGTTTTCACAAGTTACATAGATGTTATATGTAAAGGAATTGATATTATCAGCTTCACGTGTTTAGATATTAAAAACATCATAATCTTTACTGTCTCCTCCAGCTTGGGGAAAAGCCTGCATAATAATATCACGCTCAGTCCTTATATTTAAGCTTCTTTTCAGCAGAGTCCCTGGCTTGAAGATCCTTCTGAAAATTATCCAATTTCGAGGGCCTTATTGAACCCCATCACCAAAAGCATTGTTGACAGAAAATCCGAGCTTCTCCATTTCAACAACGTAGTAACAAAACTCCTATCTTTCCAGGTCCAAAACTCATCAGAATTTTCATTCTATCAAATCCTTCTTCCTTTTTCTCATAATCATCATTTTCCTCTTGAAAGTTGAAAGAAGAAGAAGAATCATTTTGTTTATAAAGAGAGGCATGCGTCTCTTTCTCTGCCATCAATCCTTTTTCAGCTTTATCAGTCAATAATAATCAGCCTGTCTTCATTTTCTCGATCATTATATCACCTCCAAGTATATTTAATAATAAAATAAATAAATATATGTTAAATAAAATTGTTTACATCAATACAAGGTTAAAAATCTAACAAAATGCTTAACTCTTTTTTCATTATTTAAACCCCGCCCCTTCATTATTTTGGTTAATTTCTTAACATATTATATATATATATATATATATATATATATATATATATATATATATATATATATATTAAAATTATAACATGTTTAAAGGGATCTTGTGGGGGGGGGGGGGGGGGGGAATGATTTTATAACTCTATCCCTCCTTGTTAGAAAAAACAAAAATTGGCTTGGAAATGCTCCTAACACCAAGACAAAAACCTATTTTCATCTACAGCTTCACGACCAAATGAGTTTCCATGCTTCATGTCTTCATCTCTTTATTATAGGACAACAACCAAAAGAATGAATGGCTGAGATGAACATCTTGAAGCCTGTGAGATTTAGCTTCAGGGGTTTTACTAAATCTTGTAGTTGATGGCTCACTCATGATGAAATTGAACTTCATAAAAATCTAGTTGTCCTTCCTAAATATATTAATAAGATTGAAGAGATTAATACAAATAATTACGGTTCAAAGAACTCCCTGATCTGTGCAGAAAACATCCATTACAAACCTCTCTAAAAATTTGTCCAGCTTTGTTGACTCGTTACCCAATTCTTCTGCCTTTTCCCCTAAAATTAAATGGGGCCAGGACTTTAAGGCTTTCTCCTTTGCATGCAAATTCTTACAATTGGATAGCAGATTAGGAACAGAAATGGCTACTTTCATTGAATAATATTTGATTCTTACCTGTTTTCCTTTGAGCATAAATTACATTCTGAAACTCCAACAGATAATGAAATATCAGATGGACTTGAAGATATTTTAGCCATGGGAAGAAAGTATTTACAGAATGAGGTAGCCTGCTGTAAATAAGCAATCAGCACAAGATATAATAAGCTAGCTTGGGCTACCGCTCTTCTGAGTTGAACTTGTTCCAAGCTTCCTGGGAACAAACCAACAGTAAACCAATAAGAATACAGAAACTAGCAAAAATGTCCACGGTTTAAGTATGATGTCTCAGCCTGATGGAACAAAAAACCTATGCTCAGATAGAATGTATACAGTAATCTTTTTTACTCGTCAAAAAAAAAACAAAAAAAACAACTAGATGCTTTTACAAGCACTACAGGCTACTGATGACCATTTGGTGAGAAAGTGTTAGAAGATGCTGCCTCATCCGATTGGGATTGATGAGGCAGAGTAATTCTAACCTAATGAGAAGAATCCAGGCATAGAAAGCCAACATATGGATTCACAACAAGAGATCTTTCTGTGAAGGCTTTACCCCCCTCACACATTTGATGTTCCCAACCAATGAATGTATGAGGCTGTTTTCCAACTATAGAAATACAAGAATTGGTCTTAAAAATGAATTTAAGAACTAATCTACCGATTTACTAGAGTTTCAATCATCACTTAAAGCTGTTGTGAGTAACTTGCAAGCCATTACCTTCAGAAGATCAAAGACCTTCTCACATATGTACTTCTGCTGAATACTTGCACCCCGTTGTTGTAATTTGTCAGGATGAACACAAAGGGTGGCTTTCCTGTAAACTTTCTTTACAGCTGCTGAAGTTATAACTTCAGTCAATGGAATTGGCTGCCAGCCACTATCAGGACCAAGGATCTGCCACAAAGAAATAATTCAAGTGACAGTTTACAGGCTAAATTTAGTGAAAACTGCTCGGAAATCTAAACTATCACCATTAGAAAAACCTAAAAAAGCAAATGAAGTGAACTAGTTGGTGGAGAATATTTAAACAAGTGAAACTCTATCATGTCACCTTAACAACACATAGGAGCTAGACACTTTCTAATTTTAATTTGGCCACATTAAATATTCACTCAAAATTTGTCTTCATATCATATCCAAGAAAAATCTGTTTATTTACATTTTAGCCAGCATTAAAGGAAACCAGAAAACAACTTCATTCTTAAATGATGCGAGGAGAATGAACCATACATATTGCAAAGTTGAAAGCAATGCACGCAAGTTTCCTTCTTTCCCACTTGACCACCTCTTGACATCAGCATCCAGAGTTTCTGCTAATCTCTGAAAGCAAAATTAATTGGAGTTAAATACATAAAATATGCAAAGCAAGATAAAAGTTTGAGGAAAAGCTTCCCAAAAATTATTACATTTCTCTCTGCTTGTTCCCTCTGAGCAAGAAGATCTCGCATATTTTTCTCTGCTAGAGCTTTTGCCTGCCATAAAGCCAAAACATTACAGATGGGTTCCTTTATATAAACAAATTGACTGATATTTACGATCAAGGAATAAAATCATACCGCACGTTCAGCTGTTCGCCTTTGTCTTTCTAACCTTGCTTTACACCTTTGAGGTGACTCAACTTCCACCCCTTCAGATCTCCCAATATAGTAGGAACCTTTTTTGTACAGGGATGCATGATTCAGAAGCAATAAAGGAGAACAACAAATATGTGCAAAGGTGTGTAAGAAATTGCATAGAAATTCTAGTTTGTGCAGAATACACACCAATATATACAGAGGATGAAGTGCTAGGTCCCATTCCACCATTCCTGGATGAAGCAGAGAATTTATCTGAGACAGATTTTTCTACTCGTTCTCTTGTCTCAAAAGCAGTCCTTTCAGACATTACTTTTCCAAAAGCACGCTCTCGTACCTCTGCAGTAGCTCTCTCTACTGCAGCACGTTCCCTGAGCCTGGCCTCTAAAGATGTTTTATTATCAGCCAATGACTTCTCCCTAGCCTCCACACAGGCCTTCTCTAGCCTTCCACGGGCTTCAGTTATTGCTCTTTCCACAGCAGCCCGTTCTGCTCTATCACGGGCTTCAGTATGTACCCTTTCATGAGCTTCAAGCGCTGCTCTGTCAACAGCCATTCTATCCTTTTCTCTCTCCCTCTCCCTCTCCCTCTCCTCTTCCATCTTTCTAAGATGTTCCATTTCCAACTCTTTTTCTCTTCTCATCCTTTCAGCTGCCTTTTCTTCAGGTGAAAGGGTCTTGTTGAGATTATTCATTTTTCTTTCACTTGCATTAAACTGCTGAGTTGATCCCAGGGTGCTTCCTTTTGCTTCTAAATCAGCTGGCTGAGCAGCTTCTATTTTCCTTCCAGTCACAACTGATTTTTTCTCTTCCCCGGTTGACATGAAATTGTCCTTTCTGTCTTCATGATTCAGAACAACTGCCTGAGGCATATTTTTTCTTCTCTCACCCCTATCCTGAGCAAATTCCTTGCCTTGATTTGCAATATCAGATTCCATTTGGAAGGCTTTCTTCGTTTTCTCTATGCTCTTTTGTCCAGTGCCATTTCCAGCTTCCCCTGCTTTTCTCATCCTTTCATCACCATAAACCGAAGTTGCATCATCTTCCACTATAGATTGATTCTTTTCATGTTCTAAGTTGCCTTGATCCATATCAGACACTTCAGTTTGTCCATCAACCTGCACATTCACTGTTTCAACTATTGCTTCCTTGTTGCCAATCTTCATCCCTGGAGGTAACTTGCTAATTTCTTCATGAGCATTCTCCCTGGTCACTTCTTGTTTTCTGTTCTTCCCCCCGTGTTTTCCAACTAATCTAGTTGACCCAAGGTTCCTATTGTCATCTGTCTCACATGCCTGCTTTGCTACCCTGCAGTTCCCACCCATCTCATTTAGCACCCCTTGTCCATCATTCTCAGTGACATTCTTAAGCTTCACCTCACTGTTTCCCAAGTTGCAGATCTCTTGGGATGCATCCCCAATTTCTTCTGACTCGAATGTTCCTAGTTCACTTGCTTCTCCCTCCAGAGCCTCTCTTAACTTCCCACTTTCATCTAGCTCATTTGTCTCTTCTAGTCTATTTTCAGTTGCTTCTTGTTCTAGAGCCTCTTCAATCCCTTCATTTCCAAAACCATCTTTAGATTTCTCTTCAGTTCCTTCTCTTTCATTAGCCTCTTTCTGTTTTTTCTTATTTTTATGCTCAAGAGCTTCTTTTGATCTTTTCTCATTCTCTTTGCTTTGGCAAACCTCTCTCACCCTCCCTTCATTCTCTTCTAGTCTCCTCTCATTCTCTTCCTTCTCAAGAGCTTCTTTGAGTCTCTTCTCATTTTCTTCTCTTTCACGAACCTCTCTTTGTCTACTTTCATTCTCCTCCCTATCAGTAGCCTCTCCTTGTCTCCTCTCATACTCTTCCTTCTCACAAATCTCTTTCAGTCTCCTCTCATTCTCCTCCTTAACAAAAGCTTCTTTGAGTTTCCTCTCATTTTCTTCCCATTCAAGAGCTGCTCTTAATCTCTTCTCCTTTTCTTCTTTTTCACAAGCCTCTCTCTGCTTCTTCTCAGTTTCTTCCCTCACACGAGCCTCGTTTATCCTCTTCTCCTTTTCTTCCTGCTTCAATGCCTCCTTCAGCCTTCTCTCATTTTCCATTTGTTCAGGAGCAGCTTTAAACATCTTTTCATTTTCTTCCTGCTCAAAAGTGCTCCTTTCACCACCAACATAAATGAATTGTTTCTCATTCTCCACACTTCTAATAGCCTCTTTTGGCCAAGGCTCTTTCTTGTCCTCTGCAGTCTGCATAACTTCAAGTTTACTTTGTTCTCGTGGAACCTCTACCATGTTCTCATGTTTTTGTGACCCATTAGCTCTAGTTTGTCTCTTTTCAGTTTCTAAAGACAGTAAGTTCATTCTAAATATCTCCTCGTCCTTCACTCTGAAAACCTCTTGAGCCACTTGCACCTTCATCTCAAGCCCTTTCTCTCCATGTGACACTTTAGCAGCTTCTGATCTCCCATCGCTTCCCCCCTGGTCACGAGCTGGTTTCGATAATTTAGGGTTCTTTGCATATTCCTCCAGTTCATGATCTGCTGTAAATGCTTGTACTTTCTTCCCATTTTCTTGCTGCTGTTGCATTTCTTCCGTGGCTGGGTTTTTCACCTTCTGCCCTTGTTCATGAATGTCCGTGTTCTGCATCAAAATGTTGTCATTATTTGCTGACTCTGCAACTTTTCCAGGCACATTTGTTCTCACCAGTTCAAAAAATTGAGTAGCTTCTTTCCATTCTCCAGCTTCATCATTTCTATCAGATCCTTGAGATGAAAAGGATTCCCTTCCATGCATCTCATCAGAAGATTTTTCTGCTGCATGTACATGCCTTTTCCCTTCCAATGAATCTGGAATCCTAATATTTCTCCTTTCCTCCATGACAGGAAACTCAATTTTATTTTCTCTTTCACAAGTTCCCTCTTCATATTTTTTAGTACCAAAAACATCAACAACCTTACTCACCCTACCTTCTCTATCCTTCCTATCATTCTTCAAACCTGATTTTGTACGGCTTTGAAAGCCATCCCTTTTCCTCTCCATCAGTTCTTTTGCACTTTTTAGCTTGGCTTGAGCTTTCTCCATAGCCTCTTTTATAGCAGCGGCAGAGGCTGCAGCAGAGGAACTTGCATCTACCTCTACATCAAAGTAAGGTGGAGAACTATCACCAGCACTCCCTGAGGAAGCAACACTTTCACAGTTTGGAGTTGATTTACTAGAATCTCTCTTTTTGACATCTAATGCAGGTGGTGGTCTAGAAGGTGGCGGCAATTGAGAGGGGTGAGTTTTAAGGTTGACATCAGAAACAGTAACAAATGTCTCGTTAGGAAGAGAGCCATTTCTGACATATTCCTTATGAGGTCTAACTTCATTTCCATAAACTAGCCCATCAGCACTACCATTAGCCGGATGTGACATGGTCTTCCTAAGCTTCTTTCCCCCCATCATTTCCCCAGTGAAATCAAAATTGAGATGTCCATCATCACTCACATGCAGAGGTGGGTACTCATCATCTGTCTTTGGCAAAGACATGGATTTATCAACCATAAAAGCATATCCAGGAACATCAAATAGATGAGTAACATGTGTGATCCCATTTGACATGCCCTTATTGCTGTTTTGACTGGCTTTATGATATGATATGTTAAATTCCATACTCCCATCAATGGACTCGTGAGAGTCACCATTCGACAAGCATCGGTTATTTGCAGAATTATCTGACACTTCTGATAGAAATTCAGGATCTTCCGGTGTCCTATGAATGAGTAAACAGAAAAAAACACATTCCACTGTCAGATTCTATCTTGTTGGGTGATACCAATTAAGGTCCTATTAATTTTTACTCAATGAATATAAACATGCAGAACCCACAAAACAATACAACAAATTAAATAAAATAAACGGCTAGGGACAACCACATCAGCTTGCAAGCAAAGCATCAATATTTTTATAGCTAACCAATCACTTACAAAATAAACATAAGAGATAAACCCTTTTATATACATGACATACTCCTAATTGTTCAATGGGCACAGCCTCCATGCACCGGCATACACTAAGGGGTGTTTATATGTTTGAAAAGGTGTTTTAGAAAAAAATTGAATTTTTTTTATTTTTTATTTTTTATTTAAAATTTTTAATATTTTTAGTTAGTGTTTATATCAAAAAAAAATTCAAAAATAAAAAATTAATCTATTTCTAAACCAAAAAAAATATTCAAAAACAATACTCAATTGCACTACCAAAAAGCACTAAAATCCTTGGGTCCTACTTGAAAAGTCATACTCAATTCAATAAAAATAATAAAAAAGCTTTATACTTTAAGAAATAACCCAAATTTCTCCTCAGAACATCTGATCATCCAGCCTTAAGCTTCACGGAGCACCAATGTACGCGTGATCACACCACAATCTATGATCACTGGAGCTAAAATTTGAAAAACTTGAAAAATCCACAAACAAACAAGAATACCCACAGAAAAACTTGAAAAGCACAAAATGACCAATACCAAGCTTCATCAGAGGAAAAATCACGGCCGTTAGAATGCTCCGTCATCAACTCCTCGAAGGAAACATCAAAATCAGAGGCACTAAACCCACTAAAAACCTCATTATAATCAAAACCAGAACAACTTCTAACATCAAAGAAAACATCATCAGCTGCTTCATTATCTACCAATGGGAGATCAAGCACTGGAATCGAGGAGGAAGCTCCACGTGGCGCGTGAAACGCACCGAATATCTCGCCGTAGTCTTCCACTCGAGGAGACAATGTTGGGGCTGCTCCAAAACGAGGAGGGGCAGCAAACACGTCGTCGTAGACAGTTTTGCTGGGGTTGGTGAAGGGCTTTCTGGAGAGCATGTTTGGGTGTTGAGAATGCGTGAGGTTTTCCATGAAAATGAAGAGAGATTTGGAAAGGTTTTTTGGGTTTATTTTATTTTTCTGTGACTGTTTCTCTGCAGAAACAGAGCAGCAGTAGGAAGACAGTGAAATCAAAATGAAAATAAACATAGAAAAACACACACACAGAGAGAAGGAAATGACAGAATTGGGCTGAATTATTATTCTCATTCCAATTTTTTGTAAAGGAAGGGTAGGAGGATTGGACACTGCATTATTAGTCTCTTTTAGATATTGAGTTTCGAAATTGTTTTTAAAAAATTTAAAATATATATATTTTTAAATTTAAAAATTAGATTTTTAAGATTATTTTCTGTTATCAAAAATAATTTTTTTAAAATATAAAAATATAATTTTAATTTTAAATAAAAATCATTTTTAAAAATGACATGAACTATTCTCGTAAAAGTCAATATATTCTGATTCCAAATTGTTTTTCTAATTATTGGGAAGTACAACTTCACTTTTTTTTTCTTTTCATTTTTTACGATGAGTGGTTTCATATGCCAGGATAGAGATTACATTTATGTTTTTGATGTAGTCTTTAAAAAAAATTAGTGTTTTAGTTGTTTTTTTAAATATTTTTATTTAAAAATTTAGTTGTTTTTTTAAATAATTTTATTTAAAATAATTTATTTAATAAAAAATAATAAATCAGAGCAATCTAAAGACAGTAAAAAAAGAGTGAAAAAACTTTTACCTACCAAACACCTTTTTATTCATGGTTTTACTTTACTAAATATACAGGGAGGGAGGGAGGGATGATGATTGGATCGAGGATTTTTAAAAAAACAATTCGAATTTGTTTTGAATAATATAAAATAGCATGGACTAGAAAGTAATTTCCCAAATCGTCATGAAAGAAACGTTAGGTTGTAATAATCGGCGATTATTGAAAAAGAAAGGATCGGAAGAGAGTAGGCGGTAGCCAGTACGAACGCGGGAAAAAAGGAAAGAAAGGAGTGGGTATCAGTGAGGTGAGGCGATCAGGTTTTGGAGGCATCATAGGAATTTTAGGTTTGAATGTTCTGTAGTGATGCCACCAAACTGTCCTCAAACACTTTCGTACGCTGAAACGCGGTTTTTTGGGGAGTAGCCATGGGGAAAGCGAAAGGCTTGTGCCAATAATATGGGTGGTGTGGAGAAGACAGACAGGTTACCCCCACCACCCCCATCCCATCCATGGCTGTCACGGGCGATGCTGGTTTTCTGAAGGAGCTTGCACTGTTCTGTCATTTCTTTCAGTATTTCTTGCCCAGAGAGCTGTGATTTTGAGGGTGTCTGAGAATGTGTTTGGAAAATATTTTATTTTTATTTTTTATTTTAAATTAAAAATTTTGGACATTATTTTTTATTTTTTTTGACAAATGTGTATTTGGACATTATTTTTCATCAATAGTTTAGGCTTCGCTTAGCGATTAAGCATTGATTATGTACATCTTTAATATGTTTAATAAGGAAACGTATGCATTCATTGATTTGATTAAAAAAAATCAAGATGATATATATATATATATACACACAATTAAATTAAATTTTATTAAATCACATTTTTCACATTCAACAAAATCATAGCAATATGTTGGATTTCAAAAGTCTGTTAAATTTAGTTTTTAGTTGTTATTATGGATGGTGGCATTTTATTATCCTTTTTTATTATTATTTCTAATAATAAAAAATTTAAGTTGTCCGTACACTTATATATGTAAAAGAGTTAATTCATTATTTTCGCAGCTGGGTGGTCTTAATCATTAAAATCCATGCACAGTTCATACATAGAGAGTCAAGATAATGCGTGGTTGTTGAATCAGCATGCATAATTCTCTTTGCAATCAATTATTATACAAGTCCTTCCTTGACTTGAGAAAAAAGTTTGATAATTAGGTTTAAAGCACTGGATTACAACCCACATGCATAAAAATATATTCCCTCAACTTCTTGGATAATTTTGAAATAATAACTTTCGGGTCGGATCTCAAGTATGCAATCCATTATTGCAATGATTAACTCACAATATGTTTATTTATTTTTAATTACATAACTTTGGATCAAAATAACTAAATTATTGTTTAACACCATGATTCAAAAAGTATTTTTTCAAATAATTTTTTTTATTGAAATTAACTTTTTTAGTGTTTTTATATTATTTTAATATGCTAAAAAAATATTATTTTGATATATTTTTAAACAAAAAAAAACTTCAAAAAATAATCTAAACTATGGCCTGTTCGGGAGGACGGTTGCAGTTGCTTTTGAAAGTGCTTTTCGTTTTGAAATACATCAAAATAATATTTTTTTTTTATTTTTTTAAAAATTATTTTTGACATCAGCATATGAAAATGATTTAAAAACACCAAATTTTTTTTATTTAAAATAATAAATAAATAAATTTTGGCCAAACACCGGTTTTACCGCAGTGCCAAACAGGCACATAATCTTAACCATGTTCAAAATCTAAAGGGTTTTATTAATTTTTGCTCAACAAACACGCTCGGTCGCTCTTAAGGTTGTAAATTGTAATTAGGGCTAGCAAGAAAGATGGGGCGACGGCATTAAAAATTCAAGAACCTATAATGAGTTATACAGCCCATGTCAACTACGTGGATTGGCTGGCTATCAACAACATGCATGCCATCTCTGCATTCTTGACAAGGTTTTGATGGTGACATTAAAGAAAATCGCCACCTGTCCCCACTCCCAGTGGAGGCAACGACGGTGGTCGCAGCCGCCCACCATCATATTTCACGACTGATATGATCGATCTGACAGAAATCAAGCCCCATGGCCCTGCCCAGAATATAAAAACAACATTTTGAGTGAAGGTCTGGACCCGCTATCACGGTCAGTGAAAGTAACCACACCTACTTCTTCCTCTTTCATTCTGAGTATGCACCTGTTTGCGAGGGCGGCACGTTTGCCAAACTCCATTCCAAATGAAGGTTTAGTGCCGTTAGTGTGTTTGGTAAGAACAAAATGGAGTTTAAAAGCATGTGGGGCCCACCAAAAAATTGATCAAAACGCCATTTTCAGAGAAGCTGGAATTAGGAGCTTTTTCCATCGCGTTTCATTTTTTTCATTCTCCGTTTGCATGCAAAAATTTGACAATGCAAAACTGTGCAAAAATTACATGCAAGGGCTCTCTCTCTCTCGCGCGCTCTCTCTCTCGCTCTCTCTCTCTCTCTCTCTCTACCCAAACAGACAAACGGGTGCATGGTGGCCGGAGCTTCCGACGCTGACTCCGGCCACCACAGGCCACCATTTACGATGAAACCACCACAGGAAGAACCACCTAGGCCTCCTCTACCCGTCGGTATCCTCCGTTTAAGCTCTTGTCGTGGTTGATGAACAGTACCGCCACCTTCCAAGGCTGTTTCCGGCCACCACAGGCCACCATTTCAGACGCCACCACCACAGGAAGAACCACCTCGGAGTCCTCTACCCGTAGGTATCCTCCGTTGAAGCTCTCGTCGTGGTCGGTCGGAAGCCACTTCACGTGCACAGGTGCGCTGCACTGTGAAGAAGACGCACAGTGCAGCGCACCGTTTTGCCTTCTTCAGAATTAAAGCTGGGCTTGGGCTGGGCTGCACTCGGCCCAGCCCAAGTCCAGCAAAGTTGGGCTTAGGCCCAATTTGGTTGGGCTGTCCTCGGCCCACCAAAAATTTTAAAATATATATTTTAAAAAAAAAATGTGTAGATACAGATCAGTCTTAATGGAAGGAAAATATATGTTCGTGATGAAATTGCAAATAGTTTGATGTGAGAATAAAAAATAATATTTGTTTTTTCATGAATTATTAATTTCATAATATTATTATCATTATTAAATTTACAATATTTAAAAAAATTATATATATATATATAAGGGTATATATGTATATATATATATATATATATATATATATATATATATATATATATACCCTTTTAAGTAATTTCACATATATATATATATACCCTTTTAAGTAATTTCACAAGTTAAAAGCAGTTTGGAAAGTTTGGAAACCAAACACCAAAACTCCTTTTTCTTTAACCTTCAACTCAACCACAGTTTTAACCAAACACTTTCCATTTTTAAAAACTCCATTTTAAAAACTCCATTTTCAAAACTCCATTTTAAAAACTCCATTTTCAACCACAACCGCAACCGCTACCGCTCTCCCAAACAGGCCCTATGGCAGAAGTACAAGGAATAGATATATGTCAAGGAGCTATTACTACCATGCAACCTATTCAATATTCATAATGTTACCTATAATAATAATAATAAAATAAAACAAAATCTGGTTGCTACATGACTCCCTTTTGACGAAGTCATACATTTGTGCAGGGTTGATAATTTCGATTTACTTACAGAATTAATTTCTTACTTATTAGGTTATGTTATTAATTTTTTAAATTAGCTCCATTATATATATATATATATATATATATATATATATATATATATATATATTTGTACCTTTTTTATTTTGTCAATAAAGCAATAAGAACAGTACTTCTTGTTCTTTTTTTTTTCTATTTGAAAACATGGCTATTTTGAAATCCTTGAATTTCGGATTTGTTTCCTAGGGTGTGTTTGGTATTGCTTTTACTTTTATGGTTGAGGTTTAAAAAAAACAGTTTCATGAAAAGCACTTTTGCTGCGATTCAAAATAATTTTTGAAGTGTTTGGTTAAAATTGTGGTTGGGTTTGAGATTAATGAAAAACAATTTCATGTGTTTGGTTACCAAACTTTTCACATTGCTTTTAACCTGTGAAATTACTAAGTTGAATATGACTGCGATCTACCAAAAATATGACTTTTTTATTATCATCTTATCTTATCTATTTATTTAATATTGAATAATCATTTTTAATTTAGATTTGTTGTGGAACATGAAACATTTTATAGACTTGTTATCTTGCAACCCATAAAGGGTCCATTAGGACTTGTTGTGATGATAACAACTAAGTTTTCATCGGGTTCCTGTGTACCTTCTATCATTCAATGATTCCTTCATATATCATAAAGTTTTGTTTTAAGACATTTTATTTTTTCATGTCATTGATTTCTTGATCTATCTTATCTATCTCTTTTATTTTATTTAGGCCACTCACTTATTATAGTATTATTGATTTTTTTATAAGATTTTAATGTGATTTAATTTCTTGGCTAGAATTGATAACGTATAATTAGTTTATTTATTTATTTTACATTCTGAGTTTATACTGTATTTTTTATGTACTGTTAAGAAAATATTTTAATAACGTTGTTGCGGGCCTCCTCTATGTACAAAAAATGCATTTATAACCTGTGAAAATTATTATAATATATTTTTTAATAAGAAATATTTTAAAAATCAATGGTCTATCATTGAAGCACCTCCTATAGTTCAAAAGAAAGATTCAAAAAGCCACTTCATCAAAGTACTTTTGGTATCCGGTGACCAATCACAATTCACAAGTAATAATGCCAGTTGCTAGCTGCTGCCCGTAGGATGGGTGCGTCTGCGAAAGCAAGGCACAGAAAAGAAACAAAATAAAAGGTCTGAATAATATTGAGGTCCTAAATGGGGCCCGTTGTAATTTAGCTGAAACCAATTACCAAAGCCGAAAGTAGATCAGAGACTGAGGGCCCTTCTGGCCCCCAATGTTTGCCACTTTATCAAAATCGTCATCATTCATTGAGTTAATTCAAAATTATTTGAAAATGTGATTAAAATTATTTTTAAAAATATTTTTTATTTTTTTTAAATTATTTTTTATATCAAAACATTAAAATAATTTAAAAATATTATTTTTTAATTTAAATTTAAAATATTATTTTTTAAAAATTTATCAAAAATATTTTTGAATCTCTGTGTAAAACAGTTCCAAGCCTTCTATTGGACCTGAAGCACCGAATCCAAATATATTTTTTCTTGACACATCTACGTGTGGGACAACCTGTGGGCAAGTAGAAGGTGGGCGCAAGTAGAAGTTAGATTCCAAAGGTCGAAGACACCAAGCCCAACGGTGTTTGTGAACTGAACCCTGAGAATGTGACCCAACAAAAAAATCACATATTGCCTTATTTGTAATCATGCAAGCAAACAATTCATTGGCTTTTGCTTCCACCTGATTAACAGACATTATCTGCCCGATGATCATTTCCTTGGCCTTTAACTGGTTTTCCATCATGAACGGGTCATTATGAACACAGATGATGTCAAATTCACTCTGCCATTAACAGTAACCCCTCCTGGAAGAGGGTGATTCCGTTACTGTTAATTTCACGGCAACTCTATCCAAAAGGGGGTGAAAAGAACAGCCCTAGCATCGAAAAGCAGGACCAAAAGCACCTGATTCCACACTCTTTATTTCTGGTTAACATATGCAAAGCAATTACGGGCTGGAAGAACAAATACATGAGGGCCTTCTTGATAAGGTCCGGAAGGTGTTCTGTTGATTCCCCCCCACCCTCAAGGAAAAGAAACTCGAGTCTCAAAAACAAAGAGGATGAGCGTAGCCATACCCCTGAAATGTGCAGTATAATTTGACCTTAGCACTTCAACCCTCGAAATTATTGGACTGAAAAGCAGCCATCTCTTTAAATCCCCACAAAAACAAACTATCCATTGACATGAATCTCAGGAGGACAAACCTAAAATGGAATGACCAAACTTCAAGCAGCTTTTGGCATTTTGTCTGGCATTATATTATTGGAAAGAATAAGCTCCGGAGGTGTTTCCCGCACAACTCCAAGCATTGAATCATATTCTTCATCACGGCGAGCGAATTTCTTGCAGAGTACCTTCTCAAACTCAATTTCATCAAAGCCTTTGGCATTTTCTGCTGCGTGAACTTGTGCCAAATTGGCATAATTTAATGAAGATTGAGAGATGAAGGCCTTCTCTTCTTCTGTGAGCTTCCTCAGGAACTTAGCTGGATTGCCTCCCCACACCTGACAGCAAAGAGATCACTTAATAAGAGTAAAATACGAACCACATATAATGAGGTATTTTTGGCTCTAATCCACAGGTAGCCCTTCCACTTGACTAAACAATACGTGTACAATGGCCACATCAACATAATATCACAATTAAAATAAAATAAAGCAGTCCAAGCCGAAGCAGCTGCATGGAAGGTTCTTCAAAATATTTAAGCATTTTGAAACTTTCAACTAAGAAGCATTTGCATAAGTGACCCACGAGATACGCATGATTACTTCAGCAGCAGAAATAGGGAGAAAACAAAGCTGATTACTCACCAGAGTACGAAGGATTAGAAATTTATCTTACTAGAAAAACATGCTAGTTGTTTCTATCTCCCACTAGATACCATTTATGCCAAGAAATTAGAGAGCTTCATCATCAATAAAACCAAAATAATGACTGGCATTGTCAGTCCAATGGTTTAAATTGACAATTTACCATGCAGACAATAAAACAAAACATCAAAATACAAGGAACTCAAGTTTTGAATTGCTTGGCCTTACTTTATGTCAAACATAAACTTCCAAAGAAAAAAGGAATTGAAATTTCATTGGATAAGAGCTTGCAGGCTTTAGGAAAAAACATCAAGAAAATCAATGAGGATAAATTCACACACCTCTCCACAGGGAATCCTGGTATTCTGCCTCACAAGAGCTCCAGCAGCAACCATGGCATTTTTCTCAACACATACCCCATCTAGCAGGGTTGCACCCGCACCAACAAATGCTTCGTCCTCAACAGTGCATCCATGTAAAACAGCGCTATGACCTGCTCATTTCAAGTTTGTAATCATAAGCCAAGATCCTTGAGTGAGACACCCTTGGCAGGACTATGATATTTTCATTCAGAATGTGACCGAGCATGACTTACCAACAGTAACATTATCCCCAATGATGGTTGGTAAAACCTTTCCACTTAAGTTAGACTTTGCAACATGAACAAGAGAATTATCTTGTATATTGGTTCCAGACCCAACACTGATGCTGTTAACATCACCTGCACAGATGGAGCCACAGTTGGACAAGAACAAGCAATATATGATACACACAAGCACACCATGCTCTTCCGTGAAAACGAGGCTATTCATTTATATTTCAAAACCTAAATATGTAATCATTTAAACTAGAGCATCGTGTTGAGTCAAGCCCCCATACCAAGCTTTAGCATTCACTAAATTCAAGTGAAAATACATTATATCTAAAAACAGCATAATCGAAAATCAATGATAAGTGAAATAAGGACGGAAAGGGGGGGGGGGGGGGGGGGATTTCTGTTGTGATAACAATAATGTTAGGCAAATAAGATGTCAATCTTACCTCTCAAAACACAGCCGTACCAAATGGAAGAACCTCTTCCGACGTGAACATTGCCAATGATAGATGCACTAGGGGCTACAAACGCATCCTTATCAACAGCAGGAGCTTTATCAAATACATTCATGAGCGTCCGATGCCTAGATACTATTAATCAAAGAATGAGAGTTGCTTATAGAAATTACAAACCATATACCCATTTCTGAATCTACTATATGTAAGAATAAATAAATAAATAATAGGTTATTAAAAGAAAGAAAGAAACCAACGGATCTTATAATTAAAAGGGAAAAAAGAAGAAGAAGCTTGTAGGTGTTTAGAAAAAAAGAAGAAACACAAATTTATGGAAATTGAAAATTCAACAAGGCTTCCTCCTTCCATTTCCTCAATAAAGATAGATAGAACACAACCAATAGCTGAATTATATCAATGAAACCATAAACCAGATAATACTAATCCACCTCACATCACCCCCATCCCCTCTTTTCCTTTTTCCTTCTTATTTTGAGGGAACCTCCATATTTTGGGAGACTTACCCCCAACTCCAATTCCATTATCTTCCCATCATTATGATAATAATTGTTTTTACACTTATCCGTGTTATTTCTTAACTCATTCAAAAATTGGGAAGAAAAAAATGGGGCTCCATTCAATTAAAAACAACAATAGAAACAAATTGAAGCAATTAAAGTTGAATAGCTGTTTCCATTAAAGCTATAGATATATAAAACTGAATCATACTCACGTTGTTCTTGGAAGTAGTAGTTGCCTTGAAGCCGGCAACCGAGGCGATCAAGTGCTTGACCAGTTTCACGGATCCAGAATCCTACGCTGTAGATTGCTCTCCCTAATGTCCCCATCTAATCTTCTGCCTGCTCAGATTTTGATTTATTTCTTCAATTGACAGAATTATTATTATTATTATTAGAGGAAGAAGTAGAGGAAGAAATGAGAACAACTGTAGAGACTAAGAAATGCGAGGAGCCGGGGTAGTAGACACTGACTACCCTTCAAAACGCTGTGCAAAAGACTCCCTGCGCGTGCGCTACACGAGTTCCATCTTGTCTACCTATCACTTCCCAACAACAATTTATTACCATGCATATTTAATTAAAACTTTTTCTTAAAAAAAAGTTTTGAAAAGTTTTCAATTTTTAAAATTATTTTTTTATCAATATTTTCATATCAAAAATAAATTTTTAAAAATAAAAAATACATTATTTTAATATATTTCCAAACAAAAAATATTTTTAAAACTAATTTCTATCCAAATAAAAAAAAAGTATATATATATATATATATATATATATATATATAAAATATTAAACTATAATCATTGTGAAGGAGTTCAATTTCTTACCATCTATAATTTACTTTAAATAAGTTAAAATTAAAATATTTTTGAAGGAGTTCAATTTTCAACAAAATCTTAATCCTAAAACTGAATGGATACTAAAAAATTCATTAACCATATCTTTTTGAAACAAATTTCTAACAAGAGCAAGTATTGGCTTGTATGGGAGTGTGTGCTTTCTTGTAAAGATGTAGCCACTAGACGCTGGCAAACCACCATAAATATGAAAGATGGTGACTGATTCAAATGACTCTTTAATTTTGAGAAGCTTCATTTGTTAACAGGCAGCACTCCTTAATGTGCCACTGAAGTTCTTGGACCTTTTTATGGAGATAAAGCCCCATTTCTGGCCAGGGTTTCTCAGGTAAAAGCTTAATAGAATGGCAATCCTTGGCCTCGTAAATGCTTTTTTTTTTGTTTGTTTTATACCCTTACCTTTTTGAGGCACTTCTACAACCATTGTCCAGGATGATTGCTGCATGATTATCAAGCAGCAGTTCTTCTGGATCATCTTTTATCAAAACAATACACACAGCAGACACTGTGAGCAGAAATTGGTGTTCTTTCATGTTATAAACTAGTGAAATAAAGCAACGTATTTGGAGGGACAAATTTATCCGGGGAGGAAAATCTGAACTTCAAGTAGCATTAGCATCCATAGCAGCAGCACCTTAATATGAACACATGAGTATGTGGCTAAGGACTTTCAAAAACCAGCTTCACTACACATGTTGCCTATTGCCGGAGCTCTTCCTGTGCATGCAAATGAATTTGGCCACAAATTCTGCAGAATAAGTGCATGGTCAGGCTATGAACTATCCAAGTGCTTATAACAAGTATTTTCATTTGGATATTGAGTTGTAAGCATCATTGCTTCAATGAATTGCAAAATCTTGGCTGGAAACTAAACGAAAATGGACAGGACAAAGGGAAAAGAGAAGTTACATAATAAGCATGCCAATAACAAATCTCCCATTTTGAATCAGCCTCCACTCCCTTCAAGAATAGCTCTACCAATTTCTGTCAGTTGGAAATGCAGCTCAACCGGAATCCTTTGTTTCTTGTAAAAGAAAACTATCGGTAGTAATAATGAACTGAAAGCTGAGAGTTATCAAAAGCATCACAAGGAGAGAGTTTGGGGTGAACAAAATCCACGGGAAGCTTTTGAAACTTTCCCCGTACAGAAAATAATCTGGGAAATCCATAAAAGAAAGACACGGTCACTAGTATGTTATCAGGAAAAACCATGGTATTATCTGATCGCTACCCAGTTAGATTTCCATTCAAAACAATTCTTCCACACACCTACAGTGATTGTCCTCACCATTTTCAAATAAGAAGGGAAAATAGAACGTTAGAAAACAAGACGTACTTTTTAGATGAGGGATCAATCAGGATTTCTGTTGCAAGTTCAACCAAAACCTCTTCCCATCCAAATGGATTTGGCTGATCATCAGAAAAAGGATAGCTGCAGAAGAAGATTGCCAAAAAAAAAATGTTTATCTGTAATTACTAGTTACCATTGCCATTTCTTGAGGCTTATTTATTGGAAGTTGAGCATGTCCATTTTTTCAAATCCTTACCTTTGTGCTTTGCCGGCTTCAAGAGCCATGATTGCTTTTCTCTGGTTCTGCTTCGATTTGGCAGCGCAGCAAAGTTCATCGGTAGATCAAACTCCTCTTTCCTTGCTATTTGAATGAGAACTTCCATGATCTGGAAAAGAAGTTGAATCAAGAAATGAGAGTTAAGATAGTTTTTTCATTACGATCTAATTTGAGTAGGGCAAAGGGCATGTTTAAAGTATTGATCAAGGCCATGACTAAGGTGACTTAAAAATCTTAGTTTTAAACATTGTACTGAATAACTGTATAAAATAGACTGGTAAGACTGTATTTATGTTCCTATTAGAATCATTTCACTGATTCTAATAGGAACATACTTGCATCATGGGTTACAGGAGCATCGACTATGAAGACTTGCAGCTATTTTTCACGATTACTAGAATGTCTGAATTATCTTACTAGTTGACTGAAAATTTGAAGTCTTGCACGGCCCATTCCTCACACATGAAAACCAAGCTTCAGAATTTGCTTTGAACTTTTTCAAGCTTCCACTTGTTCTACCTAATTGCATTACTCATCTTACTGCCACCTCTGCCAAGCTTGCTACTACTCTGCCTACTTGCTGAAGAGGCGGAAGTCATAGTCATTCGTGAACCAGAAGTTGTCGAAGTTCTCCGTTAGTTATGATTGATATTAGCATTTGCTTTATTACGCTGAAGAAGAACAGAATCCATGTGGGGAAACATCGTGGGCCTTGGGTACAAATTGGTAACATTGTTGTCCTTTACTATGGCATTCTTCTGCATCGCCAAGGTTGTCTGGTCGACAGAAAAGAAGATATCACCAGGTGAAATAGATCCCGTGTTTTTGAAATTCGGAGTTTTAAGCATAGAACCTTTAGAAAGCTTGATGCTAGCAACTATCTCATTCAGTTCACCAACAGAAGGTGCTTTTGTATGAGAATCTTTAGAAAGCTAGTAGGCGTTCTTTGATTTTTCCTTCTGTTGGAGATAACAACTTCACCATTTTCATGCATACCGTGCTTCTTTCTCCCGGGTTAATAAGGGGGAATTTGTCTTCCCTGTTCTGGTTTTGACAAGGGACTAACATTTCTCTTGCTGAATTTGTATGAAACAGAACCTCCATCTGTACGAAGAAACTTGTCTTCTCTGGTCTGGTTTTGGCAAGGGACTAGCATTTTTCTTTCTGGATTCTGGTGAAATAGCACCACCTTCATCTCTCTGTTCCTTAAAAGGGGAAACTTGTCTTCAGGACTAGGTTCTTAAAATGGGATTGGCATTTCTCTGATTTGGCATAGGTTCAGCGTCGTCATCATCTCTTTGTGGGTTGTTGGGTGACTTGCTGCTATGCCTCCTTCGAGGCGGACTGAAAACAGAGTCCTTTGTAGAATAATCATCATATCTTGAGGAATGTCTCCTGCTGTTCTTCAGAGGGCTGATGTT
Source organism: Salix caprea (assembly GCA_964035475.1). Classification (NCBI taxonomy): domain Eukaryota; kingdom Viridiplantae; phylum Streptophyta; class Magnoliopsida; order Malpighiales; family Salicaceae; genus Salix; species Salix caprea. The sequence goes on along the minus strand of OZ037750.1, from coordinate 11,436,027 downwards.
TCTTGGTAAATCCAGCTGAATTGGACTCCCAAAACCAAAAACTCCATTTTTGTGATTTCGATCACGCATTGGACTATCTTATAACCGCTTCGCCTTTGCTTCAGGACATTAACAAGTTGAGGATGAGGGGATCTATATCGAGTCGAACCATTCTCCATTGAGCCAAGTTTCCGAGTGATAATTCAGGAGCTTTCAGATTGAAAGAAAAAAAAGGAGAAAATATCTCTCTTCCAAATAGCCTTAGGAAAGTGTAGGAATCAAGAAACAGCAGTGTGAGATTCCTAAGATCAAGAAGAATTTCGATGCCGAGGTACATAAAAAGGCATGGAATCTAAGGAGGAGACTGGAACTAAGGAATTCAGAAAGTCTTCAGTTTAAAATACGATGATTGCAAAGCTGAAACATCGGTAACGATAATGCCTGGTGTCCTTCTGTTTCAGGTTTTATCCAGCAATTTACACCCTAGGAGGATCTTTTGTTTTGCTGCCTGGAAAATATAAGCTTGCCAACCAGAATGTTTTGCCCTTTTGTCCTTTTATCTTGTCATTTTAGTCTCTGGCTGGCTGCTGGACGAGAAGAAATATGAAAGAATCTCTAGGAGTGCGGACTTGAGCTTCTGAAATAGCAAACTTTTCTTTGTTTAAAATAGGAAACAAAATTCAAATCCCTTTCAATTCTGCAACCTACACCCTTTGCTTATTTCACACTCTTTCAGGATTTCCTTAAGAATGCAACAGCATTTTTTGTAGGCCATAGGATCCCAGTCATTTACTTGCAGGAGAGAAAAAAATTAAGAGTAGCTCGAGTAACAGTTTGCTCAAACTTGTTATGCTATTGACTCTGTTTGTTATCCAAACCAGACTGTAAAACCAGGTCTTAATCACAGAAAGTCAGCTTTAATCAGAAACTTTGATTGAGTATAATTACATTACAAGTACTAACTTGGAGCAGATGTTAGCACTGGCCTGCAAAATTTCTTACTTTTACAATGTCTGCAGGGAGGCTTCAGGTTTTAGAGATGACAACCAATCCATTAAGGATTTATTAAAAAGCTCTGGAACTTCATCGTGCGGGCAGTGACCAGCCTGCAAGTTTACAAGAGTTGTATTGGGGTAGAACTCTTTGATTCGATTCGCCTTTGTAGGACCTACCCATGGGTCTAAGTCACCCCAGAGCAATAGCAGTGGGCATCTCAGTTCACTCAATGCACTGTTTAACGTGTACTTGCTTTGATTCAGCATGAATCGAGTCATCATTCTGAAGAAATGTGATTAGCAGCATTGTCAGGAAGAAAGTTGATAGTAGTTCAGAAAATATTCAAGAAACAATTTTATGTTAAAATCAAGTATTGGCTCCTGCATCTATAGGACTTGTCTTGCAACTGTAATTGCTGATAGTCAGAAAGGAAATATTTTTATAATATAATCTCGAAACTAAAGTGGATATTTTATTTAATAATAGGACTTTAGACTCGTAAATGTACCTATAATAAACCTCTCCAGCATTTGGATCAGCTGCTGGCATAGTAATTGATTCCACAAGGTAGTCGTCTACATTAGAGGAATTTACATAAACCTGCGAAGCCATAGAAATCATAAAATTAGCAAGAATAATGTGCGTGGGAATATGAATATTTGAGAAGTCAAAAAGTGACATGCACTACGTTGCTATGGACATGTTTGGCGACTCAATTTTTCAAAAATCATCCATGTGTATCATATAAGTAAGGAAGATGGATAAAGATCTAATATAATTACAAACTATTTAATGCTCAAAATTTTGCTGATGACTTTAAATGAGAAATCCTAGTTAACAAATCAAGGAGCAAGAAACTTACACTCTTTAGAACAGATTCAATGCGAGCTGGCTGCTTTGCTTGCCAAAACAAAAATCCAAGAACTACACGCTGGAAAACTTCCTTCAGGGGCTTCAATACAAATTTCCGCAAGACTGATTCTTCAGACTCATCCATTTTTTCATTTGGATTCCCAAACTGGCCAGCGGAATTTAGTAGCGCAAGTCCAACAACTTGCTCAGGAATTCCCACTGCTGCAACCAAAGCAGTAAAGCCTCCAAGGCTGAAAATTCATCACGACTTATATTACGCCAAAAACATAGAGAAAATAAACAATTTTCTTTTTGCAATAGAGATTTTAATCACATATACTCATACAGACAATATAATAATAAAAAAACAGTGCATTTTCTTTGGTATACCTGTTCCCTACTAAAACAGCTGGCTCTCTCACTATCTCCTTCAAGAAATCCACTACTTGATCCCTCCAAACCATGGCATCATACTCAATAATTGCTTTCTCACTCCATCCAAACCCCAGCAAGTCTACTGCATAAACCTTATACTTTTTGGCCAATTCAGGTATGTTGTATCTGAGGACATTGTAAAGATGATAACTTTGTCAGGTAGAGCAAGACTTTCACTATAACCAAGGAACAAATATGTAAACAAACATCCATTGCATCTCAGCCCGGACAAAAGTCACAACCATTTGATACAATAGCAGTATTACTCTTCTAATTTCCAATTAGCAACAACTATAATGCAAAAAAGATAGGATTCAGAAAAAAGAAGAAATCACATGCTTTAAGACAAAATCCATTGTCTGATTGAGCTTTGTTTGTTTGCTTCACTAATTGTTCTCCAGAAGTGCATCAGGGAAAGATGGGTGCCTCATTCCTTAAAACAGATGATATAATCTAAAACTAAAATACCTCCAATGAAATGCAGAAGCACCAAAACCATGAATAAGAACAATAGGAATCCCTTCTCCTTGTACCACATAATGTATTTTGTGACCCCGCCATGTCCAAAAATTATATCCCTCAGGCTTGAACGGCAATCTCTCCAACCCTGTTCCCAAAGTAAAGAAGAAGAAGAAAAAACTTTATACATACGCAAGCACAGCTGGATGCTAAAAAATTAAAACTGACCTTCAGTAGGCTCTGTGACTAAAGAAGAGCCCATGACTGAAACCCCAGAAGCCAGAATTCCTCTGAAAGCAAAACCTCTCCTGTTCATTTCACATCTGCTTCCTTCAAGCCAAAAGAAAAGAGAGAGAGAGAGAGGAATTCAATAAAAACCCAGAAACGAAATGAACATTTAAAAACAAAATAAACTTACTGTACTGATTCGGTCTTGCTGGGGGTACAAGAAACCTTGTAGCAGAGGAATTGAATAGCCTTGACCTTAAAGAAGGTGACAAACCACATGATGAAGAAGACATTGAAACAAACTAATTCTTTAAAAACTCAAGATTTTAAGAAGTAAATCGCATTTTGTAAAGACCATAAGCAGCATTTAAATATATGGGGCTGTGTTTCATCATTTATGTGGCTACTGTGTATTTGTCCTTGTGGCTGTCTTCGAGCCATAACCCTCTTGAGACTTCAGATTTTGATTTTTAGTTAACTGTTTCTCTCATTTCCGCGAAAATTCGGTCTTGCTAGATATTTTCCAAAAGTAAAAAAGAGGAAATATTTCTTTTTTAATTCAAAAGGAAAAAGAAATGAACAATATTCTTTTTTTTTTTTAATGACCGGGGTGTCCGGGCAGCTTGCGTGCACCTCGACTATTCCCCGGGCTCACTTGAACATCCTGCAAGCCAAAATGAACATGTAAAACACCGCGGAAATGACAAGGGTACCAAGCAGGGATCGACCACGGTGCTAGAGAGGGGGGATACCCTCCAGCTCCCACTGGGACTCGAACTCGGTCCCAAGAAGGAGGGCGCCCCCCAACTTACCGCTGGACCAGACCCCACTCGGTAAATGAACAATATTTTTATCAATATATGTGTTTGTATGTGTGTGTATATATATATATATATATATATTAGTTTTTTCCTTTTTTTCTTAAGTTTTTTCCTTTTTTTCTTACATTTGTTTTGAAAAAAAATATTGTTTATTTTTTATACTTTAAATATTTATCATTTTTTCTTATTTGTTTTTTAATTTTTTTATTAATTTGTTTTTGAAAACTTATTATACAAAAACTAAAAAAACATATTTCACCTTAGCAATTGCAATATTGCTCTATTTCTTGCTACATTGAAAATTAATATGAGATCTTACATGTTTTTATTAATTCATATAATTTTAATTATATTTTATTATATATAAACCTTGACTTTTTATTCATTGTTATATTTTTTACTTGATATAAAAAAACATGTAAATAATATTTATGCATTACCCTAATGATGAATTAATAATATATACTTATAAAGTTATATAAAATAAACGTTCTTTCTCATTACCTTAATTTATATTATTCTTCTTATTACTAAACTTGTTATTTACTAAGTTTATTATATAACTTTAAATATATAGATTTATTATTAAATATATGTAAATACATAGTTATATAATAAAATACAAAATTAAAGATTTATATGTACACAATGAAAATGACAGGCCGGGGCAATTTCAGAAAAAATAATAATAATGGCGGTTACATCTCCTTCTCCCCGAAGGAGTCTCCTCTATTTAAGTCCCTGACTTGCCCCCTAAACCAAATCTCTCTTCCCTCTCCGCCAAACACAAAACTAATCTGCGATTCCTTAATCCTTAGGACAATGGCTACTGCTGCAGTCTGTGGTACCAAAAGATCAAGCTTCTTCGAAGACGAAATCTCCTCCATCCCGCTTCTAAAACGTATCCGCTGCACCTCTCCTCCTGGCATCCGGCCACCACCGCCGCCTCCAAAAGAAAACCCAGCTCCCAAAAATCCTGTTCCTGCTAGCGGTGAACAGTGGGTGGACCTTCTAGTGAAAGAGATGACGAGCGCAACAAGCGTGGACGACGCAAAATCACGCGCAGGGAGAGTTCTTGAGATGTTGCAGAAAGTAATCGGCGATCAGGTGACCGCAGAGGCGGCGAAGAGTTTCGAAACAGAGAATTATGCGTTGAAGGAAAGGGCTGAAGCTTTGTGTGAGGAGAATGGAGTGCTGAAGCGAGCTGTGGTGATACAGCACGAGATGCTGAAGGAAGGGGAAGAGAAGGAGAAAGAATTGAAGCAGTACAAGGGGATGGTCGAACATTTTCAGGAGAAGGTTCGGATGCTTGAAGTTAATAATTATGCTTTGTCAGTGCATTTGAATCAGGCTTTGCAGGGAAATTCTCTCCGTGGACGATGGAATCCTGATGTGTACTAAAGATATATTTATTATTATTATTAAAAAAAAATAATTAATTATGATGTTCTATCAACTCAAAAATGTGTATATACATTTGATAATTTTTGTTAGTGTAATTATCTTGGTTGTAAACATAATGATTAAAGGTTTTTTTTTTCTCTCATTTTAGATCAACAATTGATGATGATTTTATATAGTTTCTAGATTTTAGAAACCTTCTTGAATTTTTAGGATTTTCATATCAACAAATAAATCATTTAATAAAAAAAGAAATTAAAAGTTTATGTTCTGATATCAAAGTTGATGTAGGAAAAACTAAAAAAATAATTAAAAATAGAAATAAAAAAGCTAAAAAATTATTATTTTGATATATTTCTGAACAAAAATATTTTAAAAAATAACATCAACCATACTTATAAACAATAATGTCATTTTCTTGCCAAAAGTAACCAATGTAATGTCCCTTGCAACCAAGTTTTTGAATATTATACTTTACAATTTAGAATTTAAAAATGAATAATACTTTATATTATTAAAATTTAAAAATCTACAGCCACAGTAGATTTCAATCTTGATCCAAAAGTAGCTGCTGAGGTTAAAAAAAAGTAGCTGCCGCATCCTTCTTGCACTTGTAAAGCTCCTCATCAGCCACATAGCAATTGGGGGAGAGAGTTGGCTTGGGCATGTCGGCATAGCAAGGCGTGGAGAGCAAAAGTATCTCCTTCACCCTTATCATCAGCTTTTAAACATGTTCTTAAACAAAAGGACAAAAGTGAGATTCCAGAAAACACAAGACAGAACGCAAAAGTATCCTCCACAAGCTTTACTTGTCTTTTCAATTTTGCTTTTATATTCTTTTGTGGTTTATGTCGTGAATTATAAAAAATAAAATAGAATACCAACAGAAAATATTAATAAATCACAATAATATTTATTGATAGAACATCATGTAATTCCTGTCGTCGGTATTTATTGAAGAAAAAAGTTATGTCAATAATTATAAAAGGGATTGCTGGTGGAACTTAGAGAAAGAAAGAAAAATGGATAGGAATTGCTGGTGGAACTTAGAGAAAGAAAGAAAAATGGATAGGTATTCCTTTGTTAATTTCTTCGGTAAATCTGACTCAATTTTGCCGATACAATTATTAATTATAATTTCCCCTCTCTAATATCCATCAGCAGGAAATTCGGAGGTAATATTAAATTAGTTGGGTATTAATAATTTATTTAATTCACATTATTAATGAATATAATCATCATTGATATTCTATATATAAATTTTATATTAATAATGAATAATTGTTTATAGATATATCAAGTTTTACTCGAAAGGTTGAAAAGGATAAATTATTGTAATTGAAGTGAGAATTTTATTAATTACGTACTATCTAATCTGAAAAAAATTAATGGAAGATGTATTAAATATTTATGTAAGAGGTATAAAAATAAAAATATTTCTCGATTCAGATGTTATTACGATGCATCTTCTATAAAAAAATTATTGAAAAATATTTCTTGAGAAATGCATATAAAAAAAACCATATGTTCCTTATGACCATGACAACTTGATTTATAGTTCTAATAATGTGCTTGCAGTTGTAGATAACAAGTGAGTGTACAATTATAGGTGAAGAACCACAAGCAAACTTAAAATGTCTTTTCCTAATGAATATCCTTCAAATATATCTAGATTGATGAATTTAGAGGATGAAAAATTGTATGGAATAAAGATTCATGATTTCTATTTGCTCTCTGGCACAATATGTAAACATGTAGAAGCTTTTGGTACCATGGACACCAACAAAAAAATATTCTATTTCCATTCATATCTGCATAATTAATCCTTTTCTAGGATGATATACCATATGTTTTCCATGTTGAATCAAAATAGGAAAACCTTTTTTTTAGTTGTCCTACGCTCAATATATTGTTTTTAAGCTCAAGAATATAGTAAACATTTGAAATTACCCTAGTAAATCCATACATATACAGACGAATGCTGCCTCTTTCCACAACGATCATTATAGTGTTGTTGCCAAGTTTTACAGTTTGCCTGAAACTTTCACCAACTCTAAGAACCATGTTTCCACACGTATGGTTGTTGCAGTCCAAGTCAATGAACTACACGTCTTCCCTTTTGGTTTATTTGAGTTCAACATAGATCATCAACAATAATTCATTTTTCTTTTCCAATTTAGCATAGCTGGTCTTTGTCTCCCAATCAGGACACTTGTATTGATAGTGTCTTAACTTTTGACATTTGAAACACTCGATAACAACTTTCTTGAAGGTTTGTCTCCCCCTTCCTCTGCGCCAGCCTCCTCTGAATGCACTGTGTTCTCTTCCTCTTCATGTTTTGTTTTCATGGTGATCTTTAAGCCCTGTTTTTCTTCTCCGTGGCTTCTCATTCTTTGTTCATGGACGAGAAGACTGCTTAGCAGCTCATCGATAGTCATCGTACCTAGGTTAGATTCCTTAATCGAGCATACTACATCATCAAATTTTGAGACCATTGATATCAAAATCTTCCCAGTGATAATTACTTCACATATATTTTCACCATGAACCTTCATTTTGTTGGATATGACTAGAGTACGAGCAAAATAAGCATTCACTGTCGCTCTTTCTTTCATGTGGAGAATCTCAAAATCTCTGCACAAAACTTGCAGTTGTGCCCTCTTAACCTTGGTTGAACCCTGTAATTCTTGCTTCGTTGAATCCTAGATATGTTTGGTTGTATCTTTATTGAGATTTATTTCCAAGATATCTATATCTATTACCTGGAAAAGGTAATTTTTACCTTTAAGAAGGTGTTTGGTAGTGTGGTGGGATCTGTGGTTTGAAAAAAGCCAGGTGTTTTGGTGTTTGGTAAGAGAAATAAGCATATATATTTTGGTGGACCCCACCTTAAAAAATCAGCAAAACCACTGCTTTTCATGGCTTCTCAACCACAAGTATGACCTGAACTGCTTTTATTCTTCATCAGAAAATTATTCCCACCACAGAAACAACATAAATTACCGTAGAAATTTATAATTCCAAATCAAACCCTCATCTCTCAACATCTCTGCTCCCTTCACTTCTGCGCCTCACGCCCCTCACTTCCCGTCCTCACTATCCTCTACAAAACCCATCTAACAAACCCATCTGCTCTCCCATTCTCCTTCTGACCAGATGCTTATCCATATCCAAACGAATGAAAAAATCACTCCAAGAGTTGATGGTGATGTACATGATGATGGGTATGAGAAAATAATGTGAGAAAGATGATATTGGATACAAATCCATGCCCATGTCTCTCTTGCTGGTGTGATTGTGATGGTGGGTAAAGAGAGGAGGAGGGTTGTTGATGGTTTCTCTCAGGACTAGAGCGTACTAGTGGTGGGAGCATCTTTGCTTTGCTTTCATTCTTTTCATCTCCTCTCACCTGAATAAAATGGAAAAAATAACAAAATAATGGATGAAGAAGGATAGCAGGAAAAATGAAAATATTTAAGAAAAAACCAGAAAAAATGGGATCAAGAATAATTATTAAAAAAAAACAGAATCTTGAATAAATAACTTAAAAAACAAAAAAAAAATGTATTTCTTAATTAACATTAAAAAAAAATAAGAGAAAAAAGTGGGATAAAAAATAATTGATAAAATAAAAAAATAAAAATTGATAAAAAAAAAGTATATGTGTATATACCATTTAAAGTAATTTCACAAGTTGAAAGCAATATGAAAAGCTTGGTAACCAAACACATAAAACTGCTTTTCATTAATCTCAAACTCAAAAGCAATTTTAACCAAACACTTCAAAACTTATTTTGAACCGCAGCTAAAGTGTTTTTTATGAAACTGTTTTTTTAAAACCTCAACCACAAAAATAAAAGCAATACCAAACACACCCTTAATCATTGCTCCTCGACCAACTACATTTTGTCTTTGTAAACTCCACTCCATTTGCCACCTCCAAGATTTTATTCTTAATGAGACTCCAATATTATTTGGGTTAGAAAAAGTTCTCCAACAACATTGTCTAGTGTAACTTTAGGAATAACAGGCTGCATGAAATTGTTGTTATTGCCCTCCACCATTCCTCTCGACTCTTTCACTCTAAAAAAAAGAAATGCAATTTTTTTCCACACACGCACACCCACTATCAAGCCCCTGTGGTGAGGCTCTGATAACAATTGTTGTGAACAGAATTGGACCACATGAATTTGCTGATAGAATCTATTTTTGAATTCAAAACAAGCTATTGACTTTATAGTGTCTGTTTGAGAGTGTGGTTTAGGTTGCTTTTGAAAGTGTTTTTCGTTCAGAAATGCATCAAAATGATGTATTTTTTTTTAAAAAAAATATATTTTTGACATTAGCACATCAAAATAATCTTAAATCACCATTTTTTAATTTAAATAAAAAAAAATTCAAACTTTTTTAAAAATATTTTTTAAACGCGGTGTCAAACAAAAAAAAGAAGAAGATAGTAACAAACTACATTTTTATTTTTATATGCCCTATAACGTGGTGACTTAGTTGAAGAATAAAACTAGATCTTATTTGTAAGTTTCTAAGAAATAAGACTTATTTAACAAAATGATAAATGTAACTTAGAAAATAAGAAACATTAAAAACTAAATGATTGTTAAATCTTAAAAGTCCAACATAATTCATGTATAATACCCCCTTTTAATATCTTATAAAAGAAAAATTTATTTTCAATTTTTTCTGTTATACACACATTTATATGCTTCAATATCGGGTACGTATATTTTTTGAGAAATGTACCTATAATTTTAGCATTCAACAAAACTTCAATAAAAATTAAGCAATTAATTATCTCATTCATTGTATTTTAAAAGTATTTTTTTTTAAATATTTTTGATATTTTTAAATAATTCTGATATCAAAAATAATTTTTTAAAAAATAAAAAATATTATTTTAATATATTTTTAAATAAAAAATATTTTTAAAAACAATTTTAACTACACTACTTGTCCTTGTGAACGCGGGCCGGTTGAGCATTTAAAAAAATAAAGAGAGTAAACCGGAAGTAACCTGCCCTAACAATGACCCTAATCTCCTACCTTCCAAGCCAGACTCGAATAAATAAGAGGCTACAAAACGGTCCCGTCCAGGTTGGTCGCACCTACCCAGTCATCTCCCCCTCCCCCGAAAAATAAAATAAATAAAAAAATGATTTCTTCCCTTTTAAATTCTGAAGGTATTTCCATTTCCAGTCTCAAAATCCAAATCTCGTTTTTTCAGTTTCCTTTCTTTTCCATCTCTTCACCTGTTTTTCTCTCTCTTAACTACAAAAATGGTAACAGTAGAGGAATCGTTGGTCAACAATAAACTTTCACCTCCGAATTCCTATTCTGCGGTGGTTCTTGGTGGCACTTTTGACCGGTTACACGACGGCCACCGCCTCTTCCTGAAGGTGCAGTCTTGGCTCTCTCTCTCTCTCTCAAAAGACTGAGAGATTCGTGCATCACTGACCGGATTTTGTTTGAATTTCTGAACGAAATGTTATTTTTAATTTAATTATTTTTGTTTAGGCAGCAGCAGAATTGGCGAAGGATCGTATTGTGATTGGAGTCTGTGATGGTGCTATGTTGAAGAACAAGCAGGTTAATTATTTTCCATTTATTTATTGATATTTTCTTTTTTGTTGTATATTGTTAGCTGAGTAATGCTATTCATCCTAAAATATGATTATTTATTTTTTCGAGTAATATCAAATGGTTGATTTTTATCGGCAAATGAATTAACATTTCTGCTGTTAGCTTTTTTTTTTTAAATCAATAATTTTACAAAGAAATGTGATTATCGCCGTTACCTCATTTGCATTCGTGTGGGGTCGAAGCTAGTTAGGTACTGGTGCAATGGTGCAATTAGCTTTTTATTTATTTATTCTTGCTTATTCTTTTGGAATTAATGATATATAATTAAGACTTTGTTTAATTAAAAGTGTGATGTTGATTACCTTGCGTTTTGGGTTCTTAGATCATGGAATGGAACCCATTTAAATTACTAGTATTTTTGTTTTCTTCTTTTGTGCAATGATTAGGTATGCGGTTCTGCCTTTTGCAGTTTGCTGAATTAATACAACCCATTGAGGAAAGGATGCACAATGTTGAAAACTATATCAAGGTATTTCACTTGAAATTCAAAAAGAAAGTTTTGTGTTCTTTTTGTTCCTTTTAGTATCTGGAAAGAAGGGTTGAGAGTTTTTAGACAAGACTGGTTTATTTGGTTTGAACAGCTGCATAGATAAGTTAAACTGTTATGGCTGAGAAAGTGAGCTGGATGGAATTCTTGCATCTCTTAGTGTCTGATTATGCCTTTTTTCACAAAGTAAGAAGCAGGTTGTGTAATTTAACCCAGGAGAAAAAATAGTGTTTAGTGCTTCTACTGTTGAAGCGTTTTGAACTGAAGCTTGAATTTCTGTCGTCAGTCTAAGTGGTAAAGTAGCAAAGCTATGGACTGTGAGCACTGTAATTTAAAATCAATGCATTGCCAAACAGTGAACATGGTTTCATTTGGAATGATTGTTTTCCTTTTCTATTTAGAAAATGAGTACTCTTATATTTTTTTGCAGTCTATTAAGCCGGAACTTGTCGTGCAAGCTGAAACTATTACAGATCCCTATGGGCCTTCAATTGTCGATGGAAATTTGGGGGCTATTGTTGTTAGGTGGGTTGTTATTCATGTTGTCATAGGGTTTTTTCTTGGTTTTGAGTTAAGGACCTTCTTTTATGGTTTTGATGTGATTTTTTACCATTTTATTTAAAATCATTATGTTATTCTAACTCTATATATACAGCTTGAGGTGTCTGTATTCTTTTGAGTTTTTTACGCTTGCTTTTTTGTTATGTTGGAGTTTATCTTCATCATTGCCTGCTTCGTTGTTGTAGAAATTACTGCAAATCTTTTCTCAGCTGCTTGAGTTTGTGGCCATTATTCTCATTTTCTTCGTATTATTCATTGAACTTGGTTATAGTAACGAAAGGAACAAAATAAGAAAAAATGAGAGCCAGTTTACCTTCTAGGGTTGTAAATTGTAATGTCCTCTTTGATTCCCTATAATGGAATTATTCTTGATCAACTGTTTCTTTTGCGGCAGCAAGGAGACAGTGGCAGGCGGGTTGTCCGTTAATAAGAAGAGAGCTGACAGAGGCCTCCCACTACTAAAGGTTTGTGTTACCATTTTTTTTTTTATCTGTGATGATGTAGTGTCACGTGTATAGTAGGCTCGTATAATTGCTTAAAATGTCAGATGACCAGGCCTTTATACGATGAATCTTGTGCAGATTGAAGTTGTAGACTTGGTTCCTGAAGAATCAGGTGGGGATAATAAGCTTAGTTCTACAACATTAAGGGGGCTTGAGTTTGAGAAGGCCAAAGAACAAAAGACGCCAACAGAGTCATAGTTCCTGATCATGCACGATGTCCTGAAATTAATCGCATCTTTATCTTTCGATACCTGACTCTGCAAGGTTCAGGAAACAAAGAATTTCGTGGAAGACTGTTACAAGACAGAGAGAATGGTCGTGTATAAATTTATGACTTGATCTACACAGCTTCTCTCCCCAAAATGCTAATAAATTGATGTTTTGACGAGGATGCGAAAACAATCTCAAGTGTTATTAGACTCGGAATCGTTTAGCCATAGGAATTGCTGCAGCTCCAGTGACATTGAAAGGAGAGCAGGCAGTTTTTATTTCTATTTAAACTTGGTATCACATTCCTGATGTCAAGATTGTGTATCATGCGGGTGCCGTCAGACATCAATAGGAGGTTCCTTTTCTTATGATCAAAATCGTGAAATAGGCCTTGTATCTCTACTGCCAATATAATTGAACCTATGAAATAATTATCGATAGTTATTTTTTAAATATTTAACAATTCCTAGAAAATAAATGAAAAATCCGGTTCGAAGATCCACGCAATTTATTCAGAAGAAGAAGAAAAGAAAGAAAGCCCACAAGCTAGGTCGTTTTGATTTCTCAACTGCCGTTTCAATGCCTCTCAAAGGAATCGCACCGCAACAAAAATATTAACGGCTACTATTTCCCTCCAACTAAAATTTGAAAATTCTCAAACTTTATAAACAGGAGTTTACATAAATGTTGTTTAACAGTTATTTATGTGTTTCACTAGAAATGTTGATGGTTTCTTTAATTTCCATGGTTTCTAAAAATATTTTCTTCAAGTTTGTGTTCATTTTTCTTTTCTATAATGTGAATTTTCATAATTTTGTAGAACTTGACACCTATTAATATATTTCTGTGTATTCTTGATTTTATTTCTTAAACACTTGTATTGTTGCGGTTAATTATCTGTTTCTTTTAGATTTCTTGCAGACCATGTTCTTAACTTTCTCAACAATCTTGAGTGATTGATTCAGATATTGAAGGCCTTTAGGAGTACACTTCGTTTTCTATTTCATGAGTGATACTGGATTCTGACATTTTTTTAATTATATTTATATAAAAACATATAATTTTCTGTCATTTAGATCGCATGAAGGAAGAACTCTCCACAATCTCAAGATTCATTCATGAGTGCATGAATCCATTTTGGAGGTACAAGACGTTTTGTTCGGAGATTCTTGATCGGTAGATATTTGTCTAGAAAAGAAGTTTATTGCTTCATATATATATATATATATGTGGGTACTTTTTGTTATATAAAGTTAATGCGTTTTTGCTGGTGTTTTTTGCAAAATTCTTGCAAAGATGAATGATCTAATGACAAGATCGTTCTTAAGTTACGTGGAACTAAAAAAACAAGCCCAAAAGCACGTTGAAGCTGAACTCGATATTGAATCAGGCCAACTAAACCCTACAGATGAACCAAACCTCTCTGAGTTCTTCCATGAAGTCAACGGAATCAAGACTGAAATGGAAGATATTAGCAATCTCTTGTCTGATCTTCAAACCCTTAATGAAGAGTCGAAGTCCACTCACAGTGCCAAGTTCTTCGTGGCTTAAGAGACCGAATGGAATCAGAAATCTTAGGGCAAGCCTGGAATCACTTGACAGATCCAATATATCCAATCGAAGAGTATCAGAATTGTATAAAGAAGGGAGTTCTGTTGATAGGACAAGGCTACCAGTCATCAATTGCTTGAGAGTTAGACATAGGGAAATTATGAAAGAATTTCAGATCCTGAGACAGAAGATTTTATCAGATTACAAAAACGATCTGAAAGCACGATACTACACTGCGACTGAAGAGGAACCAAGTGAAGAAGAGATTGAACAGATGATTTCAGGAGGTGGGGGAGTTCAGATGTTTGAAGGGAAAGGAGTGATGGGCTTGAAGAGGAAAGAGAGGCATGAGGTTGTGATGGGCACACAGAGAAGCTTGGAAAGGCTGCATCAGGTGTTTCTTGATATGGCTGTTCTTATGAGACACAGGGAGAGAAGATGGATGATGTTGAAGAGAATGTGACCAGTGCAGGGTCCTTACGATGCCGATCAGATGAAGAAGAAGAGGAAGACATGGTTTTTATGTGTTTTGGCCGTGATGTTGATCATTATTTGATGTCAAGTGATTAGTTATTTCTGTTTCTACCCGCATGCCTGAAAATTCATGTCTAGCAGAGTTTTCAGCAGTTCAGAAGTGTTCTCCTACTACTTTACGGCTTTAAATGTCTTTCTCGGGTAGCTGAATTTGTTTGTCATTTCGCTGGATAGATTTTGTGGTTCCATTAAGAAGGCGTTTGTCATTGCGGTCGAAACGGAGATTGGAGCAAAAACCAGTTTTATGGTGTTTGGTAATGGAGGAAACATAGATTAATTTATCATGGGACCCACAAAAAAAAAACGATTGAAACCGTGGTTCACGAGAAGCTGAAAAATAAAGTTTTTCCTGCAATCACGATTGATTTTTTTTCCCTGCGTTTCATGGATTGCAGGTCTTGATTAGCAGCTTGAAGCAACATCACGGTAGGAAGCAACCGGCGATCTCTCTCTCTCCACAGTTGGAGCTCTCTCTCCATGACGATGCTTTCTCTCTTTACACAGCGGCGTCTCTCTCTCTCTCTCCACAATCGGGGGTAGCTTCCGAAGACACCACCATCATCCCCCTCATCACTGGTAGCTTCTCCTGCAATCCATCAGCTCCTCCATGACCACCTTCGGCGAGAGGAAGATGTCCCAACGTCGAAGCAGCAACAGCAGTAGCCACCATTTCCGATGCCACCACCATAGAAAGAACCACCTTGGCCTTCTCTATCCATCGTCATCGGCCGTTGAAGCGCTCGTCGTGGTTGGTCGGCCGCTACTGTTCACATGAATCAATTCACGTGAACAATAGTGTTGCACTGTTCATGTTTTAAGAAGACGTGAACAGTGCAACACACCGTTTCACGCCTAACCTTTTAAAGCTGGACTTGGGCTGGGCCTGCTCTCGACCTAACCCAAGTCCAGCAGAGTTGGGCTTTGGGCCAAGGTGGTTGGGCCGACCAATTTAGTTGGGTTTGGCCCAACCATTTTTTTTAAAAAAAAAATTAAAAAAAAATGTAGATAAAGATCAGTCCTGATGAAAGGGAAAGGCACATGACTTTGTTTCACTTCACAACCCTGTTGTTTTTCAATTGATTATGAATCATATACTTATTGATTAGTTCGTGATGAAATTGCAAGTAGTTTGATGGAAGAATAAAAACAAATATCTGTTTTTTTCATGAATTATTAATTATATTTTATTGCTATGATTATTAATCTATAACATATATATATATATATATATATATATATATATATATATATATATATATGTGTGTGTGTGTGTGTGTGTGTGTGTGTGTGTGTGTGTGTGTGTGTGTCCTTTAAAGTAATTTCACAAGTTGACAACAATATGAAAAACATGATAATCAAGCACACAAAACTATTTTTTTATCAATCTCAAACTCAACCACAGTTTTAACCAAAACACTAACATAATTATTTTGAACCGCAGCTAAAAGTGTTTTTTCATGAAACTGATTTTTTAAAACCTCAACCACAAAAACAAAAGCAATATCAAACACACCCTATATCTATTACCATTGTCTTATCGAATTTTGTAAATTCTTTTTTAGTTGGTGAATTGTTCTTTTAATTGAAATGTTTCAATTTCGGAGTGTTTTGGTGTGCTATTTTGGGCTGTACTGTTTATATATATATATATCAATTAAAAAAAATAGTTCAAATCTAAAAATTATATTATATAGAATTATGCAATTTAGTCTAAAAAAGATACAATAAAATGATTTTTCTGAACAAAATTATGAACATGTATATATTATGAGAATGTCATTATCAATCTTGCAAGGTTATTATATTTTTTGTTTTGCTCTGAAATTTTAACATAATATATATAAATATATCAAGAGATTCCTCGTAAAATTAATTTCAATCTAACGGTCAAATTAATAGATATGATTGATATTGTAAAATTATTCATTATTTAAAAAAAATACACTATTTGGCTGAAATGGAATGGACGGAACAAAACTAGAACGTTTCGTCCGGTTTTTGGCCGAAAAATATGGAATGGATTCAAATTTAAACTAAGATAAAATAATATTATTTTATCTTATTTTTTAACTGGTATAAAACGTTTCAACCAAAACAGACCCTGGTTTCATCATCAAGTTCAATTCTGGATGAACATACTATGAGTGACATGCATCTGCATTCTATCTGCTGTTCTTCCCTTGAATGTTGATTCGAGGCATTTCTGTATCGAAATCAATCATTCTACTCTTGACGTAAAGTGTTTTGAACAGAAATGAATTCTTGAGAATTGAGCATCTCATGAATGGAGCAAAGCACCCATGTCTTTCTGATGCTTTTTAGCCTTCAGCTTTAATTATAATAGTAAAATAAACCATTGTGAAAAATATAAAAATACCTCTTGATGACGCTAGGTTAATTTTTACTTCTTACAAAATATTTGAATAATCTTACTATGCAGTGTTGCATAAATGAAAAAAAAATACTTATTTATCTCTACTCTATTCTGATAATGACAAATGAAAACAAACCTCAATGCCTTTGGAAGCTTTTTGAATGGAGTGGTACAAATATTATTACACTATTCTAGTTTGTGGACGTGGATCACGTCAATCTAAAACCTAGTTTGACATTGTGTTTTAAAAATATTTTTGAAATAAAATAACTTTTTTATTTTTACTTTAAATTAAATAATTTTAATGTTTTTATATCATTTTCATGTGATGATTTCAAAAATGATTTAAAAAAAATATCATTTGATGTATTTATGAATGAAAAACACTTTAGAAAACAACATTAATTATACCCCCAAACAGACACCAAGTGTGTGTGGTTGCGGTTTGCCAAAAAAAAGGGTATAAGAAAATGTTTTTAGTTGTGATTAAAAATAAGATTGAAAAGAATATGTGTTTAGTTAGGAGATCAATTTTCTCATGCAAAATAAATTAAAATAAGGTCTTTTTGAATGAAAAACATGTTATCTGAACTTTTACGAAACCAAGGTTTGAAACATATTTATGTGTAGGACCTAATGCAAAAATAATGTTTTTTTTTTCTTTCTATATGAATAGAAAGAAAACACAAGCTATCACAATACTAAATTATTTCTAAATGTAGTGTGCAAATTAATTTCTAACTAGTTGAGTGACCCAAGCTTAGTTGAGGGTTATAGAAAGAATTTTGAGTAAAAAGAAATATTTCTCAATTAAAGCAAGTGCATTTTAAAAAAAAGAGAAAAACTAATGTCAAATGAAGAAAAAAAAACAATATCAAATGATGAAACATGTCTGAATATTTAAGTTTTTTACTCGAGTTATATGACCAAAAACACTAAATTTGAAAAAAACATTTAAAAGCTTAATTTTCAACTAATCAAATGTAAAAAATATGATCATACTAAAAGATATAAACCAAAAATACTCAAGTCCATTTTGGTTAACTTATCACTCATGGGCTAGCCTAGTTATAACACTTAAAATTAATTAAAGAAATATTTTTTATTGGTAATTTCATCAACGACATGTCATTTTGACTACAAATTCACCAACAAAAAATCTTTTTATTTTGTAATCATTTTATTATATCAATGATTCTGTCATTGTTTATCAATTAAAATGATTTTATCACTGCTATAATCTATCAATAATTTCCTACTGAAATCTCCCATCACTATAATCAATCCAAATCAATGATGGAAAACTTTCTCGATGTAATTAAAGCTAAGAATATTTATAATTTATCCATTGATACGGCTTATGATACAAAAAAGACTTGCAAATCCTAACTACCATTTTCTTTATCCTAAAATCTAATCAAAAGAAATTCTCACGCTAGACATCCTTCTCAAGTCTAAATTAAGTAGCCAAAAAGATTCGACCCTTAGAGAAGAATGTGTGATGTCCTGGCTGAACAAATCACAATAAACATCCTCAGAGAATCGCTAGCCCAACCTTACATAGCCAAATGTTTTGCAACACACAATGAGAAGCCTTGAAACGTCACCATCCTCCAACCAATACATAGCCATAAAAAAAAAAACTTGAAAAAAATAAGAACACAAAAGGGAGTCATGGGCTCCACAATCAACCAAGCAAGTAGGCAAATAAGGGTGGCAGCTAATTATTTCACTTGCTTTCACTTAAATAAGAAATAGCATTATTGACTTAGCTTTGCATTCACTTAAATTATTATATTATACTCCATTAGGTTGTTTTTAAAAATAGTTTTTTTTTTAAATTTATTAAAATAATATTTTTTTTAAAAAAATATTTTTAACATCAGCATATCAAAATGATAAAAACACTTAAAAAAATTAATTTAAAATAATTGTTTTTTTCAAAAATACTTTTAAAACGTAGTGTCAAACAAACAACACTAAAAGAGATCACCTAACATCGACAGCACACAAAGGTAACCTAAAATTCTGATTCCACTTGCTGATATTTCTTATATCACAAGCTATGAAACATTATTTATTACCTGTCATACACACCCAAGTAGTTGAATGCACTGCTTAAACCATAGACTGTCAGGGTGAATGACAAAATTACAAAATGAAGAGTTGTGTACATTTAAAACAAAATAATGCTAATTTAACTAATAAAAAATGTAATTTTGAGATGGTTTTCATTATCTAGAAAACTTTTAGTTTTTCTAAATTCTTTCCCTTATATTTTTTTATGTCAAGAACATTTTTTTTTCTTTTTTTTATAAAGTATAAAATACAGATTTCCTGTTCGATAGTTACTTTCTTTTGGTTGTTTTGCTAACACGTGTGGCGCAAACGCATTTGGTTCTCCCTTTTTTATTTTATTTTATTTGTAGCACTATAAAATCTTGAATTATGCTCACATATGTTATTGGTATGCTTAATTATACATTTATCGTGAATGAACCTATAGAATTAATCATATTATAACTTGGTCTCCTATTTATATATTTAATATTATTTATTCACATAGCAGTGAAAAACTCATCATTATATAATTTCAATCTTTTTCAAGTATATAGTGTGCCATTTATTTATTTATTAGGAGAGAGTCCATGTCTAAGCGTTAAATTTGTAAGGTAAATATTTTTTTTCTGCGTGAGCTTTCTTACTTTTTATACCCATCTTGTAAATATATATGTGATGTTATGTATAGCTTGAGCTCCTCATAAACAATAGTTTTTAGGTTATTTTTTTTTATACATATCATGTATGTATATGTATGATCATATGATCTAGTATTTCCTACGAGGTGTGACGTGATGATAGAAAACTTATGATCTATATAAAAAATCTCGAGTTCAAGTCAAGACATGCACTACTTATAAGAATATAAAACAACTAGATTTTATTTATTTATCTGAACTCACGAGATATGATTTTTTAGAGTGGTTTCCTCGTATAAAATATTATGATTTAGTAATGGAGAGTGATGATTGATTTTTATATCATTGCTTTAATTTTTTAGTTCTGATAGAATTATGTTAAGGCATGGTCGTGCTTAGCATAGGCAAGACAATCCTATAGTAGTTGTAAACCAGCTAAGCAAATTGTACGTCATTTGCATTTTTCTAAGAAAAAAAACGAAGCCAACTCACCGAAACAATACACCTAACCTAACCTTTGAGTATTGCCCATTATGTATTTATTTTCTCTTTTTTATATTAAATTTAATAAAAATAAATAACTTTAAAATATATTAAAAATATTATTTTTAAGAATAAGATTATATTCTTTTTTTATAAAACTATCAAATGTTTGTTTCTAAAACCCTTCATGATTTGTACGTCTTTTTTTATTTATTTTTATTAAATTATGTTTTTTTGGTTTCTTTGTGAATTTTTATGATTATATAAAAAATAAACAATTTCTAGTGAATTATTCTTATACTTCTTAATCAACGTAATAATAAAAATACTCATTTCATTAAGGTTTGCTTCTATGATTCTTATAATGCTTTGCTTAAAAAAATGACATTCAGAAAAACAAATTGTCAAAAAACAATTGTTGATGGAATAAAGAGGTTTTAATTCAAATAATATTTTTCTCTTATTTTATTTTATTCAAAATATTTTTTTATTTTTATTAAATGAATAATATTATAAAAAATGTTTTTTTTTATAAAAATATATTAATAAGTAAAGGAAAGATTATACTAAAAAAACTTTTGTTTGAAAAAAAATTAAAATTATTAATTTTTTATTTATAAAAAAGATATTATTAACATATAATAAAAAAAGGTTAAGAGCTACAATATGAGAGTAAATATTCTAATTTTAATCTCTCAACTTTTTAAATTGATTTTTAATTGATATCATCATTCTTTTTAATACTTATATATATATATATATATATATATATATATATATATATATAAATAATTAAATTAAGATTTAATTCTAAATAATAAAAGAAAAATTACAATTTAAAAATATATTGTCAATAGTAAAATATTTTTCTTTTTTTGTTAGAAGATATATTTTAATTGGTCCCGTGAAAGAGGAATAATCTTCCTGGTATAGTAGTATGTTATATTTAAAAATATTGATTGAAAAAATGTTCAATTCTTTTTTTAAATATATTTGATATAAATATATTAAAATAATTTTAAAATAGTAAAAACATTATTTAAAGTAAAAATATAATTTGTTTCTTATAAAAAAAATTTAAATATATATATTTTTTTGTCTTTGTTTGTTCGACTAAGAAATGAAAACAAAAGAATGGGCTAGCTAGCTGGATCCGCATTAAGGGAGCAAATTTCGGTGCTCTGTATTGAAAAACTCTGCTTTAAAGCCACCAAGCTGCTTCTCCTGGTGTCGTTGGTGGTGGTGCCGGTGGGCGCCATCTTTCAACGTTGTTTGTGGCGGTGGTGCTACTACATATGGCAAAGTAATCAAAACATGGTCGTTGTTGCTAATCATGGGTTTCGAAACTGCAAAGTTTTGATTTTTATGTAATTTGAGCTTGGTTGGATTGGGACCCATTTCTGGCCTACATGTATAAGGTTGGTTGGTTTTGTTATTTGGTACAGAAAATGTGGTTGCCGTGGGATTCTTTTACAGGTTTTGGATGGAGGGTTGATGCAATTTAAGAAAGTTATGATTTTTTTGAAACTGTAATTGAATCCTTTTATGTTAGAATCTTCCTTGATTTTGGAGTTTCAGATGGGTTTGCGTATATTTGATTATGATTGCTGTTAAGCATTATACTTTTTAGACCTGGGATTAAAGATTCTATTTATAACATGCAACAAATGGAACTGCCGTCTGGGATATACATACCAATTGAACAAGTTGGGTTATTTTCTTTTTTTCTTTTTACTATCATTTGAAGGGAAAGAATTATGTTTTGTATTGATTCTCCTTGTTTTTATGTAGTTATAGTTGAATATTGAATGATGTCTGCGCTTGTTGTAAGTTAAGATGTCCTTCAAAAGCATCATGCGTGAACTCAAGGAAATAAAAGAGGGGATTGGAAGCATATCAAGGCGAGGAGTTGAAGGGAAACATTGGCGTGGTAGGGCGAGGTCACATATTGTACCAGAAGAAACTGATCTGATTGAACTGGGCCAGTGGGAGAATCTACCACCAGAATTGCTTTTGGATATATCATTATGAGGGTAGAAGAGAGTGAGGTCTCATGGCCTGCTCGTGCAGTTGTTGTTCATTGTGCTTCAGTCTGTAGATCATGGAGGGAAATCACAAAAGAGATTGTAAAAACTCCCGAGCAATGTGGGCGGCTGACGTTTCCCATATCATTGAAACAGGTACTGATATTTTCCTTCTTCCTTTTCCAAGTGCTTTTTGGTTTACTAATCATCCCGGATTCCTCTTACTTACTTGTCTTTGTTGCCTGAAAATAGCCTGGTCCTCGTGAGTCGCCCATACAGTGCTTTATTAAGAGGGATAATGCAACTTCTACATTTCTGTTGTACTATGGTCTGGTGCCTTGTAAGTCATGTTATTCTCTTGTTCATACTTGCTAAACAAAGAAGATATATTTGTGGCTCGGCATGAAATGCTTAAGAAACTTCTGTAATTATGGACTGAGTAAGAAAGCAATGTCGAGCAGAATGCATAGATTGATGATATTAATATTAAACCCCTCTTCAATGATCGCACTAAGAACCATGACATTGCAATGGTTGGAAATTTGGGAGCCTAATTTGGCATTTATTTGGAAGCAAATTACCAAACTTTACAATGATACCAGTTTGAGCAACTAGCTGCCTTGAAGTGTATGCTACTCCTTCCAAATCTTTCTGACCTATAGAACTGTGTAGAGAGCTCCATTAAGTGCTTATTGACTGGAAATAATATTTCCTACATTTTTTGTATAAAAAAAGTAACATTACTATCAATTGACAGCTGAGGGTGAGAATGATAAGTTGCTCTTAGCAGCTAGAAAGATCACAAGGGCAACATGCACAGATTTCATAGTATCTTTGGTTTCAGATGATTTTTCTCGGGCCAGCAACACTTATGTTGGTAAATTGAGGCAAGTTATCAAATGTGAATGGATGCTAATTACTTTTCCTGAATTTTCTTCTATTCTTGTTCCTAATAACTAATTGGAAAATTTATGTCAGGTCCAACTTTTTGGGAACCAAGTTCACTATGTATGACAGTGAACCTACATATGAAGCACCAAGGCAACTGGCAAGCCATACAAGTCGTAGATTCCATTCCAGACAGGTGTCTATGAGATTGCCTGCGTGTAACTACTGCATAGCTACTATCACGTACGAGCTCAATGTTCTCCGCACAAGAGGACCAAGGACAATGCATTGCATAATGCACTCTATCTCAATGTCTTCCATTGAGGAGGGGGGCACTGTCCAAACACTAACATCAACACCAGAGACATTTAATGGCCAATTTCCTCACCTGTCAAGTTCAACGGGGAAGGAATTGGTCTCAGATAATAGTTCTGCAAGCTCCTCTCAGTCACCAGTATTAGCCCAAGGTTCAGAACAGCTCCTTGTTCTTAAAAACAAGGCCCCTAGATGGCATGAGCAACTACAGTGCTGGTGCCTAAATTTCAGAGGTCGTGTCACTGTTGCTTCTGTTAAGAACTTCCAACTTGTTGCTTCAGCTGAACCATCCCACAATGTGTCCGCTGCGGATCAGGAAAAGGTAATTTTACAATTTGGAAAAATTGGAAAAGACATCTTCACGATGGACTATCTCCACCCACTTTCAGCCTTCCAAGCTTTTGCGATCTGCCTGAGCAGCTTTGATACCAGACCAGCCTGTGAATGATAACCACGGCGCTCGGAGATATTTGCTTTTGTAAACTAAAACGTTTGCCCTAATTTTTTGAAGCGTTTCTTCACTAAATGCCATGCTTATTATGCAATGCCATCACAGCTGATCTTGGCAGTTCAATCATAGCTTTTTTGTGATCGTGGAATTTGACTTGTATCCCAATTCATCATTCTAACTCTACGGAAGTAAAAGAAGTTCAGTGCATAGTATCTAAACAGTTCTGTAGTTTTTTCTTGTTGGAAAATCGTATAATTGGTGAGAGCCTGCGTTTCATTCTAACTTTTAGCTGTAAAATTACCTAGCATAGTTTTTTCTTGTTTTATAGCTGCATGGCAGTTGACCCGAGGGATGCACTTGTGTGGGTCTTCATATACTATGCCACAGGTTCCCCACCTGCCTCAATACTGGAAACGTCTTCTAGTCTTCCCTGGACTACATTTGCTGGCTAAGTTAACCTTTTGACGAAGCATGTTGAAACTATCTCCAGTCTTTTGTTACTCGAAACTACTTTTAATCGCTTGTTTCAGGTCTTTCTCGCTGTTCTGATATGTTTGATGCTGCTTCTTTGGGATTCCAGTGATTGCTGCTGATAAGCTTGTGCTTGCTTAAAGTGAAAAAGGTTTGTCGCCCTAGCCAGCAATGGAGAAACCAAGACCAGCAAGAAAGCCTCCACTTGTACTATCAATATACAGTGAATTATTAACCATATAGTAGGTGTCCGTCTTGGGACTAAGAGGTTTGCTTTTTCTGTGATTTCATGTTCGAGCCCTGTAATTGCTAATATGATAGCCATTAAAGATTTACATGGTCGTTAATTTCAGGGTTTGTGAGATTAATTGAGATGCATTCAAGCTAGTTCAGATACACAAGTTAATAAAAAAAAAACGATACAGTGAATTATGAGTGTAGAAGATATGATTTCTTTACAGGATTGTTCTCTAAGGGTTTCAGGTCCAAGAATTTATTTAAAATACAATATACATCAACTAAGATTCAAATGTTCATTTGCACGCAAGAAATATGCCTGGTTCTTTTGGCGGCATAAAGTGCTTTTAGAAAAGCATTGTGATTCCATCCCATTTAGTAGGTTCATACACATTGAAACATTTTTGAATAAAAAATGTTTTTTTTAGTTTAAATAATTGTTTTTAATGACTTTATATCATTTTTATATGTTATATTTAAAAACACAACTAAGCATTGCTTTTCAAAAATACTTTCAAAAAATTTTAATTTTAATTTTTTTTTCTTTAAAATAATATTTTAAGTATTTTAGATCGGTGCTAATGTTAAAAATAATTTATAAAAATTAAAAAAAAAACATTATTTTTATGAATTTCTAAACAAAACCAAAACGTTTAATCTTATTTCAATAATTTTGGTCAAAGCCAGCAAAACGTTTAATCTTCTTTCTTCAACAATGATGAAGATATGAGCAAACCAGGAAGAAACTCTTCATCATTCGTCGATGGACTGGCTACTTTCAGCTACATGCTTCGCCTCTTCTCTCGAGGCAGTTTCACAATTCTTCCCCTTTGTCGGCAAGGTCGTATTTCTCATCTCACAGAGGAGTACGCAATGAACTCTCTTGAAGTAAATTGAAAAGGCTGATGCGGGAAAGGGTTCCTGAATTGAGCATTTGAAAAAAAGAAGAAAAAAAAGGATGTTCAATCAGAATACTCGTAATCAGAAAGGTGGTGAACAAATGATAGTGCACAGGTAAGTAGAAGACGCACGGTCGAGGTCCATAAACTTTGATCTGGCGTACATGGGTATCCCTTCCATTAAGATGATTCGATAGCACCGCAATTTGCAACATAAATGTGTTAACAAATGTTTCCCTGCCAAAGATACAGTTCCAGGATTAGGAAGTCAAATTGCTCATCATGATCTAGATTGACACAGTCCTATAGGACTGCTATTTCAAAATTACAGTCATTGCTGAGCCGAGCCACCTATGGTTCTGACTTCAGAATACTAAAAATTCTGCATCATATAGAACTGATGTAATTGATCTTGAAACTTAGATCATTATTAACTTGAAAACAATTATATGATGACACATAGTAGCCGCTTACTTGAAAAAAACAAAAACTTGATATAACAAAACACATTTTCATGTTCCATGCGGTTCTTGACTTAGGATGATAGGAAAATTTCAACTACTCAACACCATATTTAAGATTTACCCTCTGTTGAATTGAACCCATAACCCCATTTTGGACAAGCCTGGAAACATTTCCACCTCAGTTGTACTTCAACATGCCTCAGAACACTTGATGAGTTGACATTAAGAAGATAAACCAGTAACTAAAAGTTGATAGAAAATGGTAGTAAGAATTTCATCCTCTGCCTTTCATCTCCGATAAAGGAAAAGAATCTTTGATTCTCGATTTCTAGTGCTGATAACTACCGACAAATATCAGTGATCATGATCAACACAGCAGGTAAAACAAGTAATTAGCTTTATATTTCTCGATGATAAACTTATTTTAGTAGCAGCCAACTAAGTTTCTGATATTCAGAAGAACTAGATGTGGACAAGAACAAAACCAAATGATGACAGTCTTGGATAATGCCTATTATGCATCACTAAGCAAAGAGAATTAATAAAAAAAGCACATAGGCATAAATATAAGGGCAGAACTTACTAATTACCTAGGGTCATTTCCAGATAAGGACAGATAAACCCACCCAGTTGGCTTCACAAGTTTCATAGTCTTAATCTCCTAAAACAAAATTTATACCAAAACCAAAATGAGTCGCCACAAATATGATTTTCAATTACAAAAACACAACAAAGTACAGAATACAACAAAATACCTTCAAATTATGAAACCCATCACCAGCACGAATCGAAATCTTACTAGGTGTATAACTCTCATCCAGCTTAAAATCCAAATAAAGAACAACTAACTTGAAAAACACAAAATTCCCAAGAATTAATCCTCACACACAAAAACCCAATTAACCAAAATTATAAAAAAAAAAGGAAGAGAGAGAGAGAGAGAGAGAGAGAGAGAGAAAATAACAGGAGTTACATACTTGCAGCTTCACTTTCTTCTGAAATTGAATATTAACCAAATGTGGTTGTGCTCCATCAGACCTAAAAAAACAAACAGATGAAAAAGATTCAAACTTTATATTCCAATCAATTAAAAAAAGATACTCAGACTTTCATTTCCTCTTTCAATAAGGATTCAAACTTTATCAGGTAAACGGAGAGACAAAAGGGTGTGTTCGTTAACTGCCAATAAGTGTCTAGATTGTCATCTCTAAGAGAAGAGACCCCATTTCCAGGTTTGCAGGAACTAACACTCCAAGCAGCTTTTATTCCCATTTCTCTATGATCATCTTCAATTACCAAGTGCTTGTTTCCTCCTGTGATCTTCCCTTCTTCTTCTCCTTCCGATGATTCAGTTGCCATTCTTTGTTAACCAGTAGGCAATGTAGCTTAAAATTTTTCAATCTTTATTCATTTTTGACAAAATAATAATAATAATAATAATAATTTTGAGTGAAGTTACCGT
The DNA here is from genome assembly GCA_964035475.1 of Salix caprea. Lineage (NCBI taxonomy): Eukaryota > Viridiplantae > Streptophyta > Magnoliopsida > Malpighiales > Salicaceae > Salix > Salix caprea. Next base: position 11,408,588 of record OZ037750.1, on the reverse strand, counting down.
AAGTAAGCACCGTAGGAAAAGTGAGCTATATGCCACACCAGAATCTGAAAACTTGCTATCGGTGAAAAGAGGGAAGAGTTTTAAAATTGCTAGATGGCTTGTCGCTTGATTTTATAGACGACTTGCCGTTGTTATCAAGTAACTGGAGTTGCTAAACGACCTACCGTTGTTTTTTATAGGCATGTAGCTTTTGGGCATCCAGAAAATATAGAAATGCTCTAAAAATTTTCCAGATGTGAATGGTCTGTTTAGGATTGAATTACAAAATAACTTGTTATTAGCGTATTGCAAAATACCTGGATGGTCTGTTAAGGCCACTAAAAATAATAAAATCAAATAAATTTATGCAAATTGCCCCCAAAGGGGTGGGGGATATAATGAGAAATTTGGATATCTTTTTCTGTCAATAAAAAGGTTGAAATCAAGCAGAAAATTTACCTAGAATAAAAATTGTATCAGCATATATAAATAGAAATTACCTTACCATATATAACTCTCAAGATTTAGCTTATCATATATAGTTTTCTAGAATTGCTATTTGTAATTACTATGTACATGACACCTTTTTCCTATATAATGAAAGAATAATCTCAATGGGAGGCAATTCAAACCAAACCATTATGTTATGGTATCATAACTTTTCTCACAGAATTTCTAAGTTTTAGCTTTCTCGGTCATAGTTTTATGGAGAAATCAAATAATATTTGTGTCAGATTTATTAGGAAAAAAAAATGCTGCTTTGGCATTTTAGTTGGAGATTTTTCTCTAGGAAAAGAAGTTATGGGGCGATATAGATGACAATATCAAAGGAAACTTGGGTGTTGAGGGATTTCATGTTGCTAAGACAACATTGCCAAAATGCACAAAGCATTATGTGGAGCCACATTTGATTCTTTCTTTACATCCACATAGATCAACCAAAGCTATGTGGGATCGCCTCACACAAGTTTATAACCAAGACAACAATGCTAGGTGTTTTCAGTTTGAGTTGTCCATTGCTAAATATTCTCAGGGAGATCTTTTTGTTCAAGATTACTATTATGAATTTTTTGACTATGTGAAATGACTATTTTGACCTAGTTGCAGCCAAGGTTTCTGCAGAAGGTATGCTGGCAATGCAACAAGTCCATAAAATCAGCTAACGAGATCAATTTATGATGAAATTACAACCTGAATATAAATCATTTTGTGCCTCTCTAGTCAATCGCGACCCTGCTGAACTCTTGCGTGAAGAATATCGTCTCCATACTCAGACCATTATGGAGTAGGAAAGAGTTGCCTCTACCACTATCCCAATTGCTTATATTGCTCATAGCAAGGGGAAGAGTCATGATATGAGCAAGACACAATGCTATAGTTATAAGAAGTATGACCATATTGCTCCTCACTATCCAAATAAAGTTTGCAACTACTGTAAGCAACTAGGAAACATCATTTAGGAGTGTCCTATTCGTCCTTCTCAACGCTCACACAGTTTATCACAATGTTGTTTCTACTACTGGCTCACCTACCTCACAAACTCCAAAAATTTACGAACTCAAGAGATGGTACAAGAAATGATTGTAAGTGCATTCTCCACACTTAGTCTTTCTTTCTTAAATCTTAGATTCAGGTGCTTCCACTTATATGACAAACTCTCTGCATGACTTAAGTAATATTCAAAAATATTATGGATCCTCACATATTCAAACAACTAATAGTAGTGTTCTTCTCATTATGGTTGCTGGTGATGTACCTCTTTTTTTTAAAGGATATTTTTGTCTCACCTAAGCTTGCTATAAATTTAGCTTCTATAGGTCAGTTTGTGGATAATAACTGTGATTTTCACTTTTCTAATCATGTCTTTATTGTACATGACTAGATGTTGGGATAATTGATAGCGAAAAGGTCTAAGCATGGATGTCTATTTTCTCTCTAACTCCTTGTTCCATGCATTTTGCTTCATTCCTTTGTTTTATCTTTCTTTTGTATTGCACCTACAGTGTCCAATAAAGTTTGGCATAAACGTTGTGATCATCCAAATCCTAGAATTTTCTTTGATTTTGAAATTTAGGTTAATAAACAATAAAACACATTTTTCTTCAACTATGTTCCTTGGTTATGCCGCATGTAAACTTGGAAAAAAGTAAAATTTGTCATTTTCCTTCTAAAAGCAGTAGAGCCATAAACCCTTTTGAGATAATTTATAGTGATGTTTGGGGAATTAGTCCAGTCATTTCTTATGCACATTATAAATATTTTGTAATTTTTATTAATGACTACAACTGTTATACATAGGTCTATTTCTTGTGGAACAAATAAGAAGTTTTGTTTGTGTTCAAACTATTCTTGGTACTTGTTTACACTCAATTCTATACCATAATTAAAATTCTTAGATTAAATTTGGATGAGGAATATATGTCTAATGATTTCCAATCTTTCTAGCAAGCTAAAGCTATCATTTCTCAACGATCATTTTCCTACACTCTTTAATCAATCGGAGTAGATGTAGTCTTGCAATTAGTGAGACCAGCACGAGCCAAGAGATCATAAGCATACTTGGCCCGAGACAATAAAATAACTAGTAATATCATGATTGATCTCTAACCCCGGAAAATAATTAAGCAAGCCTAGATCCTTCATCTCAAAACGACAACTTGGGAACTGTTTGAGATTAGACATTTCAATAGCATCATCCCCTGGGACAATCATGTCATCCGTATAGAGAAGAAGAAAAATGACCTCATTCATAGTCTTATGTATGAAAAGAGCAAAATCATAATGACTAGAGGTAAAGCCAAAATCCTGAATAGTAAAGATGAATTTGTCAAATCACGCATGCATAACTTGCTTGAAACTATATAAGGCACGACTAAGCTTACATATTTTTAGAGATTGAATGCTGAAACTAGGAGTTATCATAAAAAAAACATCTGCAATAAGATCACTATTCAGAAATTCATTCTTGACATCATTTGATAAAGATTCTATTGATGAGCTATAGCAACAACAAACAGGTTGTGCACTGAAGTGCGAGCAACAAGAGAAGTTGTTTCCTCATAATCAATCCCATATTCTTGAGATTACCCCTGAGCAACAAGACTAGCTTTATGACACTCAATAGAACCATATGAGTGTGTCTTGACTTTGTATACCCATCATCAACCAATAACATTTTTGTTAGGAGGAACATCATTAATGTCCCTGGTATTAGTTTTATCTAGAACCTGCAATTTATTAGTCATAGCTTGCTGCCAAAGTGGATTTGGCCGAGCCTCACGATAGGAACTAGGTTTATAAGAGCAAAAAGCAATAAAACCAGCAATAAAATGATGAAAAAGAATAGATGGTTTAGTTACCCTTTGTGGTCGTCCTAATGAAGGTGAAACTAATTGAGATGGTGGTTCGATAGGAAGCTCAGCAAAAATATGAAATGAAGGATCATCATCAATGTCATCACCCAATTTCTTGGTCATTCCCCAAAATATACCAAAAAATAACAAAAATAAAATAAAAAAGGTCGATGTTGGTAGTTTTGGTTGTTTTCGAGAGTCCGATCGTATCTCTTTTGTACCAAAAAATAGAGAAAAGTACAGATTTAAGGCAAAAATAATTTATCATTGGATAAATTTGTGTAAAATCGAAGGGCATAATTATATTTTTTAAGGGCCAATTTGATTTAATCATGGGCTAATTTAAAGTATAATTATATTTGGGAATTAATTCAAGATCCAATAGAAGGATTTAATTAAGTGCAAGGACTTAATTATACTTTAAATTTGTCAAATTAATTTTATTAAGAGCTTAATCGATGAGAAATCAAGTTTTTGAATTTAATTCGGGTTCAATTGATGAGAATAGAATTTTCAGGGATCAAATTGAATTGTTTTAAGCCAATTATGCGAAATCAGGGGCCAAATTGAACGAATTGAGAGTCTAATGGTCAATTGAGGGTTAAATCGCTCAAATCGGAAACTAGGGACCAAAATAAAAAAGACGCTCAAAGCTAAGGATGCTCTTGAAATTCTGACGGGGATATAATTGTATAAAATTAAAAGTTTAAAACCAATTGGGGATGCAATTAGAACAATTGCAAATTAAAGGACCAAATCGCAGAGCACGACGCTGCAGCCCTCAGCCTTCTGCAAATTTCAGAGGTGATATACACACAATATGCATGTCCTCATTCCTCTATAAATACCCCGTTCGTAGCTGCAAAAAAGGGGGGAGGAAAAATTACAAAGCAGAGGAAAAAGAGGGTAGAATTGCTACGTTATAGAGGAGCAAGAAACCAAAGAGAAATCACGCACGCAGAGGGAAAGAGAGGAGATAAACTAGCAAAATTTTCACGTCAAAGAGAAGAGAAAACACACAGGAAAAGAAACCAGAGAAAAACCAGGGGGAAACGTAGGAGAAAAATAACGAACAGAGGGGCCAAAAACCAGAGAAAACGAGGAGTTTGCAGAGAATTTTTGGCAAAGAAAAAAACAAGCCAAACAAGGAAATATTACACAAAAATTACACTATCATCCCTCATCTCCCTTGGCAACCAACTTTCTCTCTCTCTCTCTCTCTACAAGTCCTCTCTCTCCACCAAAAGTGGCTGCCCGACCACCCAACACCTCTCTCATCATCACCGTGGTCTTCCCCTCTATACCAGCAACCTAGCCATACTATCCGGCGAGGCAACAAAGACGGTGGTAGTAGTAATAACGTGAACCCGTGGACTTCCGACGCCTCCTCCGACCAGCACAGGCCACCGTTGACGACGCCACCACAACATAAATCATCACCTCGACCTCCTTTACCCAACGGAACTAACATGTACTCCTTTCATAACACTTGAAAAATCCTCCTATTCATCATCTTCTTCATCCCGCTGCATGCAAAGGGATGCAAATTTGCGTCTCCCTGTTCATGCAGACCGGGCTTTGTGCCCGACCCAAGCGTATAGGGGAGGTGGGCTGCCAGCCCACCTGGACTGGAGGCTAGCCCATTCAGAGATGGGCTGGACAGTCAGCCCAAAGAATTTTTTTATTTTTGTTTTATTTTATTTTAAAAAATAGCAAAAAATATAAAAATACAAAAAATTCAAAAACATAAAAAGGTTTTGTTTTCGTGCATATGGCCAGATTCCAAAGTTTTTTTCATCATATTTTTTGTAAAAAAAATATATTGCATCTTTCTCATATTTTGAAACGAAAATTGAATATCGTAACCAGTTTATAATTATCCATTGGAATTTGGCCAAAATATGAAAAAAAAAAATAATTATTTTGTTTTAACTATCAGGGTGTAAAATTATATTGTAAAGTACACCCGCAAAAAAAATGTTTTTTTTGAAAAATGCAATGTAATTTTTTTTTAACTTAGAAGAACAATCAAGCAACAATGCAGCTTACCTGAGGTAGGGTTCACTGGGGGTTATGCTTCTTCCCCTTGCACAACAAGTCCCCTTATCCAAACTCTCACAGACCAATAGATTTTCCTAGTGACCTTAATACTAGGTGGTGACTCCTGATATTTATTGTCGTAAATTTTATGGCTATAAAACACACCTCTATTTTCACAACGTGTCGTTGTCCTCCCCAATCCCGGGGATGGCGGGGCGCGAAACGCATAAAAAATCATCGTCGCGACAATCAAGACAAGATCCTCTATATGAGTAGTAATATGAAAATCTTTGGTGAACTAGAGTAAGTACCTTCACCAAACTCATTCAAAAACAAGTCTATAGATAGATTAATGACGATTGAAGAGGTAGATGTGTGGGGTAAGTGGAATTTAGACAATGATGAAAACATTTTGTGCTACCAAAAAACCACATGGCGAGAAATGTGAAGACATTTAAAGATAGGATCCTAACAGTGATCCCCTTTATGTTCGATACCATACCCTAGAAAACAACAAATATGAGACCAAGGTTCGAGTTTGGTGTGTTCATGAGGTTGAGATACTTGAAAAAAAATTAAATTTATAATTTTTATTATGTATGTGTTTCAAGAAACATAACAGCTGTATAACAAAAGCTAATTAGGCATAAAAAAAACACTATAGACATATACCCATTTGAACAATTCACTAGAGCAATTTAATGACATTGTTGTTTGTCCCAAAAAAATGCCTTGGTGGTAGGGGTATTTATGTCTTTTTACAAGACTTATTAGTCATTAAAGAATTAAATAGGGGTATATATGTCCTTTTTTCTAAACACAATAAAATGACTTAATTACCCTCAAAATCAAAACTTTTGTAACCGACACGGAAGGATATTTCAGATTTTTCATATTTTAAATGCAATAAAATAAAAAATTTGCCATTGAATCTAAAAAAATTAAAGAATATGTTTTAGGGATTTTTTGTTTTTTCATAATACTTTTTTTACTGATTACATGAAGGGTAATATGTTTTTTTTTTTTTTTTTTTTTTTTTGCATAAGTTAAATATTATTTAAATGGGAAAAAAATAAAAGTGTGTGTGATATAAATGCTGGCAAGTGAGAGGCATCCATTTACTTTAGATGATACGTGCAACATCTCAGATATAAAAAATAATTTTTCATTATGTCATTAGAAGCTTTTTCTTGTCCTCTTCTTGATAGTGCAATGTGTGTTAGTAATTGTGAGGTGGTTTGTCACTTATGGACTTTTGTTTTCTCTCTTCACCCTTGAAAATTACACTCTGACCCTCTTTATTAATGATATTTCAACTTCAATCCTTATTCTTATGATTTCAAATTTTGTTCTTGGCCTTTATGTAAAAGATTTTTTTATTTTCAATTTAATCCTTCAATCAAAATTTGTCATGTATTATTATTTTTTACAATTTGATCTTTATTCTTTTATTTGTTTTTGGGTTTTTGCTGAATTTAATATTCTTTTCAATATCATCCTATATATATATATTTTTTGCTTGTATTTATTATTTCAGTTTAATCCTCATTTTTTTGGTTTCTTTTGTTAAGTTTTTTTTTTTTTGAATTTCACCCTTTAATCAATGATACAATTTATATGGTATTTCAATTTTGATTTTCATTATTTTTATTTTTTAAATTCTTTTGTTTATTTTTTTTTTCAATTTCATCCTTCAACATTTGATTGATTGAGATTTGAGTTTTATGTTTTTTTTAAATAAGATGTTTTCGATCTAATAGCCTGGATCATGAGTTTGAAAAGTTAACATGAATTGATTTTTTTTTAAACAGGCTTTATGATTTACATAATTTTTCTTCATTAGATTACTTGATTTCATGATCTGAGCATGAAATTAGTGGGATAACCTGATATATTTTATTTGAACAAAGAATTTCTTTTAGAAAATAACGCACATATATTTTAATATGATTGTAATTTAGTATGTATTTTTTTTTTTTACAATTTTAAAATATGAATATTAGGATCTGAGATCCAGTTTTTTTTATCAAGTTTTACTCCCTTTAAAGGTTTTTAAAGAGTTTTCAATTATAGACTTCGCTAAATAGAGTAATAAGAATAAAAAAAACAATGAAATTTAATTTAGATTATGATTTATCATATATTTACTTTACATTTTACATTTTATTTTTTTTATCACATAATAAAACTAAAGTTAGTTTTAAATAGGAAGATATTTTTCCTTGTTAATTAAATCAGCTTTTATGTGCATTATAAGAAGAATAGAGTTCTTTTGTTTTTTAATTAAATAAAAGAAATGGGAATATATTATAATAAATCAATATAAATGAAGTTATTTTAACTTTTAAGTACGTTTTTAAGGAAATTATATGAAATGTTTACGTATTAGTTTGTTTTAATTTTTAGGTATGCTTTATAAGGAGATTATATGAATTTTTATGAATTAGTTTTCCAGGTTTTAAGTTTTTAATGGGTTATTAGTTATAAAACACACACGTATATTCTTTAATCATTATTTATTGAACCAGCCCATTTATTAAAAATAAAGATACAGTTGAATAATATATAGTGTAAAAAATAATAAAAAAGATTAATATGTATCAAAAAAATCATTTCAATACAAAAAATTAAATCTTTAGATGAAACTTAATATTTTTATATTGCTCTCAAATACATTTTCTCAAATATATTGATGTAACTGGGAAAATTCCCTGCCCCACATGATCTTTCACCGAAGGCTACAAGACTAGAGATGAGAGTGCAAGACCAAACATTCAGAACAGAAGCCATAGTTAAGAACACGAGTATATGCATCGTATCTTGTCCGGATAATTCAAGCCTCACATCTTTTATCTCTTGGAGCTCATGGCTTACGAGCTATTTCACATAGTCTACCATGTAGGGTATCTACTCCTACAACTCTGTATGCTTATAGCTGTGACACTAGATTACTGAAGATCCTCCTCTTTGTCTGAAGCAAATTCTGGTCAATAGTTTTTTTTTTTGAGTTTTTTTCTTAAATTTTCTCATTAAAAAAGAAACAATTCTCACGGTTGTGCATTTCTGTTAGAAAATAATATAAATTATATTTAATAAAAATCAAGCACAAGATAGTATGGGTCTGTATACAAGTTTCAAGTCCAAAGAGCTTTTATTTGAAGGGGTATGTTAGAAAATAATATAAATTATATTCTGAGACCTCAATTAAAAACTTAAACTTTTAGGTGAGATGGTTCCTTAACAATAACTATAGGACAGTACATGCGGAATAATTGGTGGCTTATATAGTAAATGCGTAACCTCTAGACCATGCATACACTACATGTGTTACGGAATTACAAAAACAACGACAACTATTGAAGATAACATTTTGCTGAATTACAAAAACAACAACAATAGCCAACAACCAGCAAAATCACATAATTCAATAGAAAATAAATTTGTAATTGAAGAAAAAACAATCTTAACACCAAAATAATTTATTACAATAAAGAATATCAATTCAATTATAAATTAATTAAATTATATAGTTATACATCTAACAAATTAACATATTGATGGACTTGTACAATCAGAAGCATGGGCATGTCGCCTTCCTGCATGATATACTTGATCATCCTCCTTTAATACATTTTCCAAACATTAAGCCTCCCCAACCTTTCTTGTTTGGGAGTGTGATTGCGGTTGCTTTTGAAAATGATATTCATTTAGAAATACATCAAAATGATATTTTTTTTAAATTATTGTTGATATCAGCACATGAAAATGATCTATAAACACTATTTTTTTAAATTTAAAATAATAAATAAAAAATTCAAGTTTTTTTAAAATACTTTTAAAATATAGTGTCAAATACCCCCAAATAGCAACATGATGAGAACCAAATATTGAACACATAACATTGCTAGTAGCATCATGAATTGCGGTTATAGCTCTCCGACCCTCGCATGTTAAAAAACTCACTTTACATATTATAAAATATTACATGAATATTAGGTGTGCATGAACCACTGACTAATCATCTTCCTTTTCACGTCGATGATTAGCAAGAAACAAGTACTCATCAAGTGTGTCAAAATCATTATTTTTGTATTGATGCAATTCAAACTAACACATTGCCTCAATCATGACAACAATATTTATGGTGATTAACACAACCATTGTATTAAAAATAGAGCTCTACTATTTGCAATCTATTTATAGTTATTAACACAATCATTGTATTAAAACTTAAAACTCATATCATTAATAATAGGTACAACAATATAACTATTCAGATGGCCCTCACCCAACATCCTCCAAGTAATATCAACATCAAATTTAGCCAAATCCCTCCCAATTCCTTGACATTAAATTTTTAAGACAGCATAATTCATTGATTTCTCTTACTGAAAAAGACAATGCACACACTTAACTAGTTTTATATCTAATTAATCTTCAATTAGGCAAAACCAACAATCACAAATTACCCAAATAAATAAAAAAAATAACAGAGAAGAAAATGAATAGAGCTTAAATTGGTTAAATGGACACCTATGGGTGGTGTTAGTGGCGATGATAATGATAGTGGGAGAAATTGTTGGTACTGCGGTTGGATGGCTAGAGAGAGACTGGTGAGAGAGAGAGGTGTGAGGTCTACCATGGGGATGAGAGAAATGTAGTTTTTTCTTATGGTGGAGAGAAAGATAAGTTTGCCCGAGTTGAGAGCAGCGCAAAGGTTGAAGAAGCAGTGGAAGAAAAAAAAAAAAAGTTTTTTTATATACTAATTATTGATCTCTTTCAAAGATTATAGAGAAAAGTTGTTTGCACTTGGCACGCTTACGAGTCGCAATTAGGACCAGGTATAAACAAAGTTTCTCTTGATTTGCGTTAGCAATCACATATTCTCTGAAGCTTCCGTCTGACCATGTAGACGTCTTTCATTCACAAAACCCTTATCGCCACCACCTTTCAAATCTGGAAATTAAAACGTATATACTCCACAGGACTTCAAAGGAAAATTGAAACGTATATATTTTTTAATATATTTTCTAATATATATATATACTCCACAGGAAATTAAAACGTATGCCACCACCTCTCTATTTTATTTTTTTCAGTCCAGAAACTGAACAAGTCATTCAACAATCACCTTAATTAACCTAATTATAAGTTTTCTTTCCTTTTCTTTTTCCAGTCTCCCCAATCTAATCATAAATGAAGTCATTGTAGAAACTCATGGCAAGCATGTAACGATAAATATATAATAAACCTGCTGGACATTTGAAATGCCCTTCAACGCTAGTAAAAGGCATGGAGTTGAAACATCATGTTCAATTCCTTGTAAGAGATATGGAAGAATTTATCCCTCGTAGATAGTAATAACTTGCAGCGCTGTCGTCTTCAGAAAATATAAAACATGGCCATCAACTAAAACGAATCAGCCTAATAAAACAAAGCAAGGGGAAGTAGCTAGAAATCTAATTTCCGTACTCTCTGGTTCCAGAATTGTTTTTTTCTTCTGGATTATAGCTGTGAAACAAGAAAGGACAGCCCCACTTGCAGAGGGTTCGTCCATGGGAGGCAACTTGCTTGCTAGGCAAATGAGGTTCTCAGTATCTACCACTGCATGTATTATGTCAAGCTGAGAACATACCCCACACAACTATGGTTTTTTCTTCTTCTTACTTTCTACTTTCCTGTATTTTTTCATTTAATCCTGGTGCGAGTGGAATCATCGAGTTTCAAATAGTCTGCTGTGGTAAAAAAGAGAAAAGAAAACGTGAACTAAGCATAGAAGAATTATCAGAACAAGATCTTTCTAGGTTTTAGAGTGGTCCAGTTAAATGAACATCGACGAAAAAACTAACTTGAATGGCTTACACACCAACCAATAACTCACCAAACATCTGCATTATGAAGCAAGGTAACAGCCACAAAAAAAGTGTAGTACTGGGCACTAGTGTACTGCGATGAAGCTACAAAATGTGAACGAACGTACAAACAAACAATAAATATATAATTGTTGAGTTTCTTAAAACATACAGTGTATGTATGCGAAAAATTTATTTATTTTGAAGTTTAAAAAATTATGGTAGACAGATTTAAAATTGTTTAGAATTTATATAAAAATTATTAGGAGATCAAATATCCTTTTCAGCTTAGAATAATTACTTCAAAATTGAGTTGTCTCATACCACAAAATACTCGAGTATTCGGCATTTTATGACAATTTACATGAACCACTAGCAAAAAACTATATTAAACTTTTTTAGAATATAAAAATTGTTAACTTTTGAGTTCTATCTATTTTTTTTGTGTTTAGATATTTGTATACTATATTAAACCATAGTATTATATTCAACAAAATATATATGGTTAAATGTGTTTTATTGTAGCACTAGACATAGTATATTGTTGATTTCTATAATGAAAGTACTTTTTTCCCCTATTGGGTTGAAAAAAAAAAAATCTTGATTGTGGGGTGTTTTTGTCTATTTAGCTAGCTTATTGGTTATTATAAGATTTTTCTCATGATGTTTCGTGTGATGACATATGGTGGTTGAAATTTCACATGTGATCATTTATTTTTATTTTTTATTCTTTTCTCTATCTTACAGGATAAAATAATTTAATCATTTAATTAAAATTTCTCATATATATATATATATTTATTTTAGTCTTTATTCATTTGATTTTTAATCTGTTTCCTTGACCCTTTTGTTAAAATTTCATTGGCTTTGATTTTATCCTTCAATCAAAGTTCTTTGTTATATATATTTTCATTAAAAAAATGATGTGACTGGACGCATTAGCAAATATTGATCTAGTTTTTTCTATTTGTCCTGTTCCTGCACAATTTATTACATTTCAAAGACAAATGAAATTGATGTCAAAATGGACTTTAAGAATAAAAAGGGAATTCCTTTACCATTTTCAATTTTTGAACAATGGCGAAAAAAGCATATTAATCCATAAATACCAACAAATTAGATGTCAAAATCGACATTAAGACTGAAAAGAGAACACCGCCCGCCCCTCTGCCCTTTCCCCGGGGGAATTGGGAGAAGAAAAAGACAGAAGGGGGAGAGTGGCTCACGAGGGTGTCTTCCTATTCCTACTGTCAAAATAAATTTGTGATATCTCAATCTATTAGCACTCTCTCTCTCTCTCTCTCTCACACACACACACACACAGAGACACACATCCCTGAGGCCCTGGTTAGATTTGAAATATTCATTTGTATGAAGGTATTATAGCAACAAATTCTGATAGAATTATCTGAGAATTTCAATCCTATGTTTATTGTAACTGCAGCTCCATTGATTGCTCCAACAAGCCATCCAGAGCTATTGATAGTAGTAGCTAACGAGGACAAGAAAAAGAATCCGTTCACAAGCATAGGGTTCTAATTGACAGCCAATATATACACAGCATCGGAAACAACTATCTGTTCCACATCTTTATCTCAGAAATTTCAAGTTGCTTGAGCTTCCATTCGACAAACTATCCTATGGAGACAGCATAGAAGTGATATGTTCCTCGTTTAAGAGAGAGATCATGTCTTGAATTGCCAGAATTGACAGAAGAGAAAAGAGCAGTGTAATCATAACATTGTGAGAAGACAACAGGTTCTATAATTACATTAAATGGTTCATCTGATCTTATTATCCACCGACCAGTAGAAAAAGGGAATCCCACTTGCCAATGATAAAAATCCAGAATATTGTTTGGTTAAGAAAATAAAGAGCCTGTCCTTTGACACCGAGTCTTCCCTTTCACTCACTGTTCCTATCCCTGCTTATCATGTGGTTCCTGAGTGGACGAGTCACTCTATATTCTGCTCTTCTGGAAGATATATTCTCCCAACTGTCCTTACCCCACTACTCTTTCCTGCCTATAAGGAGATCCTTCTGTGATCCCTCCTTCACAAGTCATCTTCCTTGACTTAACAAACCATCTTTTACCCTTATTTCTCCTGTGAAATCAATCAAGCATATTGGAGTTCGGAAGTAGTTTTTTCTCTTCTTCTTTTTTCCCAATCAACCCCCAAAACCTGTCAACACTCTTCACCTTCAACAGTGCTAGGACTGCGCTCAAGTTTTTCATCAATGGCATCCAGTTCTCTCACCTCTTCACGTTCCTCTTGGACACCTATGCAAAACAAACGATTCGAAAAAGCCCTGGCTTTGTATGATAAGGACACCCCTGATCGCTGGCATAATGTTGCCAAAGCTGTCGGTGGGAAATCTGCAGAGGAAGTGGAGAGGCACTATGAAATTCTCATCAGGGATGTCAGGGAAATTGAGTCTGGCCGGGTTCCTTTCCCTAATTACAGGTCAAGTGGAAACAGTAACTAAGGCATCGGTGACAAGCTCAAGGTAAGATTGTATCCTGGAAATTCACTACTATCAAACCATACAAATCCCATCACAGCTTGTATCCCTGGTTGAAGATTAATATCAACGTGCTAGTAGTTATCATACAAGTATTGATTGCAGTATCATTTAAGCCAGGAAACTGGAAATGTAGATTTCTGATCTTTCAGGATAAATTCCATAAGAATAGTCCATCAAATTCTGATCCGTTGGCAATATGGGACCATAGAATAGTCCAAGAAAGTGAGGATGGAAAACTCATCAAGTGTCAGATTCTTGTGGCCAGTTAATTTCCCAACTCATCATTAGGCCAAAAACCTGTTCACTGAACTGCTTATCAATGCACATTTGATTGAAAAGGCTATGCCTGACCACCGTCTGTTAAACTTCTTATCCTGTCTCTAAGCCATCCGTAGCCCACATGAGATGTAATCCGACTCTTTTTTTTAGATAACATGTAATGAATGTCATGTGCTTTGCACCCCAAACAATTCCATCTATAAATCTAAAACATTGGCCTTGCAATTTTTTTGCTTCTTATTTTCATGAAGGATTCTCTTGCAAGGAAAAATTAATAGTTTATTAAAATCTTTTTAATTCTATATTATGCATGAATTGTCTTTATTCATGTTCAGTGCTTTTCCAACCTACCTGGAACTTCTAGCTGCTTCAGTGACTTTAAACTTCATAACTAAACTCTACTACCCATTACTTCGATTTTCAATTTTCTGCGGTCTAAAATCTTTTTCTCCCTGCCGCCTACCTTGCAGGCTCATAAAGTACCAAAAGCTACAGCAAATTACAAGACGCAGCAGAAACTAGTTCAAGTAATTGAAAACACTGCTTGCCCACCACACTATTTGCAAAAAAATAGTGTTGGAAAAAGTCAGATTGTTCACCAAGTTAATATTTCCCTGCTCTTACTCGTTCGTCCTACATGTTGCCACTCTCCTTGTAGAATTAAATCAGTGTTATGAATTTACTATATAAGCAACGTTGTTGATTAGAAACGTGCAAAAAAGAACCCTAAACTCATTACGAAGGGAATACAATGAAGAAACCCACAAGAAGAATTACCATTTACCTAGGGCCATGATGAAAACTTCATCCAAAAAGTCCAAGGAAATGGACCCCGAAAACATATATAATTAAGCACGGATTGAGCTATTTTCCCAGAATAAAAGGACAATTCCCAATCATTTAATGCGGGAACAAGTCACCTACCTGCTTCAAATCAAATCGGTGCAGTATATTTAAATAATGGATGGACCACAACAGCAACAACTCACACACACACACAAATACATACATGTGTTTGTGTGTGTGTGTATGAGGATGCACCATAACTCGAAACATGGTAATCGGCCAAGTGCCCTTTAAAGTCTAAGACCTCGATCAGTCCACCTTAAGATTTTCATGCAGCCCTTTTCTGTACAGGATGATTGATTCTCTAAGCAGGCGTTGCAGAAACAAATACTAATTGTTAAGATTCTAATTTTCAGTTAAAGTGAAAATAACATAAACAGTATGCTAACCTGATGGAAGAGGGCCCTCTTCAAGTTGAGTGGTTTTTATTGCTCTCGAATTCTATATATCGGACGTCATAAGATTATATTATCGTCGAACACACCGAAAGCAAAAAAGGTACATGATCAAATGGTAATAAAAATGTAATTTTAGCAAATAAAGTTATGTACTCGAAGAAAGAATAATTGTTACGGTATCGGTGGAGGTATAGAAAAAACTTTTTTTCGAAGAATGAATAGTTGGAAATGTTTGAAATTACTATTATGTCTCTCATGACACACTCATGTTTTTGTTTATTCAAACCTATGATCATGGAGATAGATCATAGGGATCAGTTGCCTAATTTTCTCCTTGATGAGAGGAGAAAATTAGCTAATGAATTAATGAGAGGGGTCCTGATCTACTTATAAATAATAACACGTGTAATCCATCTACGACTATTGGTGGTATAGATCAAAAGGTTTCTCTCAGAAAAAAAATTTCCTATTATTTTGAAGTCGTGTTGCAGCTGCATTGGAAATTCAGTCGGAGCTTGAGCAAAAATGGCTGGAGGTATTTATAATCTAAAATTCCACCGCTATATGTATTTAGCATTCGAATATATAAAATATATAACATGTGGTATCAGAGTCTGCCTTTATGCTATTTTGCTCAGTACATTTGTTAGTGATTCTCGGTGTATTGAATCATTTATTTTGATTTCCAATATGTGAACTTGCGTTGTTATTTTAAGTAACTTTATGTTTATGATCTGCTGTTAATGACAACATGTGTAACTAAAATTAAATTGGAAATGAACTTACGGAAGGAGAGGCCACTGGCCTCTCCCCGTCCATGTGACCGGCCTCCCTTATAGGCCACTGATGAGTGTAGTGACGACCCTTCATGGGCCATCTATCGCATAGGGAGGGGTCAATGGCCTCTCCCCAGCTGATGGAAGGACAGGTCACTGGCCTCTCCCCGTGTTGTCACAACCGACCCTTACGGGTCACTAGTGACAGCAGCGACAGCCCTTCACGGGTCATCTGTTGCACAAGAAGGGGCCAATGGCCTCTCCTCAGCTGGTAGAAGGATAGGCCACTAGCCTCTTCATGTTCTGTGATTGGCGGGCCGGTTGCTGGGTACTTTAGAGAAACGGCGACTCACTGGGTTGCCATGACAAAACTAAGTGGTGGCTTCTGTGGCCGCCACATGTGGATATGTGAGCCACCATTCGGTGACCTTGTTATCGGAGCATGAAAGAGCCGGTTCATTTTTTGGATCAAGGGGTTAAATATCGAGTAGGGTTTTTTTTCAAACCTATAAGGACCCAGGTCAAGTTTTTTTTTTTTAAAATATAAAAAAGGTTCATTAAGTGGGTTGGACCGATTTAGTACAACCCTATACAGATCTGACCAAATAAAATGGGTTGACTCGCCCGTACAATTTAAAAAAAAAAAGAAAAAAAAGGAGTGGATATTGGTGTAGGGATTCGAACTTGGGTTCTCCAAGTTTATAAAGGCAACTAAACTATTATGCTATGCCTCTTTTATGCTTATATATCGAAGTTTTTATTCGTTTTATTTTATACTGTAAGGTACATTATGCTATACTTCTTTTATGCTTGTTAATGTAGTTTTTATTCCTCTTATTTTATGTTATAAGGTATTGAATTAATACATTATATTAATTTAGGAATATATCTTGTGATTTATATTATTTAAATATAAATTGATGATTAGACCTAAGAATAATCAATTAAACCATAAATGTTAATGAATTTTATGGCTCTAACCAATTTTCAATGTCTAGAAAAGTCCTGTCAAGGAAAGTCTTAGTATTTAAGTGTGTCCATTAAGACTCACCTCACCTTCTTAGGAACTTATCTGGTTGTAATTTGAAAAAATACTATTTATTTCAAATTGGTTTGTTTGATTCTTAAGAACCTTATCTAGACATTGATATAATTATTAGATGTTAATGAAGTAGTAATTATCATAATAATTTTAGAAACGCCACAACATTCTGATTTTATAAATGACAATTACATCAATAATATATATGTGAATTTCATAAGGAAAATTAACATCGGGTTGTAATTAATTCATAAATTTAATTGTTAATCCCCACAAGGATGTTTTTATTTTTATAAATTAATTAGAATAAGATATTAAATTTAATATCTAAAAATAAAATTTATCTTAGGCCTACAGGTACGACAATTTTTATTTATTAATATTTAAATTTATTAGACTTATTTAAGGAGTAGTAAATTTCATGCATGATGTAACCATTGCCCACTGGTAGGTTGAAATTTATTATTAAATTGACATTGGTTAATTTAAATAAAGTTATTTCATATAAAGTAATTTTTAGTTTCCTTGATAATTGCAGTTTTTCCTCCCGCTTTGATTGAAATAGTTCTAATGCTAAATGATAATAATTTTTCTGAATGGAAAGAAAATTTGCTTTTTACATTGGGGTGCATGAAACTTGACTTGTCTCTCCATGAGGACAAACCACCCACTCTAACGGACTTCAGTACGACACTAGAGATTGCTAAACATGAACGGTGAGAGTGATCTAATTGCTTAAGTCTCATGTTTATGAAATCTCACGTTATTAAAGCATTGGGGGTTCAATCCCAGAATGCACCAAGGCTAAGGACTTTATTAAAGTTGTTGAGGAACAATTTGTAAGTTTTTATAAAGCCTTAGCCAACACCTTAATGAAAAGGTTGTCAAGCAAAACCTTTGATAATTCCAGAAGTATACGAGAGCACATCATGGAAATGAGGGACATGTCTGCTCAACTGAAGTCCCTAAAGGTTGATATTTCTGAGTCATTCTAAATGCATTTCATACTTAACTCTCTCCCATCTAAATATAGTCCTTTCAAAATTTCTTACAGCACATATAAGGACAAATGGTTAGTAAATGAACTTCTAACCATGTGTGTTCAAGAAGAGGAGATGTTAAAGCATGAGAAGTCTTTAAGTGTTCATATGGCTACTTATGATATGGGAAATGCCAAGAGAGGCAATCATGCTCATAAACTTAAAAAGGATAACAAGTTGTCAATAAAATGAGAAGAAGGATGTTTGTTTTTTCTGCAAGAAGAGTGAGCATATGAAGAAAGATAGAAATACAAAAGATTGCTAAAAAAAAAAGATAATATCATATCTCTAGTTTGTCATAATCTTTTTTTGTTGAGACTCCTGGTAATACATGGTGGATTGATTCTGGTTTTACAATCCACATTGTCAACACAATGCAAGGTTTTCTCAACACAAGGAAACCAACAAGCCATGAACAACGAGTATATTCTGGAAATAAATTGTTTTCTCAGTTGAGGCGGTTGGGACATTTAAGTTGATTTTGAAATCCAGATATGTTTTGGATCTGGATAATGCATGTTTTATTCTCTATTTTTCAAGAAACTTAATTTATGTTTCAAAATTAGATATTATTGGTAATGGTTTTTGGTTTATCAATTCAACTTTTAGTATTTTTAAAGGTGAAAACTTTGTCGGTGGTGGAATAAAAATTGATAGTTTATTTAAAATTGATCCAGATTCCAACTTTGAAAATAATTATTTATGACATACAAACATTGGGATAAAAATAAGTTTTTTGAATGAGGACTCCATTTGGTTATGGCATATGAGATTGAGACATATCTCCATATAGAGAATCAAAAGGTTAGTAAATGATCGAGTTTTAAAAACTCTTGACTTTACTAATTTTGATACTTGTGTGGATTGCATAAAGAGAAAACAAACTAACAAGACTACTAAAGGTGCCGAAAAGAGTTCTGACATTCTTGATATCATACATACTGATATCTATGGATCTTTTCCTACTCCCTACTTAAATGGTAAAAGATATTTTATATATTTTATTGATGACCATACATACTTCATGTTTCTCTATCTTCTAAATGATAAGGCTGATGTATTAAATATTTTCAAGACCTATAAGGTAGAAGTAGAGAAACAAAAGGACAAGAAAATCAAGATCATAAGATCTGATAGAGGTGGAGAGTATTATGGTAGGTACACAGAAAAAAGGATAAATGATAGGTCCATTTGTGAAATTCCTTGAAGAGGAAAGCAGTCTTGCTCAATACACAATGTCTAGCACACCACAACAAAATGGTGTGGCAGAAATAAGGAATTGCACATTGATGGACATGGTAAGAAACATGATTAATAATTCTCAGTTGCCTATCTTTATGGAGTGAAGTTTTAAAAATTGTTGTGTATGTATTAAACGGGTTTCATCCAAAGTTGTTCCTTAAACATCTTTTAAACTGTGGAATGGATGGAAACCAAGTTTAAATCACTTACACATATGGGGTTGTCCTGCTGAAGTGGGGATTTATAATCCAAACATGAAGAAATTAGACCCAAGGACAAGCAACGATTAATTTATTGGTTATGTAGTAAACTCCAAAGGATTTAGGTTTTATTGTCCTTCTTATAGTACTAGGATTGTTGAGTCTATAAATACAAAATTTTTAGAGGATTCTGAACATAGTGGAAGTGTTTGTCCTCAAATGATTGAATTTGAGGAAGCATAAGAGTTGACTGAAACTCCTTTATCTCAAAGACATTTGATTGTGCTTAAGGAAATTCAAAATAATTATCTTGAACCATAATCAATTACAGAACAATCAACTCATGAGGAACAAGTTCAGATTGAACCTACCCAGACTCTGTCAAATACAAAGGAAGTAGAATTAAAAAGATCCTCTAGAACAATTAAACCTGCAATCTCTAGTGATTATGTTGTATATCTCCAATAGTCTGATTTTGATGTTGGGTCTAAAAATGATCCAAAATCATTTTCGCGAGCCATGAATGGAGAACACTCCACATTATGGTTTAATGCCATGAAAGAAGATATGGAATTCATGGCTAAAAATCAAGTCTGGAATCTCGTTGACTTACCAAAGGGAGTTATAGCCGTAGGCTACAAATGGGTTTACAAAAACAAAACAGATGCTTCCGATAATGTTGAATAGAGTTGTGACCAAGGGTTTTACTCAAAAGGAAGACATTGATTATCATGAAACTTTTTCTCCAGTATCTAAGAAAGATTCATTTAGGATAATCATGACATTAGTAACTTATCTTGATCTAGAGCTATATCAAATGGATATGAAAACAGCCTTTCTACATGGGGATCTTGAAGAGGAGATTTATATGAAACAACCTAACGGTTTTGATGATAACAATTAGAAAGCTTGCAAACTAAGGAAATCTATTTATGGACTAAAACAAGCCTCCTGACATTGGTATATCAAGTTCACAAGGTCATTACCTCACATGGTTTTTACCTCACATGGTTTTATTGAGAACCTTATTGATTAATGTGTATACCTTAAGGTCAGTGAGAGTAAAGTTATTTTTCTAGTCTTATATGTAGATGATACTTTGTTTGCAAGTAATGATTTAGATTTGCTACACGAGACCAAAAGATTCCTTTCTCAGAAATTTAAAATGAAGGATTTGGGTGAAGCTTATATCATTGACATAGAGATTTACAGAAACAGAAGATAAAAAATATTAAAACTGTCTCAAAAGGCCTACATTGAAAAGGTTTCAGAGAGATTTAGACTGAAAAACTATAACGGTTTTGTAGCACCTATCATTAAAGGGGATAAATTCAGTAATGATCAATGTCCTTGAAATGCATTGGAGAAAGAACAAATAAAAGATATCCCATATTCATCTGCAGTAGGCAGCTTATTGTATGCACAAGTCTGCACTAGACCTGACATAGCAATGAATAATTGAAATGTTGGGTCAATATCAAAGCAATCAAGGATTGAAAAATTGGAAAGCTACAAAGAAAGTCATGTGATATTTGCTAGGAACCAAGCATTACAGTTTGACATACAAACACACTAACCATTTGGAGGTGATTGGATATTCAGATTCTAATTTTGCGGGATGTGTAGATAGTAGAAAGTTTACTTCAAGATATGTCTTTCTTCTTGCTGGAGGGGCTATATCCTAGAGAAACAATAAGCAGACTATAATTGCTACATCTACAATGAAGGTAAAATTTATTACGTGTTATGAAGCCACTACACAGGCACTTTGGTTGAAAACTTTTGTTGGTTGTCTCAAAATTGTCGATTCTATAGAGAGACCAATCAAGATCTTTTGCGATAATCGTGTTGTCATATTCTTCTCCAGGAAAAATAAAAGTGGAAGCAAAAGTAAACATATCGACATCAATTACTTTCGTGTGAGAGATAGTATCAAAAGACATGAAGTGTTTATTGAGCATATAAGTACTAAATTAATGATTGCAAATTCCATGACTAAAGATTTACCGCTAAAGCTATTTAAAAGTCATGTGAAGCATATGGGATTGATTAATTCATTTTGTACCTAGTCTTAATTTTTGTATATATACATCAAGTTATTGTAATAAAATTTTATGCACATTTATTACTTTATCCATGAGGATAAAAATAAAGTTTGGACCCGAATAACTTATGAGAAGTTTATTCATAAAGTTTTGACTGCCTATATGGTACTCATTTGGGGGATATTTTATATGTAATACATGGAAGGGACGACTTATTATATAATAGTCTTACCACCATAATTCATGTGTAGTATTCCTTATGTGAATGGGAGGATTATATGATCATGTTAAAGAACATAACATATATGAGGAGTTTATGTGCCATTAGGGCAAAGTGAGAGAATGTTAGAAATTACCATTATGCCCCTCAAGACACACCCATATTCTTATTTATTCAAATCCATGATCATGGAGATAGATTATGGGGATTAATTGCCTAATTTTCTCTTTAATGTGAGGAGAAAATTAGCTAATGAATTAATGAGAGGGGTCCCTGATCTACCCATAAATAATAGCCTGCGTATTCTATCTACGACTACTGGTAAACATAAATCAGAAAGTTTCTTTCAGAAAAAAATTCTATTATTTTGAAAGCCGTGTTACTGCTGCATTGAGAATTCATTAGGAGTTTGAGCAAAAATGACTAGAAATATTTATAATCTAAATTTTCTCTGCTATATGTATTTAGCACGATTATATAAAATGTATAACAAGAAATTGTAACATATTAATTTAGAAACAGAAATATGATAAAAAATTTACTCATTTTTTTTTTAAATGAAGTTATTTATAATTTATCAGAAAAAGAAAATGAAAAATAGTATCGTAATATCGTTTTTACTTTTTTACCATGACTAGGGCTCTTGGTTTACGAACGCAGTGAAAGGCCCGAAATACGACCCTCCCCTCACCGTTTTAGCCCCCAGTCACTACATTCCTCTCCTCCATACAAACTTTTCCTTAAACCCTCCTCCTTTCTCTAACAGAAAAACAACCTGACCGGTGCCGTTTAAACCCCCGCATGAACTCCAATCCATTCCATTGGAAGAAACCCTAATTCAGCTTCTCCTTTCAACTCATGTCAGCTTCCAGATTATCTGCCACTGTTGCCGCGGTCGCGGCAGTGTCGACGTTTCAAAACTGTGCGTTAGCTGACTCCTCCTTCGCTTCAATCCTTTCTCTTCTTCTCCTTCACAGAAGCAACAACAAGCGGATCAAACAGAGAGTCCGAAATCCGATGCAAAACCTGAACATGAAGACCAGAAAGGGCGGGTTTTGACCCGGAGGGTTTGGATAGAGGGGCTAAAGCTCTTCGTGAAATTAAGCTCTCCACACGCTAAACAGGTTTTAATTATTTTTTTTTATCTCAATTTCGATTTTAATATTTTTTAAATTTATTGCTTTCAAATTTGAGGAAATGAAAATGAAATATTCGTTTTTGTTTACAGTATATAATCAATTATGCTTACTTGGAATTTAGAAACCCAAAATGTGATTTGCTGAGGTGGGTTCTTATGATGTTTGCCTTTTTAGGTTTTTGATTTTATGAGGAAGCAAGATCCAGGCTCAACAATGTCAGACTGAGAAAGAGAGCTGAAATAGAACAGGAGACAATAAGAGTTAAAGCCATGGTCGAGGCTGAAGGTCAGGACATTGAGGTGAAATTGTCCGAGGAACATAACAGACAAATACTAATTGAACACATTAATGGTGAAAGAGAAAAATGGCTTGCTGCAATTAATTCAACCTTTAGTCACATTGAAGGTAAACTGCTGATTAGCGTGTTTCTCAATTTGTTGTTGTCTCAGTTACAGGGCTGATCTGGTGACATTAAGTATGTACCTTGGATGAGAAATGGCTTGGTCATGTGTGGAATTAGACACTTGTTCAAAAGTTTATGAAACCACAGATGAATCACAGCGTTTTCTCTATAAAAGCTGAAATGGATTTTATATTCAATTATCACATGTCTCTTGCTTTAGTTTTCTGCATTCCTGAAACTTAAGAGTCTTGGCATGTTTGTTGAACAGTATTTAATTAGTGGATATAAATTTCTACTACAGGTGGTTTTAGGACTTTATTAACTGATCAAAGTAAGTTGATTATGACTGTTGGAGGAGCTACCACATTGGCTGCAGGAATTTACACAACTAGGTTTGTATAATGCCTTTTTTCATTACATCTGCTCTGTTTTCAGTTGCTTAGACAGCAAGAGTGCACTCCAGGAAGTTTATTACCGTGCTTCTTCATAAAAAGCCATGACGCTTTCGACTGGGCATTATGGACTAGTCTGAAGTTAGGGATTTGTTCAACTCTCTATGCAATTTGGGGTTCTTTCGAGCATCTAATTAAAGCCAAGGCTTGTTGGCTAATGGATGGGACATATAATATTAACACAACAATATGACTTCCTACCACCATGCCATCACTCCCACATCCAAGTTCATCTCAATTTCATTCTGACTATTACCACTCTTCAACTTGCCATAATGATTTCTCATTTGCAGGCACTTCTTGAGAATGTCTCAAAAGAAGTTTCATTAACTCTAATGCTGAATTTATTTATTAGGGGCTTCTATATATTGATTTCAGACATAATACTGTTGAGGATATGGCTGAATTTATAGATCACTGGTGATGATTGCTAATCAGATAACCCATCTAACTATGCTTTGGTTGTTTTTAGTGTCTACATAGAAGGTTCTAAAGTAACCTGGGGTTATATCAATCGGATATTGGGGCAACCCTCTCTGATCCGAGAATCATCCATGTCTAGATTGTGATTTTCTAGTATAATATAGTCTAAAATCCCAAGCAAAAAACAAAGCTATGAAATACAGTACAGCAGCTGGGACAGCATCTTCTTTGGATAGTAAAAATGGTTTCAGAAATATTATACTCTATCTGTCATTGCAAAAGAGAATAGAGCACCTTGCTAGAGCTACAGCAAACAGCAAAACTCACCAGGCACCCTTTCACAACATAGATGGTGTGTAATCTTGCATGTATTATATAATGCAAGAAATTATCAGGGTTTCATACACTCTGCATTTCACCCATTTGAAACAAAAACCAAATTAACATTTGGTTTTCTACTATAACATGGTGAATTACTGAAATAGTTTGGAAGAATATTAATTCTTGTGGGATGGAGAATTGAGATTTTTGCTTTACCTTTATGGTTCCGAGCTAAGTTTTTGTAATCAGGCTGATAGTGGTATTACTGATCTGATGCAGGCGTAACAGTATGCATATGAGCGAAGCTCAGCAGAGTGCTCTAAATGCGTTGTTCTTCTGCAGTGGGGATCAGTTAAAGGACAAAGTACTTGCCCTAGCTACAAACAAGCCAGGTGATCTTGACAGTGCTATTACTGATCGTATCAATGAATTGATTGAGTTCCCGTTACCTGGGTAAGAGGAGCGGTTTAAATTGCTCTGCCTGCATCTGAGCACTTATCTTTCTAGCGAAGGGGACAATGGGTCTAGCAGGGGATCTTTGTTCAAGAGGCCACAAAAAATAACCGTATATAATATCTCTGAAGATGTGATCCGAGAGGCTGCTAAAAAGACAGAAGGGTTCTCTGGACGGGAGATAGCCAAACTCATGGCCAGTGTTCAAGCAGCTTTCTATGGACGCCCTGATTTTAACTGGTCAATTTATAGAAAATTTATTTCAATAAATTCATAATAATACTAGCTTTTGAGATTGTTGGCCAAAAAGAAAAAGCTCCCATTCAGTGCCTGGTTTAGTCCACTTCGTCATTCACCTCACCGTGATAATATTATTGATTTGAGATGATAGGAATCGTTGGTTCTGCAGAAGCAGATTTTGGGAGAGAATCCTATGCTCATTTTTTTTCTTTCTATTTTTCTCGATTGCTCCTTGTCATTGAAAAAGGGCATTTAGTAGAGTTTTTCCATTGCTATATTATGGACTTGCACGAAGTTCTGTATTGGCTTCGGGATTCTTTTTTTGTATTTCTGTAGTTCTCTAGTATCAAAAATCTTCTGTTCAGTCTTGATACCGTACTGAATAAGAAGAGTTGTACGAATTTTATTTTGTTCGTTTTGATAGTTCAACTAGTTTTGATTTGACAACTCCAGCTTTCATTTCATTTGAAACTCACCCCACATTTCATGATGTTTAGAGGACCCATGTTGTAAAATCTCATGTTAGATTGCTGAAGACTGAAAAAACAAAAGAATGGCTCCATGTTTGATTTGACAACTCCAGCTTTCATTTCATATGAAACTGAAAACCAGAATGCTGCTTATCAGAATGGTATTAACAATCTTAATATTAACTATTAACCCGAGAGGGTGGTCGAGTGGTTATCCATTGGTGTGGATACTCTCCTTCAAATAGTCTATGGAGACTTTCCTGGTTTAACCTTATGGGTGTGGATTAGCCTGGTTTTAACCGGGTCGGTCAATGGGTCGCGTCCTGAATCCTGTCAGGATAGGTAATATCACAATAGAAACCGACGTAAAAAATGAGTGGTCAAGGTGAAAACAAAAAAAGAAGTAATTAAAATATGGAAGAAACTCAAAAACAGCCACCGTCACAACTCTCTGTTGACTGTTTCTAACATGGCACCATTCCACGGCGAGTTCGATGCGCCATTGTTCCGGTCAGCAAGGAGCAGGGACCCTTCTACTTTTTTCAAGGAGCAAGACTCGAACGTAATAATATCAGTTTATAGTTTGCACCCACACCTGTGGTCCATACGACCACAAAAATTGCTTGAAAAAAGGGCCAAAACCACGTGGCATCAAACGAGGCCAGCAGTAGCTTTCTAAAACAACACATGGCACCATACCAGAAAGAATCGTCCCCTACTCAGGACACGTACTCTCCTTGCTGCCACGTTTTGACACCTCCAGTTTCTCTGGGGCATGACTATCCTCTTTAATTTGCGTCATTTAGTCTTCCATATATAATCCACATGTTAGAACGATCAACAACATAGTTTTAAGATCTTCCAACTTGGGTCCTTTTGTTTGTGACAGACGAAGTAGAAAAACACTCGTATTTGATTTGGAAGGAAAAAAAAGAGAGATTATGGAAAAGAGAGTTGCGGTGACCATGATCATGGTGGTGGTGCTATGGGTGGAGGGAGGTTGGTGTTGGAGTGCCGGTAGCACTACGGAGGACTTGATGGAGAATACGAAGGAGAGAGTGAATTTGGCAGCGGAAGGTGCCCGGATTAAGGCTGAAGAGATGAAACATGGTGCGGCAGAAACCATGCAAGATGCTGAGGAGAAAGGAAAGTCCTGGACCGGTTGGGTTTATGAAAAGTTCACCGAGTAATCATTCTAATCTTCCCTTTTCTTGCCTTCATTTATCCCTCTTCCATATCTTAATTTGTTTCCACCTGTTTTTACTATCTATGAGAAAACACAAACTCATAACACAAATGTCAAATTATATATTTTGATCTCTTAAGGTTTATGAGTTTGTGCCTAGGTCCTGAACCATTATTAAAGAAGACCATCTACTCATTGATTACCCTTTAGGTAGTAGTGGACAGGAACTAGATTAAGTGGCTACAATCTACTCATAGCTGTTTTTTCTTACAATGTTGATCCAAGAAAGAAGAAGAAATTTTATTTTTTCTGCAATCTTTTTATGAATTATATAGTTACACCATGTTTGAATTTTATTCTATTTGTTTTCGATATGAGACAAAGTTTTTCAAAATCATGACGCTGTAATCAACCTTTTCCCCCAGTCACTAGCTAGGTAAAGGAAGGATCCTCTTGTTATTGCCTTTATTCCCTTGACAAACACTACTAGAAAATAGAATTTTATCTACGGGAATATTTATCAGTAATTTTATATAACTTTCGTCGGTAATTCCTTTCCCGACAATCATACAAACAGAGATCTTCTGTTGATAATACCCTTATTGGTAATTATCAATTATTGAATTGGTAATTCCATCGAAATTATACATATCAAACGTATGCTTTGATACAGTCCCAGCACCAATTAACGTAGAAGTACACACTAACATTAAACATTAAGAATGGAAGACATTGAGTGTTTTACAATTCATTTATAGCTATAGTGTTCATCTCTAGTTAGAACTATATGTATCTTGCTAGAGCATTAAGAAAATAATCTCAGTGGATGGACTAATTTGGAAACTTAATTGTGCTGGGACTGTATCAAAGCATATGATCAGGACTGAAGTAACCAAAAAACAAGCAGAGGATCTCAAGAGTATGTGTTACTGTATCACGGTCTCTATTTTTATTCACTAAATATAGTTATACTTTTTGACATAACATGTGATTTCCTACGCATTATGTCTACAATTGATCAATTAACAAAATATTAGTGACTCAAACTCATAATTTCACCATCTATGCATATCCCAATTGTAAGCATAAGAGGCATAAAATAAGAAGAACAAAGGTTCACTATGAAGGTTTTAAGTTGTTAATTTTTGTCCAATTCTTGGCGTGTTCTTTGTATCTATAATTATGGCTTGATTGCTACTCCTTTTTAATTCCTATTATGCTTTTTTTATATATATAATCTTGCTTGGCAGCTAAAATCTAGTGGAAGTTTAAAAGACCGAGGCTTATTTTGAATTTTACAGAACATTATTTCCTTAATGAGTCCATATTTTTCACCCAATGTTGTAGTGGTGTCAATAGTGGAATTGGATTGGACCAAGAAAATGCTAGAGAGGGAGCTCAAAACCTGATGGATAGAGCTGGAGATGCTGCCTCAAAGACCACAGATACTATGAATTCTGTTGCATCCGGTAATTTTTTATCGTCCCTGCTCTCCATGCCAATATTCCAAACTTGAGTAATCTTCAAACAAGAATTTTGTTTTCCCTTCTTCGTTTCATTTCTGTTTTTCAGAAACTTCAAGCTATGCCTCTCAAAAGGCTGTTGAGGCAGCGGAGATGGCCCATGAGAAGGCCGGTGACATAAAGGACTTTGCCTCGGAGAAAGCCAGCAGAGCCAAGCAAATGGCTTCCAATATTAAAGCTAGTGATGCCAAGGAAAGAATTTCAGGAGCAATGGAGTACGGAAAAGATAATCTGGAGGATGCCTATGATGAAGTTAAGGAGAAGTGGAGCATTGCTAAAGACAAGGTTTTAGATGGAGCAAATAATATGGGGGGCACGGTGGATGAAGCACTGCGAAATGCAAAAGATAAAGCAGCAAATGCCTTCGGTGATGCCAGCCAGAAAATGAACGTAGTCACAGATGAGGCTTATGATGCAAAAGAAGGAATGGGGGAAGCAGTGAATTACGGAAGAAATAGAGCTTCCGATGCCTATAACAAGGCCTCGAATTCTGCTTCAGACTGGGCTAATGATGCCAAAGAGGCTGTTTCAGGAGCAATGGAGTACGGAAGAGACCGAGCTTCGGATGCTTATGATGAGGCCAGGAAGTATGCAAAAGAGGATTCAAAAATGGCTTCAGAAAAGGCAGGTGACGCAAAGGATGCGATTTCAGGAGCAATGTGGTACGGGAAAGAGAAAGCATCTGATGCCTACGACGTAGCCAAGGAGAACATTCACAGGACTGCAAATATAGCCTCGGAGAAGGCCAACGAAGCCAAGGAAGCGGCGGCAGGAGCAATGGGGTCTGGAAGAGAAGGCGAGAGAGATGGTTTTGATGAAGCTAAAAATCAGGTCCGGGAGGCATATGTGTCAGCCAAGGACACTGTGACTGATCAAGCCAAGGCCAACTATGGAGCTGCCAAGGAGAAGCTGTCAGAGGCCACTACTGGTGATGTAGGAGATAAGATGAGAAGGGAGGTTGCTGATCTTTGAGTGGAACCCCCAACGAAGCACAGTATCTTCATCTTTAATTAGTTTTTCCCCCTAAAAGCTAGCATGTTCTCTTGAACATCGTTTAGAGATTGTACCCAATAAATTTAATAATGTATGCTTCTTTTCTTTTCTTTTTAATTCCTTACTACAGCTTGTTTTCTTAATTTCTTCTCACCGTAGCTAATGATGCTTAAATCTACATTATGCTGAATTTTCAATTCCAGTAGAATTTAGGCTGAATAGAGTAAGACAAATACCACTTTCCGTGAATGCCAATGCACCATATTCTATGATTTCTCAATTATAGAATAATATAAATTATATTTTAAATCTTATTTAACAACTTAAATTTTTAGATGAGATGGTTTCTTGATATGTTATTAGAGTCGTGTTGACCCAGCGGTCACGAGTTTGAATCTCACCACTCTTATTTTATTTGATAGAAATTAAGTACAAGTTAGTGTGAGTCTATACAAGTTCCAAGTTCAAATAGCTTATAAATCATTCTGGACTTTAGCTGATAACTTAAATTTTAAGATTTTAGGTGATAAACCCGATAATTACTCCAGATAATCGAAATGTTTTTGTGAACAATTGTTGAGAACTGTTTACCTGGTAGGATCTTATTAACTATGAAAGGAGAGGGGATACCAGTTTTAGCGAGTGCGCATTGAAGGATTTTCTTACAAGAAAGAGGAGAAATTGTAGATTGTATTGAAGATGTAGAATGCAAACGCTACATTTTCGTTTATCGATCATCATGTGGATTTTATCTCATGGCCATGCACACTATCCCAGCATTTATCCTCTCTGATCTCTCTCTCTCTCTCTGTGTGCTGCTGTGCTGCTAACTTTTTTCCTAAAGAAAAAAGAAGAAACTGATTTGACAGAAGGGTGTGATTTTTCCTTACATTGAACCCTAACAATCCATTGAAAATGATGTCTTCTTCAATTAATCAATGTTGCTGTACGCATTGCTCGATGGTCTCAATCCATATTAACACATTAAATCCAAAAACCAAGACATGCATCAAGCAAAAATAAATGCGGCATGGTAAATGAGGGAAAAAAATAAAAATAAAATGCCTTAGGATTATAATGGCCAGCTAGCTACTTCATCTTTGTGCCCTAAAATTACACCCGCAAGCTCCGGCTTTAAAAAGTACCTTAACGTTTTCTGGTAAGGTTCAAAGAATCTAATTTTGAGGGGCCATTTGGAATAATAGTAAACACTATACTTGCATAATACAATTATAAGCACACGCAAAAAAAACAAAAGAAAGTAAAAGCGAAAGAGGAAACATTCATGGAAGTATGAAGCATGCCTTCCATGTCCATGATCATGCCCAAAAGAGGTTTTGTCTTTCTCCCCCCTCCCTGTAGCTAGTGATGGCAAAGAAACAGCTTGAAATATTTATTGCGTGCTTCGAAAATGACATTCTTGGATGCCATTTTTTTTCTTTCAAAGTATTGGTGATTACCGATCCAATTGTCTAGAGAAGAATTCAAGTTCATGTTAAAAAACAACATTACTTGGAACTTGAGAAAAAAATAATAGCAGTGAGTGCTAATCTATCTTCTCCTCTCTATCTGGTTATTGACACTTATCTAGTTATTGGCTAGCTAGATCTACCTTTATCTTCTAGTAACAATAACGGTAATAATTTCTTAGGGGTTTGATTTCTCTTACATTTGCTTTTTCTTCATGACTTGTTTATTGTTGTGCATCCAAACTTTGAAAACTTTTCTCTTTACACCCACATGGGAGCAGAACTGCTGCACCTCTTGCTCATCTTGCTTTTGTATCCTCCATCCCAACTTCTCAGCGAATTCCATCATCGTGGCCTTCTGTTCTTCGCTGAACCTTGTCCTAAACCTCCTTCTCGACATCAATGGCTGCACCGACGATTGCCCTTGCAAATTTGATTGATACATGTTGAGATCCTCACTTGATGATTCCGCTGCAGTCCCACCTCCATCGCCACCGCCAAAGCTCATCATCACCGGCGCAATTGGAGTGGTGTAAGCTCTCAATGTGCCATGATGGTATCTGTGATGCGGATGAAGAGAAGCTGATTGTGTTGGAGCACGTGAAGTGACAAGTTGTTGAGGAGGCGGTCTTATGTTTATTTTTCCATTGATGTTTTTGTAGAGAGTGTTATTGGCGACACATTGTGGCTCCCCGTCGATCTCTCTTCTGTGAAAATTCCTGTGACATTCACAAGCTGCACATTTGAAGGTTTCTGGAGTACCCTCCTCACCGCCAGGCATGAATTCTCCACATCCGTCCAAAACGTGTCCTCCCATGCTCGCCGCATGATTCTTCAAGCATTCTCGATATCTTACCGACGCCGAAGATGCTGATGTTGGTGGTGGTGATCTCGAATTTGATCCAC
Organism: Salix caprea; assembly: GCA_964035475.1. NCBI lineage: Eukaryota > Viridiplantae > Streptophyta > Magnoliopsida > Malpighiales > Salicaceae > Salix > Salix caprea. Next base: position 11,376,772 of record OZ037750.1, on the reverse strand, counting down.
TTGGAGTTGGTGCTGTGTTCGTTCCATTTGTAGTGGCAACTGGGGCAGTAACTTGTGCTGGATCTGGAGATTGGTCAAGATCTCTTGCGAGCTTGCAAGCTGGATGCTGTGGATTCAATTGTTGCTGCTGCTGCTGGTGATCATGATAGAGAGATTCCTTCTCAAGGTCAAGGGTACGAGGCAATACTGAATCAGTGTGCCGGTGATGATCTCTTCTTGCAGGAGCAGAAGGGATTCTAGAGGAGGAATCTCTACTATTTGGTGGATTGTAATTCAAGGATCTTGGCATCACTGTTTCCTTATCTTGGCCTCTTAGTTCCATGTAACTTGATTGCTATCTAAACCCTGGACTCAAATCTTGATCTCAAGCTGCCTTAACACTTATCTTCTGGAAGCACTGAATATAATCAGCTTCCCGCTGATCGATCTCAAAATTACCATGGATCTTCCTGTGATAATTTTCAACCCTAATTGAGGTAGTCCATCTAATCCAAAGAAAATATCGTGATGAAAGAGCCTAATCACTAGGTAGCAATTGAATAAGATTATTGCTCTCTGCTCTCGTATTCTGATTTTGACGTTAAGCGGTGCAAAACTCACCAACCCATTTCACTATTTCAACTTCTACTCCTAAAGACGTAAGCAGTGATGGAGCAGTAGATGTACTTATGATTAGATGACTTAAACAGAGATCAGTATAAGCAAAACCCTACAAGAAAACAAAGTAAAGGGATTTTGAAACTCAAACAGAAGGGAAAAAAAGGAGGAGGACTATATCTAGTCTAATAAAGTACTAAATAAATTGGGCCCCTATAAAATTACTCAATAACCAAGACTAGACTTGTTAAATTAAGAACTATAAACTTGAAGTAATAAAGCTGTAATTACACTCCTAGAAGTTAGCTTCATTCATAAGAGGGAGTGATAAATGTAGAGAGATCAAAAGATCTTCAAATTATAATTTTATGTGAGAAGAGAGTGTGTAAAGAGAGAACACAAAGATCACCCCCATCAAATTCCATGAAATCTATCAATCCAAGGAACAGGTTGGGTTGACTTCTGGGTTTTGTACTATAAGCAAAAACATTTAAGACAATTGGAGACTGGAAACAGTCAAGAGAGGGACGAGGGATTCTTACAGTCCTGCTACGCAACCGACAAGGTCATGTTAGTTCTCTCGCATAGCCTGCATACTGGTCCAGCTTCTAATTATGGCCTCTCCCCACTATTTGGTTTTGTTTCTTCTTTATCTTTCTCTCTTTGCAGCACCATCATATAAATATATAAACTCTCTGCAGAACCCTAAACCACCTCAAATTAATATGTGTTAATTTGTATAAAACATCAAGGAAGAAGAGGGAGGAAAAAAGGTGCGGTCTTGACTTGACATTTGCTTTGGCTTGCCTGCAAGACCAGGAAAAGAAAAGCGGTTTCGGGTTTTGTGGGTCGCAAATTTAGCAAAACCTGATTAGAGAAGATCTTAAAGCAAGGTTTAACCTAAGATAATCAGTGAGCAAACAAATGAGAGAGACAGAGAGAGAGAGAGAGAATAAGCCAAAGTCCAAATAGCTATCACTTTTTCTCTTTCTTTTTTTGAAGTGAATTAAAGTGCGTGTACATGTGTCTGTGAGAATGCTGGTCCACAACCCACAGCACCTTGTCCTCAAAACTGTGTCAGTCTCTCTCTCTCTCTCTCTCTCTCTATAGTTGTTTGTTTGTTATGCGCCTGATATATCTGCAAATTCTGCAAACCCACTTTCTCTTCCCTTTACTTTCCAATTACTTTGGTTTTTCTCTCATCTTTCTCATCTGCCATAGATTCTCTATGCTTACTGTTATTGCCAGCATCTTCTGCTCTCTCTCTCGCCCACTCACTCACCATGGACACATTATTTTATGGCCCTGTGTCTCCTGAACCAATACAAATAATGAAGAGCCTCAGCACTTCAGTATTGGCTACCTAGGTTACTGTATCATTTGACTCTTTCCCCTTTAGGTATTGTTCTCTTCTCGATCTTCTCTTCCGGTGTATCAACTAGGATTTGCTAGGTGTATCAACCTGAATTTTTGGTAAATATATTCTACCAAAAGTGGACTGGACCCTTGATGCAATAATTTCCACAGCCTTCACATGTTTTACCACTGAAATGTTAGCTGTTAGCTCTCACGTTTACCTGATCATGTACCAAAAGTCATCTAAACTCTCCCAAATTGAATCATTGCATCCAGACTTTCTTGATAGGGTTGAGCTTCTTCTAATAATGGATTTCGAAATATTTCTGTACTGACAGTGGAAAATGAAAGATAAAAATCAATCCTTAATGTTGGAAATTAGGGAGAGGGTGAGAGGATTAGTCACATGAAGTGTTGGAAAATAGGGGCTTGTAATTAAAGGCTTCAAGAATTATTACAGATACAGCCTCGGTACACATGTATATATCGAAACTAATGTTTTGAAACTCCAAATTAAGGGACGTTCAATAGTTAAAATTGGTCATGCATGCTCATATATATTCGTAGAATAATACATCACCCTTTTTACTTTAGTAAAATTATAGATTTTTTTTTAATATAATCAAAATGTTATCGGAATATTTTTTTTTTCCAATTGTAAAAACTATCTCTTATCAGTTTTGACAAGAAAACAATATTAAAATTAAAAATTTATCCAAAGAAAAAACAAGAAATAAATAAAAACGAAGGAGCTTAAAATTTTGAAGTACTCTATTAAATTTATTGAAATAAATATTTTATTGGTGATAATATCTAGAAGGAAAAAAATATATAGTATTAACAAAAAAATAAAATCTTTTCAAAGAGATTAAATTTGGTGATAGGTGATGATAAAAAAAGGAGTAAATTTTGATTATCCTAATCACAGAAAAGAATATTTTGTACATCTAGCTATTTTTGGAGTTATAATATGAAATCAACCCTCTTGGATAATAATATAAATTATATATTGGGATTTCAACTAATAATTTAAATTTTTAGGTGAGATGGTTTCTTGACATAGTATCAGAGCCTTGTTGACCCAACGGTCTCGAGTTCTAATCTCATCACCCATATTCTATTTGATAAAAATCAAGCACAAGGTAGTGTGGATCTATATACAAGTTTCAATTCCAAATAGCTTTCACTTGAAGGATAGAATGTTAGAAAATAATATAAATCATATAATTTGTTATTATATTTTACTGTAAACATGCGAATACTTGTAAGTGTTTAGTAGGGCTTTTATTTTTGGTGTATTTTAAAGATAACTTTTTCAGTGTTTAATAATAATTCTACTATGCTAATTTCAAAAAAATATATATTTTAAATAAAATACTATTTTAAAAAACATGCGGCACATAGTTCGTGCGGTCTCGCTTGACAACATTATGGTTGTTTTGCATCTTTCGTTTGCCAAATTAGGAAAGTGAACTTTCAGACGTGTCAGGATATAATATTATATTTGTAATGGAAGTATTAATTATAATTAATAGCCAATGGTTCTTAATCTTTCTAAATTAGTATTTCTTTAAATTATCCTAATGGTTGGCCAGCTTATCTTTCTGAGTGCTTCCGAGTAATAAATGATTAAATTAAAGGAGAAAAGATCAATGAATAATTAAATTAATTGAACAGCTTGTCTTCTATGATTAATGAATTAATGCACTCACGAATACTTGGCAAAGTTTTGAACGTGGCGACAAGTGGCTCTTACGGTCTCGATCTCTATCTTCTTTTTTTAATTTAAGGAAACCCATTTTTTAAAGTATTTTTTACAGGTTTGGATTAAACGAGTAAAATTTTAATTATTTCAAATTCTTACAAAATAAACGCTCCTTGACTCGAACTCGAAACCTGCATAATAGATTTCAAACATTTTGCTATCATATCACACTTCCTCGAATACTTGGCCAAGTTTTGAACGTGCCAACAAGTGGCTCTTATGATCTCAATCTCTAGTTTTTTTTCTTTTGATTCGAGTAAATCTCACTTTCCTTTATGCATTCTTTGTGGATTCTCTTTGTGGATCTAGCTTAAATGAGTAAAACTTTATATGTTTCAGATTCTTACGAGATAAACACGCCTTAATTAAAACTTAAAGTCTGTAAGACTGATCTCAAATCTTTTATCATCACGCCACACTACTTGAATACTATCTCAAGCTGATCACGACACTATCTCTGTCCCATATTTTATTAAAGTGCTATGTGAGCTGATTACAGACCAAGAAAATGGTGCTTAAGCTATCGCCACTGAAGCTTATGGACTTATGTTTGGTAATGGTATATATGAATTAAATTCCATACTTTCACTCGTTTTTTCCATGACACCCCTTTCACATAATAACTCCATCTTTATGGATAACTTATCTCCATATAGCAGACCCCTCTATTGAAGTTAACTCATTATCTTGTAATAGTCTTCTCCGTTGCAATTTACTCATTTACACATGATAGGCCTTTCCATTATGTTTGAGCTTTTTATATATGATACAACCCACCATTGCGGTCGATTTATTTTCATTATAATAGTCCAAACCATTGTAATTAATTTATTTTTATTATATTATTCCTCGTCATTGTGGTCTCTTTATTTACTTTCAAACTAGATTAGAAATATGTATATAGGTAAGGAAAACGGCACATGCCTAGTGCTTCTGCCAAATGAGTTTCTCCCATTGCAAGTCCTACCTTGGATGTCCCTACTAGCATCCAAAATGGTATTTAATTTAGTACCTATTTATTTTAATCCATCCTTTTCAATTATTTAATCACACATCAACCATTATTCATCTTGGTTTTCCCATGTATTTGTTCATCTCAAACATTATATATATATATATATATATATATATATATATATATCTTCCTTTGGTTATCAACCCATTTATTCATTTCGACATTCATTATGTCATTTCCCCCCACTAAATTATTCATTTAGTGAAACATTTATTTTCTCATTTCAACCAACCATTTGTCATTTATTATATGCCATTTTGGGTTTTCAAACTTATATTTCATTCCAGCTAAAACTTTCACTTCACCCAAACACATAATATGTTATTTTGGCTTCCAAACATATATTCCATTTTCAATATGCCCATGCCTTTTTTGGACTTCCATTCATTTATTTCTCTCAACCCAAATATTCATTTCATCCTAACATATTTTCATACTGTTTTGGCTTTCCCAAGCATGCATTTTATTTTTATACATAATATGCCATTTTTTTTCTTTTCAATTTATTTATTTAATCCTAACACATTATATGCCATTTCATTGGCTTTCCAAACACATTCATTACAACGAAAACATTCATTTCACCTTGTTAGAAGTATGCGTCATCATGGTGATGGCGCTTTCAGACTAGGATCTTCATGGTGATGGGTGAAAGAACAAAAAATTCTTGTACTTTATCAATTAATAGGGATGAAATCATCACTTCGTATTGTGATCACTAGAAACTCTAACTAGTCTTAAAGCCTAGATAAAAAAGACTAATTTTGTATAGGGAGGATATCTCACCCCTAATACACCTTACTTAAGGTAACATGCATTATTTATGACCTTGATATAAAATAAAATATTATTATGTACTCTAATATTCTTATTGTGGTAAGGATGTATTTATCTTATCAAATTAAATATATCAAAAAAATATAAATAAAAGGGTTTATGATGATAGGGTGAAAATGAGTTTTTCAATAACATAGTTAGAAATAGGATTCGTGATGATAGGGTGAATTTTCAAATTTCTAATAACATGGTTGAAATTTAAGGTTCTTGATGACAAAATAAAAAGTAGGCTCAGCCTAACTACATGGGTTGGGTTTTCTAGTCAAAAAGGTCAAATCCACAAATAGAATAGAGAAACATAAACTAAGATTTGAAAATCAAAACAGGTTTTAGCACGAATAACATTAAAAAGCCTAAAAATGTGATTTAAAAAACATGGAATATTATATCAAATTAAAGGCATAAACATATATAGGATCAACATTCAAGAAAAGTTTTGGGTTGGATAATCACAATAATCAAATAAAAGCCATAATAGTCTCAAATCATCAAAACATGCATTTGAAACCATATTGAACATACATATCCTTATTAGTACAAACTGGAACATAAGCATTTAAACATAAATATTAATAAATAAAACATGATGCATGAATATATATATATATATATATATATATATATATATATATATATATATAATGAAGGGGTATGCCTATTGAGTTATACCCCCAACAAAGTTTCAAACTGTATACCTTCTAAGAAGAATATATTTTTGATCTTTGAATAATTGGTTTTTCCCATTGTTTTCAACTCTTATTCAACTTCATATTGATTTGGATTCAATTCCTTCCTTCTTTTATAATTTGTTGCCCTATTTTTCTAGCCTCTCTCCTAACCGCTTCGTAGAATTATTTGATCAATATTCATGGTGTTTCCTTGATTTTGTTCTTTTTTTTCTTTCCAAGACCCCTCTCTTTCTTTCCCAAAGAGCAATTAATCTTATATAACCAAATCAAAGCTAGTAGTTGTAAAACAAACATGATTTTGCATAAAAATAAGTGGTTTATAGAAGATTCTTGCCTATTCTTTCCTAGCCTCATTAGAAAAATAGATATTGGTTAATTTTTATCATTTTATGGGCTTAATTTAACCAAGATAAGGCAACCCCAAAACTTCATTAATCAAGGAAATTTTCTTTCTTAGCCATGTCTAATTAAGTTTGCTATTTTGACATGGTCATTGTGAAAATTAAATCATAAACATGTCATTGGTACATGTAAGTCATGTTGAGGGGATGTATATCTACCTTTATAAACAACTCACACTCGATTTAGAGTCTTATAATTCCACATTCATTGCTTGGAAGATTGACCCTTAATCAATTTAAATCTGTTAGTGCAGACTAGTTGATTAGGGATAAGATTTTGTTTCATTTATTGAAACAAATAAGGAATAAACATTTTATGGAAGTAACTAATTATTGTAAAGAGATGATTCTTAGTCTATCGGTGGTGGCTAGAGCCATTGGGTGATCGGATATGCCATATTCATTCTCTTAAAGGTGACATCTTAATTAACACTCTTAGCCGAGAAAAATAATAATATATAGGCAAACGATATGTTACTTAATGTCTTAATTGGGATTTGAAAAACTTATATTTCATCTTTGTTGTTTTAATTTAAGTTCAAACATCCTTAATCAAGACAAAACTTATTATTTTTATGCATTGAGGTCCCTATAAAAAATCAATTGAGATCCTTCAAGTCTAGTGTCTCTTACAAAGTAGCTCAAAGCTTTCAGTTTAAGTCTTAACCTTAAACTTTGAATTTCTATAATCTAGTCCTTGGAAAAGTTTGTACAACCCCCAATATTGCAATTTATTTTCCGAAAGGTCCTTAGTCTTGATTTTTTTTCAAATTAACCCTTAATTAGTCTTCAAATTTTAAATTTCTTGCAATTGAATCCTTGATTGCACCAAGTTGGTATTTTCAAAGTTCAATTATGTCTTTAATCTTGCAATATTTTCTAAATGATCCAAATTAGGCCTCCAAACTTGATGTTTTCTCAATTGAGTTAGCCCTTCATTGAATCCTTAAAACCCATTGAAAATTTAATTAAGTCCTTGAACTTAATTGATTCTTCTAGTTTTAGGCCCAAATTGTCTTTTAGGCTTAATTATGCTTCAATTAAGTCTTTAATTAAGTCAATTAAACCTATTAAAAGTTTTTTTTTTCTCTTGAAAACTTCTCCTAATCTAGAGCTTAGGTTTGGTCTTTGTAGAGAGATCATTAAGCAATGAGGCCTTGTTTAAGAGTGTTCTTAAAAAGATGATGTTGTTGGGATCTTACAAGACTTATTGAGAAAAATCATATAGTATCAAGTGAAGAGTAATTAAATTTTAAGGACACATAATTGATATTTGACAATAACAAACCTTCATCAATTTTAAAGTGTTTCAACTAATAAATACTATTTAATTTTTATTTAATTTGATGCTCTAATATACATGTTAGGATTGTGGTTATTGATAAAAAACGAACCGAACTGAAAATTCTCAGCCTAATACGAGGGTATTGCCATTCTAGTAGAAACAAAATAACGCTGACAACATTATATTAAACTAGTGTTTTACAAGTGAGTGGTTGACATGAAAATATGAGCTTCAAAATAAATAAATAAACGAAAGTTGTGTTTGGGTACGACGGGGGATTTAAATTATGGCTTTGGGTGTAATATGGAGATGCTAAATGTGTTGTTGTATTATGGCCTTGGTGGTAATTAGGTGTTTGATTTTTTATATTAAATTGTAATATGATCTTATATATCACCATAAATTTACATTTTATCTATTTTTTTGTGTGGATTTGAATACTTTATTTTTCAATGGTAATTAATGTAAGATGTATTATTTTTTCAATATGTTTATTAATAATTATTTTTCATAAAATCAAAGATTATAGTATAGGCTTTCATTTAAGATGTATGTATATTGCATATTTTTTATTGAATAAAAAATAAAAATATATATTCTTATATCAAAGCAATTCGTCTTTGAGTTATTTAAGATTTTGTTTACAATTATAGGGGTAAATTATGTATCATCTATACTCTTATTTTTTTTAATTAAGTACTATTTAAATAAAACCATCAAATTATGTGATATAATTTAAAGGTTTCGTTGTTTTTTTTTAAAGTGAAGTGCCATAAGAATTTCAAATAAATACACACAAGAATATGTGTGTGTGTTTGAAATATTTTCTTTTTTACTTATGATATTTTTTTCATTCAAATCCAATTGACAAACAATTGTACAAAAAACTATTTAAACTAAATAGATAAATATATTTGGGTTGGTTAATTACATTGAGACTTGAGTAAACCATTTTACATTTATGTGAAATATGAGTGAGTGTTCTTCATGTATGCGTGTGTGCACACACCTTACACTAATAAAAATTATTGATAAAATTAATTTCATTAATTAGCATAAATAATCACATTAAAAATTATATTTACTAGGATAATATATAAACCATATACATTATGTTTCAAGTTGTTTTATAATTAAAATAAGATAAATTATAAAAAATAAAATGATTAAAATTATACCACTTTCCAATGGGAAGTAGAAAATTAAACCTATATATATTTTCTTAAAGGAAATTAATCACAAATCATTATTGGCTATTATCCAAAATAATTTCTCTTAAACTAGGCAAAATAGTGCTCTTCTATGTGTGCCTCCCTCGTTGTTATGATGATTAACATCCATTATAAAAAGATTATAGATTTGACATAAAAGCAAAAGTCATGGACGTGGCCCATTATTTCAGAATGTAAAATTTGTGCACTATTATAATGGGAGATAGCTTCCATCGTCGTTAAATCCCAAGCTTCTAATCATATTTGTCATTAATTGATTCATTCACTTGATAGTTAGTTTGACCGAAAGGGTAGGTTACATTTTGGAACTCTTTGGTGCCACATGTTTGTCAATATTTATTCCTTGATAATAATAATAATGGTTCATGAACCTGCCGCCCTAAACTTCATTTTCTTTCTCTTTCCCTTTATTTTCTTTCTGATTAATCAATCTGATCCAATCCATTCATTTTCCCTTTATTTTCTTGAGACCCTTTTCTCCTTAGCATGAATTGCTTCTTTGAGAATGTTATTGAAGTTGTTTTTTAAAATAGTTTTGTTTAAAAATATATTAAAATGATATTTTTTATTTTTGACATAACACATAAAAATAATCTAAAAATATAAATTTAAAATAAAATAAATAAAATTAAAAGTAATGTCAAAGCTGAAGAGGGGTTGGGATTTCTCTCATTACAAGAAACTCAAAATAGTACGTAAGCTTAAAGGTGGCATCCTTTTATAGGACGCGATCTATCATTCTTAAATTATATGTTTTAGATGAACTTGTGTCGAGCACGAATATTTGCTAAGAATCTTAGAAAGGAATACATGCTCTAGTCAAGGTTTTATTGTCTGGAAAACTTATCTTTCTTACATAGAGAGAGTTAGTTAATTATATGCAAGAGAAAAATGTTTCAGAGCAGTGTTTGGGAAGCATTTTAAAAGTTTTTTTCAAGAAAGATTGATTTTTATAAAAGAAATTGCTTTAAATGATTATTTTTAGTGCTTCTAAATTATTTTGATATACAGATGTTAAAAATTGTTTTTTTGAAAGAATATTAATTTAATATATTTTTAAATAAAAATCATTTTGAAAAATAATTACAAGTATACTTCTAAATGTAAATATATAAATGTATATTGTTTTCATAAAATAAAACAAAATTATTTCCGAATTATGATAGAGTGATTAAACATTAACGAATGATGCAATATTAATTATTTCTAAATGTAAATATATAATTGTATATTGTTTTCATAAAATAAAACAAAATTATTTCCGAATTATGATAGAGTGATTAAACACTTATTCGGAACTGAGGAATGATGCAATATTAGTTATAGCTTTTCTGATTCATGATGAGGCTAAATTTGATGACCTGAGTAGGCCCTATGAAATAAGTACTGTATCAATTCGGATAGCTACACCATCAAATCAAAATGGCCATATCACTATTGGCGTCACTTCTATTATCTTATCACGTTTAAAATTCTGAAAGTTTAATATTAGTCTGTCCAAAAATCATAATTCATACCATATATTAGCAATTTCCATCCTTAAAAATAAAAAGGGCGAATAGGGTCGACTCTACATGAACAAGCCACACACATTAGTTGGTTTTCACTATGTTGTTAATCAGGTTAAATTAATCATAATGTAAAAAAAAAACGCTCTAGCAAAAATAATATTTTGAAAAAAAGTAAAAAGAATATGGGATTCATAGCATTGATTTGAATGCTTTTAATAAGCTTAGTTAATTTAATAATATAATTGTAAAAAAAAAAAAAACAATGATCCATAAAAAAATGTTTGCCAATATTATCAAAATATACAGCAAGTATTTTTAAAAGATCTCAATAATAATATTTGATAACAAAGCAAATATTAAATGGGAATGAAATAATTTTACAAAGGGAAAAAAAACTTCAAAGCTCAATTACCAACAAATTAAATATTATATGGTGAATATATAAAAATATAATCATTTTTAATCTAATAAGCATGTCAAACTCGTGTTTTGCTTATGAGGAGGGAAAACCTTATATAAAAGAAATTGAATAAAACAACGGAGGTTAACTTTAAGGCAACCAAATAATAACAAGGAAAACTGAAAAAGAAAACCTCGAGTCATCTCAAGTTAATTTGATTAACCTGCAATTCAAGATATGAGATCTAGATAAACCTATAGGGAAAAAAAAGACATATATCATAAAATTGAAGGTTTAGTAATGTAACATCAAAATATAAAATTAAAAAAAAAACCCTAAAAAAACTAAAGTCAAATTGGAGTAATTTACAAAACTTGTGACTGAGCTAAAATCTAGTATTAATATTAAATGAAATTAAAAAAAGGGATGAAATTAAAAAAAAAAAAAAAAGAAAGAAAACAAATAAAAACAATAACAATTCAAAGAATAAAGATAAAATTTGATAGATGAAAAAAAATAAAAATATTCTAATTTTGTAAATATTTCAAATAAAAAAATAAAAAATCAGAGATCAAATTCAAGCAAAAACTAAAATGAAGGACTAATTTTTTTAAAAATGTTTGACACAAGAATCGAGGTAGAGAGAGAAAACATCACCCACGCTAATTCAGTGATCCTTTCATCACACAATCTAACTAGTCATGAAAGGAACTTTGAGCACTTTCCAACGCCACCTTAGAATGTGGTGTTGGGCAACCAGCAATGCCACAAGCACCACTCAAATGATACAAGAGCTTTCACTTGCTAATGTATGAACTGAACATTTTAACTATGTTATTTTTTAAAATATTTATAAAAATACCAAACTACCCTTTAATGCACTTGATTATAAGAAAACAATTCATAAGAAAAAATATAGAAAGCCCATGAAAGCTAGTTTATATAAAAAAAAAAAAAAGGTTATTTTAGTTATTTTACAATTTTAAAATATATGAAAAGACTACATAGCTAATACACGTTTGTTATTTAATTGTTTATTTTTTGTGCTTCAAGGGTAATCAAGTTATTTAATTAATAAAAGTGAAAAATTATTTTATCCTCAATTAATTTGATAAAGTTAAATGAACGTAATAAAAATATCATTATATGCACTTCATTGGCTTGTATCGTGGAGAATAAAAAAAATTTAATCAATTATAACAATCCACAATGCAATGAATTGTGGTCCATAGTACATCTCTTTATTATTATATTTTATAATATATATCAACATTGATATATGAAATTTTTATTTTTAATTAAACTTTAATGAATAAAAACTTAAAAAGTAGATATCTTTGCCAAACTTAATTTATACACAACATCCGTTTGAATGGCTTACAAAATATAATAAACATCTAACTGGGATATGTTGAAGCCAAAGGCTCGAGAACAAACTGCATGTTTATGACATGTAGTTGTTGGATCGATGTCCAATTCTGGATATGGTTTTTTCTTGTTCTTTCCTCCAGAAATCATGGGTTTGTTTTTAACAATTTATTGCATTTTCTAGATACTTTTTTTTGTTTTTACACATACACACATATCACTCAACACAGTATATACAAGTCTTTTCGTTGTTTTGAAAGAACTTTCTTTTAATTTTCAAGTCTTTTTACACAATATTAAACAAATTCCTTAAGTTTTCTTAGAGAAATTTTTTGTTTGTAGTGAGGGGTGTGACATAATGTTAGAGGGCTTACGATTTATACAGCAGGTCTCGAGTTCGAGTCAGTGCGTGTATCCTTTATAAGAGTCTGAGACAACCAGAGTTTTACTCGATCACCTGATTCCACAAAGTATGTTTTCCAGGGGGTGAGATTTTCTCGCATAACAAAAAAAGAAATCTTTTGTTTTGATCTTCTTTTTATTATTTATGAAAGTGTATTTTCACCTAATTCTATCTTTTCTATTGCTTATAAGGTATGTTTCCTCAAGAGAACTAATTCTTTTCAATCTCTCCTTAAATCAAATTTCAGATGATGATGGGAAAACAAACAAAACTATCATTTAACTCAAATAAAGTGTTTTTTTTCTTCTTCTCATGAATATCTGCTAGCTGTGTCTTAATCAAAGAAGAAAATGAAAATGATCACCGAGATCATATTATTCTCCTATGGCGCCGAAAGTGAGAGTGAAAAAAAATATTCTCTTGCGATAATACACTGCTTGATGGATGTAACAGCATGCAGTTTTTCAATCATAGTAAATCCCATGCTTACAATTTGATGTATATATTTTAATTAAATGCTCATTTGGTATTAATTCTGTTTTATGTTTTCTTTCATAGCAAATTTCAAAAATTAAAAATAATATGAATAGGAGTATGAATTTAAGAAAAAGAAAAGTAAGCTCATTTCCTTCAGTTTGCTTTCTGATTGATGATTTCATTTGTCATAGATTAACGAGTGGCATTTCCCAGAGAAAGATCATAGCTTCATCCACAAATGTTCTCGTCGAAAGAAGTTATAATCCTACAATGGACTTGGATTTAGAGAAAACTTTACGTTTTGGAGGTGCCAATGAAACAATATGGGCTTCAAGTCAGCATGGAGGCTTTCTTTCGAACTCCAATAAATATGCTAAATGATCCTATTGCACAGAAAAAACCTAGAGTGACCAGCCATCTACCCGGCCAAGTGAGAACTTCTCTGAAAGTCAACAGCCATCGCCATCGCCATCGCCATCGCCATCGTCAACCTCTCAAACCCATTGTCTTTTCCCTTTGAAGAAAAAGTCAACCTTCTTTTCTATAGACACTGGACCCGTAGCTTATCTTTCCCATTCCAGCAAAATAAAACAGAAGACCAGCACAGCTAGCCACCATTGTTTCTCCCATCACAGACACCGCTAGAACTGAAACTGAGCACCAGCCACAGAGATCTTTCAGCCTCTATTCCTCTTTATAAACCCACCAGAAGCAATATTTTTCTATATTCCGATTGACAAACTTCCCTTCCAATAAAATATCATCCACTCACTGTCAAGCCATCAATTGAGCCTGTACCAATCATCCAAACCAAACCCAAATCAAGCCAAAAAAAAGTAGTGTTGTTTTCCAATAAATTAAAGGACCAAACACCAAAACCAAAACCTGAAATTTAGAGTCAATTTAGAGTCCTATTAATGCAATCAAGAATACAAGTGAAGGGAATATTGAAATTTAGAGTTGATTTGATAAACAAATAAGAGATTAAATACTTTTCTGGTAGAATGTAAAAGTTCAATAGCACAATTTAGAGTGTAATAGGAGATTAATGGTGATTTTGTAGTTGTTTTGCTCTTGAAATAACTTGTATATTATATATGTTTGGATCCCCTATTTAATTTTACTAATTCCTATATTTACGTTTACAATAAAAACTAGTCGTTTGTAAATGTTATGATCCTATTAAGGACTCAAATGGTCAACCATTTCAAATTATTTGAGCTAATCAGTGAGTCGGTTCTTATAAAATTCCCGGGAGTTCATCACTGATAAATAAACTCTCGATCGATTTATTTGGTCATACTAAAAGGTCAACTGGCTTATGTAAAATTCCAGTTTTGACAAATTGACTTAGATGAATTCTAAAAAATTGAATTGCTTATCTTATATTATATCAGATTAAATAACAATTATTTAAGGCATGTAGCAAAATATGTGAGTTTATTTTAGTTATGATATTAAGTAGGATATAAATATTTACATAAGCACTAAAATGAACACTTAATCTAAGTCTTCATTTTGCTTCCTTCTTAGAATGCTTGCTTGATTTCTTCATGAAATACATCATGTTTGTTGATATGTTCTTTGAATAAACCTGTACAAAACTTATTTCAATAAGAATATTTGTAGTATATTTTTAATTTATTGTTATAATAAAAAAAATATATAAAAACATGAATATTTGACCTAGAAGTAAGAGTTCTCCTCTTTTTTATGATGACAACAAATATATAACTTAGATATGAAAAAATACCCCCCAATCTTAGAAATGCAAAATATAAGAGATTTTAACAATCACAACAATTGCATGTTTGATGATAACTTATTCATGTAGAAGAACATATCTTTCCCTTTCAATGTAATAATTTATGCCTTTAGAAAAATATATTATTCCCTTTAAATGTATGCATATGTTATTGATCTTATTTTTTATTTTTTGCAATGAAATTCATATCATATCTTTTGATATGTTTTGTCCCCCTTTGTCATCAATAAAAACATATATGATAAAAAGTAATTTGACAGATATATCATGGAAATCATAAATAAGAAATCCATTGTGTAATCTTCAAAATACATTATCCATTATAATTAGTCATAAAAAACATAAAACATGAAATAGTTTGTGCATGCTAGTACAAGATCTAAGATGGTGCATAACGAGAGAGCAGACTGACTATCATGTTTTTTTATCTTTTTCAAATGGTTGACCATATTTTCTTGAGCAACTCATATGTGAAATTGTCTCTCTAATAGAATGCATATGTATCTCAAATTGTGGTAGGAAACTTTTCATCCTAAAATTCTAAGTACTAACAAAAGAGCAGATTGACTATCATGTTTTTTTATCTTTTTCAAATGGTTGACCATATCCTCTTGAGCAACTCATATGTGAAATTGTCTCTCTAATAGAATGCATATGTATCCAAATTGTGGTAGGCAACTTTTCATCCTAAAATTCTAGTACTAGTTAAAGCCTCTACAAATGAGGAAGTTGTTAACTTAAACATTGCTTCAAGTTCATCATCACTACCAATATTATACTTTTCTTCCTTATCATGCTTTTCCTCATCATATACTCCTATTTGGTCCTTAGAACATCAAAAATCATCCTTATTCAACACATAACTTATCTTTGTGAAGGACCCAGTTATTTATTTCTATAAGCTTAAAATATAGTTTTTATCCAAACTCGTCAAAGGAATCCTAAAATGCTCAAATATAGATGTGAAAACTTGACTATAAGAAAGAAATTAATGTTTTTGATCATATGCCATGTCATATTTCTAATCATTATGTGTAGAAGATTAATTGAATGACCTCTAATCATACAATCGATTGATCACACATCCATGAAAGTTACCTCACCATAATGCTATTTTTGGCAAGATATTATGTGCTATAATTTTATGAAGAATCCTAGGTTGTAGAAACAAATCATGGTTTTAAATTTTAGCTCTTGGTGCAAAATCATACCTACTAGTATGCAAGATTATAACTTTATCATTTACAAATACTTCAATAGTAGTATTACATTCATTTAAAAACTCTAGGTCCTTCATTTTTAATACCCAAAATGTTTTCAAGGGTTGACAATCAAATTTAATAGTTTGTTTAAATTTCAAACAATATCAGGTTGAATATTGTCATAACCTATTTTTGGATTATTCCCTACAAGAATTAACAAAAATAAAATAAA
The DNA here is from genome assembly GCA_964035475.1 of Salix caprea. Taxonomy (NCBI): domain Eukaryota; kingdom Viridiplantae; phylum Streptophyta; class Magnoliopsida; order Malpighiales; family Salicaceae; genus Salix; species Salix caprea. Next base: position 11,360,237 of record OZ037750.1, on the reverse strand, counting down.
AAAGGGGTTGGTATGCTAGTAAATCAAGTTAAAATTTTTGGATGGATTCGATAGCTCGATTGTATCTCTATTGTGACCAAAAGTGAAGGAAAATGCAAATTCAATGCTAAAATAATTTATTATTGGATAAATATGCATAACAATTAAGTCCAAATGCATAGTTATATTTTTTATAGGCCAATTTGATTTAATTATGGGTTAGTTTAAAGTATAATTATGTTTAGGAATTAATTTAGGGTCCAATTGAAAGATTTAATTAAGTGCAAGGACTTAATTATACTTTAAATTGATCAAATTAATTTTATTAAGAGATAAATTGATCAAAATCAAGTTCAGGAGACTAATTCGGGTTTAATTGAGAATATTGGAATTTTCGAAGACTTTGTAAGTCAATTAGTGTGAAATCAGGGGGGAAATTGAAGAACATTGGAAGTTTAATGATCAATTAAGGATCAAATTGCATAGATCCAATACCAGGAACCAAATTAAAAAAAAAAACGTGCAAATTTGAAGCTGCGAATGAATTTTGGCGGGATGAAATTGCATAAAACTAAAAGTTTTAAGCCAATTAAGAGCATAATTTAAGGGACCAAATTGTACTTGTGCTATTCTATAGAATTTGTAGGCAGCCAATTTAGTGTTTTGCATGCAACAATGCACGCCATCGCCTCGCGGAAGTGAAAAATACAACCTGCGTCTGCTTACAACTCGGGTCTGCATATGGGCAATGGAAGAGCCATTTTTTTCCCTATAAATGGACACAGTGAAGAACGATGAGGAGGGGAACTGGAATAAGCGAGGGGAAAACAGAGAACCAAACGCATAAAAAAAGGGAATATAAAAAAGGAAGAAGAAGAAAGGGATACTGAAGACAAAACACAAAAAATAAATTGTAAAGAAACTTGTCGAAGCCATTGTCCCTGCCTTCTTCCCCACCACTAGCGGGTTGATAACTTCTTCTTTCTCAGCATCGACAGGTCCTGTCTTCCTCTTCCCTAAAATTGGCATCCTCATTCCTCTTCTTCTCCACTGTCAACAGTAGTTCAGTTCTTCCTCTTTCCCAAACAGCAGCCTTCAGTTTCATTTTCACAACCAGCAGCCCCTTCTTCTCCCTCGGTAGAAGTTGCGCTTCCATCCGACAGCTGACCAGTAGCAACTTTTTGGCACCAAAGACATCTCCTTTATATCATCCAGTGACAGCGACAACCATTTCTTCTCTTCTGGTGACATAAACAATAGCAGTGTTGTCCTCTCTCTCCACTGCAACATCTTCCTTCTCTTCTTACGACCACCACTGACCACCATTCTCATCACCAAAGCCACCTCCGACACTAAATTGAACTCATCTACACGACAACATTAGGTGGTCTTGTTCTTCTCCTCCGATTGTTACTGTTCATATGGTGAACAACAGGAAAGGGTGGACATTATGTTTAGCCTAACCCGAGAAGGTTATGGGGCCAAAAATGGCCCATATGGCTGGGTCGACCCAGTTTGTCGGGCCCGATCTAGTATGAATATTTTTTAAAAATAAATATAAAATAATGCATTTAAAAAAACAAAAATTTTTGCTCTCGTGCATACGAATGAATTCTAAAAATTTTCTAAGCATATTTTTTTGCAAAAAAATCGCATATTTTCTCATGTTTTAAAACACAAAAATAGAATATCGTAACCAGTTTATGATTATCCGTTAGAATTCGATAAAAATATATAAAAAAAAAAGGTCAACAATCATCGTGTTCTTTTTTGTAAACTTTAATTATCTGGATGTAAAATCACATTGTGAACTATACTTATAGATATTAATAGGATGAAAAATGCAACGCTAAAATCTAAACCTTAGAATGTTAGATTTTTTATCCAATGAGGTAGAGACTCCTTCACAAAAAGAGATCTACTTCGACACACAGAATCACCAACAAATAAAAATCTGTCCTAGAGAAAGAAAAAAAACAATCAGACAACAATGCAGTTTACTTAAGTAGGGTGCACTAGGGGTGATACATCTTCTCCTTGCACAACAAGTCACCTTACACGGATTCTCATAGGACATTAGGTTTTCTAGTGACCTTTTATACTAGGTGGTGACTCCTAAATTATAATTGTAATTTTACTATTATAAGAAAACCTATTTTTTGGGCACTGTCTCCAGTTCTCGGGGATGGCAGCGCCAAATGAAGAAAAACTAGTCATCGTGACAAATATTAATCCTTATGTTAACAAAAAAAACATTATAATTAATTTAGGATAAGTAGTTGTCTTCAAATAGAACAATACAAGGTGATTTGCCCGCACGTTGCGCTGAGCTTTTTTTTTATGTAGGACACTAATTGATTTTTTATGTGTTGTAATCAGTAATTTTAATATTTAATTCATGAAATTGTAATAGATCAAATCTGTTAGAAATGATTTTTTTTCACCTAAAAGAAACAGTGTAATCGAAACGCAGAGGAAATGATTCATATATTTTTTTATTGTAGATAACTTGGTAAATTTGTCTACCATTTTATTTGCAAGTTACATTTTTTCCCTAGTAATATAAGATCTGAAATATTACACAAGTTTCTTTTTTTTACAAAAACAATCTAAAATCCAAGAATTAAATTTTTCTAAGAAATAAGCTTAAACAAAAGAGGACAAAATTAGAATTAAAAGGTGAAATCAATTTTTTTTTATTTTATAAGATTTATTCCTCATATTATTATATTAAAAGTAATTAAGAACACTGATATTATTTTTTTGTTCCTTAAAAAATTCTAGGTCATTTTTTTTTGTGTATATATATATATATTCAGGAGCTAATATTAAATAAATATTAAAGTATATAATTAGTCTCACATATTTATAACCAAAAAAAACTAAATAAATGACAAAACAAAATATAGGTACATTTAAAAAAAATTCACTTGAAAGATAAATAAACAGAATTTAAAAAACAACAAAGAGAAAAAAATAAAAAATATCAATTTTAAAATGATCATCAACACAAATTAAAATATAAATGTTTAAGAAAAACCTTAATAATAGTGGAAATAATAAAAATTGGTGAGACCATAATTATTGTTACAAAAACATATTCCATAATTTGTTTATTGTATAAGATCTATTACTCATATTATTATATTAAAATTATTTCAAAGCAATGATAGTAATTTTGTTCCCAAAAAACCTAGGTATATATATATATATATATATATATATATATATATATATATATATATATATATATATATATATATATATATATATATATATTTTAAGGCGCTAATATTAAATAAACATCAAAAAATATAATTAGTCTGACATATTTAAAAGAAAACAAAACTAACAAATAATCATTATCATTATTTTGAATGTCTTATCTATAATAATTAGAAAATTCAAGACCTAACAATATTAAAAAAAAAAAACAATTAAAAGAAAAATAAATGACAAAATAAAAAAAAAATATTATTAGATTTTAAGAAATTATTTGACCTGAAGGAAAAAAACAAGAGAAATTATAATAATTATTAATTTTCAAATGATCATAAACACATATTAAAATTTGAGCATTAAATTAAAAAACTTAATAAAATTGGAAATAAAGAAAAACTGGAAACAAAAAGTAAAGGCATGTACATATAAACATTGACAGAAATAGGAACTATGTAAGAAATATTTATAAAAAAAAAATAAAGGGACTAAAATAAAATCCAAGATTAAAAATATAAGGGATAAAAAAAAAACTTATGTAATAAATTTAATTTGAAGGACAAAATTGAAATAAATCCAAACATTGATACCGATGAAATTAAATAATTTAAAACAAAATCGGAAATTAAAAGAATGAGGACAGAAATGAAACTGAAATCTATAATTAATTTGCATGGAAGGATAAAATAGAAATAAATCAAAACTTTGATATCAAAAATATTAAGGATTCCAGACCAATCCAAAAATTCAAAGAATGAGGACCTAAATGAAGTTACAATCTATTATCAATTTCAATTGAAGGACTACATTGAAACAAATCAAAACCTATATAATAGCAATAAGGACCATAAAAAAATAATCAAAAGTTCAGAGACTGGAATGAAATATCACAAAAAACAGTTGCGCTGAAGTCAACTTGTATAGGCAGGAGAGAGAAAAGGGAGGGAAATTCAAACGACCATTGACATGTCTTCGGGCACCGTATACTCACACGCGCCGCACCAGTGGGAAGAGAACATGACTGGAAATCATTATAGACGCCGGTTGGGTATTTGTGGATACCAAAATAAGTCGTACGCGACGTCTGAAATACATATGAGCACGGAAACGGATAGCGCGTCATCGCGCCAATAATAAATCGGCAGAAAAAAGAATAAAAAATGATAAATTACCGGCTTGCCCCTCCTGCCCAGACTTGAATTTTGTCCTTTTCGAGGAACAAAAAAGTTATTTAACTGTGCAAAGAAATATTAAAAAACAATAAATCGGTTAGAAGAACCGGACCGAAAATATGCAATTATCATGGACCCCCTCAACCTAGGTGCCTTTTTGTGTTTTCTAGGGACAAATTCGTTATTAAATTGTGCAAAAATGAAAAAACAAAGCAGACCGACCGATCGGACCGAACCAAACCGACCCAAAAATTGAGCACTACTATTGCCGTCCACAGTGTTTTCTCTCTTGTTGAACAGTAACTGAACCGTGAGCAGGTTTAGCTTTTATGATAATGGTAAATCTATATCCTCAAATATATTGTCTATTTTAAAGGCATATAAATCAACTGTTAAAATTATTTTTTTATCACTTTGGTAAGAGATTAGATAATTAGTTTTTTTTCTCTTTGATTTAATCTCTGTTTGTTGTTTTCTAAATTCCATGTCTCGTTAATCTGTAAGGATCACCTTAAGAGATTGTTTATTTGGTGAGTTTTTAACATAATAATGAGTTTAGGATTTTAAAGTTAATTTTGGGATTCTTGTTTCTGTTATGAAAAATTAATAAAGCCTAAATTGATTTTTATATCAAAAAAATGATCCTTACTTAAAGGTTTATCATACCCAACTTGTTTATCAAGGTTCATATCAAAATAACTAATGAAACTCATCTCACTTCCTTTTAGTTACCACAACTCTAAATTTATAATACTTTGCAAGTATTAAAAAATGTTTTATGACATTAATATTTTATTCTATAAAGGCAAGCTTGAAAACATACACATAGATATATACAAAACATAATATTGTGTTTACTAGTAATTTAGTATATGAGTAAACTTACCATACATTGATATTTACATTCTTACCATTTGTGTTCATATCAAGTTTCTTTACTGTTCCTATGTGTTTTATCCCAGATATTTGGAATTTTCATCATGTACTTACTTTGGTTAATAAAGATATCATTATCACTTTTTAAGAAAGCACTACCCAAAAACTATTCATACATTCTCAGTTCTTATATATAAATATCAAGACAAGGTTTTTGGTACCAATACTTTCTTTGATTATTTTTTATTAGGTTGGTTCTTTTTGGATCCCAAATAATATTATAAACTTTTTTCCTTTTTAATGGGACAAACATGGATCAAATCATCTATATATTTAAAATAATTATATTTATGGCTAGGTTAAAAAGACTATTTAACTTTAACAATTTATTTTTTCAAATGTTTTTTGTTCTTTTTATATTAGTAACCTAAGCCTTTTGAGAGCGTGCGCGCACACACACACACATATTTAGCTTGAAAACATTCTTTCTAGGATTTTAAAGCCTTGTGTTCATTTAGCTAAGATTTTGTTCAACTTGTTTACCTTTCTTTTTAAAGATTTTTTTTCTCATTTTCAAGTTGATTCACTTCATCACTATCACCGATAATAATGTAAGCTTCCTTTTTTTCTACAAGTAAGCATGCATAATTCTTTTTTAATGTACTATATTTTGAGCCTAACTTTTAAAATTCATCATATAAAGATTTAAGAGCATCACACAAGTCATCCTAACTAGGGGTGAATCATATATTTAGTACATGCTCTTCTTTATCATTTGACTTGTAGTGGAATCATCATTGCACGTAACTTTCATTTCCTTCTTATGATGATGATTTTTCTTTATATTTTAAAGAAATGAATAATATACTTTGATGTATCCTGTTTGTTTATACTTATAACATCTAAGGCCTTCATTGCTTGATTATTTTTCATTTCCATTTTCTTGAAGTTTGAGAATCTTTTGTTCCAATGATTTTTTCCTAGAAACATTTAAAGTTCCTTTGTAATTAGAGCAACATGCTTTTCAATTTCTTTATCATCATCTTCAATGTGATGAATAGTTTTGAATGCCAAACTCTTATTCAACTTTTCTTCTTACTCTTATTTGTTTATTGTAATCTCATGAGTCATTAAGGACCCAATGAACTTTTTAATGAAAGTTTGGTGAGGTTATTGGTTTCTCATATTGTCATCACCTTTGCTTCCCAAGTCTTTGGTACAAACCTAAGAATTTTTCTCGTAATTCCTATATTAACATAAGTCTTACCAAGTGTATCCAAACTATTAGTACTGGTAGTTATTCTTGTAAACATGCTAGTTATGGTTCATAATGGAGTATTTTGAACAGTTCATATTGATGAATTAACATGTCAATTTTAGACTTTTTGGCTTAGTTAGTTCATTTATGAGTTACTTCTAAAGCATGCCAAATATCTTTAGCATTTTTATATGATGTGATTATATTAAATTCACTTTTACTTAATACACAATATAGAGTGTTTATAATTTTAACATCCATATACAATAACTTTTTATCATGATCTATATATTGACTTCGCTTTAGGAATCTTAATATCATTTTCAGCATTGAGAGTTTATGAGGTCCATTTTCTATGGATAAACATAAATCATAATCAATAGATTAAAGATATATTATTATCCTAGCTTTCCAATATGCATAAACATTACTTTCAAAGAAAGGTGACCTAGATATGGATGAACCTATTTATTAGATATCATAACTAGTGGTTGTCATTATACTTAAAGTTAAAGCAAATTTTATATATGATAACTAAACTTTGATATTAATTGTTGCTCAATGATTTAGGAAACTAAAACACCTAAAAGATGGGTAGATTAGGTATATCATTAATATTGGAAAATAATGCAAATAAAAACAATAACTAACAATATAATTAAAGTGTTTAAAATAAAGAGATAAAGGAAAGAGAATTTACAAGCTCATTTTTAATGTGGTTTAGAAAGCCTACATTTACACCTCACGCACTAACTCGTACTTGGGTATTATATTCCTTCACTAGTCGAAGTTCAAGAGCACAATAGTCATTTGATGAATCCACACCAAAAATTTTACACCACCAAACATAATTTCTTTTCAAGATTTTTCCAAGAAGATATTCTCTTTTCAAGATATTTTATACTTCAAGATATGTGCTCTTCAAAATTTTTCCAACTTGAATATGTACCGTTTTCAAGATTTTTCCTTAATGAAATTACCTTATGACCAAAACTTTTTACCTAGCTTACAAGAGTGATTTTGTTATCACAATTAACTCTCTTAATAGAATGAATATTGTAATTGAAAGTTTTGTATTTCTATATTTCACAAGATAGCACTTGTAGAATTGAAGGTGTTTAAATGGAGTGAGAATAATACTAAATATATTTATGCTAGAATATAAAGGTTTAATAGAATAAATTAGAGTATAATCAAGAATTAATGATTTTATAATTTTTTTTCCTTTTAGAGTAGCTTGTATATGATATATGTTTGAATTTCTTGTTGTAGTTTAGCTATTAGATAAGTTATATACATGTTTCTAAGAAACTTTAGTTGTTGATAGGTGTTAGAATCCCACAACTCAAAAAAATAATTTGTTCAGATTGGTTAAGCCAATCGGTTGATCGGTTCGTATAGAGGTCCTAGGTTTTTTTATCACAAATAAATATGCAATTGACTGGTTCATGCTAAATTATAGATTTGACAAATTAACCTAGGTGAATACTTAAAAATATTGATGTTAGATTACTTATCAATACTCTAATTAATGTAGACTGAAGTGTGTGAGTTTATCTACTTGTGCTATTAAGTGGGATATAATGATTTATATAATCATTAAAATGAACACTTAGTCTTTCTTTTCTTTCCTTATTGGGCTGCTAGGTAAGGTAAGGTAAGGTGATATACCTACCACAGGACAGAAGCTTAGATCTAAGATTAGTAAATGACAGATAGATTTAAAATTCAATTACAAGCTAGCCTTACTGGAGCTAAGAAACTCTAGTTAGAAGTCAAAAACCACAAACGGCTCATGTCACTTGAACAGCAGATTGACTGTGAATAATTTTCTAGCTAGTAACCACAATGTGGGAGGCGGCAGAGTTTCGACAAGAAGTATACAAAAAAAAAAAAACAAAAATATTAAGTTGCCAAATATGAACAACCAGCGATCTGACGTTTTTTTTTTTTTTTTCTCCTTTTAAGCCAAAATCCAACTCACCCTATTGTCAACATCACCCCTTCCAAAACAAGATAAAAACAGCGACCCGGTTCGTCTTCTTTCTGACAACAGCACACCAAGCCTTAAGACATTCGAACGTTATTTTTCACAACCCCTTTTGCATCTCTTTTTGCTTTTGATCTTTTGTTATTGGTCAAGCAATCATGAGTTACAGGGACGATGTGGAAGACGCAAGAGATCCGCTTAGGAAACCTTTGCTCAATACAGGGAGTTGGTATAAAATGAGCTCTAGGAAGTCGAGTATAATTAGCTCCTCTGCTCAGATGCTTCGTGATGGTTCTGTTTCTGTGGTCCTTTGTGTCCTCATTGTCGCTTTAGGCCCCATCCAATCCGGTTTCACTGTAATAACCCCCACATACAGATTAATCTTTCTCAATCTTTATTGTCTCTTCTCCATTCATGTTACTGTTTCATTAATTTTGTATTTGGTTGTGCAGTGTGGTTATTCCTCGCCCACACAAGCAGAAATCATTAGCGATCTTAAGCTTTCAATTTCAGAGGTTGACTTCTTCTTCCTCTTCTTCTTCTTCTTCTAATTTCTGTTTCTAAATCTGATTTAATCTTGTTGTGATTTTATTCATTTCATGGTGTTCAGTTTTCCCTGTTTGGTTCATTATCAAATGTGGGTGCTATGGTTGGTGCTATAATAAGTGGCCAGCTTGCAGAATATATTGGCCGGAAAGGGGTAATAACAAACTTTCTATTTTTCTGTCAAAATTATATTAATTATGATTAAGAGTTTGAAAGAACTGATACATTTTTTAGTTTTGACGTGTGAATTGATCCTGTGAGTTGCTGCATTGTTGTTTTTTGTTGCACTGCAGTCATTGATGGTCGCCGCGGTGCCTAATATAATTGGATGGCTAAGCATATCTTTTGCCAGAGTGAGTTATTTACGATAAGGCTTGACTTTTCATTGAGTGCTGTAAGTGTCTTTGTTGTATGATCTGGTTATACATGATTTAATTATATGTTTGTTTTGTAGGATGCCTCATTTTTGTTCATGGGAAGGTTGATGGAAGGGTTTGGTGTCGGTATAATCTCATACACGGTAACTTTGAAGTGGGTTTTTTTGTGTTTTGTTTTTACTGTCTTTTGGAAAGAATGTAAAATAGATGGTTGGTTTTGCTGGGATTGGTGTCCTGTAGGTACCTGTGTATATAGCTGAGATATCGCCTCAAAACATGAGAGGAAGTCTTGGATCTGTTAACCAGGTTGGTCGTGCTTTCGAACCATTTCTAATCATATTATACTTATTTTTTATTTTTTTTATATGTTCTTCATGTTTTAATTATGCAACTGATTGATGTGATTAGTTTTTTTTTTTTTAAATAGCTCTCACTGACAATTGGAATAATGCTAAGTTATCTACTGGGACTTTTTGTTCATTGGAGAATTCTTGCAGTTTTAGGTAACTCATCTCCTTATTGAGCAAACAGCATCTCTTATGAACAAGTAAACTAATACTTTGTTAAACCAGTGCTTTTTTTCTATGATATTTACACACACTGATTTGCAGGATGTTTGCCTTGTGTCGTACTAATACCTGGCTTATTTTTCATTCCCGAATCTCCTCGATGGCTGGTACAGTTTATACACTCATTCTTGTTTGATTTTTGGCATCTTGTGAATTTGCTCAGCTCTCTCTTTATCGTCTTTTTTTCTTGGTGGATTTTGCTGTTGGGACAGGCGAAAATGGGGATGGTGGAAGATTTTGAAGCCTCTCTGCAAGTTTTACGAGGATATGATACTGATATTACTGCTGAAGTGAATGAAATCAAGGTATTGAGCTGGGATGGTTTCAAATGTCATGGAAACTTAAATCGACTTGGCGATGGGGGCTTAAACTTTGCAAACTGAATTGTGATTCATGTGCACCTTTAGCTCCTGCTCACTGTGTCCTCAATAATTACAATTTCATTGGTATACTTTCTGCAGAAAGCTGTTGCATCTTCCAGGAAAAGAACAACAGTTCGGTTTGCAGATTTCAAGCAAAGAAGATATTGGTTTCCTTTGATGGTAGTTTGAAATTCTGTTTACTGTTTCCTTACCTCTGCAACTTTACAGCCCTCCTGCTGATATTGATAGGTATGCTGCAGGTGGGAATTGGATTACTTGTGCTCCAGCAATTCAGTGGTATCAACGGGATCTTTTTCTATTCTAGTAACATCTTCGCAAATGCTGGTTAGACGAACACTTCCTTGCTTTGATCTCCAATTTACTGTTGATTGAGACTTTTGGGAATGGTGTTATGTCCTTGTACTGTCAGGACAGTATTTCAAGGATTGATTGCACTTATCATTTTCATGGCTTTTTATATCACCTTATCTTGCCACGGGAAGAGCCTGCTTTTTTCTGGCCAATCAGTCCCAGCTAAAATAGTTCTTAAAAGTCAACAATCCAAAATTTCTCTAAGGCTACTCTACACATTTCTTTATTTTGTTATGCTATTTACCTAAATCCCAATAGGTTAAATTGATGTTTTACTAAACTATCATAATCTTGACAGGAATTTCTTCAAGCAATCTTGCTACATTTGGACTTGGAGCTATTCAGGTATAAGATGTGTGGCTGGATACTTATGCCATGATCCCATTTTCCTTTGGCTTTTAGCTTGGTGAAGTAGTGGAATGGATAGATGTCCTCTTCTATACAATCTTACAAAGAAAAAGGAATTTGAAACTTATTTTGCAGGCATCCAAAAGTTGAGAGAAATTCTTATCTGGGTTATATAACAAGTAGCTGCTTCTTTTGTAGGTCGCTGCCACCGGGGTCGCTTCATGGTTGATGGATAAAGCTGGGCGCAGATTGCTTCTTATTGTGAGTTATGCTTTTCTTTGCAAAAATGGTATTTTATTTCGGCATAGGATAAGGTAACAAATATGTCTAATTGGAAAACGCTTGCTCAGATATCTACAGCTGGAGTTACTCTTAGCTTGCTTATGGTTGCTATTGCTTTTTATTTGGAGGTTTGTAATACTACCAAGCCTATGATATGTTTCATTCTGTGTACTTCAAGTTTGTCTTTCATCAAGCAGCTGACTTTATTTATCGTCATCATTTTGACTTCTTATTTTCTCTCTGGCTCTTCATTTTGTACCAGGGCATCTTCCCAGAGGATTCTAATTTGTATCATATGATGGGAATTCTGTCTCTTGGAGGGCTTGTGGTATGTTTGATGTACTTTTGAATATGTGTGTACCCATGTTCTTGTCCGTGACCTTCCTTATTAGGGAATCTCTTTTCTCCCAGGCTGTGGTAATTTTCTTCTCAGTGGGACTTGGAGCTATTCCATGGATCATAATGTCTGAGGTATCCAGAACTTTTTTCTTCATATCAACCATCTGCTTCCAGTGGAGGGCTATGATTTTGCTCATAACCCCTCCACCCATGATAGTCATTCAATGTTGGTTTCAGAATGCGATGGAACTACAGTCATATTGTCAGCTTATGAAGTTTATTTATATGTTTAGTGGTGGTGAAAGAGTTATTCTTGAATTGTTTTCTTATGGAGCAAGGATTTTTGACTGGCTCATTTCAGGTTCTCCCGGTGAACATCAAAGGCCTGGCTGGCAGTGTTGCAACCTTGGCGAGCTGGCTGACGTCCTGGCTTGTAACGATGACTGCAAACTTGCTCATGACCTGGAGCAGTGCAGGTCTCCCTCTCCCTGTGTCTCTCTTTCTTGCATGGTGTGTGGCAGAAAATTTTATTCTAATTTCTAGCTGACGAATCAATCTGCTGCTCTGTCAACAGGGACGTTCACTATTTACACGGTGGTCAGTGCTTTCACTGTCATTTTTGTGTCTCTCTGGGTGCCTGAAACTAAAGGAAGAACTCTAGAAGAAATACAAACATCTTTCAGATGAAAGTGCTTGCTCAACCATGTGTGAGCTGGTTCGAATGGATCTTGTTTTTGGTGAAAATTGTTTGAAATCTACGTGTATTCTTTCCTCTCTTTTTTTCCCTTTCCAGTGTTCATTCGTTCTGTAAACAGGAATAAACGAAATAAACAAAGGATAAAATGAAGTAAAAATCTCAGAAAAATGCACTTCAACAATTTTCCTCTCTTTTAGTTGCCTATGCACTCTTTCTTTTGCTTCTGTTTTGACGATTGTCCTCCAATTTACATGTGTATGTGTGTGCGAGCCATACCCTTTCATGCTCTGTGCGAGCCCCAGATTGAAGATTTGGTCACCCCCCCCAATAAGAGATGTATCTTCTGCAACATTTATGGCAGCGATCATATTAAACATATATATGCACTAGTCAGAGCAATAAACATGAGGAATTAAACACTGAAATTACCTGTACAAACTTAGCTGTGCTTTGACAATTCCATCGACCTTCCTTGAATTCCTCCTATTTTGTTGGATGCTAAGAAAACTCATTCCTGAAAATCATTTTTGAAAATTGTATTTTACCGGTTCAGGTGGACAAGTAAAATCTTGGTTATTTCAATTTTTTATAAATAATGTATACTTAACATGAACTCGAGACCTGCGGAACAGATATTTAAGTCAGAGACTTTGAATTCCTCCAATGCATAAATAAAAGGGCCATCTACAAGGTGCATGGAAAAGGATGGCAATTGCTGTTAATTTCCTAATTATAGTATGGGTGAAAATCACGTTAAAATTCTTATAATTTCCTAATTATAGTATGGATGAAAATTATAAATTAAGAAAAAACAATCTGGCTATAAAAACTTCCCATCAAATTCTACTTTATCTATTTTTATTCTAACAAATAAAATTATGTTTTCTTATTATGCCAATGATACCGTCCGAACCATTAAAAAAGAAAGTTCAAGGTTACTTCGTTACTGTTGCTGGCCTGCAACTTGCAATCTCTACCGACCGTCTTTCGTCTTGGTGCGTGTGGTGTTGCGTGATGATGAGAAATTGAGAATCACAGATTGGAATCATGCAAAAAGTTCGCTAGCAAAATTGTTTGTTAAAACACAGACTTTCTGTCCAATAATGATATCTAACAAATGCCAAAAAGAGAAATAATAATAATAATAATAATAAGATAATGGATAGAAAATCCAATCAGATCTCACGTGAAAAGAAAGTCTGATACACAGAAGCGATAAATGGTTTTTTATGTCGTTCGGTATCAAATGAGTTGTCTCTATACAATTTTTAAGGTTTTTGTAAGAAAATGGCTGTTGCAATGGCCCTACAATAGAATGGACAGCTAACAAGATGATGGGGATAGTATTATAACTATAAATTTATAGTAACAATTGGCCTCTCTTACTTCCTCAAAGAGAAAAAGACAAGTGATCATTATTTTTCAGGGAAAAAACTTATTTAGGGTCTAATTTTGAATTAGTTATATAAATCAAAGTGTTGTTTCCTATTTTATTTGAAACCGTTATTGTATTAACAAAAAAAAAGCTAAAAAAAAGTTGTGTTTTCCTAGGCAAAACATCACAAAATACTATTCATTTCAAGTGTTTTTTTATGTTTTTTTTTATTAAAGATTATGCTTCATAATTTATTGTGGATTATTTTCTATATGATTCTTTCAGTCTCATGATCCGTGTTACAGGTTTAGCGAGTTAACTCCGTTGACTAGAGTTCTATTTCTTGTTTTTAAATTGTAATATTTTTCTAATTTTATCCATCAAGATTAGGTTTATTAGGAACCATACTTCATGATTTTGTTTGATTTTGTTAATTTGAGGTTATCATGGTCTTATAACCCAGATTAAAAGTTTCGTGGCTTAACTTGGATAGACTCACATTGTTTTATATGTCTCTTTTAAGATTTATTTTTTTTCTAATTTTATAATTTAATAATGTTTTGACTAGGAATCAAGCTTCATAACTTATTTTAATTTTCTCTTATTTGGGTTATTTGAGTTTTATGACCAGAGTCATAGGTTGACAAGTTAACCCAGGTTGACTCGATTTGTTTTTTTATTTACTTTTCATATTGTTATCTCAATCTCATGACTCAGTCTATAAGTTTTTATGGGTGAATCGAGTTGACTCGAATTGTTTTTTGATTTTTTTAATTGATTTTTTTCAACTATATCCTTCAACATGTCATTGATTTCATTGATTGCAAATTAGGCTTTATAATTTGTTTTGATTTTTTTTTTTTTTTTTTTGAGGTTATCATGATCTCATGACTCGGATAGTATGTTTGGCAAGTTAAATCAAGTCAATTTTTTTTCAATTTTATCATTTAATATGGGGTTGATTGAGAATTAGTCTTCATTAGGATTGTCATGGTCTCATGACTTGAGCCACAAATATAACAGGTTAACTCGAGTTGACCTAGATCAATCTTAATACAGCTATATTTTTCAATCCAACTATATTTTTACTGATAATATAAGTTGTATTTATGTTATTAGGTCAACTCTAATACATTTTAATTTTTTTTACTAAAAAATGTGTTGGCAATATTTGATTTTTTTTTTATTCATTTGCAACCAAATGCTGAAAAACTATCTTGTTGGCATCTAATTATATTTGGAATATTATACAACATAAAAGACAATAACATGGTGGTCATATCTCTCTCATTAGCATCTTATTACTATAAATAATACAATTATGATTGACTATACCATTATATAAATGGTCTTTACTATTTATGCAAACTAGTCATAATTTATAATCCATTAACATATTTTAGAAAGCATCACATGTATTTGGGAAATTACATCTACTATAGAAATCAAATCAAATCAAAACAACCACGTTAACAAGTGCTCTACAGGCATGGTGAATCTGTTACAATAATTCAAAGTCTAAATTAAACCATTATAACTAGGGTTTTATTAACAAAATAGTAACTAACATTAAATTAAATGTGATAAGTCATATTCATTCAGTCACCAAGAAACCTAGAACTCTAAAAAATTAATCAAGCAAGCCATTTTTATTGGCAAATAATTAATCACTACTCTTTCTCTTCTCTTATCTTCCATTCTTTTATTACTAATAATAATATTTTTTCTTATAAGGGAGTCCACTCATTTCTTTTTTATAAACATTTATTTATTTATTTATATCAAGATCACATTTCTTTATTTATTTATATCAAGATCACTTTGCTAGCTTTCCTTGCCTTTATCATGTGTTTGTTAATGAATAAATTGTAAAATTGAAAACATCGATTCAATGAAGTGACTTGAAGGAAAAGAAAGGGGATTTTTTTTCTTGGTTTTTCTACAAAATAAACTGAACTAAAATTGGTCAGTTTGAACCGATTCCTGGTTTGGTTAGGTTCTAAGTGTAAAGAAAACATAAAATCATTTTGATTATGTTTTTCAATAAAATCCAATTCAAACCAAATCTAAAAATACTCACTCCTATGAATAGCCATTTTCTTTCCCAAAACTTGTGTGGAACTCTAAAAGAAAATATCTAAGCATACTACCTTTCAAAACCAACTTCTAACACCTTTGTTTTACTTCTAAGTATTTATCTAAGCATACTACCTTTCAAAACCAACTTCTTTTAAAAGCAAATATCTAATCATATTACCTTTCAAAACCAACTTGTAACACCTTTGTTTTACTTCTACTCTTTAAAAAACAAAGTTAAATGTGAATTGACAAAATCTTTTTACAGAGTTTAGTTGTTATTATAATAAACTCTACCAAGAGAGTATATTGTGGATATATAAGTAATGCCTTAAACATCTAGAAAAGTTTTTTGGAGACAGAATTATGAGTGGTTCAATACTTGTTCTTCAACAAGTATTAGTGTAAGTTTTTCTAATATTTAGCCCATAAAAAGATTGGGAATAAAGGTATGATCCTTAGCTTGAAAATATTGGGTTTGTTTCTTTATCCAGAAAAGATTGGGTTGCATATTGCACCTCCAAAAGATCGTGTCTCGCCCAAAATTGTCAATATCGTTCCGGTAGCTGTTCCGATTTTTCTATTAGTACGGAACGTTTCGGTTTTGGAGCATTTCGGCGTGCCGTTTTGAGGTTGTACTGTTCATATATAATTAATTATATATATATTTGAAAAAAAATTAAAATATTAATTTAACAAACATAATTAAAATTCAAGATAAATTAACTTTAAATTATACAATATAAACACAAAGTCAAACAAACATAGAGGCTGTTTGAGACGGCGGTTGTACCGCCGTTTCCCCAAAATTTGAAGAAAAAAAATTCATTTTAAATGAATTTTTTTTGGTGTTTTTAAATCATTTTGATATGCTAATGTCAAAAATAATTTTTAAAAAATAAAAAAAATATCATTTTGATGTATTTCTAAATAAAAAGCACTTTCAAAAGCAATCACAACCGCTCTCCCAAAAAGGTCCATAATCTCAAAATTAGAAACACAATCACAAGTTAATCAAAATAAGGAGGATTTTAAGGCCGGAACGGCACACTCAGAACGGTACCGAGATGTTCCGGCCGGAATTTGGCCGGTATTTCCGGAACGGACCGGAATTAAAACAGAGACGAAAACGACGTTGTTTTATCTTGGTTTTTTTAATGGTACGGAACATTTTAGCCGGAACGGTATTGACAACCCTCGTCTCGCCTCCTAAGAAAATTAGTGTGTATTAGTGCAACTTTTGAACAGAAGTTCAAGGAAATGAGTAAATGGTTTGTGGAGTCTCTATAAATCTTGGTGCGTTATTTTTTCTAAACTCTAACCCTTTAATTATTTTATTTTTAATGTTAAATGTATTTGTATTTGCTCGAGTGTTTAGAATTGTATGTTATTAGATAAACAAATATATTTAAACTTGTAATCTTATCTTGCATGCCTAATTTATCCTTCCTCTTACGTGTCTTGTTGCTTTAGTCCTAAGACAACAGCTACAATTTGCATTAGAAGACAATGGTCCTCAACCTAGTTAAACAAACAAAATAATGTTATATATATATATATATATATATATATATATATATTAAGATGAAAGAGTTTTTTTTATAAAAAAACTATGCATGCAAAGTTGGCCTTCTAGTCCTATGCCCAGCTTAGTTTTTTTTCTTTCTTTCGGGTTTGAAATGTGTGGCGTATTTGTTAAATAACCCTTAGTATGTTGTTTAATTTCTTAATAAAAAATATTAAAATAAATTTATTAAAATGTTATTTAAAAAATAATCCAATTATTTCATAGAGTTCTTAAGAATATTAGAATTTTTATGCTGATATTAATGATTACTTTACAATTATTGTATGTTAATCTAATATTCAAACCTTTTTAAGAAATATTTTCTAACTAGTATTCAATATCTATTTTGTTACTTTTATATAATTCTTCCAAAGTTTTTATTATAAAATTTATTCATTTGGTGCACATAAATGATCTATTCTTGATTTTTATTTAAATTTTCTCTCATGGTCATAAAAAATAATAATCATTTAATGAAAATAATTCATCAAAAAAAATATAAATACATGAATAAGAAAGTAGTGTTTTTATAAAACATTATATTTTTCCCTCCTTAAGTCAAGTCATTCAAGTTTTTTTTCTTTATTATTAATTTTTATTCAATAAACCTTTTGATAATACAAAATATATTATATATGAAAATACATTAAGGAAATAATATTTTCTTCCATAATTCTAATTATTTTTTTTATGAATATGTACTTTTATTTCTTATAATTAAATAAAAATAAATTTTGAGAAATTCCATGATAGGGCATGGTACATTATTGAAAAAAATTGCAGCCAAGCAAATCAAATAATAAATCCTCTATGACATTATTAAAAAAATTCAACCAAACAGATAAAATGTAATAAAGTAACTCGTTATAGTATTTGTTTTTATCAAAGACGCATTTTTGGTTAAATGAATTTTATATTTATCTTATAAATGATAGCCAATAACTCAATAATACATAGCCAAACACAAAATCCTCAAAAAGCCCAGAATTCTATTATTGACTGAAGGCCGGAGGATGATTATCTAGATTGGATCTGCATATGACCGGGCTAAGCAGTGTACATGGATTGACCCATAACTCAAGACCCGGCTGAGTTCATTAATACTCACGTGTATGGGCAGGGCTCCTATTTGGTAAATTGTGGACTTTTTTAAAATGATTTAATTATTAAGTTAAATAAGTGAAAACAACGTTTTTTAAATACATATTTATTCTTTTAATAAATCGAGCTACGCTAACGATTCTAGAAATTTTTACATGTATAGTTTTAAATAAATGGTGAATTTTAAATTATTTATATGGGTTAATAACTAGAAAAGAGAAAACGCATCTACTTCTCCAAAATAAATAATATTGAATTTAAGTTGATAAATTAAAAGAAAGCTTCTAGGACCCTATAAAGTTTAAAATTAAAAATACATTTTAC
The DNA here is from genome assembly GCA_964035475.1 of Salix caprea. NCBI lineage: Eukaryota > Viridiplantae > Streptophyta > Magnoliopsida > Malpighiales > Salicaceae > Salix > Salix caprea. The sequence goes on along the minus strand of OZ037750.1, from coordinate 11,341,408 downwards.
TTATTATAAAATTAAAAATATATTTTATTTATTTTTATATTGTTGTTGCATAATGAAACAAAAAAACATAAAATAAGGGGTAATAGAAATAATTTGCATACATTATTCAAAATAATAAATAAGATTTTATTAACCTAGAAAGATGAAGGAGCCCTATTTACAAACTAAATATCTAAGGACCTGTTTGAGAGTATTATAAAGGTTGTTTTTCAAAATAGTTTTTATTCATAATTTATCAAAATAATGTTCTTGTTTTTATTTATTTTTCAAATAACTTTTTTTTTTGAATAAATTCAAATGGATTAAAAGAGAGGAAAACAAAAAGGGCCTGCTAGCTCCGGCACTGGGCTCGGGCTTAAGAGCAGGAGAAAACGAAACAAGCCCGTAGGCTACTAAAGGCTAGAGAAAAGAAAGAAAGCATAAAGGGGAAAAGACCCCCAAACTGGCCTAACTCGCCCAAAACAAAGGGGCTTGCGGAAGGCAAAACACAACTGAAGCCCTACGGACTACTGGCCTTCAAAACTGGCCTGACAACACACCACACAGCTTGTAGGCTTCCAGCTCTACACCCTCCATTATGATATCATCACATCAAAACAATCTTAAAACACAAAAAAAATAATTTTCAACCAAATTAAATAAAACATTTTAATTTTTTAAAAAGAATTTTTAAAATGCATAACTAAACACGCAACCAAATTAAATAAAACATTTTAATTTCTTAAAAAGCATTTTTAAAATGCATAACTAAACACGTCTTAAGTAGCATGTAGTTGTCTAGTCCTCTGTGGAAACAAAAACAAATTACTTTAACAATGCATTGGTTAGGTCAAAGTAACAATAGAGTTTGAAAAGCATCTAGAAAATTAAGATATACAGTCATTGATTTAATATGTTTAATAACATGATTAAGAAGAAAAAAAGTCAATAATAAAAAATGAATAATTGAAAACTTATACACATGTCAATATTAGAAAAAAAAAATATCTTCTTAATATTCTTAAAAGTTCTCACTAATTTTTTTTAATAAAAAAATAAAAATCGAATACAAATAAAATAACTTCATAAAGAGGATATAAACAAAATTCAAAGCTTAATTACTACTAATGAAAATTTTGAAGATAAATAAGAAAAAATAATTTAAAAAAAATGATTATAAAAATATAATTCTAGCTAACATACCAAATTTATGGTCTGATCATAAGAATAGAATAGCCTCAAATAGTAGAAATTGAATAAAATATGGATGTGAACTCTCAAGCAAACTAGATAATGAAAAACAAAAGTGGAAAAACAAACAATTATCACAGAATTGAAAGCAAAAACAAATAATGAAATTCAAGGCTCATTAACCTTATATCAAAAATAAAAAGACCTAAGAAATACCGAAGTTAAATGTAGATAATCTTTGAAACTAGTGATCGAGGTCTTAATACCAAAATCACACCCGAAAAACAAAGATAAAAAAAAACTACAAAGCAAAATTCCTAATATACAAAATTAAAAAAGCAAACAAATAACAATAAAAATAATGAGGACCAAATTTAGCATAAAAACTAAATCAAATAATATATTGAGGGGCTAGATTGAAAAATAAAATAAATCAAGAAAATGATTTAAAAAAATTAATATAAATAATGAGAACCAAGTTGGATACAAAAATTAAATGAAATGAAATGATGAGGGATGAAATTGAAAAAAAAAAGATTATAAAATTTTCAATATAAATAATGAGGATCAAATTATATACAAAAAATAGCTAAAATAAAATAGTGATACATAAAATCAAAAAAGAAACCAACTTAAAAATTATTAAAAGAAAAAAAAAGATAATAAGAAACACAAATCCAAGATTAATTGAAATACAAATTTACATAACACATTTAATTGTTTGAGAAGTTAGTGCAAAATCCAAGATGATGAGAGAATAAAGATCAAGAAAGGAAAAAAAAAACACAAATCACTAGAGACTTGTTTATTCATCATGCACACACTCTAGACCATTGAAAAAAGAAAAAAGAAAGGGGCAACATCTACAATGCCATCATCTAAGACAACATTGGATAGCTTTGAGATGTCACATGCATTGTTTAAAAGGCATGAGTGCCTCCCAAATATAAGTGTGTTTAACACTAGCCACCCATATATATATATTCAAATTGATTATAACTAAAATATATTATAATGAAAATAGAAAAACAATCCTTTAGATGTTAGTTTTATTTATATTTGCCTTTTGCTTTTAAGGGCAATGTAATCATTCAATTGTGCAATCAAATTGTTAAAACTAGAAATCCTTTATACCCCAACTTTAATTCTTTTTGCTTTTAAAGGTTTTTAAGTCACTTTATTATGCATCTAAAATATTTAAGGACTTATCCCTAAACAATATGAAATAACAAATAAGTCTTACAAAAATAATTATTTTACCTCTAATAACTATATATATATATATATATATATATATATATATATATATATATATATATATATATATATATATATATATATATATCAAGCTTTTGCCTTATGGCAAAACTTTATATAAACATAAAATTTCATCCATGCCCTATATATATTATGGTTAGTTTCCATAAGAGTGGGAATTAATCTTTTTCCTCTCATTTTATTTCTACTTAGCTCAAATCTCCTCTAAAATCAAGTTTTGAATGTATTATAAGGGTAATTAGTAGGGGTAAACACTTTATCATAAGATTTGAAAAGATTTTATAAGAGAAAAAGTTGGGAGTTAGTGAGAAAAATAGAGATTTTAGGTGAAGGAAGAATATCAAGAGGAGAGCTTTACAAAATAAGTGATAAATTGGTATCAACAATGTTTGGTAAATTATCCTAAACTATTTAATTCTTATTAATTTTAGTTGTGGTATGTGGAAGAGAGATTCCTAAATATCTCAACTAAGGTATAAGGTTTATGAGAAATATTTAGGGGAAGATTTAGTTTGTTATAATTTGATAAAATAAGTATGGAATAATTGATGATTAATGTGAACTTATGAAAAAATAAATAAGAAATCATGGTGATTTTTTTTTTTATGTTGGGTCTCGGAAGACTACTAAAATATCATTCAATTTGATAAAATTATATAAACAATTTGTTTTAAGAAGGAATGTGAAATGGATGTTGTCTAAAAAGATAACTACGTTTAGTATAATTTGATATATTGAGATTATTATTTAAAGTGAAAAGTTTATTTGTATGAAGAACATGATAATTACATGTCAATATAAATGGAATTATAAGGAAATGATATCATGCAAATAAATTGGATTAATCGGAAAAGACAATAATAATAATAATAATAATTATTATTATTATTATTATTATTATTATTATTATTATTATTTTCATGTATGTTATGATAAAACATTGTTCAAATTATTTTTAAAACACGAGGTGTTACAGGTTTAATGTGATTTTTTTAAAAAAGATAAAAAGATAAATCCATTGTTCTGACCCATGATTATTCATGATTTTTGTAAAACAATTTTCCCACCAATAATGTTATATTAATATCAAGTATGTTGGTCTTTAACTCATTGTTTCAATAATCACTCTTGATGTTCTCTTCTCTTATTTAAATTAACTCATATATACAAGGTTACTTCATATTCTAACTCATTTTTTATGAATCTCTCTCTCTCTCTCTCACACACAGATATATATATATTAATAGAACCTAATCCCTATGGTGAAACTACTGTCAACAAGGTATACTTCATTGTGAATTAGAATAGTAAAATTAAATCTTTGTTTTTAAATAAAAAAATCAATTCAAACTTAAGGCCTAATTTATAAACCAACACACACAATATTAGGTTTTTCAAAAAACATTATTGATTTTAGTGGCCCAACCCTAGCTAAGAGTTAGTTGTTGAATACCTAGAGAGAGAAACTGAATTAAACATACAAGAAAAGAAAGTGAAACAGGTTTTAATATCTACCAAATTTATAAGGATGGTTTTGGATTTGAGATTCGACATTGTTTAACATTGTGAACCATATGATAACAATTTCATTTTTGTATAATGTTGAAATCCAAGTCTTATATGCATCTAAAATGCATTATTTGTATCATTTATAGTTTTTTTTTCAATGACCATTAAGATTATCATAATTTGGTTGGTAGATCACATGAAAAGCATATTAGATGAATCATTTGAATTACTAATATTTATACACAATTAAAAACTAAAGACATTAAATCAAGCAGGAACACGAGAGTTTTAATGAGAAAAAAGGGCTACCAAGGTGAATACTAAACTTGCAACTCTATTTTCTCTATTATCTCAATCATCAAGTTTGCCTCCTTAAAAGGTTTAAAGCATCTCTCTAAAATAACTTTTTGAATAGTATAAATATAGATTTCTTGTTTATGTTTACTCCAATGGTAAAAACCATTTAAAAAAGCTATTTTTTATATATCATCTTAAATATAGTGCAATTATTTTATATATAATTTAATTATATAATTAATTATACAATTAATAGGAATAAATTATATAATTAAATAATTGTTTTTAAAAACCTATATTTCGACTCCTAGCAAATTCCTGAGCAAAGATCCTAGCAAATTAAACCCAGCTCCTCAATCCCATATTTTTAGCTCCCAGATTCCAACAAAAAAATCATAGATTTCTAATAAAAACAACGGGGGGAACCGAGACCAACCTTTGATTCCGCGAGGAGGGCATTCATCAACACAGCCTCTCATTGACACAATAACTGGAAATTTTTTTCTTGTTTTCGACCAACCCCTCTCCTCCCAGTAATTCATCCACCATTGCCCTTCAAAAAAAAAAAACGTTGCTCCACATAACCTCTCTCCCATTCTCCTGAAATTGAACAAAAATGCTAAAATGACATTTATTGTTGTTTTTGGCTCTCCTGATAACACAAGCGTTGGAGTTGCTCTTACAAGGCCTTAAATAGGTCAGAAACCATAACTAAACTAGAAAATTAAACAAGAATCTTAGATACAAGGAAGCGAGCATAAAAACAAAAAAAAAAAGGCATGAAATCTGAAATTAATATGAAAACCACAAAATTATTAAAATCAGGGGCCTGAGGCAAGATTTAAAAAATCTAAGAATCTATCGATCAGAGTAGCGATAACATGTTACTCCAAAAAATTGCCTTCACAACTCCTGAAAAATTTAAGTGTGATCTAATAATCGAATTAAAAGTTACGTCATTTTTGAGTCGTCATTCAGGTATGGCGCTACCAAACCTCTTCTAAAGTCGAGACCTATCTCACTACTTCATAAATATATCTATACTTGGTCATCCACATAATTTATTCAGGGTAGATTTTGATCTAATTATAATAGACCCATATTCAAAATTACCGGTTATAATAAATACAACTTGATCAACAACGTAATGCATAAATATAGTTCTTGATCTCATTCTTTGAAGATTTTGGAATCTATAAATCAGAGTGATTCTCAGTATTGACTCACCTAGCTACTGTATGCAGCTTCTGCCTTTCTCTCTGTTTGATGTGGAAATCAATCCTATTAAGTTAATCACAAAAAAAAAAAAAAAATTTACTTTAACATTATATTTGTTGATCCACAAATTCAGTAAGAGAATATTTGAACTTCTTACATGAAATAAACCAAAAATATATAAACTAGGTTAATTAGATTACTGCAGTAGCTAATTATAAAAATGTGACTGCATCAACCACTGATCAAATTATTCTGTAACAGATACACTTGGCCTGTGTAAGAATTTTTCCAACAAATGCCAAGTTCACAACAACAAATAAAATTGCAATCGATTTACAACAATTTATCCCGTTAACACTAACGTGGAACCAATTTTTAAAAAGTGAGAAAAAAGACCCAGATAAATACAAACCAGACATCGCCACCTGGGAGTTCAATTTTCTTCATTAGAGTACAATTTGACGGTCAAATCTAACACAGAGACCATCGTAAGAGGACAAACCCATTTCCATGTTCTGAACAAGCACAGTACTGCCTGGTTCAGAAGAGCACATTGATCCCTGATCAACATTGTAAGTGGACAATCAGTTGAATATCTCTCTTAGCTGTGAAATCCATGAAAGTGATAGACAACACATACAGCTTCTTGTTCAGGTAGAACTCTCAGTTCACATTACATAATCACAAGCTAGAGTACTGTAATAAATAGGAGGATGACTATGACCTAGTACATATTATTGTTCGTTGTTATTTTTTATTTTTATTTTTATTCATAATTGAGATGTTTGTTTCAGTTTACACATATTTTATAAGTACAATAAACAAATAAAATATTACTAGATAATAGACATGTACAGAGAGAGAGAGAGGATCGAGCCTGAGTACAAAAGAAGATAAAAAATTCCTTCCTCCTAAGCTATGAACTCAAGTTCTTGGTGTTGTTGTTGCTGCCCCTACTACAAATTAACTTCAAGGTTGAAAAAAAATTTTGGTCATCAGTTATGAAACATATGTCATCTCATTTGAGTAGTAAATCTGAGAAAGAAGTGAAAGTGAAATAGGGGAGTGAAAGATAACTAAGAAGAAGACCTAAAAAGAACAAAACTAATAACATAGAAATATCCAGTTTCCACTCCATCCATGTAAGAACGGAGAAAAAAAAGGTAAAGAAAAGAAGAAAAGTAAAATAAAATAAAACCAATAAAAGAAAAAAGAATCAAGACCATTGTATATATGGTCCATATAACATAACCATCAACATCACCAATTGTTTCATGTTTTGAAGTTGCTTGCCAATATTTCGTGATCTCGACCATTCTTTCTTTCTTTTTCTTTTCTGTACTCGATCGAATTTTTCAGTATCTTGTAAAGTCATGAACAAGCTGGCTAGGCCTATCTGTGACGTTGAGTCTCCAAGAAAGGAATGGAATATTGCCATTATTATCAGAATCTCGATCGTTGTCCTCTATGAACCTGAACTCATTTGTTGGCGAGAAACATGGCACTTTTTGGGTCTGGACCCATGATGAATTGTTTTGATGATAGCCATAGTTCTGCTCCATTCCTCCTGAGGCTGCGTTTGCATTTGCGTTGTTTACATTTGCAGCCGTTGCCCTCCTCTCTTCCTTCTTGAACCGAATTCCACACGCATTGCAAAGTGACTGCAGGTCACATACATTAGAATTAGAATTTGTCACTAATTAAATAAATTCATAGCTAAAATTTACAGACATTTAACTATATCTAAGAGGCACAGAATTGATAAATACCTTAGGACCTCTCGGACCGTTTCTCCACAGAGGAGTAGAAGTCGTGTCACAGTTAGCACATCGGCGGGCGAGGAGGGGATCGTTACTGGCCAAATTGCTGTTGCTATTATGACAAGTAGTATTTCCACGGCTGGTTTTATGGGCTTGAGGAGGATAATTAGATGTAGAATCATTTTTGGTTTGCAAAATATCCCAGCAAAAGTTAGACACGCAAGAGCCAGAACGGCGTTGATCATGCCGAATTCTTTTCTCATCGTCTTCACTTAAACGAGTAGATGGAGTTCCTAAAGAGAGAGTGCAATCGACAGAAGAAGGAGGAGGCGTGAAAGGATACATATCTGTTTCGTCAAAGGATTTGTGACTGTCTGGCATGGAAAATAACATGGAGAAGGAGTTGCTTTGGCTATGATACATTCCACATGAACAAGGACCTGCCGTATTAGATTGAGAACCACTGCACCTATGCATCTTGGTCACCTCACTGTTATCTCTCAATTTCTTTACTCAGTTTTTGTCAGTAACAAAACCTGAACTGGGCTGGTAACAAGATGAAAGATGAATGGAGCAACAAAAGAAAAATGAAAGATGAATATGGGTGTCTTGTGTTTCTGCAAGATTGAAAGAGGAGGAATGGAAAGGGTTAAGACAATGAAGAAGTGGGGGAATATTGCAGGTTTATTGCTTGAGGGTAGCTAGCAAGTGTCAGGGAGAGTACAAGCCAAAACAGTAAACCTCCCAGAATGAGAGAGATTCAATAATATAGGGTTTGAATAAGATCAGGAAAAACTTCGAAGAGAGAGCTCAATATATGGTGCGAGAGGGAGAGAGAACGAGTATTGTCTGATAGCTTTATAAGCTAAGAAAATGGTGAAATACCAGTCAGCACCAGCAGTCCACGTTGTCGTGAAATACAAGTGAAGATAACATTTATACGTATACAGTAAAGAGAGTTATAAAGACAGGCATGGACCCTATCTTACTTCTTGCAAAAGAGAGAAACAAAAACACACTCAGAATTTAAATAAATACACAGAGAAAGCTTATATAAATCACACTCAAATATCTCTGCTAGTTTATGAGAGAAATTTCATGCGTGGGCAGTGCACTTCCTGCTACTAAATACTACACTTCTTAGGTCACAATCCTTTTCAACTTCTCGGAGTTGAAATTTATAGGGGAAAGAGGGCATGGCAGGGAGAGATTGGTGAGATATTAGGGCGCTCTTAACAATGTGAGGGGAGGGAGGGGGCAGATGGTTGGTCATAGGGTGGTCAAAAGAACCCACGTGACTAGCGGGAACAGTCTTCCATGGATCTGCCTTCTCCGATCACGAGGACCCCCTCTCTATGCAATGCTTTTAGTATTACAGTCTCAAAAAACTTCTGTCCGTATCCGTATCTCTGCCTGCCTGCCTCTCTCTCTCTCTACCTCTCTACCTCTCTCTACCTCTCTCTCTCTACCTCTCTCTACCTCTCTCTCTCTCTACCTCTCTACCTCTCTCTACCTCTCTCTCTACCTCTGTCACTGAACTGGACTGGACTGCCACCCTCCCAAGGAAAATGGAATAGTAGTACCACGTTTTACATTCACTCGCCATCCAGTTGCTCTCTTCACCACGCTCCAAGCACATCATGAATGCTTCTAACAAATACCATCATGGTATATTCAAAAACCTTAATTAGCTTAGTATAAAGTTCGCATTACCCGCTATAGTTCTTCTTGCTTGGGACACTGCTAATTACATCTCATGTCCTTTGTCTGAAAATTTGGACTGCTAGCTTGATTAAAAGTATTTCGTCATAGAAATTGCCCCTCTTGTTTTTTTTGCTTAGCCATTCGAATATATGAGATTAATAAGTCAGGTACGATTGCTATTTTCGAATCTCGAGATTGTTAAGATGTCTATGATTCTTTGACACCAATTTTTTTATGTGTGGAGATTAAAAATCCTTCTCTTGTCAATGGTACCGTTTTTATTATCCCGTGATATTTTTTATTTTAAGTATTTGATGTTCATGCATTATACCATATAGTTAACATCTCACTTTAAAGCAATAGCTATTCTTTTTAAATATGTTAACAAGTAAGTCTTAACTCTTACATTTCTAATCATTCAATCTCAATCAAACAAGTCCTTATATAAATTAATATTGACGAATCAATCCCTATATGGTATGTACCATCTCTCTATAATAGAGGTTAACTAAGTTTCTATCATCCATCAATATCATAGGAATTGATAATTAGATAAAACAATTAAAATTAATAATGTATCATCGCGAGACAAGTTACCCCTATCTATCTTCTAGAGTGAAAATGATAGGTTTGCACCATGAATTCTATTAATGAGTTGTCATCTGAATCTATTTTCCACACTTCTTATTTTCACATGAAATATCTCTCTTTGGAGATGAGCTTTCTAAAATCACATTAATATTAGACAAGACTTGAATAAATTGGTTAAGCTTTTCTCCATCTCCTTTAATATAGTCATGCCCATTACAAATTACTTTAAATAACCCTTACCAATTAGATGTTCAATTTCTATTTTCAACATGAAGCAATCCTCAATATCATGTCTTTTGTCCTTTTAGAATAAACATAACTTGTGTATGGAAAGGCTTTTATAAGGGGTGGATATTGTATAAAAATTTTCCTTTTTAATGGATGTAAGAACTTATATGAGGGAGATGTTTAACGGAATTTAGGGTATGTCATGAGCTCCTTTACTAGCATTTTTTTTTATTTTTCTTGGAACTACTATCTATACTAGAATAGTGATTGTGTTCAAAAGGTTTGTCATCCTAAAGCCTTGTTTGACATTGCATTTCAAAAACGTTTTTGGAAAAGAAAAAAAAATTAATTTTTAATTTTTATGTTAAATTAATTTTTTTAGTGTTTTTAGATTATTTTCATGCGCTAATGTCCAAAATAATTATTTTTAAAAACAAAACATCATTTTAATGCATTTCTGACACAATTTTTTTTCAAAAGCAATTATAACCACACTCCCAAACAACTACTAAATCTCATGGTAAAAAACAACAGGCACATGCATTAATATACTAGTTTTTTTCCTACTTATATATGATTCTTCATAGCTTCTTTTACCTTTTATCAAGTTTCTGCTAGTAAGGAATTCAAGTCCTTTTATTGAGAAAATTCTCTCATTCTATTATTCATTGCCTTTAAGGTATCTAACTCAATTAATTCTTCCATCATGATAATTTCATCATTGAAACTCTTCAAATATGCTTTGGTATATCACACTATTTTAATATTCTCGAAGAGTTTTTTGAAGTTCCTCTTAATTAGTATATTAGTGCTAAAATGTGATGCAAGTTTAGCATAAAGATCACTAAAACTTGTGATAAAGCCCAATTTTAGATTGTTGTATAAAACTCGTGTCGACCCTCTAAAAATCATAGTAAGGATTTTACATATATCATCATTGTCCTAGATGACTAATTTATGGTGTAACATATATTTTGAACATATTCATATGGATCTACTAGACCATTAAAATTGTCCAAAGTCATGTTCATAGAGATACAAACAACATGCTATTAATGACCTCGAATCATTCAATAGATGAAGTTGACTTAAATAGATAGATGAGTCATGTTAATACATTTTAAATTTTTAACTATTAGAATATTATATTATTTAAGTATTTCATTATCCTTTTGCACGTATATATGTTTATTTATTTGGATTCAACACATAAAAACTTTCTTATATGGAATGATAGTTCATATATATGGTGGGTGAAAATAAAAAGATTTTATGTTAAAAGTGGTAAGCCTAAGGCTACTTCTAATAGTAAAATATAAGTATTTATTGTGTTTAATTATTGTGGTTTTTTGCAAATATTTTTAAGCAGAAAGTATCCAATCTTAGGCTACAACTTAAAATAAATATATAATTATCATACTAAATAATAAATTTTATAAAAAATGTTTTTCATTAAACCTAGATGTAGATGATTTTTATTGGTGGATTTTAATGAATTACAGAGATAGCTACTCCGATTTCATATTTCACGTTACTTTAAAGGCACGGTTTGCAATTGTGTTTCGAAAATGTTTTTAAAAAAAAATAATTTTTTTTAATATTTTTATATTATTTTCCTACATCAATGTCAAAATAATTCTTAAAAAGTAAAATAAATTAAGTTAATATATTTTCGAATAAAAAACAATTACAAAAATCAATAAGACTCTATCATGATTCATTGAATGGAAAGTATCAATCAAATCCCATGATGCGATTGGGGTGAAGTAATATTCTGAATCTCCTCATGTGTCAGTAAATGAGATGTTTTTCAACAGATCACTGACCGCTTACATCCCTTCAATACCCCGTAAGTTGTTACTGGCCATCCAATCCGTCAATCTTATGGTTCGTGAGTGTGACCCCATCAAACTGCCAGTTCCAATTACTTCCTCCGATCCATCAGTACTCGTACTCCATCTATAGCAGTGGAATCACGTGAACCAAACAAAACCCTGAGAAAATTTCCATGATTATAAAACTCCATCGACATACACCATGCATGTGTGAGTGTGACCACTCTCATCGTGTTTATTCCACCATCCCATTTCCAATCTCAGATTAAGAAAAAAGATTTTCATCTGCGGTCCATGAATGGATTATTTAAGAGTAGAATATTGATGGGAAATCTAGCTAGTCTCCATACCATTTCTTTGGTTGTGAAAAAGAAAAAAAAAACACTACTTATCACAGCCACCTGAAAAGCTAGCTAGTGGATACATGGATAGAGAAATACGTGATGATGAACGAGCGATGTATTGGTATCACCAGCAGAGTAGACGAGCAGTAGAAGATCCTGGGGTTTTGATTAGAGCAAAAGAAAGCAAAGAGACAGATATAAAGGTATCCCCATTAGATACTCCGCAATCATCAAAGCAACAACTCTTCTTAGCTTAGGACTACAAGAAAGAAAGAAAGAAAAGTGTATGAGAGAGAAAGAGATCATAGATCTTGAGTCAAAGATGGAAACAAAAAATAAATAAAATAACAAAGAAAGAAAAGGTAAAAATATACTACTGCTAACAAAAAAAAAATAGAAATAGAAAGCATAATAATAATAATAAAAAAAAATGCCCCCACACATATTATGGCACAAAACCGAACAAACCCCTATGGAATTTCGAGAACCCCAATTCGATCAAAAGATTCAAAAAAAAAAAAAAACATGAAGACACAGACACAAGAGAGAGAGAGAATCAGATCGTCTAGAGATTGGTGACTTAATAGTTCGACAAACGGGACGACCACCGCTTTCCAAAAGATGCTCCTCTCTTATTCGCTTTGTAAATTACGAGAAAAAAAAAAAACATCCCCACTTAAAAACTATGATCTATAGCTATTACCAAAAGACAATATGTTATACGTGTGTGTGCGTGTGTGACATTGTCACTGCACATGCCAATTATTTATCTCTTGTCCACGCGACTCATTTACACGTTAAGTCCCCTCCCCCCCAGCAAACACAGCAGCAAGTTAAGGAGTTTGATCATTCTAGTAATTGTTATCATATCTTCAAGTTACGGAGCACTTAATAAATAAATAAAAACAGTGTAAGATTTATTTGATTTAGTTGATAAATTAGTTCAATACATGACTTAATCTTTGTCTTTTCAAAGGTTGTAACAATATCCTTTTCTTTTTAACTATTACTTCGTATTAATTGCATCCAATTTCATATATAAACAAGTGCATTCACAATCTACCTAAATATATACTTGAAATCCAAGTGATAAATCAAAAACTAATAGCTCCAATGAATCATCTACCTAAATATATAGTTGCTAATTCGTTGAGTCAAAATTATTATACCATGTAACCTAAGGAGTATATGGGCCATCGTTTTCCTTTATTTTTTAGTAAATATAATCTCAAGATAGTTTTTGTCGTACAAATTTCAAGTTTTTTCGGTGTTCACTCTATGAGCTAGCCACTAAATAAACCGTTTTGTGACGGTGATATGGGTTTGGTTTGCACGGTTAATGGAGGAGGAGTGGTGGTTGACGGTGGAGATGAGTATTTGCTCTAATGCCAATAGATTCGAGTAATTAATGAGGATATCTGTTTATACTCTCTCAAGTGGAAACCTGGGATTTGCTTAATCATGCCATCCCAAAAATAATCAAGGCTCGCACCGCCTCACAAACAAGCCCCATGAATCCACACAAAATTTACACAGCATTGCATGCTTACTAATCATGATGTTATGTGGCTCGTTGGATTTTGTGGGGCCCTTTTGGTCTTGTTCCTCTTGGATTCCAAGGCATGCAAAGCACTAATTGAGCAGAATATCGTATCTACCTCTAATAAATATAATAGCCATAATAATAATGTCTATCACTAACCAAGGTGCCACGTGTGCATGCATGCAAACATGGCATGTGTTGAAAAAGCACCACAGATGTGAAGCGAGAAATTTTATGATACTTCGAAAGTATAAGTAATGATATCATATATAAGCTGTAATTTTGTCTCATTAACTAATATATTATATCATCATCATCATCGTTCTATGAAATTCTAAAAAAATCATTAATTTTATCGGGTTTTCTCTCACTTCTCTTCTCCACATCTCTTAAGTTTTTTAAAATTTATTGCAAATCACCACCGTATTTTTTATGTCTTTATTATTATTATTATTATTATTATTATTATTATTATTATTATCAATATATAATTTTTCGTAATAAGAATTCTGTGTTTCCCTTTTCTTACTATTAACTTGATAACATAATACATAGAAAAAAAAAACATGGTTTGTGAATAATATAGACATATATAGAAATAATAAAATCATTATAATCAGTGTTTGTTAATTATTCTGGATCTTTGTTGTTAGCTATGATGTTTAAATGGGACAAGGTAAAAGATCATGGATGAAAGTTACATGTTCATCTTGTAACAATTAGATGGCCAGGCTATGAGATTCAAGAGTTTATATAATAAAGAGGGAGGGAAAGAAAGACAGGAAGGTGTAGATTTTGATGGTGATGGTGGCGGTGATGAAGAGGTAGGGTTTTGATGAGCAAACTTATTCAAGGAATTACGAGATTCAGAATACAAAAAACGAGAAAGCCAAATAAAATTAGTAAATTTCTTTAAATTGTTGATACTACTTATTATTATTATTATTTTTATTGAAAGGGAATTTGGGATCGATGTAGTTTTTTTTTTTTAAATAATCGAATGAATGTATTAAATAAAAGATAATTAGATTGGTCTAGTGATCCTGTTTTTTTTTTTTTTTTTTACAAAATCTTCTTTCGTTGGAAAAGAGAAGCTAGGAAGCAAGAACCTAGATTAAAACAATTAAAAATATAAATATTTATTTTCTCGGTGATCATTTCCATTATTTTTTTTTACCACCGAATCAATAAGTAATCATACACGTCAAACACATGCATGCTTTGCAACTTTCGAACTAGATTTGTCTCTTAATTGATCAAGGTTTTATATATATATATATAGCATCGATCGGAAGTATCTCTGCATGAGAAGACATCATATTTAGAATTCTAGTAACTTAAAGAGAAAGAGATCCTGGAAGACTGGTCTAAACACATTTTTCCGTGGGGCAAAAAATATTTATTGACCAACAACATGACGAATGCCCCAAATTTGAGGGAGGTATCTTTGTTCAGATCTAGCTAGCTTAGTCTCCCTCTTGTACAAGTCCTTTACGTGATCCATCTTCTCTTTTTTTCTTCTAGTTTCCATAATTTCTTTCTCTTTATACTTTGAATCTTTTTAACTTTTTTGCAGTACTCTGCATCTGAAATCCCGAAACAAAATTCTAAATTTCATGATGGGGCATACGACACCCGCCAGAAGATAATGATGGTCTTTTACTATATATTTTACCTTTATGTCTATTATTTTAATTCTCAGATCATCCAATCAACCTTGATTTTCTGAGCAATATCATCGGTTTATATTCTTCTTCTTCTTCTTAAGCAAGCATACAAGTCTATCTTAATTATCTTTACCTGGAAAAGTTTGGGTTGAATGCTTTACATAATGATTATGTATATCATTTATTTGATGCTATTGGTGATTTACACGAATTTGTTTCTTGTTTAATGTATTATACATTACTAAAAAAAATCATTTAGATTGAAATATGAACACTCTCATTTCTAAAAACATGGCTTCCTCAGTCATTTATGATTGGACCAATGCCTAATGTACGACAAGTATTGTTCGATGAACAGCAGATTTTCCATTGCTTAAATTTTCTTAGAGAATCTACTCTACCTCGTATGCTAATTTCCCCCTCTGCTTGCATGTTTCTTTATTTTCGTTGAAGGAAAAGTCTACAGTCAGATTGATGGCAGAAAGCTTTATACTGAAGGATTTGCCGATTGGGTGCCTCACAGTGTGACACATGCAGAATCAGGAATCGCTCTTTAACAGACCGGCACTCCTCCACAAATATCCAAGTCACTGGGATTTCTTAGAAGAATTGCCAGCTTACTAGATTCCGACAGGATTCGGAGTCCGAACTTTTTTTTGATTGTGTAAGAGCGGCTTCTTCCTCACTCGAACAATGAACAGTGCTCCATATTATGGAGAAATGCTATTTATGTTTTCATCGAACGATGAAAAATTACATGTTTTTATTTTGTACAAGAAAATTTACATATTTAAGATTTTATTATAAGAAAGGGATAAAAAAAGAGAGGATAAACTGCTCAGCCGTTGGGAGATTATTTTGTAACAGTTTTGTGCGAAGCCACTGAAACCTTTTGTCGCGGGAGAAGGACAACAGAACATGATCTAGACATCATCTCGAATATGTTACTGCACGTTTGCTATTATGATAAAAAAATGTTTTTTAAGAATATTTTTTACTTCAAAATGTATTTTTTAAAATAAATATTTTAGTTTTTTTGAATAAATACATATTTAAAATATAATAAAAAATAAAATTTACCGCAATTATAAATAGAATACTTAATATTAGTTTGTTCAATACTTTATCAATCCTCGTGAGTTTTTCTTATTGCATATCTTTCATGTCTTATACTATGAAATAAGATGTTTTTTTTTTAAATAAAAATATTAAAGAAAAACATAAAAAAAAAACATCAATTTATTTTTTTAAAAAATATATATAAATATATTGCATAAAAAAATAAAAATTACAACAATTTTGAATAGAACACTTAATATTAGTTTATCCAGATACTTTATCAATCCTTGTGAGTTTTTCTAGTTGCGTATCTCAATGTTAAGTCATGTCTCTCTAGTTTTACAACTACTTATTTAAAATATAAAAACTGAGTTTCCTAATTACCAATAAAAAAATATAATTACCAAACCATACCCCTTCTAAAATAATATTATACGTAACAACTATCAAAATTTTTTTATCAATAAAACCCGAAAACAAATTACAAAAAAATAAATCAGATATCTAATTTTCATTTACTCAATTAACCAATTAATTTAAATTCTTTCAATCTAATTATATTTGAAGTTTTATAGAAATAAAATACCTTAACAATTTTTAGAAAAAAAAATGCAATTATAAAATTCAAATATGTATAATATATATTTATATTAATAATAATTATATCTTAAGTACAATTTAGCCATGCACTATTAGAAATAATACATAAATATTCAAAATCTTACCACCATTGTCTTCAACTATAATCAATGCTAAGGATTTTTCAATAACATTATCTTTTTGTTCAACAATCATTGCAATGGAGGTACTCTTGAAATATTTTTTCATGAATTATGAGAATGGTTCCACCGGTTTAGATATTTTACAAACTCATAATATCAAATTTTAGTATGACCTATCTAATTGCAATGATTGCATTAATAAGTACACTAGTTCGGTTTAAAGTTGTTGTATCAATGTCACATGTCTTAAGTGACTGATTAAATGCTTCTTTCGTCCCATTACCACTCTTGAATTCCACCACATACTAATAATAATCACCTTTTATCCTATAGTACAACATAAAGGATTTCCTAGCTATAAATGATGGAATAAGATGTTTATCAGTCATAGCCTAATATCATTACAAATGTTAGTTACCTCTACTTCCACTTCTTCCTATACTATCATATACTTTTAACATTGGTTTCATTCCCTTTCAAACAAATTTCTTACTTAATTGATGGCAAGATTCTCTATGATTTCCTCCTCTCACATTTCTCCAACCCATAAAGAGCACTTGTTTATCCTCTGATATGTATTCAACACTACGTTTCACCACTTTTTTTTTTATTGCATCTATCATTTTTATCATGTTGTTCAACTTGTTTGTCGAGTTTCACAATGTAAATAAAGCTCTCGCCATCTTTTGGTGAATCCATGTTTATTGGTAATCGCCTTCTCTCTCTCTCTCTCTCTCTAGTTAAGGATACTTAATTTGATCTTAGAATAAAATAAATATTTTTTTTCCTTTTTTGTGTGAATCATAAAATCATTGTTATTGTTCATAGTAAAAAAAACACTAGTTTGGCTGCTCCAAATCCGATCTTCACTTGTTAGATTATTGAACCTGGTGTCTAATAGAGAATGATTCAATGTTTTTTTTTAGAGAATTCAAAGAATTAAAAACAAAATTAGACAACAGAATAGAGAGAAATTAGGGTTCAAAGAGTTTAGAAACTTAGCTCTAATACATGATTTTTTAATGAGAGAATGAGATATGTATAATATATACAACACTAATCAAGCTAACATAAATTAAAAAATTATATAAAAAACTAGGAATTTAATGATCAGAAAATTAACTCTATATCCCTGAATAAAAAAAAAAGTAGAAATCTCAACAAATATATTCTATATACTATTTTGACGAGAGGATAAACAATCCCGGTTATGAAAAAAAAGGTCCAAGTAAGGAAGCAGCTTTCTTGACGAAGCTTAAGAGATAGTTAAGGTTAAGGCAGGAATATTGAGGTGGCATGCTCGGAGTCTTGGTTGGGGTACCGAAGGCCTTTTTGTAGGCCCATAAACAAAATGTACATTGAATGCACTTTCCGTACTTGCGTGAATCATTAGTGGTGGACCAAGATCATGCCTTTTAAAAATTCCATCACTCGGAAGACATCGATGTGTTTGACTCCTTGGTTTCTTTTTCTTTACTTCTCTGCCATTCCTGTGCCTCGACTCTTTTTCTTTGTGCTCTTGCGGGAGTGCCACTTAGCACGTTCTTTTTACACGCAAGTGTTCCCCAATCCCCAACTTTACTTCCTCGTCTGAAGCTTTTGGTCTTGCCCTATCCTTAATTATGCCCCCCTACCATTGTGCTGCTTCCTTTTTTGAGAATAAGTTTTCGCTTGAATATAGATTGACAGTCTAATTTACGATAAGTTATTTTAAAATATGCAAGTCCAGAATTATAATATTTACGATAAGTTTGTTTGTTGTGAAGATGGCGGTAAAGGAAGCAGACAATTATGAAACAAATTGCAAAGCGACAAGAAAGCCCATCTGAAATTTTAAGAAATGAGAAGCCCACTTGTCCTGTAAGCGAAAATACTCTTGGGCTTGGGCCGTTATACAAATCCGTTTAAACTCCCTTCTCTTCTTTCTCTCCCGCCACCAAAATCTGTTAAACCCTAACAAAAACCCCTTCGCCGACCAGACAAAGCCAAGACCAGACTAAACCAAGATTCTCAATTCCGTGTTTCGCTTGATATTATAATTTTTAATTGGAATAAAATATTTTAATTTCAGAGCATCGTTTTGGGGTTATACTGTTTATATATAATCAAAAAACAAATTTAGTTCAAATCCAAAAATAAAATTATTTAGAATTATGCAATTTAATATAAAAAAAGACACAATAAAATGATTTTTTTAAACAAAATTATGAACATGTATAATATTACGAGAATGTCATCATCAATCTCGCAAGGTCATTACATTCTCTGATTGCTCTGAAATTTTAACATAATATATATAAATATGTCAAGAGACTCCTCGTAAAATTTCATCTCAATCTAGCAGTCGGATTAAGAGATATGATTGATATTGTAAAATTATTTATTTAAAAAAAATACTATTTGGCCAAAACAGAACAAGCGGAACGAAACTGGAACGTTTCAGCCGGTATTCGGCTGAAAATCCGGAATAGGCCGGAATTTGAACCGAGATAAAAACAACGCCGTTTTGTTTTGTTTTTTAACTGGTACAAAACGTTTCGGTCATTTCGGCCGAAACAAAACAAAAACAGAACCGATGGACTTAAAAGTGTTGGAATTACTTAAAGAAGTTCAAATTGACCACTTTCCTTTCACCAAGCTAGCAAACGATACCGTTTTGTTTATTCAAAATCTCATCTAATAAAACCATCTAGTAGGTGATCCAGTGGAAAAAGTTTGGAATTAAGGAGTTTGTTTTTCCTATGATCTCAGGTTTGAGCTTTGTGGTTGCTAATATGATAATCACCGGAGGCTTGCATGGTCGTTAACTTCAAGCTCATGGGATTAGTCGAGGTGCGTGCAAGCTAGCCCAGACACCCCATTAAGAAAAATATCATCTAACAATCGATCACGGTCTGTATTTTAAACTCTCAACTTATCAGTGTTTTTTTTAATTGTTTAATCTTAATAAAGAAGTTGATGATCTTGAATAAAAAAATGCAGGTAACCGGTGAGGAAGCAACAAGGTTTGTTAGAGAAATCGTAGCAGTTAATATGGAGTTTAAGAAGCCGAAATCGATTGAAATCGGTGGCAGTTATTCGATAATGTGTGTGGTAAAGCCGGATATAAATGTTGATGTTTTCTTTCAATTGCCTAATGTACCTGGTTTTGTGGCAGTTATTCAGAAAGTGTTTGGTTGGTTATTGTCTCCAAGCAAAATAGTGAAGAGACACTGAAGACAACGTAAAAGAAAATGACATCAACACAAAATTGTTTTCCAAAGTGTTATATAAGAGAAAATGTATGTTTTTATATTCTATTTTATGTTGATTTGGGTCATTTAGAATATGTGATCTTGATCTTATTCTGGATCAACCCTGGTGTAGGGTTTTAAATTCACAAGTAATTTATTTATAACCCCAAATTAATTATGATTAATGGTTGGATTCTAGGGCTAATGTATATACTGATAAAAGAGTATTTCATCTTATTATTACGTATCAATCACACAAGCTACAAGTAGAGGGAATAAGAGTATAACTCAATTCCTAGGAGAGGTCCAAGTAAAATTAGAATTGTCATCTGGAAAAATTCTTGCTTTGAAGTTTTTCATGTTCCTAGTGTAAGAATAAAATTAATTAGCATATCTTTGTTGGATAAAAATAATTTTATTATTTCTTTAAGATCTAATAAAATATTTATTATTACATTTAGATCTTATGTTGAAAAATTTTATTTGCTTAGTGGCCAATTGAAATTACTTATAATGTTTTCTTCTAATACTACTTTGTATTTTCTTATCATCATTTATCGAAAATATTGAATGTTGTGAATCATGGCATGCTAGACTTGGATATATTAACTTTAAAATTATTAAGAGAATGATGTATTAAGTTTAATTAGTAAATCATATATTGATAATAAAAAAGAAAAAACCTAAAGTATATGTTTATATTATATGGTGGTGCATTTGTTTAAAATCTGTTAAATAAACTATAATTATTAATTCCATCATAAACACATAATTGTTTGCATTAAAATTAGTTTAGAATCTAAATGATTTTGATTATTTTTAATTGATATACCATCTATTTCTAAACTAATATCACTTATTTCATTGCACTGTGATAGCTAAGCTATTATAAATAAAATTAAAAGTAAAAAAAATAATGAAAAAAGAATAATAAACATAAGTCCATTAAACATTTATACGGTATGGTGCATATTCTCTCACTAAAAGTTTGTCACGCCGACAAGTTAATGAATCATCGAGGGCAGCTCGTACTGATATCATCTAGGAGGGTCTCGTACTGCTTCTTTACTTCCTCCTCGGTTCCTTCTCCTACAAACCTGGCTATGTTTAGCCAATGATCTAGGCCATCCTTGTCATATATTGGAAGAGCAGTTTCTAGCAACTTGTTTTTCTCGGCTGACCAATATTTTGAGTTAGGCTGAGGGAAAGAACTGGATCCCATTGCTCTTTCTGAGATACAAAGTCCGTTTCTGGATGCGAAAATGACGAAAGCAAAGTTAATGCGTTGGTAAGAAGAGAATGTGATAGAGGTTGATTAAATTAAAAGGAAGAAATTCGTCCCATAATCTTAAAATAAATGAAGCCCTCCTCTACCTTTGATCTGAATATTCGAATTATTTTTCATTTTTAAATCAGAACCTTAGAACAGCAAATCAACCTGAGAACAGCATCAGGCCTCTAGTTAACCAGTCCCATTAGTTAGAGCATAAAGCTAACTTTGTTCCCCTTCATGATA
Organism: Salix caprea; assembly: GCA_964035475.1. Lineage (NCBI taxonomy): Eukaryota > Viridiplantae > Streptophyta > Magnoliopsida > Malpighiales > Salicaceae > Salix > Salix caprea. The sequence continues at coordinate 11,319,734 of OZ037750.1, read as the reverse complement.
GAAATATGGTCGTAATAATTATCAGAACGAAAGTAAATGGGAAAAAAAAAACCCTAAGCACAGATTGGCGATGGTGTTCAAGCAGATACTAGCAGGTCGCATTTCTTTTCCTTTCCGAGTGCCCTTGTTTTTTAACATGCTGGTTGTGCTATATCTTAGCTACATGCTTCAGTGTCTAGACTTAGAATCTAAAAATAGTAAAACTACATCATTTAACAGTAATAATCTCAGTCTTCATCATTGGCAAAATTGTTGGTGATGCCGTTAGGTCAAAATCAATTAAAATCAAGTTTTAAAAACTTAAAAAATTAAGATATGAAGTGAGATTCAATGCATGATTTATATTATTTTTTAACAGATAAGTTTATGAATCTAAATAAATCAGTCCATGTAAGAATAATGTTTTCTTGAAATAAACATTCAGCAAATCTGTTCATCCATTATTCGAGTCGGTGATCAAGGTAATAGTTCTGTGTTAGTATTACCTCTCCTCTTCACTGCTCATGTTTCCCCTTCTGCTCCCTTCATTCTTGTAATTCGGTAGCGGCACTTTGTCCGACTCAATGCTCTTAAGGTCCTCTAGAAGCATATCGTATCGCCTCTTTACTTCCTCCTCGGTTGTTTCTCCGACAAGCTTGGCTATGGTGCGCCAACGATCGGCAGTATCCTTGTCATATTTTGCAAGAGCATTTTCGAACAACTTGTGTTGTTCGGCTGTCCAATTTGAGCAAGGCTGCCGGAAAGAACTTGATTTCATCTCGCCCACAGAAATACTATAGAGGGAGCTGATGCTACAACGGCAAAAAGCTGGTGTCTGTTTAAATTAAGGCAATATGTATTGTAATTCAGGATGATCGGATTTGAGTATGAAAACACAAGGCATAGTCTTGCCAGGAAATTCAATAGGGTAGAAAGCAGGAGTTGCGAGCCAAGGAAAGGTGGGCATAGAAGTTGCAATACGGATTATGCAAAATTGACACAAATATATAGAGAATTTCACAAGTATATATTATTGAAAGGAAGAATGCCTCGTAGAAACAGTTTAGAGATCATTTTTTTCTTGACGACGTTTTTTTATTTTATTTTATGAGCATGTGGGATTACATTAATACTTCATATTAGTAATTTTGACCTTAAATCCTAAGCAAGGGGCAAAGGTTTCATTCATTGTGGGCTGAGGTGGAGTTCTTCCTCTGTGTACTTGAAATTTTTGCCATGCTGACCTAACATTGGAAATCAAGTGGCCTATTTGAGATTAATCTACTATATTAAAATAATGTAGCTTTAAGGAACTGCAATTAACTAGTTATATTAGACAAACAATTATATTAAGTTCATGTAGGTTTGCTTCACATTTGTTGTCCACCTCCAATGGCCAATGGCAGGCTGTGAAAATGTTGGTATTAGGAAAAAAAAACATAGTTTGAGTAATGACCAGGGTTGTCGGTTTTGTTTCGGCCGAAATGTTTCTTATCAGTTAAAAAAAAAAAGATAAAACGACATCGTTTTTATCTCGAATAAAATTCGGGTCCATTCCAAATTTTTCACCTAAATACCGGCCGAAACGCACTGGTATCGCTTCGTATGTGCCGTTTCGTCCTTGAAAAAAAAATTAAAGCATTAAATTGAAATGACCCCCCCCACCCCAAATCATTTCCCCTCAAATCCCTAACTTCTCTTCCCCAAATTTCTTCCCATGGTAAGGACGACACCCCTTTCTCACGGCAGTGACGACACCCCTATCGTTTTGCCCAAACCCCTAACTTATCTTCCCTAAATCCCTAACTGTTCTACCTCACCTCACAACCTCAATTCATGAATCACAGCCCCTCCAATCTTCCTTCTTTAGTTCAATCTTCACAATTCGTTGTTTTGGACACCAAGCACCTGTGGTGTTTTGGGCTACGCATCACACACTATCGTTATCTTATCAGGCAAGATTTAGGTAGGATTTTTCTATCGTGTCAATTTCATGATTTTTTGTGTTTCCTACCAGCATTTTAGCATCAAAGCCCCTGCTTATATTTTGTTAATTTCAATTCCTTCCATCAATTTCAACAGCATATAAACAAAAATTTGGGTTAAGGAAATTAGTTTTCTGGTGTTGATTAATTCATGTGAATCTGTTACTCTTGCTGTCAAGGAAAATGATTCTATCTGTTTGCTGCTTCTTTTTCTTAAATAATTTGCATTACTTTGCATGCTTGTTAGGACTTAGAATTAAGGTAATTAAAGGGATGGCTCTATGTGTTTAGCTTTAGATGGTTGGTGGTCATTTAACACTAGCTTAGTAGCTTTGTAAGAACTTCTAAAATAAAAGGGGGAAACTGAAGGTGTTCCTCATGAAATTGTTCCTCGTGATCATGGTGCTCTGCAATCATATAAACCTATCAATGGGGTTATAAAAAGGTTGGCATAGGGAGGAATGATGGGTTTTATAACCAAAACTGTCATCTAGGGATTGATTTTCTACTGAGAATTCAACAAGTATTGAGATTTGAATGTGAAAGTGTAACTAAAGCACCTTTTTGTTGTTCAATGTCCTGTTTTTTATCCCAGTACTTGCCGTAGTGTGTGATTATTTGTCTAGACATTTTTTCTTTTTATTTGTGTTTGTGTTTCTTTTTTTATCTTTTGATTTTACCTGTTTGTGCATGTAACTGCCTTGAATAAATATTATGACATGAAATATTGCATTTCAGTAATTTTTTTTCTTTTATATTGAATATTATGGAATTTTTTCTTTTATATTGAATATTATTGAATTTATGGAATATTATTGAATATTATGGAATTTTTTCTTCAGAATAAATTACATAGCTGAAAACTCATTTAGTGGTACGACTTTCATAGCTTCAGCTCCAACAAGATCAAATGATCCAACATGGGCTCATGGACACGTGGTTGTTAGTGAAAGGAACTCATGTATATGTGCTCATTGTAGCAAACTGACCAATGATGGTGGTATTACTCGTCTGAAGTATCACCTTGCTAGTATTAAAGGCCAAGTTGAATCTTGTAAAAAAAATCCCTCTAGATGTGAAATGACAAATGAAGCAATTGATAGAGGACTTAACATTGGAGAAAGAGAAAAGAAAAATACTTAGAATTGATATTGGAAATTATCAAATATTTTCCAATGATGAAGTTGAAGAGGGTGATGATGCAAATCATAGTTTAAGTGATATGAGTTCACAAAGAAATAAAAGTTGACAATGCAAGGCATAAGTGCAACTAGAAAAAAATGATTTTATTTGCTCTACGAACTACCCTAGGTTCATAGTCTAGCATTAAAAGTGCAATGGCTTTTAAAGAGAAGGAACATAATGTAAGAAAGGTCATAGCAACATGGTGGTTTGATATTAATGTACTATTTAATGGTGCTAAATCATACTATTATCAGCCAATGATAGATGTCATAACATCAATGGAACCTGGTTTTAAAGGACCAATATATAATGATTTAAGGGGATCATTTTTAAAAGACATGGTTCATAATGCCCATGAATATCTTTTAGGAATCAAGGCTGATTGGAAACTTTATGGATGCTCTATTATGGTAGATGGGTGGTCAAATAGGAGAAATGTATCAATTGTGAATTTTCTTACTTATTCTCCAAGAGGTACCATATTCTTGAAGTTTGTTGACACTTCAGGTCTTCAAAAAGATAAAAAGACATTGCTTGAGATGTTTGGTGAAGTTGTCAAAGAAGTTGGACAAGAAAATATTGCTCACTTTGTCAGTGATAATGAGTCTGCATTCAAGGCTGCTGGAAAAGCTTTGCGGCAAAGGTATGACACCGTTTTTTGGTCTCCTTGTGCTGTCCACTGCATTGATTTAATGTTAGAAAATATTTGTGATCTAAGGTATTTTTCGATGATTGATGAAACCATTAAAAATGCAAGAAATATAACCAAGTTTATATATAATCATGCATGTGTTTTAGCTTTGATGAGAAAAGAATTTACTAATGAAAATAATTTATGTTGTCCTGGCATAAGAAAATTTGCTACCCATTTTTTAAGCATTCAATGTTTACTAAAGTTTAAGAATAAGCTTCGACAGATATTTACTTGCACAAAATGGGTAGAATCAAGTCATGGTAAGAGTCGAGTTGGAAAGGAAATTGTTGCTATAATTTTACAAGATAAAAAGTTTTGGCTGAGATGTGAACATATAGTCAAAATTAGCGAGTCTTTAGTATGAGTTCTTAGGTTAACAAATAATGAAGAAAAACCATCAATGGGTTATTGATATGAGGTGATGGATAAAGCAAAAGAAGTCATCATGACAAGGTTGAAAATAGAATATCTCAATATGGACCATATATTCGGGTAATTGATGCTAGATGGGATAAGCAACTTCATAGTCCATTACATGCAGCAGGTTGTTTTCTTAATCCTGAAATATATTTTAGGCCTTCTTTTTCAAAACAAAATGAGGTTACTCGAGCCTCGAGGTTTGCTTAGCGCAATTACTAGATTGGTTCATGATTGTGACATTCAAGATATAATTAGTAGCCAACTTAAGGAGAATAAGAAAGCAACTGGTGATTTTGGCATGCCCCTAGCTATTCCTCAGAGAGAAAGGTTTAATCCAGGTAATAACTTTTATTTTTTAATTTTTTTTTTTTGGATCCATAATATCTGATTTATTGATTTTTTTTTCTTATGTAGTTGCATGGTGGGAGCTATTCGGCAATGATAATCAAGAATTTTAAAAGTTTGCAATTCGAGTTCTTAGTCAATGTTGTAGTGCAACTAGGTGTAAAAGAAATTGGAGTGATTTGAATTCATCCATTCTAAAAGACAAAATAGGCTTGAGCACAAGAGATTAAATGATGTAGTAATTGTTCGTTATAATCTAAGGATTCACCAGAGATAAAATATCAATACTATTATATTAATAATAATATTGAAAATAATAATTATTTTCTATTACATTGATATTAATTTTTTAATTTCTTTCATGTTTATTCTTTGTAAGAATTTGAGCAAAACAAGAGATGTTTTAGATCCTATTAACCTTGATAACATTGACCTAAAATTAGCTCTAATATTATTGACTAGTTATTTCTTGATATCTAATTATCCAATAAGGATTGGGGTTGGTTTGTCAAAGCTTTAATTTGTAATTTTATTTGACTAGTTTTCCTGGTTTGCTCTAGCAAACATTACATACTTTCATCCATGGGATCTGACCATTTTTTTATGATCAACTTTAGTTTCTTGAAACTATTGATGAATGTTTTGAATTTATTCTTCTAGTTTCCTACAATGTTCTTCAACAATTTTCATCTTATTGTTCTCCAAAATTATTCTAAGTTTTGAACAGTATTTGGTTGATGGATGGACTTAAATTAACTATTATACAAATTATAAAGGTCATACCTCAACAAGTAGAAATAAAAGAGAATTTGAGAGAGAAAAGAAGTAAATAAGATGAGAAAGAAAGATTGATTGAATGAATACCTATGTGATTACTTGATTCTCATGCATTGACATTCATTTGTTTATATACCATGCTTCTTCCTCTATACTAAAAATCTAAAACAATTGTTGGTTTTGACAAGGGCAAAATATACCAAGACTTTATATTATTAATCAAAAACTCAAATGATTATTAAATAAATTATTCAAAAAAAAAAACAATTCATTGATTGTTTCTTTAAAATGGATTATGACTCCATCAAATTAAGCTAAAGTGAGATCTATCTCACCAATTGATATAGCAAATTTAAAATCGCTAAAAATTCTTCTTTCTTCATTATCGTTGTTCGCTGTTGTTTTTTGACATTTTATTCTCTTAAGTGTACATATTAAAACATTCTTAAGAGGTATTAGATGAAAACTTAACCTTCTTTAGTAGAACAATTTATTTTATTCTCCAATTTTATAAAGGAATTCTTGATGGTGAATAATTGATTTAGAGACATTTTTTACTGTGATCAATAGTCTAAGAGATCTCATATGTTTTATTGACTTTAGATATTGCCCATAAAGCGACTATTAGCTAGTTGTCTTGCGCAGGAGACTTATAGTGTCATTCTTTAGATAACTGGGTTGGAGGCTTTACACAATATTCTCTTGTAACTAGAAATTTAAGAAGTTAAATCTTTAAAAAAAAAAAAAAAACATTGGCGCAAACAAGGTTGCCATATAAAGAACCCTCAATCAAGGTTGTTAAAAATGTGTATTTTGACACGACACGAAAAAATACAATATAAACTCAAATCATGAACTTGAATCATGAAATCATAAAATCATACATAAAACATTATCTAATTATAAATTGACAATTTCACTCAAGTAGTAAATACCATTATAACAAAATTAAAATTAAAATAAAATATAAAATAGTAAATAATGCAGATCAGCCCAAAAACACCAACAAGGACCCATTACATGTTCCAAATGGTCCAATGACGCGGTCTAAGACAAAGGCATTGAAAGAGGCAATGAATGCATTGGTTTTGAAGATTTCAACCAGGTCAGAATTGCAAGGACCATTGGAGTATCAAGAGGAGACCCTAGTACATCTTATCCATGTGCAGGAGTGGTCCAATACAACCTTATTTGGGCCATGAAGTGAGGACAGCAAAGGAGCTAAAAGAATCCTACTACAACTTGGAAACATAGGATTAATGAGCTTGATGGAAGACTATAAAAAAAACACCTTATGGGCTTTATTTAAGTTTGTTACCTACAGCCCAAGGCTTGTTTTGGCTTAATTAAGACTTTGTTTTCAGCTAGGGTCCAAGGTTTGCCTGAATTAAGTCATGGGCTTTTCAATTTAGGATTTTAGGTCAGTTTTGAGTGGACCTCATTTAAGTCCACATAAGGGGTCCATTAGGATTAGTTTTTAAAAGACTATTTAAACTCATATTAGCTAAATTTTGACAACTATTGATGAAATTTAATTCTGAAATTTTCAGTTTATGTGTGAGAGTAATTCTTGCATTCTTTTATTCTTGAACGAACTGAATTCGACTTATCGAAGATTAACTGGCTTCGTGATGTCATTCTACTCATTTCAATAGTGATGGTGCCTTGGGGCAGGTTTCCATTGTGTTACACTCCTATCAGACCTATTTAGGCTTTCCTGGATCAGATTTCATTCTTGGTTATGGGTTGCGTGACCACGCGATCACGAGGTTCGCATCAGTAAAGTTCATACACCTTAAAATACAGTGTAAATAAAGACCCATTCATGGTATAAATAACTTAAAAATACAATACAAAATAATTATTTTCATAGAATTTCATTAACTAAAAACTAACATACCTAAAACAAACAATCAATTGGTGAGTCATGTAAACTAACAGTCTCATTTGCTTCATCTTCCTCATATTTCTAAAAAATTCATCAAAATCATTACCATAAAAAAAATAATTACTATTAGTAATACCAACATCAATATTGTGAACATCAGTGTTACTACTAGTATCAATACCACCACCAATATTATCAACAATATTTAACTTCAAACTCTTTGAATTATCTAGATTGACATTATTTTGAATCTTTAAATCATCTTCAATACCATGACTCTTCCTTTCAGCATCATTAAAAAAATCATCATCACTTTCATCTTCTTTACTATTTTTTCTTCATGTGAAACTATCAATGACACCAAGCAAATCAAAGTTTGATAAATCATCATGTTTTTTCTTTATTGGTTATCCAATCATCATCAAATGAGAGATCATATAAAACTTCATAAAAATCATTAGCTTGCCTTTTGAGTTGGTTGTCTTTCAATTTCATATTACACATTACAAATACCAAGTCATTCATTTTTTTTGTTGCAAATGATATCTTCATTTCACATCAATCTATGTAAGCAATTCAAATTAATAACATATAAAATTATTATCAAATATAAATACATTAGATTTTTTATATATAAAAAAAACTTATCTCAAATGCACTCTAGATATGCTCACATATAGATAAACTACAAGTCAAACTTAGAACTGAAATTGACGCTTTTGTAGCTTTAGACATTCATCCCCATAAGAATCCCACCATTTAGTTGTAGTTTTTTATTCATTGTTGTCTTAGTAACCTCAATACCAAGAAACCACTTTGCAACCTTAAATGAATTGAATTGTAAATCAATTTTATACTTTTCACATGCATCAGGCACCATCCTTTATAAGCAAGTAATATAATTCAATTTAAAGGTTGATATTAACTTTAAAAATAGAATTATAATGAGAATAAGAATTCAAATAATAAACTATTATATGTAAAGGTCTAAGAAGTGGAAGTTTCTAAATTGCATCAATAATATTCCATATAGGTATATAATTACAAAATAAAAATAATAATATTAACATCAACATTAAATTAAATAATATAAAAGTAAAATAAAAATTATGCATCAAATGATAAATAATTGGTACTTTTTTCACAAAACTCAAATTCACTTATATCCTCTTTTTTATGATTCATTGTTTTGTTTATAAGTTAGTTTCTCATCTGAATAAACTAATCAAAAACTTTAATGAGAGGATATGTTTTCTTAATACATATAGTAACATCATGTCAAAACTTGATGTCCAAATACAACTTTGAATTCGCTTCCCTTCTTCTATTTTTGAAAATCCAGGTGACCTTTTATTAGATGGAAGTAAACATTGTCATTAGCTATATCTTACAATCACTCAAACATCCAAGAGTAGAGAATACATCAGCAAATCAAATGGCAGCGGGTCTAATCAAATTATTTTCTTTTGTAAAGTACCTTAGCATGGAAATAAGAATAGTTATTGAATATATTCCAACTGCAGAAAATATCTCCCTGAGATAAAAATGGTATGTTGCATTTCGTAATTAGGTGGGAAAAAGTTCGTTTATAAACAAGAAACCCCTAAAACTAAATTACTGCTATGCACTAAGGTCTTTTTCACAGATTGAACATAAATTAGTCCAATCATTAGATCTCCATAATGAATAATAGCATCAATATAATGACATATTGGTGAATATATGCTAATTTGCAGTTGAATGGAAGCTACCAAGTAAATTCAATCCAGTTGAATCCAAGTGCAACAGGTGTGGTGGGGTATGCTCGATACAATGGTCAACCCCAAGGTGAAGGATTCTTTCATCCCTTGGAGCGTGGAACCTACATTACAAATAGGACATGTCTGATCTCTAAGTCTACTCCTTGCTGTTTTACAGCCCATCAGCCGGATACATAAAATGATCACAGAATTTTTTATTTAAAAAAAAAAAAAAAAGCCTTAGAATGGTTGTTTCATATCAGTTATTTTCAGGAAGCCATCATTTCATTATTGTAGAATCGATTGTCATAGTATAACTAGGTAATAAAAAAAAACTATGAGGAGTTGAATTCATCTAAACACAATTTAATTTTGAATTGCAGATATCAGCCTGACACTACAGCAGTGATCAGTACTGCTGGCCCAAGTATGTCAATTTACATGACAGGTTGGCTGCCGAGATAAGAGGACTTTCTATGGTGCTCAGCCATGGAATGCATATTGTTTTTAAAAGTGTTTTTAGCTTGAAAATATATCAAAACAATGTTTCTTTTTTTATTTTTTTGTCAAAAAACTCCAAAAAAAATTGAAACTAAAAACAATCAAAAGCTTTTGAAAACATGGTTGGACCGCAATGCCAAACTGGAACAAAGTCAACAAGATGGCCACATTGTGTGTAAAATAAGCATAAAAATAAAGGTGTACAACTAAACAAATATGTCCCCATGCATGAATTAAGCATTACTAAATTCTTTTGACTTTGATTTTGGTATTTCTCTGTTCATCTTTCACAGCAGTTAAATGAGTCGTATCCTAATAGCTTTTCCTTTTCTTCAGATATCCTAATAGCATTTTCCTCGCAGGAAAAATTGACATTTTCAATGGAGGTGGCTAGGTGTTCAATGTTAGCGATGTTCAGATGAACAACACCATGATTTTCCCTACTTACTCTTAATACAAAACCATCTACATTAGCAAATAAAGATTAGGAATTCTAACAATCGTAAATAATATTAACAGCTATTCAATACCAAAGTTGAACTGAAACATCAATCACAAAGAAAAGGAAAACGTTCTTCATAGCCAAATTTCCTCGAGACAAAAAGATAATGACGAGACATCAACAATATATATCCACGGCAGCCACAAACTAGCAAAGATGATGAGAACATGAGCGAATAATCTCTATCTAAATCTAAATGAATTACCTCATTCATGAGATCCGAAACCGTTAACGGCCACCACGGCGCCTTTCTTCATAGTAACATCCTCGTCTTCCCTAATCTCATCATCATCAGAATCCAAAGTGAAATGGCCATGATTCTCCATTTGCTGCATCTCTGCTCCAAGAGGTTTATAAGAAACACCAGGAGCCCCGTTGTTTTTAGCCATGACTGAGTAGACGCTCATCGCGAAAATCACTAGCAGAGCAAGATGGCAATTAAATTGAAGAGTAGCGATTCCTCTTGCTCTGTGATACTCAGGGTGCCCTTTACATTTGATACTGTAATTCCCTCTACTCTTTTCGTGCAAAGAGCAACCATGAACAATCAAATTGGTGTAAAAGGAAAGACCCATTTGCACAATCCACATCCCTTGCAAAATCAATCCAACTCCACGGGCTAATCTTGGATAATCATTCGATTTCCATGGTGATTTCAGTTCAAGAGTCGTAGAAACCACACAGATCAGAATGGGCACAAGCATGAGATCGAAATACCTGTTCTCTATTCCACTTGGGTCCTTTCTTTGCATATAAAACAGCAGAAACTCTTCAACAAATGCGAACAAAACAATCAAATTAAGGATTGAAGAAGGGAACCGAACAAAACTTGAAAAATTCGATAAAAGACCCAAAAATGAGTACAAGAAGAAAAGAGCTGCAACAGCTAGGATTTGTAGTTGGAGGGCTGAGCCAACTCGATCTCGTGAGTCGACAGCGTTGAAGAGGGAGATTAGAGAGTTGACAATAAAGAGAAGGGAGAAGATGGTGACAGTGATATAGTTCACAGAAGAGGAAGATGAGTTTGAGATTCTTTTAGCCGCTGATTTTGGTGTTTGATTCAACGCTGAAGATGGATTTGAAACTGAGTTCCAGTTTTGGATTGCGGTTGAGGATGTGAGAGATTCCCATGCGCCTATCAGAATAAAACCACTACCAGCTATGGTCATGGAGAACAACCCCATTTTTGAGTGATTCCTCGATGGGGTTGTCTGTCTCTCTTTCAGAAGGCTTGATTTAGATCAACAACGATTGTACTCTAAAATGATGGGGCTACTTGTTGACCTTCTTGTTTGATGGTTGATTTTTGTTGGGGTTTGACCGTTTCTTAGATGATTCGGAGGCTGCTGGTTCGAGGAAACAAGCATATCGGCAGCCAGCCGAGAATTCGATAACACTTTTCGGGTATTTATTTCTAACTGTTTTTTAAAACTATTTTTATTTAAAAGAATATTTAATTAATATATTTTTAATAATAATTTTGATATATTAAAAGAAAATAAAAATTAATACACTTTTTAAAAAATAACTATTTAAAAAAATATTTTAAATCACAAACACATTCTAGCTCTAACGAGCCGATTTGCCCGCTTCGCTGGGTTTTTTTATCTCTGTAAAAAATTAATTGATTTTAAAAATGTTGTATTTTGTAATTTTAATATTTAATTAGTATAATTGTAACTGATAAAATTCGTTCAAAATGGTTTTTTTCAACCACAATGTGATTGAATATTGCTATTGCTAAAAAACTTTTGATTAAATTTGTTAGAAAATTTGCTAAGAATGTGAAATGATTCATTAGGAATTTGTTGCCACGGATACTCTGGTTAAAAAAAAAAACAAAGAAAGAAAACCGGCTAAAAAAGAACAGCTTACTTGGACAGTAAAAAATAAAAAATACATGTGAAAAAAAGGTCACCGTTTCTTAAAAGGAAAAACAAAAAGAGTCTAAAATATAAATTTACATTCAAAGCCAAAGTTTTTTCTTATAAGATTTTTTCATCATATTATTATATTAAATATATTTCAGAATACCGATATTAATTTTTTTTTAAGAAATCGTAAGTCATTTTTTTTTCTCTTTATATATTTTTAGGCGATAATATTAAAAAAATATTCAACACATATACTTAGTCTCACATAATCTATAGTGTGATCGAAATGGGAAGTGATTTTTATAGTTTTTTAATTGTAGATAACCTAGATGAATTTGTAAAAAAAAAAAAAAAATGAGTTGTCTGTTTTCCCCAGTTATATTAAATATAACACATTATAAATACAAATATTGCAAATTTTTTGAAAAAATAAATAGAAAAGTTTTTTCGTGCATAATTATTTATTTGTCGTCTAAAAAGAATAGTGTAGTCGAAACAGGCAAAATATTTGACACTTATGCGAAATTTAATTTTTATTTAAGTGAAATTTAATGTAATAAAATAGCTCAACACCCCCTAGTATAACAATAGCAAAATATATAATTATATTCTAGGTCATTATTTTTCTCTATCTAAATATTTTTAGGCGATAATATCCAATAAATATTAAAACATCTAATTAGTTTTACATACTTTAATTTGACACAAATATACAAACATATAATTAATTTGACATACTTTAAATAATATATTTAATTCAAAGGAAAAAATTGAAGCAAATCCAAATATTGAAAAACAAAACCTGAAAAAAAAAATTAAGACTGAAATCAAACCTGAAATAAAAAATTGCATAGAAGGATAAAATTGAAAGAAATCAAACTTTGATACTAAAAATATTAAGGATTTATAATAAATTTGCATTGAAGGATGAAATTGAAATCAATGAAAACTTTGAAACCGAAATTATATAGAATTCCGGCCCAATCCGAAAAATTAAAAGCATGAGGACCGATTTGCAACTTCAAGATATAATCAATTTCAATTGAAGGACGAAATTGAAACAAATCAAAACCTATATAATAGCATTAAGGGCAAGAAAAACAAATTATAACGTTCAGGGACTGAAATGAACTTTGACAAAAAACAGCTTAGCTGACGTCATGTTGCGCAGGCAGGAGAGAGAAATGGGGGGGGAATTCAAACGACCATTGACACGTATACGCACATCATAGTGACACACGCGCCGCCCCATGTGGAAGAGAACATGCCTAAAAATCATTCTAGACGCCGGTTGGTCATTTTCCGACGTCGTATGACGCCGCACGCGTCGTCCGAAGAACGCGTTAGCGCTGCAACGAACGGCGCGTCCGGAGACGCGCCAGCAGATGTCAGCGGGAAATAATAAAAAAATATTGGCTAATTACCGTGAAGCCCCTCCCCCTCAGGCGTGGTTTTTGTCCATTTCGAGGGACAAAATTGTTAATACACTATTCAATGTAATATTAAAAAAATAAAAAAACCGGTCGGCCGAACCGAGCCGGACCGGACCGAAACGGTCAATGACCGTCCAGCCCCTGAAACCGGCAACGCTTTTTATCGTTTTCGGGGGGCTTTTTCGTTAATAAACTGTTCAAAAAGTAAAAAAAAAAAAAAAAAAAAAACACATACACCCGCGATTCACTGTGACAAATTGCCAGTCCACAGTGGCAATGAATCACGGTGCACAGCTAGCTCATTTGTGCTGTTTCTCGACAACAAGATAGAAAGGGAAATTGGTCTTACGTGTACATTTATGGCACCATATATTTCTGTTTTTCGATTTTAGACATGCCATTTTGCAACAAGACAAGGATACAGGCAAGAAGTTCATTACACATCTAAACACAATATTAAAAAGCTGATTTGTTTCTTTTTCTTTTTTATTTTTGTGTATTAAGAAATTAATTTGTTTTTTTTATTTATTTTTTGTGTATTCAATTTCTAGCTTGATTCTCTAGGGTTTTAATTAGTTATCAAATTTACTAAATACTTGAATGGTTTATTACAGGAGGGATTATACTTCACGGTGCTCTGGGATTGGATTCCCTTTCCTGAATACGTCAAATACCTTTAAGAAGTAGCTGCGTACTTGGAAATTTCTTCAAAGCCTAAACAGGCAGACTAGCCCTTTAATCCTGTGACTCTTCCTGAATCAACAGTCAAAAAAGAAAGGGGCTAACACAAACCTCAAGTCACAAGAAATAATTTACATGATCATTGATTTCAAGACTCGTAAGATTAATCAAGATGTGCATAAGTTAACCCAAATGCTCGGGGTCGAGCAAATATTGATAAAATTGACATCCAAAATCAAAATATGTCACCTCGACCGACCTGCAGATGCAGAATAAATACTATAGAAAGCACTGGCTGTTCGAAGTCCTATTTCAATACAATAATGTACACAGATTACACAAGATCATAAACCAAACAGCAGCAATTCAAAGATTTTCTGATGACTGGCCTTGAACAGTCAACTTTTACCACCAAACTCTTTAACGACAGGTCTAAGATATAAATCTCTTTCTAGCATTGAAAGAATTGCTAGGGCATCAAAATCCGATTACTGCAAGAGATTATATAATTAATACAACACTCCTTAGGAAACAACTTCGAGCTTGACTGCCACTATAGCTTTCTGAAGAGTGCACCCGTTGTTATTCCAGCATCGTTCTGAAAACTGGATTACCGGCTGCGCCAACCAGAAACTGTTTTGGGGACTAATGAGATAGAATTTGAGGCTGCTTCTAACCTGCATCAGAGTAGGTACAATCCATCAACTCATTGTTGAGAATATACTATAAAAGTGCAGAATCAGGAGGGAGGGAGGGAAAGCACTTTGATATTTCTTCAACAGCCCTTATAATTTCTGCAGAACTTGTTTCCATCACTTGACCTCCAAAAATTATCCCATCTAAAATATTATGGAGCTGCAAAATAATTATGGAAGTTTAGTGTATTGGAAAAACATCTTTCATAAAAAAAAAGTTATATGGAAAATGTTTGCATCTACATTTGTGGCAAAAAGAACATTAAAAGCTTCAGGTTACATGATCAAATGAAAACTCCTAAAACATTATTCAACTTGATCCAATGTTGGAGATTTTACAGGCTATTAGCAATGAAATCTCTGAAATGGATGCCTTGCTATCCTATGCATTGTGAAATACAATAAACAATGATGTTGGATGAGTCCATCATGAAGTTTTTTTTTAGCCCACTCAGACGTGGAAAACCTGAATTTCCAAGGCACTATTGGTAGAAAATGTAGCTCAAGTGCATACCTTGCTGTAATTGAACACCATATCAAGCTCGCTTACATTCCTGAAGCATTTATCCAGTGTTTCCACAAAAACTGAAGGCAGGAAGGTTTACATAAGCAAATACCGCCAACAAACGAAATAATAAAACAAAGGAAGAACTTACATTTGTGACAAGAATTGACTGGCACACTATTTATATAATCAGATGGAACATAACTTATAATCCTAGTCTTCTGTCCTTCATAACACAGGTTAAAAGGTTCCCAAAAGTAAATAACAATTTAAAATGGGTGCTAAAAGTTATCGACCGTACAGTTTCATGGGTTTAAATGAGCAACTGCATTGTGATTATCTAGAAAAAATACCCACTTCAAATGACAACAAATCTTTAGACCATAAACCATAAAGCAGCTTACCAAATTAACGAAAAAAATGCAGCTAAATCAGTTGATGGTGTTCAGTATATCAAAACATCCATTTTTAATTGATTTTGTCGTTGTCCACAATTCTATACAACTCAATGCCATTCAGCTCCATCTCCTTCCATCTTTGTCGCGCCTCAATCATAAGTTTATTCAATACTCCAACAATTTCAAAATTTACGATCCTCTCTAACATCCACCCTCCACTGGATAATAACTAGCAATCAATCAATCATTTTGCAATAATCCATTTTTGTAATATCATTTTTAATCATGATTATAGTGAGTGAAGGTAGTACCTTGTATGAGATCAAGCATCGCAAGCTCATTCTCAGAGCTATCAAACACAATAACAAAGTACAATGTTGCATAATGTTTGTACACCAGACGACTATCCTGCCCACGTAGAACAAGAAAATCATAGAAATTCTCAAATGCAAAGACAATCAACCGCAAGTAAATCAAATCAAGATTCCAAAAAACAAAACAAGAAAAATTACTGGGCCAAAGATTGAATCAGCCTCCACGAAATTGCTAACATTATCAGCTCTACTACATAACACTGGCATATAAAAATTAAAACTCAGTATCAGAAATGAAATGATCATTAACAGGAGTGAAAAGAGCTAGCAATCAGATCAATCACAACCTCCAAATACACTGCGTAGAAGTTCTTGCTGCTTCTCTACAGTCTGTCGTCGTTGAGAAGAAAAGGGCAAGAAATTTTGGTAAGCAATTGGGTCGGTAAGCACCTATTCGAGAGAAAAAAACAATGACTGATTGCAGTAAAAGAGTGAAATTATTACCAAAATATCGTAGAATTTGGTAAGGCGAGGTTTGCCTTGGGTGTTAATGACCAGCACAGATTTTATCATACTTGATCTCTGAGTCTAGAGTCCAGTTGCTTCTGTGATTAGTATCTTATTTTGTCTCCCTCTCGACAGAAAGTTTGTTAGTAGATCCAAAAGAGGTGTGTTTTGTTTATGTCCTTGGAGAATTTACTATTTATAATTAGGCCTCAAGTTTTTGGAGAATTTACTATTTATAATTGGGCCTACAGTTTTCCAACAATGAGAATCATGGAGTGGAAAAGGGTCACGTCGAATTTTGGTTTTTGTGCTTTTTTTTAATATAAAAAAATATTATAAAATTATATAAGTGTATATTTGTATTTTTATAATTTATCACATTGCTCTCTCGTTATTATTTCAATTTCATTTAAGTTTATCCAAGTTTATTTTAATCTATATTTATTATAATTTTAATATTATCAGCATTTATATACTTATACTTAGTGTGTTTGGCATTGCGATTGCGATTGCGATTGCGGTTGAAAAAAAGCAGGTTCAAAAAAAGCACTTTTTCTGTGGTGCAAAATAAGCAGTTGAGTGTTTGGTTAAAACTGTGGTTGAGTTGGAGGTTGGAAAAAAAGCAGTTTTGGGTGTTTGGTTACCAAACTTTTCATATTGCTTTTAACTTGTGAAATTACTTTAAAGGGTATATATATATATATTGTAAATTTCATTTATTATAATAATATAATGTAATTAATAATTAATGAAAAAATGATAAAATGACTAATACATTAAATATTTATGTAATTTTGTCATATATATATATATATATATATATATATAACTTCTAAAAACGCATTTAAAAATAAATAACAATTTCACTTAATGTTAATACTTCAAGTAACATGGAAACGTCATTTCATTCACCCATCAAACTATTTGCAATGCCCTCGCGAACAATATCCATACGTGAATTTCTGCGCGAACTCTGACTAGTTCCACACGCAACAACATCTGGTAATAACTCATCTGGGATATAATCGGGATTACGATCATATTCAACAAAAAAAGCATCATCTTGCGATCTCCTTCTAATATAGTTATGTAGTGCCATCGATGCAACAACAATTGCAACCTGTGTTTTGTAAGGATAAGCTGGCATGCACTGCAAAATTTTCCACCTTTGCTTCCATACTCCAAATGTCCGTTCTATCACATTGCGCAGTGATGAATGTGCACGATTAAATACTTCGCGTCGTCCACTTGGTTCACCCCGACGTCGAAAATCTTGAAAATGATATTGCTCCCCTCTATATGGACCTAAATATCCATACTCATTCGGATAACCGGCATCAACCAAATAGTATTTTCCTGAATAGACCAAACAAAATTCAACTTGTATATTAATTCAATATAAAAAGATGAAAAGTACTTTATTGAAATTATCATATCTGTAAGAAATAATAAATGACAACCTTCAGGCGGTTTAGGAAATTTGATACTCCTACTGTCTATAGCCTCGAGAAAAATGCGTGTATCGTGCGCACTACCTTCCCATCCTGCCCATACAAATGTGAATTGCATGTCAAAACTACAGGCCGCCATGATGTTTTGTGTTGGGACACCTTTCCTACCAATATAAGGAATTTGATTTTCAGGTGAAATCGTGACACGAACATGTGTCCCATCAATTACACCAATACAGTTCTACAAGTACAAAAAATTTGAATTAGGATAAAAATATTAAAACAAAATACACAATTTTAGTACAAACTACATTCAATGTAAAATTTAAAAATTACCTTGAAATATGGCATAAATCTTGGATTCGTCGCAATTTGTATTGGTGTGTTGGTAAAGTCTGGATCAGTTGGTTTGATGATATCTATAGCAAACAGACGTAATGCTTTAAGGACTTCTTTTATGCATCTACTGACAGTTTCGCCTGAATGCTGAAATCTTTCTTGCACATGTCGATTTGATGCCCCAGCTGCAATAGTAAATAGAAACATTCCTACCTTCTCGAGTACGCACATCCTCCGCGAAGGTTTTAAACCATAGCGCGTTTCTAAATCATTACACAGACCCAACAAAGTGTCTTTGTCCATCCTAAACATGTTAACACAGCGTTTCCAATGACCTCTTAAAATGTCATGCAACCAACGCATCCCTGTATTGTATGAAATCATACATGGTTCTTTATGGATATAAGCACTATAATATAGGGGGTAATGCTCCAGCCGTGCTTACAATTAGTGTGTTATAATCATATTTTCTCCGTATAAAATTTGACTCATCTTGATTTTCATCGTCATTGTCGTCGTCTTTGCTACTGTCGTCGTCGTCGTCGCTACTGTCGTCATCGTCATCGTCATCGTTGTTGGAAACAGCAGTTCCACCATCAACGTATGCGCTATTGTTTCCTTCATCAGCACCATAGTTAATGTAGAGAGGGTGCAGTGAGGGTTGCAGAGGAGAAGAAGGCTGTGATTTTTTGCGGACGAGAAGAAGTGAAGCCAGCCGAAGGGTGTGGAGAAGGAGAGTGCGGTGGTGGTGAGTGCAGATCGTCGTGGGTTAGAAGAGAGGGTTGCAGAGAGGGTTGCAGAGGAGAAGGGTTTTTTGCGGACGAGAAGCTTATCAAGGCAGCCTTCGGGTGTGGAGAAGAAGAGAAGGTAGCCTTCGGGTGAATGTGGAAGTGTGGACGTTGGTTGAGTGCAGATCGTCGGGTGAATGTGGAAATGTGGAGTGCAGACGGTTTTGAAGAGAAGGAGTGCAGACGGTTTTGAAGAGAAGATAAGATTTTCTCTGAGGGTAAAAAGTAGATTTTCTGAAGATAAGAAATGTCCAACGGATACATTTGTAAACGCAGATCGGTATTCACACAATCGGCAAAAAAAAAGCATCAAAACCCAGCTTTTCCAAAACGCCGTTCCGGCTCAAAAAAGCTTGTGGGACCCATCTCTTAAATCGCGGTTTTGTTTTTACCAAACATTAAAAGTGTGGTGCGATCTGGCAATCGCAGATCGCACCACACTCCCAAGCACCATCTTATAAATAGATTGTTAAGAGAATGGAGTGGTGATATATAATTATAAAATTATATGAAATAAAAGTATTCTCTCTTTCCATTACCCTAAAATATATTATACTTATTATTTAAAAAATATATTATATAACTCTAAATATATAAGTTTATTATTGAATGCATCTAAATTCATAGTTATAAAATACATTATCGGCATGAATTGCTCTTCGCTTTCATCCTGAAACAAATAATCATATTTGGTTTGTTTATAAAAAATAAAAAATATATTTATCGACTTAAATTTATAAGTTATCTCGAATATTCATTTCAATACAAATTTAAGTGCAATTTTTTCAAATCTTATTCATCACTATATTTATTATTGTTTAAATTCTATATTTATGTTCTTACAAGTCATAAGCATGCTCAATGTTTATTAGAAGATCATATCCTCGTTGGACTTGCCTCTTTCATTCACATCAGAAATTATATTGTGTGTTTACAAATCTGGCATATAGGCTGTAAACATCTGGCTCAAGGCTATTGACCCAAATAAGATGAAATATCTTTTGTGGTTGAGGTATAACAACACTACGTGTTAATAATTTGATTTTATTGAGTTTTATATCATTGTATTTTTATGAATTTATTTATATTATTATTTTCTATATTTGTATTTAATTCATCATCTTTATATAATATATTTTCTATATTGTTTTAGGGGAATAACAATTTTATTCAAAATTTAACAAAATATTGATTAGTCTATGCTCTTTTGATTACTATTTTTTAATTTGAAGTAATTTATAAAATTGGTTTTTTTTTCTCAATTTCATCATTCTTTAATTTGTTTTTTTCATCTATCATATTTGATTTATATTCTTTTGATTACTATTTTTATTTAATTTGAAGTAATTAATTATACTGAATTGTTTCTCAATTTCATCTTATATAAAATAAAATATTTGATTCGTATTCTTTTGATTGATATATTTTATTTTATTTTACCTTTTTCTTGATTTATTGTATTTTCAATTTTGTCCATCATTGTTTTAATTCATTTAACTTTTATACCATATTTAGTCCTTGTTTTTTTATTGCTATTTTTTATTATTATGTTTTGATGGTTGATAATTTTGTTGCGTGATTTTTACGGGTTCACCTCCTATGAGATAACTCAAACTCATTACATGGGTCACAAGTTTTTGAAATTATCCCAATTTAATTTGGTCTTTTTTAGTTTATTTTTTCTTCAATTTCATCATTCGATATTAGATTATTGGGCCTTCAACTTCATGATTTTTACTACTTTTATTTCTATGGAATTATCTTAATCTCATATTCTAGGTCGTAGGTGTTTCAAATTAACCATGGTTGACTTATGATTTTTTTAAAAAAATATATATAATTGATTTAAAAAAAACATTGCCTTTTATTATTTAGTTTGCTTAAGAGTTGATCTTTATTTATTTTTTTGTACGAAGTTATCCTTTCTTTACAAGAGGTGCGAGTTTGGCATGCCGACTAGAATCAAGTTTTTTTTTATTGTTTTTCAATTTGTCCCTTAGTATTTTATTTATTTATAATTGAGTTTCATAATTTTGTTTTCTCTTAATGAGATTGTTTAATTTTTATTTTAGTCTTTTCTTTGTTATCAAATCTATTTAAAGAATATTATATATATATATATATATATATATATATATATAGTATTGACAAAAAAAAATTATTAGTCATTATTTTTTATTTCTCCATATATTTTATGTATATTGTTTTTACCTTTTTGTCCATGTCATTCATTCGATGGAGAATCTTGTCTTGTTAATAACTAGTGTATAATTTATCATGAGAAATATAATTTATATTCCTTAATTTCGAGGAAAAATCTATACAAACAAAAAAAATTGAAAATCAAACTAATTGATTGATGTGATTATCTACCTGAGTGTTATTATGAATTGTTTGCACAAAATTATTTTACCGGCAAAAAGAACATAATAAAACGGTAAGGAGTTTTCTCTGTGCTCAGGAAATTTATTCTCCAATTTTAGTAATTAATTTTAATATTTTTTATTTAAAAATATATTAAAATAATATATATTTTATTTTTAAAAAATATATATTTTAATACAGAGAAATTATATAATAATAATAATAATACTAATCACGAGAAATTATTTTCTATTTCAGACAAATAGCCCGTGAATGAAGCATAAGAAGCGAAAAAACAAGAAGACACACGAAAGAGAAAACTGAAGAG
This sequence comes from Salix caprea, assembly GCA_964035475.1. Taxonomy (NCBI): domain Eukaryota; kingdom Viridiplantae; phylum Streptophyta; class Magnoliopsida; order Malpighiales; family Salicaceae; genus Salix; species Salix caprea. The sequence goes on along the minus strand of OZ037750.1, from coordinate 11,298,042 downwards.
AAATCGATGACTTTGGGTCTAATTAATGCAAACCCAGTGGTTCACGCCAAGAAAGAAAGGGTTGCTCGTACTGAAGATCTTCACTGTGATGATTCTGTTGATCCACTCGATATCTATGATATCCTTTTCTCTCTTTTTTCCCATTTTCTTATCTTTCTTATATATCATTTTAAGTGTGAATGAAGTTTTGAATTAAAGAGATGTATTCTTTGACTTCGATTAGCAAATTTTGTCAGAGATATAAGAGATCCAGAGCATCCATACTCACTCGAACAGCTTAGTGTTTTATCAGAGGAGTCTATCACCGTCGATGACAAGCTGGGTCGTATTTTGTAAGTATTTTGTTAAACTCAATAAGTTCGTGTCAGTGGCTTTTTTTTTAGTATTGGACTGAATTATGGGGGGCTTGAATTACATTTTTGTTTTAAGGATTACTTTTACTCCAACAATACAACATTGCAGTATGGCCACAGTTATTGGTCTGTGTCTAAGAGTGAAACTACAAGAGTGTTTCCCTCCACATTACAAGGTTAGGATTTCAAGTATGGATATTTTCTTCTTCTACTTTTTATCTTACTCAATGTTATATAATATCTAACCGTGTTTACTGTTGATTTAGATTATTTGTGAATTCATTCATTGTTTTGTAATTTCTTCTAAAAGTTGAAGGCTTTTATTTTTGTTTCAAATGCCGCAGTTGAGATTTAATTTCTAGGCCGAACACTGAAGAATTTGGTTTGCATATAATTGTTTATGGTAAATCTGTTTCCTAGAAGATTATTTGATCTGCTCCTAAATAAATGAAATGGCCTGCATAGTTGTTAGCAAGCATCTACCATGTTTGATACTTGATTGAACCGGGAATTTACTTAGTTCTTATGTGTGTGAAGAAGCGTTAATTCATTTCGAATTGATAGAGTTCTTGAATGTGAACAAGGCTTTAGTTGTTACTTTTATGCCAGTGTCTCAAACTTAGGAAAACCCATCACTCTTGAAGTTGTAGGAAGAGGCTTAAGTTTGGATCCTTTATGTAGATGATGTCAACTAACATCTACTTTGAGGGTGTTTGAGAGTGTGGTATCAGTTGTTTTTTAAACTGATTTTTTGCTCGAAAATGTATCAAAATAAAACATCTTTTATTTTTTAAAATTTATTTTTCATATTAGCGTATCAAAATGATTCGAAAACATAAAAAAAACTTGAATAACAAAAAAAAATTAATTTTGACCAACCTCTGTTTGGGCCGAAATCCAAATGGACCCATAAATCTCCTCTACTTAAACACCTGATCTGTATTTTCATCTGCTATTATCGTGGATGCTGGAAACACAATTGCTTCCCTTGAATGACTTGTAGATTGTTGCATAATTAGAATGTCAAAATTGGATGATATTATACTTAACCCTGAAGAGCATAGGTTGTATTTGAATTTGTGGCCAATTGATTTGCAGTCAAGTGGTTGTCATAGACATATCTTTTTTTGACTCGCTCTTGATTCAGGATGGCTATCTGTCTTGGATCTCAATCGACTTCTATTAATGATTGCCTTTTCATCTTAATGTACTTTGGAGGAAAAAAACTAGAAGTGCTATGATATTTGGTTAATCAAGCTCATCTGTGTCATGCCTGTAGCATTTTATAATTCTCAAGATATAAATGATACTCAATGAGATAATTTCTCACCCATTCATGGGTCTAACGATACTTCTCCACAGGTTGACATTAAAGTCGCTCATGGGTCTCATGCTGATGAAGAAGCAGGTGAAGCTGATTTTAACATTTACTTTAATTCATTTTGCTGTACTATGCTTTCTGATTTCTTATGGGGCTAACCTAGCCATTGTATCTTGGGTCTTGGCCATTTATGCACTTCCTGCGCAAGAATGGATGCATGATTAGCACATCAAACCATTGTAGTTATTGTCGTTGTGTATGTTCAGAACTATATCCGAGACTGATATATCTCTCAGCCTTGATAAATTTAGGAGATATAGAAATCTGTCTTGTTTATGATTTTACCTATATTTTGTACTGGCTTTCAGCATATGAGAGTCCATATTTGGAGCCTATATGGATCTCTTCCATTCTTCTAGGCCTCCCCTGACTAATATCACTTCTGAAATTTGCAATGTTCTCAGTTAATAAGCAGTTAAATGATAAGGAAAGAGTTGCTGCTGCCTTGGAGAATCCCAATCTCCGTCAACTTGTGGATGAGTGCCTCTACTCCAATGAACTTTAAATAAGTACACTCGCATGTTCAAAAAGCTTTGTACAGTTTCAGTTGGCGGTCGAATGCAATAAACTGACTTTTTGCTGATTTTTCTGAATGCTGTGATTCTTATGATATAAATTGCATGGATGCATTTAGGAGAGTCAGTGTTAAACAAATAAATTTTGTGATGCAGTATGTTGCATCCTATAGTGCACTCCTTTCGAGTGATAAGTTGTATTGACTTAGTTAAATTTTCGCATTTCATGCTGGATAGCAAGCTTTTGTCCCTGATATTTCAGCTTTCATGGGCATTTCAAACTTCGCAGAAATGGTTTCTTTTCCTTCAACTAATTGAATCCACTCCAAGTGAGTTCATGACTGTAACAGTGGCTCCTGGTTAAGTTATACTTGCCACATGGGCAATTCAGGTGAAGTAATCGGCTGTCGTTTGGCATATAAGCCACTTGGGGCTCGGGTCTGGTGGGTGTCTGTAAAGTTGGTTTCCATTCCACCTTCGCAGTCATGGCTTCTTAATGGAATGCTAACAATTTAATACTGTGGAAGGATTGTTTTTGATAGCTCTCTGTCAGCTGAGGTACAGAGCAGTACTAATCTTCCAAGAGATCTCTGCGCTCCACATTCAATTAAGTTTCTCGTAAAGAGTTGGGAAGGATTAAGCCACTTTTGTTGATTTTGTTTTGTTTTGGCCGAAACTTTTCGTATCAATTAAAAAAATAAGATAAAGTACTGTAGTTTTTATCTTGTTTAAAATTTCAGCTTGATCTGGAAATTCCGTCTAAATTTTGGCCGGAACGTTCTGGTTTTGTTCTGCCTGTTTCGATTGGGCTAAATAGTGTTTTTTTAAATAATAAATTATTTTATAATATCAATCATATTATTTAATTCGACTGTTAGATTGAGATGAAATTTTACGAGCAGTCTCTTGACGTATTTATATATATTATGTTAAAATTTTAGAGCAATCAGAGAATGTAACAACCTTGCAAGATTGATGATAGTATTTTCATAATATTATATATGTTCATAATTTTGTTCAGAAAAATTATTTTATTGTCTTTTTTATATTAAATTTCACAATTCTAAATAATTTTTTTTTTGAATTTGAGCTAATTTTTTTTAATTAATATATTTAATTATATATGCATACACACACATAAACAGCACAACCTCGAAATGACTCGCTAACAAGCTCCGAAATCAAAATATTTCATTTCAATTAAAAAAAAATAAAACATCAATCAAAACAGAAGTGATACCCTTGGTTTAGACAGCATTTTGGTATGATTGTGCTTATATACTCTTTAAGTAACATGAGCAGGCATAACTTTGTCCCGGTAATAAGATCACAATCATCTACGGCTCCCTTCATCACACAATCGGGCTGGTCTCTGAAAGATGACCTTGTTTCAGCTGTCATTTCTTATGCCTATTCGTGAAAACAACACCTTACAGCAACATGATTGGCACGAAACCTATGTCAAGGTAGTGAAAAAGCTTTCATGTTGTGAAGGTCATCACCCTCCAATCTAACTTGTTACACCCAAAGTTATGCACCCTTAGATCACAAGGCAGTAGAAGCGCAGAAGTTTCATTTAATTGACGAGAGAAATTCCACTGGGAAAGAGTAAAGTGATAAATGCTTGTACAGTAGAGCTCATTAACAGTGTTCTTGATTCTTTTCTGGTTTGAGCAACGAGGTTGGGGAACATGAGGATAAAAGGAGATCATACAAGAGAAGAGGCAGAGGATGTCTACTATTTTTACTAGTTAGAAATAATCATTATCTTGACAATTTAATGCTTATTCACTCAACATTTTTTCAAGCTCCATTCCGAGATTCGGTAACAAAGTTTGAATCCGGGCTACACAGTCCATGTATTTTGTATAACCTGTCTGTCCAAGCATAAGCCAGACTTAGCTAGCCGGGAGAGCAAGAGGTGTGGGCTCCGGCGCCACCTGAGCCCCTGAATGACCGGTGGCAATGTGGCTTGGCTTTTCATATAATCCCCAAAACTTGGCTGTTTTTACATCGTCCTGAACCATTAGTCGTGAAAACTCCTCGTGGTCGTAATTCAGTGAGCCTTTCCCCCCGAACTCGTTTGGAAGGTTATCAACATCAAAGAAAGACTTCATGAGCTCCACACTTTCTTCCTTTTTTGGGTAAACAAACTTCACCTTCTGGAAAGTTAATGGATCTAGGAAGTACTTGACGATCTACAGAAATGAAGTAATTAATACAAGGTTCGCCATACGAAAGATGAAGGTGTCAGAATTTTCGAGCAATATAAATGTAGCTCTTATGTCATCATAATACAGATGAAAAAACTCTAGTCTGTGATGAATTTTCAAATCCACCTAAGAAATATGTGTGTGTGTGTGTGTGTGGACCTTCCCGCCCTCTCCCATCTCATCTGACGACGGTAAGGATGGAAATAAACTGCCTGTTTGATAGAAATGAACTGGTGGTAGATGCGATCTGAAGTGCAAAACTTGGTCATCTTAACATATTTAGAATTGTCTAGAAATTATTTGGTAGATAGCAAATCATGTAATGAAGTGGTAAAAAAGAAAGAAAGATAGTCTGTACGTTCCATCACATTTTATGATGTTCAATTAAGTTCTACCAATGGCATTATTTGTGCACAAGTGCCATTATGACCAGGGGTTCTCTGAAACATAAGGTACTGGTTGTGGAAGATTTCCAAATTTTAACCCTCCCCAAGACCCATGAAATCTTCTTGGTTATCACCAGTACACAATAACCAACAAAAAGAGGCCAAGAGATCAGTGAGTTTATGGTCAATTCAAATATCAAATAGGCTGCAATGGACAGTAGGAAGTCAAAACACACCTTCCAAAATGCCTCAAAAATTCTGGGTGGATTGTAAAGAAGTGCAACAGCAAGTCTCTCAGGGTAGTGGTTCTGTAAGATATTGATGCAATCACGAGCGGTTTTGATGGGGACGTTGACGCTCAAACCCCATCCAGTAAAGTCTATCAACCACGACATCTGTTCTTGACCGTCAGCAAGGTTGAGAATGCTGTTCTCTATAAGATAAACCAGATGGCGGATGTTGTCTTCTGCACATGTTGTGTTCTGCCAAAATGAAAGAAAAAGTCGAAGGTCAATCTATGAAAGCTATGTCAAAGGAACTTTCTTAATGGGGAAAGGCCAATAAGATGACATTAATAAAGATAAAAGGTAAAATCCTTGAACACACCTGCTTTCCTGGCCTCAAAATGAGCACAGTCCTCCCAGATCGGTCATGAAAATCTGCTCTTGAGACTTTACCCGTCTCACCTTCATGAGCCACTTCATCCTGAACAATAGCAAGGGATTCAATTGATCAAATGGAATGAAAATAATAACATAAAATGATATACAGAATGGAAAAACATTAAAGAAATGATTAAAATATGTAGGCAGTAAAGCACACCCAACAGATTTCTTCAGGCTTGAAAGTTGCTCTCCACTTGAGTGTCTCTTCCAACATTTTCTTTGCCTTGTCAACATTCCAGTTCCGCGCTATTAAATATCTCCTCAAGCATGCATCGGTGCAGTACTTTAGACTTCTACCAGAAAGAGGTCCGAGGGCAGCCCTGAGTTCACTGACCTGCTTGAAGATAAAGTTTTCAGCATTCTTTTAAAAATCACTCAGAAATCTTATATTGTTCAGACAAAACCACATGAGAAATAAGTTTCTCCTTCGTTGTCCTCTAAACTTTGATGAGATGACAATTACAGGGAAACAAAAACAAAGCTTTCTACTTAAATGTCTGCCAGATGTTGAAACTACCTTCACTTCTTGTTCTGCAATGCCATTCTCCTGTTGACTCTGAGAGTTCTTTCTTCGAAACATGTTGACTGCCAACAGAGTTCAAGCTGTGGTAAGTAATCTTCAACAGAAAAAGTTTGTTAAGGATGATTATTACCAGCTAATTTATTTTGCAGCAGAAAATAATGGCCTCTATCGTATGAAATTAGGCACGCTGAATAAAAAAACATGGAAAGACAACCTACACCTCAAAAGGTGCAGGATTTGTAGCAAACTCATAGGCAGACCAGCAATATCGAATATTTTATTTTCCTTTGATACATAAAAATCTTGCAATCAAAAAGACTTTCATGAACAGTTGAATCTATTTTTGGTCAAAACTTTTTTTTCTTCTGTTTATATTGATCATACTTGTAAGAAATTGTTAGCGGTGTGTTGATCTATTTTATCTACCAGCAAAACTAAGGGAATCCACGACTCATTCAAACACTGATCACAGAGATTTTTATCTACACGATGGCTGATCTAATCCAGCCAAACCTTATACTTTGGTTTCTAAACATAAATGTTAACATAAACACAGAGATTTCAGATTACTTCAGTTCCTTGAAACCAAAACTCTGAATTATTTAACAGTCCAGAGTATCCAAACATCTACACATCACAGACAATCTTAGGAATTATCAAGCACAGAATGTACAGCCTAAAACTCAACCAAACTCCCTGACTAATCAAAACATGGAAATCCCACCAAAGAATAATCCAGCAGATCTCAAACAACCTCATCATTTAAAAAAAAAAAACTAGAATCTCGATCCATATCACATAGAAAACAACAGCAAAAACACCACAAATACAGCCTTTCAAGAGTAACATATCACCACTAAATTCATACACAACAAACCCGAGGAGAACAAAAGGCCACATGGTCATGATATGCAGACTTTAACTAACCTGGTGAATGATGAAGAAAAACAAATGGAGGTCTCTCAGTTTCTGTCCCGGTGAGATTATCAAAAAGCCACTGTTTTCAGGCAAAGGAAAATGATTCGGGTTCTGCGGAGAGGCAATGAAGGTGTGAGTTTTGTGTTGAGGTAAGACAGGGAGGTGGAGGGAGATTCGTTCAGGGGGATTAGATATCTCCAATTTTATAGTGGGAAGAGCACAAGAACCACCAGCCACTAGACTTGACTTTTGGTATGCTTTTGCGGGGCAGCGGGAAGGGAGATTTTTCTGTGGAAACTTGAAAGTGGGGTCTTTTCATATACTATCTTTCCAGAGGAGGCCGACATCTTCTTCCTCCCTTTCAGTTTTTTCTTACAAATTTTTCAAGTCAGCTAGATTCATAACCCGGTTCAAAGCACATTATTATTTAAAAATTAAATAAATCGGAGAATAATTTGACCTGCTGAGTAGATTGACTTATATATAATTAATTTTCATCTTATTCAAAAAAAAAATATATAAATTCACCTCTTTAAAGATATTGTTTCATTATCAACCATTTGTTTTTTTGTATTTCGATCTCACACAGACACAGGTGTCACATTTTTTTAATATTTAATTAAAAGATATCACATTCACTTTATTTTCATGGAAATCTATTAAAATAAAAAAATTATTGAATCTAATGGAGTGCATGATTTCCACCGACAATTTTTTTTTTTTAAACAGGTTTTTTATTTTCCAATTTTATCCAATAAAATTACATTAATTTGAGATTTATGTTCTCAGTTTGTTTCTTACAAGATTATCCTATCAAATTTCACATGTCAACCCAGAATAACCTCTATTAATATAGTGTGTTTTCTTCTTAATGTTAAATTAAAATTTCATCTAATATACATCTAATTTTAAATTAAATATATATTTTTCGCTCAAAACAAGTTTTATTACGTGCGGGGACAATGGCCGAGTAAGACACGACGGGTTCTCCTATTACCAATCAACACGTGTGTTCAAATTCAACATGACGGTCAATTGGGTTCGTTAACTTTAACGTGTTGAGCCATTTAATAATAGTTGAAGGAAAGAAATATCTTTCAAGAATATTTACTTTACCGAATTTTTGAGCCATGCATCTATTTTTATAAGCATTTCTCTGACATCAATTTTGTCAATCAGATTATTGTCCTTCTAGAAGAAACTAATTCTGATACTGCAACCTGGCAACCTACTTAACTTGGCGGTCGTAAGGCAACCTGGACTACCGGTAAAAAACATGACTTGATTTTTAATTTTTAAATAAATCAAGATGATCTTTTTATTAATATTAAAATAAAATATATTAGATCAACTCGAGTTTTAAGATTAATCTGTCAAATTTGTAATAAATATTATTTTCCCATTGATTCGGGTTATGAACTTTTCATTATTGATTCGGGTTAGGAAATTATTTTTTCATTTTGTACCAATCCATAAAAGAACAATAATTTTATTAATTATTTTATTTTCCATTTTGTAGTCAATAGAGTAGCAACCAATCAAAAGATACTTAATTTGTTTTGACTTAGGATATAATGAGGTGACTTGCTCGTGTGTTGCGCTTGGTTTTTTTCTATGTAGAAAACTGATTGATTTTTTGCGTGCTGTAATTGGTTATTTTAATATTTAATTAGTAAAATTGTAATAGATAAAATCTCATAAAAATGAATTTTTTTCTACCTAAAAGGAATATTGTAATCGAAACGCGGGGGAAGTGGTTCGTATATTTTTTAATTGTAGATAACTTGGGTAAATTTGTTTACCTATTTTATTTATGTGTTGCCTCATATTTGTTTTTGCTTACATCATATTAGATTTGAAATATTATACATAAAAATACTATAAAAGTTATTTTTTAACTAAAACAACCTAAAATCTAAGGATTGTAAATATTGTTTATGTATAATATTTCATATCTGAAATATTGTAAAGATTGTTTAATAATTATTATTTTAAACGTATTTTTCATAATAAAATGAATATATAAAAAACTAATATACAATAATTATTATTATTGTAAATATTTTTCTATAATAAGAACCTAAAGTTTTGTAGGCTGATTATTTTGCTCAGATATATAACATTATAAAAAAATCTAAGACCATTAATATTTTTTTGCATTTTAAAAAATTTGATTTATGACTACTGCGAAGTAGAGGGCAATTGGCTCGAATATTTTTTTATTGTAGATAATTTATCCCATTTTTTTCACCTGTTTCGTCTACGTGTGACTTGCATATTTTTTGTTCATGTAATGTTAGATATAAAATATCATACAAAAAAAAAGCCGCAAAAATCAACCTCTAAGAAAAATAACATCAACTGATGAATAATTTCGGTTATGTCATTGTTATTATCATGATTGTTAAATTGTCACAATTATTGTAGCTGTCATTATAAACATTATTATAAATAATTCATATTCTAATCATTATTGCTCATACCATCGATGACACCATAATTATTATTAAAAAAAATTAAATTATTTTTTTGTTTTATAAGATTTATTTCTCATATTATTATATTAAAAGTATTTCAGAACACTGATATTTTGTTTTTCTTCAAAAAAAACTCAGGTCATTTATTTATTTTTATATATATATTAAGGCGTTAATATTAAATAAATATAAACATATATAATTAGTCTCACATATTTGTAAGAAAAACAAAATTTACTAATAATCATTATTATTATTTTGAATGTCTTACTATAATAATTAGAAATTTCAACACCTAACAATATTAACAAAACAAAAATAAATATTATTAGATTTTAAAAAATTATTTGACTTGAAGAATAAATCAAAATAAAAAATAAAAAAACAAAGAGAGAAAAATAATAAATATTAATTTTCAAATGACCACCACAAAAAATTAAAATTTAAACATCACATAAAATAACATTAATAACAGTGGAAATAATAAATATTTGAAACAAAAACTAAGAGCATGTACATATAAACTTAGACAAAAATAGGAACCATTTAAGAAATATATATATCAAAAAATAAAGGAATTAAAAAAAAATCCAAGATTCAAAGTACAAGGGCTGAAATGGAAAACACATATATAATAAATTTCATTTAAAAGAAAAAAATGAAACAAATCAAAACTTTGATACTGAAAAAATCAAAGAATTTAACACAAAACTAGAAATTAAAAGAATAGGGACCGAAATGAAACTAAAATATATAATCAATTTGAATTGAAGGATACAATTGAAAAAAATCAAAACTCTGATACCAAAAATTTTAAGGAATTCAAACCAATCGGGAAATTAAAAGACTGAGAACCAAAATGAAACTATAATATATAATCAATTGCAATTGAAGGACCAAATTAAAAAAAAAAATCAAAACTTATCTAACAAAAATAAGGACCATATAAAACAATCGAAATATCAGGGAATACAATAAAAAGTCAATAAAAAGCGGGGGCTGATAAGTACTTTCGCACGCAGAAGAGAGAGAAATGGGGATAAAACTTCAACCGGCCACTAACACGTCTCCGGCTATCTTAGATCTACATGCGCTGCACCATGAGAAAAAGAACATGCCGGAGAATAATTTTAGATGTCGGTAGGGTATTTTTGCACCTCAGAAACCGTTGCACGTGACGTCCAAAATCTGCGTGAGCACGGAAACGGACGGCGCGTCCAACGACATGCCAATAGTATCGCGTCAATATATATTAAAAAAATAATCAATTACCGGAACACCTATGCAATCAACTCTTGCATTTTATCTTATATAGGGGTATATACGTATTTGGCTATTTTTTTTAAAAATGTAGTTTTTGTTCCGACCCCGGGGTTTACTATGCATTTTTGTCTTATTAGAGGATATTTCTGTATTTAGCCATTTAAAAAAATGCAATAATCTTAATACCTCCGGCGGTAACTATGTTGTTTTGTCTTATTCATGGATATTATGGTTATTTCACTGTGTACAAGAAGACAAAAAATCAAAAATATCCCTAGATCCAAAGCTAAGAAATGCAGTAAACAAGGGGCAAAATAATAATTTTATAATTTCAATCCACGGTGCTTCTGAGTCTGCATGAACAGTGTAAAACAATGGAAAACAGGTGAATCCAATCTCTTTTTTCCTCGTAAGAGTATTAACATCCGAAAACTTTCTGTATATCATATCCAAAGAACAAAAAACCATGTTAGATTGGATCAAAACAAATTCTTACTTTCAATTGTTTCAGTGTTCTTGTAATCTATCTTATTTCTTTGATTTCCAGTTCGTTAACCGTTGGATCGAGCTGAGATTTGGACAGAGGATTCTAGACACATTAATCTTCATTCTGAACGGTTAGATCGAAGATTGGAGTTGTGAAAGTTGGCTGTTTTGACAGAAAACGGGGCTGTCAGTATTGTGAGCCTTTTCTCAAACTTTGTTATCTTTAATCTTGTTGTATTCCAAGAATAGGTTGTTCTTGATGATATATGTTGTAGCCCTTAGTTGAACCTAAGGAAAAATATTGTGAACCCATTATTGTTGATAGTGGAAGTTTTAAGTGGACTACGGTCCCGTGGTTTTTTCCCGCATTGGGTTTTCCATGTAAAAATCTTGGTGTTGATGTGTTTGATTATTTTGCATTATATTGTTGATTGTTTGATCCTATAATTTGATTGCACAAAGAGGGAAAAAGATTTGGGACTTGATTGGTAATCCGCTAAATTGGTGCCCTATTGTTTGAGTATTTTTCCCAACAAGTGGTATCAGAGCACTGGTTGTGTAGATTGATTTTCTTGTGCAATTAAAATGGAAAAGGAAGATTCGGGCATGATAAAGCTCACTTCCTCAAATTATTTTCTATGGAAAACAATGATGGAGGATCATTTATATTGCAATGATTTGGCTTTACCGATTGAATGTAAAGGGGTAAAGCCTGATGAAATGGATGATGCAAAATGGAAGGGACTTAATAGAAAGGCTACCGCTAATGTTAGAAAATGGGTATCTTCTAAGTCCATTAATCATATTTCTCAAGAACATGACTGCTATAAAGTTTGGAAGATGTTGGAAGAAACATTTGCCAAAGAGAGTGCACAAAACAAGGTTTTTGTAATTAGAGACCTTGTGAATTTGAAGTATAGAGATGGTGAAGATGCTTCAGTGCATATAAATGAATTCCAAGGGTTTTTGAATCAGCTATCATTGATGAATCTTGAGCTAGCCGATGAGATGCAAGCACTAATCCTATTGAGTTCATTGCCGGATAGTTGGGAGACTTTGGTGGTGTCACTTAGCAATTCAACTCCGAATGGAGAGATCACTTTGAAAACAGTGAAGGATTGTATCCTCAATGAAGCGAAGAGGAGGAAAGGGACAAGCACTTCTGAGTCTCATGCACTTGTTACAGAAAGTCGAGGGAGAAGTCAAAGTAGGTTCTCTCACGGCAAACAAGATAGAGAATCTAGCAATAGAAAAGGAAAATGGAAGCCAAGAGGAAGATCTTAGTCAAGGAAGGGATTTAAGTGCTATTATTGTGACAAGCCTGGGCATATTCAAAAAGACTGTAGAAAGTATAAAAGCGATCAGAAGGGAAAATATGAAGACAAGAATGAAGAGAATGGTACAGCTGCAGTTGTATTTGATGGTGATGTTGCCATTGTTTGTGATGATGGTTGTGTTAACCTTGCATGTCAGGATACCACCTGGGTTGCAGATTCAGCAGCTTCTTACCATGTTACACCTCGACGTGATTTTTACACATCCTACACTGCTGGCGAATTTGGTCAAGTTAGGATGGGAAATCAAGGGATGGCTAGTGTTGTGGGAATTGGAGATATTTGGTTGGAAACCAATACTGGGTGCAAGTTGATACTCAAAGATGTTAGACATGTACCTGATATGCGCCTACATTTGATCTCTACAGGTACTCTTGATGAAGAAGGCTATCACAGTTACTTTGGAGATGGTAAATGGAAGCTCTCCAAAAATTCTTTAATTGTTGCCAAAGGGAAGAAGATGGGTCTCTACATGTCACAAGCCAAGGTGATCAAAGGGGAGGTGAATGCAATTGAAGATTGCTCTACTGATTTATGGCATAAGCGGCTTGGACATTTAAGTGAGAAAGGTCTTGGCATCCTTGCCAAGAAAAACTACCTTCCTTTAAAAGGTATGAACTTGAACACATGTACTCATTGTTTAGTTGGTAAACAGCATAGAGTTGCATTTCAAAGATCACCTTCACATAGAAGATCACATGTTCTTGATTTAGTTCATACTGATGTTTGCTCTATGATTGATAAGTCTCTTCGAGGTGCATTGTACTTTGTTAGTTTTATTGATGATCACTCCAGGAAAATTTGGGCCACTTGTTTGAAATCCAAAGATCAGGTGCTTGATGTCTTTAAGGATTTCCATGCCAGAGTTGAAAGAGAAACTGGTAAAAAGCTGAAATGTGTTCGAGCTGACAATGGTGGTGAATACAGAGGTCCTTTTGAGAAGTACTGCAGGGAACATGGTATCAAGTTAGAGAAGACAGTTCCTAAGACTCCACAACAGAATGGAGTGGCTGAGAGAATGAACAGAACCATTGTTGAAAGAATTAGATGTATGCTCTCTCATGCAAAGCTGCCTAAGTCCTTTTGGGGTGAGGCAATGAAGACTGCAGTTGCCATGATCAACCTTTCTCCATCAGTTCCCCTTGAATTTGATGTTCCAAATATAGTTTGGAAAGGAAAGGATGTTTCTTATGCACACTTGAGAGTGTTTGGATGCAGAGCATTTGTACATGTTCCTCGAGATGAAAGGTCTAAGCTCGACAACAAGACAAAACAATGTATTTTCTTGGGCTCTGAAGATGATGAGTTTGGCTATAGGTTGTGGGATCCAAAGGAGAAGAAAATTGTGAGAAGCAGAGATGTTATCTTCTTTGAAGATCAAACCATTGAAGACTTTGAACAAAAAGAGAAAGCAGAGTCTACTACTTTTATTCCATCTAATTCAAATCCAAGACCTACTCAACAGTTACCTTTAATGCTTGCTAATCATGGGGGAGATTTGCAAAATGATGATAATGGTGGTTTTCTTATTGAGCCATTAGTTGGTGATTCTGAATCAACTAATGATGATATTGATGTTATTCCTGAACAGGATATGCAAGAAGCTCCAAATGAGCCACAGTTGAGAAGGTCAACTAGACCTCACCGACCTTCCACCAAATATCCTCCTCATGAGTATGTGCTGGTTACTGATGGGGGAGAACCAGAATGCTTTGATGAAGCCATCTCACATGAGAAGAAAAGTGAGTGGTTGAAAGCAATGCAAGAAGAGATGAAATCTTTGCATGAAAACCATACCTTTGAGTTAATGAAGCTTCCTAAAGGTAAGAGAGCACTCAAGAACAAATGGGTGTTTAGGTTGAAAACTGATGAACATTGCTCACAACCAAGGTACAAGGCAAGATTGGTTGTGAAAGGTTTCGGTCAGAAGAAAGGTATTGATTTTGAAGAAATTTTTTCACCAGTGGTCAAGATGTCTTCAATCCGAGTTGTGCTTGGTATAGCTGCTAGTTTGAATCTTGAAGTTGAACAACTTGATGTAAAAACTGCCTTTCTCCATGGTGATTTAGATAAAGAGATCTATATGGAGCAACCTGAAGGGTTTGAAGCAAAAGGCAAAGAGCAACTAGTTTGCAAGTTGAAAAAGAGTCTATATGGGTTAAAGCAGGCTCCAAGACAGTGGTACAAGAAGTTTGATTCTTTCATGGTGGATCATGGTTTTGACAGGACCACTTCTGATCATTGTGTATTTATGAAGAGGTTTCCAGATGGAAACTTTATTATTCTGTTGTTGTATGTGGATGATATGTTGATTGTTGGCCATAATGCTAAGAAGAGTTAAGTAAGTCTTTTGCAATGAAAGACTTAGGACCGGCAAAACAGATTCTTGGCATGAAGATCACACGTGACAGGAAGAAGGAGAAACTTTGGCTATCTCAGGAGAGATATGTTCAAAAGGTACTTGAGAGATTCAACATGAGCAACTCCAAACCGGTTTGTTCTCCACTTGCAAGCCACTTTAAACTAAGTTCTAATCAGTGTCCTTCAAGTGATGAAGAAAAAGATGAGATGAAAAAGGCTCCTTATGCATCCGCAGTTGGTGGCTTGATGTATGTCATGGTTTGCACAAGGCCGGATATAGCTCATGCAGTTGGTGTGGTTAGTCGGTTCCTCTCCAATCCTGGTAAAGAACACTGGTCAGCAGTGAAATGGATACTCAGGTATCTCAAAGGCACTTCTAGCTTCAGCTTATGTTTTGGCAATAACAAACCTGTGTTGGAAGGATACACAGATGCAGATATGGCTGGTGATGTTGATTCTAGAAAGTCCACATCAGGATACTTGATGAAGTTTGCAAGGGGAGCAGTCGCATGGCAATCAAGGTTGCAAAAATGTGTTGCATTATCCACTACAGAGGCTGAATATATTGCTCTTACTGAAGGGGGCAAATAGTTGTTATGGATGAAGAAGTTCTTGCATGAACTTGGTCTAGTTCAAGAGAACTTTGTGTTGTACTGTGACAGTCAAAATGCAATCCATCTCAGTAAGCATCCTACTTTTCACTCTCGATCAAAACACATTGAAGTTAGATATCAATGGATTCGAGATGCTATGGAGATGAAGTCATTTGTTGTTGAGAAGATCCATACTGATAACAATGCATCAGATATGATGACCAAGCCTTTACCGAGAGAGAAGTTTGAGTTTTGCAGAAAGGAAGTAGGCTTGGTAGAGCCTCCTAAATTGAACTTTACAAGTTGATCGCCACTATGGCGAATTCCTCACATGGTGCGTGAGGGGGAGATTTGTTGGGTGGTCCCGCACCATTTAACAAATAAAAGGGGGGCTACCACATCACTTAAATGTGGCATTATGGTTTTATATTTAACAAGAGACAAAAAGAGAAAAGTGAGGGAGAAAAGAGAAAGTGGTGGCTGCTGAACAATCCATCTTATTTCTTTGATTTCCAGTTCGTTAACCGTTGGATCGAGCTGAGATTTGGAAAGAGGCTTCTAGACACATTAATCTTCATTCTGACGGTTGGATTGAAGATTGGAGTTGTGGAAGTTGGCTGTTTTGACAGAAAACGGGGCTGTCAGTATTGTGAGCCTTTTCTCAAACTTTGTTATCTTTAATCTTGTTGTATTCCAAGAATAGGTTGTTCTTGATGATATATGTTGTAGCCCTTAGTTGAATCTAAGAAAAAATATTGTGAACCCATTATTGTTGATAGTGGAAGTTTTAAGTGGACTACGGTCCCGTGGTTTTTTCCCGCATTGGGTTTTCCACGTAAAAATCTTGGTGTTGATGTGTTTGATTATTTTGCATTATATTGTTGATTGTTTGATCCTATAATTTGATTGCACAATGAGGGGAAAAGGTTTGGGACTTGATTGGTAATCCGCTAAATTGGTGCCCTATTGTTTGAGTACTTTTCCCAATAGTTCTTGATTGCTTGGGCTTCATGGATGAATGACGATAAGCTGTTATCGTTCTAATCCACACCAACCAATTGATTTAATGCAGCAGTTTCTGTGATCCAGGACACGCCCTAGGAAAATCACTGTTTGTTATCGAAGAAAATCTTCCTTCAGATTGACTGAACTGATAATTAAAAGGCAGCTTCTAGTCGTCGTGGTTCTGATGTCTCGGTCGGTCAAGAGGGCGTGGGAATTACTCAAAGTTTAGACGTCAATGCGGTTGTTCATATGGCTGTTCGGTCCATTTTTCTTGGCTGGCGATTTTGAATAAGCCAACAGCCAAAGACGGGATTGAAGATGGGATTGAAGACCATCTCTTTTTTACTTTTTGTGGAGCACATCCAGCTGAAAATTCTTTTTTTCTGTTCCCTGCCTAAGCAGATCATTGAAAGTAACCGATGATGGAAAATTAATTAATCGATTGCTATATAAAATAAATAAGTAAAACAAATGACACAATATTATTTGATTTAACTTAATTAAAGGTAAATATTAAAAGAGTAAGGTTTTAGATTAAATCCGAAATTATAGCACGCGGTAGTGTTATTTTTAAAATAACTATAATAATTATCATTAAAGATAAATTTTAAATCAAAAGTGCAACAGTAACATGGTGGCCATATCTAACCAAGAAACTTGCATTTAAAAGATCCTCCCTATCAGGCTGCTTTAGGCTTTCTTGGTTTCCATTTTTTGTTTGCGAGTTATGGAGGGACAGAATCATTCGATTTTTTCCTAAACTTTTTTTTTTATATATTAAATCCTTTTTTTTAAATTTCATCTTGATTGATTTTGAAATAGTTTTTTATAATTTGATTTCTATGAGATTATCATAGTCTTAAATAAACATATCAATATTTGATTGGTTTTGTGAAAATCTATTTTGTTGTCATATCTTTAAGTAAGAAACAATTTTAAAAAATAATGTTGTTGAACATAGTAGAGTTCACGATATAGAGAGCTAGCTTGGCGGGTTAAACAACAAAACCAATATCGACCTCATATGTTATTGTCTCAATATTAAAAAAATATATCATCTTGATTATTTTTTTAAATTGAACCACATTTTTTTCCTGGTCATTCAAATTGTCTTAAGACCTATCAAGTTTACTAGATCACATCAAAGCAACTATCATACTTATTACTTTAACTCAAGCTAGACAAAGTGTCGGGTGATGAGGTTTCAAGATTGAACAATGAAAGAGTTGCCCTTTTAAAAAAAAAACAAAAACCCACCATCCAATTTTTTCTTCTTCGATTTAATCTTTTATTTTGCCCTGCACTTTATCCTTCAATATTTTATTGATCTTGAATTGGTCTTCATAATCTATTTTGATTTGCTTTCTATGAGGTTATCGTAGTCTCAAACAAACCTCTTAACACTTGATTTTTGTATAATTTCATGGACATTTATTTTTATAGTTATATAATCAAGTAAAAAACAATTTATAAACAACAAAATTGCAAAATTGCTAAACAAACCTGAACTATGGAAGTGTTAGATGTAATTAGTGTTGAACCAGCAGGCCAAGTCTTATTCACTTGTCTTTTTATGTAGATAGAAATCAAGAACACAGTAGCAGGAACAAAAGTATAACCCAGAAAATTGCAAGAAGATACTTCCCATGTCTTTCTTAGGCTCCCTTTTAATCTATGAGACAAAACTTGTATTAAATGTTTGGTAAAGGAGAATCCAAACACCGTTTTCCTCCCTACGACCCATTGGGCTATGAGTCCTGCTTTTATTGGCAGATCCCACAATATAGTCCAACCACCGTATTATTTCAAATGTCATAAGAAACTTATAGCCCACCCATATATTTATTTGATGGCAACTTTTTAATCTTTTCTTAATACTTTTTCCTGTAAAATAACATTACAGAGTGCATGAACGTCAATGTGCTTACCCCAGAGATTCTTTTCTCTCTCTTTTTTCATCTTGTGATTTTTTAGTTTTTTTATTAAAATTGATTAATTTTATTAATTTTATAAATCTTAAAATTAATAATTATATAAATTTTTAATGATCATTTTATTAATAACCACAAAATTAAATTAGTTTTGTTTTTGCTTTTTGTTACGGGAGGGTTTCTAATTCGTGTGTGTATTATAGACATCGATTTGTTTTGTGGGAACCGATAATTGTAGATCTAATTTGCACCATCAATCAAAATCTCAATCATCAACTAAGCCAGTCTATCCATTCAGAAATAAAAGTCAAACCTGACGGTAAGTAAATAAATCACAATAAAAAATAAATCTTAAAATAAATTATGATTGGACTGAAATATATCCTAGCCGTTAAGAAAAAAAGAAATTAGCAATACCACGGCATGATGTACGAAGTTGAGATCCTAACCGTTAACTGTTAAAATAAGGTTAAAAAAAAATGAGTTCATGTTGAGATCACTAAGATTTATGGGCAATCAAGTTGAGAAAATAATTAGGGCAACAAAGTCTCAATCATCATACAAATTGTTGAAGCAAAGACGGGGAAAACAATGCTCATGTTATCTTATCTCTCAGCTATCCATTAATTTGACCGTTTGGAGCAAATAATTTTTTTTTATTAATGTGATTATTCAAGTTAATTTGCGTGTATCTCGACTAATTTCACGGATCTTAAAATTAACAAATATACAAGTCTTCAATTATCATTATGGCTTGAACTTGAGACCACAGAGAGAATAAACTCTTTAATCTCAATCTTGTATCACTGAGTCATCCGATACGGGCACATACATGAAAAGAAAGAAAAAAAACATATTATTTTTTGTTTTTTAAATATTATTTTCAACATAAACACATCAAAATAGTTTGAAGATATTTTAAAAAAATAATTTTGAA
Organism: Salix caprea; assembly: GCA_964035475.1. NCBI lineage: Eukaryota > Viridiplantae > Streptophyta > Magnoliopsida > Malpighiales > Salicaceae > Salix > Salix caprea. The sequence continues at coordinate 11,278,701 of OZ037750.1, read as the reverse complement.
ATATTTTAAAAAATAATAATTCAAAAAAAATCAAAAACATTTTGAAATGAAAATCAGACAAACTCTTAATTATTTACAAAACGGAAAAAATAAAACATTGTCAGCTCATCCTAAAAATAAACTCTTAGGTTTGATTAGAGAAAAACACAAGGTGTGGACAGATCGATTTATCTAATCGCGTCCTCGCTACATGGGCTATCTTTGCTTTTCAAAAAATCGTTTTCCATACTACCAAAACAACTAATAAAATCATATAATAAAATAAATAATTGATTCTATCCAATAGAGTGTATAACCCTAGTTCAATGGAACCAACCTTGCTCTCGCAAAGATTATAATCTTAAATGGGCTAGATGAGGTTAACCTAACCCCTGTCCCTGGTCAAGTTTCATGAGATTTAAAAAAGAGAAATAAACGAGATCTGCTGCCACCCTACTACTGCTACTACTGTACTGTTAAGACAGAGAAGGGTGGTGGTGGGGCAGAACTAGGCTTCCACAAGTCCACAACTACGGTTAAGTTAAGAAAACGAAAAACTGGAAGTGAGAGGTCACTTCTCTTACGTTTGTGTCTCTAGACTGTGGGACCACCCGACCGGTACAGCTGCCACGCAACGTCAGCAAGCACATTCACATCAGAGCAGTAAAAGTGAGAGCTCCGATAAAATCACCCCTCGATCAGAAAGTAACTGTCTTTTCCTGCGTTTTAATTAAAAACAATTAAATTGATTTTTTTTATTTTTAAATACCCTTAATCCTAATTAGCATCTTCTATTTCGGGTTAAAAAGATAATTTAAAATAAAAATAAGTATTTTTAAAACAGGAAAACAAACGAGCTGTAAAAGTGACTGCGTGGTTGCAGGGGCGAGAGCTCCAATAAGTTTAACACGGTGACGTCATGCCTACTGGCATGCAAATACGGAGAAAATACAAGGCAGGTCAATTCACCAAGTTGCAGAGTGCAAGACAAAACCTTGTCGCGATGGATTTTATTGGCTGCGTACAGCCTTAACTTCCGTCAGTGACCATATATGAGAAAGTACAATTACATGAGTTTCAAAGGGCCCTCACGAGAATTCTTGCCCCTCCCTATTCTGCAGATTTTAATTACTTGGAAGCAACAATTACACAGAAGGTGTCTTTTTCTATTCCTGTTTTTGCCCTACTTCTCGACATTTGTAAATTACTATCACTGTTTCTTGAGAGAGAATATAGCAGATGCAGAATATCAGGTCCACTGTGTAATTTTAAGTTTTTAGGGCAACTGGTTGATCCATAAACTACAGTATAATTCACTTGTAAATTGTTTTGAACTTTTGATGGGGTCAGTTGAATTGCAGAGCTAAAGGAAAGCAGTTGGTCGGTGGTGTGAAAAACACTTCATTGTCTGTGCAGTAAACACTGCATGGCTCTTCTAATGCAAGGAGAGATCAACTTGTTTATGCAGTGCACGGCTTATTTGGTGAGTGAGTGAGTGAGCCAGCTTGCTGGAGAGATTTTTTCATCTGTTCATTGTGAAGCGTGACGAAGAAAATTGGAACCCGGAAGAATGAAAATCTTTGAGATACCCTTTAACGTCCTCAAAAGATGACTCTGATTGGTCACAATCACTCGAACCAGGAACAGCAACATCATGCAGCCCACTGTCTACCTTGTCATGCCCTGGCCCATCGATTTTCAGAGAGGACGAAAGAGGTTTTGGCTACTCCACCTCTGTTTCTTCTCAATTTATGTCAAAAAGGTGAGAGAGAGTCTGATTGCTGGATGAAAGGGACGGGCATTAAAGCCATAATCAAGAGATAAAAGCCTTTTATTCTGAGATTATGCAATTGGTGAGGAAGGAAATGCGGCCCCATTTACAAATTCAGTCCTCGTCTTTCATAGATTTTTAAGGAAATTGATAGCAGCTTCGCAGAGCAAACTGGATAGCCTAGAAGATCAAAAGTGAAAGCTGAACGAGATAGAAGGATCTTCTCCTAGATCATTTACGCAGCAAATACAGCTTTATGTGGGTCTGAATCAATTGCCATTTACATTTTTGAACGCTCACTGCAAAATGTCTTCATCAAATTGCCAATTTAATATAAAGAAAGATTCTAATGAGTTGTAGATCTGCATTCGCTACTTTCAGTTCTTGTTCGGCATTCTGCCGCGTGCAAGTTACAAGAAGAAGAACCAAAAAACACGAACCCATCACAAACTTGCAGAACCACAGGCTAAGGTGCACCACAAGACCTCATCAAGTTCTTACTATCATCACAGGAATGTATTTCCTTCATTGTAAGTACAGACACAGGAAATAAAACTACAACTCAAAACAGAGATTAAAATTTATTTACAGGAGTTGCATACACCTACGAGAAAGAAACATTTCCTCTGTTTTTTTTTTGTTTTTTTTTTTACAATTTGTGAGACCCGAAAGTTTAAAGCCTGTAACAAAAACCCAAGAGAATACAGAAGGAAAATATATATCTAAATGGCCAAACTTAAGGACTACAAGAAGTTATAACTGGCCTCAGTGGATCTGTCATCGCAGTAAAAATAAGAACATGCTGCAACTAATTAACCCTTCCAGTGGTTCATTATCTGATCAAGCAGCAGCAGCCCAACAATATCATTCAATGGCGTATAATTCACACTAAACCATTCTTCCACACCAGAGAAAAATTACCAGGTGGAAACTTGTACCAAATTCAAGCCCAGCCCCATCGATTATCGCCATGACGAAACTGTGAGTAGTGGCACCTCATTCCAAGCTAAGGTTAAGAACCCAGATTGAGAATCATCAAGAGAATACAAAGAACTGTAATTGTAATTCCATAAAAGTATACTAGCCTGGCTCATTGCATAATGGCTGAGCGAGACCGATTCGAAACCCGAGCCTTCCATTAGAACCCTCCAACGCTCTCTATCCTCCATCCTTTCCCTTCTAATTCCAGGCTCCTCTGGCCCTACAACACCAGAAATTCTATGTCCCAATAACAGTCTCTCAACTTGAAGCCTCTCTTGTGAGTCTCTACTCATGTTAGGATCAATAGACTCGAAAACAGCAGTGTAGTATCTCAAAGCGTTCTTAAACCGGGTCAAGTACCCAACCCGGTTCAAACCAACTTCATATTCACCAAGAGTAATAATTTTCGGGTTCAACGATTTAGCCATCTTTAAAGCGGTTTCCACCGCTACTGGAGTCTCATCCAACAGATTATACAGCTGAAGCATGAAATTAACAGCCAAATCCTCATCCGGCTCAACCCGAAAACAAGATTTATTTAACTCCTGAATTGGAGTCAGAATAGGCTCGAACTCAAAATTCAAATCAAGAAGCTTTGCAAATTCAAGAAGCCTATTGCCAGTAGCTAAAAGAGAAGCAGCTGGATTCTTACCAAGAACTGGAGCTGGTATACCTGAGACTCGAATTCTAACAGGTTTTCCAGCTGAGCGTGTGGCTAAAGCCTGTAAGAGAGCAGCCCATTGAATTCCTTGAACAATACCAAAATCAACTATGTGAATCTTGCTTGCTTTCTCGGTTGCTTCAAGAATCGCTTGATTTGCTGTTAAATGAGCGAACTTTGAATAAGGACAAGCATCATTCAAAGCTTTATAAGACAAAGTGAACTCTTCACTTGTCTGATCAAAATTCTTCAAGTCATCAACCTCTCCTACAGCAACTCTTCTGCATAATCCTTCAACGAAGTAGAAACCAACTCGCTCAACTGGATCACCGTTCTCACTCACCGATTCCTTGAACTTAATCAATGATTTCACAGCTTGATCAGCTTTGGTCTCGACAAGTTGAGCACACTCAACAAGTGCTTTCAAAACCGGCGACGAAGATAACTCTACTATTTCTTTAGACACGGCGACGGTTTCCTTTTTTACTGTTGGCGGTGGCGGTGGCGGTGGCGGTGGCGGTTGCGGTGGTGGCTGCGGCGATGTTGTGGGCTTGATTTCTTGAGGAGATGGGTCAGCCCAGACTGAGTTAGAGATAGCCCGGTTAAGATCAGACGGTGGAGAGCAGCCGACAGTGAGTCGACTGGGGCAAGTGTTAAACGGATCAGAGGTGTAAATGCCGAAATCAGCACTGTTTTGCCACGCGTCACAGCCAGAAGGAAGATTAGAACTATCCGTCGAATCTCCACCGTTCATTAAACTATCCATCCACTCATCAGAATCAAACTCACCGCCAGCTCCAGTAAAATCGGGAAAGCGAAACTCACCTGAGTGGTGCTCCATATTCGAGAAACTAAACCCGGATGGGTCACCTGTATCTGGTCCACTCTGAAACAGGTCAGAGAAAGCAGCCGGGCCCGTGAGCCCATAACCCAAGTTTGGGTTAGCAGACATTGCAGCACTCGGCCAAGGATTTAAAGAAAAAGGGTTTAAGCCAAGAAATTGCTGCTGTTGGTTATGGTGGTGGCTTTGTTGTTGCTGTTGTTCTTGTTGTTGTTTTTGCTGAATAACTTGTTGGGCTATTGCCATTAGATTTCCACTATCTGCACACATATATGCCATTCTCCGGCCAACCTTCTCGCCGGGCAATTAACTACAAGTTGCATTGAAAGGAAACAACGGTAGTAAAGAAAGAGTGACAAAGTCTTGAAACGGTGGATTTATAGAGTCAAAAGAAAAGGTTAAGGAAAAGGATAAAGAGAGAGAGCACGTACTTGAGACTGGAGGTCAGTGGGGGGAAGAAGACCACGAGCTGGATGAGGTAATGGCCGAGATGGAGAGAGAAGGGGAGGGGGGGGGAGTGAGACAGAGAGGGTGGGGAATTTTAAGTGTGAGCTTAATGTGGACGAAGGATGATTAAAGTCCAACGGACCGGAGAGTGGGTCCCACTTATTCGATTGAAGAAAAGATTAGTTTATGGTTTTAAAAGGATTTTATTTTTTAAAGTTCCTTTTATTTCTTAAGGTCACTGCTAATGCCACACCAGTAGTTATTATTAACGTGGTTTTGGTAGTACAGTTCACAGTTTTTTTATTTGAAAATCAAATTTAATATATTTTTTTAACTCTTTTTATAATTGTTCTCTTAGTTTATTTTAAAAAATATTAATTGAATGATGTTAATAATGTTTTTAAAAAAGCATTATTTTTATATATTTTCAATTAAATAAAAATACTATACACCATATTATTCACAGTACCACATATAATGTTTTTGAATAAAAATCCCTTTAACTTAATCTCATTTAAAGTTTAACTAATCTTATTTTTGATATTAAGATTAAAATGCAACCCTAAAATATTTTTATTAACAATAATTTTTTATTTATTTTATTTTTCTTACAAATCCATTGAAGAAAAACAAAATTATAATTGATCATAATATCTTAATTTGGTTTATACAATATATTATTTGATATTTGATACTCCTACTTCATGATTCCCATGTCTATATAGGACGAAAATCTAGGACATATATATATAGTCATTAACAACAAAAATAATATATATGAAAAATCAAAAGATGAATGTAAATCAAGATATTCAACAACACAAAATGAGATATTCAACCGAGTGTATTTACTATACCTGTATATTTAAATCAATAACAAAAAATTCACATATTAAAAAAAATTGTAACCTTAAAGGTAAATACAAATAAAACTAATTGAATAAACTCATACTCAAAAAAAATTATTCAAGGCCTAACACATCAAAAATATCATTTAAAAATATATATTTCTTATTTTAAAAATACATTTTATCTGCATATAACAAATATAAATGAATATGAATAATGTCTTGAAAATTCAAACACAAACAAAATAATTTTTTAAAGAAAAAGTTATATTCAAAAAAAGAATGCGAAATTGTTTACCTAAGTCTTGAGATCATGATATACCATAGAAATGAAATTGAAGATAGTAACAAAAACAATATTTTTTTCAAAATGAGAAAAAAATAATGTATAATGATAAGATCATACAAAATCAAATCTCTCAGAAATCAAATGTTGAAAGATAAAATTAATAATAAAAAAAATAATTATGTAAGAGGATCTAAAAAAAATAAGGGTGAAAATAAAGAAAAAAATGATTAGATGGAAATTTAAAATTTTTAATTGGAAGATTAAATCGTATTGACAACATATTTTTAATATAATGAAATAAAAATCAAAGAATAAGGGTTAATGGATAAAAAAAAAACTTTGTGTGAAGAACAAAATTGAAAGCCAAAAACATTTAACAAAAGTGTCAATAAAAAAATCAAAATCAAAAGAATAAGAGCTAAAATAAAAAAAAATAAGAATGAAATAAAACTAATGAGGTGTAAAATTGAAAAAAACAAGACAATTATATACCTTATCGGGCAAGAGAGAGAAAAGAAAAAAATAACTATTGCCGATAATCTGACTACTATATATCATCACACGTCACACAATGTGGAAGAAGACATGATATTGTATTTATAGGTACAATGAAAGGTCAGGTTTGACCACTAGGTGGTGTCATACACGTTCACATACCAAAAATTTCTTTGAAAAAAAACCAAAACACAATGTGAAAAATACTAAAACACTTTCATGACCTTAATAATCACCAAAAAAAAACTCATTAAAAGTATATAAATACTTTGAAACACAAAGCTTATTACTTTTTATAAAAAAATTAATGTCAAATATGTACTTTGACTTTACATGAATAATGAAAAAAAAAACCTTATCCAATAGCCCAATAAAATTTTGATAGGGTAAAGAAGTATTTTTAATGTTTAAAAGTCTATGCAAAGTCACGAAATTCATGGATCAACGAATCTAAAATTTCTTGATTTTATAGGTAAAAATATTTTTTATTGTGTAAAATATAAAAATAAAAACCTAGATATTTTGTAACATTCTTTTAATGATAGTAAAAAAAGATTAAAGCACCTCATAATCAAGGATTTTATCCACTAAATGATAGTTAACTATAGTAATCCACATTAAACTATATCTAGTGCTAAAGTGAAACATCCTCGCTCTTTAGAGTTTATGATAATTTATCTATTTTTGGAAACTTTTTACATATAAGAAAGAATACAATTTCATTTTCAAGATAAATGTATTATTTGAATTACTTATATTACATTTTTAAGCTATTCATAATTAGTCATGAAATTAACCGGGCTTTAAATTTATGATGGATTTAAATTATTCGACTAAAAAGTGTGCCGAATTAGAAGCTTTATTATTTAAAGCAAATTTGGATAGTGCAAGTCATATTGTATCGAAATAAAACATGAGTTAATCATATTGGATAATCCAGGCTTAATTTAATTGAAATTTTAATCCTATTGATGTCAATAAATATTGAAAGCTTGTTTCTGAATGGGCAAAACAAGGTTTAAAATTTGCAGTAGTTCTACATAAAAATGATTTTTTTATTTTTATCTTCATAACAATAATCTTAAAATGCTAGCTCATATGATAATTTAGTTTTCATATCATTAGTTTAGATTAAGATCCATTTGTAGATATAAAAAAAAAGATTCCTTAAGTGTTTCTAGGTTAGATAAAAGGATGCTTGACACCGCGTTTCAAAAAATTCTTTAAATTGAATTTTTATTTATTTTTACTTTAAATTAAGTTTTTTTGGTTCTTTTAGGTTATTTTAATGTGTTGTTGTCAAAAATAATTTGTAAAATAAAAAAAAACATTATTTTAATATATTTCTGAACAAAAAATACTTTTAATAACAACCTTAACTACATTTCGAAACAGGTGAAAAGAATATTATCTTGAAAAAAATATTAATTCGAAAAAACAATAAGTATTAAAATAAAATGAACTTAGCAAAATGTAGGAAGGAAAAGTATAGTAAATCACCCATTAGTAGTAAAGTTTCAAAAAATAATTAATTTCTATCAATTTGCACAAATGTTGTTGGGTAAAATAATTATTTTATATTTTTAAATTATTTTAATATATTAACATTAAAAATTAAAAATATAATATTTTAAAATAAAAAAAATATTTTCATAAACAACTATTCCGGACGCAGGCTGCGTTCGAGTCGCAGTTGTTGTGCTAGTAGGTCTCTCCTTTCTCAACATGACAACACCAGGTCATTAACGTCCACGTGTACCACCTTTTCTATTTTCACCATAATTTTTTCTCCCCTTTTCACATGTTCGGGTACCTTGACTGGGATCCACATCCCACTTGACACGTCGGTTGTTATAGCCAAGTAAGGGTCGCCGTCTAAATGACGTCATCTCCAGTGATCTTATTGGAGCATGGAAAGTAAATCTTCACCATCCATTTTGGAGATCCTACGTCCTCAATTACCAAAATGGAACGGCGCCACTTACGGTGGCTGAAAACGACTTTACGGGTAGAGGACGTTGGCAAGATAAAAGCATCGTCTGCATTTGTATGCTGACACGTATGCAATTTATTTGTGTCCTTTTCTTCCTCTTCTAGCGATGATCTACGTTTTATTATTGAGCTAATTATAATTTATTCCCTTTAGCTTATTCAGAATAACTACTCACCACCTATAATATTAGATAATTAAATATATATATTAATTATATTGATTACCCTCAATTTAGTGGTTCTTAGTTCTGAAAATGTCTTCTAAATACTATATTTTATATTCATGTTGTGTCTAGATAAATATTTTTTAAAGGGTTGTTAATTAATATTTAGTAATATAATTGAAATTATTTTTTAAAATGTTTTATGTTCAGCAATATATTAAAATTATATATTTTTTTAAAATTATTTTAACATTAGCACGTCAAAATATTCTAAAATAATTAATTAAAATTAAAATTAAAATATTTTTTAATTTTTCTTAAGAATATTTTTAAAATACAATATAAAATAGACCAACTCTTTTGTATGGATAGGATAGAAATAGGGAATAGAAAGGGTGAAAAACAAATGATATAAGGTGAAGGAAGAGGAGTATTGTTAAAAGTGGGAAGAATTTGCCGATTAAGGTCCCTTGTTTTTGGGTGGTTCACATTGTGGGTCCCAAATGCTACTGTTTATGAAAAAAGGACAAAATATGGGCCCACCCAAGAGATGGTAAAATCAATGTTGAAAAGTACGGCGGAGGATATTTTGCAAAAAGAAAAAACAATATATGTTGTTTATATTATTTTTTAAAGTAATTTTTATTTTAAAATATATTAAAATAATATTTTTTTATTTTTTTAATTATTTTTAATATAAACATTAGAAAATAATCTAAAAAGACTAAAAGTATTTTAATTTAAAATAAAAAATATATATTTTTAAATTTTTTCAAAAATATTTTTAAAATACAATAACAGACAGATATGATCATATTTATTTTCTATTTCTTGATACAAGGATGCAACTTTCGAAATGTATGATAAAACGTTTATGAGTTTGAACGAGGCAAATGCTAAAAACTAGGATTCATGTTAATGATTTGTTTCCACTGTCTCAAGAAGTGTGGTGTGGTAGTAAAAAAATTGAGATTTATATAGTAAAGTCTCGAGTTTGAATTAGGGCGTGTATCTCTTGTAAAAATCTAGAACAACGAAGATTTTACTCACTTACCTAGACTCATAAAATATGTTTTTTTAAAAGTGGTTCCTCACATAAAAAAAAAAAAAAGAGAAGAAGAAGATATGTTTCCATTGTTAGCAGGCATGAAGAAAAATCTTCCAGCTGTTTTACATTTGTCAAATCTCATGTGGCAAATTTGGGTCGATCAATCATATCATTTAGCAAGTATTGCCGTGTTAGTTTAATTACTAAAATAATTATTCATTAGAGTTTTAATAATTTAAATTCAGCAGCAAAATGTTCTTTTTTTTTTATTAAAATATTACCTTATAGCTAAAAGAGGTGGGACGATTACTGTAGCGTCATTGTTCACATAGACTCATTGGTACTGTGGAGTGGATGTTTGCTCCGGTGCATCGCGCCTACATGAGCTCGGTTCTGTTTTTTTTTTTTTTTTTTTGACAGGGCTTCTTTTTTACCTTATAGTTCTGTTTTTTTTTGCTCCGGTGGCTTTGGCCGAGTGGTTCACTGCGCGTTGGAGGATTTAGAGCGCAGGAGTTCGAAGTTGCTCAGCAACAAAGTTGATTTTCATTGTTTTTTTTTTCTTTTCTAAAATCCGGATTTTTTTTCTTCTGTAAATCCTAATTTTGGAAAATTACTCTGTAAAAGTTGCTTTCTGTTTTTTTTTTTTAACTAGGATATCAATGACAGCTTACGCGTACTACGACTAAACTCCGGATCTATTTTTTTTCTTTTTTTTTTTGTTTCCATTTATATTTTTTTCCCTTTTTTGTTTCCACTTATATATTTTTTTTCCCATGACCAGGGTGTCCGGGTTATGCGCACCATGATTTTTTTTTCATTACTGTTTAAAAAGGTGCTTTCCCCTTGCACTTTTTTTTTATACCGTGCTTCTTTTTTTTAATAGTAATTTTCACTATTCAATACTGTTTGAAAAGGTATTTTTTGTTTTTTTATTTTAACCAGGCTTTTTATTTGTTTTTTTAAACCGGAGTATCCATTGCAGCCTATGCGCACCGACTAATCTCTGAATCCATTTTATTATTATTATTATTATTTTCCCTATTTTTTATTACCACTTATACTTCTTTTTTTCGTGACCGGGGTGTCCGGGTTAGTTTGCGTGCACCATGATTTTTTTCTCATTACTATTTAAAAAGACGTTTTTCCCTTGCACTTTTTTTATAACTGGACATTTTTGGTTTGTCTGTTAAATAAACGGGGACTTTTTAATAACTAGGATATCGAGGTCAGCTTTTTTTTAAAAAAACCGGGCTTCTAATGGATCCATTTTTTTCCCTTTTTTTTTGTTTCCACTTATACAATTTCTTTCCTTTTTTTTGTTTCCATTTATATTTTTTTTCCCATGACCGGGGTGTCCGGATTAATTTATGCGCTCCACGATTTTTTTTCTCATTACTCTTTAAAAAGGAGCTTTCCCCCTGCACTTTTTTTTTTATAACCGTGCTTCTTCTTTTTTCTTAATAATAATTTTCACTGTTCAATACTGTTTGAAAATGTGTTTTCCATTTTTTATTTTAATCGGACTTTTTATTTGTTTTTTTAAACCGGGGTATCCGTTGCAGCTTATGCGCACCGACTAATCTCTGGATCTATTTTTTTTTTATTATTATTTTCCCTATTTTTTATTACCACTTATTCATTTTTTTTCATGACCGGGGTGTCCGGGTTAGTTTAAGTGCACCATGATGTTTTTTCTCATTACTGTTTAAAAAGATGCTTTCCCCTTGCACTTTTTTTATAACCGGGTATTTTTTGTTTGTTTTTTAAATAAACAGGGACCTTCTTTAAAAAAAATCTATTTTTTTATAACCAGGGTGTCCAGGTTAGGCTTCTTTTTTTAACCGTGCTTCTTTTGTTTTATTTTTTTTAACCAGGATATCCGTAGCAGCTTACGTGCACCACGACTAATCTTCGAATCCACTTTTTTTTTTTATATTTTTTTTCCTGTTTTTTTTTCACTTATATTTTTTTTTGTTTTTTTCCCATGAACAGGGTGTTCCTATCAATTTACGGGCACCACAATTTTTTTTCTCATTACTGTTTGAAAAAGTGATTTTTTTTTAAACCGGGCTTCTGTTTTTTTTATAATGGGGTGTCCGGGCTAGGTTACACACACTACGATTAATTTCTGGACCTATTTTTTTATACATTTTTTTACCTATTTTTTTCCACTTATATATTTTTTTCGTGTTTTTTTAATCAGAGTGTCCAAGCTAGCTTACGAGTACCACGATTTTTTTCCCCACATATATTTTATTTTTATCTCTGGATCCACTTTTTTTTTTACATTTTTTTTCCTGTTTTTTTTCCCTCATTTATACATTTTTTTTATAACTGTGGTGTTCGAGCCAGCTTACGTGCACCACGATTTTTTTTCCACGTATACATTTTTCTTATAACCGGGGTGTCCAGGACAACTTACGCACACCGTCAATAATCCCCGGAACCACTTTTTTTTAACATTTTTTTTTATGTTTTTTCCCACTTATAATTTTTTTCTTCTATAACTGGGGTGTACGGGTCAGCTTACGGGCACCACAACTATTATTTTATAGAATAGCTGAAGGAGATCACAATTTCAAACAGTAATGAATAGTTATTTCAACTGTGGTTTTCACGTTTCATTACTCTTTGAATTTTTTTTTATATATATTGTTTACATAATTCTTATTTCTGTTCATGTTTCTATGTATATGCTCTTAGTTTTTGTTTCTATTTTTTTTTAATTCCACTATTATTAAGATTTGTTTTTAATATTTAAATTTTAATTTGTGTTGGTCATCATTTAAAAAATAATGTTTGTTATTATTATTTTTTTAATTTTCAAGTTATATAATTTCTTTAAATATAATAATGTTTATTTTTTGTTAATATTGTTAGGTATTGAATTTTCTAATTATTATAGATAAAACATTCAAAATAATAATAATCATTATTTTTAAGTTTTATTTTCTTTTAAATATTTCAGAATATTTATATATTTTGATATTTATTTAATATTAGAGCTTTAATATATATTATCACTTTTTATTGCATAAAAAAATATTTTTTTTGCAAATTTTATCAATTATAATTTTACTAATTAAATATTAAAATAACAAAATACAACACGTATAAAATCACTCAATTTCTAACATAGATAAAAAAGCCCAGCGCATCGCGCGGGCAAATCGGCTCGTATGTTCTATTTTAATATAATTATTATTTTTAAATATAAAAATTCATCTTAATCTAAAAAAGCATGTTTCAATAAACCCCTAAAAAACATGTTCCCTCTCACTTCCAAGCTACAACACACCAACCAAGACCTAGGACCATCGGGGTCAATCCCTCTCCACTAGCAACTGCAACCAGCTACCCATGACTAACCACTACCAAGCCTCATTTCACATTGATTTGTGTTTAATTACTCTGTCGTGTAAATATTTGCAATTGTGAGTAAAATACAATAAAAAAGAGTTTGTTTGTGCTTTCTGATATGTTTTTGGATGTTTAAAATAAAAAAGAATTAAATGTTTTTAATTACATACGACCAAATATATCAAAAATAAAAATGCATGTTTTAGTAAAAAATATTTCTATCAATTTTGTGGGTTTTTGCATATGTTTTGGGATTTCAATAACGACTTTATTAAATCCCACATAATCTAGTCAATATTCCAAAAATCAATCTTACTTTACTTCATAAAAATAACAGGTAAATAGTTTGATAAAATACTGGACCTATTAGTAGAATAATGTTTAAAATATCAATGGTCAACAAGAGTCATTTTAAATATTCATTAATTCTAGTTAAGAGTATTTTAACTATTTTTTTAAATTCATGCGAATTAATGGTAAATATCCCGATATGAATATTGGACCCATTATAAAATTGGTATTTAAGATATAAGTAATTTATCCAAAAAAATCCCAGAGTTATCATGAATATTCACCAATTTTAATTGAGAATATTTTATTACAATAACCTTTATCCATGACAAGTAAACTTTGTCAAAGCATCTGCATAGATTTACCCATAACAGATTCAAAAAGCCAAATTAATTTATACAAATAAATTTGAAGTCATAACACCCATTAGAAACACAACCCAAATATCCAAACCACATTAAACCCTCAAAACGATACCTCAAGGTAGAGGTGTTAATACTTAACAACAATAAATCCCTTACCATTTTAATCTCTAAGAAAGACCAGAACTTTCGAGTTTCCTAACAACCCTAACCAGATAACTAGATGGCGACTACCAAAAACCCCAATGCTATCGCACCAACCACATGACATAATGGTGACTCCACTGGGGACATTTTGTTTTTAACATTTTTTGGACTAAACTTTGTGTGAATTCATGTAATTTATTTGTTTTGACATATTTAAATTTTTACTTTTGGCTTATTTTGTTTTATTTATGTTTTAGCATATTTTATCTTGCTCATGCATCATTTGTTTATTCGAGGTGATATACATCAATTTTAGTTCACGGTATTTTAACCAACTTTCTTTTAATTCATGAGAATTTAAGGGAAATATCCTAATATGAATGTGGAACCTACGAGAAAGATGATATTTAAAACATCAATAATTTATCCAAAAAAATCTTAGAGTTATCCTAGATATTCACCAATTGAATTGAGATTATTTTATCACAACAATCCTTATCTATGACAGATGAATTTTGTCAAAGCATATGCATAGATGTACCCGTATAAGAATTTGTTTGGGTACATAAGTGCCTAAAAGATTCAAAAAACTAAATTTATTCATACAAATAAATTTTAAGCCAAAACACTTGCTAGAAAACCACCCGAATACCTAAACCATACTAAAACCACAAAGTAAATAAGATGTGTTATTGAAGCTAATACCTTTCTTAACTATAACCAATCCTTTATCCTTCAAATCTCTGAGAAAGATTGGAACATTCAGGGTTTCCTAACAATCCTAACTAAATAACTATGTGATAACTCCTAAAAACCTTTAATGCCATCACACCAAACCCGTGACAATTAGTATGAAAAAACTAAATGAAAAATTTATAATAATAAATATTTTATTCTTGTTAAATATTCACAAGAAATGTTTCAAATAAATTTTGCATATTAGGTTTATGTATAGTTTTATTTATAAAATAACTTATTATTATCATAAAAAAATCTGATTTTATTTGAAAATCCATGCCTAACTAGATGATTTTTGAACATCATTTTAATACTTTTTTTTTGTAAAATATAAATGAATAAAAAACAAAATGAAGGCTACACACTCCTAAGCTTGAAAGGCCAAACCAACATTTTTCTCTCTTAAAACTAAATTGGATGACATGTTTATTGAAATAAATTTAGGAACTAAAAGTTTGACAATCAATATGTGACTATTTTAAACTTTAAATCTCAATTTTGAATTTATATTTTGTCTAAAAACACCTAAAAAATCCTATCATTCTCAATTATTTCATTTCCAATCCTAAAACACCATCTAATCACCTTAAAATATAAAAAAATCAAACCAAATCCAAACAAACTTTATATATTATGATATGCAATATACTTTTCCTAGCATGATTAAAGGTCCAAGCTACCACCATTAAACTCTTCTCGTCAAGACGAGCTCATTAACACTAAGACTAATGTGTTTTTATAAATGGCTGGCTAAGATTTCTCTCTCATCTCTTTTCTAGTGATTTTTTCTCTTATTTGTTTTTATAAAAAATGAAATATTAGAGTCAAAATGTCAACGCCAAAAAAAATGAAATTTTATTTTTACGTTTTGTTTTAAATTAAATTGTTTTGGTGTTTTTAGATCATTTTGATATGCTGGTGTCATTTTTTTTTAATAAAAAAGCATTATTTTGATACATTTCTAAATAAAAATCACTTTAAAAAACATTCTGAACCACACTCTGGATCCTGCACCATGAATTTTAGACTCATAGTTGGACACAAAGATTCTAACCCTGCATGTTTTTTTTTTTCAATTATAATCGAGAGTTACATTTGAATCTAAAGCATAGTTGTCAGTTTCATTTTGTTTTGGTCGAAACAAGCAAAATATTTTGTACTGGTTAAAAAAATGAGACAAAACAACGTCGTTTTTATTTTTATTTAAATTCCGGTCCGTTTCGGATTTTTCCATCAAATATCGGTCAAAACATTCCGAAATTATTTCATGTGCGCCGTTTCGGCCTCAGAAAAACACTCATTCTTGCCTCCTCATCTCCCACCATGTATTTGGACAAATTATTGGTCAATGATGTGATGTGACCTTTTCTGAATTTTACTTTCTTCAATTCTTCGTTGTTTTCCATCTAATCCATGCCAACAGTAGCATCAAAAATTATTTTTGTATTATTAAATTCTTTAAATAATATTTAATTTATATATATATATATATATATATATATATATATATTATTTTTTTTAGAGATATATTGAAAATGTGAGAACCAAAAATTAAAACAAATAAAATTAAAAAAATATATGTTATTAAAAAATAAAATTATTGTGTCAACTTTGATTTAATAAAAAATAAAAATTATATATTTTTTTCCTTTTTGTCATCAAAGAATTAAATTGAAACAACCCTGACACCTCCATAAAAAACAATTTAAAACAAAAATTTAAATAATTATTTTTCGTGCTTACTTAAAGTTCTGATGGAATAAATAGTAGACGATTTTTAGAGATATTTTTAATATTATATTTGTTTGACTTTGTGTTTGTATTATATAATTTAAAGTTAATTTATCATGAATTTGAATTATGGTTGTTAAATTAATATTTTATTATATATATATTTAATTAATTAATTATATATGAAAAATATAACCCCGAAACGACGCACTGAAATGCTTTGAAACCAAAACATTCTGTATCAATAGAGAAAACAAAACGCTAACCAAAGCGAAACTAACCGCTATGATCTAAAGTGCCAAAGTTGGTGAGAGATACCACCTTTCCACAACATTTGTTGTTGATTTAATTATTCCTGGCCAGATAAATACTATTTTATGGACTCTCAATAACTTCTAGATAATACTAGATTTGCTTGCGGGTCATTTTTTTTTTAACATAAAAAATATTAAAGTATGTTTAACTTGTTTTTAATAAAAAAAATCATGAATTTAAAATATTATACATATTAGATGATATCTTTTTTAAATATTGATACAATAATATATTGAATGTTATTTATTAAAAAAAATATTAATACAACAACATATTGGATTTATCTGATTAGCCTGTTAAATCTTCAATCCAACTCATGATAACCTTATAGAGAACAAATTCAAATAAATTATGAAGATCAATCACTAACTAACCCAATGTTATAGATTGAAATTGAAAAAATAATTAAACAAAGGATAAAAAAACTACCCACATACCAAATTAGAAAAAAGACAAAATAAATGAACTAGATCAATCCAAATCAATATACTAAATCACAGCTTCATTTATCGGATCAAATTAATATCATAAAAAAGAAAATAAAAAAAAATGCAAAGGCCCCATTAAAACATATATTCAATTAAAAAATGTACAAAAAAATAAACGGAGACAATCTGAAAACTCATAATCTAGGTTATGAAATCTGAATAACCTCATAAAAATTAATTAGAAAAATAAATCACAGAGATGAATTTTGAACCGACCTATATTTTTGTTATCATATAATCAAATAAAGAATATTTTTTTTTAAATTAACTTATTAAGCTAATTCAAGTCCATAATTCATGTTGAGGATTTAGCAAGTTGACAATTCAATATGTCGCAACTTTATTATTTCTTTTTTTAAAAATATATCATCTTAATTTTTTTTAGTCAAGTCATATTTTTTATTAATTTTTCATGTTTTTTTAGATTCATCAAGTCAATTATCATATTAGATTAATTGTTTTATAGTTTGATTTGAACATTGGCTATATAAAGATTCAAGTTGAAAGATTTCAAGAATGACCAATAGAGTCATGTTTAATAGGACTAATAGAGAGTCCCCATAACCAACAAAGATTGTGTTATTCATATATATTTTTTTTGTTTTTTTAATACAACCGCATTAAAATTACTAGGAATATTTTAGAATTGAAACTTGATTTAAAAATAATGGTGATGATTTATTTTTCTTATAGAACTCTTAAAATGCATGGCCTAACTATTAGCACTAGTTGCATGACTTTTTAACAACCGATTATAAATTTATGGTACTACCTATCGCATAAAAAAAAGAAGCTAATCACTACCTTCATCATCGGGTCTTGTTTTGTGAAAAAATAAGACACCATAGCCATACATCAACCACAACAACTCTAAAAAGTGGCAAAAATAAGTAGATATTACTAATGGAAAGATAGGGTTAGGGTTAGGGTTAGGTTTGGGGGGGATCAAAAGCCCTAATTAATGAATCAAGCTATTAGTGGCTCAATCACACGCAGACAATTAGGGTGCATCATCATAATTGGGATTATTAGGCGCTGCCTAATTATAGAGACCATAATCTGTTCAAACGTCAACTATATGATCTAAATCCACCAGTACCTATATATATATATAATAGTTATAGGTGAATAATAATGCGACTAAAAAAATTGAAAATGCGGCTGAAAACGAAAGCAAGACTATACAAAACCTACAATGCATTATCTAATTCCTGGGCACTTTCATGGGATGACATTTTAGTGTTGGTGTGTGTTGGGTGTGTGTTTGTGTATATAAAATTTACAAGTTATATAAATCAATTATTGACATCTTCTTCTTCTTCACTTCTTAGGATCGGTTTCCTAAGCCTTTTCAATTCAGATTTGGTATTCTGCATGATAGCTCAGCCCTATTCTAACAACGTGGAAAGATTATGTGGCTGACTGACCTTTAGCTGTAGCTCCAACTTGGACTTCGCTGCCTGCAGAAAGTCTCCATCAAAGTTCAACTGGCTTCCAGCTTACCACCCACTCGATTGTTTATTGCTGATGACAACTTTCGAGCAACAGCGATGCCCCGTTGAAATCTTGAAGTTAATGGCTGTATTTCGATCAAACAAGAAACCCAGTTAATCCAAGGGGACCGACAATTACCTGCAAACCATTTCTTCGTTTACTTAAGTTTTTGGTTCGGAGTTTTGACTTTTAGCTGCTTCCACTACTGGAAAGACAGTAGGCGAAAATTGTAAATAGGATCAGAAAGTCAGAGCAGTGGAAACAATTTTTTCGTCATTTTAGAGGAGGCATATAATTGTAAGGGTTTTTTTTCTCCTGCCTTGTGAAGTTGGATTTGCTTCTTATTTTTTATTACTAAACCCATGCAGAACTAGCAACCTTTCCAGGGTAGTGGGTGCATGTATTTCCATTACAGGCAGATTTTTAAATAATTCTTTGCAGACGATGACAAACGGCTGTTTTTCTGACACTCTTGAAATGAAGCTATGTTTTGAGATTATTATTTTCTGGGGGATTTTCGCTGAGTAATTTTCCTTATTTATAAAATAGCATGGTACAAAAATAACTTTGAAAAATAACACCCAATATATATTTATAATTCACTAGTAGCAAGTGTCAGTCTCTCAAGTTGCAAAATCAATATAAATAAAAAAAAATCCAGATACATATGAGCAGTCCAGAACTAAAGTAGCTCGGGCAACTATTCTTACATGATTTTTTCCTTTTCTTTTTCTTCTTTCTCATCTATTCTTATTGAGTTGTGTTCAATAATGAATCGCATTATACTAAACTATATTATTTTTAAAATAATTTTTATACTAAATTATTTAATATATTATATTTTTTATGTTAGAATTAAAAAAAAATTCCCCATGACTTGATTGAAAGACTCCTCTGGTGGCTTTAATTGTCCTGCCCTTGAGCTTGGCGGGGAAAGGCGTATGATATTTTGTAGTGGGAGACACTTGCTTTGACAAATCAAATAACCTACTCATTACAGCAATTTCTTTATCCTTCAAGATCCCAATCTTCAGTCATCACAACAGTAATCACAATTATTAAACAAGATAGTGATGGCTTAAATGCAGACCACCCAGTAGTTGTGTAAGCGATTAGGCTTCCCTTGTCCCTCCTTCTACAGTGATGTTCATGTAACTAATTATATGGCAAACCACTAACAAAAAGATTTGCTCTGATAGTTTTCAAATTGATTCAAGTTCTTATTTTATTCTACTTTCTTTCCCTTGAAGGAAAAGTAGCTCCTCTCCCTCAGACAATCCATATTTTATATTGTTAGAACTTACCTTTGGGGGCAAATCAGAGATGGCTTAGCCATGCCAATGAATTTTCACGCAACAAATCATCTTCAATCCCGAGAACCAAAAGCATTCAGCCCCACGGTTGTTATTCACATCAACCACCGCTAAAACCAGCAACCAAACACTCCTTAAACACTGTTTTCAAGGAAGAAGATTATTGAGGGACGAACTGCTTCCTCCATTTGGTTGGGTCATAGGTGCATGGGGGGACTGAAAAAGGAACAGACGGATTCCACAATACTGCTATCCTTCCTAGCAAGATGAAGGTTAGGCCAAAATTCATTTTGTTTTTCATTTCTATATATTTTCAAATTATTTTGATATATTTTTAAACAAAAAAACATTTTGAAATTTCTAAACAAAAACCATTATAAAAATCAAATTCTATCAATCATAGTCAGAGGGATATCCTTACCAAGTTGATAGCAATGACGTGGACTCATATTATCAAACCTTTCCTTGCGGTAGCACTTGATTCGGAGGGGAGGGGGGTAGGTACACATGCAACAATTTATTATCATATTAACAGTTTAAGAAGCAAGTTTGTGTCACATTAGACACTTGCTGCTAAAAATAAAAATCCAACTTTGGTTCGGTTAAGATGTACGGATTACTTTCATCTTGAATTTGATAAATGCAACATTGCGGTCAGGATGATGTACCTATAACAATTTCATTGCATCCGCAAGCTTATTTTTATCACAAGGGTTGTTGTTTGCGAACCATCTCCACTCGCCATCCATCCCTGTTCTTTAAGGAGCGAATCGATATCAATAAACACGAGCCATTGGTGGGAAGGGCTCAACTTCATCATCTAAAGTGTTCATGTGAACTGGCCTGTAATCCAGTCGGACCTTCTCATTCTCCCAATATCTGCCAAATCAAACAAGCAACAATATGTTGTCATAGTTGAATAATGAGAGGCTGACTTGGGTAGAATTACAATCCGCCTATAGAATAACAGCTACGTTCCATCAACTTCAATGTTTATTCAAACTCAGCACTAAACCAAGAAGGTGACTTATCATTGTAATTACTTTAACCATAAAGGCCTTAGAAAGTGAAATCTGTGGAATCAAAGACAATGCTATACATAAAGCGGGGCAAGAACATTTGGCCTATAGGACTACCACATACGCAATTATGTAACTAAAATCAACCAATACCAAACTTGTACATTCTCAGTCAGAAAAATACTTTTCAAAGCTTACATCCTACAATAGATTGAAATGTAACACCGACCATTCATTCCTGGATGCTTCACACTCACTTGAAATACTGCTGTGAGCATAAAGCTTATGAGATACAACTTCTCCTGTCACCTCTAGGTGCTACTTCCTTTTGCTTACGTAACAAGGTTCACACCAGTAGAATTACAATGATAGTATCTGATCTTTGATCATATATAAATAAAAGTTTCGGAATTTTTTTTTACTAGTACTCCATTTCAACATTCAATTTCTGTTATGATAGCAGGCAACCTACATCATGGATTCAGTTAAATATAAACTTTTCTACTGGCAGGCACAAGAAAAGACTTACCCCAGAGTATGCTTCATCCATTTCTCATCATCCCTTTTCTGCAAAATTAAGCAACTTACTTTTATTGCATTAAAAGGAAGCAAAAAAGAAACAATTAACTGAAGAGAGAACCAGACTAACAGTGAAATCTTCACGGGCATGTGCCCCCCTGCTCTCTTTCCGGGCTTCAGCAGAATGCATAGTTACACAGGCATTTATCAAAAGGTTTTCCAGCTCCACAGTCTCAATTAAGTCAGAGTTCCTGTTAAAAGATAAGAGAATCAATGTTTGAACAACAAAGAAAATGCAATAATTTGATCATCAACAGAATTAATTGTAGCATACCATATTAAACTCCGATCTTTCACTTTCACATCTTGAAAGCTTTCCCATGCTTTATCAATCAACTGACAACCTGCATAAATACCGGAATAGGAACAACAAGAGTAATCAGATAAAAATAAAGATTGCCTAAAGATTATGGCAGTTAATCAAAATTAAGTCAATTAAAAATTTAAAATAGCAGAAAACAAAGCTAAAAATTAAGTACTGTGGGATTGGAATTTGCGTCTAAGCCATTCCCTACATGTTAATGTAATAAATAGCTCAATTTTACAATTTATGCAAAAAGGAACATGGAAAAGCAGGAAAACATTGGGACACAATATCCTTAAATGCAGTTATAGGATGGTAAGCTAGACCATAATCAGACGATGTCTTCAATAGACCACAATGGTGTCATATAATGTTTTGTAAAGAGGAAATAGTGATATTCTCCTTACTATTCACATGGCATCCCACTGAAGTATGACCTTATGAGTTTTAGATTTATAGCAAGAAAACAGTAGTAAATTGGAGTACCCTCTTCCAATGTTTCTTGTGTGCGGAAAACAGCAGCATTGTTCTGCATTGTTCTCTGCATATTTAACCGAATTTGTGAAGTTGGAAGTGATCCATTTGAATTTCTTAGTTTATCCATCCATGCAATAGTCCTCTCTCCAGCATCCTTTTCCAAAGGTTTCTGTTTCTCACCTGCAAGATAGGAATTTTAGATGTCAAATCCTCAAGCCTTTCTTTCTCTTTTTATAGGATACTAAATCTTCACATAAATCTCATTACTAATTCATCTAACAGTAATCAAACATCCAACTTGCCTGGTCTATGGATTTCAGCTACTCTATTTGCACAAGCTCGGCCAAACACAACAATGTCAAGAAGAGAATTTGCACCAAGCCGGTTGGCACCATGAACTGAAGCACAGGCTGCCTCTCCAGCAGCCATTAACCCAGGAACAACTGCATCTGGATCGTCACCTTTAATGGTAACTACCTGAAGAAAATATCACCCCAGGGTTAAAAAGCAGGATACTAAAAATTACATAATGAGCATAAGTGTGATGGAATTGAAAAACAACTGCATTCTCTGATTTCAACAAGAAATCATAGCTCTGCTTATTTAATATTTTTCTAGCCTGTTGTTCGTTTATGTTTTTGTAGCACCATCTTACTAGTAACAGCAACAGAACCCAAAATATGCAACTATCTCACACCTCTCCATGGTAATTTGTGGGAATTCCACCCATATTATAATGCACAGTCGGTAGGACAGGGATGGGTTCCTTTGTAACATCCACACCAGCAAAAATGGCAGCAGTTTCAGAGATACCAGGAAGCCTCTCCTTGAGCACATCTGGGGGCAAGTGATTCAAGTGCAGATATATATGGTCCTTCAAAGGTCCTATCAAAACAGTGAAATCGTTCTAAATGTTAAATTGATTATCCATATAGGGAATAGAGCAGGTGCTAACTTTCAATCCTTATATTATAAGATATCATGGCAACCTACGGGAACCTAGCTTCTCACTTAACCCTAAAGGTAGATATCCATTGAGGCACAAAAATTGTCACAATTTTTGCATGTTTCACTACAAACATGCAACTGCAAACATAAATTAGAAAAGAGCAAAAACAAAAACAAAAACACCACTATATTTCTAACTACCTAAAACGTATACACTAATCAAGTGAAAGATATACTGTTCTGAGAATCTGTTCTAGACCAGAACCACTGTCCATGTCAATTCTTCAGACATAAAAGAATAATAATATACATACACATAATATCTGCTAAATGCATGCGGAATTACAAATATGTAATTCTAATAATCAATCATACCTACACCACGACCCTCCCGAATTTCCATGGTCATGGATCTTGAAACAACATCTCTTGATGCAAGATCCTTGGCTGTGGGTGCATACCTTTCCATAAATCGCTCACCTTCGCTATTCCTAAGAATACCACCTTCACCACGGGATCCTACATGTTGCAAATAAAATTAAGAAACAGGCATTGTCTAGTTTGAAACAAACCAGAATCAAAATCAGGTTATTGGAGAAAGTAATCATGCTACATTCATAACATGTGAAAAAAAAATGCAGCATATTTTCCATGTGATCTGAAGAAAGTAGCAACCTTCTGTAATAAGGCACCCTGCTCCATATATGCCTGTAGGATGAAACTGAACAAACTCCAAATCCTGCAGATGAATAAATGGAGAAGAAAATGAATATCTGATATGAAAATTTTTGTATCTACTCAATTCAGGTATGGGAATCACAGCTAACCTCAAGTGGAATCCCGGCCCGAGCAGCCATTGCGTTGCCATCTCCAGTGCATGTATGGGCTGAGGTTGCGGAAAAGTATGCTCTACCATAGCCCTGAAGAAACACACAAGGATACAGGTATACTGCAGTAAGGAATCTTTTTCAAGTATTTGAAATCCAGCAAATATTGTCTACATTATAGTACCCCTGTGGCCAGAATTGTTGAAGCAGCACGGAAGCGATGCAATGTCCCATCTTCCATATTCAGTGCAATCACTCCTTGGCAGCTACCTGTATATCAAAACTCAGTAAGCAATCAACTTCAACATATGTAACCTCCACGTATAAAAACAAGTAAATACACTGTTTTATCCACTAAAGGGCCCATAAGGGAAGAAGAAGAAGAAACTCAGTAAGCAATCAACTTCAACATATGTAACCTCCACGTATAAAAACAAGTAAATACACTGTTTTATCCACTAAAGGACCCATAAGGGAAGAAGAAGAAGGCAAGAATTCAATACCGGTAATGACCAAATGCAATGTAATAAAAAGGGCACCACTTGCATGCAACATCTTGAATGTGACTAATTTCACAATGTAAGTTATAAGAAGGCAGCAATACCAAATTATCCTATGACAGTTATTAGAGAACCATCAACTAGCCTTAGGACAAATCCAATAAGCTAAATGCCCAATATCCCTAGAAACCCATGGCTAAAAGACTTTTCAACCATTTTTTGCAACCATAAATGAATGATTTTAGTCCACATACATAGTGTTTGGTTGATGGAGGAAGAGAAGTTTGATGGGTAATATTGAAAAATAAATAATAAAAAGAAAATCAAATCCCCCCATTGATGTTTTCTATAATTTGGAGGTTTAAAGGATATCATAAATCCTCCAATATCCTCCCCTCTTTGGAAATAGATGCCAAAACTAGCTCAGAGGGTTCAATCTCTCCCACTTCCCTTTTTGACCCTCAAAGAAAAAGTCTAAAATATAGGAAATTTCGATCCCTTAGGATCATCTTGTTGTGTGCTGTTTTATTCCTACCAAGCACAAAATGCAAATAAAATTGCAAAGGCATGCATAAACATACCATCATTATTCATTAATAGATCCAAAGCAAAATATTCCACAAAAAACTGTGTATTGTGTCTCATAGCTTGGCCATAGAGAGCATGTAAAAGAGCATGCCCAGTTCTGTCGGCAGCACATGCACAACGATATGCCTGCCCACCTACACGAATAACCAAACATGAGGCCATTAACATAAAGCACATGACTCCTCAATTTAAGTTCCATACTCTAAGCTAGTCTCATATCACCTTTCCCAAAATCTAGACTTTGACCCCCAAACGCACGCTGATAAATTTTTCCATCTTCTGTTCGAGAGAAAGGTAATCCATAGTTCTCAAGTTCAACGACTGCTTTTGGTGCCTCCCTACACATGTATTGGATGGCATCCTGATCACCTGTGCAAATATCAAAAAAGTTAATGTTCAAAAACAAAAATTAAATCATGAGCATCACAAAATATAGATTATGCAATGCCCCTTATCAGAAGCCCCAACACCTTTCAAAATGAAAAGGGGTGCGCTTCAGCTAGTATATGGGATACCCATGCAATGCTCAGTATCGGACACCAATTTATATTCGACTTTGTAAGAAGATAAGTAAGAAAAGAAGAGCAGCCTCATCCAATGTAGGACAATTATTTGCTTCACAGTAGAATCTCAACCTCCCAGATTCAAAATAATGCATATGATACAAACAAAAGGTTCCTAATCCAATCTAGTAACTTGCCTAACCAGTCACTTCCCTTGACAGTGTCATACATGTGCCATCTCCAATCATCCTCGGTCATATTTCCCAGAGAGGCATTAATACCACCCTACAGAGTTTAGCATTCAATAGCATATTAAAAAGATATCCATCCAAAGAACAGCAGCCTTCACATAGTGGCATCCCACTTGGTGCATATAATGTTTATACCTACAGTAACTAAACCCAATCCAACAGCTAAAAATACACTCATAAATTCAAAACAAGAAAAAAAAGTGGTTACATGCTCTTGTGATCCCCAATTAAGAGTCATATAAAGCACAAAAGATAGCAAATGCCCTTACATTCCCCATTCACCCGTACTGCTCCCAAGATATCACCAACAGCTAAAAATATGAACCTTATATAAATAGCAAAACTAACCCCGGTGGTTTAGAAGCCTTCACATATCTCAGAAAACACAGTATTCTTCCAATAAAGAGCAAATTTATGAAACCAAGTAAAGTTGATCCAGCCATCTATCTAAACTAACAGTAAGCATGAATCATAAATTAGCAGCTAGAGCATCACCCAACTATAAAATCACCAATATCTATATTCTACCACCCATCAAGCTGACAGCATACCTGAGCCGCAACAGTGTGTGATCGAGTGGGAAAAAGCTTGGTAATGCAAGCGGTATTGAATCCATGCTCTGAAAGTCCAATAGAAGCCCTCAAGCCCGCACCGCCTGCTCCTACCACAACCGCATCATAAGTATGATCCACAACCGTGTATGAGGATCTCTCCCCAGTCTACCAAACAATCCATCACGAACTTCATATAATCAGATAATAAAAAATTCAAACTAGCTTATCAGGAAAAACAAAATCACAAATGCAAGAGAACAAGCCAAATAAACAATACACAAATTATAATTATCAAGTGCCTTGCTAATTTTGATTTCGCAACAAACTACTAAACGAACTAGTTTTTGTAAGAGAAAATAAGTAAATCTTTAAAACTCGAATTCCTAAGAACTTGCAGGAAAAAAACCTCGATATTAGAATCTACACACAAAAAAAGGTAACCCTAATCTAATGCGATCGCATGATATTCAACAAAAAATAAAAGCTATTACAGATGCTGAAATCATAATCAAGTAACACATGAGCTATAAAAAAACCCAGGACTCAGATTGAAAATGAAAGCTTATTGAAAAGAAGAAGAGACGTACAGAATCGGCAGAGTATAATCTGGAAAAGTGAGATCGGAAAGAATCGTTAGATAATATCTTAGTCGGCGATGAAGAAGAAGAAGGAAGGCGAAGGCCACGAGCCACGCAGCGCCACATCTCTGTTTCCTTCTTAATAATGATACTGGATAGGATAGAAGAGTGTGCAGTATCGTAAATGCTTGTTATGAATATATTCTCTATCTGAAGGAGAGGGAGCGGGAGAGGGAGAGGACCGACAAAGAGGGAGGCGAAGAGAAAAAAAGAGGTTAGCTAGCTCCCAGTGCAGTG